>CM028133.1:61442500-62692500 GCA_016271365.2 Neoceratodus forsteri | reverse complement strand
ACAATAGAACAACATGTCGATTGAAATCAAGAAAGCTGATAAAGGTGGATGTGGTGATTATGGACAAAGAAGCTTATGTACTGAGAGGCAGAGAGACAACTTAGAGACAGCAACTTTTATGAAAATTGAGTTATGATCCGACTTATGAATTTAAGAGCAACATAGATGAAATTATAAAGGAAGCCGTAAAACAAGGGGATATTACTTTGAAAGAATCACAATTTTTGATTACGGAGGTACCTGTGAGAGCTACTTGTTACCTAAAATACATAAGACACTGAATAATCCACCAGGAAGACCGACAGTAAGTGGCATAGGATCATTAACGGAGAGTTTGTCTCAGTTTGTTGATTTTTATTTAAATCCTTTCGTTACCTTGTTACCATCATACCTTAAGGATACGACAGATGTATTGCAACTTGTACAGAATATGGAGTTGAGAAATGAGGATTTTCTAGTAACAATGGATGTTGAGGTGCTTTATAGTAACATCCCACATGAAGGCGCCTTGGATGCAGCTGCAATCTTTTTAAATCAGAGACTAGAGACAGAAAAACCAAGCACTACATTTATCTTGAAGTTATTAGAAATTGTATTGAAGGACAATGTTTTTTTGTTTAATAAAGAATTGTTTTTACAGATTAAAGGGACTGCTATGGGTGCCACATGTGCCCCCACCATTGCGAATTTATACATGGGGGCTTGGGAAAATGGTATTGTATTAGATCCGTACATAAAACAAATTCCTGGATAAAATCATAATTTGAAAAGGTTTATAGACGATTTATTTTTTGTTTGAGGGAACAGTGGAAGAATTAGAACAGTTTGTCAATTTCTTGAAAGTAGTAATTTGAATCTTAAATTCACGTATACGGTTTCAAAAGATAGTATTTGTTTTTGGATTTGAAGATACATAAATTAGATAATTTGGGGCTCAAGACTGAAATTTATAGGAAACCAATGGATGGCAATACTATACTACGTGCAGAAAGTTGCCAGCCTAGACATACGATCATGAATATACCTAAGGGCCATCCTTAAGAACCCGCCGTAATTGTAGTGAGGTAGCGGATTCAAGAAGGAGCTAAAGAATTGATGAAGCGATTAGTAGAAAGAGGTTATAGTTTTAAATGTATTCAGGAAGGGAGAGAGATGCGCAAAGCAGACAGAACAGAATTACTTAAAAGGAGATAAAGCAGAAGCTTTAAAAAAAATCAGATGAAATGTTCAATTTTGTCACTACTTTTCCACACAGGCTAGGAGATAGAGAAAATTGTTAATACACATTGGAAAGTTTTATCCATTGATGCAGGTTTAAAAGAGATAGCCAGTATGTCACCGAGAATGGCATATAGAAGAGCTAGTACTTTAGGTGACAGATTAGTGCATAGTCACTTTGTTGCATCTACCAAAGGAATGGAAACATGGTTACAGAGGGACATAGTAGGTTGTTACCCGTGTAAAAACTGTAGGGTGTGCTCAGTGATAGAGCAATGTAAAGGATTTTTTTGTAATAATGTGCAACGAAACTTTGAGATTAGGCAGTTTATTAACTGCAATACGGAGGGAATAATTTACATTGCCCTATGTAGCTGCAGTAGTTTTTATGTGGGAAAGACAAAACGAAATTTTAAAATTAGAGTTAGGGAACATTTGACAGCGATTGAGAAAGTAGATTTAACATATGTTACAGCTGCCCATATAGCTACAGCGCATAAGAATATGGAACATGAGTTTAAGTTCATTGGCATTGACAAAGTACAACGTAAACTACGAGGGGGTGATTTTAATGATATGTTGTTAAAGCATGAAGCATTTTGGATTATTAAGTTGAATGCCATGAGAAATGATGGGCTAAATGCGGGTTTTGAATTAAAACCATTTCTTAAACAAAAAGGTTAAATAAAAATGGCTAAATTGTTAGTATATTTATTATTAAGAGGTTTAAACGTTTGTGACAGCTATAGATTATAAAAATATTTTTATATTTAGGAGTCTTTAATGTTGAGCTATAGAGGTTGTTGTTATGCTTCTTGCTTTAACAACTTTTGATCCCCTCTGGATGGAGAAGTAATTAATATAGTATTGGTTCCAAGTGTAATAGTAGTTAATGTGCTGTATATCTGGGAATTTCTCTAGTGGAATGATGCATTTATGGAGTGTAGCTATGAGATCGCATAAGTATATTTTTAATAATAAATATGTAGTCTTGCTTTTGAATAGCCAGCTTTATTTTTCCTTTGTGTTTTAGCTTCATTACATTTTCTAGCATAGTGGTTATAAAATAATGAATGAAAGCTGTAAATATTAATGTATAGTTCTGTTTATGAGAAATTAGCTACGCAGCTTAGGTTAGAATTCTTATATCTAGTGTATTTTTGTTTCCATCCTTTAATAACAAAAAACTTTTTCTGAAAAGGAATTTGTGAATTTTGATTTTGGATTTTCTTAAATTATGCTATTCCCATTGTCTAAAAAGCATAGGTTTCAAAATAGTTTTACATCTGTCTCTTTAGAACTTTTTGGCTAGAATCTGGTCATTTTTTCTGGGGACATAATGTTTATTGATGTTTTGCATCAAAATAATGTTTTTTATGTGATTTATAAGAGAAGATTTATGGCTTCATAATTGAGCTATATTTTTACTTCTATCTCTTTATGAAATCTTTGTATTATTTGTGAAGCAACAAATAGCTTCCTTAAGTACATTATAGTTGCTAGGTTAAAGAAGTGTTTTATTTGTGTTTAATTAATTATCTTGTCAATATTTTAACCTATCACAGTGTGGTTTTAATTAAAGTTTATTGGTTATAGGTGATATGTGTGTGTATTTAAGGGACTTTTTCACTATTGGTGTTTTACCTTGAGAAAGGATGTAATTTTCATCCAAATCGCAGTGTCTTTGGCATGTGTTAATAAAAGTTTAACTTATATTTAGACTGGTGCCCTTGTCATAAGAGGTGCGTGTGCTCTACTTTTTGTGTTTTGAGATGGTAATGGATACTTCAATCAGGCAGGTCATGGATATTTGGCCTGGTGTGCCCCCATCCTCCATTTTGTTATTATAAACTTAATGTGGAAGGACTGTGGGTTACCTTTGGCTCTCTATCCCACTGCATGCGTGGCAGGAAATTAAGATGCGCCCGGTACTTGGCATGGAAGGCCTGCCTTACCGGACCCAAATTAAATAGGGAGGGCGTGGTTCTGAATTTAGGAACTTACCTCTTAGCTTAGGACACGCTTTTTCTCCTATATTAGAGCTATAAGCCCCTAGCAACTGGGGGATTAACTATCATCCCCAGTTTTTTGTAGCTCAGATTGAGCTAACTGATATCTGGAATTCAGATTCCTGAGTTCTGGTTTTTCAATTCCTGTTCTTGGGGGGGGGGGTTCTTTCTTCCTCTCTCCTGGAGTTTCTTTCAGTGACCTATGTTGGGGTCATAGAGTGCTAGTACACCTAAAGACCTAAAGGTTAACCAAGAGAGTGGGATGTTGGGGGTAATTTTGGATTGTGGGGGGTTTGTAATTTTTTTATATATGTGGACTTTTCTTTTTTTATGTTTGTGTCCCTTTATTCTTAAAAGTAAGCAAAAGTTTTCTGACAAGTTTCTCAAAATGGAGGAGGAGTGGTTGGTACTGAAGGATGATTCTGTGTCCTACATAATATGTGACTATGGCTTCTCTCAAGATGTTAAGCTAGTGAGAATTCTACAAGAGTTGGGACAGTTAAGGTGCGATCTGGCATGTTTACAGGAAACCAAATTTTTTGAAGGTGAACATCTTAAACTCAGAAGGATGTGGGTAGGCGGAGTACATGCAGACTCCTGCTCAGATTCCCCGGGGGGGTTGTTTTAATCCATAGAGGTCTCCAATTTAAGGTCCACAGGGTTATGACAGAGGGTCTGGGACATTATGTGATGGTTTGTGGTGAATACATGGGACACCCACTCAATTTAGTAACAGTATATGCTCCCACTCCCCCTTCGGGCAGTTTCTTTAGATGATTCTTTGCCAAAGTGGATTCTCTGCCTCCGGGTAGAGTGATAATGGTTGGGGACTGGAAATGCATTGAGTACAGTCTCCTGGATAGGAGCTCTGGGGAAGGAAGGCAGCATGCTCTAAACTTTAGGAATTTATTATCGGAGGGGGTTGGTCAGACCCTGGAGGCAACAAACCCACTGGTTAAAGATTTTACTTTTACTCAGCGGTACAAATCATACCAAGACTCAATAGATTTATACACAAACCAGAAATGTTAGTGACGGATAGACCTGATAATACACCCGTCACCTTCTCAGATCATGCCATGATCAGTGCTAGGTGAAATGGCCTGGAGCGGGAACTAAGGGTAGCTGGAGATTTGATCCTGGGCTTCTAAACAACAAAAATTTTGTAGACCAAATGAAGGAGTCAATCAAATTGTACATTTCAGAGAATAAAGAGAATGATACCCATATACGTTTCATATGGGATGGGTTGAAGGCAGTTGTATGAGGTCAGATTATTAGCTACTCCACTTATAAATATCTAAATTGTCTCTTACGTGAAATGTGTATATGCTTTCTGTTGTAAATCTGTATGTGACCCACTCATCCTAGGGGTTCATTAACCTTAGCAGTTATAAGTTGTATTATGACCGTCCATACCCCCTGGACTATGTTACTATCTCCACATGTTGTTGCTGTACTTACTGCTACTGTAAACAATGTCTGTATCCCTATGTTGTACCCTCCCGGTCGCTCCTGAAAATAGGCATATTACTTGTCTAGTGTACTTACCCAGTCAACAAAAGCTAAAATAAAATAAAAAATAAAATAAATAAATACAAAATACCCAAGCTAAATTAAACAATTTATTAGAAACCATTAGCTCACTGGAAAAGAACATAAAAACGAAAAGATATTTCCATTCTGAGAGACTGATGGTGGCCAGAGAGAAATACAATAGGGAAATGAATAGTAGAACTGAAACTCACCTAAGATATACTAGACAGAAATATTATGAAACAGGAGGCAAAGCACAATGACTACTGGCCCACAGACTTAGAAAACAACAGGCAGACAGATATATCCCAGTCTTAAAAAATATGGAATTCAAATCCTTTCTTCTGACCCTGAAGAGATTGCAGACAGTTTTACAATTATTATCGTGAATTATATTCTCAGGAGAGAGGTGAGAACCACCTAGCCCAGGTGAATAATTTTTTAAATAGCGCAGAATTACCCAAGCTGGAGGACTCTAAGAAAAACAGATTGGACAGGGCTATAACTGAACAAGAAGTTTTGAAGGTTATTAAGAGTTTGAAAGGGGAAGGCCTCAGGCCTGGATGGGTTCGTGGTGAATTTTACCATGCATTCAGGGTGAGCTGTCCCCCCTGTTCACTAGAGTTTGTAACGTAGCTCAAGAACTGGGAGAAGCTCCGCCTCCTGGGAAGAAGCACTGATTACCCTCCTGCCAAAACTGGGTAAAGATCTGACAGAGTGTGGGAGTTATCACCCCATATCCTTAATTAATCAGGATGCTAAAATATTTGCTAAGATTTTGAGTTCTCGCCTACAAGAATTTGTTCCAGAACTAGTACACAAAGACCAGACAGGATTTATTCCAGGCCGGCATATTCAGGATAAATTTAGACTATTACTCAATGTTTTGTCTGCCTCCAGATCTTTTCCTCTGAAGGTTTTAAGGGCGGTGTAGACACTGGATGCAGAGAAGGCATTTGATCGATTGATTGACTTTTCCTGGACCTTGTCCTGGAAAAGTTTGGGATTGAGGAAAAGTTTAGAAAGTGGATAGCAAACTTATATAGAGATCCCTGGGCTAAGGTGAAAGTAAATGGGATTACCTCTGAAAAGATATCAATCAGGAGGGGACTAGGCAAGCTGCCTGCTGCCTCTATTGTTCACTTTTATGTATAGAGCCTTTGGCAGCCCTTGTGAGGCAGTCGGAACAGTTTGAAGGCATTCAAGTACAGGGTGGAAGCTAGGGTCTCTTATGCACAAATGACACTTTGCTATACATCATTGACCCTGTGAGACAGATTCCCTGGTAGATTCCCTAATCCAGTCGTTTAGTGTGGTTTCTGGGTTCAAAGGTAATGATGCTAAATCAGAACTTCTGCCTACTGGTTGGCCACAAGACAGGGCACTTCCACCAATCGGTAAATAGTTATACAGATGGGCTAAGGAGGATATCAGATATCTTGGGGTTAAAATAACTAGAGATATTACAAAATTATATCACTCAAACCATGGGAGATTGTTGCAGGAGGTTCAAGAAGATTTACATAGGTGGGATGAGCTACCCCTTGCTTTGCTTAGCAGAACTGAATGTGTAAAAATGAATGTTCTCCCGTGCTTTTTGTTCCTGTTCTAGTCAATACCGATTAGGCCACCGTCTGGTTTTTGGGGTGCACTGAGATCTTCCTTGTCCCAATTCATTTGGGCTGGCAAGTCGCCTAGAGTGAAATGGAAGGTGCTTCTTAAGGAAAAAAGGAATGGAGGGGTAGGTTTGCCAGATTTTAAAAAATATTACTTGGCTGCTCAGTGCCAACCCTTGATTTCCCTCATGAGAGACCTAGACCCTCTGTTATGGGTTGAGATAGAGAGACCAGAGTCCTCCTGAGGAGATATTAGGGATTTAATATACATGGATGCAGAAGGAATGCACTGTCTGTATTGCAACAATCCATGGACTAATCTGGTGATCTCTTCTTGGCAGGAGATTAACAGGAGAATGGGGTGTGAGATTACGTTGAGAATGACCACTCCACTTAAAGCTTGTTTGGATTTCCAACCTCTTGGCTGGGATAGGGGATTTCGCCTATGGGAGTTAAAGGGCTTGTCTACATTGGGACAGCTGTATACAGGGGAGGATCTCAAATCTTTTCAACAGCTCTCAAAAGAATTCTCGCTGTCCACCTCTAACTTCTTCAGATATTTGCAACTCAGGCACTTTTTGAAGGGGAAATATTTTTGGAAGGGATGGGGATGGGGGCCTGAGTGTTAATCCTCTGGCAGACTTCTTGAGAACCAAGACCAGTAGGACAGAGTCTAAGGGGTTTGTTTCTCGGCTGGTTGACCAGTTTCATGCACTGGAATCAGACTCATTGGAGTCGATTAAAGCAAATTGGTCTACAGAAATGGAAAGGGCAACTGATGACCCTATTTGGGCTGTAGTGTGGGGGCTGTTCACGCAACTACTGCTTCTAATAGCTGGCTCGAGTTTTGATGGAAAGTTACGATTAGATATTTTCGTACCCCAACAATCACTAAACATTTTGGTCACCACTTCTCAGATGACTGTTGGAGGGAGTGCGAGGATAGGTGATGCGTCTAGTATTAGCTCTTTCTAGGAACAAATTATGGACCAAGTGGGTACAGTTTTTGGGATGCGTATGCCAAAGGACCCTATTTATTGGGTGCTAGGGTGCTACCCAGACCAAATTAAATGGAAGTCACAGAGATATTTATATAATATAATGGTGGCCTTGGCTCTCAAGGCAATTACTCAGGTTTGGATGTCTAAAGCCTGTCCCACAACTAATGCCTGGTAAACAAATTGTCTAAAAATATTAGACATGGAATACGTGATGGCTAGACTAAGACTACAAAAGATACATTTAAGATGAGATGGATGCCTTTTTCAATTTCCAAGCACAGAAAGAACAAATTAATGTATTGGATATCTTGGCTAAGTATACCTGTAACTGAAAAATAGATAAGTCTATTGATCCCTTAAAGGTGTGGCATGAGAAGATTAATATATCTAGTGTTCCCCAGGATGATATGAACTAAGTCATTGTACCTCCCTTGGCTTAACATACTTTTAGGACTCTCAGTGGTCTCCCCATCTTCTAGCTAAGTAATTTATCATGGGGCAATATAAACTCTGTCCTCCCTCCTGTACCCTCCCCCTTTTTCCTTCTATTTCTTTCTCTTCTCCCTTTCTTTTATAGCCTAAGCTTTATTACACCTTGATCACGCTTTTATTTGCAGAGCTGAGAGAAATGGGATCTGGTTTGAAGTTTCATGCTTGGAATATTTGTTCTAAGGACTGTTGGATCCATATTTACTTCCTTAGATGTGATACCTTACCTAGGAATATGTGTCTCTCAGACATATTTTAATATTACCAGTGGTAATGATGTGTATATGTACTGCTTCCCTTCTCCCGATTTTCATTTCTGTTCCTCACCTCTTTAGTTTTCTGTTTGTACTGTCATATATGAAAAATAATAAAATTATTATTTAAAAAAGAGAAATTGAGGTTAGTTGAAACCCCTTGCACCCAACCAGCATCGGTGTGCATCGAGGTCGTTGGTCCCTAACTCTCACCCCATCCATGTGTAAACAACCTGAGGTGGTGAAGTATAGGAGAATGGGGTGAGAGTTAGGACAGACGACCACAACGCACACCCCGATGCCGGTTGGGGGGTGCAAGGAGGGTTCCAACCCTAACATCGAATTTCATCACTTTTGTCGCTGTGGCACAACCCTAACTGATGCATTAAACAGAGTTTTTTGCCATGAATGTCCCTTCTTTTTGAGAATGAGGACTATAAATCATATATGGAATGTGGTGTTGGGAGCACGGGCCCTTTGGGCCCAGCTCTCCCACTACATGATTTTTTGTCACATAGTAACAGTAACTGCAATGCAAATGCAAGAGCAAACGGTAATGCGCATGGTGATGCAAATGTAAATGGTAACGCAAACGGTAATAGAAACGCAAGCGCAAAGTGACGCCAAAGCGAAAAGTAACACAAATGGAGACGCAAATGCAAGCACGTACGGAAACGCAACTGGTAACATGCATGGTCACGGTACCACAATTGGAAATGCAAATGGTAATAGTAACAGTAAGAATAACGCCAAAGGAAACAGAAACGAAAACGCAAATGAAAGCTTGTACGGAAATGCAAACCGTAATGCGCATGGTCACGGTAATGCAATTGGAAACACTAACGGTAACAGCAACAATAATGCCAAAGGAAAGAGAAATGCAAATGCAAGCACGTATGGAAACGCAAATCATAATGCGCACGGTCACTGTAACGCAATTTGAAATGGTAACGGTAACAGCAACAATAACGCCAAAGGAAATGGAAATGCAAACGCAAGCACATACGAAAACACAAACCATAATGCTCACGGTCATGGTAACGCAATTGGAAACACAAATGGTAACGGAAATAACAACGATATCGCCAAACGAAAGACAAACGCAAATGCAAACAGAAGGGTGGCCGGCAAACACTAATGAAAATGCGCATGGTGACACAAATGGAAACACAAACAGAAACAGTAATGCAAACGCAAGTGCAAATGAAAATGCAAAGCATAACGCACACGGTGGCATAGACAGAAACGCTAACGCAAACGGTTACGGAAACGCAAGTGGGAATGCTAACTGTGACAGTAATGAAAGCGCACACCCTTTTTTTCACCAACAGCTGCATAGAGAAATACAGTGAAAACAAAGAATGTATGTATAATAATGGGCCTTGGAGCAGAAAATGAGCACTTGGAATACTAAACTGCTTATATCTCAGGAACCATATGACATAGAAAAAAATTTTACATTTCATAAAAATTATGACTTTCCTGGCTAGTTTTGGGGGGCTAAGCATTTTTCTGATGAAAAGTCTGTATCTCACACAGTTTCCGAGATACGGGCCCCGAAAGGTGAGGCGGACACTGCAATGTTAGTCTATGGGAAAAAGTGTCAACTTCGGAGTACTGTAACTTTGCATCCCTGCAATATTTTTTCACCAAACCACCAAAAGGCATATCTGTGGGAGGTTGGCTTTCTTCCCTATAAATTTCAGCCCAAAACACCAAACCACTCTTTTGCAGCAGGGTGGCAAACAATTCCTGTTATTTTGGCCATAGTGTGCAAAGTAGAGTCGTGATCTACAACGCTTTTGCAAAAAAAATCACTAAAGTGTGCAAGTGTGACACTACTTTGCATCCTACAGATTACAAAAATTTGAAAAACATATTTCTGGGGTGTTTAACCTCCAAAAAAAGACATGGCTAGCATCCTCAGGGCTCGACTGGGTGAACACTCCCTGCTATACCTATAAAAGGTTTTATCCCCCTTCTTAAAAGATAGCCAACTTGGTTAAGAAGGGGGATAAAACCTTTTATAAGTGTATCAGGGAGCGTAGAAAGACAAAGGGAGGGATAGTGAGGCTGAATAGAATGGATGGTGGGTGGGCAGAGAGTGACAGTGAAAAAGCAGGGATACTGAATGAATACTTCTGTTCAGTATTCACAAAAGAGGAAGTGGGGGAGGTGCCTAATCCAATTAACAGAAGCACTCTGGAGAGGGAGGTCGATCCCAGTCCTTTCACAGAAGAAAGGGTTCTGAAAGAACTCCTAAAACTGAAGGTGGACAAAGCAATGGGGCCAGATGGAATTCACCCCAGAATTCTAAAAGAATTAAGCAGAGAAATAGTGACACCACTGACTACCCTTTATAACAAATCATGGGAGGATGGTGTGGTACCTGAGGACTGGAAGAAGGCTGATGTGATTCCCCTTCGCAAAAGTGGGAGCAAAACAAAGGCAGAAAACTACAGACCTGTCAGTTAGACCTCTGTGGTAGGGAACGTGATGGAATCACTTCTGAAAGAAAGAATTGTTGCGTACCTAGAGGCCAGTGGGGAACAGGACCCAAGGCAACATGGGTTCAGAGCAGGAAGGTCATGTCAGACGAATTTAATTGATTTCTTTGACTGGGTGACCAAAGTAGTAGACCAGGGAGGGGCTGTGGACATGGCCTACCTAGACTTTAGCAAGGCATTTGACACAGTCCCACACAAAAGATTAGTAGTCAAATTAACCAGCATGGGAGTGGGTCCCAGGGTGGTAGTCTGGGTAAAACATTGGCTGAACAACAGGACACAGAACGTAATTGTAAATGGAGTCCACTCTGAAGAAAGAGGGGTTACTAGTGGGGTACCGCAGGGTTCGGTACTGGGTCCAGTCCTTTGTAATGTCTTTATAAGTGACATTGCAGAGGGACTGGAAGGAAAAGTATGCCTCTTTGCAGATGACACAAAGATCTGCAACAGGGTTGATACACAAGGAAGCATGGAAAGGATGAGAAGGGACTTGGCAAGGTTGGAGGAATGGTCAGAAGTATGGCAGCTTGGATTCAATGCAAAGAAGTGCAAAGTAATGCACCAGGGAAACAAAAACCCATGGAAGATTACACAATGGGGGGGGAGGTAGTAACAACAACAAAAATGGAAAGGGACCTTGGGGTAATCATATCAGATGACCTTAAGGTTGGCAAGCAATGTGAGAAGGTGGTAGGGAGGGCTGGGGGGATACTGGGATGTATAGGGAGAGGCATCACCAGCAGAAAACAGGAAGCTGTTATCCCCCTGTACAGACAGTTGGTGAGACCCCATCTGGAGTACTGCGTCCAGTTCTGGAAACCCCATCTCCGCAAGGACATAGACAGGGTGGAGGCAGTTCAGAGGAGGGCAACTAAAATGGTGCAGAGTCTGCAAGAGAAGCCATACGAGGAGAGGCTAAAGGAGCTTAATATGTATACCCTTGAGGAAAGGAGGGAGGGGGGGACATGATAGAAACGTTTAAGTACCTCAGTGGAATCAACGAAGTCCAAGAGGGTAGCATCTTTCAGAAAAAGAGATGTGCAAGAACAAGGGGACACAATTCGAAGATAGAGGGGGACGGCTCAGGGTAATGTGAGGAAGTATGTTTTCACAGAGAGGGTGGTGGATGCATGGAACAGCCTTCCGGAGGAGGTTGTGGGGTCTAAAACTGTGGGAGAATTCAAGAATGCATGGGACAGACATAAGGCAATTTTTGTGAGGGTAGGAAGAAATAGGATGTTGGTTAAATAGGATCTGCAGCTTATCCTCTAGGTAGGGAAATGGGCAGACTAGGTGGACCAAGCGGTCCTTATCTGCAGTCAAAGTCTATATTTCTATGTTTCTAACACAAAAAGAATTGTGTCCCTAGAGGGTCCCAAATTTAAATGCCAAGCATTTCTGTGACCATTAACTGAAAAAAAATGGCTGACTCACGACACTACAGGGGTCATTAACGACACTACAAATTGCATTTGCGACACTGTCGAACTTTTTGTTAACTTTTACCATCGACTATAATGGGAAACTTGTTTTCTGAATAATATTTGAACTGTTTAATATTTTTTCACAAAATCTTCAAAAGGCACATCGGGGACCCTGGCTGCATGTTCCCTGAAGTTTTCGGACCGGTCGCACAAACCATGCGACCAGTAGGCGCGAGAAAAGAATGCACAAAAAAGTATAAATGTGCTACGGAATGTCGCTTAATAACTCTCCTACCATACATCTGACTGGTACAAAACTTTGCAGATCCCAAGATCTATGCTACCGCTCTGTGCCTGCCAAATTTCAGGCAAATCCATCATATGGTGGTAAAGTTATTAAGTGCAAATGTCACCATTTAACCATAAATGGGGTACTTAACTTAACTATGGTGGCACTACTGTGCCACCATTATATATATATATATATATATATAATATATATATATATATATATATATATATATATATATATATATATATATATATATATATATTATATATATTTACACATTTTGGGACACTATATTTCCATGCCCTCACATGCAACTGAAATGAAACTTAGAACTTCATGAGATGTCTGTTTCATGATAGGGCATGGCAAATTTCATGCATATCACCTGAACATTTTCAAAGTTATTGAAGCACAAACTATTAAGCTTAACATAAAAGTTAAAGAATTTGACTACAAATAGTGATCTACACATTTTGGGACTGCATTTCTCCAGACGTGCAAACCCAATCAAAATGAAACTTGGCATGCCAAGAGGCCATTAGTCCTTGAGGGTGCACGCCAAATGTCATGCAAATTACAAGAAAATCTGTGAAGTTATTAAAGTGTAAAATGTGAAGGAAAGAAAGAATTTGACAAAAAAAAAACAGTGATGTACACATTTTGGGACTGCATTATCTCAAGATGTGCACTCCCAATCAAAATGAAACTTGGTATATCAAGAGACCATTAGTCTATGAGGGTACATACTAAACTTCATGTAAAGTTCAATAACAGCTGCAGGTATTAATGCACAAAGTGAAACAATCAAGAAGAATTTGATAAAAATAGGGATGTACACATTTAGGGACTGTGTATCTCCAGATGTGCACTCCCAATCAAAGTGTAACTTGGTATATCAAGAGATTATTAGTCTTTGAGGGTACATGCCACATTGTATGTAAATTGCAGAACAGCTGTGAAGTTATTAATGCACAAAGTGAAACAACTGAAGAAAGAATTTGACAAAATGTAGATGTACACCTTTGGGGCTGTATATCTCCAGAAATACACTCAATAAAAATGAAACTGCAAATCAAGAGAACATTTGTCTTTGAGGGCACATTCCAAATCTGATGTAAACTGCAAGAATAGCTGTGAAGTTATTAATGCACAAAGAAGGTGACTATGCCTCTATAATATATATTCGATAAAAGTTAGTTACTAATTATTTCCACTCCCCTCACTCTTCACACACTAACAGGCATTGGGGTGTGCCTTGGGATCTATCGGCCCTAACACTCACCCCATTCTATTTGTAAGGAAGCTGAGATGATACAGTATAGGAGAATGGGGTGAGAGTTAGGCCCAACTACCCCAAGGCACACCCCGATGCCTGTTGGTGTGTGGAGAGTGGGGGTGGGGTGGTATGGTTGGTTATCTCAAACATCAAATTTCCAAACTTTTGTCACTGTAATGACAACCTTAACTGATGCATTAATGGATTTTTTTGCAATTAATTCTTCCTTCTTTTTGAGAAAGTGCAATGTTACTTATATCCATACTGTATGTGGGAGCACAGGCTGTCTGGGCCCTGCGCTCCCATCTACCCATACGCATACAGACATATAACAGGAGGGCCCTGTGCTACCAGTTTTACAAAATGGTATCCATAGGTGGGAACATGGGCCCCTCTGGGCCCTGAGCTCCCCCACCCACCCATAAGTGTAGAGGCATAGCAGGAGGGCCCTGTACTCTCAGTTTAGCATAAATGGTATGCATAGGTGGGAGCGCAGGCCCTCTAGGTCTTGCAATTCCACCTTCCCATAAGTACAGATACATATTGCAGGCCTAGACATTCCAAATAACCCTTGTACTGCAAATATGTCAATATCTCAGTAGCCATAACAACTTTGGAAAAAATTCCTTCACAGTTGTATTCATGACCTGGCCACCTTCACACAGGCTAAGGTGTACAAAACTGCACTTAGCAAAAAATCTGTACCTCAAACCATTTTTGAGATATAGCTGCTGAAAGGTGCAGCGACTGCCACAATGTTATCCTATGGGAAAACTCACAAATTCGGAGTGCTGTAACTATGAAACCAGTGTCAGTTTCTTCACCAAACCAGCAAAGGACACATCTGTGGAGGCAAGGGCTTGCAACCCTGCAAGTTGCAGCCCAAAAGTCCTAACCGTTTTCTTGCTATGACATGGCAAAGAAACTGTTTTTTGGGGCTGTTTATCTGCTTTCACTTTCAGAACATATATATTTTTTTCCCATAGGCGATAATGGAAAACTTTAATAACTTTTGAACGGATACATATTTTTTCACCAAACCTTCAAAAGGCACTTCCCTGACCCAGTCCCATATACTCTGAACATTTCACACCAGACGGAGAAACCATTCAGGCTGTAGAAGCGAGCAAAGAATTTCAAAAAGTTAAGGATTTTTCACAGTTTTTCATACCCTGCAGCTCCGACCGGAACAAAACTCTCCAGATCCAGAGATCTATGATACCAGACTGCACATGCAAATGTTGAGGCACATCGAATGTAAGGTTGCAAAGTTATTAGAGTGCAAAATTTGGGGTTTAACATAGAAATGGCCATGCAACCCTAACTATACTGGCCCAGGCTATAATATAATATAATAAACATAACATAATATTTAATACAATACAACACACACACACATATATACTGTATGTAATAGATAACCCACTCTTAGGTGTGCAGTCACACTCTGATATATGCACGTATTGGTGTGCGTTGTAATGCAAGAGGCTGCAGGCCGAAAAGGCCAACCACCCAAGGCGCAGTATATATCAGAGTGTGACCACAATAATCGAGTGGGTTATCTATCCTATAAAATAGTAAATTGTTTTTAGTGGGATAAAATGGTGTAATGGGTTGCGCTCTGATATATCCATAGTCATGTGATGGGATCCAACAAATCAGCAGACGTAATTTCTCCTACCCATTTTATAAATATAATATATATATATATATATATATATATATATATAACACACACACGCAAAATTCAGACATTCTCAAGTCGAAATTCTTCACTGGTGGATGTGGGAAGGGGCGTCTTGGTAACCATGGTAACCAACGGGAACAAAATTCCAAACTGAAAAAAAGAGTACAGCAGGCAGAGGAACTATTTTACATCCAAACACAATAAACATTTTATTTTTTTTCTATTTAAACATAAAACTTATGACATCTACATCCATGCTATGCAGAAAGGCCAATTTTATAAGTGCAATAAGACACTCCAGGGTGTGTGTTAGAAAGTTCTAATACACGACTAGGGACTGGACGCACTTGGTCTGTGGCCTCGTGCCTCACTATGTCCCTAGTCTAACGACACTCCATCATTTCTTATTGCTTACTAAACATACTGTAGTATATTGCCTTGAGCATTTTTATAGAAAGGCAAGGTTTAAAATGAAATGACCGATTGATTTACTATCACGTTTGTAAAACTACTTATCTTGTCATTTGCTAGACTCCTCTTCTGCTGAAACCCTTTTTCATATCCCCCTTCTTGACTACAGTAATTTCCTCCTCTGTACACTTCCCAAGTCCCTCCTATCAGAATGACAAAATGTTTCTAACACAGATATTCACTCACCCTCTCCTGGAATTATGACTGTGTGGCTCCAGTTCTTTGTCATGTCAACCAGTTCTCAACCCAACACATATCCCTATAACTCAGAAAGGCTTCATTTTGAAAGGATTTATCATGTGACACTGTAAGCCGACATCCTTACAGCCAGGATACCGTGCAGACAGTCCCAAAACCCAAGACCACACAGCGCAACAGCCCGAAACACCAAATTTGGGAAAGGGCTGCCGACATGCTGTTCCCAAAGCATGGCAGACCACACAGCGAAGCTGCCCAACACAACCATGTCAGGAAAGGGCCAGGAGCAGGGAAAATCCCACAAAGTAGAGGAAACATGCAGGAAGCCAGCCCCCAACACTGCAAACAATGCCACTGGTGAGGCCGACACAGGCAATGTACACCGCAATACAAACAATGCCGCCAGCATGCACACTCCACAACACCACAGCACCCTGTAATGGGAGCCTGTTGCTCCTGTGGGCAACATACCTTAGGAACTCCTGGACAGCATGGGATCTATGTGTGGACACAAGGCAGAAACAGGGGCACAGGTGCATGTAGCTGTGCGTGATTGCCATACGGGGTACGTAACCCCAGTCGCACACAGGATATCATTAGGGCCCACCAGGGGGCGCCCAAGACAGAATGATGGCAGATGCACAAGAGGCCCAGCAGGAGCAGGGGAGCATGACAAGTACAAGCTGCACATGGCCAGAATGTCAGGTTGAACCAACAATCAGGGGGAAAGTTAAGCTACACAGTACCTGCAAGCGGAGGAGCGGGTAAAAAGACACCACCTATTACTGCTGCTGTCAGCACCGCATATCAAATTCCTGCCTGGGATAGGCAATAACATTGCTTGACAATGTAAATCACTACCTCAAGAAGACGAACACCTACAACCATGCCCAGGATGCAACAGATGTGCCCGTGGCCCAGGCACTGGCCACACTGAAGGAAGGGCATAGGATACCATGGCGAGCCCAGCACAGCGAGACCACTGCTCTGACACTGGAGGTGTGGCAACACCTGCCCAGTAAATGGGTGCTACTCCAAATGGTCAACAGGGCATGAAGGAGGGTGCTGCCCCCTGAGCTAGCAATGCTGGCAGAGCTCCAGATACCTGCCAGCCTCAGTACTGTGAACAGTGAGGCTGTCTTCCACAAGATGACCACCACAGGGAACAAGACAGTCCTGCTGTTTACAACACCAAGCAATGTGGGGGATCCGGCTAACGCACCCTACTGGGTGATGGACGGCACATGTAAAACCGGCCCCAGCTTCTTCATGCAACTCTATTCCATCCATGGACGAGTCAGAAGGGGTGACAACAGCCATATCCTGCCCCTGGCATATGCCCTGATGACCTCCAAAGCACAGGAATGTTATGCCACCATGTTTCAGGAGCTGCACCTCTACTCAAACATCCTGTCCCACACCCTGGAGCCACCGGTCATTATCACCGACTTTGAGCAGGCTGCCACCAATGCCTGCAGGCAGGAATGTACCACCAATACAGCCTGCCTCTTTCACTTCGGGCAAATCATGTGGCATATGGTCCAAACCCTTGGCCTAGATCCACAGTATGGTACTGACCCCAAGCACAGCCTGAAGATCTGTCAGCTAGTGGCACTCACCTACCTGCCTGCTAAGGAGATCCCTGTGGCATTCACGCAGCTGAAGCCAACGATGCCTGTGAACACCGGTGACCTCCTCTCCTTAGAAGAATTACATGTTGGGGAGACCATGGCCATATGCCTGCACCACAAAGACCACGAAAAGATATGCACCACTGCTCCTTCCGCAGCTATGGTCCATCACTGACCTGAATGACAGGGGGATCCCATGCACACAGAACAGTGTCGAGGCATGGCACCACTTTCTGCATGTACTGCTTGGCAAGGCCTATGCTGGAGTGCTCATGATGCTGCATGAGATACACAAGGAGCTCCAGAGTACAGATGCGATGCGGTAGGGAATCCTCGGGGCCAGCCCAGGACACCACCGAAGAAGGTGTATGCTACCCAGGAGGAGAGGATCCAGAGAGTTCTGTAGTCGAGGGACACTGCCAACCTGCTGGAGTTCCTGCATGCCATGGCCCACAACACCACCCTGTGACAGGGTCTGGCAGGGGCACAGTGCAGCGCTTGCATCTGTGCTCGGCACACTGTCGCATGCCATGCCACCCGTAGCTGACCATGTACAGCACATGGAGTGAACCCACACTGCACAGGCTAGCACATGCACCCTGCACAGTGCCACATACAGTTCACAGCACACACTGCGTTAGGCGGTATGCCCTGGGTACAACCTGGCTGTCCGCACATGCCTACACACTGGCCTGGTTGTGCTTGCCCTGTGGTAACATGCACTGTGTCCTGCACTGGTGTGCAGAGCTTCCCTTGGTGTCTGCACATGTCTTCCCTGTTTCCGTTAACCCCACCCAGATATCAACATTGTCCTGTACTGATGTACAGGGTGTTCCTTGTTGCAGGACACTGCTGTCCTCTGCCCAATCCCCCCCCATCTTCAGGCTTCCACACTTCTTCATACTGCAGTGGCCAATGGCTCAGTGGTCCCATGCACTGGCCAACGTGCGTGCGCACTTTAGCAGGGGTTCACATCTTCAGCCACATGGAGTGTGCAGAACATCCTGCCATGATACCACCGGATCTCACTCACATCTCTGCACATGGGCACACCCGCCAGCACATCGCACCTGGTATTAGCATTTGTCTGCCAGACTTATACACCATGTGGTGCAGCACTTGTGGTCTGTCTTTTTCAGGTTGCTGCGTATCGGGATGGGGCACGGCACCCTCCAAATGCCCGCCGTCCTCAAGACCAGGCCCCTTCCCACTTGTGCAACATCCCATTTTACAATCTCAACAGGGGGCCTGTTGGGCAGCGGTCGGGCTGCTGCTACTGTCGGGCACTAGTGCACTGACATCTGCGTGTCAGGATACTGTGTTTCGGGAGTTTGTATGGATACCTTTTAAAATACTCCTTGGCTTTTCTCCTTTCAGGTTTTCAGGCAACATCACTGCTTACTCACAATCCCAAACTCTTTGTTTTCCAGCTCTAGAATGTTTCCTTTTCTACCCAATTCCCTCTCAACCACAGTTGGAAAGATTCCATATAAGCATCTTATCTAGTCATCCACTGTACATACTGGTGGGAGTGACTTCAAGATGATCCTTCTGCTGTGCAGCCTCTTCCCCCTTCACTTCCACAAATAGGAGTTCCTCATCCCTTTCAAACAGCAATAATAGTTGCTCTATTGGAATGCTGTAGCCTGTACATCAAAAACAAAAAGCAATACAAGTGTTATTTATAATGAAAACTAGATAAATAGGAACATAGAACTTGTCAGTAGAAAAGGACAGCATGGCCCACCCAATCTGCTAAGATTGTCACTGTTTTGTCTGTGTCTGCAGACCTTCACTGGTTTTCAGTGACCCTCCTTCCTCCCTTCATATTTACTACTATTCCCCTATGTCTATTCCTTGCATGCTTAAAGCCCCTACTGTTTTAGCCCCACCCCTTCAGCTGATAGTATATTTCAGATGTCTACCACTCCTTCAGTGAAGAAGTACTTTCTCACATCCCTCTTAACTTCCTTCCCTCCAGCTTCTCTGCATGCCCTCTGATCCTGGTACTCTTTCTCATTTGAAAGAGAACCTCCCCTTTTGCATCCTGTTCAGCCATGTGAGGTACCTGTAGGTCTCTATTGTGCCACCTCTCTCTCTCTCTTCTTGAGTGTTCATGTTGAGATCCCTCAGTATCTCCATGTAGGGTTTTTGGGGCAACCACTGCACAATTTTAATTGCCCTCCTCTGGACAGTGTTCAACATGCCTAAATCTTTTCAGAGGTGTGGCTTCCAGGACTGGACACAGTACTCTGGCTGAGGTCTCACCAGTGAGCATACAGCAGCAATATCACCTCCCTCGTCCTGTTGGAGACACCTCTCCCAATGCATACCAACATCGCATTGGCCCTACTCACTGCTTTGTCACACTGGCCTGCCACTCTGAAGTTATTAGATATAATATCACCAAGGAACAATTCCTGCTTAGTGACTGACAGTTCCTCTTCCCCATCCTGTACTCAGTTTCTGGATTAACATAGAATTTGACGGCAGATAAGGACCGCTTGGCCCACCCAGTCTGCCCATTTCCCTACCTAATGGATAAGCTGCAGATCCTAGTTAACCAGCAGCCTACTTCTTTCTCCCCACCCCTAGAATTGCCTTATGACTGTCCCATGCATGCTTGAATTCAACCACTGTTTTTGACTCCACAACCTCCTCCAGAAGGCGTTCCATGCATTCACAACCCTCTCTGTGAAAAAACACCTTTAACATTACCTCTCAGCCGCCCCCATCTTCAAATTGTTCTCCTTGTTCTTGCACACCTCTTTTTTTGAAAGATGCTACCCTTTTGGACTTCGTTGATTCCCTTGAGGTACTTGAAAGTTTCTATCATGTCCCCACCCTCCCTCCTTTCCTCGAGGCTATACATATTAAGCCTCTTTAGTCTCTCTTCCGGTGCAGACCCTGCACCATTTTAGTTGCCCTTCTCTGGACAGCTTCCATCCTGTCTATGTCCTTGCAGAGACTGGGTCTCCAGAACCGTACACAGTACTCCAGATGGGGTCTCACCAGCTGTCTGTACAGAGGGATAACAACTTCCTGTTTTCTACTGGTGATGCCTCTCCCTATGCATCCCAGTATCCCCCCAGTCCTCCTTACTGCCCTCTCACATTGCTTGCCCACCTTTAAGTCATCTGATATGACTACCCCCAGGTCACTTTCCATTTTTGTTGTTGCTAGTATCTCACCCCCCCCCATTATGTACTCTTCCCCTGGGTTTTTGTTTCTCAGGTGCATTACCTTGCACTTCTTAGCACTGAATCTACATACTTTTCTTTCCAGTCCCTCTGCAATGTCGCTTATAAAGACATTGAAGAGGACCGGTCCCAATACTGAACTCTGCGGTACCCCACTAGTAACCCCCCTTTCTTCAGAGGGGACTCCATTTACTATTACCCTCTGTGTCCTATTCTCCAGCCAATTCTTTACACAGGCTATCATCTTGGGACCCACTCCCAGGCTGGCTAACTTGTATATTAATCTTTTGTGTGGGACTGTGTCAAATGCCTTGCTAAAGTCTAGGTAGGCCATGTCCACAGCCCTCCCTGATCTATTAGATTCGTCTGGCATGACCTTCCCACTGTGAATCCATGCTGCCTTGGGTCCTGTGCCCCTCTGGCCTCTAGGTACTCGACAATTCTTTCCTTCAGAAGTGATTCCATCATTTTCCCTATCACGGAGGCTGAACTAACAGGTCTGTGGTTTACTGCTTCTGCCCTGCTCCCACTTTTGTGAAAGGGAATCACATCTGCACTCCTCCAGTCCTCAGGTACCACCCCATCCTCCCATGATTTGTTAAAGAGGGTAGTCAGTGGACACAAATGTTGCAAAACACTCTTGCAAGAAAAAATGCACTGTACCCATTGTTGCTAGTAATTGTACATTTATGGATGATGATTCATAACATAGAATCTGATGGCATAAGATGACCAAGGGTCCATCAAGTCTACCCATACTATACTACCTCATCCTACCAACTTACTGCACTGGTGGGGTTTCTCCCTTTTCCTCAGCTCCCTCAACATTCAATCCCATGTTGCCTCACCCTAGGGACTGTGAATAACCATAACCTGTTCCAGTCATGTATAAATCCATTTAGGGTAGCTACTCCTACTCCTGTAACCATAGTTTCACCACCCTTTCCGTGAAGTAAAACTTCCTCATATCTCTCTTGAGCCCCTGCCATCCTCCAAGGATGCTTCCAATCAGTGGCTGTGTCTCTATTCCTTACAGAGAGATCCTTGCTATTCACTATGTTTATACCCTCATACATATTCATTTCTGTCATGTCCTTTATTTAAAATGAAGGGCTATGGACAGAACTGCCCATTTTCATAGGCAACTGTACATAAATACAATACAAACAAAACAGAAGAAATATGCAGCTTATGCAAAACAGTTACAGACAGACTTATTTAAATACAGGTTCAAGGATTGTACAAACTGTTTATAAAACATAACATTAATAATTTCCTTAGGCAGAGAATTCCAGAAGCATTATATCCTGTAATAAAAAGAAACCTAGCCTAAATGTGTCTTACATCACAGTAACTTCAATATCACTTTCAGATATAATCTTATAACAGTAGGATCTTGGTAATTCCTATTAACCAGTAAGCCCAGTTTATAAGGCACCCTCCCATAGCACACCTTACAGGCCCAACAATCCAACAAATATTCTATTTCTAGTGTCAGATTGGGGCAATTGATGTTGAGTAGAGCGTGCATGCATGGCAGTCCATGAACAGATTAACTGCAACTCTGCACCCTCTATTCAGCAGCATCTCCATCCAAAGTAATGCAATTTTTCCAGCAGAGGAACATACAACAAGCCCATATTCAATAAACGGAATTATATGGCTAAAAATCACCTGTTTTCAAGCTTCAGATATGAGATTTGATCTATTCTGAGAGAGAGAGAGAACTCCAAATTTCATATTTACTGATTTAACAAGAGCATTGCTATGCAATGTATAAGATAAACTGGACTCAAGTATGACAGCAAGGTACTGATACAAATCAACTTATTCCAATAAAGGACCTCCCGCTGTCTTAATTTGCAATAACCAGTATAGCCAGTAATTTCTCCTGCTGGAAAACTGTATATGTTTGATTTTCTTTACATTCAAATAGAATTTCATGCTTTCAAATTATGTTTGAACCTCATCAAAACCATTTTATAATCTGTCACTAACAGTAACAATGTTCTTATCACTATAAAAACAAGCTCTGGCAGAGCCACTATGACTGTGAATGCATTAACAAGATAAGGGTGTTTCATGGGCGTAAACATAAACATTTATTTATTTAAAAAAATATCAGATTTACAAACCTTTGAGTCAGAGACTCATTTACAAAGGCACCTTGTCGAAACTAATGCAAAGATAGCACAGTTAACAAGTCCAAAAACAATGGCTCGGACAGCAGACAGTTATAACAGTCATTCACTGGAGATACATGGGTAGCAGTAGATAAACAGATTACATAGTTTAGGCACACAGGCACCACATCAAGAAGACCAAAGCAGTTCAAACAATAAACAATAGCTAAAGCAAACAGACATCAGGAGTCAAAGAGAAGCCCAGAGTGTTCACATGAAGGCTGTTGCATACACTAACCGAATCAAAATATAGTACATTGAGAAACGGCATATTTAAGCAATAAGGCACGACAGGGTGTGTGTTGTCATGTAACAACATCACTCCTGGGGTGGGTTGAAGTACGAGGAGAAGCAGAGTATTTATTTATATATTTATTTGCACGTATTAATTTGATTCACTGGATCAGCAATATTTGCTCAAGCTGTGCCCAGTGCAGATTTTACAGCACTGGTCCTGGTCTGGTGATCTGGGTTTTATCCAGACCACATTGCATATGGCTTAGGGATATACTGTACAGATGGCTGCAGAGTCTAACCCATTGCAGGTTGAAGTTTCATAAAACCATTATGCTACACATATCAAGACTCACTCCCTACCTCACCCCCAGTCACAATTAATCCTCTACCAAAGTCATGCTTAAATACTGGTGCCTCTACATCCACGCCACTAAGCTTTTAATTCCAACATGCTCCTTCTGCTGCTGTGAGTTAAAACTCTTTATTTAAAAACATTTGGTTGAGAAATTTTTGTTTTAGTATATCCATGGTCAGGAAAAATGAATTTGTAAAAGAAACCAAAAATCCATTTATCAGTTCATTGAATCACAATACATGTTATTAATTTTTCAGATTCTATGAGTAACCTACAGTAAGTCAAACAGAAATTAGACACAAATGCCTACCCTATTTGCAAGTGAAGAAAATGTGGTTATTATCATTCAGTTGTAAACACCTATAGTCACAGCCAGGATTCACATTGCTAGACTCTGGGTAAGTATGACAAGTTTCCTAAATACTGGTACCTTACCCAGCTGTGTTCTGCTTGGTGTATGTGTGTGTGTGTTTAAACATGTAACTTTCTACAGCATATTGTATAGCACTGTGAATCCTGGCTGCAGTGTTTTTTCTGTGCTGTGGCTAAGCAAGACACTGTAACAAGACACTAGCCTGCTGTAGTGGCTATTAGACATCAAACCAAAGGGTATGCTGTGAATAACTTGGAGAAGATGCAATAAAACAAACCTGAATGACATCCCCCAGACATCATAAAACACCCAGGGAAAATTAGAAAAACTCCTCTGACAGCCTAAGCAGAAACAAAACACTGAATTGAAGTGAGAACTCAAAACAGCTGCTAAATAGCTCTAATTCATTATTTGTGTTTTTGATGTTAAAACTCTCCCGCTAGCTAGCACCCCAGTTAGCTTGCTCTCAGGTATCTGCTAAACTAACTGTTGACATTTGTGCTTCCTGGATAAGAACAGTTATAAGGCTCTGCTGTTGCTAAACTAATTTTAAAGCAGTACACTTGTTAAATCTAAGGGCATGGCTACATCACTGTCACATGAGGCTGAGCATCGTAGGAGAAATAAAGCCAATAAAACTATTTGTTATGGAGATCCCCAGGGGTCGTAAAACTACCATACAGCTAGCATGCTAATTTAGGAAAAACTCTTAATAGCAGACAAAGGGAAGGACACACTAGGATTTAACATACATATCAAAACACTCTACATATGTTTTTTGCACATCACAGACTGTGTTTACCAAGAACTGTGCCCATGATTAAAATAATTTGAACCCCATCCCCCAAAAAAATGTGCCCTCACATGAACATGCATGATTTATCTGTAAAGACAATTAAAAAAATGTATTTCTAAATGCATTAGTAACACCAATGCTTTCAAGATTTTGAAACTACTAAAAAGACAAACTATATATATATATATAGAATATGGTAAATGGTAAAAAAATATTATTACTCCCAAAAGCTGAACTTTGTTTTTAGTATATGAATGTTTAAGAAATACCTGAAAGCTGTCTATTTTCCTTAGTTTTTTGACACTTCTTAGTCTTTCATTTTGAGACACCAGGTGACTCTGATAATCAATTTTTCCAAGGGTTTTTAAGTCATTTTGAAGGCATTTTAAGTATCTTCTGTTTTAGTCCTTAACAAAATGCAGGGACTCCAGACTTCTTGTTTTGTTCCTTGGTCCACATCCCAAACATGCGAGTCTTCTTTCAGGATGATAGATCCACCTCATGCCCCTCCCACATAAATAAAAAAAAGGTGGGATGGACCTTTTGGAGCTTCTTGGGTGGAGGTGGGGTGGACCTTACTTTCCCCCAAAAAACAACGCTGCCTCCTACTACTCAGGTTCCTGTTCTTGTACCACCCATTTAAGAAAGAAAATAGTACCCTGCAACCACTGACTAACAAGAAAGTGTATTTATTTGAGGGTGGAAAACATTTCGGGGAGGGTAAGGTGGAGGAGACTATTTACACCTTCAGTCATTTCCACAGATAGAAAACATGACATCACTCCTTTTGTATATGCAATACTCTTGTAGGCTCCACCCAGAGCCATAACTAGTAGAGCATTCATCTACATAAAGCTAAATATGGGTTGGTTCAGCAGCTACAGGGAGGTCATTCAAAAACAGACTGAATGTAACAGTCCCCAGACAGATCACTGTGGTGCACTTAGTTTCACTGGAACAGCAGAAGAAAACTGACCACAAATCTTCACTTGTTGAACCCTCCCTCCCAAGTAACTGCTGAACAAACCCACAACTGAACTGGAAAAACCCATATTACCCAGTTTAGTCAATAGCAAATCTGGATCAGGCCCTAGATCATCATGGCAACTCTCCCATGCCACTCTAGGCTGTCTAGTCCCTTCATCAAGTGCAGACTCGGGAACTGAGTACAGTACTCCAGATGAGGCCTCACCAAGGATATGTATAGAGGCAGTGTCACCTACTTCTCCTATTATCAGAAACCCCTCCCTATACACCACAGCATCCTTGACGCTTTGATACATGCTTTGCTACAGTGACTAATTTGCTTCCACTGATGTTGATCTCTACATCCCTCTCTTCTGTTGAAGGGGCCAGCCTTACCCATCTCATCCAGCATTCACTATGTGGGTTCCATTTCGCCAAGTGCATTACCATATACATCTTGGCATTGAATTTTAGCTGCCAGGTCTCAGACCATCTCTTCAGCTTCTCTGTTTATCTAGAGCTGTTGATCCCACTCTTTGTGATCTACTCTTCCACAGAACTTAGTGCCATCAGCAAAGAGGAAAAATGTTCCCAGATACCTTCCCCTATGTCACTGATGAACATACTGAAGAGGCTTGGTCCCATGACTGACACCTGCAGCACCCAGATTGTGGACTCCCAGTCCGGTGACTTGGCCCTAGTCATTACTACTTTCGGTTGCCTCCCCATGCCAATTTCCTACCCATCTGACTACACCTTGCTCCTGTAACCCCCCCCCTTTGCCGGCTTACCTTAATTGCCCCAGTTTCTGCCATCTCCCAATATGCCTTCTGGTGTGCCTGTTTTCCCCCTTTTATCTACTGCCACAGCCCAGGATCTTTACTGGTACCCTGAAGCCCTGTGTCAGTTTTCAACTCAGTTCAGGCTTAGATTCAGAACCTCAAGTCACCAGTGTTATTCTGAACTTGCCAGACTGCGCATGCATGGGAGCCATTTGATTTACCGACGACCTATCTTGTGGTCAAGTGGGGAATGTTTCAGCAGTCCTGGAGCTCCTGTGTGCCTAAATGGGGGCCAGTGACCTCAAGGAGGCTGATGAAAAGCCTCAAGGAAGTTAAAAAAATTAAGTTAATATTAAACAGAGCCCTTTATGAATATTAATGAGTTGCTGCCTGGGGGACAGTATTTCAGCAGCAGCAACAGAGAAACTAATGTGAATAAGTATAAAATACTGTGATCACTTGAAAGGGTACAAGGGGAGCTACATGTCTGTGGGGATACTATGAATGAAAGGGGCTTTCCTTGGCTGCACCAGAACTTTATTTGTGGAACAACATGAGGACTGCTATGAGACTTTATGGGAGCAGCCATGTTCTGATACTTTGACCCACTAAAGCAGCCAATTAGGTAAGTGGGAGCCAAAAAACTGTTGAAAGAACTTCTGGGAAAAGGTGCTGACTATTTGCAGGTGCCAAGAGACATGGCCAATTAATAATCAAAGGGGGCTCAGAATGTTGACTGATGACAGAACTGGACCAATCAGAGGCCGGATTTCCCTGTAGAAATGCCAGGGACTTTGGGGGTATTATTTTTCAGTCTGGATCAGTCTGCTTGAGGGGCTGGTTTAGTCTTTGCTGGCCTCTGTCTGAGTCAAGAGGGCTCAGTGCAGTGAGCAAGGGTATTTTAAGACCTTGCTCAGGACTTAAACGTAAGTCATTTGGAGAGATAAAGGGGCAGAAGTCCTGCCAATTGAGAGAAACTTTTCTGGTGTCACAAGCATTCCAGGCATCCTGCTGGAATCTGATGCCTGGAGGAGATTTCTACTGCAGCTATCCTGCAACTGTTTTGGGACTGCAGAGACACTGTCTTGCGAAGAGAGAGAGAGCCTTGCTGGAAACTGGGTGCAAGCCAGAGCAGAGGTGGGTGCTATCTGAAACAGAAAGTCTGTCTGAGAACTGTGCCAGTCAGAACAAAGATGGAAGTTGTTCTGAACCCTGAAAGATTGTAAAGAGAAAGTTGGGCAAGTGTCCTATGCTCCAGGACCAAGTCGCTGTTGCTGTGTTTCCAGTGTGTAAAAAAATTGTTGCTGTGGACTGTGAGACTGGCTGCCAAATGGCACTGGTAAGTGAGAGGTCTGTCAAAATATCCAATTGCACCCCGAAGCTGTTTGCTGTTGAGAAAAGAGCAAAACCAGAGGTCCTCAGCTACATTCAGAGCCAGGTGGGGAAACTGCTAACCCCTGCCAAGTGGGATCTGCTGGCTGCAGGGGATCATGGGTTTATTCCCGAGTGCTCGGGCACTTTTACTTATGAAGGAACTCGGCCATTGGGTCACTCCTAGGTCTGAGTCCTCTGTAGTCAGTGGGCCCTGCATATGTGCTTTGCAGTTGGCCTCTATAAGCCGAAGGGGACAAGCTGTGAGGCCTGAAATCAAGGTGACAAGCGGCCAGACCTTCAATCAAGCTGAAGATTCAAGCTGCAGCACTCTTCCCCCCTCCAAAGTCTTCAAGTTTGTCCAGCCACTGGTTCCAAGGTTCGACTGTTCCATCAACCTCAGAACTTCAGCCACAAATCCATCAGAGACTGATTCGCAGAACCTTGAGTAACTACAGGAATTGCCCTGCATTTAGGGGATGTATTTAGACAGCCCATCTGCGGGCTTCCCAAGCTGCTCCTGTGGCCTTGGCTCTCTCCGAGCAGGCCATAGCTAACAGACCACCTGACTCACCCCTGGACAGATTCAGACAGCCCATCTGCGGGCTTCCCAAGCTGCTACTGTGGCCTTGGCTCTCTCCGAGCAGGCCACAGCTAACAGACCACCCGACTGACCCCTGGACAGATTCAGACAGCCCATCTGCGGGAAGTGTTAACCCAGTCTGTAATTGAAAGGACTTGAATTGTGGTTTGGGAAAGAAATCTAGTGTTTACAGCCCTTTCCCTGCATACGTGCACTGGCCCTAGACACTTTTGGGTGCCAAAGTAATACACGTCCTTTTGTTCTGCAAATTTTGGACTCCCCGCTGTTCTGTCTAACCCTTTATGTGAACCCCTTTATTAACCCTCACTCTCCTCTCCCTCAGCCGAGGAACTGCCTCCCAGGCTCCCAGCTCCTAAGCCGTAGGATTCCCAGCTACCGGGCGGTCGGCGCCCCTCTAGCTGACGCTCGAGACTGCAGACACGGAACCAAGGCCCTAAAAGGTACGGCAACTGCCGCAACTTTTCAACCGCCCCCCCACCTCCGCTGATTATTAAATACAGTAGCTCCTGCCAAAATATTAGTCCACATCCCCTGGTGCAGTGCCCCACCAATAGAGTCTAGCTCGTGATCCCCCTCTTCTCTGTCCAGCCTATGGGATCCAACTCTCAGGGCCTCACCTTACTAAAACGCATAGACTCTCCTTGGCTGTGCCTTCACCACTAAATATTTTTAAATGCTATCAAATTCGGGTCGACCTGGATCGGAAAGCTACTGATAAGCTGCATTAATCCAGCAACCCCACTGGCCCCTGAGCTAATTGAGTGGCTCCTTTTTTGAGGTACCATCATGTCAGGCCCTATATGGCCCCTTATACTCCCCCTTCTTCTGCTGATACCAGCTGCCCAGCATTGGACACCTGAACTACCATCATGTTTGGTTCACAATGGCACCTTGTGCTGTATACACATGGCAACTTATCCTTTAATTGCTTCCGTGATTCCAAGTACCAATACCTCGAACCCTGCTCTTGGACCACACATACCAGTAGTACTTATAACACTCTCCCACCACAAGGCCCACCTCCCACCATGCAGACTTCTATCTCTTCCCCGCCTATTGTGGTAGGGGTACTAGCTCTTGCTACAACAAATCAGCTCTTCTATGGTGGTTACTTTCCAGTCCCTAAAAACATCAGATCTACTAGACAGGAGAAAGGCAGGAATTACAAGCTTATAATTAGCACTCTTAGAAAAATCCTACTTATCCTCCTGCTATGTTCAGGCAACATAGAACTCAACCCTGGCCCCTCAGATTCTATTGCTTTGCCAGCAGAACTAGCAAATTTAAAAGGAATAAGCTTCTTGCTTATTAATGCATGTAGCCTCCTTAAAAAGATAACTTTAATACAAACCTGGGTTAATCATACCTCTCCTGACATACTTGTGATTTCCAAAACTTGGCTTAGACCCAGCACCACTGATAGAGAAGTAAACATACCCAACTATGCCTTGTTCAGAGCTGATAGGTATGCCAGAGGAGAAGGGGTAGCAATCTACGTTAAAGACAAATTTTCTGCCTTCTGCTTATCCTCGGCATCTGTCGCTAGTGAATTTGAAAGCCTAATTCTCAAAGTGGAAATTACACAGACTACTGCACTCTGCGTAATAGGATGCTACAGACCACCGTCTGCTTGCCTACAGCTTGTGTCATATCTAAATGACAAGTTGGGACAGGGCCTGCCAGAAACTATTATTTTAGGAGACCTCATCTTTGACTGGCTCTATAACACAGCTACCCCCCTTGCATCCTTCTGTGATGAACATGGGCTGATGCAACTTATTACTGAACCAACACGCCCAAACGTGAAGAACCCCAGTAAAAGTACACTTTTGGATGGCTAATGGTGAGCAAACCTCATCTCTTCTCCCACGCTGATGTCTTCTCAGACGCCAGCGACCATTGTTTTATTGCAGGAGTAAGATCCACCAACAACCCAGCACCCATCAGCAAGTTCTCTATGAAGAGATCCAGGCGTAACTTTAATGAACATGCCTACCTAAACGAGCTTAAGTATTCCCTTCAGTGGCAAGATTTCTACCTGGCCAAAATGATTACATCAGCTTACAATATCTTCCACAACATTCTATCAAGGGCCCTTAATAAGTATGCTCCCCTGATTAAAGTTCGAACTAGGACCAAAACCTGTAAATGGTTCACCACTCAGAGCAAGTCCTTGCTTCTAGAAAGAGATAAGCTTTGGAAAAAGTGTGCAGACTGAACACTGCAGAGGACTGGAACCAGTTCAGGACACTACGAAATTTATGTACCAAAACAATCAGACAATCGAAGGCCACCTTCTTCAAATCCGAACTCGACTCTGCCACAAAGAGCCCAATCAAGCTGTGGAACACAATCAATGATCTGCTAGGCCACTCCCCAAGAAATTCACTCCACCAAGATTACCTCTGGCAACTTGACTATAACCGACAAGATGGATATACTTGACGCATTCAATAACCACTTTGCTACTGCAGTCATGGCATTTGATAACCCCATAAACATACTGCCCAGACTGCCAGCCAACTGCCTGAAACTCTGATAGCTCGCCGCCTTTCTCGCTTCAACCTGCCCCACTGAAAGAGGTAGAGGACCTCTTGCTTCAGTTGGATACTAGAAAAGTGCTGGGGCTGACACCCTTGACCCTTACTTCCTAAAATTGCCTACTGCGTACTAGCAATACCCCGTCCCACCTTTTTAACTTATCCCTGTCTCAGGAGCTTACCACCTATGGAAGACAGCATGTCATACCACTGTTTTCAAATCAGGTGACCCTGGCGATCTCAATAACTACAGGCCAATTTCTTCCTTCCGGTCCTGTCCAAGCTCCTAGAGAAAATTGTAAATGCACAGCTGAGGACTCACCTTGAGTCTAGGAACTGCTAAACTTTGCAGTCCAGATTCAGAGCTAAACATAGCACTATCTCAGCCCTCGCCAAAGTTACTAATGACTGGCAGCGAATCTTGAGAGCAAAAACTTTATTTGTGCTGTTTTCCTTGATCTAAGCAAGGCTTTTGACACTGTCGACCATAGTCTGCCCTCTCCCTCCTTCAAACCATAGGTGTGGACCCTCCTCTCTCTGCTGGTTTACTGACTATCTTACAGGTGCCTTCAACAAGTTAAAGCCGAGGAGGCCTGTCCCCTTAAAACTCTGCAAAGAGGATACCTCAAGGTTCTATATTAGGGCCCCTACTTTTGCAATCTACATTAATAACATCGACTAGTGTATAAAAGAGCTAACATCCATCTGTTTGCAGATGGTACAGTTCTCTCGTGAGTCGCCCAACACCTGAAGCTGCCTGCAATGACCTACAGTCAGAATTCAACTTTGCAAAGCCAACTCCTCCAAAAAGCTACTCCTTAATGCCAAAACTAAAGCGATGGTCCTCTCCCGCTTATCCGCATAGCGAACCCTGTGTCCAGTGGGACAGTTCCTCAAATTACCACAGTTCTAGGTGAAAAACTAGAATTTGTTACAAAATTCAAGTATCTGGGAGTTTGGATAGACCAAAGACTCTCCTTTATTGAACATATCGAGGACTTGCTAAAACGACTTCGGCAAAGGCTTGGACTGTTTTTTAGAATCAACCAATTTCTCACCAGAGATGCCAAGAAACAACCGGTCCAATCCATTTTCCTATCATTAGTTGATTACGCTAATTTCCTCTACAGCCAATGCCCCAACTCTTACATGGCTAAACTGGACACACTCTACCATCGAGCACTGAGGTTTATAACGGGACTCCCCTTCGACACGCATCACTGTACCCTATATGCAGCAGTGGGTTGGACATCACTAAAGTTCAGGTGCCACAGAAACACCACTCTCTGGACCTATAGAGCCATCTCTAATAAGCTGCCTTACTGTATCTCCTGCTGTCTTCCCCTGAGTATAATTGGGAAATACGCGTTAAGAAGTTACTCAGCTATTACAGTTAAAGTACCTAAAGCAAAATCCCGCTTGGCAGGGCAGCCATAAGCTCAGGTTACCTACCTTATGGAACGATCTACAAAACCCTCAAATTAAGCACTCTAATCGTATAAATGCCTTCAAGACGCTTTATTTCCGCACAATCAGAGAAGTATGTAACTGCTTCACCCACTCAGACCCAGTACCGTGTCTGCACTGGTATATACGCCATGCCTAGACCCAATTTTAAGTACTGACCCCCAGCTTGCTCCTCACCAGCCTAATTGTTCTTTCTCTCTTATCCCCTGTCTTATCAACACTAGGCCCATCCATCCTCTTATTCTTCCTTTCCCAACCTCGGATAGGAGCTCACTACCCTGGGTTGTGACATCCTACCATGCCCCGTACTTTATAGCATTCAATCCCGGGGCTCACACATACTCCTTTTCTCCATCCACCTTCTCTAGATCCCGTTTTACCAACTCCTCTCTGTGCACCGTGCCCTCCTAGCCTTTCTCCCCCTACCTTCACATCTACCTGGAGTATATTTTTATTTTTTTTCTTCTGTTACTTCCTCCTGCAACCTTAGATAACCTGCTTTATCTTCCTATAGACACGTCTATGTATGTAAATACCATGTAATCTGTACAATATCTGTATAATTTTATGTACATATGAACTTCTTTTTCTTCCTCTCTGTAAAGAGTATTATCTGTATTGCCTTGTAAATACATGTGTTGACCTGTATATACAATTGTTCATGCTCCACCCAGGTCCATCTTGCAAATGAGCTTCTGCTCAACGATGAACGCCTGGTTAAATAAAGGATTGATTGATAAAGTTTAGCTCAAGTTGTGCCCCATGGCATGGTAAAAAGTGAAAGTATCAAAGAAAGAAGAAAAGCTAAGTTTACTGTAAAGCAAAGGCACTAACACTAGCCAACCCACGGCACTGAGGAGGCCTGCGATTAGAAACCTGGGTACCCAGTCAGGACAGTAGGACAGACACTGGTACCAGTGGGGGTCGTCTGGCCTATGGGCTCTCATGTTGTTTATTGTTCTTAATCCTTTGCTAACTACTTTTTCTCCACAGTTATCCCTTATCTAGGTACCCTGACCCTAGCCCTTCCACCTAAGTTGAAAACAAAAACATTTATGCCATTATACAGCGTACCAGCATTTCTTCAGTTCGCGGTCAGCTTTGAAGAATGCAGATGTGTTCCTGGTCCACCGAAGATCATCACACCAGGCTCCAGCAGTAAGTATGGGATGAGGGGAGTGCGCGGGGGATATGCTGTGCTGAGGGTGGGTGTGGGTTGGGAGAGGCACCAGAGACAGCGAGGGACCATTTTCTGTTTTTAAAGAACAAAACAAAAAAACAACATTGCAGAAGGTTTTGGCATGCTGGGGTGAGCTCCCAGTGTGTCACTTGGGTGTTTGTTGGAGGGGATGGAGCCAATGGGGATTGGGCACCCCATCTGACATACAGTGTGCTGTGGATGGCGCATGAGCAGAGAGGGATTGGGCACATCCCTCGGCACACAACAAATGGGGGATTATGTTGACAGGGATTGGGCTACCCCATTGGCAAATGAACTGGGGAGGGGGCATGCCGACAGGTGGATTGGGCACCCCCGTCTGCTTTCATGGGAACTGAGAGGTGGCCGGCGATGGCTTGATGGCAGTATGCAAACTGCCTACACGTTACCAGCGCTGATTGCAGTGGTGGTTTCCTTTCAACTGCACCCAAACTGCTGTCATAGACAGTTCGGCCATTCATTGGTGCGGTGTTGTCGAGCCTGCAAAATAGATCAGGGCATTGGCAGAGGGGGCAGCACACCTCCAGAAAATTAATATGGTGGCACTATGTTTCTTGCACATGTGTGCAAACAAACATAAAAAGACTAAAAGAAAAAAAACTAAGGTGTTGCAGTTGGGGGGGCGGGTGAGGAGGCTGGATGACATATTAACTTTGTTTTGCCTTTAGGTCATGGAGCTAGCCTAGTTGTGCCTTGCCAGTGCCACTAATAAAGCCAGCAACAAGAAAGGAGTGAATGACAGAGTGAGGCGGAGTGTGTGTTGTTGCGCACCACAGGGAAAAGTAAAGGGAAGAAAGTTAAAGAAAAACAAGAACTTACTGACCACTGTGCAAATGTGTATGCACAGCTAGCACATAAATCTTGACCCAACAGTACAATGTGTCGATTCCTTTTCCCTGGTCAGACAGTTTTTTTATTTACTTATGGTGAAAATTTCCATAAATAAATAAACTGACCAGGGAAAAGGAATCAACACATCGCACTGTTGGGCCAAGAGTTTTGTACTAACTGTGCATACACATTTGCTCAACAGTGAGCAAGGAAGAAAATAAAAAGGTAAAAACTGCCAAAGAATTGGAAATAAAACATTAAAAAAGGGAGGATGACCTCCTGGACCTGACAGACCAGTAGTGGGTCTAGTGGAGTGTGGTAGCAAATGAATTGTCTGCTTGAGGGTGTCAGGTGAGGGTGGGGCACTGGAACTTATTGGGATGGGATAAACTGCAGTGTTAAATAAAAAAACAGTTAAACAAAGCAAAATAAATAAATACATAAAAATAGGAAAAAAGTAAGCCTAGCAACACCGTCTTCCATCCTCTAGAACAAACCAACGCTTGCTACTTCTTCCATTACACACTCAAGCAGACTTAATAGGCCATATGGCCTTTATCTGCTGGCAGTTTCGTATGTTCATTTATTTATTTATTTATTTCATCATTCGGACATAACCTTTGAGCAAAATGCTCTTTTTCAAAGGTTCCATGTCTTGACAGGAGGACAACACAGAAAGGAAGTTACAGAGTATGGGTGCATAAGTACAGAGACAAAAAAATACAAGAAATAATTAAGCAATAATGCATGACCGAGGGTTATGTTAATGATCTGTTAATCACCTTCTAGGGGTTTACTGCGTCACGAGGTGTAGCCGAGTGCCACATGCCCTAAGAGGGTGATTAACTGACCATTAACATAATCCCTGGGAGTGCCTTATTGCTATTATAATAAAACATATTTTTAAACAGTGTTAAACCTTGTTCAGCATATGGTTAAGCTCTACATGTATGTTAATAAAAGATTAACATAAGGTTGTTAGAATGTTTGCAGCCAATCAGAGAGCTCCATTTCTCAGACTCCTTTTATAATAGCAATTGGTCTATTTACAATTGTTGGCCATCTAATATAGAGGTACAGCATATTGCAGTTAGTTTAAGAAACACATTTAGCAGAAGTTAAAGCAGCCAGGAGAGGTACTGTCGTTATTTCATATAAAGTTGGGGGGGGGCGACAACTCAATACAGGCTTTCACACCTGGTATGTTAAGGCAGCCAACAGGAGGCTTTTTTGTTAATTCTAGTCAAAAGTGTGTGTGTGTGGGGGGTAATTTTGTGCACAGGACTGACCTAGTAGGAACATACTAATGAGCATTGTGAGGGAGGACCATACACAGAATAAGCTGGGGGAAAACAGGTGCTTTGAGACCATCATATTTTTGCAGGGGCAGTGCCAGGGGAAGGACTTAAAAGTGAGTGCTGAGTTAAGGACAGTAGATAGTAGGCTCATCGACAGACTGTGGCTATGGAAAACTCAATTTTGAGGGCTGGCAAGTAGTAGGAGGAAGTAGGAGTTTAATTTCGGGGTTACTGAGCAGCAGGGTAACAAATCGGAGAATGCAGCCTAGGAGCAGGAAGAGTCCAAGCCACCTGGTGACAGTGCTACAGGTTACCTGCAGCTACAGACCTCAGCCTTGGCCAGGTGATGTCTTAGTTCCGCCTTGAAGATGGGGAGGCTGTTAATGAATAAAAGGCAAGCTGAGATCTCATTTAGCCAAGAAGGAGCCCTGTAGGCGAAGGACTGTTGTCCAAGCACCGTTTTTCTGAAGGGGATAGCAAGTGGACAGCGAGTCTGCCCTATAGTGCAGTACACGGATCTACCTTGCCAGAGCAGTTCTTTGAAGGCCAATGAAGCTTTACCTAGGAGAGCTTTCATGCCAAGCAGGCACGTTTGGTATTTGATTCTGCTGGCAAGACTGAGCCAATAAGTGCGCTCGTAGAGGGAGCAGATGTGTAGGAGATTATCAGCCCCTAGAGCCAGGCTGCAGGCCTTGTTTGGGGTCGTGCTTACTCGTTTTAGCAGTGTCGGATGCTGACCCATAGACCATGAGTCTATAGTCAATAATGGACAAGATGGAAGAGGAGATTGCCAACCAAAGGGCTTCAGAAGTTAGGTACTGCCTGTGCCTGTAGAGAACTCCAAGTTTGGTGTTCACTGTTTTGATGACCTAATCAATGTGCTGCACGTAACAGAGTGTGTCGTCAATGATCACGCCCAGGTATTTAAAAGAGTTGACCTGCTAGAGTGGAACAGCCTTGTCGTTAGTAATAGTAAGGGACAGAAGAGCTCTCTTGTGCTGGTGACTGGTTATCAGCATTGTCTTCATCTTCATGTAATTTAGAAGCAATTTCTGAGAGCTGAACCAGTCTTCCAAGCTGTGAAATGAGTACTGCAAATCATCCTGTAGGTGCTGAAGCTGGGCACTACTACTAAGGATGACCGCATCATCTGCATACAGAATAAACTTGCTATTGCAGGCCTCTGGAAGCTTGTTGATGAACAGGCTAAAGAGGAGGGGGCTCAGTATAGACCCTTGTGGGACACCCAGTACTATATCCCTAGACAAGGAGATAGCTGTCCCAATTTTTACACTCTGTACTCTGCTGGATAGGTAATTCTGAAACAAGAGGATGGCTTCAGAGGTTAGCCTGAGGTGCTGAAGCCGGTCAAGCAAGATGTGATGGTTGACAGTATAAAAGGCTTTGTTCATAATTGTTCATAATTTCCCCATCCCATTCTGCTGCCCTCGTTCCTCCCTCCTGCCTGCCTGGCTGCCTTTCCTTGTTTACAAGTCAGGACTTTCAAGAGAAAACAGTAAGCTATTAAGCTAAGCAATATACAGTACAAGCATTATCGCTAGTGTCTGCCTGTTCCCACTGACCTGCCTCCGTCCCATTCTACTAGTACTACCATCCAGTGAAAGACACACACCAGTGACAGGTAAAATAAATTTCATTAGCATAAAAAAAAAATATTATTTTACTTGTATTCTAATGTTCTACATCTACATACTATTAATAGTACATCCGCCACACTATGTACGTTGTTTTTATACAAGTGTTTTTTTTATTTAGATTGAAATGTACTGGACTACCACTCGAAACCCAGGGACTACCATTTTTGGCAAGGCCAGTTGTCCTGAACTAGCATCCCATTTTGAAATTTGTTGATCCCTGAAAGGCTCTAATGTTACTGGATGTTCCCCTGGGCACTAACAAAGCTATACTTGAGGGAGCCTTAGGTAAAGTCAAATGCCTTGGTAAAGCTGTGGTAAAGGGCCGCCATATTGACCGGACTACTCAAAGTTTAATGGTCCTAGTTGAATGTAGTCTCCCAACAGATGGCTCTAGAGTGCCACTGGAGGTCATGTTTGATGAGTCCAGGGTAGTGGGGAGGGTCATACATATATACAGTATGATGCCCAGGTTTGAGGAGTCCACCAAAACTGAAGGGCTTAAAGATAAGTTCACCAAATTGCTACAGGCGGGGGGCCAAACCCTCAAGGACTTAAAGTAGCTGTTTGAAACCCCTCCAGGTACTCCTCCCCTGGCTCCCACATCTGCAGCTGCACCATCACCTGCTCCTGCATCTGCACTGGCTCCAGTACCTGAACAAGCCCCTGTACCTGCCCCAAAACTGGCACCTGTGCCTATTCCTGTAACAATGCCTGTACCAGCCCCTATGCCTGTTTATATGCCCTCAATCTGTCATGACTCTTACCGCAAGCTGCAAATGTTTTCGGGCTCCAAGGATGAAAAAAGAAAACACTTGAGGGAAAGCCTCCGAGGACCCACTTCAGATGTTATTCATTCATTAGGGTCACTAGCCCAAATGTCAATGTGAAGGAGCATTTGACCGCCATACAGAATGTGTAACCCCTTGTTCCCAGAGGTTACTAGAATCCCATTTAGAATCAGTGGCAGGCAGGGAGAGGCAGCTAGTGAAATGCCAGTTAAATGGATTTCACAGTGTCCCACTCTGTTTTTCAGTCTCAGCTGAGCTGGAGTGATGATGCCACTTTGGAATTGTCGCAACAGCATAAGCCACATCAGAATGCTATCTGGGGGAGTTAGCTGTAGAATGTGGAGTTAGAGTTCAGCAGTCTGTAGAATGGAGTTCAAGGAGGAGTGCTGCAGTCTAGGCAGCTCCTCAGTTCTAGCTCTGACAGAGAGCTACTTCTGTAGTTTGGGTAGTTTATTCTCACCCTAGAAGAAGAACATAGAAGTCAAAGAGTGAAGTGGTACAGACCATTCCAAGAGGGTTTTCCAGTGCCCCATCCCCGGAGGGATGGGGGGGATTCCAGGATTCAGGGGCAATCCCTTGGTCTATGCCTGGACTGTGTTGAAGCTGCCTGAGATTCATCTGCTCTGTGAGTACCCAAGACTTTTGTGTGGAAAAACCCTGGGGCACCTGCTTTCCTGTGGTGAGTTTTTCTCTGACAAAGGGACTCTGTCACCTAGACTGTTTTCTGTTTAAAAGTCTCTGCCTACTATGGGGTCCAGAGAGAGACTTGCCAAGTACAGAACTTTTAGTTTGTGTCTGATTTAAAAGTGCCTGCTAAAGCTGGGGTCTAGTGAAGAGACATTGCCAATTACAGAACTTGTAACTTCAGGACACTTCAGAGGTGTGAGATGTAGTATGTTAAATGGGAAAGACATTTCAAGATAGCATCTACAAGATTTCTGTGAAAGGTGTTATTAACCAGATGAATGGCTGAGTATAAATATGGAAGCAAAAGGTGGGAGATCCCCCATCTGGAGTAACCATGTTTACCTCTCTGGGTTCAGTTTGGGCACCTGTGTTTTCTCTCAGTACATTTGGCCAGTACCTGAAGAAAATAGTTTACCCAGATGTGGGTTTGAATTTTCTGTGAGCCTGTATGTGCTCTTTGGTGGTCGAGGGTGCCAGCAGTAATTCCTCGTGAAATATGGGAAAATCTCCTAGTACTGGCCAATGGTGCCTAATCAAGGGAAGTGTACTAGATCAGGCTATGTGTGCCAATTTCCATTCAGAACCTGAGGGTTCACTGTGTGTGTCCTCTGTACCTCAGTAATCTGCATTACCAGTGGGTTTAGCTCTGTGAGGGTCCACCTTCGTTTTGTGATTATTCTCTGTGTATGTGAATAAAAGCCACACTCTAGAATCCCAGCCTGGTTTGGACAGTACTGTTATTGCATCCACTGTGTCTGGATTTACTTGGGTGCCCCTGACCAGAAGTACAAACCTAGCAAAATTGTGAGCAAACGTTTTGTCCCAAGGATCTAGGTTGATGGCCATGGTAAATGGTCCCCCTAGGTGTGAGCCAGGTAGTTGCCACACTTGGTTTGCCTGTCTGAGGATGGCAGGCTCCAAAGTAGAAGTATTGGTAAACTGAAATGCTTTAGTAACAATCCCCATCCTTCTCGTTGCACCATGTGTGAGAGGAGCAGCCCTGCTAGTTGAACAAGGGGGGCCGGTTACATATGTATTTGGGAGTACTGATACTGATGAAGACTTGATGTGGTAGTTTAAAGCTGTTAGGTAAGGAAAAGGAGAGCTCTTATCTGCTTATTTAACCACATTAGAGAAATTTTTACAAATAATTTTCAGGAAAGGAGACGTGTCCCCAAGTGAGCTGGATCAAGTAAGATTGGATCACATAATTAAGCCTGCTCAACATTCCATTTGGGTACTGTTTAAATTGCACCTGCATGACCAAAATACTAATCCCCCATCCTTTTATGTGTTAGTGAAAGAGTTACGTGGAGTTGAGGAAGAAGGAGGCTCCTGGGACCCCTGTACCACTGTAGCCATTGTAACTCCTGCCCCTGACAGGGGGATGGCTAATGATGGTCCTGGACTCCAAGAGATACTAAAAGAGATTTGTAAACTGAAGACTGGAGTTACCACTAAAGCTACCTTGGGTAAAGGCCACGATACCTGTCAGAATGCATCTGCCATGGGAGTGGGAGTGCATGCCCCGGTGCCCCTCTGTAGATGGTGGTCTAGAGAATCTAATAAGTGAATTGTCTGCGCTGGTAAAAGAATTGATGGGACGTAATGTACAACCCCAGGTTTGGCAAGGAGAGAGGAGGCCCAACAAGGGCCCTCTACTGTCAATGCTCCTGCTCAAGCTTCAAATACATGTTCTGCGCTGCCCCTTAGACATGAATAGAGACCCAACTCCCATATAAAGCCACAGCTGAGATGACCCAGAGAAGGTGTGTTCTGCTACAAATGTGGAAAGGATAGTCACCTGAACAGGGGAGTGTCGATCCAGAGAGGACCCCACTAAAGTGAGAGATAGACTATTTGCAGAAAAGCACCTGAGGAAAAGTGTGTCCAGTGGAGTTCCGGCCCAGTATCGACACAACTCATTTGTGGCAAGGTCATTTGTTCCAGATCCTGCAATTCCTGTAAATACCCCAGCAGACTGGTCAGAGTTGGCAGGCCCATCCATGGAGACTACCGTGCACATTAAAGGAATTCCTGTTAAAGCAGTACTAGACAGTGGGTCTCAAGTCACAATAATTTTCAGGGACTGGTATGATCAGAATTTATCTAACCACCCACCGCAACCACTCAAGGGTATGATGTTTCACTCAGTCCCCATCATCTAGACCCTTATCTGAACAACTCAGAGACCTGTAGGAGGGCAGTGGAAAAGCAAATAGGATGCTGGGATGCATCGTTATAGGGATTACCTCCAGAAGGGCAGAAGTGATCCTTCCTCTGTATAACTGCTTGGTTAGGCCACACCTCAAGTACTGTGTGCAGTTTTGGAGACCACACTTAAAGAGGGACACTGCACTCCTGGAGCAGGTCCAAAGGAAGGCAACCAAAATGATTTGGGGCCTGGGGGGAGAGGACCTACGAAAAGAGGCTCGAGGAGCTCAACATGTACCCTGGAAGAAAGGAGGGACAGGGGAGACATGATAGAGGTCTTTAAGTACATAAGGGGACTAATAAGGGGCCCAGTTGGGTGCTCCAAAGGAAGGAGGGTGGGGCAACAGAGGACATGGGTGTAAGCTGGAAGGGGCAGACTCATGGGGAGAGGAGGAAGTGTTATTTCACTGAGAGGGTGGTGGAGCCATGGAATGCACTGCCCAGGGGGCTGGTAGAGGCACAGACTGTGGAGGGCTTTAAGAGGGGATGGGACATATGGGGGGGGTGAAGCTGATGAGGTCCGATACATGGGGAACTTCTGGGACTGGGGACAATGTAACTCAAGAGGGAGAGGGGACAGTGAAATTGGCCCCAGTACGGGTGCTGACAATTGAGCAGACACGAAAGACCATTAGGCCTCCTCTGCTGGCATTTTAGTATGTAGTATATAAGTATCTTGGTTACCTTAAAGTCTGGTGGTCTTTTCTTTCCTCTGTGGCAGGTGTGGGAGATTCTGTAGAGACTTTAGCGTTAGTCTGTCCTGCCTCTGGATTTTTTTTTTTTAACTTTCTGTTTATACTCCCCCCAGCACTGGAATCGCCACTCAGTTGGGAGATGCCTAGGCACCCCCGCTTCTCCACCTACCTGTTTCCCCGAAGAACCCCCCATTTAGCTATGGCTATACCCCCAGGTAGGTACAAGGTGGATCCCAAGCACCTCGAGAACTTCTTGTTTCACTGGGTCCCCCAATTGGTGGTCAGGTAGGCAGCAGCAATGAGGGTTTGTGCCGATGCTCCTTCCCCTCGGCATGCTGGTGCTTCTTTTTCCACCATTTTCCTCGCCTGTGTGTAGTGTGTGCCCCGACTTCAAGGTGCTACATGCCGATGTCCACCACATGCCTCAACTGGTCCCTCCTGTGGCTGCAGGACTTATCGTACCCCTGCCCGCCTGGTCTGACAAACTGTGACCTGGTCCCTCCCACCCCCCACTCGGAGAAGACGAGCAGACATGGGATGCTCTAGCTTTCTTCCCCAGCCAGCCCTCCAGAGGCCGGGCTCAATCCTGAACCTAGGTCATGGGCGTGGCAGACGGAAATCCAACCGCTGCGCCAGAGGCTGACCCCTGTCACTGGATTGTATGACAGTATCCCTATGTTACTTGGTACTAATAAACACGTGTTCAGCCACCTTGTCCAGCTATGTCAGGAGAGATAGCAAAAGAGGACTTGAAAACCCTGCATGTTCACACAGTGATACAGAAAGCTTATGAGTTACAGTTGCATCCCACAGAAGATGCCCAAGATGAGCCTGTGGGTACTGTATTGAAGGATTCATCTGCTATTATTCTTCCTCCCAGTGCTCAGTGCAGTGTCATTGAAGAAGTGCAGTTACCTTAAGATTGACCAATAAAATATTAATGCTAGATGCCCCAGATGAGGGAAGATTGCCTGAACGACTTCTGGTTAAACTAAGTGTTCTTACTGTCTGTGCTCAGGCCTATGCCAGAAGAGTGGTGATCCAAATTCAAAATGTTACAGACAGAGATATCAAGGGAAACCGAGGCTGCACCTCTGGCAAAGGTCTACTGCGCTGACTCCGCTATTTTGCCATCCAAGTGCCGGAACGTGAAAGAAGGTAAAGTATCACAGGAAATTTTTGATTGATTTTGGAGAGTTCCCCATCCCGAATAGCTAGAAGGACAGAATCAGCCAGAAGTTAGCTTGGTGAACCAAAGTGTTTTCCCTCAAGGAATGGGATGTAAGAAATATTATGGGTGCTGAACACCACATATGACTGCATGATCAGAGACCCTTCAGGTAGAGGTCTAAATGTCTAGCTCCTGCTGACATCGACGATGTGAGGCGTCATCTGAAAGAAATGTTAGCTGCTGGCATAATACAGGATTCGCGGATCTCATATGCCTCTACTATCGTTGTGATGTGGAAAAAATACTGCTCTGTGTGTCGACTACAGGATCCTTAATAAAAGAACGTACCTGATCAATATACCATGCCCCATATATAGAATACATTAGACTGCTTAAATGGAAGTAAGTGGTTTTCGGTTCTTGATCTCCACAGTGGGTAGTACCAGATCCCCGTGGCCCCAAAAGACAGGGAGAAAACAGCGTTCATCTGTCCTTTAGGCTTCTATGAATTTCTCCACATACCTCATTGAATTTCTGGCACACCTGCGACTTTTCAGAGAATTATGGAGTGAGCTGTGGGTTACATGAGCCTCCTTAAGTGTCTGGTATACCTTGACGATGTCATCATCTTTGGAAAAACTCTTGAAGAGCATGAGGCTCGCCTGTTTAAAGTGCTCAACAGACTTGAGTTTGGCCTGAAACTATCAATAGACAAATGTAAATTTTTCCAAAGCTCGGTGAAGTATGTAGGCCACATCATGTCTTAACAGGGTATACAAACAGACCCCAGCACAGTGGAAGCATTAACCAGCTTGCCAAAGCCTAATAACTTGAAAGAACTTCAAAGGTTTCTTGAATTCTGTGGCTTTTATCTGCGTTTTGTTAGAGGCTACAACAAGGTAGTACACCCACTGCTAAATTTAACTCAAGGATACCCACCTATTCACAAAAAGTTCAAAAAAGGTTCTGACAAAGAGACTGAAATGACATATTTCAGACCCCATGAGCCTAGACTCCAGATTTCAACACAGCTTTTCATGAAATAATTTATTAACCACACTCCTGTGCTTGCTTATGCTGATCCATCCAAACCTTACTACATACTGATGCCAGCCATGGCCTGGGGCCATACTTTACTAAGAGTGCACAGACGGACTACACCCAGCAGCTTTTCCTAGTAGGAGTCTGACATCATCAGTGAAAAATTACCCAGTACATAAATTAGAGTTCTCACTCTCAAGTGGGCAATAGTTGACCAGTTTCATTAATCTCCGTATGGCGCAAAGATCCTAGACAACAACCCGTTGACGTATATGTCCAAATATCTGCTAAACTAGATGCCACCGGACACAAATGGATTTCTGCTTTATTGGCATAGGATTATGCAGTGGAGCACCGACTAGGCCTAAATCAGATTGATGCTGATGCTCTCTCATGCAGGCCTGCCTCCCAACAGCAGTGGGTGCATATTTCTGAACAATCTGTAAAAGCACTATGCCAGAAGCCTGACTGGGATTAAACTCCAGCCACAAAGACTGCTAATTGCTTGGCAGATTGTTTGGGACCCCCAGATACTTGCATACCCGTGGACTATTGTAATTTTGCAGCCCTGGACTTAAGTTCTTTACCACAGCTAACCCCAGCTGATGTTCAGAAAGAACAGTACGATGCAATGCAATGATTAGACAAGTTGTTAATGCCTTGAGAAAGGGAGAAGACATCTCCAAATTGTGGTCCAGTGACCCCAAAACTGCTTTACTACTATGAGAAGGGCCTAAACTCAAGCTACATGAGCAGTTATTGTATAGAGAGATGATTGGCAGACAAGGGGAGATGGTGAAAAAGCAACTAGTATTGCCAACTAAGTTCAAAAATGTGCTGAATGCTTTGCATGACAACATGGAACATTTAGGCAGTGAAAGGACTTTAGAGCTAGCCCGTTCACGCTTCTACTGGCCTAAGATGGGTATAGACATTGAACTTCGAGAGCAGACTCTTTAAAGAACTATTGTCCATCTGGGGTGTGAGAAAATCCTGAACTACCCCCTATCATCCATAAGGAGATCCACAACCGGAGAGGTTTAATCAAACCTTACTCGATATGCTTGGCACATTGCACCCTAAGGATAAGTCCAGGTGGAGTCAACGAATAAGTACCCTTGCACATCCTTATAATTGTACAAAGAATGATGCCACTGGTTTTCCATCACACCACCTCATGTTTGGTAGAGAAGTTCATCTCCCAGTTGATGTATGTTTTGGAGCGTCTCCTGATGGGGCTAGATCAGAGGGCTACCTTCAGTACATAAAAAAGTTAAAAGTCCAGCTAAATCACGCATACCAGCTTGCAAACACTATGGCAGCAAAGAAAAACCAGGTCAACAAAACTCGCCATGACAAGGGTGTTAAGGCACAAGAACATCAACCAGCTGACCGGGTACTAATGAGGAACTTTGGACGTCAAGGAAAACACAAAATAGCTGACCACTGGAGCCATATCCTATATATTGTAGTCAGTACACTAAATGATCTGCCCATCTACAAAGTGTGTCCAGAAGGGGACCCTCATGCTGTCAAAAAATTCACAGAAATCATGTCTTACCTATTGAGCAAATAGTTTTGGACTCAGTGTCACAAGCTGCAGCTCCAACAGGCCCCGTCACCAGATCTGCTACTGGTAACAAACAACTAAATGTGTGTGTGTAACCCCATGGCCACTTCTCTAATTAGTGTGCACACACCCCCATTAAATATCTGGAAATACTGGTGCCAATATTATGGCATACCATTTAAACTTTACTGAAAGGTAGATACCACCCTTGGTGTTAGGATGTATACCCAGCTCATTTTCTAGAGGAAGAGAGGGGTGGGGGTACAGAAACAAACAACTTGAATCCTGTGTAAATAACACAACCCAGGTCCTGGGTGGAAGCTGCTAGGCATATGCTTACCCTAACCTGCTGAGGGGGCCCCAGTAAATCCACACAGCCAGAAGCAATAAAATGGAATGTCCATAGCAGTGACTGGGGTTAAGCAGTATGGCTTTATTCAAAGATGGCAAGTAAAGCTGTAGTGGACCCCCAAAGGTTGGTCCAGGCTGGACAGGCACAATTTCCAATAACTCTTGTTGCATTATAGTACAGTTCATGAACAAAACAGGAACATCATCTTCCCAAATTCCCAAAAGTGCATCTGTGGATACTGGGCTATGCACATGAACATCTCTCTTCCCATGAGTGTTATTTAGTGAAATCTAAGCCACACACTCGGAACTCTTTTCGGACATAGGTGCAATTATGTGAAAACTCAGCCACACACCTTAACCTGCACTCGCTCAGGTAAAAATACTGGTGCCCTTTACGAACCAGGAAGCCCTGCCTTGAAAGCGCTTAGATGGCATTCCTCCCACCCTTGGCCCTAACCAACAGACTCTGTCATTCTTCAGGGTTACACATTTGAAACCCCCATTCCCCACTGAAATGCTAGAGGTCCCATACTTTACTTGTTACAACACTGGGGTGACACAGAGAAAATAAACTGCACTCACTAGGGTCCACAGTTTAACTTTCTTCACTCACACTGGTGAGATTAGGGGCACTGACAGGTGCGATCCAGTCTTATCTATGGGTACACGCACCCCAGACTATCCACTCCCCTAAGAACATTTGTGGAGATCTAATTTATATATTTTTTTTATTATTTAATATATTTTACCAGGAGAGACACTAAGCTGAAAGCTTGTTTACAGGTGCAACCCGAGAGCACAAGGAAGTTAAGTGGCTTGCTCAGAGTCACACAGTATGCAAGTAGGGGCTGTGGGATTCAAACCCAGGTCTCTAGGTTTGCAGCTCAGAGCCTTAAACCACTGTGCTACACTGCCTCCTTAATCTTATCTAGTCTCCCTTTCAGTACTCACAGAAACTTGTTCTATCCACTGGGCATGGAACAATGAAAATAAACAGGAAAAGCACTTTTCTGGGTAGCCAGTCCACAGAGTCTATTTCAGACCCTATACCAAGGCAGCTGAAAACACCTCAGACCATTCAGGGGATTGCCCCTTGAGTCCACAGAGAATAAGCAGATTCTTTCACTTCACACAGGAGAAGAAGTAAAGAACACCTGCTGTAGTCTTGTCTCCACCATTTCAACTGAAAGCTGGAAATGACACACAACTAGGGTGAGAAATCCTAGGCCCTCTGTCACAGCCCACTGGCCGTTCTTCTGCCATTCTGACCTCCTCACCCCACAACTGCCAACTATAAAACTGAAAATTCTAAGCTCCCCAGGGCAGCTATCCACACAGTGTGGCTTATGCTGCTACAAGAGTTCTAAATAACCTAATCATTGTCCCCTTAGGCTAGCTGAGTAAACAATGATGCCATTATGCAAGGAGCCCCTAATGAGTTCCCTACCAGCTGCCTGCTACCTTCCTAACAATAATACTGATAGGATTCTAGTAACCCCAGGGACTCAGTGGTTACACATGTTTTTGTCTGGAGTACTGAAAGTGTTACTGTAACTTGCACTTGTTGACTCACAAACCTTTGTCCACCATCAAGCCTTATCACACTTTGTTGACATATGTTGTATTTAGTAGTTGTACTTTCACTGTTAGTTGCTTTCCTATGTATTATTGTAATTCTTGTATCATTTTGGTACTGTATTCTACTGTTGCTATTTGACAAATTACTGATTTTGGAGTGTGTTTATTCCCTATGTTTTTGATGATTTGCTGGTTTTTGGTATGTGTATATACCTATTGTACCCTCCCCCCCAGAATGCACCATGAGACGAGCAACCTGTTGCTCAGTGTACCCTTCCTGGTGAAACTCTTAAATACATAAATCAATAAATAAACTAAATCAGCCTTCTGCTGCCCAACCTTCAGAGCCTCCTTCCAATAATGCTGCTGCTAACAAAGATTCTAACTCTGAAGATGGTGAAAGTGAATTCTGTACTGCTCATTACTCATCACCCGAACTCACTGAAATGTTTCAAGGAACCCTTCCCTCTACTTCTAGTCATGTTCCTACTAACCACATGGCCTTTGATAATTCTGACCTGTCCACTGTATCTGAACCACCGGACAGTGATGCCCACAGTGTAATTTCTGAACTTGCTAACTCCCTTCGTATTGTGGAGTTATCTGAACTAAATGCATCTGAGCCAGATGAAACCAGTAGTGAACCTGCTAGTGAAACCAAAAGTGATGCTGAACAAAGTGGGCTAAATGAACTGTTTCATCTGGAAGACAGTATTGCTGTTCCCGAAAATGCAGCGGTGTCGTTGATGATACCCATTTCACGGAAATACATCTTTCCAACCAGGATGAGCCTAGGGAGTCAGAAAGTAGCAATAATGTGTAAAGTGATGAACTCCCAACAAGTTTTGATCCGCAAGAAAGTGCAGTGGTGCTCCTTTCATCAGAAGCTATCTTACTGGTAGACAATAAGCCAGAAGTAACCCGAATGCTGATGTTGAAAGCCAAGTGCCAATGCCCCCATATCTAAATGATCAGAAAGAGCTGCAAACCTGTGGTTCAGCTTACTTATGACACACCTGGATTACTTTCTGACCTGCCAATGAATGTTGTCCACAAGGGAGTTTACATCACATCAAACTCTCTGCCCAAAATGGTATTCACTGCCTCCTCCTATATCAGAATCAAAACCTCCAACCTCTATAGGAAGGGGCATACGTACAAAGTAAAAGGGGTTATCTGAAGTACAGGCTGGTTTGTGGTAAAACAAGGTTTAATGTCTTAAGAGCTGAAACCAAAGGGTATATCATTTTCCTGTAGTTAACCAAATGCAAAAAAAGTGGGATGATGATAATATCCAAAATGTCATTACAAGTTACCAGTAACTGAACTATGCAAAGAGTATGAAAAGAATACCATTTAAAGTAATAGCATGCTGTACTGTGTAGATACATGTATTATATGTTAGACCTAACATTGTACATAGTTAATCTTGCATACAGTGGGGTGGTATTATAATTACTAGTTTATTATTGACTTGGTGAGGATGCCAGGTTTTCCAAGCAGAGGACAGATGCAACCCCCCCTTTGGGGGGCTTACCTTAATTCCCCTGTCTCCCAGTCTGCCTTCTGGCATGCCTGTTTTCCCCCCTTTTATCCACCGCCACAGCCCAGGGTGTGTACTGGTGCCCCTGAAGCCCCATGTCAGTTTTCAGCCCAGTTCGGGCTTAGATTCTGAACCGTGAGTTATCAATGTTATTCTGAACTTGCCAGAGACCGTGCATGCATGGGAGTCCTTTGATTTACCAACCGCCAATCTTGCAGTCAAGTGGGGAGTGTTTCAGCAGTCACAGCGCCCCGTGTGCCTAAATGGGGAACAGTGACTTTGAGGGGGCTGATGAAAAGCCTCAAGGAATTTAAAAAAAAAGTTTTAAAACGGGTACTAGTGGTACTCGTGAATATTAATGAGTCCTTTATGAATATTAATACGTTGCTGCCTGCTGCCTGGGGCACTGTTTCGGCAGCAGTGACAGAGAAACTACTGTGAATAAATATAAAATAGTGAAATCGCTTGAAAGGGCACAAGGGGGGGACTATATGTTGGTGGGGGTACTGTAAATAAAAGAAGCTTTCCTTGGCTGTACCAGAACTTTATTGGTGGAACAACATGAGGACTGCTATGAGACTGTATGGGAGCAGCCATGTTCTGACACTGTGACCCTCTAAAGCAGCCAAGTAGAAAAGTGGGTACCCAAAGACTGTTGAAAGGACTTCTGGGAAAAGATGTTGACTATCTCAGGTGCCAAAAGACATTGCCAATCAATAATCAAAGGGGGCTAAAAATGCTGATTGATGACAGAATTGGACCAATCAGAGGGTGGATTTCCCTGGAGAAATCCTAGAGACTTTGTAGGAGTTATTTTTCAGTCTGATCAGTCTGCTCGAGAGGCTGGCTTAATCTGTGCTGGCCTCTGTCTGAGTCAAAAGGGCTCAGTGCAGTGAGCAAGGGTATTTTAAGACCTTGCTTAGGACTTAAACCTAAGTTGTTTGGTGAGATAAAGGGGCAGAAGTCCTGCCAATTGAGAGGAACTTTGTTGTTGTGACAAGCATTCCATTCATCCGGCTAGAATCTGCTGCCTGGAGGAAATTTTACTGCAGCTATCCTGCAACTGATTTGGAACTTGAGAGCCACTGTGTTGTGAAGTGAGAGCCTTGCTGGAAACAGTGTGCAAGCCAGAGAAGAGGTGAGTGCCATCTGAAACAAATCTGTCTGAGACCTGTGCCAGTCAGAACAAAGATGGAAGTTGTTCTGAACCCTGAAAGATTCTAAAGAGGAAGTTGGGCAGGTGTCTGATGCTCCAATACCCAGTCGATGTTGCTGTGTTTCCAGTGTGTAAAAAAAACTGTTACTGTGGACTGTGAGATTGGCTGCCAAATGGCACTGGCAAGTGAGAGGTCTGTCAAAATATCCAACTGCAGCCTGAAGCTGTTTGCTGTTGAGAAAAGAGGAAAACCAGAGATCCTCAGCTGCATCCAGAGCCAGGTAGGGAAACTGCTAACCCCTGCCAAGTGCGGTCTGCTGGCTGCAGGGGATCACAGGTTTATTCCCAAGTGCTAGGGCACTCTGACCTATGAAGGAGCTGGGCCGTGGGGCCACTTCTAAGTCTGGTTCCTCTGTAGTCAGTGGGCCCTGCATATGTGCTCTGCAACTGGCCTCTAAAGGCCAAAGGGGACAAGCGGCCAGACCTTCAATCAATAATAATAATAATTTATTTATTGAATTTTGATGACTGGGTAGGCCCACTGGGCCCCGAAGGTCCCTTTTTCAGGGGCGACCTGGGAATAACAGTACATGATATTATAAACAGTTGAACATTTGCATATACAGGTTATCATGGGTATACAGTATTCGGCTGTTTACACATAGCAGAGGGTTACATATATCTAGTTGGTAAGTTGTTATTCGTTACATTCTCCATTTGTCCTACAAATTAGTGAAACAGTACTGTGGATTCATAGGTGACATAGTTCAAGAGCGTTAGGATGGTTCAGAGAGAGGAGGAAAGTTAGTGCTACATTGTTTGGGGGGTTGGATGTTTTAGTTAGTTGTGGTCGTTTTGGTTGTGTCAGGTGTGGTGGCACTGGCATACGCTTGTTGATAGAAGATGAGTCTTAAGTCTATGCGGAAGCACGTCACTGATGGGGTTTCCTCGTGACTCTCCAACGGGAGGTTGTCTTGGCTGGTGAAGGGGCATGCAGAAAGATTTTCTGGCCTGCCTTTAGTCCTAACCTTGGGGACTTCTAGCAATGTTAGGCCCAAGGACCTGAGGCAGCGCTGGTTTCTTTTTACTGTGAGGAGTCCCTCAACACTCGGGGGAGGCGAGGGACTAATCTTCTTTGCCAGGCACAGTACGGGGTAACTGAGGCGTGCTTCGAAGGATGGCCAGTTAAGCTTTGCTAACGCCTCACAGTGGTGGCTTCTGGAGTGGGATAAGGTGGCAAAGCAGGCCACCTTGTTGTATAGAGTCTGTAATTTACCGTACTCCAGCTTTGTGATACCCTGAATGACCCGGGCAGCATATAATAGTGTTGGAAGTAGTACACTCGCTGCAATAGCAGTCCTAGCTTCAGGGGTTAACAGTTCCTTGATCCGATATAGTAATCTGAATTTTGTATGGATTACTTTAGTGACCTGGTCCACATGTTGTTTGAATGTGAGACCTTGGTCAAAGGTAAGGCCGAGGTACTTTGCCGAGGGGGACTATTTCCAGCTTGTTGCCCTCCAGGGAAGAGAAGTAGTTGTGATCTATCTTGTCCAAGGGCTCTTGGTCCGAACAGCATAGCTTTGGTTTTATTGGTGTTAAGGACCATTTTGTTCTTGATGGGCCACCTCTCCATGATGTGAATATCCTTTTGGAGAGAAATGCGTAGGTCATCCAGGTCATCCGATGTTTTGTAGATAATGGCATCATCCGCATATTGGATTATGTTGCTGTTTCCATAGTGTTTGTGCAGTTCATTTACGAACAGTGAAAACATAAGAAGCCCAAGTATAGACCCTTGGGGTACTCCCTCCATTAGGGACTGTGGTTTGGAGAGTTTATCCTGCCACCTGACCCTCTGAGTGCGACCAGAGAGCTAGTTATCCACTCATTTGAGGGCATGGGCATCAAGGCCTATGTGGCGAAGTTTTAGGAGGAGTAGTCTGTGATCCACCCAGTCAAAGGCCTTAGAAAGGTCTATAAAAAACAGCCCTGTATTGGATCCAGAGTCTAGATCACTGAGTACATCAGAAGAGAATTTGGTTAGAGCAGTGTCTGTCCCATGTTTGGCTCTAAAGCCATGTTGTGATGGGGACAACAGCATGTGTGCCTCCAGGTATTCCTTGAGTTGGGCATAGACGAGTTTCTCCTGTATTTTTGCCAGGGTACACAGCAGGGAGATAGGCCTGTAGTTTTCAATTGGTTCTAGAGGCCCTTCCTTGTGGATGGGGACCACATGCTCCTGCTTCCACAGCTCCGGGACAGATTTTTCAAGTAAGGACCTATTGATTAGCCAGGTGAGAGGCCATGTGAGTGCCGTGTCAACATCTTTTAGCAATCTAGCTTTGAGTCCATCCGGGCCTCCTGATCCTCTTATTTTCAGGGTTTTTAGGATGGCCAGGACCTCATTTACCTTAGCCAGTCTCAGTGGAAAGGGTGGGTGGTCAAGAGTACGAGGGTCCAGCAGAGCAGACTGGTTGTTGGGTACTGATGACCCTGCCTAAAATTTATCAGGGTTTGTGAAGTATGTATTAAGGGTCTCGGCGATTAGTGTCTCGTCATGTAGTACCAGTCCATTAGATGTGATAGGGCCCGTGACAGTCTTTTTATTCCCCTTAATCAGTTCGTTGATGTGGGACAAGAAAGTCCTAGGGTTGCCGAGGTTTGCTTTCTGGAGGTGGGTGAAATACTCCTTTTTTGCTAGTTTGGTGGCCTGTTTACATTGGTTTTGGAGGGTTCTATAGATAACCCGGTCTGCTTGGAGAGCTGTGTCCTTGAACTTTTTCCAGGCTTTGTCACGGCTGGCCATTAGGGCCTTTGGGAGGGGTAATCCACTTGTAGCAGTGGCCCTTTACCCAGTAGGTCTTATTAGGGGTCAGGAGATCCACAGCCCACGTGATAGACCTGTTGAAGAAGTCAACCTCCCCTTCCAAGGTACAGAGACTTCTAATGGGCTCCAGTCCAAGTTCCCCAGGAGAGTATTGTAGTGCTCTGGGGAGAACTCTGAGTAGTCCCTGGAAGTGAGTATTCTGGGCGGGGGACCTTTGCAGCCCTGTTTTTCCAAACACAGAAGGTGGGCAAGTGGTCGCTGAGAGCATCCGCTATGGTGCCAGCCAGCCAGTAATAATAATAATAATAATGTTTATTTATACCATGCCTTCAATCAATCAATCAAGTCTTTATGCAGGCGAACACCATTGAGCAGGCTCATTTACAAGGTAGACCTGCCTTACACAGGGTCAGGAATAACACTTTTATGTACAGAAAATAAACAGACATAATTATACAGAAATAGAAAAAAAAAATACACAGAGCAATAACAAGTATTTCAGGTATAGGGTTAACAATGTTAGGGAGAATGGTATGAGAAGGGGAATTAAAACATTCTGAAACAGACAGCATATTAAAACATTTTCAAACAGCATGACATATCATTGGCCAGGACATATGCAAACTTAAGGGGTAGATATGGAGGGGAGGGGTACAGGACTGCAGCTGTTCTAGTAGGAGTGCTACAGTAGATGGGCTAGGGACATATATGTTTGGAGTCTGGGGGTAAGAAAGGTAGTGGATTAGCATAAAAAAGGGGGGAATAGGTGGAGACAATCAGGGGGCTGGTTTAGGTGGAGATGTAGTGGGCAGGTATGCAGTAGGCACCCTAGCACGCTAAGCATGCTGGAAACAGCTGCATAGCTCCTTAACAGCCTTGGCATACTAGGACTTGAAGGTGGTAAGACTAACAGGAAGACTCCGTTTCATAGATTTCTGTAGTTTGTTCCAGAGTGTGGGCAACACAAAGCTTATGGCCACTCTCCCAAAGTGTGTATAGGCCCTAAGTACCTTCAGTAGAAGCAGAGAATAGCTTCTCAGTGCGTAGTTGCCTACCATGATTAACGGTAAACAGTCAGAAGTGTATTGGGGTAATTTGTTGGTAATAGCTCTGTAAGTCCAGAGAGATGCATTTCTATTCCTTCTGTACTGAAGGGAGGTCCACCCCACAGTTGGATATAAGGAGCAGTGGTGGGTGGTGATAGGTAGGCCAGTTTTGAATCTCAAGGCTCTGTAATATAAGATGTCCAGTTTAGTAAGACAGGAGGCATTACACTGACTATAAATGAAATCGGCATAATCAATTAGGGATAGAAATGTGGATTGAACTAACTGCATCTTGGCATCTTTGGTCAGCAGGCGGTTAATTCTGAAAAAGAGACCAAGCCTCTGCCTCTACTTTTTCAGCAGGTCCTTGACATGCTCCATGAAGTACAGTCTGTGGTCTAGCCAGACCCCTATGTACTTGAATTTCATAACAAATTCCAACCTCTCTCCTAGTAAAGTATTTATGGGAGGTAAAGAGTCAGAGATAGCAGGGTTCACCGAATGAGTAGCTGGAGAGAACAGCATAGCTTTTGTTTTCTTGGCATTGAGTAAGAGTTTTTTTATTCAGGAGCTGATTCTGCAACTAGCTGAACTCTGTTTGTAAATCTCCACAGGCGGCTTCCGGAGTTGGGCGGCTTAGGTACAACACTGTATCATTAGCGAAAAGGTGAATACTGGCCTCCTTGATGCCAACATCAATATCGTTTATATAAATGGCAGACAATAGAGGCCCCAGGATGGATCCCTGTGGAACACCTCTTTTTAGTGGTTTGAGTGGAGAGAGCTCCCCTTTGACCTTAACCTGCTGAAGCCTATCTGTAAGGTAATTATTGAACCAGCACAGAGAGGTCAGGTCCAGACCTATCACTTTTAGGGTGGAAAGAGGCAGGCAGTGGTCGACAGTGTTGAAGACCTTGTTAAGGTCCAGGAACACTGCACATACAAATTTTTTGTTTTTCCAGCTCTCGTTGCCAGTCATCAGTCACTTTGGCCAGAGCTGTAATGGTACTGTGCTTGGCTCTGAAACCAGACTGCATCGGGTTTAGAAGGTTCTTGTTATCTAGGTAGGTTCTCAACTGAGCATTCACAATTTTTTCCAGCAGTTTAGACAATATTGGTAGGAGAGATATCGGCCTGTAATTATTTAGGTCGTAGGGATCCTCTGATTTAAACAGAGGAATGATGTGGGCAATTTTCCATATGTGTGGAAGAGTCCCCTGGGACAAGGACAAGTTAAACAAGTGGGTGACTGGTACAGGTAGGATGTGGTATGCAATCTTTAAGAAGTAGGGGTCGAGACAGAGTCAGCACCAGCGCTTTTCTTGGTGTCCAACTGTAGAAGGAGGTCTTCGACCTCTTTCAATGAAGCAGGAAGGAAAAAGAAGACATCATTAGTGGTGCTAGGTTCATTAATCTGTGCACTAACTTGAGAATGTAACACGGATGCTGGTGAATTGTCGAATGCTAGGCCTGCCGTAGCAAAGTGGTTGTTGAAGGCCTGGAGAATCTCCTTGCTATCGTTGTTAGTAACACTGTCAGAGATGATTTTCGAGGGAAGTATATTTCCAGCTGTATGACCAGACAGCTCTTTGATTGTGGACCAAAATTTAGCTGGGCAACTAGAGGCAGAGTCAAGCTCAGAATGGTAGAAGTTGGCCTTAGCATCTCTAACCAATTTGGTGCAGGAGTTCCTAGCCTTCCTGAAGTGGCACCAATACTCGGCAGTTTTTGATTGGCGGGCTTTTTTCCAGAGTTTATCTCTTGCTAGTAATGCAGCCTTGAATTCAGCAGAGAACCAATGGCAAGTTATGGTCCTTACATGGACTTTTACCAAGGGAGCATGATTATTTATGGCACAAGACACTATTTCACGAAAAATGTTATATGCCATACTGACCAATTTGGCTAGGTAAAAGTTCTGCCAGTGTACAGATGATTTTAGATCATCGATGTAGGCAAATGGGTCAAAGTTGCATCTGGACCTTCTGGTGGAGAACTTAGATGTGGCGGGGAGATTGGAATCAGATCTTACACCGGCGATGAAGCAGTGATCGCTGACATCCGAGAAAAATATTCCAGCGTAGGAAAAGGACTGTGGCTTGCTTGTAAGAAAGACATCCAATAGGGTGCTATTTCTGGGGGTTTTCTTGTTAGGACGAGTAGGTTCTTCAATGAGTTGTGTGAGCCCAAATGAGTCACAGAAGGATTTGAGGGGTAAGGAAGCCTTGGATAACCAGTCGTAATTGAGATCCCCTAGAATAATAGTTTTGAAGGTCTCATGTCCCATAATAGTTGATAGGTGAGACAGCAGCTGGGACCCAGCAGATGGAGGCCAGTAACACCCTATAACCCCGATAGCCATTAAGTGGGATGTTTCAACCTTAAGGGACAGACATTCAAAGCCATCTGTAATAAAGGAGGTGTCAGTGGTAGTGACCGTATATTTGTCCTTGACATAATTGGCTACCCCACCACCCCTAATCTGCTTGTCGGCTCTGAACAGCCAATAGTTAGGGATGTTAACCTCCCTGTCGGGGGTAGAAGATCTGAGTCAGGATTCCAAGACTACCAGCACATCTGGTTCGGTATGAATGGCCCAGGTTGGGATCGATGCAAGCTTTTTAAGAGACTGCAAACATTAACGTGCATAAAGCTCATTCCTCTAAGCCTTGTAAGGTCGGAAGGAGATGACCAGGCTTCTGTAGGACCAGGGTTAAGTTCAACATTGCCTGAGCACAATAGGAGGAGAAACACAATTTTCTTTAGAGCAGCCAGAGATAATCTGAAAGCTCTAATTCTTCCATGACTGCTTGGAATGACAGAATGAGTGTGCTGGGCCCTGCTATTTAAGCAGTGCTGTCCTAAGGATGCAGCTGCTAAAACTCTTGCCACGTGGCACCAAGTGGCATTATTACTGGGGATATAGGGGGACATACCCTGTATGGGTAGGGAGGTGCAAGTCCCACCCCCAGAAGCTACCTCATACTGATGCAAATATGGGAGCACAGGGGGGTGCAACATAAGCTATGAGATGAGTTGCTGTACAAATAGCACTGTGCCTTTCTTGAACCAAAGTGTTTTAACAAAATTCCAGTTAGAATATACTAAAACAAACATACAATAAATACTAATTCCTAAAATCTGATTAAATAACATCAAGTCAAATAAGCTTGCTCTCATAAATGGGTCTTCAAGGCCCGTTTAAATTCCTCCATGGGCACGCACTCCCGAAGCAGAAGCGGAATCAAGGTGAAGATTCAAGCTGCAGCACTCTTTCCCCCATGTCAAGTTTGTCCAGTCATTGGTTCCAAGGTTCGACTGTTTCATCAACCTCAGAACTTCAGCCACAAATCCATCAGAGGTTGATTCGCAGAAGCGTGAGAAACAGCAGGAATTGCCTTGCATTTGGGGGATGTATAAAATTTAGTTCAAGTTGTGCCCCATGGCGTGGTAAAAAGTTAAAGCATCAAACAAAAAAAGAAAAGCTAAGTTTAATGTAAAGCAAGGGCACTAACATTAGCAACCTGCGGCACCAAGCTATCCAGCATTTAGAAACCTGGGTACCCAGTCAGGACAGTAGGACAGACACTGATACCAGTGGGGGTGGTCTATGTCTAGGGGCTCTCATGTTGTTTAATGTTCTTAATCCTTTGCTAACCACTTTTTTCCACAGCTATCCCTTATCCAGGTACCCCGACCCTAGCCCTTCCCCATAATAAAGCTGTGTTTTGTTGTTGGAAATGGCTGTGTGAAGGGTGTTTTGTGGATCTTAACTGTAAAGTGAACGTAGTATGTGGGATTGGGGGTATCATATGTAAAGTAAAGTGTTTATTGCAAGTTTAGGTGTAGGGTCACTAGGTGGGGCTGTGGGTAGGTACAACTTTGTGCTAATGTAACATCTAACTCACTTAAGGAATTCTCTAGATGGAGGCACCGTGTTAATAGTGTTATAGTTAGAACAGAGCACCTGATCACAGCCAGATCCGAACCCAGGCCCCTCAACCTGCATACAGGCAGGCAGGGGTAGTAGCCCTTTGGCCCACGGCACCATGGCTTCACTCCACTCCCCAAATCCTCCATCTTTTCCAGCAGTCTCCTCTATAGTATCTAATCAAAGGCCATGCTGAAATCAAAGAAGAGAAAATCTACCACCAATCCTTTGTTTTGTCACTTTAGTGATCCATTTAATTAAAAAAAAAAAAAAAGTATCAGGCTGGTCTGAAATGACTTCCCTGACTCAAGCCCATGCTGCTTGCTGTCTTGAAGTTCACTGTCCTCCACCTGGGCTACCAAGATTTCTTTGACTATGGGCTCTATCAGCTTACCTACAATGGAGGTAAGACTGACAGGCATGTAGTTGCCTGGTTCCTCTCTCTCCCCTCCCACCTTGTGGAGTTGCACTACATTGCTGGACAGCCAATCTGCTGGAACCATGAATGACTTCAAAGTGTCTAGTCATGCTAAGGGTATGGCCATTTCTGTGGCCAATTCCCCAAGTACCCATGAAGTGTAGGCTGTGCGGGCCCAGCGATTTATCTACTGTAAGGCTTCCAGTCCCTTCCTCACCCACCCTCCGATTATCACTACCCTGACCATTTCTTAACCCCTTCCCCGTCACTGCAGTGTTTTGTAGAGCTCCATTGTCCTCTTACATGAATACCAAGCAGAAGTAGTTATTCAGTACATTTGCCTCTGTTTGCTATCTTCAGCTATCTGACAATCCCCAACCCAGTTTCATTTTTTCCCCTTCTGTATCTAAAAAATTATTTTTCCCATCCTCTTACACTTGTGGCAATCGTCTACCTTTGCCCGCATAACTCCCATCCTTGCCTCTTTACCTACCACATAATCACAACACTATTCCATTACAAAACTATGGATAAAGATCAGCCACCTGTGAAGCCATATGACTAACTTCCATGTTTACACATTCCTGCATGCCTTGTTCTCTCCATATTTACATATCTGCGCATGCCCTGTTCTCTCCATATTTACTTGGAACCCCCTTGTTCCCAGGGGTCACTAGAATCCCAGTTAGAATTAGTGGTAGAAACACAGAATCTGATGGCAGATAAGGACTGCTTGGCCAACCCAGTCTGCCCATTTCCCTACCTAACGGACAAGCTACAGATCCTAGTTAACCAAGAGCCTACTTCCTCCTAGAATTGCCTTATGTCTGTCCCATGCATTCTTGAATTCCCCCACTGTTTTTCACTCTATGACCCCCTCAGGAAGGCTGTTCCATGCATCTACAACCCTCTTTGTGAAGAAATACTTTCTCATTTTACCTCTGAGCCATCCCTCCTCTATATTCAGATTGTGCCCCCTTGTTCTGGCACATCTCTTTTTCTGAAAGATGCTACCCTCTTTGACTTTGTTGATTCCCTTGAAGTATTTGAAAATTTCTATTATGTCCCCCTCTCCCTCCTTTCCTTGAGACTATACATCTTAAGCTCCGTTAGTCTTTTTTCATATGTCTTCTGGTGCAGACCCTGCACCATTCTGGTTGCCCTCCTCTGGACTGCCTCCACCCTGTCTATGTCTCTGTGGAGATGGGGTCTCCAGAACTGTACACAGTACTCTAGATGTGGCCTTACCAACTGCCTGTACAGAGGGACAACAACTTCTTGTTTTCTACTGGTGATGCCTCTCCATATACATCCCAGTATCCCCCCAGCACTCCTTACTGCTTTCTCACATTGCTTGCCCACATTTAGGTCACCTGATATGACTACCCCCAGGTCCCTTTCCATTTTTGCTGTTGTCAGTATTTCAACCCCCATTGTGTACTCTTCCCCTGGGTTTTTGTTTCCCAGGTGCATTACTTTGCACTTCCTTGCGTTGAATCGAAGCTGCCATACATTTAACCATTCCTCCAACCTTGCCAAGTCCCTTTTCATCCTTTCCACCTCACCTTGTGTATCAACCCTGTTGCAGAACTTTGTGTCATCTGCAAAGAGACATACTTTTCCTTCCAGTCGTTCTGCAATATCACTTATAAAGACATTAAAAAGGACTGACCCCACTACTGAACCCTGTGATACCCCACTAGTAACCCCCCCTTCTTCACTGTGGACTCCATTTACTATTACCCTCTGTTTCCTGTTGTCCAGCCAGTGTTTTACCCAGGCTACCACCCTGGGACCCACTCTCAGGCTGGCCAATTTGTTTATTAATCTTTTGTGCGGGACTGTGTCAAATACCTTGCTAAAGTATAGGTAGGCCATGTCCATAGCCCCTCCCTGGTCAACTACTTTGGTCACCCAGTGAAAGAAATCAATTAGATTCGTCTGACATGAACTTCCTGCTGTGAATCCATGCTGCCTTGAGTCCTGTGCCCCACTGGCCTCTAGATACTCAACAATTCTTTCCTACAGAAGTGATTCCATCATTTCCCCTACCACTGAGGTCAAACTGACAGGTCTGTAGTTTCCTGCCTCTGTCTTGCTCCCACTTTTGTGAAGGGGAATCACATCTGCCCTCCTCCAGTCCTCGGGTACCACACCATCCTCCCATGATTTATTAAAAAGGGTAGTCAGTGGTATTACTAGTTCTCCCCTTAGTTCTTTCAGAGTTCTGGGGTGAATCCGATCAGGCTCCATTGCTTCATCCACCTTCTGTTTTAGGTGTTCTTTCAGAACCATTTCTTCTGTGAAAGGACTAATATTAACCCCCTATCCAGAGTGCTTCTATTGACTGGATTAGGTATCTCCCCCCGCTCTTCCCTTTGTGAATATTGAGCAGAAGTATTCTTTCAGTATCCCTGCTTTTTCACTGTCGCTCTCTGCCCAACCATCTTCCTCTTTATTCAGCCTCAGTATCCCTGCCTTAGTCTTTCTTTGATCCCTAATGTACCTATAAAAGGTTTTATCCCCCTCCTTAACAGAGTTGGCTATCTTTTCCTCTGTTTGGGCATTTGCTATTCTGACTGCCTTCCCGGCGTCCTTCTGCTTTAACTGGTACAGTTCTCTGTCCTGCTCCTTCTGTGTTTCCTTATACTTCCTGATTGCTATCTTTTTCTCCCTAACCTTCCCTGCCACTTCTTTTGAGAACCATAGTGTTTTTTTATTTCATTTTGATTTGTTTATTTGCTTCACTCAAAGGCTTGTTGCCTCTGTGATGGCAGTTTTGATGTTTCCCCATTGTTGCTCTACCCCGCCTTTTTGCTTCTTTGCCAGTGCTTTTCTGAGGCACTCTCCCATCTTGACAAAATCAGCCCTCCTGAAGTCCAGAACATAGATACATAGACAGTGTTGGCAGATAAGGGCCCACGGCCCACCCAGTCTGCCCATTTGAGCTTGTAAGTTTACTTTATGTTTTCTAAGAAGTCTGTTGCCCCTTAACCCTGACCTCCAGAATTTGTTTATGTCTATCCCATGCATTCTTAAATCCTGTGTTTGTTTCAGCCCCCACCACTTCCTCTGGCAGGGTGTTCCACTTGTCCACCACCCGTTCTGTGAAGAAATTCTTCCTCACGTTTCCTCTGAATCGTCCTCCCTCCAACTTCATCCCATGCCCTCTAGTCCTGGAACATATTTTTTGCTTAAAAATAGTGTCTTCCTGCACCCTGTTACTCCCTGTAAGATACTTGTATGTCTCTATCATATCCCCTCTATCCCTCCCTCGTCTCCTCCAGGGAGTACATATTCAATTCCTTTAACCTGTCCTCATAGGACTTGTGATGCAATCCAAGCACCATCTTTGTTGCCCTCCTCTGAACCTTCTCTACTCTGTCTATGTCCTTACATAAGTAAGGTCCAGAACTGTACACATACTCCAGGAGGGGCCTCACTAGTGTCTTGTATAGTGGAATTATGACCTCCTTTTCCTGCTGGTGATGCCCTGCCTATGCATCCCAGCATCCTATTTGCTTTATCTGCTGCCTTGTCACACTGATTCCCTACCTTGAGGTCATCAGAGATGATAACCCCAAGATCCGCTCCTGCTTGGTGCATGCTATATCCTTACCCCCAACTCATATATTGTGCCAGGGTTTTGTGCCCCATATGCATTATCTTGCATTCTTTGCATTGAATTTCAACTGCCAAACCCTTGACCATTCTTCAAGTTTCTGCAGGTCCCTTCTCATTCTGTCTACACTCTCTGGTGTGTCTACTCTGTTACAGAGCTTTGTGTCATCAGCAAACAGGGAAATTCTGCCTTCTAGGTCCTGCGCATTGTCACTGATGAAGATGTTGAATAGGACCGGTCCCAGCACTGATCCCTGTGGTACCCCACTGATCACGCTTTCCTCTGTGGAGTGACAGCCATTTACCACCACTCTCTGTGTCCTGCTGCCCAGCCAGTTAGCTACCCATTGCACCACTGTCCTGCCCACACCCATATTCCCCAGTTTGTGTAATAGTCTTCAGTGTGGCACAGTGTCAAAGGCCTTGCTGAAGTCCAGATAGGCCATGTCCACTGCCCTCCCCGATCCACCTCCCTAGTCACCCAGGCAAAAAATTAAATGAGGTTGGTCTGACATGACCTCCCCTGGTGAAACCATGCTGCCTTGGGTCCTGTAGTCCATTGACAACCAGATGTTCCACCAATCTCTCCTTCAGTAGTGCTTCCACTACCGAGGTGAGGGCTGACTGGTCTGTAGTTCCCTGCTTCCTCTTTGTTCCCACTTCTGTATAATGCCTCCTCCCCTCCCTGTTTACCCTTTAGCTCTGTTGCTTTGAACCCTTCCCTTACATAGAGAGCTACACCTCCTACTCTTCTACCTCTCTCCTGTAGATTGTGTACCCTAGTATGTTGACATCCCAGTCATGGTTCTCTGTGACTGCCACAATATCCAGGCATCCCTCTTCCATCAAGGCCACCATTTCAGGAACCAATGAAGCATTTAAACCTATCACCTAGGATCCTGGTTTCCCTCCTGGACAGATGCAGACCATCACACCAGTATAGGCCTGCATCCCTCCAGGTGGAGCACCAGTCACCAGTGAGGCCAAATCCCTGAGCTCTGCACCAGTTTTTTAACCAGTCATTGAATCCCCATGGTGCGGAGTACCCTAGCCTCATCCATGCTATAGACAGGTAGCACTTCCAAGAAAATTACCATGTATGCCACTTGTTTAAGGCCTCTCTCCAACTCCACAAACTCCTGTTGCAGTGCTCTGATCCCATTCTCAGCCAGGTCATTCGTCCTTAGGTGGAGAATAACATCCAGCTTACTCCCCCTTGCAGCTGCTCCCACAATCCTAAGGATCTGTTTCCTGTCCCTCCAATCCATGGTGCCGGGCAGGCACCTTAACTCCCTTTCCTCTCCCTCCCCCAGTTCTACCCCCCCAACAACCAAGTCTCCCACCAGGAGTTATTTCCTTTCCCTGTGGGGTCCTGTGCCACCCTCCTGTGGGTCTCCATTGAGGAGGTTCCCAGCATCCTCCTTGGTCTCCACTGCAGGTGCCTCCATAGAGGAACCATGCTCTGCCAGAGTGGTGAATGAATTATGGAGAGGCACAACTGGAGGGATGCACCTCTGTTCCACCACCCTCACCTTCCCTGAGCCCACTGAGGTCCAACTACTCCTCTTTCTTGGCAACCTCTGAGGTAGTTGCGATGGCCTGGGTGGTCCCTGGGTGGGGGAGCAGGTTTCCTGAATCCCTGCCAGGTCAGCATGGAGTTGAACAACTTCTTCCCTCATACCAGAGAGGTGCCTGCAAATAGTGCAGCAACGCAGTCTCCAGAATGTCTCCTGGAAGACTGCTGCACCACAGCCAGTGCATTGAACCACTCCCAACACGTCTGTCTCCCTTCCTGTTTCAGATGGTTTTTTTTTTTTTTTGTTCTTGTTGTAGTGTGTGCAAGCTTGTGAGTGTCTCTACCCCCTATTAGGTGTGCTGTGCCTTTAAGGATATGGACAGATGTATGTTAGCAATTTTGGGGAAGTGATGTCAGAACCCCCTACTGTAAAGGAAGTTATGCACCTGGGGTGGGTGGGGTGAGGGGCAAACCTGTGCCCTCCAGAAACAATCAACCACGACTCTGCCCCTCCACCCTGGGGAGTGCCTTCCTTCCTTTCAGACATCTATTTCACAAAGGTTAAGTAACAGGTCTAGTCACAAATGACTGCAAATCTCTCCCAGCTAGAGTTCCTCCCTGGCAATTAAAAGTTAAACTAAGAAAAGTCAACCCCATAAACAGAGAATCAAAACTAGTTACTTACACAGGCCCAGAAATTAATAATTCAATTCAGTGTAGTCTATTAAATTGCCTCCTTGATTTAAGGAAGCTTCTGACTGCTTTATCTCTCTCTCTCTCTCTCTCTCAGCAGGAACGTAGGCAGGGAAGGCAGCTAGTGAAATGCCAGTTAAATGGATTTCACTCTATTCCCCTCTCTGCTGTCAGTCACAGCTGAGAGCTGGGGAGGTGATGTCATTTGGAACTCTTGCAGCTGCATAAGCCACACTCCAGTAGCTGTGAGTGAGGGAGATAGAATGTTCATAGTGGTCCTGTTGTGGAGTTTGTGGAGGAGGTTGCAGAGTGCAGCTACAGCTCCTCAAGCAGCTCTGATATAGAGCTGCAGTGTTTCCTGTTAGTTTTAGTTCTTACCCAAGTGGATGACAACTTTTCCTGCCTGTGGAAGTGGTGAAAACCTGTGTCAGTGGGTTCCCCTGTGCTCCATCCCAGGAGGGATGGAGCAGGACTCTTGGATGCAGGGGCAATCTCCTGACCTTGCCTTGGACACTGGAAGCTGCATTTTCATGACAACTTTCTGTGAGTACATTTGTTGTTTGAAATTTGCCCAGGAGTACCTGCAGTGTTAAAAGGTGAATTCTCTGACAAAGGGACCCTGTCACCTAATATTTCACTAAAAGTTGTCTGCCCACAGTGGAATCCAGTATGTGATCGTCCTATGTCAAAGAACATTTACTTCTGACACCCCTGAGATGCTTTGTAGTATGTTAAATGTGATACATTTTTTTTTATTTATTTGAGATTGCAGATTAATATCTTTTCAAGACAGCATCTACCGTTTTAACCAGATGAATGGCCAAGTATGAACTAGGAAACAAAAGGTTGGAGACCCCCATCTGGAGTGACCAGTTTACCTCTCCAGGTTCTGAAGGGCACCTGTGTTTTCCATCAGTGCATGTGGCCAATGCCTGAAGAAACTATTTCACCCCAGTGAGTGGGATTTTCTACAGTTTTACCCCAGTGAGTAGGAATTTCTACAGTTTACCCAAGTGAGCGGGATTTTCTTCATTTACCCCTAGAATGTGGCTCCTACAGGGTTGAGCCTCTAGTGCTCTGTGTGGTCTAGTACCACGTCATATCCTATGAAATATGCAAAGTGTCCAAGTACTGGCCGGATGTGCCTAGTGGACGGGAAGTGTCCAAGTACTGACCAGATGTGCCTAGTCGAGGGAAAGTGTGTTCTACTGTTGGCTAGTCAACATTTTGATAACTGTCCTGTGATAAATGGGAATTCTTGAAGTTCTGTACCCTAAATGTCTTCAAATACCCTGTGTGTAACCCTTAAGGTCCATTGCTGCTTTTTGTAGTTTCTTTGTGAGTTATGGAATAAAGCCACACTCTAGAATCCCAACCTGGTATGGACATTCTACGTTATTGCTTCCCGTGTGAAATTACTTTGGGTACCCCTGTCAGAAGTGCAGACCTAGAATAGCCTGAGCTAATGTTTTCTCTTCGGGGCCTGGGTTATTAGCCATGCATTGGTCCCACCAAGAGTGTACCAAGTATTTAGTGCCACACCTGGTTGTGTTCTGCATTTGTCCCATCTTGTCTATGGTGGGCAATCAGACACAGTTTTTCTAGTTCTGTTGCATCAGCTGTCTGTCTGGTTACAAAATCCGTATGTAACCTCTGGCCCTTTCTGTTTCTACCCCTAGACTTGCCATGGTGTGATGAGAGGTGTGCCCTTCTAGTTAAATGGGGGTTACAAAAATGGGGGCTCATCTGATGATGTGTTTAATTTAGAGAGAAAACACAGGATAGTTTTCTTAGGGTATGGCTAGTGTTTTGTCTGTCTGGCAGTGTGGTAGCTCAGAACTGGAACAAAAGCTTTGCGCAAAAGGATCTACCTAGGCTAGTGCCATCCATATGTGCCGCCGTGTGCCTGCAGTTCATGTGCTGCTGTGTATTTGTGCCACCTTTACCTGTAAAGCCAACATGTGTATGCCCTTGTCCTGCATCAAGAGAGCATTTATAGAACTTTATCCTCAAGTTTTTTATTGACAAAAAAGTATTGTGGACTTTGGGAAACAGAGAGAGAGAAATGTGCCCTAAAAGTTTCATGTTCTTTTTGTGTGAATTGGGAGAGTCGCTAAAGAAATAGCCAAGTTCTCAGTAAAGAAATGGTCAAAAACAGTGCTCCCACCATGAAATTTCAGCCAAGAAAAAAGGTTCAGTTTGCAGTTTAAATTTTTCCCTGCTTCACAATCGCCGTGGAGGAAGAGCATGAGGAGAGAGAGAGAGAGAGGTTCATTTGCGTGGCTTCGAGTGATTGGTGTGACTGCAATCAGTTCCACCCCCTAGCCAGCTTCAGAGAGCAGCCTAGTGTTTGAGAAGGAGAAAATGAGTGGTGTGCAAGCTGGTTAGCCAGGTTAAATCATTGAGGGGACAGTGAACTTTTTAAATCGGTAAATATAGACTTTTTTCTGCTGAAATTTGAGCTCAACCCATTATCTGACCAACTGGGAAGAAAGTGTGGCATTTGTAGTAACGACTGGAGGGATTGCCAGCTCATTTCAACCCAGAGGCCTTCCAGGATCGACTTTAAGCCAAGAATTTCCATCAGAGCAAGCCAGCTACTGATTCAGTGAGTACCATTCAGAATAACTATGCCTCAAACTGTGTGATTTTAAAAGCCAGCTGGATCTGTGTGTGAGCAGTGAGATTGTTTTGCTAGAAGGACTGTGAAATGTAATAAAAAACAAGCAAGAATTCTGAGCAATAGACTGTGAGCATATATTATGGATTTAGCTCTGAGCAAGTGAGAAACTGTGAGTTGTATGAGAGGCTGCAACAAACAGGCAATCCTGTGGGAAGAAATACTGTGGCTTTTAATAGCTTTAAGCAAGAAGTAAATCATTGATTGAGTGCTAATTGTAAAGTCCAGAAATCATATGAATAGCAACATAGAATTTGATGGCAGATAAGGACCTCTTGGCCCACCCAGTCTGCCCATGTCCCTACCTGATGGATAAGCTGCAGATCCTAGTTAACCAGCAGCCTACTTCTTCCTACCCCCACCCCCTAGAATTGCCTTATGACTGTCCCATGCATGCTTGAATTCCACCACTGTTTTTGACTCCACAACCTCCTCTGGAAGGCTGTTCCATACATCCACAACCCTCTCTGTGAAAAAATACTTCCTTAAATTACCTCTGAGCCGCCCCCCTTCTATCTTCAAATTGTGCCCCTTGTTCTTGCACACCTCTTTTTGAAAGATGCTACCCTCTTGGACTTTGTTGATTCCCTTGAGGTACTTGAAAGTTTCTATCATGTCCCCCCTCTCCCTCCTTTCCTCGAGGCTATACATATTAAGCTCCTTAAGTCTCTCTTCATATGTCTTCCGGTGCAGACCCTGCATCATTTTAGTTGACCTCCTCTGGACAGCTTCCATCCTGTCTATGTCTTTGTGGAGATTGGGTCTCCAGAACTGCACGCAGTACTCCAGATGTGGTCTCACCAGCTGTCTGTACAGAGGGATAATAACTTCTTGTTTTCTACTGGTGATGCCTCTCCCTATGCATCCCAGTATCCCCCCAGCCCTCCTTGCTGCCCTCTCACATTGCTTGCCCACCTTTAGGTCATCTGATATGACTACCCCAGGTCCCTTTCCATTTTTGTTGTTGTTAGTATCTCACCCCCATTGTGTACTCTTCCCTGGGTTTTTGTTTCCCAGGTGCATTACCTTGCACTTCTTAGCATTGAATCTAAGCTGCCATACATTTGACCATTCCTCTAACTTGCCAAGTCCCTTCTCATCCTTTCCACCCACCTTGTGCATCAACTCTGTTGTAGATCTTTGTGTCATCTGCAAAGAGACATACTTTTCCTTCCAGTCCCTCTGCAATGTCGCTTATAAAGACATTGAAGAGGACCAGTCCTAATACTGAACCCTGTGGTACCCCACTGCTAACCCCCCTTTTTTCAGAGTGGACTCCATTTACTATTACTCTCTGTGTCCTATTCTCCAGCCAATTCTTTACCCAGGCTGTCTAACTTGTATATTAATCTTTTGTGTGGGACTGTGTCAAATGTCTTGCTAAAGTCTAGGTAGGCCATGTCCACAGCGCCTCCCTGATCAACTACTTTGGTCACCCAGTCAAAGAAATCTATCAGATTTGTCTGGCATGACCTTCCCGCTGTGAATCCATGCTGCCTTGGGTCCTGTGCCCCTCTGGCCTCTAGATACGCAACATTTCTTTCCTTCAGAAGTGATTCCATCATTTTCCCTACCACTGAGGTTAAACTAACAGGTCTGTAGTTCCCTGCTTCTGCCTTGCTCCCACTTTTGTGAAGGGGAATCACATCTGCCCTCCTCCAGTCCTCAGGTACCACCCCATCCTCCCATGATTTGTTAAAGAGGGTAGTCAGTGGTGTCACTAGTTCTATCCTTAGTTCTTTTAGAATTCTGGGATGAATCCCATCAGGCCCCATTGCTTTGTCCACCTTCAGTTTTAAGAGCTCTTTCAGAACTCTTTTTTCTGTAAATGGGCTGGTATCAACTTCTGTATCCAGAGTGTTTCTACTGTTTGTTTTAGGTACCTCCCCCTCTTCCTTTGTAAATACTGAGCAAAAATATTTGTTTAGTATCTCTGCCTTTTCACAGTCACCCTCTGCCCACCCTCCTCCCTTTATTAAGCCTCACTATCCTCCCTTGGTCTTCCTTTGTCCTGATGTACCTATAAAGGTTTTATCCCCTTCTTAACTGAGTTGGCTATCTTTTCCTGGTTTGGGCTTTGCTGTTCTGACTGCCTTTCCAGCTCCTTTTGCTTTAACTGATACAGTTCTCTGTCCTGTTCCTTCTGTGATTCCTTGTACTTCCTGATGCTTTTTTCTCTTGAACCTTCACTGCCACTTCCTTTGAGAACCATAGTGGTTTCTTACCTGTTTCGTTCTGTTTATTTGCTTTACACAAAGGCTTGTTACCTCTGTGACCAATTTTATTATTCCCATTGTTCTTCCACCCTCCTTCCTGCCCATTTGCTGAGTGCATTCCTTAGGCACTCACCCATTTGTGCAAAAGTCAGCCCTCCTAAAATCCAGTACCTTTGTCTTTGTATGGCTTGACTCTATTGCTGTGTTTATTGTGAACCATACTGTTCGATGGTCGCTAGTTCCCAGATGGCTACCCACTTCTACATCTGTGATCCTTACTCTTCATCTCCATTTGAGAGAACCAGGTCTAAGATTGCTCCCTCTCGAGTGGGCTCCAATACTAGTTGTCTAAGGCATGCCCCCTGTAGGGCATCTAGAATAACCCCACTCTTAGAAGTGGCTGCTGCAACTGCACTCCAGTTAACATCTGGCATATTCAGATCACCCATCAGCAATATCTCCTTTATCTGCCATTCTAAGTATACTTTCTATCATTTCTTGTCCATTTCCTCCCCTGAGAGGGGTCTGTATACAACCCTGTGGATTGTGGTGCCATTGCCTGCCCCAAATTGTTACAGGTGCTTCTTCTCCTCCGTTTACCCTTTTGTTCTGTTTCTTTGATTTCTTCTCTTATGTAGAGAGCTACTCCTCCTCCTCTTTTACCCTCCCTGTCCCTCCTGTAGATAGTGTGTCCTGGTATGTTTACGTCCCAGTCATGGTTCTGTGTGTACCATGTTTCTGTGACTGCCACAATATCCAGATGTTTCTCCTCCATCAAGGCCACTAATTCAGGAAGCTTGTTACTCAGACTACATGCATTGGTACTCATTGCTTTCCATTTTTTGATGGCTTTACTTTCCATTGCAGCATCCCCCACTGACCTTTCTACCTTGGTCTTTTTCTCATTTAGTACCCTGTTTTGTAGGGGGAGGCTGGGATTTTCCTGCTGCTTATCAGTGCCTCCCCCCTTGACTAGTTTAAAAGCTTGCCAATGAAGCATTTAAACCGATTGCCCAAAAGACTTGTTCCCTTCCTGGACAGATGCAGACCATCCTGCCAGTATAGGCTGGTGTCGCTCCAGGTGGAACCCCAGTCCCCAATGAAGCCAAACCCCTGTGTTCCACACCATTTTTTCAACCATTTGTTAAACTTCATGGTGCAAAGTACCTCGCCTCACTCATGCCACTGACAGGCAGCACCTCTGAGAAGGATACTGTGTGTGCTACTTGTCTTAAGCCCCTCCCAACTCTACAAAGTCCTTTTCACTGCTCTAATCTCATGATGAGCCAAGTCATTTGTCCCTAGGTGGACAATGATGTCCAGCTCAGACTCCCTGCAACTGTTCTCGTGATCCTGAGGATGCGCTCTGTCCTCAAGCCATGGCACCAGGCAGGCACCTTACTTCAGTTTTCCTGCTCCCCCAGTTCTATCCCCCTAATAATTGGAGTCCCCACCAGGAGCTGCTTTCTTTCCTGTGGTGCCCTCTGCCTCCTTCCTGAGGGCCTCCTGTGACAGTTGTCTGCACCCTCCTTAGTCTCCTCTGCGGGTGCATCCATGGGGAACTATGTTCCCCCAGAATGGTGCATGGATTGTGGAGTGTAACAACTGACTGGGTGTGCCTCTGTTCCACCACCCTTACCCTCCCTGAGCCCACTGTGGTCCAACTGCTGTGCTTTCTTCGCAACCTCTGAGGTAGTGGTGGTGGCTGTGGTGCTCCCTGGATGGGGGAGGTTCCCTTGCCACTGTCCAGTGCGGCCTGAAGATGGGCAACTTCCTCCCTCAGGGCAGATAGTTGTCTGCAAACAGGGCAGCATCTCAGCCTCCAGAAAGACTCCTGGAAGACTGCTGCACCACAGCCATTACATTGTACTACTCCCCACATAACTGTCTACCTTGTTTAGTTTTTTTTGGTGTGTGTGTGTGTGTGATTGGTGCGTTATATAGAAATATATGTATTTATATAATGTATGCTTATATTGTCAGTGCAGTGTGCCAGACAGGATATGACAGTGATGTGTACCTTGCCCTCTTGAGGAAATGATGTCAGAACCCCAGGTATAAATGAACTATTTCAGGGGTGGGTGAGGGGTGGGAAGGGTTGAAGCGGCATGCCTCACGAAACAATCAGCTAAACGCTCTGACCTACCGATGCGATGAGTGCCTTCCTGTCAGCAAGATGCCATACACGACAATTTGTAATACTGCTTCAAACCAATTTGACAGAGAAAATACCCTGCTAATCAAACAGAGAAAATCCAAACATCCAAGTCAGACACAAGTAAACCTCCCAGCCCAAAGAGCCTCGGACTTGTGCTCTTGAAAACAGTCAGCCCCAAAACACGCCAGCTGTGCAGAAGGGCAGACACAGAAAACAGTATTTAGCCTATGTGGTTTAAACTCTTCCTGCACTGAAAACCTTAACACTTGTAACACAAGTAAAGCAACCCACCTCCCTCTGTTGATTGAAAGACTGCCTTTTCTGATAATTCTGAGTTGCTTATTTCACCCTTCAGTTAGAAGTATCCTCCACCTGAAGAATATTAACTTTCCTAAGGAATCTGCTTCAAACCAAAGACAATTGTAAATTGTAAGGTTCACCTCCCTCTGTTGTGAGCACTACTCACTTTCTTGCAAATCTTAAGTCCAGTGTTGCAGCTTGCAGCCAGCGGTAGCTTCACCTGAAGACTATGAGGTGCTGAGAAATGTGAAAGCGGTATAATCGTTACAGTTTTGAGCAGAAATCAGTAGAAGAAAGGTTGGATGCGCAGTTTTGTTAGAGTCAGAGACAGATTTTGATGCCGGAGGAAGTGCTGCTGTCGCCATTACAGGGTGGGGCAGTAAAGTAAACACAGCAGCAGGGAGCCATTTTGAGAGACTGTTCCAAGTACAGTGAAGTTTGTAGTAACAATGAACTTTAATGTGTTTAACGGGACCATCCTGCTACCTGGATCATGCCCAAGCTATGATAGCTGAGGAGGTTGCTAAACTACAGGAAATAGAGCAAGTTTTCTATGGTGAAGGGTTGCCTCCCCATGTTGCAATTCCCAACTACCCTGTGAGAGTATGCTTAGTGTGCCTCAAGGCTGTAAGGGACGTGTTCTTAATTCTGCATTGTTCAAGGTGCATAGTGAAGTATGGTCTTTCCAAGGCAAAAAGAATTCATCTGGCTCCCACCTGGGCAAAAGTACAAAACCCTACATGTAGCTGCACACTGCACCAGGTTGGACCTGTTGAGGGAGGCCCTGTAGAGTGTGGCACAAAGGAAGAGAGTGTGTATTTACTGCAAGGGCAGACATCTCATGATGTCTCCTCACCTGTGTCTCCTATGGACAGTGTGGAGGAAGGATCCATGGATCCAAGAAGGATCTGTGGACCTGTGGAGAGAGGGTCCTAGTCCTAGTCTAGCCGGGAAGGACGAAGTTTGAGAAACTTTGGAATGGGAGGTGCTTACTTCCGCACCTAATGAGGAGTAGACTGTCTCAGGAGTGAGGACGACTGCTCACTCCTGGGCCCAGGTCTTAAGTGATGAAGATGAGGATGAGGATATGTTTCTTCATGTTGAGGGTCCCAGTGAGTGGCCTCAAGCTCTTGCCTCGGAGGAGCCAGAGGGAGAAGGATGTGACTCCATTGCCGTGCCTGCAGATATGGTCAGGGAGAAGTTCTTTCATGCTTTGAATATGCGGCACTGGCTGAACCAGGACTGCCACTCCCAAGCTGTGCAGAGGGTTGTATACTTATGAAGAGTAGTAAGAAGAAGAGACTGGTTCATAGGAAGGCCGATGCCATATATTGGAGGTCCTTTCCTCATAGAATCTGGGAGGAGATTGAGCAGAACAGGCAATACTGGTTACTGGAAGTGCAAGCAAGAATCTGCATCCAGATGTGACCCTTGTGTCAGAGACAAAGTCTTCAGTGATGGACTGAAATTCTGGAAATTGGGCAGGACATTGTTTATGGACACTGTATAATTTGTGGACAAAGCAGGGAATAAGACATTCCACAACATCAATTATGAATGCCCAGATGGGGTCATAGTTCTTGCACCTGACCTAGAGTGGTACTACCCTTAATGGTGCCACTCCCTGTGAAATGCCCATGCCTACTCCGAGGGAAACAGAGCAGTGACAGCAAATTGTTTGCCATCCAGCAGCTGCCGTATCCATAGAGTCCACCAGACGGGTGTTCCAGGATCCAACGTGCATCCAAGATTCATCACACCTGCAGTGTGCCTTTCCAGTTTCATCGCCTTGTTACACGAGGTCCCTGCACCCTTATTGATACCCCAGAAGTACACTGTAGACAGCTAGTGCTTAGGCATATGTTATACTAACATATAGGGCTAAGGGCATCTACCATACAAGAGTAGATGTCAGGATATGTATGCATATTATTGTTATACACTTTGCTTTTCAATACATATATACTTTCTATGTGTTTTTTATGTATTTCTCATTTACAAGATGTTAGGACATCTGTGTCCTTGTAATGATTAGGATATATAAGTCAGCATTGCCACCTTTTGGTGATTTGTACTACTACACTGATTTGTGTAAGAACTGTACTATTTTGTTTCACAAAGTGATGACTACTTCAAAATTGTATAATGTTATCTTGGACCTTGGAACCACCTCTAATTCAGCCAATATAGCTCATTTCTGTAACTAGAAATGTTTCTATCTTACAGTAACCAGAGTAATTATCATAGGTATATAATGTGAGACACTGAGTCTTATACCTTGGAGACCCCAAGAGACACGAAGAAACCTCAAGGTATAGGGAATGCTTAGCATTGGCTCCTGGTTCATATTGGTAAGAACTGCTTAGGGCAACTGTGATTTATCCTTTTAGTAGTAGTAAATAAGTTTATTACTCTTATGTAACGTATGTGTGATTCCTTGCATTCCCAATATTGCCAAGAACCTGAGAGTGAGGTTTAGACCTCCTGATAATTGGCAACCGCGGACAGGCAATAGTTGGTGTTTGCAAGCTTTCACTTGTTGCTTAAAACTCTTCCTTTCCCAACGGGGACTGTAGGTGTGCATTTCCGCACCACCTCTCCCATTTTCACACCACTTTGTAGTCACTTGCAAAGCCTGGCTGCTTTTTCTTGGGTGTGGTTGATGCAGATTTGACCCACTCCACAGCAGCTTTGAATTACAAGCCTACAGAGTATACAGTAGCCCGACTGTGTGTAAAGTGTTCCTGCTGTGGATCAATACATGGCATGGCACCTTTTTCACAGTCCAATTTTTCCGTTCCCTCCCACACAATGGCCACTGTATCAAATATCTACGCAGAACTGAGACTCAATATCCCAAACTTCCTTGCCTCCCATGGAGGATGGGCTGACTTTGCACGGGACGCAAGTCAATCCAAAAACCCTATACTGGGGATTTTAACCCAGTACTGTGAGACAAGACAAACGGTCAATAAGCGTCATGCCAAAGGGCTGTTGGTCGCGGCTCTCTATGCTGCTCTGGAAGCCTCCGAAGTGAGGTTTGGAACCCCTGACCTGCAGATTTTGTCTCTTAAGCAAGAGATGGGTTTACAGGAAACAGAATGTGTTAGACTGCAGCAGAATTCGGAGTCTGAACTTCAAACCCTGCGCAATGAAAAGGATTCACTTTTGCATCATTCTGCACAGGCTGGAGAGCAAGAAATTTATATGTTGAAGCAGGAGTGTGAAAGTTTGAGACAGGATAAGGGGCAGACTTTGAATATGAATGACCTGTTAAGTAGAGTGAATGAACAGTTGAGTGAGGATATTGGAGAGCTACAGGACGAGATAAACCAGGTATGTAATGACTTAGAAGTGGCTACAAGGGACAACTGCGACTTGAGCACTGTGTATAGAGTGTTGCAGAAACAAATGCAAGATGAGGTTGATATGGATGTTGCAAATGTGAGTCATGCAGAATGTGAATCCAAGATGGTGAAACTGCGCCATCAGCGAGAGGTTCTGGCTGGATATGTTAAGGCGATGGGAAGCGTAGCCCCTGCCTTACACACGTCATCTGAAGGGGAGGTCTCAGAAGATGACATCGCTTAGTACAACATCCAGTCACACCCCTACTATGGTCCAGAAACCCCATCCAGCCATCCATAACATGGCGGGTCCCCACTCCACCCACACCATTGTCGACGTCGTGATGCACATCATGGGTGACGCCAACATGGCAGCCCCCATGATGGGGGGGGGCAGGCCCAGTCCCGATCCCGATGGCACCACTGGTGGCCATTATTAACGTGGAAAACAGACAGGAGATAGAAACAATGATTGAGAATGCAACAGGTAACATGCCTATCTCTGAGAGAAATAAGCGGGTCCTTAAAACCCAGATTAGGCAGCTTCTGCAAGAGGCTGGTGCTCAGGAAGGCATGGTTCATACCACGGCTGAGGCCGCAGCCCAGGCAGCCCTGGATGGCACCCGAGGCAACCTACCCCCGCCTGATTGTCCCAATAATCCCCTACAAATGGCCAACTCTGTTCAGCAAATAGCTGACAGCATTGGTTGGATGAGCCCGTCTGACAATCTCAGCTGCCACCTGGAAAAGGTACATTCCAAATGTGAGATGCTTAGCCTCACTGCAGACTATCAGGTCCAAATACTATGCCAAGCCATAGAGCCTGGATTGTGGGATAAACTCCCCAATGCCATCCGCCAGGCCGGCAACGCCACCTTTGATGAAGTTGCAGCTGAACTCATTTCTGCACACAGCCCAGGTGTAGTAGGAGTGATGCTTGCATACACTGTGAAACAGAATGCAAAGGAAAAGTCCAGTGACTTACCACCAGAGACTCCTGATGGCCTACCAAGCACAAAAACAACTTGCACAAGAAGCTGCAGATGTAGATCTTATTGAATATAAGACTCTGTTCCTTAGGAACATGATCTCTGCAGTGAGAGAGAAGGTAGAGTCAACCACCTATCCCACCATGGAAAGGATTGCCGACATCCTTCAGAAAACTGAGACAGTTTACCAACTCTACATCCATGGTCTGGGCTCTGGTTCCAAGAAAGTAGCCACCATGGAGCCTGCTCAAGAGGCAGCAATGCACTACACAGTGGAAGGGCAGGCCCAACACAAACAGCCCCTCCCCTCGGAAAACCAACACCCCCAGCAGGCCCAACAACAACCACAACAGCAACAGTAGCAATGGGGTGGGAACCACAACTATCACAAAAACAAGAAGGACAAGAATCATAGGGGTAAACAACAACAAAGACCAGGCCCTTCATATAGGGAGATAGCCAAAGAGAATCAGAAGTTTAGAGAACTACTGGGGCAAGTGCGCTCTGTAGCGGGTGCTGTTCCTGCTCAGTCCCTTGCAGCCATACAACTGGGAACTCAGACCCCAACAGACCATGGTGATACCTGAAGTACAGGCTCTCAGGCCCACACAGGCCTGAACCCAGATGCACCTCTCTATATAGCATCAGTGCAGCATGGGGGAGTGGTTCAAAGGAGCCAGGCCCAACCTCTCCATTCTTCCTCCAGCACAGGTTGACAATTACAGGTAAACAAGCTGGTCTTGGATACAAACGGAAGGCCCTACACTGAGGCTGAGGTTGGGGGCCGCCTACAGTGTTATTGGATACAGGTGTGGCTGTGTCTATATTACATGATGACCACCTGAATTTATCTCCTAGGTCCACTGGATGGAGGACCAACATGTCATGAGTAGATGGTACTAGGTTACCTGCATACTGCTCTCTACCTGCAGAGTTGGGCCACCTGAAGGCCTCACACACCTTCCAACTGATGGTATTGCATGATCATCCTAGCATCATTGGGATTAACTTCCTTGTACCACATGGCTATGTGGTGGACCTAGCTAACATGCTATTGATACAAATTTAGGGCCACTGTCATACTATTTTGATCCCTGATTCACACGTTGTGGCAACAATATCTGCCAACAACAAGGAGTATGACATCATAGATTTGTTCAAGAACCATGAGCTTTTCCCAAAGCTCCTTCCTATCCTACAAAGACATTTGGAAGCATTTGCTATCAACAAGCATGACTGTGGCAGAATGCACACTGCCATCAAAGTGCTAGGCCCAGCACATGAGAGGCAAAGGCAATATCCTTTCCCATCTGAGGCCTTGCCTTCTCTTAGGGAAACAATAAAATCACTCCTCAACCAAGGGGTAATCAGAACACGTGTTTCTTCTGCCAACTCCCCAGTGTGGTCTGTGAAAAAACCTACAGGTGCCTGGAGACTTACTACTGACTACAGGAAACTGACCCAGGTCACCCCCAGTTGTGCTCCAACTGTGGCCTCCGCACCTGATGTGCCATGATTCTTGACTCCTGACCTAAAACGATTCAGTGTCCTGGATATTTCCAATGGTTTCTGGTCACTGCCATTGGCCCCTAAAAGTCAATACAAGTTTGCTTCACCTTTGAAGGTGGCAATACATATGGACCTGCTTACCAAAGGGATTTCATAACAGCCCATCCCTGTTCCATCTGCACATGATGGATGCCCTTGAGGGTTTCTCTACTCCCCAGTGTCTCTTGCAGTATGTAGATGACCTGCTGTTGGCAAAAGCCATGCAGGAACAACACTTGGATCTCTTGGATGAACTACTGACTCTCATCCAGAAAGCAGGCCTCAAATGTAATCCAGCAAAAGCACAGCTATGTCAGAAAGAGGTTCTCTTTCTGGGCCTGAGAATAATTGACCAAGGCCTTAGCCCTACCTGGAAGAAAATACAAGGATTACAAGACCTACCACTGGCTACCAGCATTTCAACTCTTAGAAGGTTTCTAGGTATGGTGAACTATTCCACAGATTTTATCTGTAACTTTGCTCAGAAGGCTGCTCTTCTGTATGAGCTACTGAAGAAGGACATTCCCTGGACTTGGGGTCCCATACACACCCAGGCTGTGACATCACTGAAGCAGGCATTGGCCTCGGCTCCAGCTCTGGTTAACCCCAATCCAGCACTACCATTCCATCTGGAATATGCCACCTCTGACACTGCCATGTCAGAAGTGCTGGCCCAGAAGGTTCATGGTACTCTGAGACCCATCGCATATGCATCACAGCTCTTGACTCCAGTAGAACAGAAGTACAGCCTTTGTGAAAGGAACCTTCTGGCCACCTACTGGGCTGTCAATCACTTTCTGTACATCATTGGGTACTCCACACTGATTAACAACAACCACCTTTCTGCTATCAGACAGAGTGAAGGATGGGTCAGTCTCCAACACCAGACTGACACACTGGTCACTTCTTCTCCAGGATAGAGACATACAGGTACACCCAACCAAATTTCCATCCATGCTAGCACATGGACTCCTTTTCCAAGAAGAACCTCATGACTGTACACTGCAACCACCTGATCTTCCAGATCCAGGTCCTGTCCTCCCTGCGACACCACAAATACTTGAGAGCACCTCTTTGTGTCATATTTTTACAGATGGTTCAGCTTCATACTATTAGGGAGAACAAATTGCAGGGATAGGTATCTTAGTGCTTTACCCCTATGGTAACACTGTTAAAATCTCTAAACGTTGCAGTGTAGCATCATCACAGTATGCAGAGATGGCAGCGGTGGCCTGTGTCCTCGAGTTCATCCAGCATGGAACCGAGGATACCATAATTTTTACAGACTCTAACTGGGTTTGTTGTTCTCTTACAGAATTTCTTCCCTTCTGGCAGAAGAACTCCTTCCTCTCTTCTGAAGGCAGCCCAGAGAAGTACAAAGAACTGGTAATATACATACACTCACTGGCACAAAGGTTTGCACACAGACTCTATGTACACAAAGTTAAGGCTCATTTTCTACATGACCCCTATCATATCTTCAATGACACAGCAGACACCCTTGCCAAGGAAGGGGCCCAAGGGAGGGACATCTGGATGATGGATCATCCAGACGCCAATGCGGCTGTTCATACTGCAGCAGTCAGGAAGAAACCTGAACCTTTTTTCCCCTTTGACCTTTCAGCAGCCTAACATGTTGATACTGAGATCAAAGAAGTGTTCAGATTCCCTGATAAGGGTACTGAAGAAAAACTTCCCACACACAACCTCTACCAGAGGCATGAAGGTAAGTTACACTTGTCACCAGATGACAAGCTCATCTGGTACCAACCAGATGATTCCGCCACCAAGTTGTGGGTGATCCCCAGACACCTTAGGTCTGAATTCTTGTACCAAGCACACGATACACCCACTGGTGGACACCAGGGAGTAGAAAACACCCTCCAGAGGCTCAAGACCACTGCCTGGTGGCCTGGTGTCACCAAAGATATTAAACAGTACATATATGACTGCCTTGTTTGTGTGCAAAACAATCCCATTCCTACCAAACAAAATGCCAAACTACTACCACAAAGACACTCTGGCCCTTGGCATGCTATACAAATTGATTTTATTGGCCCCCTGACCAATACCAGCAGAAACAACAAGTATGCTCTTGTGGTAACTGATCTCTTCTCTAAGTGGGTTGAAGCTGTCCCCACTAAGATATGTACTGCTAAAACCATTGCCAAAATCCTGGTGGAACAAATTTGCTACAGGTGGGGCCTACCTCTTAAGGTAGACTCTGACAAAGGAACCGGTTTTACAGGTGAGTTAATGAAGGAATCCCTTGAGCTCCTTGGAGTTCAACAGAAGTTCCACATACCTTACCACCCTCAATCTTCAGGTCAAGTAGAGACAGCCAACAGATGAATTAAGAAAATGCTTTCCAAATTCACTGAGGACAATCCTCAAGCCAGGGATTCTCTATTGCCATTACTCCTCATGGCAATCAGGGCACACCCTCAGCCACCACCCAGTTGACGCCCTTTGAGGTGATGACTGGAAGACAGATGAGATTACCTGAACATCTGTTGTTTGACCTGCATACCCCAACTGCAGACCATGTGTCTGTAGACCAATATGTGGAAAAACTCAGAAAAGACCTCATATACACACACACACTTGTATGCTGCCAATTGCATGGGCAAGGCCCAGCAACAGTCCAAAATACAGTTTGACAAACACACACAAGAAGCTGATTGGCAGGTTGGAGATCAGGTAATGGTCCTCCGATTTGCACATCCCACACACTCCTTCTCCAATAAGTGGGAAGGCCCTTATCCCATTTTCAACAAGCTCAGTCTGGCAGTCTATCAAGTTAGACTCCTGCACAACAATAAACTGACTGACAAATGGTTACATGCAAACCAAATGAAACTGTATAAAGGAGCATAATTACTTTTCCTCACCCCATTGGGTGGAATAGTACTAACCTACTGATGTTTGATTTTGCTTTTCAGATATACTGACAAGATGGCTATCTTGTTCCATTTTCTCCTCATCTCAGGAGTTATCCCCTGCATCCAAGGCATGGTACCAAACCTCCTACCTCACCTTGATCATCCAGCACCTGCTCCAGAGGGAGTATCCATCAAAATACTTGATAGTTTGATTACTGTCCAGGAAGGTTCTGATGCTTACCTCACTGGCTCCGTTGTTGCTCCTGATAAATCTACCCTACAAATTGAGTGGCAAAGCACATCGCAAGGACAAATTCTCCCTGTGGCCAAACTCTCCAAGGGAACTTTCCAGGGTTGGCCTAATGCTAAATTATCCCCAAATGGTTCTCTGTCCTTGCTACAAACTGCTGTTAGATGTTCAGTTTTATACAATACAACTGTTCTAATTGATCCCTCATTTTGTAATTCCTTGTCTAAAGACTCTGCTCAAAAATTTTGTGCTGTACACAACATGGCCTCTGCTGCCATGTACCTTTCTGTGTTATCACTCACTGACAAACAGCTTTTGGAATGTCCAAAGCACACCCCTGGCCTTGTAGTGGTCTAACAGCCACTGCCCTACCTGGTACACTGATTAACAATTTACAATTTATACATATACCTGTGTTGTTTAATTTAACTTACTGGAATATGAAATAATTTGGTATGTGTCACAATACTAACACTTCAGCATTTTATAGTACGTTATTGCTTGATAGTTTAGCAGCATTTCAGATTCGTACTCAAGACCCTATAGCTGGGGTACATACCACTGAGCATAGAGGCAACTTCAGAAGACCAAATCCTGATGATCAATGTCATAAACATAATGCACGTGAAGTTGACAGTTCTGATGTCACTGGTGCAACAGGCACTGTCACAGGTCTCTCTGGTACAGCTATGTCTATCTGGAACAAAGAAGACATTGCTGCTATCAAACCTCATTCTGCCAAATTTCAGACTGGTTTGGTGAATAATATACTACCCCCATTATTGCATGGTGTGGATGGCCTTAGGAAGAAAGATACACTGTTTACAATATGTACGACATTGCTAAGGCATTTATTGATTCTAAAGAGAAGAGTAACGCACTCATTGCACAAAACAACAAAGAAACTGATAAGCAATATATTGCCTGTGAGATTTTATGCTCAGCCTATGGATCATTCATTATCACTACCATCAATAATCTCTTCCTTGATCTAGAATCTGGAAGAATCCCTGATATTATACATGACAGAAATATTTCCAAATGGTATTGTCCACGATGTAAAACCCCTGGCTGTATTGCTATGTGTATGCAACAATCTTCAACTATTTTTTTTTAATTTTATTTGGTTGTTTAACCAGGTATAGCACACTAAGCTGAAAGCTTTTTTACAGGAGCAACCTGGGAGCACAAGGAGGTTAAGTGACTTGCTCAGGGTCACACAGTATGCAAGTGGAAGCTGTGGGATTCAAACCCAGGTCTAGTCTGCTGGATGTCACCAGATTTGCAGCTCAGAGCCATAGACCACTGCGCTATACTGCCTCCTAAATAAACTATTCCTCTTTATACAGTTAGGAATTTGGGTTTTGTGACCAGACACCCTAATACTAGTCCCTGTTTTACTTCTAAGAAATGTTCTATCAAAGATACAATGTTTGTTTTTTTTACTGTCTCTTTACCATGCTTTGATCCCACTATAGCTTTATTCGACAAGTTGGCTTCCGTTCACTCCGTTGGGCACCTTGATGTCGGCATCTACAAAGAACGCCTGGATTTGCCTCCTCTATTAGTCTTCCATCCTTTCCTGGATACCTGGGTCGCTCCGCACACAGACTGCTGTGCAAAGAAACAATATATCTACTTGTGTCGATGTGATGTATTTGATGTTATTAAACCTGTATGTGGTTATTCTCTCCAGTATTGATTGGTCCTTTTCCATGGACAATGACATCAGCACTAATGGCACAGGCTTTTCAGACTCAACATTGGCTCCAGATAAACTTTACCAGTCTTATCGAGAGGCGGTTCATTGCCTGTCAACACAGATTTCCAAGACAACCTACACCTGCCCGGTACAGTTACAAAAATGGCAACTACCCACTGTTAAAATGCAGTATAATTCTGATGGGGAGTATTGTGTGGTAACTAATTATAAATCTTACACTTACGAAACTGAGACATGTGTTATTGATAACCCTCATTTTTGCTTTGTCCCCCATCAAAAAGCTGTTATTAGACATACCATTATTACCCGTCCCCTTATGGATGCGGACATCATTGATGGTAACCCCGATTATTTGCTCACCCCTTCTGAATACTTACCATATTTTAACGTACACATGGATCCACTGTCACTTACACTAAAATCACTTTTAGAGAGAAAAGACACCCACCTCATCCACATCAGCAATAATATTACTAAGGCTAATGAAGCTATCCTTTCATTGATTAATGATGGTGATATGAATGATGCATTAACTAACACATGGTTAGAGAGCACTTTTAAAGGTTTTGTTATTATACAAGCAATTTTGATATGTTTCTTGGTTATTATGCTATGCTGCCTACAGCACACACTGTGCCAACACCGTGAGCAGCTGGAGTTCCTTTACAAGGCTCGCGCGTCGGGTTTGTAAACTACTCCTGTTCTCTGACATTTCCCTAGATTTGCCTGTGTTGCCCTTGGAGGCAACAAGGGGGGGAATGTTACACAAGGTCCCTGCACCCCTATTGGTACCCCCAGAGGTACACTGTAGACAGCTAGTGCTTAGGCATATGTTATACTAACATATAGGGCTAAAGGCACCTACCGTACAAGAGTAGATGTCAGGATATGTATGCATATTATTATGCACTTTGCTTTCCAATACATATATATATTTTCTATGTATTTCTCACTTAAAAGATGTTAGAACATCTGTGTCCTTATAATGATTATGATATATAAGTCAGCATTGCCACCTTTTGGTGATTTGTACTACTACACTGATTTGTGTAAGAACTGTACTCTTTTGTTTCACAAAGTGATGACTACTACAAACTGTATAATGTCATCTTGGACCATGGTGCCACCTCTGATTTAGCCAATAGGGCTCATCGCTGTAACTAGACATGTTTCTATCTTACAGTAACCATAGTAATTATCATAGGTATATAATGTGAGACACTGAGTCTTACACCTCGGAGACCCCAAGAGACACGAAGAAACCTCAAGGTATAGGGAACGCTTCGCATTGGCTCCTGGTTCGTATTGGTAAGAACTGCTTAGGGTAACTGTGATTTATTCTTTTAGTAGTAATAAACAAGTTTATTATTCTTATGCAACATGTCTGTGATTCCTTGTGTTCTCAATATTGGCAAGAACCTGAGAGTGAGGTTTAGACCTCCTGACAGCCTGGACTTTCAGATGACCTCAGTCCAGCTTTTTTCCTGATTCATTGCCTGGTATCCCTGATGACATCCCCCCAGATGTTTGTTCCTGTTCCATGGTTTGAGTTCCAAGATGACAACAGCTAAACTGTTTTTCCTGTGTTCATCAACTGTTTTCTGGCAGACATTAGCCCAGCCATATCAGAACTATGCTGCCAGAGGGAGAGAGTCTTCAGTTGGAGAAGTAGGTGACCTTTCATAGTTCGATCTTCAAGGGACTGGTAAGTTCTGATTTTTCTATGCCTAGCACCTACATTGCTTTTCTGCAAGGCTGTGCAAAACAAATGCACTTAAATATGGCACTTTTTTACAAATATCAATATCACTCTTAAATATTTGTATATATGTTAGACCACATAAAGTAGTGTTAGACCTTGGTTTAGGCTGACATGAAACACTCTGTGACTGCTACTGTTCAATACATGGATGCATATTTTCTTGATAAATCTACAAATTTTATTGAAACCTCTCAAACCCTTGGTCTTATGTCATCATTAACAACAGAAGCAAATCCAAAAAGTAAAATGAAATATTTTATGAACACCGATAGGTGAACAAATACAAATAAAAGAGACACAAATACAAATATCAAGAATCGGCCCCATGCACAGCCCTACTTTTCTGTTCTGGAATCCTAAATACAGTGGCCGCACCTACCCTGTGGAACTCATTTCCTGTTTATGTGAGGGAGGCTCCCTTGGTGGAAGCCTTTAAAAAAGGGGTTAAAAACCTATTTGTTCCAGCAGGCTTTTATTGACTGACAAGTGACCTGTTAATGATAGATGAATTTTAATGACGCTCCAGGTTGAACTGTTAAGTATATAGTTGTACATTATTGTATACTGTTACAGTATATGGGTGGTTTATTGTACAGCGCCCAGAGTCCTCGGAAATGGACGCTTTTATAAATAAAATATCTATTTGCTTCTTCATGTTAACATATTGCTTGCACTAGCAAAACAGGATGTTTTCATGAGCACAGAAACATACACAATTGCCAGCAGATAAAGGCCAAAATGCTCTCTAGTTTGCTTGTTGCTGAACCCATGCACTCACATTTCCATGAAGTTCTGCCCCTCCTCTCTTAAGCTTTTTACCTGGCTGTTAAGAGTTTTTTCCTAACAAAAACTTATCCAGCGCCTTTCTTCTGCGTCACCTGGTGGCTTGATTGAAGGCCTGGTAAATCTCACAAGTCCTAACATTGTGAGGGAGGCCTAAACAGCAGACACACACTTTTTGTGCGTCATCCTTGTAAATCTTTTCTCAATACTTGCAGTACTAAAACAATGTCATTGGTTTTGGTGGCATGCAGAGGTGGCAGTATCACTAAAATATTAGTGATTACCTAATTTCTTAAAAATAAAATGATAAATGACAATGCTTGTTGGCTGGCATTTCCAGAATAAGTACGAGTACAATCAAGAGTGGGAAAAGAACTGAGGAGAGATGGTGCCACCCACATTTGTACAGATGCTGACAAATGATGTCTTTGCAGGTGGTCCCAGGCTAGCAAAATGTTCTGTGTGGTCCTAGCACTGATGGGGGGTATAGTTCCAAAGGTGGAGCCTAAAGGATGAGATATCCTCAAAAAAGATACAAAGTTACATTTTTAACATGCAAGCAGTAGCCTGACACAGAGTTAAGTACAACTGCTGCCCTCCCAACTAATTAAAAAATAAAGAAGTTTACACTTAATAAGCAGGGTTAAAGGGATACTGCCAGCTTTTGTGGGAATTTCTTTCATATATTTCAAACTAGTGTCTTTTGCCATCTATATTTACAGTGATAGCGTCTGGGTCCACAATTTTAGCACAATTTGTAAAGCTCATTATTTGTTTTTTACTAAAATTCTTTTTACTAAAATGCCCTATCTGGTTAGTCCACCCTTACTCCCGCTTCAGCCACTCCCACATATCTCCCCCCCCCGAGTACCAAGGGCTCTGGCAATCCAGCAGCCTCATGCATGATTGGTGACTACTTTTTAAGTCATAGAAAAATAGAAACATAGACAATGATTGCTGAAAAAGACCACAGGTCCATCCCGTCTGCCCAAGTTCCCTAAATTCCTGGAGCCATCCTTGCAACCTAATATTCCTTTAGGCTACTAACCTTCCTTGTCCTTTACCCCTTCTCTTACCTGTACCTGTCACCCTGGAAAACCAATATTCTCTTCATTCTGTCCCAGGCCTGCTTGAATCCCCTGACTGTGTTCTCTCCCTCTACCTCGGCTGGCAGACTGTTCCAAGTTTCCACCATCCTTTACATCCTTTCAATAAAAAAGTAGTTTGTCAGTACCTCCTGCACCTCCCACCTACTAATATCCACTCATAGCCATGTGACTGAGTTAGTATTCAAACTAAATAATTCCCCACATCTCACTTTATTAATGCCTTTGAGTAATCGGTCTCAATCATATCTCCCTCTCCCTTTAAGCTTTTAATAAGTACATATTTAGTGCCTTGAGGCACTCCTCATAGGATCTCCCTTGCTGTCCCTGAATCATTTGGTCACACTGTACTGCACCATCTCCAATCTATGGGAAGATTATGTACAGAAGAATAAGGAGGCTAAGATGGCAGTAAAGCAAACAAAGGCTGTGGTGGAACTTCAGATGGCAAAAGGAGTCATGGAGGGGGACAAGCAATTCTTCAGGTATTTACAACAGAAGAGAAAGAAAGGGGAAGGGGAGTTAGACTGAAGGAGGTGGACAGGATCGTGGAAGAAGACAGTCAGAAGGCCACTGTTCCTAACAAATCCTTCTGTTTGGTGTTCACCAAGGAACACAGTGGCCCAATGCCTGACAGTGGCATTATAGCACATGGCAAGGGTGACCCACAAAAGGAAACACTGATTATTAAGACAGGCAGGGTTAGGGAGGTGAACGAGCACATAAAACAAGACAAATCTCCTGGTCCAGATGGCATACATCTAAGAATACTAAAAGAGTTGGTAGGTGAGTTAGTGGACCCCATGGTGCATCTGTTTAACCATTCACTTCAGGAGTCATGCCAAGGGACTGGAAGAGAGCATATGTAGTGCCTCTACATAAGAGTGGAAGCAGGGAGGAAGCCGATAACTACAGACTGGTTAAACTTAGCCTCACATCAGTGTAAGATAAACAAATGGAGACCCTGATTAAACAAGACCTAGTGGAATACTTGAGTAAGAATGACTTTCAGGATGACAAACAATATGGTTTTGTGGTGGGCAGGTCATGCCAAATGAACCTGATAACATGTTTTGATTGGGTTACTATGGAATAGGATCAGGGCCATCCAGTGGACCTCCTCTATTTCGACTTCAGCAAGGCCTCTGACTCCATACCTAATAACCACCTGCTGAAGAAGCTAGAGGATTTGTGCAAAGCAAACTACACTGTTAAGTGGATGAGTAACTGGCTGGGGACAGGAAGCAGAGAGTAACAGTCAACAGGGAGAGGTCAGAGGAGGGAGAGGTGACAAGTGGGGTCCCTCAGGGCTCGGTCCTAGGACTAGTCCTTTTTAAAGTGCTCATCAGCAAAATTGCACTGTTTGCGGATGACACAAAGCTAGGAGGTAAGGTGGACAGCAAGGAAGCAGTTGGGAACCTACAAAAATATCTGAATAATTTGAAAAATTGTGTAGTGTCTGGTAGCTAAAATTCAACCCAAAGAAAAGTAAAGTGATGCATCTAAGCAAGAATAACCCAAGGACAGCCTATTGGCTCAACGGGGTCAAGCTCAGTGCCTCACAAGAGGAAAGGGATCTAGGATCTAAAACAAGCCAGTCAATGCAACACAGCATATAGTAGGGCCAACTAAATGTTGGGGGGCATAGTGAGAGGATTCGACAGTAGGCAGTGGGAGGTGATGCTGCCACTGTACAGATCCCTGGTGAGACCCTAACCTAGAATACTGTGTCTAGTTTTGGAGCCCACACCTTAAAAAGGACAGGGACAGGCTAGAAACCATACAGAGAAGGGTGACCAAAATGATATAGGGGCTCCAGTGGCTACCATATGAACTATGTCTTGAGGCATTAAACGTGTACTCGCTAGAGGGAAAGGCGGGATATGACAGAAACCTTCAAGTGCATGAGGGGAATTAATGCAGTGCCCTACTCTGAGATATTCACAAGGGCTTCCAGCTCAAATATGAGGGGGGTATGGATGGAAGCTGGGGTTGGGAAATTCAGAAGGGATCTTAGGAAACACTGTTTCTCAGAAAGGATAGTAGAGGCTAGGGTATTAGCCCAACAAATTGATTAGCAGTTTTATGCATGAGTGTGCTAATCAACTGTAAAAATGCATAGCAGATGGCACAAAATGGTTAGTAAAATAAAAAAATACGTCTAATTTTGTCTACTGTGCCATGGACTCACTGAACAAAATGGCTAGCAGCCTACTGCTATACATTTATGGATATAGTTAGCACTGCCCTGAGTTTTTGTGTAGCGTTTTGCTATGCTATACCAACTATTTATCTAATATCTAGGCATCTCCACCTCCTGGGGGTGTGCGGGTGGCTGTTGCGCTCGTCTGTGTCTGTAGGTTAGTTTTTGTGGATTTACATGTTTTTCTGTTTGGAGTACCTACGCCATTCTTGCACACATCTGTGAAAGTCTCCTGGACTGAATTTCATTAAAACACCACCACCAGTTATGAGCTTTTTTCAATTTACATCAACTTTTTGTAAGCCATCCCAAGGAAACATAAGTCTTGCAACTAGTCTGACAAACCTGGTGATGCTGGGTCCTGTAACTGAATCAACATTTTCATCGGACCTACTCCTAAGCAGCTGTCCTTGTGGACTTTAAAGAATAAAGGAAACATACAGACAAAAGGATTTCACCGACTGCATATGCCCAGGTTGCAGTTTATCATCTTTCAGAAATTTCAACACATTCTGTGACACTGGACCTCAGCAGCTCATCATTTCCTTCAGGTATGCCAGCTTTTTCATTTTAAATCAACTTTTTGGAAGCCATCCCAAGGGAAAATAAGTCTGACAAACTTCTTGATGCTGGGTCCTGCGACTGAATCAACATTTTTTGTCTGATCTGCTCCTAAAGGAACTGTACTTGTCTCTGAGGACTTGGAAGATCAAAGGAAACATACAGACAAAATAATTTCACGTCTTGCATATGCCCAGGCCTCAGTTTATCACCTTTCAGAAATTTTAACGCATTATGTGATGCTGGATATCTCAACAGTTCATCATTTTCTCTGGATGTAAGTTACCATCAACACTTTAATTTTACATCAACTTTACATATACTTTGTCTCTAAGGGCCTAAGTTAGCAGAGAAGCTGCCTCAAAGGAACCGTCATCCTATCCTCCTCACCTTCCCTGTTATGCCAGTCAAAAAATGTGTTACCCAACTATTCTCATACCTTGCGGAACCACCATATTGGCCCGGTTCATACTCTCAGGACTCCTAATTGCAGGCATGTGTCTATCTGCCTCTTCGGGAGCAACCAGTGCCATGACCGATACTTATAGTACCATAACCTCCCCCTAAATCTGACCTCCTCCACACATAAGCTACATTGGGGGCTCACTCAATGCCGATGGGTCTAGGCTCTGTCATCCCCACTTGCATGATGCCTTGGCAATCTTCTATCAAATCTCCTTTAAGCAGAAAACCTCCATGTGATGCTACGCTAACCACAGGTTACATACCAGCTCCAAAAAACTATTTAAGGAATACCTGAAAAGACTAATAGTGCTGCTCTTATTGCTCTTGGGCAATATACATCCTAATTCTGGACCTCCCCACTGCTCAAACCACTCATCAAGAAATATTGGTGGTCTAACAGTGGCATTACTAAACATTTGCAGCCTTCCTCCAAAACTTGATAGACTACAATGCCCTTAACCTGCCCTCCCTAGCCTCCACGACATTGGGAGCTTTCAAATCCATACTTTACGCTCACCTCACAGCCTCCAGCTCCTGTGACTGCTTTGACTAAAGTCTCATCCCACTGAGTGCACTTACATTTGTTTCACTCAACCACCATGGTCTCCTCTTTGACAAAGACAACCTGAGTACCACTAACCTAGTTCTGTCTGCTCCTAAACTTCTTATTTCTCCCTCTCATGCTCTCCAATCCTTATTCCTTGCCCTTGACACTGCCCTTGGGTTCCTTTTTTTTTCTGTACATAAATGTTACTGTTTAAGTTGTGGCCTTGTTAAATGGCTTACTGATTGTTTGTAACACTGTCTACTATGTTTTTGTACTTAATGACATGGGACCTTTGTAAAAGAGCCTTGGCTCAAAGGTATTAATTCCTAGAACAATAAACTAAACTTCAAACTACAAGTATGGACAGCCAGACAATCCAGATGTACTCTCGGTAGTAGAAACCTGGCTCACTCCTAATGTCCTTGATGCAGCAATCCTATTTCCTGGCTGCACAGTACTTAGGTATGTTCGCCTTTCTCAGTGTGGTAGTGGAAGTGTCATCTACCTAAAGGCCACTTCCCAGAGCCTGGGGATCCCCACCCCTGGTTGTGGTAATTTAATCCAAATGGTGGCTGTTAAGTTGCTTCTCGGTGCACATAAAACACTCACTGTGCTTTCTGTTTACATCCCTCCAAGGCACACTAAACCTGGGTTTGCATCCTTCATAAATGCCTTAAGAGGGTTGAGCCTTCACTCAGAATTCCTAATGCCTGGAGATTTTAATATAAACTGGCTCTCCCCTAATGCTAAGGATGCATTATCTGCTATCCAGCTTTGCCAGCTTGTTGAAGTTCCAACCAGAAGGAACTACAAAACTGGGACCAATACCTGCTGGACTGGGTACTATCTAACTGGCCAGACAATATCAAAGGTACCTCTGTCCTACCCAACTGTATTAGTGATCACCCCCCTGTCAACTTTTACTGGTCCAACAACTACCGCAAGCCTCCTGCCAGAACTATAACTAGCTGGAGCCTCACTCTGGGACACTTCAAGCTACTGAAAGCTCACCTGAGGATCACCGATTGGTCTAATGTATATACAGCCAGCAATGTCGACACTGCATTGGAACTCTTCATCGACCTCTTTAATACAACCTACGATAAGCATGCCCCCTTCACAACTACAAAAATCAAGGGAACCCATAATTCTTGGATCACCCCTGCTCTTCTTGGTCTAATAAAACACAGGGATCACCTCTGGCACATTTCTTGAGAGCTTGTGACACAAACTAACCTACAGAGGTACAAAGCAGTGAGAAATGAGTGTACCCGTGCTATTCATTCTGCTAAATGCTAATATTTAAAAGAAACCCTTTCCACCTCCTGGAACAATAGCAGGACATTCTGGAAGAACATCCAAGACTTTACTGGTAAAGACCCCAAAATGACCCTGAACATGTTGAACACCGGTGGAACCCCTACCGTGGACCCAAAAGCCATCATGAACGCTTTCAGCAAAGCATTTATAGACCTTAGCAATGTTCTCCCCCCGACTACTTCATGATTACCCCTTTGTTGGATTAAGCAGCAGTTCAGTTTAAATCAATAAAAGGTGTTTGCTGACATATTGTTTTTCTGGTAAAAAAAACTAAAGGTTTATAGTTACTTATATTCAGGGTAGATGATAAACTATACCTGGCCTTTCAAAATCTCCTCACTGTGGAAAGAAAACACCTGGGCTCAAGGGATGTTTTGGATGGACAAGTTAAGCAGCTTTATCATCAACTGCACATTTTCCCCAAACAGGATCCATCTGTAAACAAATGTCTTTGATCAAAACCAAAGATTGAAGGGGGTCCTGTATAATTAACAAGCAGATGATGCTACTCATACCGCAATGGCGATCTTTTAAATATAATTTTATGGCTGCTGTCTCTTCATCCATGCTAAGCAAACACTGACCCTGTAATTACCAGGGAGGTTTAGCATTACTTACAATAATGTATATCTAAGAAACGTTTCAACTGAAACCATTGCCCAACATTCCAATTTTCAGTGTTTGCTGAGTAAACCAATACAGGGTCCACTGGTTTCTTCTGGTTCATGTAAAAGTAATTTCTGGGATCATGTGTTAATAACCAAATGTTTACACAAACTAATTTATGTATTTGTGGTGTTTCTGAGATACAGTATATAGTATTGATTCAAGTCCACTGAAAAGTTAAAACCGTATGTCTGTCCACTTTGTTTACCCAATGTGTAAATGTTTTGTACAAACTGTGATTATGCCTGTATGCTTTATACAGTGGCGTGAAAAAGTATTTGCCCCCTTCCTGATTTTCTCTATTATTGCATATTTGTCACACTGGATGTTTTCAGGTCTTTAGACAAAATATAATATTAGATAAAGGGAACCTGAGTGAACAAATAACACTTTTTTTTTTTTACTTATTTCATTTATTTAATGAAAAAAGTTAACCAACACCAACTGGCACTGTGTGAAAAGTAATTGCCCCTAGTTAAATCAACCCAATTAAAGGGATAATTAGAGTCAGCTGATTGAACACAGCCAGGCTTGATTACAGCCAGCCCTGCTCAATATAAACCTCACTTATTTTGACCCTACCATCAGAGTCACGTTGCCAGCACAAAGATTCAACAAGCACATTATGCCATGATCAAAGGAAGTTCCTGAAAAGATCAGAAAAAATTTGTTGCCCTCTATCAGTCTGGAAAGGGTTACAAAGCTATTTCTAAGGCTCTGGGACTCCATCGAACTACAGTGAGAGCCATAATCTCCAAATGGAGAACACTTGGAACAGTAGTGAATCTTCCCAGGAGGGCGGCCTGCCAAAATTACTCCAAGGGCAGTGTAAAATCATCCAAGAAGTCTCAAAGGATCCTAAAACAACATCCAAAGAACTGCAGGCTTCTCTTGCCTCAGCTAAGGTCAGTGTTCATGACTCCACAATCAGAAAGAGACTGGGCAAAATGGGCTTCATGTGAGAGTAGCAAGGCAGGAAACCACTGCATAACCAAGAAGAACATAAATGCTCGTCTCTCATTTGCCAAGAAGCACCTGGATTATCCACAAGCCTTTTGGGAAAATGTTCTATGGACAGATGAGTCCAAAGTGGAACTTTGTGGATGACATGGATCCCATAATATCTCACGTAAAGCAAACACAGCATTCCACAGTAAGAAAACCATACCAACAGTCAAACATGGTGGTGGTAGTGTGATGGTGTGGGGATGCTTTGCTGCCTAAGGACCTGGAAGACTTGCCATAATTAAAGGAACCATGAATTCTGCTCTGTACCAGAAAATTCATAAGGAGAATGTCCAGTCATCCTTCCATCAGCTGAAGCTGAAGCGTAGTTGGGTCATGCAGCAAGACAATGATCCAAAACACAAAAAGCAAGTCCAGATCAGAATGGCTAAAAGAAGTAAAATTAAAGTTTTGGAGTGGCCTAGTCAAAGTCCAGATTTAAACCCAATAGAGATGCTGTGCAGGACCTGAAACGAGCAGTTCATGCTCGAAAACCTACCAAATGTTACTGAATTAAAGCAGTTCTCACGAGGAAGAGTGGGTTAAAATTCCTCCACAGCAATGTGAAAGACTTGATATTGAATTATAGAGAAGTGTTTGGTTGCAGTCATTGCAGCTAAATGTGGCGTAACCCGTTATTAAGTGTAAGGGGCAATTACTTTTCCACACAGTGCCAGTTGGTGTTGGTTAACTTTTTCATTAAATAAGTGAAATTAAAAAAAAAACAAGTGTTACTTGTTCACTCAGGTTCCCTTTATCTAATATTACATTTTCTCTAAAGACCTGAAAACATCCAGTGTGACAAATATGCAATAATAGAGAAAATCAGGAAGGGGGCAAATACTTTTTCACGCCACTGTATGTGAGTGTGTGTGTGTGTGTACATATATATATATATTGATTACTCAAGTAAAAAATGTATGCTTAGCTTAATTGTTTATTTTATTTATTTTTATTTATTTATATAGCTTTTGTTGACCGGGTAAGTGCACTAGACAAATCCTGCCTATTTTCAGGCACGACCCGGGGGAGGGGGATACAGATGAATGCCAACTGACCTTGAACCAGATTAAGCTGTTGGTGATATTTTTTAGTGAATGAGGGAAAATTTGGCCAGGACACCGGGGAAATTCCCCATCTCTTTTCGATAAGTGCCATGGGATCTTTAACATCCACCTGAACTACCACCAATCCAGGCAGATGGGAACTCGGTTTAACGTCTCATCCGAATGACGGCACCTCAGAAATGCAGCACCCTTCTCATGCTGCATTACAGTGTCAGTACTGGGATATTAACCCAAGTGCCAGATGTGGGAACTGAACCCACAGCCCTCTGATCTCCCGGCCTCAGAGTTGTGAAGGATAAGGCTTAATATCAATGTATTGTATGTTTCAATGCAAGCCAAACCATACTGTGTCAAAACAAGACCCTAGCTATTATTGTAAATGGAGCGCTGCTGCCATCTAATGGCCAATGTGATCACTCACCAATTATGGAGACTGTAACCCCTTACCTATGACATAACTATGCAGTAATTAGCTGCAACCAATCAGAATTGGCCAGCAATTCTTAAAGTTTAAGGCACATGCCACATTTGGTAAAAAATGTATACTAACAATACGATTGGTCCAAGGACCTAGTGGTCACTCAAAAAGTAAGGTCAGCTAAAATATAAAAGTTGCTCATTTGTACAGAGTTGTGGGAGAGGAGAGGAGAGAGAAGGAAGTAGAAGTCTAAAAGCCATAACCTGTATGTTATAGCCTGCATGTGGTGAATGATCAACACCTGTGTCAGGTAAATTAGGACTGCTTTTTAATTCTATGCTTGAATATGAAGGCTATGCTTGTTATAGGATAAGAAAATAAAACTTGTTCCATAACCTTTAAAGTTGACTCTTAGTTTGATTTAACCTCTATCTTAAAGGACCTAGGGAATCAAGTGCTTTGGCCAGGCGCTCAGATTCAACAACTGGCGTAGTCAGCAGGATAAAGAGTGCTAATGAGTCAATATTTGTAATTTTGGGGAAACATTCCTACAGTGAAACCCATATTTAGATCAAGTTTGGCTGCTGGAAAAGTGTCATAACCTATCCACAGTGACAGTTGGAGTCAATCCGTTGAGAACAGCAGTTGATCCAAGGTCTTGTGTAATAAGACCCAGTCTTAAATAGGTACATATACAGGTTATTGTAACATGGAACAATATATTGCAGATTTTGTAATTTCACACAAAGGCCAAGAATTTTGCAAAGATGCTAGGCATAAGAGAGACTGTTGGGGTTATGTGAAAGAACAGTTCCAGGCAAAACTGGCAAAGAAAATTAAAGACAAACAAAAAAAAAGGCAACTGCATTCAAGGGTTGTATATCACACTAGTAAGCTTAGAGGAAAAGCTAAAATGCATAAAAAAGCAAGCTTCTGATTTACAATCTAGCAATTTAGACTTACAAAAACAAGTACAGGGTTTTAAATAAGCTCAGAAAATTGATTACCAGTTTTGCACGTGAACGTGCTAATCAACTGCGAAAATGAACAGCACATGCCTTAATTTAATTAGCAGAATTAAAAATGTGCAAATGTGTGTAATACATATATATTTAAATATTGTATATAACCCAAACACAATCTCTCACTAAAAATAAAATCTCTCACTAAAATGAATTGTCTTTGTGTCATCATTTTTGGTACCTCCCAACACACCTTTTACCTGCATATGCCTTTGTCACACACCACCCATCCCCTTTGCCAGAATAGGGTACCTTCCAAATCCCCCCACCATCTCAGCCCCAGCCATGTGCCCCTTGCCAGAGTAAAAGGGTACCTGCCAAAGCCCCCACCCATCTAAGCCTCCAGAGCCATGTCCCCTTTGCCAGAATAGGGGACCTGCCAAAACCCCACTCATCTCAAGAGTCTACAGCCATGTTCCCTTTGCCCAAAACAAAAGGTCTGAGCCATCTACCACAACTCTTCCCCCCCCAGCCTTTATGCGTTGAAATAAGGGACATGGACACTCAAAATGAGGGATAGTGACAGGGACACACCAACATGCAGATGCTATGGAATCCACTGTGTTTTTACTTACTACTGGTTAAAATTCTGAATTTACAGGACGTGTGGGCTGCATCTTTTCATGAGGGAAACAGCTGAAATGCCCAACACAAAACTGCAAGGGCTGCACAGAGTGATGGTGGTGCTACCCTCCCTCCCTCCCTCCGGTTGTCTCCTTAAGCAGACTCACCAACTCATTGCAGGGTGCCGCTGTTAAGTTTCCCCACTGTGTGTCTGAACAGTGGCACTCGCTGACTGGCTAAACTGCACAGGAACTGATAGGAACGTGCTTCCACCACCTCTCCCACACGCGAGATAGTGCTGCAGATTGATGCCAATATTATGCTAATACTTTCACCGCCTCGGGCCTGAATGCCGGCAATCACTCCCATATGCAAAATCGCAACGCATTAATGGGAGCAATTGCCGGCATTGTGGCCAGCAGCAGTGAAAGTGTAAGCATATCGGCGGCATGCTGCTGTATCAAGAAAGGAACCAAGATGAAGGGGGGGCTCACACAAGTTGGATCACATTTTTTGCGATCCGTAACTAAAAACGCATCACATGAGCAGTCGGTTCGCACAAATGCGGTGCGATACTAGTTATTTAAAACCCAGAAGTGGATGAAACAAAACAAAAAGAACTGCAATCTACACTAATGCAATGCAGTCTTACTAGGCAGTAAACCAATGCACGGTGTTATAGCAATACCATGCATCAGCAGCTAGAACAAATACAAGCTGAAAGAGAAATTATACAGGGAAAATGCTGACTTAAAAGCAGCTTTAAGAAAACAAATAGAAATGGTAACAGAAATGAAAAAGGGTTCAGAAATAGACCACTTGCATTGTCACCAGCAGATAAAACAACTGCAAAGTGAAATGCAAGTCCATAGGGGTGTAGTTGCTGCAGTGGCACCAGGGATGATGGTACCAAGCCAATCAGTGGTCCCAACTGCTCTACCTCCCTAGAATGAGGTCCCGCATCAACAGCTGTGTTCTAACACCAGTCAGCAACACCCAGAAAGGAAAACATGTAAGAAGGTGAAGAGGAGGACAGGATAGGCCCCTCATGGCCCTTTATACTGGCTATGGCAGGGAAGTGGCTGCTGCAGCCAGTCTGAATTGTGAATTGCAGGAAAAATAGTAGCTCTCTAACTCCACAAAATGCAAGCTATAGCTCAGCTCAATGATGTCCAGTGTTCTAACAATACCTTGCAAAATGAGTTAGAAAAACTTAGACAAGAAAAAGAGATTTTAAAGAGAGAAAATGAAAATTTAAAAGCAGCTTGCATGAAACAGAGTAACATAATTGTAAATCTCCAGTAAGGTACAAGACTAAAACAAACTTAGGGGTATGAACAAAAGGAGGTCAAACAAAAAATAAAGGCTGAGTGAGAAACAGTGGTTGTAACAGCACCAGAAATAATGTCTGTAGCCACAGCCCCATCACCCTATAATGCAAAGACTGAACTTTTATCACTGAAAAGTGAATTATGAGTCACCATGGACCCCAATGTATGACAGATTGCCAGGAGAAGCACTGAATGATCATGGTTAGGCAAACAAAAAGTAAACACTGGCATGCTGAAAATTAAAATCTTCAGTTCAAAAATAAAAACATCATGCCAGACCTAACTTTAGTGTGGACCTTCTATATGTTAGCCTTCTTTTCATAGCTATTTTTCTTTCTTACCCCCCCACACACATACACACAGCTATGCAGTAAGTTACATGCATGACTTAAAGCAGTAAGGTAATAAAACAAAAGTGTATTGACTTGATGCTACAGTACGTTTGTGCCACTTGTAACAGATGGTACCTGTTTATTTATTTATTTAGTTTTTGTTAACCGGGTAAGTGCACTAGCCAGCAAGTGACTGTTTTCAGGCACGACCCGGGAGGTAAAATTACAGAACATAACGATACAGTAAGGATAACGAAAATACATGATGCACAGAAATACAGGAAGATACATATGGCAGGATACAATGCATGACAAAGGAAAATACAAGGCAAATACATTTCAAGGACATTTTCCATTGAGCGCATACATAAAGTGCATTGAAGGACCTAGGAAAGGGAGAGGATAGGTGTAGGGTGCCAGAAACAAGATGGAAAATGACAAAAGGGGAAGGTGAGGAAAGGATAGAGGGCAAGGGCCAAAACGGGGGGCTAAAGAAATGGCTAAGAATATAAGGACAGAGAGGCGGGGCAGGAATAGGGAGGTAGGAGGGAGTAGAGGAGGGATGGCCAGGAGAGGGAGGAGGAGGGGAGTGAGGGTTAAAAGAAAGCCGCAACACGGGCAGCGATATAAGGTTCCAACCTGCGTCGAGTCGTTGAGCCGAAAGACGGAAAGCGGAGAAAGGGTGACAGGTGGTTACGGCAAAAGACGGCAACAGCGTAAAAAGGTAAGCAGAATGCGGCGGTTGGTGGAACCGAGACGCAGGGCAAAGGTGATGATGCAAGAGGAGGAGAGAAGCGAAGAGTTACAGCAGTAGCGGAAAAGGTAACAACGCCAAGCCGAGCCAGTGGAACCTAGAGACGGCAGGCAGGGGAAGAAGAGGTTGGTAGGAGGAGGTAAGTTTACGGCAAGTGGAGGTAATAGGGAACAATGCTCAGCTGGGAGGGTGGGACGAGCGAACGGGCAGGGGTGACTCAGGAGGAGGTAAAGGCAAGGCAAGCAAGCAGAGAAAGGAAGGAGGAGGCAGAGGGGAAGGGGAAAAGGAGAGTGCAGGAGATGTGGTCGGAGGGAAGAGAGGAGCAGGGGAGTTGAGTGAAGGAAGGCTGAGAGGTGAGGGGAGAAGAGAACAGGGATCAAGGGGAAGCCAAGTGGTGGCCGGAAGTAAACAACAACTTGTAAATGGCAAAGCTAATATTTGGCATACAGTCAAACAGATTCAAGCAGCAATTATAGTAAAACACCACATAAACAACCATTGGGAAAGGCACAAGTGCTAGCAATAAGGAAGTGGGGAAAACAGGTTAAGAGCAAGGGGATCAGGTAGGATCAAAGCAAACACATTTGTCCAAAGCAGTAAGAAAAGTCCTGAGTTTGCCCTTAAAAGTTGCATGAGTAGGGACATCCCTTAGTTCCTGAGGCAGCAGGTTCCACAGGTGAGGAGCAGCATAATGGAAGGAGCCCATGCCCTTTTTTGTCCGACAGAGGGGGATGGATAATAAGGTCTGATCTGCAGATCTAAGGTTCCGTGTGGGAATAGCTGGTCTAAGGAGTTCTGATAGGATAGCAGGTTTGCAAAAGGAAATATTATAATAAGGTTTTCTTACCTTAAAGAAAAAATATAGGGCTGAAGTGCAACTAGCCATACCCAACAAAGAAAATAAAATAAACCACATTAGCTTTAAATAAAGAGTAACTAAGGTATCAAAAAGTTTGATGCTGTTTTGGCTATTTAAAAACATGTTAATCACATGCTTTGCAAACTGCATTGGCAATTGCTTTTGTTTTACGATGCTGGTCTTTATTTTATTTTCTCTGTACTAAATGCAATGTTTCTTACACTGCAAATTGCACACATATGCTTAGTTTAAAAGTTGGACAAAGTTCCTTGTGTCAAAAACAAAATAAATGTTTGCCTTTTGTCTGTTGGGTGAAAAGCACTCTGGGTTTTAACAAGAAATATGCTGTAATTAAACCTTATAAAATTAGAGGTCTGTGCCTTAAAATGTATCACCATTTAAGTCTTGTTTTAATCTACAGAAATCATAAAAATGTGTAATTTACTTCTCAAACTAGCCTTGGTGATGTCACAGGGTAACTTCTTCACAAACATCTCCATATGTAGTATTACCTGAGGCATGTAATTATGGTTAATTAGCTAAAGGAATGTATGTGTTAGTTGCAACAGCTCAGTATCATGCCTGTATTTTGGGCTCCATACAGGATAACAGCAATTAGTATTGCCAATGTCAAGCAGGTATTACTTGTCTTTTTCTTCTTATTGGTTGCAAAACTGTCTTTTAAAAATGTGTTGAATTTAAAACAAACTGTGTGCCAAAGTTTACAGTCATGTGTGCCACGTGAAAATAATGCACAGTATTGTCACTGTAAGTCCAAACAATATGCTGCAGTTACAGCCATAAACATTTGTTTTAAATCTTTAACATTTTCTCTGTTGGACCAGTTGGTTAGATCTAAATTCAGTTACTCTGCTTTCCACTAAACTAGCCTAACCCGTTTACTTTCTGGGTCTGTGAACATCAGTTCTTATTTTAAATTGTTTACTAAAAACACTAATTATAATGATTATCATCTTCAGGTAGTAAGTTTGTGAAAAATATTTCTTTTTAAACTACATTTACGCTTTTTCCTCTTAATAGCCATAATAAAGTGACATATCCATGTGCAAAAGGAAAACAATTGCAATTTTTTTTTGTCATCATTTGGGTATGATTAACTCAATGCTTAAGGTTTCAGAGATACATGTTGTGCAATCTCTAAACTTAAAAAAAAAAACTATGCTTTGTAAATTTATTGCATAAACATTTTCACTTCTGATAGTGCCTTTCAGATTTCTAAAAAAGAATAAAACAAATGGTTATCGTGTACTTGTTAAGCTAAAACATTACTAATGCATGTTTTTCTTTTCCATGTCAAGCAAAGGTTAAGTATGGTAACCCTCTATTGTATAAACGTGACTGCAATTTGTTTTTGGTACCTATCTCTATGGGTAGCACATATATTTTAATGATCACTAATTTTTTTTCTCTCGGTTAAAACTGCCACTGCAAATGTTATTGCAAAACACTGGCTTGTTAAAGTGTTTTGCAGGTGGGGAATGCTAACGTGGATGTCATTTAAGTTTAAATATGTTAAAAGTTGTAATGTGTTTCATACAAGGAGACAACCACGGAAAAAAATTGCATTTGTTTGCTGCTCTTAGTTTAGGAAAATACCGTTTTGGGAAAAATAAAGCTCTCAAACTGCTTAGTAGTTTACAAATGTGTGTTGCCTAATAAAATGGCAGGAAGGTCAAAAAGGTTATGCTCAAATGTTATGGCACTGCAGAGCACCTTCTGCAGCATAAATGAGGGAAGGACCATTCTACACTCTAAATAAGTGTAGTCTCTCAATTTATGAAATCAAAATTACTAAGGGCAAACAACTGGCAGCAACCATATGGGTTATGTAGCAATACATCAATGTACCACAAGGTTGTTCTTTTTCTGTTTTCTGATTCAATTTAATTTTGTAATGTCCTAAGTTTCTTCCAGTGTAAATACAGATGGACTTCCGCTCCTCAAATAGTAAGTGATTAACACATGCTAAACTACTGGTACACTGCCATAAAGCCCATATATTTACAGTGGGGAATCTAAAATAAATCTGTAGGGCCTGCCCGAAAGGAGAGGTATCAGAGGTTGGAGTGGTAAACAACTCACCTCCACAAAAAGCCCATAGATGCCCTTACAGAGGGATAACAAGAGGGGCTATCTTTTATGGGATCCAAAATGCAGCAGACAATGTACCTATTTAGGATCAAGAGAAAATCACATTAACTTCCATCTGCAGTCATTGAAAAAAAAAAAGGTCAACAAATTTCTGGCTTTCAGGTTTCTGGCTGTTACAGCTAAAGAAAAAAAAACTAACATTTGGAGGAAAGAGGGGGACCAACCTCTCTCCACTCCAGTTTGTTTTTCTGTCATTTCAGGATACAGGACAAAATGTAGGTGTATGAAGTCCAAGTGGTCCATAACGCTAATCCAGGTTGACACCATACTTCCTCCAGTAGCAGTAACTGGAGAGATCACAGAAGTTATAGTGTGGAGAGGCCCTAGAGTTCAAACAACTCCCAGGGGTAAGGACACAGTCTATGCGTCTTAAAAAGGGGTCCCTCTTCTTGCTGTGTGTGAAACATTCACAATGACATCTCACATAAAGCAGTGGCTGATACTGAAAAAAAAGAGAAATGCAAAGGACTGTACTAACCATGACAAACCATCATAAACACTATAAACATCATAAACCTCTATGAACAGTGCTGAAACGTCTCCTTTTTACACAAGACTGTACAAGACTTTAAAATGCAACTGCATCCGTTCAGTGGCTTCACTTTGCTCCTACTCCAGAGACTTTGATCACTTAGGTGCTTTGTTGTACCTGTTATGACCTAAAATGTTCAAATCTTAAATTTTAAATGTTCATTTCATTTCCTATGTTAAATTTTTTTTCTTAAAATATGTCTCTTTTAAAATGTTATTTTAAGTATGTTTTAAATATGCTTCTTTTGAAATATTTGGTTTAGGTATGTGCCTGTCATTCTTCATATGACAAAATTATGGCACTGTGTCCAAATACATACGTTCTTGTTTTATGCTTCCATTTAATATTGGGCATTTTGAAAACTGATGAACCTAAAATGCAGGGTCATAATGGTTTATCTACAGAAAAGGGTTTATTGAGGCCTAAAAGTTTGTCAATGGTTCCATGGTGTACAATATTGTATGCTTATTTACTTTGCACAAACCAAGATCAAGGTCTTGGTTTCCAAGCAATCTTTAAGGGGCCATTACAAACATATGGGTAAACAAGTAATATGCATATCCTATGGGAACTATGTTCTCATAATTTACAATTTGCTCATGAGATGTGGAAACAAGGGCACTTCCCTGGCCTCATCTCAAATAACTACTTAACCAAATGTTGTTGACTATGCGGTTGTCATTGGTCAATTGGTTATCCTAATAGAGCCACTTCACAAGAAGAAAAATCTTCCTAGTGAATCTGGTCATCAAATTATACATTATGCGCTAACCTTAAATGTGCATATTACTTCACTGTACTGTATTTGCAGCTGTTGCTGTATCATAACAGCATTGCTAATTTATTCAATGAAAATCATGCAAAGATAACCAAATTGGTTTAAATCAATAATAGAAAAGGAAAAAGAACACAAGGCCAAGAGATCATTTGCACAACCTATGGTGGTTATGTTCTAACTATAGTAACTACGTTACTGCAGGATGTAGAAAATGGCCACATCCCAGATCTCATCAAAAATGAATGGGTATTACTCCCAGTGTGGCTACATGTGTGGTAAAATAGACTGGACTTGTGCTAAGACAAATTGCCTGAGGCCTTTGTTTAGCACTGACCAGAACCTGGGGTCAGAAATGCCACATCCTAACAGAGGCCCATATTATACTAAAGGATCATGCTCTATCAGGGATATGCTTCATTGTGTCCTTGTCTGTTCTTAACCCTACCATATCAGTATTTGTTAAACTGGCCACTGTCCACTCCATAGGACACTTAAGAAGGGGATGTGTACTGTACAAGGACTGACTGAATCTACCACAGCTCCAGGTGTTTTACCCTGAGACGCAGATGTGGAGAGCCCCACATACTGCATGTTGCTCTGTGAGAGTTGTGAGAGGGTACAAGTGTGTGTGTAGATGTGAGGTGCTCAATGTTGCTATTCCTGTCTGTGGTTATGTACCAGAAAAGCAGACACATACTAAAACAACTGGCCAAATGCAATTAAACCCTCACCAGCTCTTGTCCAGTCCAGCTTACTAAATGGTGTCTGCTGACTGTTACAGTCATTCATAACAGGGAGGGGCAGTACTGTATTGTTCCTAATTATGAAAAATTTCTTTATGGGTCCCTCTCTTGTGATGTCGTCACCCCAATTTTTTGTTTTGTCCCTCATGAGTGTACCATCACTCATGAACATATCATTATTGGCCAGACTGTGATCACCCCTGTCCACATACATGATGAGTCTGTCATTCAAGTAAACCTAACCACCAGGAGGATGCTAACAGGTAGATACCTGTTTTCAATGTGCATACTGATCCCTGGTACTGAAATTTGCCATCTTTGCTGGATTATAAAAATACACACACCTCATTAAAATTGGCAATGATATAGATAAGGTTAAAACTCTTTGGATGAACTCATGCATAATGCCATAATCATTCTTCAGTTAATTGTCATTTCATCCGTATATACATAATACGCTGTTTAAAGTACACACACACAAAAAAATGATTTCAGCGCACTTAACCAAGCTAATGTAATCATGATGCCTTGCTTTGCTGGCATCAAGGTGGGGACTTTTGGATTAAGCAGCAGATTAGTTTAAACCAATAAAAGCTGTTTGCTGACATACTGTTTTTCTGGTAAAAAACTAAAGGTTTATATTTACTTACATTCAGGGTAGATGATAAACTATACCTGACCTTTGGAAATCTCCTCACTGTGGAGAGAAAATGCCTGGGGTCAGAGAATGTTTTGAATGGCCAGTTAAGCAGCTTTATCATCAACTGCATGTTCCCCCAAATTACAGGACCCATCTGGAAACAAATGTCTGATCAAAACCAAAGACTTGAGGGTGTCCTGTATAATGAACAAGCAGGTGATGCTACTAATATACCAATGGCGATCTTTTGAATGTAACTTTATGGCTGCTCTCCAATTGTCCATGCCAAGCAAACACTGACCCCATAATTACCAGGAGGTTTAGCATTACTTACAATAATGTATGTGTAAGAAACATCTCAATGGAAACCATTGCCCAACATGCCAATTCTCAGTGGTTGCTGAGTAAAACAATACAGGGTCCACTGCTTTCTTCTGGTTCATGTAAAAGTCATTTCTGGGATCATGTGTAATAACCAAATGTTTACACCAACTAATTTATGTATATGTGGTGTTTCTGAGATATAGCATTGATTTTCACTACCCTGGATTGTCTCTGTATAAATATGCTTTTCTTGTAAATGCAATGTCTTTTGTTAAAATCAGTTTAAGCCCTGTAAAAGTGTAGGGCTATATCCATTTATGTTACTAAACTGTTTAACTTTAACTACAGCTAATTTCTTGATACTCAGTACAAAGAAATGCAAATGCTCTGAAAATAAGTCACAGTTCTGGTACTTTAAACTGTAGATACTTATTCTAAATTTTCTGTTCTCAAGTCCACTCAAAAGTTAAAACCTTATGTCTGTCAATGTTGTTTACCCAATGTGTAAATGCTTTGTACAAACTATGATTATGCCTGCTAGCGTTATGTGTGTGTGTGTGTGTAAATGTATGTGTGTGTATATATATATATGGATTACTCAAGTGAAAAAATGTATGCTTAGCTTAATTGTGTAGGATAAGGCTTAATATCAATTTATTGTATGTTTCAATGCAAGCCAAACCATACTGTGTCAAAACAAGACACTAGCTATTATTATAAATGGAACACTGCTGCCATCTAATGGCCAGTGTGATCACTCACCAATTATGGAGGCTGTAACCCCTTACCTATTACGTAACTATGCAGTAATTAGCTGCAACCAATCAGAATTGGCCAGTAATTCTTAAAGTTTAAGGCACATGCCAAATTTGGTAAAAAATGTATACTAACATTATGATTGGTCCAAGAACCTAGTGGTCACTCAAAGAGTAAGGTCAGAGAGGAGGAAGAAGAAGTCTAAAAGCCATGACCTGTTTGTCATAGCCTACATATGGTGAGTGATCAATACCTGTGTCAGGTAAATTAGGACTGCCTTTTAATTCTATGCTTGAATAGGAAGTCTATGCTTGTTATAGGATTAGAAAATAAAACTTGTTCCATAACCTTTAAATTTGACTCGGTTTAATTTAACCTCTATCTTAAAGGACCTAGGGAATTAAGTGCTTTGGCCAGGCGCTCAGATTCAACACCCTCAGGTATGAACACTGCAGTCCAGAACCCATCCCAAGACCACCCACCATTTTACTTCACAGCAGTGTCTATAAATGAAGCCAGACATTATCTTAAGAAGGTACTGGGGAAAACTAGATTCAGTGGGGACTCCATGGACTTAAGTTTTTTTTTTTTTAATCATAGTTCATTCAGGATTTTTAAGCAATTTTTACAAACATTAAATATCACTACACAGTAACAGGACATAAAAAATTAATACAATGGCAGGTCTCTAATAACCAAATCAACAATTTTGTTGCAAAATATTCCATAATATATAGGTAAGAACCCCCCTCCCTCAATTAAATCATAAGTCCAAAGCAAGAGAGTTCATATAAAGACAAACAAAAACCCACAAATGCAACTTAAGCATTAAGGCCACTAAAAAGTAAATACATCCAAATGAACATATGTAATTATCTTTGCCTATTAGGCACTCAGCTCATTGAACAACAAGAGGGACTGACTTTTAACTACCTTTGTAATCATCTTTACTTTTATACAGTGAAAGGTGTCAGTCCAGCCACTTCTATGCAACCAGCATGGGGAGGGAGGGAGGATTGAGGGAAGAAGAAGAAAGAAGAAGGGGGGGAGGAAAAGGTCCATCAGGACCAAAGACACCCTCAGGACGGCCCCTCTCCTTCACAGGACTAGTTCTGCCAATATGTCTATGTCCTTGCCCTCTCTTGTGGCTTTATAATGGAGGAAGGGTAACCATCTTGTCCTGAAATTTCCCATCTGCAAGCAGATTTTAGCTGTAATCTGCTCCATTTCCATAATTTTAGTGCATATAAGAAACCAAGACTCTAACGTTGGAGTTTTTGGAGTTAACCAACTCAGAGTGATGGTCTTTAGAGCAGCTGCTACAAAAACGTAATATAGGTATTTACTGGCATTAGTCTTGATTTCCCTCGTGGAGGCCAAAAATCCAATTTTGAAATTCTGAGGGAGGATTGATATTTAATATTTTCCCTACCAACTCTCCAAGATCCTTCCAGAAACCCCCAAGAACCAGACAAGACCAAAAAATATGGGTACGAGTCCCCTTGTCTAAACAGCCTCTCCAACATAAGTCCGAGGGGTGGCTTCCAAAGTGCTATGAAATCACTGGGGTTCTAAAAAATCTAAGAATCACTCACCACCTAAATCCTCTCAAAAACAGAGAGGCCATGGTAGAATTTACACCTCTCCAAACTTTAAACCATTCCTCCTCTACAAAATTTACCTCTGCCTCCCAAGACCACCTCTCCTTCAGGCCAACCAATTTGTCAGATTCCGGATTAGCTAATACTTGTATTAGAGCTGAAATTTTCCCCCTGCAGTCTGGCTGGAAAGTGAGATTCGCCATACAATCTTGCAGCAGGTTGGGGTCCCCAGCAATTTGAGCTCCCCCCCCCTTCAGATAATGGCAGATCTGCAAGAATCTAAAAAAGATCTTTATGTGGTAACCCAAATTCTTCCTGAAGCTGCTGATAGGATCTCAGAATCCCATTCTGGAATAACTGACCTAGGACTCTAAGTCCCTTTCTACCCCATTCTTTAAAACCTAAATCTGCTATAGCCAGGGGAAAATCCAGACAGGCCCTTATGGGGGTAATCATTTTTAATCTCAAAGGGATATTAAAGGCCCTTGTTACTTCAATCCAGGTATTGTGTGTTACTTTAGTTCAGTGGTTTTCAACCTTCAGTTTCTTACAACCCACTTCATCCATCTGTAATATGTCCCCTAACTTGGGGATCCCAATTACCTCATTCTCAAGCTCTACCCATATGGGAGGGTCACTCCCCTTCGAGAGAGACACAAATACCTGTAGTTGTGCAGCCCAATAATAGGATCTAAGATCAGGAAGGCCCAGGCCCCCCATACCTTTGGGAGCTGTCACCACTTTCCATTTAACCCTAGGTGTCCATCCACCCCAAAGAAATCTAGACAAGGTAACATTAATATTTTTCCAAAAACGTTTTGAGGGTGTATACGGAAGGGAAGCAAAGAGAAAGTGGGGGAAAACGTTCATTCATATACTTTCAACTCTCCCTGAAAGGGATAATGCCAGCTCCTTCCATCGGTTGCAGTCTCCCTGCACCTCTTGACAGAGCTTCTGATAGTTAGCCAGGCCAATCTGTGTCAGATCTCTGGGAATCCAAATGCCCAAGTATCTAAAGCCTGGCCTTGCCCATTTGATTGGTTCCAGGTCTGGAAGAACCTTACCTGTTGTATCTCCTACTGGGTATGCCTCAGTTTTGGATTTGTTTATTTTATAACCAGACACTTCCCCAAACAACTCCAAACTCTTAAGAACCTGAGGAAGGGTCCGGTGTGGGTCCCTCACATAAAGCAGTGTATCATCTGCGTATAGGGAAATTCTCAGCTCCTTTTGCTGTATTTGGATCCCTTCAAAAGTGCAGAACTGCCTGATCATAGTGGCCAGGGGTTCCATGCTTCCGTGCAAAGAGAAGGGGGAAGAGCAGGCATCCCTGTCTTGTCCCTCGTTATAGCTCCAACACTGGGGAAAGGACTCCATTTACCCTGATCTGGGCCTTAGGCTCCCTATATATGTTCTGGATCCATTTTCTGAATTTGTTCCCAAACCCAAATTTCTCTAAAGTGCCTTGTAGAAACTCCCAGTCCAGGCGATCAAATGCCTTCTCTGCATCTAATGATATAACCCACCCTCACCTGTTCTGGTCCCGGGGTTCAGGGGATGCCAAGACATTTAATAAAAGGCATATGTTGTCTTGAATGTGCCTCCCTGAGATGAAACCCATCTTATCTGGGTGCACCAAAATATAAATTATCCCTTGAAGGCAGGATCCCAGAACCTTAGTAAATATTTTGGCATCTTGTCTTTATAAAGAGATTGGCCTAAAATTACTGCAGGATGTCAAATCCTTACCTGGTTTCGGGAAAACTGATATAACTGCCTCAGACCATGTGTTAGGGATAGCACCTTCCTTGTGGGCCTTAATGCAGATCTTTACCAACGTGGGGGTCAACTCTGATATGAAACATTTATGAAACTCGGCAGTAAAGCCGTCAGAGCCCAAGGTTTTCCCCACTTTAAGACTCCTGATTACTTCTTTCACCTCCCAGTTCTCAATATCATTTTCTAGTGCTATTTTCTGCTCTTGGGACAATGCTGGAAGCTGGATAGATCGCAAAAATTCCTGGATCCTCCGGGGATGATCAGGATCCTTAACTACAGTGTACAATGCTTTGTAAAATTTATAAAATTCCAAGGCAATTTGGTTGGGATGTGTCAAATTCTGAGCCAGAGTGGAAGCATTTTTAATTAGAGGAATATATCTATCTGTCTCCTGCTTCTTCAGGCACTGGGCCAAAAGTTTGCCTGCCCTCTCCCCTCCCTTGTAATATTTCTGTTTGGTGAACCTCAGTATATTCTCAGTACGTTGATTCATAATAGAATTGTATTCCTCTCCAAATTTTTTAAGCTGAGTCAAAGTCAATTTCTTGTTTTCTTATGCTCCACTTTGAGAAGGGATATTTGATTGAGTAGGGCTTTTGTTCTGGCCTTATATTGTTTGTTTTCATAGGAAGAGTACGATATAGAGTGCTCCCTTACTACAGCTTTTAATCCATCCAAAATAAACCTCAGGGGGTGTCTTTCTCTGTATTCTCTACCAAGCAGTTTTTAATAACCTTTTTTGTAGAATCAATATATTCCTCATCTGAGATCAGCCCTGCATCAAACCTCCACAGCCCGTTCTTCCCTGGCGCTCCCCAATGAAGTTGTGCCAAGATCACGGTGTAGTCGGAAAGCATAACTGGGTGTATCTGCATGTTACACAATGTAGATACTACATTCTTTTGTGTATAAAATCTGCCTAATCTTGAATAGGATCCAGTCGCTGCAGAATAAAAAGTAAAATCTCTACAATTGGGGTTTTGTACTCGTCACGGGTCTGCCATGCCATGCTTGAGACACAATGTCCTCATCATTTTTAAACATGATTTTGCTCCACTTGCTGTGGGAGGATTGCGGTCTAGGGCTGGGTTTTCAACGCAGTTCCAATCCCCTATGCAAATTACCTGGCCCTCCAGGTGGTCTGAGATCAAGCCAAAAAGAAATCTAAGGAATTCCCCGGTGGGGGGGTTGAAGCATATACCGTCATCACATGAATGGGTCGACCCCTAAAAATGCCAGACACCAGGACCATCCTTCCTGTACCTGCAGTAACTACCTTTTGTACATTAAATGGTAACCCCCTTTTGATTAATATGGCCACTCCTGCTTTCTTAGCCTGGGGGGTATGCGTGAGCATTAATACTGACAGGGGTGGGCGTGCTGGAAAATACCGACCACCCAGGGGCGAATGAGGCCTGCCACTGGCGTATAGGCCCTATAGTTCTGGAAGGTCCGTATTTCCATACCGCCCCACCCTGGAGGGTATTATTGCACTTAGAAAATGGAGACTAAATAAAATTTATTTGATTAAAAAAGGTTACTAAAATTTGTTTAAAATAAGTTTTTAAATAAAATAGTTCCTCCGCTTATGTTACAATGATGTGTGTATGTTTTTGTTTTTTTTTGAGGTGCAGATTAATGTTCATACTGAGACTGGAGCGGATTGTCATGGTTACCTTCCTACATACACACACACACACACACACACACCCTGAGATCATCTGAAACACTTGCTTTATTTCAAAAAGTTGAATGCCCCCCCTGTGTTATCAGTTTTTTGGTTTCTTTATGCATCCATCTGTCCATCCCCCCAGACACACACACCGTCCATTACTGTGCAATGTGGAGAGTGCAGCAAGGGAGTGACGAACCATGGGAAGAGAAGATATACCTTTATTATTTTTATTAATAAAAAAGGTGATGCTGGAATGTTTTTCCACTTTTGTTTTGTTTGCGAGCATGGAATGAAGTGAGAGAGACAGAGCAGCTAGAGTAGCGAGAGGCAAGGGGCAAGCCATAAGAAAGAGCCGAGAGTATGCTGCTTTTTAATTAAGAATGAAAAAACAGATTTTGTTCTTTTCTGGAAATGATTTAAGCAATTTTAATTCTTATTTGATGCCTCTGTGTACTGCCATGCTATGGGTCATTTTATGGCATCTGCTGAGGTGAGTCTCGCTAAGTGAGACAGAAACAATGGCGGTTGGCTTGACTGAAAGTTCGGGGTGCACAAGAATATTCAAAGTAATGGGGCACCCCAAATGGGAGCTTGTTATTTAGCGGGTTCTATTGAAAAATACCCGCCCACTAAGATTGGTGTCTTAGCCAATCGGAAAGCAGGGATTCCCTTATCCATTTTCTAAATCAGAGTACACAGTTCCCACCCAGGCCCTTCGTAGCTTGAGATGTTCCAAGAACAGAGTTTTGTTTCCTGGATACAGGCTATATCGCAGTCCTCCCTCTTCAATTCCTGTAATATTCTACTATGCTTGACAACATTAGAGATTCCATTCACATTAATTGAGCATATTTTAAGACTAACCATGGTCAAAATGGCTAGAGAAAGTCCAATCCATGCCTCCCCCCCACCCCCATCCCCAATAAGCAGAGCACCTTTACCAAGTGTGAAGAACATAAAAGAAAAAAAGGTAAGACATAACAAACATGTAACATTGACCTGTAACAACCACCTACAAATGTAGCCCTCTAACTGGGCTGGTTAACTAGGAACAGTACGGTTAAACTGTTAATTCCAGAAACCGCCAATCAAAACTGTTAGTTGAGCGAACTGCTCGAATTTGTTAGGGATTACTCCCTAGAGGAAAAGATCTCCTAGGATCAGGGATCTAGGTCAGTGAACCCGGACTACATTAGGATCTCTGAACAAGTGCCCTCTAAGTTCTGCTTCCAGAGTGGCGGCCCCATTATGGTGGGTCCTGGGCTTATTGTGTCACTCCATTGTTCTGTCCAGGACAGGGGGGGCACAGTCGAGCAGATCTCATCTCGACTGCAAGACCCCCATGAACTTCTGTTAGTCATCCCCAATCCATTTATACTTTTTTCACCATAATATTAGAACCATCTTTATCAAATACAAACTTGAAGAGGAATAAGAGAACAGCTCTAAACTTCTGAAACCCACAACACTTATCAGGATAAACGTCTTAACATCAGTATACACGTCCCCTGATACATGAAGACTGATCATTCTTTTCCCCTTTTGTCTTCATATAGCCCCTGAAAATAAAATAAAGAAAGCAACAGCAATGCATCCCTATACTACTTCTAAGGTAAATAAAGTGAGAAGCTGGTTGCATCTTTTGTCCAAAGTCCCATTAGCTCATAACTTAAAAGCAGCCTCCGAACGAAAATGAGCTCCGTTCCTTTTCAAGAGCAAGTTTCAATAGAAGATATGTGTGGTCCCCCGAATAAGAGGGTGGCATCATGTTTGCTCATCTGTCTAAAGGGAAAAAACTAAAGTCAAACTTAGCTGTCTTTGAAATTCTTTGGGTTCCCACGACGACCTGGAGTCCCCCTTGGCCACTGAGCGATCACCTCCCCTATACATCCAGTTAAGTCAAAGATTACTAATTGGATCCTTGTTTACCGAAAGAAGAAGTCCCACCCATTAGGCACAGTTAAGTAAAGGGTCACTCATCAGATAGAAAAGAGGAAATTTAATTTTATACTGTGCCAGGGGATCTCCTCCCCCCGCCGGGGGAACCCCAATGTTGTTGCTCCCTTGGCGGTCCACCTTTACCAGAAGTCATATACAGGAACCTCTCCCAGTTCGTAAGGTTCCACCTGAATCTTTAATACAGCAGATTCATTCCATGTACACTTCTTAATCAAGGCCAGGCAGTCTGAATCATTCTGGTAGAGGGATCCCAATTGGTCCCAAATCCCCGTGAATCAGGGTCTCCAAAGTACACACCCGAATCTTCAAAGGTCAGGCAAAAGTGAGCAGATCATATAGTTTTTACAATCAGGAGGGTTTCCTAGGGTGTATCCAGTGGGCAATCTCCGAATGTAGTGGGATCAATGAATCCAGCCTCAACTTGCCAGGTCCACATCCCCCTGGTACCACTGACCAGAGGATGTCTTCAATTTCTTGTTCTGCTTTCTCCTCTTTCAGGTCAGGGATTACGACATTTAGACTTTCCAGAAAAGGGGTTGTAGCCAACAGGGTATCATAAGTCTTTACCCCCATTTTGTCTTCCACCCAAAAGCAAGCTGGATACCTGCTTTGCGCTTTCAAACCCTTCTCTTTCAATTGCTTTACCACATTTAAAACTTTTTTTTCTTTTAGTCAGCATCTGCAGTGGAAAGTCTTGGTCCACGTAGATTCTATTGCCATCCAAGTTCAAATCTCTTTTCCTCCAAGCCAGTTTTAGGATTTGGTCTTTTGTAGGGTATTTCAGAAATGCTATCTGGATGGATCTAGGAGGTGCTCCTTGTTTGGGTTTTGGGGCGACTGCTCTGTGGGCCCTCTCATTTTCGAGTGGGAAGTCCTCCCCGAGGTCAAGTTCTTTCCTCAGCCAGCAATCCATGAATTGCACCATGTCGGCTTGCTCGGCCCCTTCAGGCATGCCACAAACTAATATTGATTCTCCTTGCCCTAGCTTCTGCATCTTCTGCTCTGAGGGTCGGGGCTCATTCCCTTTTGTGTAGGTATGCTAAGGACCATCAGTAGGCCATATGTTTGCCTTGCATGGTTTCAACGTGGGATTCAAGATTAGTAGTGCGAGATTCCAATTTTTTAAATTATCTCTGGATCCCAGTCACCTTCCCGTCAATCTTCTTAAGGAGGTGGATTATTGTATGGGAATCAGATCTGGAGAAAGACGGCCCCATCTCCAAACCACAGACCTCTCCTTCATCTGCAGAGTCCACCAGCAGAGAAGACCTAGACAAAGTTGGGCTTAACGTTGCAGGCTGCTGTGTGTGAGTTTGCAGTGAGGTCTCCGATGGGTTAGAATGAGCTCCCACAGGGCGATTTTTTGGTACACCCCATAGCAGCAGTGCTGAAATAATATTCTGAATGCAAAAATGCTCTTCTATTTCCAACTTTTGATGGACAATAACTTATAATTATAAGCCCGGAGACCCGCACTCCAAAATAAGCCACCATTCTGCTCTTTTGCATCACCGGAAGTCCCCATGGACTTAAAGTTTGTTGCCCTTACCCTCAAGGAAATCCTCACAGCTCTTACCAAAATAATTTACCTGTCACTCTCTCAATCACAATTTCCACATCTTTGCAAATTAGCAGTCGTCACCCCGGTGCACAAGAGTAGCGACCAAGCACTGCATAAAAATTACCGTCCAATCTCTATTCATCCACTGATCTCTAAGGCCCTGGAGCACATCGTAGCTATTTATTTATTTATTTAGTCAATCATAGGAATTACAACCCTTTGAGTCATAGACTCATTTACAAAGGCTCCACGTCAGCATAGTCATACATTCAGAGGTAGTACATTAGTGGGACATCACATTTCAAGTAATTACATACAATAGCCAAGGTGGCTAAAAGTCTGTACATGTAGTAGCTAGGGTATTGACATTATTACAGTGGAACAATTATAATACAAGTGCAGCCTCTGGGGCATTGTCATATGGTAGTAACAGTGATCTATACAATAGTGAGAGAATGCAGTTTTAAGGAAGTATTTACATATAGTAGCCTGGGTGGCTGTTGACCTATTCATTTAGTAGTATGGTATTGGTATTAGTACAGGAGTTATAGTTACAGTGTAGGTGCAGCCTCTAGGGCATTGTCATATAGCAGAGACAGAGATCAGCAGCACAGATGTCCTATACAGTTAGTCCTATACAACTGGTGGCAATGTCAATAGCTGGTCAACTAGCAGAGTATCTGGATGACTACCAACTCCAATGACCTCCAACAGCATGTGTTCAGGCATGGACATAGTACCATCACTGCTCTCATGGAGTCTGCAGGCTTTATCAATAACTCTGGAACAAGGGCTCTTGGTTGGAGCAACTTTCATAGACCTTACCAAGGCTTTTGACACTGTCAACCACACTCTCCTCACCAGACAACTCTCCTCCATTGATCTTTCCTCTGACACAACAAGCTGGTTCTCCAGCTACTTACTGTAAGTAGCCAAATGCAGCAGGTAAAAATTGGTAATGCCCTGTCCAACAGTAGGCCTGTATGCTTGTTTTGGCTGTTGTGCTGAAATTTGCAAATCAGACCCCCGCCGTCAGTCTTGCTGTGAAATACACTTTCACAGCCGACTGCATTCAGTGCTCTCATTATCAATGCACTGTCAGTGCTGACTGTGATGAATGCCACCTACTCTGGTGTGGATTCAGGGAGGGGGAGTGTGTAGTTGGGGAGTGGGACGTCAAAGACACAAAAGGAGGGGGTACTATCTCTCAAAAAACAGCAGCACTGCTCACCCCTCACATCTCTTCTCCGCCCCACCTGCCTCCTCTGCTTCCCCTCACCCCTCCTTCTCCCTGCCTCTGGCACCAACACTGCTCCATCTCCTTTCCCTTCTGGACCAACTCCACTGAAAACTTCATGCCTAGTCAACCCTACCAGTTTGCTCCCCCTCTTGTACTTCATCCCTCGACCCCTATACAAAACTACTCTCTTCTCTCAAAACAACCCATGGCGGTTCACTCTCTGCTGCTTAACGTCTCCTCATTACCTCTCCATTATATCTTCTACCCCCACATCCCTTACCTTCTTCATTGCCCTCCACCACTTGATCCACTCTTTCCCCCACAGATAGTCTCCCATCTCTCCACCCCTGCTACCCCACTACCACTACCCATTGTCTCATAATATTCCCCCAGTGGCACTCGTCATACCTCTCTTCCTGGGTCAAGAAGAAGAGGGCTGTTGGGCAATCGGCTTTGGTAACTTACCCAATGGCTGGTAGTTGCACAGACTGTGGGGAATACACAGTCCTTGTCTACAATTAAAGTCAATGTCTATACGTTGCCATGTTAAGACCTAATTGTTCTGTATTATCTTTGTACTCTCTATTGTGTAATACTCTTGGTTTAGCTCTCAATGTCAATGTTCCTTGTATTTTTGTCTGTATACTGGACGTGTAACCTTTATAAATGAGCTTTTAGCTCAAAGGTTTTAATCTGAGACTTCTGTAAATAATAAATAAAAAAACTACTGTATGCTCTGGAGTCCCGCAGGGATCTATCTTAGGTCCATTGCTTTTTAGCATCTTTCTCAATTCACTACCAGGAGCTTGCTGCGACCGCATACTTCTATATGCTGATGATGCTGTACATTTTACCAGCAACATGGACCCTCACCTTCTCCAGGACCAACTTCAGCACTCCTTTACATCTGCAGAGAAGTGGGTTCAGGATAATAAGCACATCCTTAATTATAACAAGACTAAGACAATGTTATTTTTCAACTTCCCAAAGCAGACACAAAACCTTCCCACTTACCTCCATCATTAATGCCACTGGCTCCCCTCTTGAACTGGTTCACCATTTCAAGTACCTGGGTACAATTATTGACTCTTCCCTGTCTTTCACCCAGCACGTCGACTGAACAGCCAAGGTTATTAACCAGCATTTAGGAGTTCTAGGCAGGAACAAACAGTCTCACTCCAGAAGCACTGAACAGTCATCCACAGTTCTGTGGTCTCTCTCTCGCGGACCATAGTATTGTCATTTACGGTGCGGCTACAGACACTGCCCTCTGACATATAAAAATAGCCTTAAATAAAGCATGCTGCCGTCTTACAGGTGCCATATGCTTGACACACACCTGCAATCTTTGTGCCCAGGTTAGCTGGTTACAATTTGACAGCGGCTCAAATACCAAAAGTGCTTGCTAGTAAAAAAAAAAAAAAGGTCACCTTGGGACTGCTACTCCTGGCATAATGGCCCTTCTTTCCCCCGCACATAACCCATGCAGTACCAGAAGCTCTGGCAAACAGGCTTTCAGAATCCCATGGTGCCGTACCACCTTTGTACAATGTGGATTCGCATACATTCGCTCCCCAGTGGTACAGTTCTCTGCCTTCTAACATAACCAGTATTACTTTGCTGGGCTCCTTTAAGAAAAGACTCTGACAGCATCTAATCTCACTGGCAACCTGTGACTGCTACGGCTAATTTGCCTTTACCGTGTTCCTACCATTTGCAATCTCTGTGATCTTTATGATTAGTAAAATGTTACGCTTCCTGTTCATTTCTTGGGCTCCTGGTCAAGTTAACACTTTCATGGGCTATCTACCCCTGCCTAAATTAGTTATTTTCCCTTCCACCTCCTCTTCCCTTTTTGCCCTTCTGTCATTACATACCTCTTTCTTCCCTACCACTTAATACATCTTCATCATCATCCCACTACCTACACCACCTCATCCTCCCTACTCTCCTCTTCCCCTCCTTCCCATCCTCCTCCCCCTTTATTCCACTTTGACTACATAGCTATTCTTCCCTTTCCCCCATTTATCTCCTTCCTACCTCCAACCTCTGCTTGTCTTCTCCCTCCCCGCACTTTCCTCCTCCCTCCCCTGTCCTTCTCTACTGGTATGAGATCTTCCTTCTTTCTTCAACTCAGGCACAATCCAGTTATCTGCCTATGTTGCTAGTTGTACAATTCTCCTTTTAAACAAGCATCCTCATGTTAAGTTACTGTTACCTAGTGAAATGTTCTCCTTTGTTTTGACTCTGCACCCTGTATGTGCTTAGATTGTGTAACACTTGTTAGAATTTATGCCTGGAGACAGTTTTCAATTATTTCTTGCAGTATCTATATCTGTGGAGTGTATCTGTATTTCTGTTAGAGTCATATTTGACATGGAACCTATGAAAGAACTTTCTGCGCAAAGGTGTTAATCCAAGATTTCAATCAATCAATCAATCAATAAATAAATAAATATTTAATACCCTGGAACCATGCAACAGGCTGCATGTAGATATGGTGGGAGCTAGGACCGTGGCTGCCTTTAAATTGGGTTGGGGCAAAGAGTATGCTCAAATTAAATCCATGGGTAAAAGTATGGGATAGGTCCTGGGATCTCCTAGGGTCTCAGGAACTCAAGAGCTGACTTCAAGGACCTTTGGTCCCCTTCTGCCATCACATTTCTATGTTTTTAACCCACCTGCATCTTTTCTGAGGTGAGGACTCCAGAACTTGGTGCAGTATTCCAGGTGAGGCCTCACCAGGGATCTGTAGCGGGGAAGTATTAACTCTTTTTTTCTGCTGTCACTCTCCCTCCCTACATATCCCAGCATCCTGTTAGCCTTGCTATAGGTCTTGTTAAACTGGCTTATTTATTTGAGGGATTTACTGATGAGAACTCCTAGATCCCATTCCTCACGTACCAAGTCTCTCTCCTCCTATCCAGTACTCTGTCTAGGGATTATTTTTCCCTAGGTGCACTACCATACACTTTTCAACATTGAACTTCCTTTAACCACCCCCCTGCTAGCTAATTACCCACTCAGTTCACTAGACTTTTAGCTGCACCCGAGTCTTCCATCTTCTTAAGCAATCTCTTATGCGGTACTGAATCAAAGGCCTTATTGAACTCAAAGTACAGCAGGTCCACCGTATGGCCCATGTCTATCTCCTTTGTCACCCAGTCAAAGAAAAACTATCAGGTTGGTCTGGCAAGACCTTCCTGCCACAGAATCATGTAGTCTGCTCTCCTGGAGTCCATTGCTTAAGGTGGTCTACGAGGTCCTCTTTGATCAGAGATTCCATTGACTTTCCCACAACAGAGGTCAGACTGACAGGCCTGTAACTCCCTGGTTGCTCCTTACCCCCCTCCTTATGTAACAACACAATGTCTGACTTCTTCCAATCCCCTGTAACTTCCCCAGACCTAAGTGAGCTGTGAACAGCCCTGTCAGTGGCTCAGCCAGCTCTGCTGCTAATTTCCTAAGTATCTTTGGACAAAACCCATCTGGACCAAGGGCCTTATCTATCTTGAAGGCTGCCAGCCCAGTGGTTCCCTCCAGGTGCCCATGTACACTATTACAACTAAGCACTGGTGATCCAGTGTCATGACCCACCTGCTCATATCTCACCTCACTGCACCTCCTTACCTGGGTTGCTGGTGCTCCTCCAAGCTCAATATGGTGAGTGGCACGACCCTCCTGTCCGTGAGCATGCATACAGCAGAAAGCTGTTTCTATTGTATGCACCTTCACTGAATGCTCATACAGTGGCTAGTCATGAAGGTGACAAGAGGGAAGTGCTGGTCAGCGTATCGAGCTTGCAGGAGTGCCAGCCACCAAAAGGGGGTACGGTGAAGTGGGATGTGAGCAGATGGGTCAGGTGGAGGCACACTGGACTACCAGTGCTTAGTTGTAATAGTGTACATGGGCGCTCAGGGGGTGAAACACTGAACACCAAGACATATTTAGTCATTTAAAATGGGACCTCAGAGGAGTGGGGGGGGGGCCGCTGGACCACCAGGGTATGACGAACTTAACTCAGAGGAGTGACTGGGGGAAGGGGACACACTAGACAATCATGGTGTTTTGAATTCCACTCAGAGGAGTGATTGGAGGTGGAGAGAACCACTGAGCCACCAGGGGTTTCCTTGTTTTGTGTGGAAGGGGTGCTAAGGGGCTCCATGCAAAAAATGAGCCAGTAATGGGCGTGTAAATGGATCCTTAGCACCCTGCATGCCCAATGGGCTCATCTGCAGGTTCAGACAAAATATAGTCCACAGGAGTCTTGGCACTATCCCATTTCGGGCAGCGCTATTTTCTGTGGGCTATATACAGCCCAGGTCCATGTCAGTGCAGCACAAGTTACACTTAGTGCTGCAGTGACATGGCCTAATATTCAGTCATATAGCGCCACTCACTATCCGACTAAATATAGCAGCTGCTGGGACAAGTGCAGTATAAGCATTTGTGCTGCACTCATGCACATATTTGAATATCCAACCCTTCGTCTTTTACAAAACCCAAAGGGTATTTCAGGAACAAATGGCATTTGGAAAAGTGAAACTGAGACTATGAGCACTAATGCGCATACACAAAGTCACAGCTTTAAGTTCAAAATGCATTCCGCTGTGCCATACTGATGCTGAGGAGGCACAGGCAGAGGAGCAGTAAGGGACTTTCGATCGGAGTGACTGCCAGGCGCTTTACTACAGAAAGACATGGAAGGCACCAGTACGGCATGGGTAAGGAGGCATTACTACTTTCAAATGATCAAGGTATAGACACTAATCACACTGTTGTCTAAACTGACAGCTGTCTCAGCTGACAGCAATTCAGTCTTCTCCCACCCCCCATGCTTTGTTACAGTGGCAGAAGTTAGTTTTACAAAACAAAAAAACATACTGACAGACATTTGGATTTTGGCAAAACTGCTAACATGGTGTCTTGGTGAAAACGGACCACATTATGCAAACCTAGTAATGTAGTTTTCCCTTTCAAAACTTCTGCAACTTCACTGTACTGCAGTGTGAGTCACTCCTCTGCCATACAGTGATGTCAGCAGTACAGCCCTGGGACCACAGCAACACCAGGCTTGCTACAGAAGCTCTGGTACACCCTACAGTTTTTAGCAGCTCAGAATGCAAAAACTAACTGCAGAAGACAGTAATGAAATACAATTCCAGAATCAATGCAAAAAAGGGTAATTTATGCATGGAAGACAAAATGACTGGGAAATATGCTGAAAGCAATTTGATCGCTCGATCTCCATGCTTTGTTACAGAGGCAGAAGTAAGTCAGTTTTACAGAAAAACATAATGACAAGGCATTTGGATCTTGGCATAATGCACTGTTAACAGGGTGTCTTGGTGAAGGGGGAAACACAGTGTGTACACCTAGTACTGGTAGTTTTCCCTTGCAAAACTGCTGCAACTGCACTGTACTACACAGTGCGAGTCACTCCTCTGCCACATAGTGATGTCACTGGGAGCCAGCGGCCTAGCAGCTGAAAAGCAAAGGCAAATGCAGTAGGGCTCAAAGACAAATGCAAAATATGGAAGGCACAGTAAACCTTGGCCAAAAATAACAAATGCACACACCCTTTCAGGTTTAGTACTGCATATAATGACTACAAGCAGTTAACTTTTTGGACCATCATGAAAGGTGCTCTTTAAAGGACTTAAACCTTCCATGTACCATCCAGTTTCCAGCAAAACTACATGTCGTTTATGACAGCAAGATCTATATGTTCACAGACCCAGTTGATGCGGGAAAATGGGCAGCAGAAATGGCGACTACAAGGCTGGACAGGGAACAACAGAATAGGACACTTGAAAAGCTGAACTGATCATGTATGGTTTTAAATCTCACTGATCTTGTGATCACAGCAAGGGTTCTTCTTTCCCTGATCTTTGTAAGTGTAAAAGAGCTGGATTATTGTTAAATTCATGATTAAGTTAGGTTTGATAAGACTTGAGTACCTCAGTGTTAGATTGGTAAGGGCATAATGTTACCAATTTAAAACAGATTACTCTCTCTGCATTCAGTTTAAGATAGCTCTCATACTTAATAGCATTAGGCCCATCTGGATTAATAAAGTTCCTTCAGTTATTTCATTCATGCTAGAGTGCTGCCTGAATTGCCCTTTGCCATCCTGCTGAGGGGTAAGTTCTAATATTTAATAAACACAATATGTAGGTGTATTAATTCCTAAGGTGTAACTGTACCTTGTACCGCATGAAGAAAATGTGCATCTGTTTTGAGCCTGGGGAGTGGAGATTGTAAGCATGGCTATTAATCTTATAAGAGAATTGTTCATGTCTTGTCTATGTATGATACCTATTGACCAGTTGGGCACAGCAATGTCTGGGATGCATGTTTGGATTACTTTTTAAGGGAGTTAGATCATATGCTCTTGGGCTACAGTTCTACAGAGTTGGACATTTAGCTATTAATGTATGTTATCTTAAGGAAGCTCCCTGATTTAGCATATAAACAAGGGCTACTGTACTACTCTGTATATCCTGAGAGGTTTCCATCCCAATGCTATATGAATAACTGATTGCTCCTTGTACAGATATATTTGTATATGTTATATTTTTAAATATAAATTAAAAAAAGGGACATCAAACTACTGAAGGGGGTCCAGTGCAAGGCGATGAAGATAATCCTGGGAATGGGGGACGAGACATACGAGGAGAGACTGAGGGGCTCAACATGTACACCTTTGAGGATAGAATGTAGAGAGGGGGATATGATTAAGACAGTCAAGTACCTAAAGGGCATAAACAGAGTTAATTCTGAGGGTTTAAGTTAAAAGGGGGGGAGGGACACCAGGGGATAGTTTGAAATTGGAGGGAGGAAGGTTCAGGAGGGAAATGAAGAGTCATTATTTCATGGAGAGGGTGGTGGCAGGTTGGAATATGGAGCCAGAAGAACTGATATCACCTGGGTGTAGTCATATTAAATGACCTAAAGGTAGGCAAGCAATGTGAGAAGGCAGTAAGGAGGGCTGGGGGATACTGGGATGTATAGGGAGAGGCATCACTAGTAGAAAACCGGAAGTTGGTATCCCTCTGTACAAACAATTTGTGAGACCCCATCTGGAGTACTGCATGCAGCTTTGGAGACCCCATTTTTGCAAGGACATAGACAGGATGGAGGCAGTCCAGAGGAGGGCAATTAAAATGATGCAGGGACTCCACCAGAAGCCATATGAAGAGAGACTAAAGGAGCTTAACATGTATACCTTTGAGAAAAGGAGGGAGAGGGGGGACATGATAGAAACTTTCAAGTACCTCAAGGGAATCAACAAAGTCCAAGAGGGTAGCATCTTTCAGAAAAAGAAATGTACAAGAACAACATGGCACAATTTGAAGATAGAGGAGGGATGGCTCAGGAGAAACGTGACAAAGTATTTTTTCACAGAGAGGGTGGTGGACACATAGAATGGCCTTTCTGAGGTGGTAGTGGGGTCAAAAACAGTGGGGGAATTTAAGAATGCATGGGACAGACATAAGGCAATTCTGGTGGGGGTAGGAGGAAGCAGGCTGTTGGTTAACTAGGATCTGCAGCTTATCCAATAGGTAGGTAAAGGGGCAAATTGGGTGGGCCAAGCAGTCCTTATCTGCCATCAAAGTCTATGTTTCTATGTGGACAATGGGCAACATCAAGAGAGGGTGGGATTGGGCCAAAGGGAGTCGAAACTGTGGGAAAGAAGTGGGAAGAGAAGTCAGAGGTGGGGGGCCACTAAATCAGAAGAGCGTGCAAGAGAAAGGGGGCAGCTGCATTTTAATAAACAGCCTGCTGCACACTCAAGAAGACTAGGCAGACAGAATGGCCTGTATCTGTTGGCAATTTCTTATGTTCATATGTTCGTAAAATGCAGGCAGTAGGCAGACAGAGAAAAATACAATTGCAGCTACCCCCCCACCCACTGTGTAAAATACTAGTTTACCCTTTTAAAGGAAAACAAAGAAAAACAACCAGCTCTCTCCAGTTGCTGCCAAGATGCTTGATTAGCACATTTAGACTGTAAGGGAATTTTTAAAGTACCTGTAAATGCTTTTTATAATCAGTGAAACAGCAAGATGCAATTTTTGATTCCTATAGCTGGAAACCACCATCTCACGAGCAGCCATGCCCTTCCCTCACCCACATTATGCTAATATGCCCACCTCACCAATGGCTGAAGTATCCAGGGAGACCCATAGTCTCTGGTAATGGTACCTTGACTGAGGGGATCTCAGGGTTTGTAGAGACCATTTTGAAACCGCTGGTTATGGAAAGAGACAGTTATATCCAGGACACTACGCACTTGTTGCGTGTACTTTCTGGTTATAAGGATTTACCACCTGATACCATTTTAGTGACAATGGATGTAACATCCTCTACACTAATATTCCACACACAGATGGCATTGCAGCATGCCTTAAATACACACGTGAGAAAGGACCTGACCAAAACATCAACCCTGGAGTGGTGGGGAACTTATGGAATTATTTTGACACATAACAACTTCAACTTCAATGGTAAACATTATGTTCAAACTATGGGAACAGCAATGGGCACCAAATGGCTCCACAGTATGCTAACCTCTTTATGGCTGACTTGAGGAGGATTTTTAAGGCAGTATCCCCACAAACCACTGGCTTATTTCGCTACATTGATGATTTGTTTATCATCTGGACGGAAGGCACAGATGCACTCAAAGATTTTCATCACAAACTTAATAATCTCCACCCTACTATAAAGCTTACCTTGGAGTACTCTACCACCAAGGTTAACTTTCTGGACACCACAGTCATCATTAAGGATGGAACCTTACATACATGTATTTACAGGAAGCCAACAGACAGACAGAGATACCTGCACAGGAAAAGTAACCACCCTAATCATACAAAAAAATCTGTCATATACAGTCAAACACTTTGTTGTCAACGTATTTGTTCAAATGAGGATGACAGAGATACACATTTGGCTATGTTGAAAAACACCTTTATGGAGCAGGGACACTCTTCCAGGGAAATTGACAGGATAACAGAACGGGCAACGCAAGTACCAAGACAACAACTACTTCAATATAAAGAAAAGACAGCTACAGAAAGAATACCTTGGTAGTCACATATCATCCAGACCTTGAACGCTCATGTAAGATTATTAAAGATCTCCACCCAATATTTAGTGAGGATGACACCCTTAATTGTATTTTTAAGGAACTCCCACTACTATCTTTTAAACAACCACCAAATTTATCCAGCCTAATTATTAAGAGCAAACTTTCACCGAAACAGAATACCATGTCACACAATGGCACACGACCCTGCAATCAACGCCCTGCAAGACTTGTGGGCTAATTTCTACCTCAGACTGTGTGGTTACATCACAAAACAGACAATTCCAGGTGCATGGAGTTATACATGCATGTCACGATATGTTGTTTATTTCATTCAGTGCAAGAGATGTCCACAAACAGGTTATGTAGGAGACAGCCAACAGCCGCACTAGGATGAACTCACACAGGCATACTATTACAGCAAGGAAGACTGAAAACCAGTGGGGCATCATTCCCAGCCTGACCACTCAGTCTCAGATATGTCAGTAATGGTCTTAAAAGGAAATCTCAAAACATACAACAGAGACGAGCTTTTGAGATTAAACTTATTTTACATCTCAATATGGTAGCAGATGGGATGAACTTGGATATTGGCTTTATGGGACACTACAGAAACTAACATCCACAGACCTTCTTCTTCAAGCTGACATATTATAGGACTTCAGCATGTGTGAGATGTGGATGCGTGTGTGTATGTATGTGGGTATGTGCTGTGAGGTATGTGATATAATAGATGTGGGGTTTCATGTCACATTGAGGTAAGTCTCTATTTAGCTATATGGAGGTATAATGTGTTACTATTTTCATTTCACACACAACAAATTTCTCCTTACTTTTTATCTTTGCCTGTGGGGGGGATTGATTCCATTGCACCATATTCAGTTTACCCAGCCTGCTAGTGTACATACAGGAGTGTTATCTTATACTGTTATATATAATTTTGTAACTCTGTACATATTGGGATGTGTGATCTCATTTGCTTAGGGTCCTGCACAATCTTTTACATTAGGCTAATATTGTAGTAATTTACTCAGAATTTCATTACAAGTTGTATTCCTTTGGGAACAATTACAGTGACTGAAGTTAATATAGGTTCACTAGGAGAGAGATTGAGAGTGTGTAGTGTGTGTGTGTGTGTGTCTGTGGGGACAGAGAGAGAGAGAGAAGGAGGGGAGAGAGAGAGAGACAACATCTCGTTTGTTATAGTCTCCCCCACCCACATTATTGTGATGTGGGTGGGTTGTTGTACTGTTTGTATGAGCAGGAGGAGATAAATTACTTTTTATCTCTTTTCAGATTCCTAGACACTTGTGGTACATGTAGTTGCTACATTCTCAGTATATATTGACATCAGTACATATCAGGATGCATGGTCTGAATTCTTTGAGGTTCCTCTACTAGAGTTTTTGTTTAACACTAATATTATCAATTTATATTTATATTATCATTATCATTAGTCCTGAGGTTTTGTAATTTCTTGGGCCTTTTATTTAGCTTGAGAATACAGCTGGTGACATGTCTAGCTAGGTTTTACACATCACACAGTGTGCACTGATGTTTTAGACAACTTTACTGGTATTCTTGTCTTTAATGCATACATTGTAATTTCATGAGCCCTATAACTATCTTAGTTTGTCTTTAAGCTGGGTGGGGTTGCTTTTCAGTAATCACATCCTTATACTGACTGTGATACTCATGGCTTGATTTGGGAGTTATCTGCTTCAGCAGTGTTATCTTATGTCAATTAAATTTATGTGTAGTAGGATTCTTTATGTTTGTTGCACCAAGCACATCTTAACCCAAGGTTCATTCGGACTGAGGGCAGTATTGTACTGTTTAACTTCTCTGACATCATCTTTTTTTTTTTAATGAGTATTTTAAACCAATGGGGATTTTTTTCTGTTTTTCTCTGCATTATCTAGCTGTTATAAGTATTGTATTTTCTAAACAACTGCCATGAGCTTCTGAAGAAGGACTGGTTGGTCCGAAAGCTAGAGCACTTTGTTCTTGTTGTTACATCTATGTTGGTCCATTAAAAGGTATCAAATCATTTGCTTCTGGATCTATTCTTGCAAGGACCAATACGGCAACTACTAAATCAAGATTTCAATGGCTGAAGTAGGCACCCTGCATTAGCATAAAGTGAGTGAAGGAAGTGCGTGGCTGCTCGTGAGATGGCGGTGTCCAGCAATAGGAATCGGAAGTTGTGGCTCGCTGTTTCGCTGATTAGAAAAAGCATTCACAGGCACTTTAAAGAAATGTCCTAACTGTCTCAAAGTGCTAATTGGGCGTTTCAGCAGCAGCTGGGGAAAGCTGCTCGTTTTCCTTTAAAATGTAGGCAGTAGGCAAACAGAGAAAATACAACTACAGCTACCAGCCCCAGTAAAAAATAACTACTGTTTTTGTAAATGAAAGCAATAGCTTCACAGGGAAAAGTACAACTGCAGCTAACCCCCACCCTGTGAAAAAACAAATTTATACTTTTAAAATGCAGGCAGTAGGCAGACAGAGTAAAATACAACTGCAGCTATCTCCCTCAGTAAAAAAGAATGGTAACAGTTTCAAAATGCAGGCGGTAGGCAAACAGAGTAAGGTATAACCGCAGCTATCCTCCCCCGTAAAAAAGAGGCAGTAGGCAGACAGAGAGAAGTACAACTGCAGCTACCCCATGTAGAAAACTAGTTTACCTTTGTTTTAATGTAGGCAAAACCTCAGAGAAAAGTACAACTGCAGTTAACTCCCCTCCTCAATAAAAATAAAAACAACAGGTTCATATTTTTAAAACACAGACAGTGAAAGGAGAAAGTCCAGAGGGGGTATTGCTAAGATCAAAGGAGATAAGGGGCGTGTGAGGAGGAGGACCATGTAAAAGTGTGAGGAGGAGGAGGACCATGTAAAAGTATCTATCTTAAATAGATACTTCTGCTCAGTATTTACTGAAGCGAAGGTAGGGCAGGGCCCACAACTCAGCACCATGAACACAGGGGGGAGGGAGGTGAGCACTAGTCTCTTCACAAAAGAAAGGGTCCTACAAGAGCTCGCTAAGCTTAGGGTGGACAAGGCAATGGGACCTGATGGCGTACATCCCAGGGTACTGAAGGAGCTGAGGGTGGAACTAGCAGAGCCATTATGACAACTGTTTAGTGAGTCTCTGAGCACAGGAGAGGTCCCAGAAGACTGGAGAAGGGCTCATGTGATCCTGCTCCACAAGAGTGGTAGCAGGGAGGAGGCAGGGAACTACAGACCAGTCAGTCTTACTTCAGTAGTGGACAGGATTATGGAGGTGCTCCTTAAGGAAAGAATAGTGCAACACCTGGAACCCATAGGAGCACAGGATCCAAGACAGCATGGGTTTACAAAAGGAAGGTCCTGTCAAACTAATCTCATAGATTTCTTTGACTGGGTAACCAGAGTGAGTGGTGGACCAAGGTGGAGCAGTTGATGTCGACTACCTTGACTTCAGCAAAGCTTTCGATACTGTTCCACATAGAAGATTGATTAATAAGCTGGGTAGGCTCGGGGTGGGTTAGAAGTTGGTCAACTGGGTGGCAAACTGGTTGACGAGCAGAAAACAGAGTGGTGGTAATCGGTATACAGTCAGAAGAGATGCAAGTCACAAGTGGGGTACCTCAGGGATCAGACCTGGGGCCAGTCCTCTTCAATATCTTTATCAGTGACATTGCAGATGGACTGGAGGGTAAGGTTTGTCTGTTTGCAGATGACACCAAGATCTGCAACAAAGTAGATGATCCAGATGGGGTCGGCAGAATGAGAAGAGATCTGGATAAACTAGCAAAATGGTTGGAAGAGTGGCAACTGGGGTTTAATGCAAAGAAGTGCAAGATCGTGCACATAGGGAAGAGGAAACCCTGAAGCCACATATAGGCTGGGAGGGGAGTTGCTGGCAGTCACAAGGGAAGAAAGAGACTTGGGCATCATCATCAACAATGACCTGAAATCATCCAAGCAGACCACTAAAGCAGTAGGTAAGGCTAGGGGGATGTTGGGGTGTATTAGTAGGGGTATCACAAGTCAGAAGAGGGAGGTAATAATCCCTCTTTACAAGACACTGGTTAGGCCCCATCTGGAGTACTGTGTGCAGTACTGGAGGCCACACCTTCACAAGGACATTAACCAAATTGAGGCAGTCCAGAGAAAGGCAACCAAAATGGTGCAGGAACTGCATCAGAAAACATATGAGGACAGATTAACGGAGCTCAATATGTATACCCTACAGCAAAGGAGGGAGAGAGAGGTGATATGATCCAAACATTCAAACACCTTAAGGGCATTAACAAAGTGAAAGATTCTAACATGTTTCAATATAAGAAAAATAGCAGGACGAGAGGACACAGCATGAGATTAGAGGGAGGCCGATTAAGGGGTAATATGAGGAAGTTCTTTTTCACAGAAAGGGTGGTGGGTGCATGGAACAGCCTACCTCAGGAAGTGGTGGATATGAATACAGTGCAGGGCTTCAAACAGGCATGGGATAGGCATAAGGGAGCAATACAGATGAGTATGAATAGATAAGCCATTGACAAAGCAAAGGCCGATGGCATATTTATAAGGTAGAAAAAGAAATGTCCAGACTGGATGGGCTTTGCGGTCCTTATCTGCCATAAACTTCTATGTTTCTATCAGACAGTAGGCAGGTAGATTAAATAAAGGCTCCTAAAAAGCTTCTCATTCGTACACAGCCTTGGAGTTTTGACCTGCACCTCTTGCTTGCACTAGTCCTTGCTCCTTATGTTTAAATAAAGGGCACCTTTGTAGCATTGTTGGGTGATATATCCTTTTTTTTACACTGTCTCCCTCCTTTACAATTTTGTCTGTTTGCACCTTTGGCTAGACATAATGTCATGATACTGTGAGCGTGACTCCATGCTATGCTACAACTGAAGTACTGCAGCTGTTTTTCCTTGCCACCCTATAACCCTTCCAGAATTAAAGTTCACAGGTCATTGGGTAGTAGTGATGGAAATGTGTGCCACACAGTGCCATGACTGGGAAATGCCCATTCTTTACCACTAGCAGTAGATTTTTGAGAGGATCTCCATGGAGCCATAATGCATTGGTTTGTGGGCTATCAGCACAAGGCTCTCACAAAAAGCTTTTGCACAATGGGGCTACTCACATCGACATACCTGTGTGCACACTGGTGCCTATATAATGTGGTTCGCCCCTACTACTATTTTTTTCTCACCATCACTGAACAGAGTTCTTCTCTTTTTTGGGGGTAATATGTTTTACTGAACCTTTATATGGTCAACATGGTACATTACAATAGCACTAAAAGTACGGTACATCTCATTGTAGGTCCTGTCTTTCTTTTTAACATTGCTCCTCAGATCTTCACTATATTTTACCATAATATCCACGCAACTCTCTTAGGTACAGCATAAGGGTGGCCTCAGATAGGCTTATGTTTGTTAACTAGGTTCCTTGGCAGTGGGCATCCTATGGGGCTTGAGTATCAAATCTTTCACTCAATGGGCCCAAAGGTGTTGTGCATGGAAGGGTCTGAGCGGTGAGAGGTTGGAGGGTGGCTCTTGATAGTCCTAGGGTTCTCTCTGTACTACAGAACATTCCAGTGATCTGTGCAATAAGGTGGTAGGGCCAATCACCAAGTTTCCATGGGGTTATTGTCTCTGGGAATCTCACGTATGACGGCGGGGTCTTTGCTCACGGAATGGAGGAGCCTACCATTCCATTGAGAGGAGCATATCTCAGTACGGTCATTGAGGGAACGTGTTATCTTCTCTATTTGAAAGATATGATTGACCAGACTTCTCCAGGTAGCCACATCTGGGACCCCGGGGTTAAGCTAGAGTTTCGTTATGGCTTTCTTGGCCACAGTAATCAATATACCAAGGAGACAGTGGGAATTACGGATCCCCAAGTCCCCTGGAGTATTGCAGGAAAAGGAATAGGTTTGGGTACATAGGACTGGCTTGCAAATTATTCTGCCATATCTGTTTCCAGGGAGTGGAAGAAAGGTTGAAGAATGGGGCATGCCCACATTATGTGTGAGTGATTAGTTTGTGGTTCACCACAGCCCCTCCAGCAGTAAGGGGAATGGGCTGGGAGATAGTAGTCCATTATTACTGATGTAGAAAAGAATCTGATTAGGGGTTTCTATGCATACTCCCTTCATTGATGTGAGCTGGTGACCTCAGCAGATGCCTGACAGGCACATTTCCACACGTCAGTGTCTATGGGAGTGGAGTGCCTGACTCCTTTTCCCACTTTAAGGTCCCGTCCATGGAGTTAGTGCCAATCATGGCCTGAAGCAAGTTATGAGGTCATGTGAGGCTGGGCTCCCAGTTTTCAAGATGCAATTATAATAGGTAATAATAGTCAGATACATCACTAAAGTCGAAGCTCCCAGTGGAAGAAACGTGATAGAATGTTGAAGCTGTAGCTATTGGTAGAACCCTGCTTCTCTCAGGTGGTATTAAGTCTGTGAATGTGGGAAGGGTTGGGCCACATTACCCCAAAAAACAGATATCTCCCTATGTATGATGGCCATTATTCAAAGGGAGGGGAGCAAAATCCTCCAGTTGTGCTGTTGGACGTAGGAGCAGGAGAAAGGGAGTCAAGTGGAATGTCTGTCTGATAGTATGCTAGTTTTTCACCTGAAATTCCAGTTCAAGGCCTTGATCAGTTCTTGGTCTGCAAAAATTGATGGTTGGGGAACAGGTTCCATTTCATATGTAGCTATGTCCCATGTGTGCTGCTTACATGACAGAATAGGATGAGGTGCATGTGAGCCACCTGGAGGTAGGACTGCAGCTCTGGGAATTCAAGACCACCAAAGTCTTAGGGAAGAACAGTTGCTGTAGCTTGATGCGGGGCCTCTGCCCTGTCCAGGCAAATCTGGAAATCTCTCTGTTCCAGGTTCTCCATGTCAGTATCTGCAGAGCTAGGGGCATATTTAACTACTACTTAACTCCCTCAGCACACTAGGTCTCGCAACTGGGCCCCTGAAGTGGTTTGGAAGCTACCTACACAACAGGTCCCAAAGAGTCAAACTAAATGGGACCCTTTCCTCCTATCTTCCAGTATTCTCGGGTGTCCCCCAAGGCTCCATCCTTGGACCAACCCTTTTCAGCCTATTCCAAACACCTCCCAGCTCCTGCTCCAGTAAAATATTACTCTATGCAGATGACGCGCTATCCTTGCATCACACCCTGACCCCACTCTCACTACAAAGCATGCTGCAAAGCGCCTTTCCAAACCGAAAAGTGGTTCGATAATCACCGCCTAGTCCTGAACCTAAAGAAAACAAAGTCCATGCTCTTTCCCATCGGCAAAACAATGCCAGAAACTTCCTCCACATCACCACCAGCAAGCCCCTCCTCCTGGAGCAGGTTGCATCCTATAAGTACCTGGGCATCACCTTCACCCGCCTTACTTTCCATGCCCACCTCAACGCACTGTCATCTGCTATAAACCCAGGATCGGCCTCCATCGCATAAAGACTGTCTCCCCTGAACCGCCTTAAAACTAGCCATCACCTCATCGGTTTTATCGCTGGCTGACTATGGCCTCTGTTCATGCTGCTGCTGATGCCTCTGCTTTATCCAAAGTTCAGACCTCTATTAATAGAGCATGTAGGCTCCTTACCGTGCCCACAGTAGAACCCACACCTGTTTACTATACTCCACTAAAATACTCACTCTTGAGGAAAGACTGAATTATCAAACCTGCCTACTGGCCAAAAATCCTTGTCAGGACTCTGCTCTCCTGGGGTCTCTGGACCTTTTGCAGCGGTTGCTAGGTCACTGCCAACCCAGTATGCCGCCATGGCCACTTTCTATAGTTCCCAGAGCAAGGACCTCTCGCTGCCAAAGATCCTTCCATCACCAAGCCCGTCCTGTTTCAACTCCCTTCCCGAAACTATCTCCAAGATCCCTGGTATTGGCGCTTCAAAATTGCCCTTCGCCAGCATATTATTGACAGCGTGTTGTAAATGCCTGTAGCTGCCTCTTGCCTGTCCCTTCCTGCCCTATGTCGGTCCCTGCTATCCCCTTTCAAACCCCTCGCCCACCGGTCGTTTTTTACCTACATATTAGCCTGACAGGCTTACTTATGAATACTGTAACTATTATTTGTTTCGCCAATGTTACTTACCTACTTAACCTGTGACTTGCTGTCGATTTGAATCTCTTGTTGCTTTTACTTATGTTTAGTACCTCCCACAAGTTTAATCCAGCGCAGCCTAGCTGTCTGCTCTCTCCAAGTGTATATTTTACTTTTGTATGTATCTAACCTGTTTCGTCATTCCATTGTCCTAAACCTCACTTTATTGTTGTCTCCCCCCCCTTATTGACGAGGTACCTTTGTAAACGAGTCTGTGACTCAAAGGTTGTAAAACTGATACTCTACAATAAATAAAAAATAAATAAATAAATAAAAAATATTTTAAAAGAAGTATAGTGCCTTGGGTAGGATAACCGTACAAACTACTTCTATGTGTCTGCACAGTGAAAGTGGTAGAGTCACCCATAGGGTGAAATCCTGTATCATTTGCTGTGTAAATATGCTGAGACAGCAGTGTGGACTACATTTATCCCTAAGTACTTCAATTTCTGAAGGTCTCTTTGAAGAAGGAATGCCTCTTGGAGGTGTTAAGGGGGAGAGGAATGGAAACTCAATATTTCAGTTTTAGTAGTGTTTAAGAGGTAACCTGAGACCTCCATAACTTATGCAACAAGTCAAACACTTTAGGCAGGGCTTCTGTCATTGAACAGAGTTCTAAACATCCACCAGTGATGGACAGAGAGGCAGGAGAAGTGAAGTGAACGTCACCTAGCACACAGCAAGCAGCACTTGGGATAAAAGTGGAAGACTCACAATGCAGTATCATGCTAATGTAACCCCCCCCAAAAAAAAATTTGGGATTTACCTTGTTGTCTTCCTGGGCTTCTTCAATGCCCACTGCCAGGCTGATGTCCTGTTTTTGTTTCATTTACTTGCGAGTACCATGTTGAGCCGACATGCCCGTCCCTTTAAGAGCATAGCTAATATGTGCATAGTGAATCATCTGAGCTGGGTCCGAGTGAATTAGGGCTTGTGACCCGCTCTAATTTGCTTCACTCTGGGGTCAATACTAGTGCAGCAGGAGTCTGTATGGAAACTGTGCTTATTTACTGCTTACATATTGTTATATTTGAATTAGAGAAGTTTGTCTAACCTGCTTGCCTTTTGGAATGGAAGCCACCATGATAGGTCCGGAACTTTCAGTAACTGGACCAATTGAACTAAAGGGACCTAAAATGGAACCCGGCTCAGGTGTCTCGTGGGAATGTAAACTGTAGTTTTGGTAGTTTCTGGGTTGGCACCAAAACTGACCGGGGGGGGGGTCCCAACTGTGACTGACAGCTTCCCCAGCCAACCCAAATCCTGGAATCTAAGGGGAAATGCCCCACTGCTGCAAGACACAGTGGATCAGTTAGAGTTGGAGCCTGAAGTGTGAACAGTTCGAGCTTTCGAGCAGCTGCTCCTTGAACAGAGCATTGGGGAATCGGCAGGAAGAGGCCTAACTTGCCTCCCTGCCACATTTCTGCTGCATTGAACTGCTTGATTGCAGAAGTCAGATATGTTTCGATCTAAGCCTTGAACTGTGGCAGAATGAAGCAAGACGTTTACCAGCACCATCTGCGTTTTGGACTGAAGAATTGCTCCAGAGAAGTGATCTGCCCAGCTAGTGTGCGAGACCACTTTTGAATTGAGAGGTTTGCTCAGTGAATCGACTGCAATAGCGACTGGACTTTATCCAAACTGTACAAAGTTAATGCTGCTTGAGTTAAATGTGCAGAATGTTTTCATGGGTCGAGATCTGCCTGTTCATGGCCCACTTTGTTACGTCAAGCTGGAGGCTTCACAGCAAGAAACAAATGAACTTTGCCAATTTGCTCATCCTGTCTGGGCCTTTGCCAATCCAGCCCAGACTGATTACCCCGCACCAGAGACTGACATCAGAGAGAGAGAGAGAGAGAGGCTGTGAGGATCCAGCCCCTGTGCAACAACAACTTGCAGGTTGCGGTTACCTGGAGGGAAAGGCTGTGAAGAGGAGGTGTACCGTGTTGGCCCTGCTTCCCATGCTCATCGGTGAACACAACAAGGTCTCCATATTTCCTGCCCTTCTGCAGCAATCTGCTGCGCGAGTACAATCAGGGTAGCTTCCTGCAACTGGTATTTTAATCATCTGTGATACTGTAACCACCAGTCGGCGCTAAACTGAGAGGGCTACTACCCCTGCATGTGTGGCTAGTGACAGGTTGAGGGGCCTATATCCTATGATGCGGTGCCTCCATTTTTATAAACTGAAACTTGGGGAGAAAGGTATCACTCAGCATGGTGATTAGGTTTGGCTACTCTGCACAGGGGCACCCAAGTAATCCGGACACAGGAAGCAATAACTGAAATGTCCAATACCAGAAGTTTGGATTTTAAAGTGTGGCTTTTATTCACAAACACCAATGAACAATAAAGCATAGACGGACCCCCACAGGGCTACACTCCTGGTAAATGCAGATTTCTCCACAGCCCACACACATCTTCAGTACTGTTAAACCCTAAGGTTTAAGAACACACAGGGCACACTGCCCTAACTTGACTCTTTTTTGGTTTTCCTGGCTCAGCTCCCTTGCCAGCCCTTTGGACCACTTTCCATATAGCATGGAGATTTGTTGGTGGCTCCCTAAACCACCTACGAGCACTTCTGCTCCACAAGGGAAATCTTCTTCAACAATCCCACATCTGGGTACTTTCCTCAGGCACTGGCCAAGTACCTGAGAGAAAGCAACAGGAGTCCCAAAGCGAACCTGTAGAGGTGACTCTGATCATGCCAGATGGGGGGGTCTCCCACCTCTTGCTCCCATAAATCATACCCGGCCATTCCTCTGGACTCTTACCTTTTCTAGAAACACTTTACTTTGTAGATTCTCTTAAATGAATATCACATTTAATTTACTGTTTCTTCCATCCCACATGTGCTGAACTTGAAACATACTTAATGAGTGGCTGTGTCCATTTTTCTAGACCCCCACAGAGTTAAGCAGTCCAAGTCCCACAACTTTAAAACTGTACTTGGCTGTCTTTTCCTGACCCCACAGTAACAGTCACTTAAATTCATCTTGTCCCAGGTAAAAAAAAAAACACATTGGTCCTTTAGCAAAGCAAACTCACCCCTTGGTTGCAGGTGCCCCAGAGGCTTTTCTTCTTCAAAGAAATCTCAACATAACTACTGGTGCCTCAGCATTAGATTTAGGCAGCTTTTTCTTCCTCTAGCCAGGCCAGGGGATTGCCCCTGGAAGTAGGCTGATTCCTTCCCCCCCATCCCCGCAGGAATGGGATCCTGAACCTTTGTAAGCAGTCTATACCACTTCACTTGGCTCTTCTTGTGTTCCTCCTCAGGTGAGAACACACACCTCAAACAAAATTATAGCTCTTTGTTAGAGCTGAGGGCTATGAGGGCCTGCAGCTGCAGCACACCTCCTCCCTCTTCAACATTCTACTACAGACTGAGTACTGACTGAAATCAAAACCTCCCAACATTCTATCCTAACTTCCCTAGCTGTAACATTCCAGTGTGGTTTATACAGCTGCGACAGTTCTAAATTGATGTCATCCCTCAGTCTCAGCTGAGACTGACAACAGAGTGAGACAGTGTGAAATCCATTTAACTGGAATTTCACAAGCTGCCTTCCCTGCCTGCCACTAGGTCTGACTGGGATCCTTGTAACCCCGGGTAACAGGGGGTTACAATACCATCTGATTTCTTTAACTTTCTGGGTTTTCAAAAGACTGAGCCAACCAGCTCGGATTACAAATAATCATCTTGTCGTTGTGCATGCTAACTGTCTTTCTTTCCATCATGGGCCCCAACATCAACTGCAACGCTGGCCACCCCCAGGCAATGTCTCTGGCTAGCCAGTTTCCATTCTGGGTACCCAGTGTTGCAGGACTGTCTGTTTTGGGACTAAAAGTGCACGCCAAAACTCTGATTCAAATCAGAGTACAAATCATTTAACTAAATTCATGCCCCTTCCTTGTTCATATACCCTGAATAAATCTGATTGTCTTTTTCATGTTTAACCTGGCTAGTGTGCATATTATTAGTTGGGTTAAAGTACTGAAAGTGTGCAGCTGCCTTGTTAATCATATTTTACAGGGGGCCTCAAGGGAAACTGCCGAAGGTCCGACCCTGGTAGTAAGTGTGAAGGCTGTGTGCATATTATTACTGCTATATAACGATTGTGTGTTAACGGCTGTTAAAGGTTCCAAGTCACTAGGAGGGTTAGTGGGTGGTTGTAGCTTCCCCGAGGGCTATAACATTCTAGACAGACACTCTCAATACTATTACTCCAGGTAGAGGCACCTTAATACTGAATCCAGGCCCCTTAACCTACGCTCAGACTTACAGGCAGGGGTAGTAACCTTAAGGATAGCGCCACCTAGGGGTTACACTAAGAAGCTAAAAGTAAAGTCCACTCTATCAGGGGGATAAAGTGCAGGAAGATTATGACTCTAAAGAGATCTTCTCAAAGATCTACTCTAACTGATAAGTAACAAACCTGTCTTTATGAATATCTCTAAAGAGCCATAACAGATTAAAAGATTATCATGCAGTACTAACCTCAATCAGATATTTTTTTGTTGTGCCCTTATTTAAAAAAGGAAAGAGAGCAGTAGTGACAAATTATAGGTCAGTAAGCCTGACTGCAATCCTGGGAAAAGTAGCTGAAAGTATACTGAAATTAAAAATAGAGGAAAGTTTGAACTTGTCGAGTTATACGGATAAAAAAACAGCATGGATTTAAAAAAAATAGAGCATGTGGTACAAACCATTTATGCTTCTATGAAACATTAAAGATAAATTAATCAATAATACACCTATAGATATAATATTTTTAAATTTTCAAAAAGCTTTCGACAAGGTGCCCCATGACAGTTTGATTGAGAAATTAAATAGAATGGGATTGGATAATTGAATTGTACTATGGATAAGGAATTGGTTGAGTGATAGGACTCAAAAAGTAAGAATAACAGGTGAACTGTCTAGGTCCATTAAAGTGAAAAGTGGGGTACCGCAGGGATCCGTGTTGGGGCCTGTATTGTTTTCTATATATATTAGCGACTTACATCAGGGGGTTACTAATCAAGTAGTAAAATTTGCGGATGATATTAAGGTAGGAGGACCAGTAAGAACAACAGAGCAGCAGAAAAGGCTAAAAAGGGAGTTACAAAAAAAAAAGAAGTCTGGGCTAGAAAGAATGAGATGAAATTTAGTTTAGAGAAATCAGGAGTAATGTACCTAGGAAAGGGGGAATAGTGAAAAAATAGGTATATGTTAGATGGAAAAGAATTAAAGGAAGTTGAGGAATAAAGAGCTTGTGGGATAATAATTGACAAAGAGATGAAATATAATAAACAATGGATGGTGGCCATACAAAAAGCAAATAACATGGTGAGAAACATAAAACGTAGCTTTATGAATAAATCAGTGGGGTGTATGGTACCAATATATAGGTCTTATGTTAGACCGTATTTGGACTTTGGGTCCCAGTTATGGGGTCCATACACAAAGAAATTGATAGGGAGAGTAGAAGGAGTGCAGAGGAAATATACTAAGATGATTGGAAATTTAAATAGATATGAATATAGTGAAAGATTAAAAAGGATAGGATTATTTACTTTGAAACAAAGAAGGGAAAGAGGAGATTTAATGATGATGCTTAGAATAATAAATGACAATGAACTGACAAATGAAATGGGGGTGAAGATGTAGGAGAAGCCAAAAGGGTTGAGAAGTCATGAAAAGCAGATTAAATTGAAAACTGCTACAAAGAATGGTATATACTATTGATTTGTAAATAGAGCAGGGAGAGTGTGGAGTACTTTGCCTGCAGAAGTGGTGGATAATAAAACTTTAAAGGAATTTAAGGGAAAGACTGATAAATATCTCTTGGGGAACAGGTCAATGTGTACCCACTGAGGTGGGCAACAGTTTAAATGGACCGATGGTTTTCTACTGTTCTATACCAAGTATAAATTCCAATTATATAAATAATTGGTAAAATAACAGACCTACCCCTCAGGACAGCAAGTCTTGTAAGACAATAAATCCACCCTCCAACAGGAGATCAGATCCAAACTGTAATGCTTAGTGAAAGTATGGAGCCTGTGCTAGGTATGAGCTCTGCCAATATCAGCTGCTAAAACTGACTGGAAGCAGGTCAATGAGGCTTCCAAGCTCCATGTGACATGTCAGTAACGGTACCAGGCAGGTTCTGCCCTGCTTCCCTGTAACAGAACACAATGTAAAAGATCTATTCGGATACACATTGCTTGGAAACCCTAATTCCCCTGGCACCAGGGTCAAAGGAAACAGTTGAGAGGACTGATCACAGTCATAGAAACAAAACTGATCATCAAATAAGGACTACTTTGCAAACCCAGTCTGTCAGTTTTTCCCTGTCCATACTTTTACTGCAGACCCTACGAGCATATAAACATACAAGGAAGCCAGCAGAGTAATGCTATTTTATCTAGTCTGCTCAGGTGCAGAGTCCTCACCTTAAGCTGCTGATCCTGCCCCCAAAACCTCCTGCTCATTCTATCTGCCCTACTTACTCCTTATTTTCCTCTTAACTTAATCCCACCCTGTCCTGAAGCAGTCCACCATCTTCAATGACACCACCTCTTCTGGCAGCGTTCAACATGCCACCACCCCCTCTGTGAAGAAATTCTTCCTAGCCACCTTCCTAAACCTTCCCTCTCCAACTTAAGTCTGTGTCCCTCATGTTTCAGTTGCCACTTAGCTTAAAGAGACCTCCTTATCCACCTTATTTATCCCTTTAAAATACGTGTGGGTCTCAAAAATGTCCCTGCTCTCTCCTCAAGGGAGTACATGTTCAGGGCCCCCAACCTCTCCTCATATGTTCTACCCTGCTGACCCATGGTCATCTTCATTGCTTTCCTTTGGACCATCTCCAGCAGGTCTTTCTTAAAGTATGGGCACCAGAACTACACACCATAATCCAGATGCGGCCTCACTAATGACCTGCACAAGGGCAGTATAACCTCCTCTCGCCTGCTGCTGATCCCCCTGGCAATGCAGCCCAACATTTTATTTGCCCTTCTGTTACTTTCCTACACTATATGAAGTGCTTTAGGTCACTAGTGGTCATCACTCCCAGATCCTTCTCCTCCGATGCAGATACACGGACCCCTTCTAGGCTGTACTCAGTCCTGGGGTTCTTGGCTCCAATGTACATAACTTTGCACTTCTTGGCATTGAAGTCAAACTGCCAAATTACAGTCCACCTCTCTAGTTTTCCCAGATCCATCTTTGGGTCTTGTATCCCTTCTGCTGCGTCCACCCTCCCACAGAGGTTGAGGTCATCTGTGAATAGACACTTTATGCCCTTAATACCATCCCCAGTATCACTGATGAAGACATTAAACAACACCGATCTTAGCACTGACCCTATGGGACCCCACTGGTGACCTCCCTGGTGCTAGATAACTCATCCACTAGCACCTGTCCCTTGAGTCCTGCTCCTCAGCCAGTTTTCCACCCATCCATTCAACTTTTTGCCAACCCTGAGATCCATCAGCTTCCTGATGAACCTCTTGTGAGGTACAGAGTTGAACACCTTAATGAAGTCCTTCTTTTTCTCTGGCCACCAGCCCCTGGGATCTCCATCAGATGAAGCCTCTTGGCAGCTTGTTCCACCCACCTGAGACCCCCCCAGACCAAGATCACCCCTAGAACACCAGCCTACACTCTCATCCTCACATGACCCCCGTAACCCCCTGAGGCAGGGCTGCCAACCACCTACCTGCGCTCCTTGAAATCTAATCAGCAGGCGGAGTGAGGTTGGAGGATATCAGGGACCTGGTTGGTAGGTTCCAGCAGTGGGCATGGGGCTGCCAAGACTCGTCATCATCCTCCCAGGTGCTGTGATGTTTCACCTGTCCGTGAACCTGGGGGTGCGGACGTGCAGTGACATCAAGCAAGGTGCACTCCCACACCCTTCCCATGGATTCCACTGTTGCCCCCACCCCTTCCTTGATGGGTCCCCAGCTGTAGCACCTTCAGCCTTTGCTGGGAGTTACTGATGCCAGGGGACACAGAGACCACCCTCCCCAGGAAAGGAGATCTGTCCTCTGGATGCTCTATCCTCTCCTCCCTGGCCGACCCCTGGCAACCCAAACTTGCTCCCATGCCCGGGTCACCGGAGTGGTGTGGCATCCAGCACCTCAACCCTCAGCACCACCGGGCCAGCTAAAAGTCCAGATTAACCCGATTCAATATACCAGTTTGCATCTGTAACCCCCCCCCCAAAGGATGAGGAAAAAAAATTAGTAAATTACCAAGCCCACCTTTCCTGGTCACAAAAATGAAATAAATAAACTTCATGTCTGTGCCTTTACTTTACTTTAAATATAGCACTGTCTCCGATATTCCCGTCTCCATCTTTCATTTGTGTGTGCAGTCCCTGACTTTACTGTGCCTCACACACTACTCTGTGCCACACAAACTGAGGCTTCCAATAGAAGAAGCTTCCACAAACTGCAAATCCGTCGCGCAAACCTCAGTTCATGCAGCACAAGCTGCTCTTTTTTCTACAGAGATTTTTCTCACTCCTGACCTTTTCTCATACTTACAGGTCCTGTAAAGCCTTGTGATCTCTCACTGATAGACTACGGTCAGCTAAGAAGGTGAGCAGAGAGTTGTGCAAGTGGCTGTCATAACAGATGGTACTGCATGGTGCAGGGTGGTGGCCCCAAGAGGGTAGGTTGGGTGGCCTTGACCGCCATTCAAGGAGTGGAGGAGTCCACCTGATCACCAGGTGTATTGGGAATAATACAGAAAGGGAGACTGGCGAGTGAGGGATCCACTATACCACAAGGGTGTACTGGGAACAATACAGAACAGGTGACTGGGGTGTGAGGTGGGGGCACTACAAGATTATCGGGCATTACTGTAACAGGCAGAATGGGCGCTCTGGGGCTGTGCAGGCATGCTAATGAGCCCACAATGGGCATGCAAATGGCTCTTTACTGCCTCTCATGCCCAGTAGGCTCATTAGTATCCTAGGGCTGAATATGGACCTCAGAAGCCCTGGCACTATCCTGTTCGGCAAAACAGTCTCTAGTAGACTCCCCTATGGGCCATATTCAGCAGTGGGCTGTGTCAGTGCAGTGCATAATCACTGTGTGCAGCACTGGCACAGCCCTTTATTTGTCTGAGTTAGCGCACTCTGATCGGAGCAAACTAACTGTCTGAATATTGCCCCATGCTGGCTGTGTGCTATATGCCACACAGTGCTCCTGTCTGCATGGTGCACACGTCTGGAGTTCAGTAGGGAGGGCTTAGATCCAATGTTATGCCTTTTGATGCCCATATAAACACACCTCAGAAGATAGCTTATCATCTTAGAAATATCAAAATGGAATGCTCTACCAGAATGGGTGGTATCATGTAAATCTGTGAACAGCTTCAAAAGGGCATGGGGCAGGGGAGTGAGGGTGGGGGTGGCAGTGGGATGACAAAGGGAGGGGGTGGGGCAGCTGCAAACTAGGGGTGTTGGCTGCACCCTCGAGCAGACTTAGATAGACCAGGTGGTCTGTTTCTGCTGGCACATTCATATGTTCGTATAATTCATAAATATCTCACTTTGGTTCAGAGAAAATGCTCATGCTGGACAGGAGAGACTGGGACACTTCAATATGTATACCCTGGAGGAGAGACTGGGACACCTCAATATGTATACCCTGGAGGAGAGACTAGGACACCTCAATATACATACCCTGGAGGAGAGACTGGGACCCCTCAATATGTATACCATGGAGAAGAGACTGGGACACCTCAATATGTATACCTTTAGGACAGACTGGGACACCTCAATATGTATACCCTGGAGAGGAGACCAGGACACCGGAGGAGAGACTGGGACACCTCAATATGTATACCCTGGAGGAGAGACTGGGACACCTCAATATGTATACCCTGGAGGAGAGACTGGGACACCTCAATCTGTATACCCTGGAGTCGAGACTGGGACATCCTCAATATGTATACCCTGGAGGAGAGACTGGGACACCTCAATATGTATACCCTGGAGGAGAGACTGGGACACCTCAATATGTATACCCTGGAGAGGAGACTGGGACACCTCAATATGTATACCCTTGAGGAGAGAAGAGACAGGGGAGATATGATAGAAACCTACAAATATCTAAAAGGCATAAATAGGGTACCGGAGGGTAGCATCTTTCAGAAAAGGAGATGTCCAGGAACGAGGGGGCATGACATGAGGTTGGAAGGGGGTAGACTAAGTGGTGACATGGGGAAGTATTTCTTCACGGAAAGGGTGGTGGATGCGTGGAATAGATTCCCAGTGGAGGTGGTGGAGGCAAACACAGTAGCGGGATTCATGCATGGGACAGGCATAGGGGAACCCTAGCAATAGGAACAAGGAGTCAAAGCCGGAGATCAAGTAGGGTCTGTGACTTTTATAGTAGGCAGGAAAAATGGGCAGACTAGCTGGGCCTAGCGGTCCTTATCTGCCATCAATTTCTACTCCTTCTGTATGTTGCAACTGACTATGAATTTGGCTACTCACACTGTAAACGGAATAAACACATTTGACCACACTTGTTCTACTTTAGTACAACTTGACTGGCCCTTGTAGAAGAATGAATTGTTAAATTCTCTTGCTGACATAAATATTCACATGACACAGGTCCTAAAGGTTTAAATGAGTTATTCTATTTGTATCTTTTCATTCGTGGTCTGCCGTCCAGAAATCATCACATTTTCTCAGTTTCAAAAGTTAGAATGAGGACAATACATGGTCGTTCCTTTAGTGTCAGGGCAGCTGTATTATGAAACTCCTTACCAGAGTATATTACATCAGTGGCCTCAATAATTAAACATTATTCTCCACTGACAATATCAATTCAGAATTGCTAGTGAAAGCATAATGTGTGATGTATTTTGTACAGACGAGCCAGACCAAATCTGGGTTAAATTATTTCCATCTAAATCCCCTAAAATAACACTTGGAATTAAATATAGGCCGCCATCAGCCTTAAACCACTCACTCTTAAACTAAACAGACTTTTTAAACCCTACTGATAGACGACTAGTTCTGGGTGACCTCAATCTGCCAGGAATAAGTTGGGAAACACTGAAAGGAGCAAATAAAATAGAAAATGAGTCCTTTAATAATATAGGGCTGTTACAAATAGTCAAGGAACCAACTAGAAATCATAACATACTCGATTTAGTGTTAACAAATATGGGCGATAACATCATGGACTGTGTAACATCTATTCTCTTGGGTACTAGTGACCATGAAAAAATAGAATTTAAAATTACAGAACCCTTGTCCAGTTCTGGAGACCCCATCTCCGCAAGGACATAGACAGGATGGAGGCAGTCCAGAGGAGGGCAACTAAAATGGTGCAGGGTCTGCAAGAGAAGCCATATGAGGAGAGACTAATGGAGCTTAATATGTATACCAGTGAGGAAAGGAGGGAGAGGGGGGACATGATAGAAACTTTTAAGTACCTCAGTGGAATAAACAAAGTCCAAGAGGGTAGCATCTTTCAGAAAAAGAGATGTGCAAGAACAAGGGGACATAATTTGAAGATGGGGGGGACGGCTCAGGGGCAATGTGAGGAAGTATTTTTTCACAGAGAGGGTGGTGGACGTATGGAACAGCCTTCCTGAGGAGGTTTTGGGATCTAAATCTGTGGGAGAATTCAAGAATGCATGGGACAGACATAAAGCAATTCTTGTGGGAGTAGGAAGAAATAGGCTGTTGGTTAACTAGGATCTGCAGCTTATCCTGTAGGTATGGAAATGGGCAGACTAGGTGGGCCAAGCAGTCCTTATCTGCCGTCAAAGTCTATGTTTCTATGTTTCTTGTATAACAATGTAAGGCAAACTACCAAAATGGATTTCAGCAAAACTGACTTTCATCTTATAAAAACTAATATTGCTAAATGGAATTGGCAACAAGACCTAAGCGATAAACCATTGAACACTATGTGGGACACATTTCGCAACAAAATAATTAAGGAAACAATCAATAATATACCCTATACACAAAAATATAAAAATACAAAATTAAAACCCCAGTGGCTTACTCCAGCAATAAAGAAACGTACAAACAGGAAACATAAGTTATATAAAAAATGGAGAGCTAGTGGCACAGAAATAAATAGACTTAATTATAGACACATTCTAAAAACTCTAAAAAATGAAATTAAAACTGCAAGGCAAACTATGAGCATAAATTAGCTTCTTCAGTTAGCCAAAACTATAAATTAGTTTATTCAAATATTAGTAACAAAAAAGGAAATTCACACAACGTGGGACCTTTAAAAAGTCAAAATGGGGAATTAATATCTGATGATAATTCTATGTCCAACCTACTTAATGTATATTTTACATCTGTATTTAATAACAAAGTAAGTAGCATTCAGAGTTTACAGGTCACTGACACAACAAACCAACAAAGACTAATTATAAATCCAACTGATGTAGAGGCTAAATTGAATAAACTTGATCCTAATAAATCACCAGGGCCAGATTGTCTGCATCGAAGACTATTGAAAGAACTAAGCAACCAAATTGCAGCACCCCTGCCATACATATTTCAGGCTTCTCTGGATAGAAGAGAGGTAGTAGACGACTTGAAAAAGGCTACTGTAAGTCCCTTATTTAAAAAGGGAGCACGATCTGACCCGGCTAACTATAGACCAGTGAGCCTGACCTCTATTCCATTAAAAATATTAGAGGGCATACTAAAGGACAATATATTAGATACCTTAAATCAAAATAAATTTAATGGACCGCACACAACATGATTTTATCAAAGGTAGATCCTGCCAGACAAACATGTTGAAGTTTTACGACAAAGTGGTAAGGGAGCTCGACGATGGGAGGGTGGTGGATGTGGCCTTCCTGGATTTTTCAAAAGCTTTCAACAAGCTACCACATGCAAGTCTATTGTTAGCCATGAGCAAAATAGGTATCCCATATCCTATAATATGCTGGGTGTGAGGTTGGCTAAGTAACATAAATCAATGAGTTAATATAAAGGGATCTTATTCTACATGGGCAGAAGCAACAAGTGGTGTCCCCCAGGGTTCAGTATTGGGACAGTACAGTTACACAAGACCTTACCATAACAGTAGATCTTTGAGAGAAGCTTTTGCAGCAGGTTCCACAATTAGGACCGACACCACCTGGCGGCGGTTCCAGCAATTTTTTCTTCCAGCAGTACCGATGAAGGAACACCCCCCGCTGGCATCGGCTCCACCCCTGACGTCACCCTATATAAGGGAGGAGTTCCCCATGTGCTCCAGTTCTTCGACGCCCCCGGTTAGGCAGAGATCGGAAACAGGTAATGGTCAGAAGTATGATAAACATCAAATAATCCCTCAAGGAGGGAAGACCGGTCTGAAAAAGGACCTGATCCCTGGGGGAAGGAGGGCGGGAAATATACCTGCTGCAAGAGCTTCTCTCGAAGATCTGTTGTTATGGTAAAGTCTTATGTAACTGTACTATCTTACTTTGAGAGGAAGCTCTTGCAGCAGGTTCCACAATTAGGACCGGGTCCCAAGCAGTATAAACATATAATGACCCCTGGGAGGGGGAAACAGTAAGGAGAAAGACAGCAGGATAAAGGAGGGTCCCTCAGGAAACCAGGCCTTGCAAAACCTTGAGGCCAAACCCTGCTCTGCGTCTGGAAACAATGTCAAGGCTGTAATGCTTAGCGAAGGTGTGAACAGAACTCCAGGTATGGCAGCACAAATATCGGCTGTCGGAACCCTCTTTAGTGCTGCAAAGGAAGCAGCAACAGCTCTGGTAGAATGAACTCTAACTGGCCCTGTGGTCAACCTGTTGTGCTTCTCACAACAAAAGGTAATACAATGAACCAACCAGTGCAAAAGCATCTGTTTGGTGACCGGACAACCTAAGGACTGTTGGGCAAAGGACACAAAGAGCTGATCAGATTTCCTGTCCCCCTTGGTTCTAGCCAGGTAACATCGGAGAGCCCTATGAACGTCCAAGGAGTGAAAGAGTGCTTCTCCCCTATTAGAATGCTCCAGATAGTAAACTGGGAGCTGAACAGATTAATTCAGAGTGAGCTCCGAAACTACTTGCGGTAGAAACTTCAGATTAGTGCAGAGGTCAGCCCTGTCCTTGTGAAAGACAAGATAAGGTTCTTTACACATGAGGGCTTGAAGTTCTGAAATGCGCCTCACCGAAGTGATAGCTACCAATAGCAAAGTCTTCCAGGATAGAAGACAGAGCTCAGACTCCATGGCTGGTTCAAAGGGAGGAAGAGTGAACTTCCCCAGGATGAAAAGGAGATCCCGGAGGGGAACAGGATCCCTGATGGGAGGTCTGATATGAAGAATACTGTGCAAAAAGGCCTTGGAAACCTCCATCTGAGCCACTGTCTTATCTGAAACAGGGAAGTGATAGGCGGTGATGGCAGCTAGGCGCACTTTGATGGAGGAATAGCTGAGACCTTTCTCAGAAAGAGAAAGCAGATATTCTAGAACTGAATTAATCAGACAGACCAATGAGTCCACTCTCTTGGCTGCGGCCCAGATACAAAAATATTTCCACTTCATAGCGCAAGTGACCCTGGTGGCAGGCTTGCACGCCTCTACCAGCACTTGTGCAATTTGATTGGACACTCCAAATCTGACCTTAGCTAGGTCCTGAGGAGCCAGGCATGCAGGTGAAGAGAATGCAGATTTGGGTGTATCAGGGACCCACTGTCCTGTGACAGGAGGTGAGATGACAGTGGAAGAGGCAGTGGAGGCTCTGCCGCTAAACGCTGGAGTAAGGGAAACCAAATCTGACGAGGCCATAGCAGAGCAATCAGGATGAAAGTGGAGGTTTCTGACTGCACTTTGAGGAGAACCTTCTTTAATAGCGGGAAGGGAGGGAATGCATACAGAAACCTCCCTTTCCAGCAGAGGGATAACACGTCTGGCCAGAAAGCTCCAGGCTCTGGACCTAGCAAGCAGAAATTGGGCAGTTTTGCATTGAGTTGTAACGTGAAAAGATCCATGTCTAGCATCCCCCACTGACAGAAACTATGATCTGAGACTTCTTGAAGCAGTTCCTATTCATGGGTTTGTGATTTTGTCCTGCTGAGTGTGTCGGCTAGTACTGTATGTTTTGTTCCCTGTGAACATGTATTACCGTTAGAAAAAGATGATGTTCGAGAGCCCAGTCCCACACTCATATGGCTTCCTTGCAGAGGAGGTAAGAGTGTGTGCCCACCTTGTTTGTTGATGTAGAACATCACCGAAGTGTTGCCTGTCTGTACCAAGAGGTGGCCCAGCACTAGGACCGTGACCAGGGCTTGGAGGGCATAAAGAACCACTCTCAGCTCCAGGACATTGATATGCAGATCTTACTCTATTGAGGACCAAGAACATTGAGTGTGATGTGTCCCCAAATGAATGCCCCACCCCGTGGACGATATGTCCGTGGTCAGAACCTGGGACAGTGCCCCTACTTGGAAGGGGATGCCCACCAACAAATTTTTAGACATCCACCAGCGTAAATCCTGGCAGACTGGCTCTGAGATCCTGAACGAGACATCCAGACTGTCTGATCCCACTGAACTCTTAGGGACCATTGAATGGTTCTCATGCGCAGGCGCACTAGAGAAACTGATACTATGGTGTCAGCCATATGTCCCAACAGCCTGAGAAGGAGTCTTGCCAGAAATCTTGAGGCTGAAGAGGTCTGAGACACCAGGACCTGAATACGACCCACTCAGTTGGAGGGAAGAAAAACCTTCCCAATAGTGGTGTCCAGAAGAGCTCCGATGAACTGGAGAATCTGGGCTGGGAGCAAATAGAAACATAGAATTTGACGGCAGATGAGGACCGCTTTGCCCACCCAGTCTGCTCATTTCCCTACCTAATGGATAAGCTGCAGTTCCTAGTTAACCAGCAGCCTACTTCTTTCTACCCCCGCCCTCTAGAATTGCCTTATGCATGCTTGAATTCAACCACTGTTTTTGACTCCACAACCTCCTCCGGAAGGCCGTTCCATGCATCCACAACCCTCTCTGTGAAAAAATACTTCCTTACATTACCTCTGAGTCACCCCCCCATCTTCAAATTGTGCCCCCTTGTTCTTACACACCTCTTTTTTTGAAAGATGCTACCCTCTTGGACTTTGTTGATTCCCTTGAGGTACCTGAAAGTTTCTATCATGCCCCCCTTTCCTTGAGGCTATACACATTAAGCTCCTTTAGTCTCTCTTCATATGTCTTCTGGTGCAGACCCTGCACCATTTTAGATGCCCTCCTCTGGACAGCTTCCATCTTGTCTATGTCCTTGCGGAGCTGGGTCTCCAAGAACAGCACAGTACTCAGATGGGGTCTCACCAGCTGTCTGTAAAGAGGATAACAACTTCCTGTATTCTACTGGTGATGCCTCTCCCTATGCATCCCAGTATCACCCCAGCCTCCTTACTGCCCTCTCACATTGCTTGCCCACCTTTAAGTCACCTGATATGACTACCCCAGGTCCCTTTCCATTTTTGTTGTTGTTAGTATCTCCCCCCACTGTGTACTCTTCCCTGGGTTTTGTTTCCCAGGTGCATTACCTGCACTTCTTAGCAATGAATCTAAGCCATACATTTGGCCATTCCTCTAACCTTGCCAAGTCCCTTCTCATCCTTTCCACCCCACCTTGTGCATCAACTCTGTTGCAGATCTTTGTGTAATCTGCAAAGAGACATACTTTTCCTTCCAGTCCCTCTGCAATGTCGCTTATAAAGACACTGAAGAGAACCGGTCCTAATACTGAACCCTGCGGCACACCACTAGTAACCCCCTTTCTTCAGAGTGGACTCCATTTACTATTACCCTCTGTGTCCTATTCTCCAACCAATTCTTTACCCAGGCTATCATCTTGGGACCCACTTCCAGGCTGGCTAACTTGCATATTAATCTTTTGTGTGGGACTGAGTCAAATGCTTTGCTAAAGTCTAGGTAGGCCATGTCCACAGCCCCTCCCTGATCTACTACTTTGGTCACCCAGTCAAATAAATCTATTAGATTCGTCTGGCATGACCTTCCTGCTGTGAATCCATGCTGCCTTGGGTCCTGTGCCCCTCTGGCCTCTAGATACTCGACAGTTCTTTCCTCCAGAAGTGACCCCATCATTTTCCCTATCACTGAGGCTAAACTAACAGGTCTGTAGTTTCCTGCTTCTGCCCTACTCACACTTTTGTGAAGGGGAATCACATCTGCCCTCCTCCAGTCCTCAGGTATCACCCCATCCTCCAATGATTTGTTAAAGAGGGTAGTCAGTGGTGTCACTAGTTCTACCCTTAGTTCTTTTAGAATTCTGGGATGAATCCCATCAGGCCCCATTGCTTTGTCCACCTTCAGTTTTAAGAGTTCTTTCAGAACCCTTTCTACTGTAAATGGGCTGGTATCAATTTCTGTATCCAGAGTGTTTCTATTGTTTGTTTTAGGTACCTCCCCCTCTTCATTTGTAAATACTGAGCAAAACTATTTGTTTAGCATCTCTGCCTTTTCACCGTCACCCTCTGCCCACCCCCCCCTTTATTAAGCCTCACTATCCCTCCCTTAGTCTTCCTTCGCTCCCTGATGTACCTAAAAAAGGTTTTATCTTCTTAACTGAGTTGGCTATCTTTTCCTCAGTTCGGGCCTTTGCTGTTCTGACTGCCTTCCCAGCTTCCTTTTGCTTTAACTGATACAATTTTCTGTCCTGCTCCTTCTGTGATTCCTTGTACTTTCTGAATGCTTTTTTTCTCTTGAACCTTCACTGCCACCTCCTTTGAGAACCATGGTGGTTTTTTACATCATTTTGTTTTGGTTATTTGCTTCACACAAAGGCTTGTTACCTCTGTGATGGCAGATGTTATTATTCCCCATTGTTTTTCCACCCCTCCTTCCTGCCCATTTGCTAGTGCATTCTTTAGGTACTCACCCATTTTGGGAAAGTTAGCCCTCGTGAAGTCCAGTACTTTAGCCTTTGTATAGCTTGACTCTATTGCTGTGTTTATTGTGAACCATACTTTTCGATGGTCGCTAGTTCCCAGATGGCTACCCACTTGTCCCTGTTGATGGTGATTCCTAGGCGCTGAAACAGCGAGATGGAATCCTTGATAGTTTCCAACAGGCAAGACCTGGAGGGGGCCAGGAGAAGCCAGTCATCCAGATAGGGGAACACAAAGAGACCCTGTCTTTGAAGTGCCACGGCCACTACTGTCAGGCACTTGGTGAAGACTCTGAGGGCTGAAGAGAGGCCAAAGGGAAGGACTCGGAACTGATAGTACATGTCTTCGAACCTGAATCTCAGGAATCTTTGATGGTTCCTGGCAATAGAGATATGCAGGTAGATGTCCTGCATGTCCAAAGATGCCAACTAGTCTGCCGCCAAAATGAGCGGAAGGAGAGTGGGGAGGGAAACCATCCTGAATCTCTTGTAAGAGACCCATTGGTTAAGATCGCTGAGGTCCAGAATGAGTCTGAGATCTCCTGACTTTTTTGGGACCAGGAAGAAGTGGGAGAAAAACTCTCTCTCTCTCTCTCTCGGCCGGTGAAACCGGCTCGATGGCCTTCTTGTCCAGAAGGGATAGGATCTCCTTTCTGACCAGCGCTCTGTATTCCCTTGGATAATGGGATGGGGGTGGTGGTCTATCTGGTGGAATGGAGTCGAACTCTATGGAGTACCCGAACTCCACAAGATTGAGTACCCACTGGTCGGAGGTCACTTGACCCCACGCATCTGCAGAGAGGGAAAAGTGACCTCCGACCAGCTCCCCTGACAGAACGTCTAGGGAAAGAGGGTAGCCTTGATAGTCAGGCGGTGGGAGGGGAATGGAGGGAGAGCAGTAGTGGCTGCTTTAGCCTGTCTGGAGATGGAGGCAGAAGATCCTCTGGCTCCTCCTCTATGACCGAAGCCACGAGTGCCGGTGGAAGTGAGGCTGCTGCGGCTGATGTTCCCCACGGCCACAAAAATGAGGTTTACAAGCTCGCCCCTGTTTCAGATTGTACATGGACTGCACAGATCAGATAGCCTTTCTGGAGTCCTGCAGCCTGGTGATGATCCAGTCCGTGTCCTCGCCTTTAAAGGGAGCATCCAGTAGGTTGGTTTGGATGTCTGGAATGAACCCAGAAACCCGAAGCCACGCATGGCGTTGGAGGCAAATACCAGTGGCGGCTGCCCTACAGGAAGTGTCCGTAGAGTCACAGGCCGACAGCAGAACATGGATGCCCAGGTCTGAGCCGGTCTGTAAAAGCTTGGCAAGCTCTGCCCGATGAGGGCAATCAGGCATCCTCTGCACCATGTCCAATCCTTGTTCCCAAAGGGCAATCTGGAATTGGACCATGTGTGTTAGGAAGTTAAACCCCCATATATTGCAGGTGGCAGAAGAGTACACCTTACAGCCCATAGAATCCAACTGCTTTGAGTCTCTGTCAGGCAGCTGGGTGCTCAGGTGTTTGGGCCTCTGCGAACAGTTATGAGCTGCTGAAATCACCACAGAGTCTGCAGTGGGTGGTTTGGCCAAAAAAGGGTGGTCTGAAGGTGCCCGGTAAAGCCGATGAGCCTTTTTAGGCATGGCAGATGAGGAATGAGGCCACTTCCAGGTCATGCGGGTGACATCTTGAAAGGTGTTGACCATGGGAGGGATGACCACCGACTTTGGGTCTTTTTGGCAGAGGTATTTAGCTAACCGCAGCCACTCGGGGTCCCGGGCCTCAGTGTTCCAGCCCATGTTGACCTGAATGTGCCTCATTACCTCCATGAAGCTTGGGTCATCAGGAGGGGATTTGGGAAGGCCCTCAGAGTCCCCTAGGTCTGGCTCCATGTAGGAATCAGGACTTGAAGAGTCTGACTCCACATAGGAGTCTGGCGTGGAAGAGGGTGAGGGGCTGCATCTCTTCCTTTTGTGCCTCCTGTCTGGTGAAGGAGAGGGAGAGCGGGAGGAACTACTGGCCTTAGCCCACCTAGTTTTCTTAGCACATTTCCTTGGACGGGGCTCCTCTTCTGCCCCACCGTCCATCGCTTCAACATCGACCGGGTCAGGAACCGGCACCGGCGTGGGAGGGGGGGCGCCTGCTGGGAAATCCTACTTAATAGTATCCAATCAGTGGGAGAAGAGCTCCTTTACCTGTGAGAGGTTAAGCTTAGGTGAACCGGGTGTAGGAAGAGGAGCACCCAAGCCAGAGCCGGCGTCGGTCCTGCTGTCAGGGGGTACCGGCGTGGGTCTGCGCCCTTGTCGACCAGCGTAGGCCTAAGGGGGAGGGGGACGTCAGGGCGGCATCAGCACCTCCGTCGTTGGGATCCTCCATCAGACGGACTGGTGACCGAGGAGAAGGGGTGCCAGAGCTGACGTCGGGAGGTGCTGGAGCAACCGGCGTCAGGCGAACAACAACCGGCAGCGAGATAACCGTTGTCAGGACGGGGGCCAGAGGGGCCATGGGTGGATGTCTGTCTGGCGTCTGCTTATCTTTATGCGCTGACAGGCGTCCTTCAAAGGCATGAGCCTTACGATGATCAGCTTCATGGTCGATGGACTTCTCGACTGAGTGCCGGTCTGTAGCCGGGGGGGCAAGTGCCGGTTGGAGTGGCGCAGTTTTGGCAGCAAGGAGGAGGCCTTGCTGCCAAAAGACCCGGAGGCCTTGCTTGACTCCCGGGAGTCGGCCTTCGAGGAAGAGGCTGAGCGGGAGGAGACCTCACCTGCGCCCCCATCGATTTCTTGGCGGGCTGAAGAACCCTCAGAGGCTGGAGGGTAGATCCGGAAGGTCTGGATACAGCAGAGGAGTGCTTGAGGGTCGTGAGGTGGGATTCGTGTCCTGAAGACCAGGATTTCGAGCCCGAAGACTTGTGTTTGGAGAGAGACCTCCCTCTGTCTTGCTCCCTGTGTTTGTGTGTCTTGTGGGCGGGTGGATGATCAGATTCTCCCGAGGAGGAGGCCCGTTCCATGACAGCAAGTTTAGACACTGTGAGGTAGGCTGCAAGAGACTTCTGATGCCTGATCTGCATATGCGAAATTAAAGGCCTGACAATGAGGACAGGCGTCGGTGTTGTGGTCGGGCCCCAGGCAGTAAAGGCACGCTGAGTGACTGTCTTTGGTGAGTATCTGTCGCCCACAAGTGCACTTATTGAGATGGGAAGAGGACATAGAAGCAATGTAGCAAAAGTAACGTTTTCTATCGGTGGAGAAGAAGCGATCGGCACTGTGCCATAACAGAGCAAACTAACCCTGACCGTGCAGCGGGAAAGAATTGGAGCACATGGGGAACTCCTCCCTTATATAGAACAACGCTGGGGGTAGAGCCGACATTGGCGGGGGGCGTTTCCACGTTGGTACTGCTGGAAGAAAAAATTGCTGGAACCGCAGACAGGTGACAGCAGTCTTAATTGTGGAACCTGCTACAACAGCTTCCTCTTGAAGTAAGATCTTGCCTTTTTAATTTATATATATCTACATTACAGTATGATACAGAGGATGTTTGGCTATGTAAATCTGCAGATGACTGCAGGTTAGGAGCTGTAGTCAACCACGGCACCACGAATTCCACACTATAAGCAGCACTAAATCATATTTCAGGATGGACAAATAAGGCTGGTTTATCATTAAACTCAGATTAATGTGCTATTATGCATTTAGGGAGAAATAGCCCAGAGCAGGAATATGTGTTAGATAATAAACTATTAAGAACTACATTAGAGGAAACAGATTTGGGTATTATGGTTTCAAGGGACATGACGTTTACATTACATTGTAGGCAGATATCACAGAAGGGGAATAACATCTTAAATGTCATCTTTAGGCATACTAATGCAAGAAGCAGAGAGGTTATTTTGCCTATATGGGAGTACGGAGTCCAGGTTTGGTCTCCCTATAATGAGGGAGTCATAGCTATGTTGGAGAGGATTAAAAAGAGGGCCACAAGAGGAATAGCAAACATGAAGGGTAAATCATACCAAGAAAGGATGGACAAATTAAATCTGTTTTCCCTGGAGTACAAGAGCAAAAGGGGAGACATGTGTCTAGTGTACAAGGCATGGACAAACAACAACCTATGGGACAACCTGGGCCTAGAAACAACCAACAAATTATATAGCACTAGATCCCACCCATTACAGTTAAAGGCAAGACAATCAAGGCTTTTGAGTTAAAGAAACTGGTTTAATCAAAGGGTGGTAAATGATTAGAAGATTACCCACTGAGGTGGTGGCTAGTAGCACCACACTGTCTTTTAAACATAAACTGGACAAATGTTATAAATGTTAATTGATATCCATGGTGAGCATAATGGAATTAAGTCTTCGGGCTCAGTATGATTCCTATTATCGAGAATTGCTGACTGATGTTATGCTGTGCTACAGGAATATGTATGTACCATGATGTGATCTATCTGTCAGGCCTTTACTGTATTTTAATGTATTGTACAGAGCCTTGAGCGTTTTTATGGAAAGTCACCATACATTGAATCCTCGTTCCATTTACTATCATCTTGTCAATACTGCTTGTGTGATCACTTCTTAGACCACTCTCTTACGAAACCCTTTTTCTTCCCTTATATCCTCAAATCTTGACTACAGTAATTCACTTTCTCTGGATTTCCTAAGTCATTCCTCTCTCAAGGACAACATTTTTACAGTGAAGACACCTGCCTGCTCACCCACTCCTGGAATAATGATTCAATGAATTAATTCCACTGTCATGTCCACCAACTTACAGTTCAGTCCCATATCCACTATAAAACTGGCCTGTATCTTTTAACAAGTCTTGGCTTTACTCATTCCTGTCTTTCTGACAACATTGCTGCCTACCCTTGATTCCATAATCCCTGCTCCTCAATCAAACTCTACATCTCTTTCCTATTCCTATTCCTCCTAACCCCCTCTCAACCACAGTGGGAAAAATCCCATATCAAACTATTATTTAGCAGTCTACTTACTGCTGGGCATGGGCGGCTCTACACCAGGGCCTGCCAGGGCACGTGCCCTGGTAAAAAAATGCTGTGCCCCAGTTGGTGCCCCATATGGTGCAGAGCTTCTCCCATAGTAACCATGTATTAGTGCCCTGGCTGCCATCTGTTGTGCCCCAGCTGTGCCCTGGTAACCATTTGTGGCTAGAGCCGCTACTGCTGGTGGGAGGGTCTTCAAGATGATACTTCTGCTGTGCCATCTCCTTCTCCTCCACATCACCACTTGAACATTCCTCACCCCCCCCCCCCAAACAGTAATAACAGTTGCTCCTTTGGGATGGTGTATCCTGCACATTGAAACTAGCAGCAACTGAATGATATACATTTATTTACAATCAGAGATAGATAACATTAAAAAAAAACATACAGGGAATGTATGAAACACCTGTAGTTGCTCATGCTTGAATATTGACAGATGATGGTTAATAACTACACCAATATTCCATGACAAATTATGGATAAAGATTGGCAACCTCGGAGGCCAAATTACTACTTTCCATACTTGCACAGACCTGTATCCCATGTTTTCTCCTTACATACACACTCTGTTGTTCCCATGCTTACATTATTCCTGCACATCTGGTTCTTACCATACTTGCATATTCCTGCAAACTCTCTTCTCTCCAGACTTACATATTCCCCACACACCCTGTTCTCTCCATACTTTCCATTCTGCACCCTCTGTTCTCTTCATGCTTACATACAGTATTCCTGCACCCCTTGGTAATTATCAAATGAGCAACGCTGAAATGATAATGGGCAGAAAAAGATCAAAGGTCCATCCAGTTTGCTCTGGTCCCACCTACTTCCACTCTGGCCTATCACTCGGTGAGTTTAGTCTGAGTCCGCTATTTGCACCTCAGTTTGTTCAGTAGGATTACCTCCTACCACCTCCTTTGCTACCACAGATATCAACCCCCGATACTTGACTTACCTTACTTTGAATCCTTGCACCATCTCTCATTCGACCACTTCCCTTAGCAGGCTATTCCATTAATTGTCCATCACCCTAAGAAGAAGTATTTTCTCACATTTTTCATGCATCTAACCCATGCCTGTTTGTATCTATGCCACTTACACAGCTAAACAATCATTGACAATTCTCTCTGCTCATCCCCTTGAATTACTTACTTGTTTATATAATTTCTACCCTTTCCTTTCTGGCTTCAGGTGAGTACTTCAGCTTCCTCATAAGGCCTTCTTTACATTCCGTGTGTTATTTTGGAAGCCCTCCTATACACTGTTTTCAGATTATCTGCGTCTCTCTCTGAAGATGTGGGCCACAGACCTACACAGAGTACTTCAGGTGTGGCCTTAACAGGATCTGCTGAAAGCCACCCTCCTACTGGTGAATTCCCTGCCCATGCTGGCTTTAGCATACCCCTTGCTGCACTTGGCCTGAGGATATTTGCTAATAAATACCCAAGGTCCATTTCCTCCATTGTTTGGCCTGCTCTGACATCTTCTCTGCAATTCTGTGTTGGGGTTCTTTTTGTCAATATGCATAACCTTGCATCTTTTCCATTGAATTTGAGCAGCCAGATCTTGGAGACATTTTCAAGCCTCTGCAGGTCTTTTCTCATTGTCCAAATCCCTTCTCCATGTCCATCACGCCACACATTATTGTTTCATTTGCAAATAAGTTAATCTTTACCTTTATGTCCTCTTGTATGTTACTGATGAAAATATTAACAAGCATTTGTCAATGCCGAGTGCTGTCTCGCTGGCATTGGCATTGGTAGTGCAGGAGTTAGAGATGCATAATAGGAATAGCAGTGAAGTATTGAAGTGACGCCAACCCCACCCCCACCCTGCAGAGACTGACAGGCACTGGGGTGTGCCTTTGAGTTATCAGCTATAAGTGGTGAACGCATGGAACTGCCTTCCTGGAGAGGTTGTGGGGTCTAAAACAGTGGAGGAATTCAAACATGCATGGGACAGACATAAGGCAATTATAGTGGGGGGTTGAAGGAAGTAGGCTGTTGGTTAACTAGAATCTGCAGCTTATCCAATAGGTAAGGAAATAGGCAGACTGGGTGGGCCAAGTGGTCCTTATCTGCCGTCAAAGTCTATGTTTCTATTACGCTCATGCCATTTTACCTCATCCTACCCTGTAGACACTGACAAGTGTCGTGGTGTGCTTTTGGCCTTATACTTACCCCATTCCATAAGGAAATACGCTGAGACAGGTGCAGCATAGGAGAATGGGGTGAACTTTAGGGCCGAACACTCCAAGGCAGACCTCAATGCCAGTCACTGGCTGCAGGGTGGGGTTGGGGATGGAATGGCGTAAGCATTACAGCCAATGATCCCAAGTCACACCCCTGACGCCTGTCAGTCTCTACAGGATGGGGAGTTACAGTTGGAAACCCTAACGCCATAGGCGTTTGTTGGTATTTTCACTCCAAATTTTGAACATAGGCTTTTTGTGACCCCACTTCATGAAGAGTGGCACTATCAGTTTGTTAGCTGAAAGGTGGTTTTGCACAGCGGCCATGCTATTTGGCGAAACAGGGACGAAAACGCATTTTGGGAAGGATGTGAAAAATGACAACTGTATTGTTCATGATAAGGTGTAAAAAATGGCAACGTTGAAAATCTGGAGTGAAAATATGAAAAACTGGTGAAGTCATGAGCATGCATAGAAACTGTGCAACACATGTCCTTAACCCAATTATTTTGGAGATTTTTTTAACCACATTTTCAACATAGGCATTTTGGGACCTCACCCCATGAACAGTGGCACTGTGATTTTGTTAATCTGTCCCAAAAGTTGATTTCCCGCAACGACCATGCCATTGTGCTCCACAGGTGCGAAAACATATTTTGGGCAGGATGTGAAAAATGACAGCTATACTGTTCATAAGGAGGTGCGAAACAATGCCAGTGTTGAAAATCTGGCATGAAAATAATGCAAATTTGCGAAGTTACAAGGGTGCGTAGAAACTGGGCAACGCACGTTTGTAACACAGTCATTTCACGGACTTCCATCACCAAATTTTCAACGTAGGCATTTTAGGACCTCTGCTCATGAACAGTGTCACCGTCATTTTCTCAAACTGTCCCGAAAACTGATTTTGTACAGCGACTTCACTATTCTGTGCTGGACATGCGAAAACACATTTCGGCCAGGATATGTAAAATGATAGCTGTACTGTTCATAAGCAGGTGTGGAAAAATTAAAATTTTGAAAATCTGGAGTGAAAATATTACAAATTCACGAAGTTATGAGCGTGCGTGGAAACAGCGCAATGGACACTTGTAAAACAGCCTTTCTTTTGGATATTTTCCACCAAATTTGCAACATAAGCTTTTTGAGAGCCCCCCTCATTAACAGTGGCACTGTTGTTTCGTTAATCAGTTCCGAAAGGTGATTCCGTGCAGTGACCACAAAATCACCTTTTGGGGCCTAATAATGCCATGACAGTGACTGAATTCATGAGGAGGGGTCCCAATAACCCCACGTTGAAAATTTGGTGCCAAAATTCTCCAAATTGCATGAGAAATGCACCAAAGTTGAAAAAACCCTATGTATGCCATTATACAACTTACCAGCATTTCTTCAGTTCATGGTTGGCGTTGAAGAGTGCAGACGTGTTCCTGGTCCACCGAAGATCATTGCGCTGTGCTCCAGAGGTAAGTATGGGGTGAGGGGGGTGTGGGGAGACAGGGTGTGCAGAGGATGGGTGCGGGTTGGGGGAGGGCCACCGGACTCTATGAGGAACCTTTCTCTAGTCTGCAAGTTTAAAAAAATATATATATCACGGGACTTTTTTGTTTTACTGGGGCATTTGGCACACTGGGGTGGGTTCCCAGCATGCCACCTGAGTGTTTGGGGGGTGCTGTAGCTGATGGGGGATTGCGCACCCCCGTCGGCACATACTGAAGGGGGCAAGAGCTGAGGTGATTGGGCACCCCCTCGGCACATAACAAAGCGGGAGGACATTATGCCGATAGGGAGTGGGCTCCCTGTAGGCAATCGGGAACGAGGGGGACTTGACGCCAATGGCGATTGGGCCCCTGTCGGCAAAGAAAGACTGTTTGGGGATAGTGATGCCGAGGGGATTAGGCATCCTGGCATACACTTCTAAATGGAGGAGGGAGATTATGCCGACGGGGAGCGGCTTCCCGGCGGCAAATGAAGTAGGTTGGGCACTCTGCGCGGTGGCAGTAGGTGCTGCCATGTTTACTGAACTGCTTCACCAGGAAAGGCACGTCGGGAGGGCATGTTATTGCGCTGCTGCATGACGAGCTTGCTTCTCATTGAAGTGGCATTTTTGTTAGATCTGGTGGCCACTTTACGTATAGCTGGTGTCAGTGCCTGCATGTTGCCTTATTGGGGAATGAGGGACGCACCTACTGATACGTGCCCTGCATTCGCCCACAGTGATCGCACCTCCAAATCTGCTACTAATGCAATATGTTGGCTGGCGCGCACGTGCGAGCCAACATAAAAAGTATTGGTTCTAGTACTGAACCCTGTGGGATCTCACTCATCACCTTCCTGAACCCAAGGAAGTTCCATTTACCACCACTCACTGTGCTGTCTCCTTCACTCCGTTACTTATCCAATCTGATAAGATCTCCTAATCCCAGGTCCTGCAGCTTCTTCATAAGTCTCCTATAAAGTACAAAGTCAAAGATATGCTGAAGTTCAAGTCTCCAATCTTTTCAGACCACCTGTCACCAAAGACCAGTTAAATATTATCTGCTGATGCCTCCCAAAGTGCCCTCCATTTCTTTTAGTGTCCTGGGGAAAAGCCCATCTGGCCCCCAGTGCCTTGTTTATGTTGACCTCCTCAGCCCCTTAAGTGCCAGATCCCCTTAAATTTGTCCCATTTCAACTACTGTCTGTTCTCCTCCCTGAACTTTGTTGAGCACCCTGGAGGAGGACCCCCTTCCTCCACTGTGAATACTAAGCGGAAGCATCCATACAGTATGTCTGCCTCCCTTTCATCCTTGCCCACACACAACTCTCCGTTTTTGCTGCCTTACTATGGTTTTCCTCTTCTGCCTAATATACCTATAGAAGGATTTATTTTCCTTTGCAACCCTGCACTACTGGTTGGAGACTTCAATACACCAGACGTGGACTGGAGCATCCCAGCAGCAGCATCAACTAGGAGCAGATTTATCCTGGACTCCCTTCAGGGTGCCTTCCTCAAGCAACTGGTCATGGAACCAACTCGGCAGAAGGCAATACTGGACCTTGTGCTCACAAACAATGACAGTGTGATGGGGGTAACAGTGGGGGAGCACCTGGCTAACAGTGACTACCAGTCATTGTGGTTTGAAATCACAGAAAGAGCAGAACCAAACCACACAAAAACACGTATCCTGGATTTTGGGGGCAGACTTTGGGAAAATGGGGAGATGCTTGAAAGAGGCATTAAGGGGAATGGGACAGGAATCAGGGATTGAGGAACAGTGGGCAGTATTTAAAATGGGGATTATAAGAACAACAGAATTATGCATTAAGCAGGTTAGCAAGAGGAAAAGAAAGAGGAGACCATTATGGTTTTCCAAAGAGGTAGCAAAGAAAGTGAAAGCCAAAAAGATTGCATTCAGGCAATACAAAAAGACACAGGCAGAAGGGGATAGGGAGAAGTACCAGGAGAAACAAAGGAGGCAGGGAAGCTGTAAGGGAAGCCAAAGCTCAGACAGAAGAACACATTGCAAAATCAGTGGTTAAGGGGACAAACCTTTTACAGGTACATAAGGGAAAAAGAAGGACAAAGGAGGGATAGTGAGACTGAAGGGGAGGATGGGAGCAGGTGGAGGATGACAACAGTAAAGCTGACATATTGAACAGGTATTTCTGCTCAGTATTTACTAAGGAAGAGGGGGTAATGGGTCTGAAGGGAGTACAAGGGTGAGAATGGTGCAGAAATGGACACAAGTCCCTTACACAGAAAGGGTCCTGAAGGAACTGGAAGTAATAAGAGCTGATAAAGCAATGGGGCCAGATGGGTGCACCCCAGGGTCCTTAAAGAACTAAGAGAGGTGGTGGCTGAACCTCTGGCTATCCTGTTCAGCCAATCACTGGAAACAGGGAGGTACCCAAAGACTGGAGGACAGATGTAGTCCCCTTATACAAAAGTGGGAACAAAGGAAGCAGGAAACTACAGACCAGTCAGCCTCACCTCGGTAGTGGGAAAGATCATGGAAGCACTACTGAAGGAGAGATTCGTGGAACATCTGGTTGTCAATGGACTACAGGACCCAAGGCAGCATGGTTTCACCAGGGGAGGTCATGTCAGACCAACCTCATTGAATTTTGACTGGGTGACTAGGGAGGTGGATCAGGGAGGGCAGTGGACATGGCCTATCTGGACTTCAGCAAGGCCTTTGACACTGTGCCACATAGAAGACTATTACACAAACTAGGGAATATGGGTGTGGGCAGGACAGTAGTGTGGTGGGTAGGTAACTGGCTGGGTGGCAGGACACAGAGGGTGGTGGTAAATGGCTGTCACTCCACAGAGGGAAGAGTGACCAGTGGGGTACCACAGGGATCAGTGCTGGGACCGGTCCTATTCAACATCTTCATCAGTGACATTGCACAGGATCTAGAAGGCAGAATTTCACTGTTCACTGATGACACAAAGCTCTGTAACAGAGTAGACACACCAGAGGTGTAGACAGAATGAGAGGGACCTGCAGAAACTTGAAGAATGGTCAAGGGTTTGGCAGTTGAAATTCAATGCAAAGAAGTGCAAGATAATGCATATGGGCACAAAAACCCTGGCACAATATATCAGTTGGGGGTGAGGATATAGCATGCACCAAGCAGGAAAGGGATCTTGGGGTTGTCATCTCTGATGACCTCAAGATGAGAAACAGTGTGACAAGGCATCAGGTAAAGCAAATAGGATGCTGGGATGTATAGGCGGGGCATCACCAGCAGGAAAAGGAGGTCATAATTCCGCTATACAAGACACTAGTGAGGCCCCACCTGGAGTACAGTGTACAGTTCTGGAGACCATACCTATGTAAGGACATAGACAGGGTAGAGAAGGTTCAGAGGAGGGCAACAAAGATTGTGCATGGGTTGCATCACAAGTCCTATGAAGACAGGTTGAAGGAACTGAACATGTACTCCCTGGAGGAGAGGAGGGAGAGAGGGGATATGATAGAGACATACAAGTATCTTACAGGGAGGAACAGGGTGCAGGAAACACTATTTTTAAGCAAAAAAGATGTTTCAGGACTAGAGGGCATGGGATGAAGTTGGAGGGAGGACGATTCAGAGGAAACATGAGAAAGAATTTCTTCACAGAACGGGTGGTGGACAAGTGGAACACCCTGCCAAAGGAAGTGGTGGGAGCTGAAACAATCACGGGATTTAAGAATGCATGGGATAGACATAAAGGAATTCTAGAGGTCAGGGGTAAGGGGAAATAGACTTCTAGGAAAACAAACTGAACTTACAAGCTCAAATGGGCAGACTAGGTGGGCCATAGGCCCCTATCTGCCGACACTGTCTATGTATCTATGTATCTTGAGCTTTGACTATTTTTACCATTAATCCTACTTCCCTGTTCTGGTTAACCTCCCTCCTCTCATCTGTCTGACCCAGTTTGTAATTTTGAAATCTGCTCTCTTAGCCTTCCACAGCTTCCCTCACCTCGTTAACAAAACGTACACATTTCTTGTACCTGTTGCTTTTCACCATTTTTTTTCATGCAACATCTGGAAACATCCAAAACTGCATTCTTAATGGTCTCCCCTTTTTGCTTTGACACCATTAAATTGCCCTATCCTCTTGAGCTTTACTTGCAGTAGTCCCTCTACCCTCCCCAAATCCATGCTCCTAAAGTCTGGTACTAGCACCTTGATCCTGGGCCACTGTGCTCAGGTGGTTATGCAAAAGACACATAATACTTATCATTTGACACCGGGGGGAGACTTGACCTTTGTTTCCTCATTAAAATCATAGGTCAGGAGTACCATGTCTAGGCTAGCCCCATTTCTAGTGTTTCTCATACCTGCTGTACCATGAAGCTGTCCTGAAAGGCATCCACTAATGCCCGACTTATATGCACTTGCCCCAGGTATGTCCCAATCCCACTCTATGTCACGCAGGTTTAAGTCTTCCATCTCAACAGCCTTACTAACTTCCTTTCCAACAACCTGTCTTCAGCCTTAGTCTGATTTGGGGGGCCTGTAAGCAACCCCCAGCCTCATATTCTTCCCCCTCCACCACTTCCTATACCCATGAGCCCATGAGTTCACACATTCTGGCCCCCAGATGAGTCCCCCTTCATCCCCATTATTGACAACACACGACCCCCCAATTTTGCTATCTTTCTGGAAGAAAGCATAGCTTGGGATTGAGAGGTCCCAATCATGCTGAGGTGCAACACACATTTCTGTTACAGTTATGATGTCTTCTTGGTCCTCCATAGCAAACACCTGCAGGTCTTCCATTTTGTTTCCAAGGTTCCTGACATTTAAGCTGCTCACTCTCCATGCTTCTCTTTCTTTGTCTTTGCCCTGACCTCTCTGCTTCCCATCACCATCTTATTTATCAGCTTCTCCCACACTTCGTTTGCTCCTAATTATTAGTCCCACTCAGCCTCACTCCCCTACTTGGTAAAATGCGAACTAGGCCCTCTACACTTGCTACTACACCTTGGGGTCTTTTAACTTCAGGCTCACCTGCTCCTACTTTAAATATCTAGCAAGGAAGATATCAAACTTCTACCCCAGAGCCATACAAGACACTAGTGAGGCCCCACCTGGAGTACAGTGTACAGTTCTGGAGACCATACCTACGTAAGGACATAGACAGGGTAGAGAAGGTTCAGGGGAGGGCAACAAAGAATGGTGCTTGGATTGCATCACAAGTCCTATGAAGACAGGTTGAAGGAACTGAACATGTACTCCCTGGAGGAGAGGAGGGAGAGAGTGGATATGACAGAGACATACAAGTATCTTACAGGGAGGAACAGGGTGCAGGAATACACTATTTTTAAGCGAAAAAGATGTTCCAGGACTAAAGGGCATGGGATGAAGTTGGAGGGAGGACGATTCGGAGGAAACATGAGGAAGAATTTCTTCACAGAACGGGTGGTGGACAAGTGGAACACCCTGCCAGAGGAAGTGGTGGGGGCTGAAACAATCACGGGATTTAAGAATGCATGGGATAGACATAAAGGAATTCTGGAGATCAGGGGTAAGGGGCAACAGACTTCTAGGAAAACATAAACTGAACTTACAAGCTCAAATGGGCAGACTGGGTGGGCCACAGGCCCTTATCTGCCGACACTGTCTATGTATCTATGTATCTACATGTGATATCTCCAACTTGCTTAAGAGGGAGATTTGCTCTGAGAGCATGTACCCCCCCCTTCAGTGGGATGGATGCCATCACTCCTAAAGAGACTCCTATCCCAGAAGTGTCACCAGTTCCCTATATATCTAAACCTCTCCTCCCTGTACCATTTCCTCAGCCAGTTGAACTGGTCTGTCTTCAGAAGCCTCTCATTTTTCCATATGCCACATGAGTAGGACTTCTGAGAAGGCCACTGACACCATTACAGCCCTCAGCTTGCCTCTCAAACTCCAGAAGCTAGTTTTCCCCTCTTCTGCCTAATGGTTGGACAGGTCATTGGTCTCCAAGAGGACAATCGCATCTGGCCACTCCCCCACATGCCCAAGTATCCCCACTGTCCTAGTGTTATCATTTCTTGCTGTAGACCGATTACAATAATAAACTATATGCAAACAAACACAGTGGTCATACTGCATCACTCCTACCCCACTCCTGTCTATGCTATACTCACACACTCTACTGTGTCTCTTCAAATTCCAACTCTCTACTCTCTGCTACGCACCCAGTTCTCCCAAAATGTCCAACCATCCATGGTTCAAGAGTACCAAGCTTCACTTCATCATTAGCTCTCTCTCTTACTCCTCTCTCCAAGTGACATAAATCCCAATCTTGGCCCCTCATTCATTAATACCCCTTCCCCTCCTGCCCCCCAACCTTTTCTCCAACCCAGACTACCCTCCCCCAGGGTCTAAAGATCCTCCAGCTTAATATTCGTAGTCTTCTCCCTAAACTTCACCTGCTACTTACTCTTGTAGCAACCCTAAATCCAGACATACTAATAGTATCCAAGACCTGGCTAACAAAGTCCCTGACACATCATCACAATCCCTGGTTATGCCATCACCCAACAGGACTGATCGAGTAGGGGCAGCAGGCAATGCTATCTACTCCTCCTCTCTCCTCTCTCCAAATCACTGCTGTTCTATCGACCTCAGATCCCAAGACTTACGAAGCTCTCATTTTAAGACCAACTCTACCCTTCTCAGCTCCTATATTAATCGCAGGAATGTATTGCCGCCCTGGTCTACACTATTCCATTGCCACTGCACTAATCACCACCATTGGGTTCCTTGCTTCCTCAAATGAACTCTGACTCCTAGGTGACCTTGACTGGTTGTCTCCCATCCCAAGTAAAACTCGCACAGACATAGCTGCCCTTAACCTATCCCAATTAATCATGGAACCTACTCGCCTAAACCTCAAATCCCAAAACCACATTCTCCTTGACTGGGTCCTTACCCCCACACCCACACAGGGTAATCCAGTCCAGTCTACAGCCTGACACTCTTAAATGATCTACTTAGTTAGGAAAGTACACAGAACTAAGTCTCCCCCCAAATTGTTAACCATCTGCTCCTACAAAACCCTTGACCTTGCCTTGGTACATCAGGACCAAACCCTTGTAGACTGGGCCCCTATAACTTCTGCTAAAACTATAGATCTTGCTCTTGCATATTTGAAAGACAATTTTATCTCTATCTGGAACAAACATGCTCCCCTGAAGCAAGTCAGAGTACATGGTGCCCATCTGTGGGCCACTCTCTCAAGCTTCTGGCCTGTCCACAAGCTATGACACAGCATGGAAAACAAATCTACCGAACTCCCTCATGACTACTCTATCTACCGCACTCTCAGAAAAGAAATGCCTGCACTAAAGTCATCCAGCAGTCCAAAATTGAATACTTCTGGTCCACCTTTAATACCAACATAAGCAACCCGTCAAAGTTTTGGAAAGTAGTCCACTCACTAGTCTCACCCCAAGATAAACCTCCATCTCCACTGCTCAATATTTACAATCAACTCACAGCCAACCATCCCTTGGTAGCTGCTGAGTTCAATTTTTACTTTACTTGCTGCACCTCCACCTTGCTAGCCTCCCTCCCAACCCTCCCCTACCTCATCCCCTCCATACAGACTCTCCTCCAACACCACCATCAAACTGAGAGCTTTAACTTTTCACCAATCTCTCCAAATGACACCTTAAAGGCTCTCCTCTCTATAAACCCTACTAAAGGTAGCTTCCCTGATGGCCTACCAGACTTTGGTTTGACTTCAATAATGTTCAACACTGGCTAAGTTCACATTAACTCTCTCAATGCCAAGAAGACTGTCTCCATGACCTTTGGCACTAGGCAGAGACTCTCTAGGTTGCCTCCCTCCCCTCCTACCACACCCTTGACAGGACAACATTAGAGGACACCACCTCTTTTAAGTACCTGGGTGTCTGGCTTGACCAACACCTCAACATTTCTGAACATACTGATGCTATCCTGAAAAAATTGCCCCCCAAGCTCGACGCCCTTTAGGAACCGAAGTTCCTTACCACGTTAGGCGTGATCTTGTTCAGAAAATGATGCTCCCTCAGGGGCGCCATTTGGGGGGCGGGGCAGGGGCAGTCCCTCCCCCCTTCATTGCAGGCCATTGTTGTTTTTTTTTGTTTTTCAGCCCCTGGATACACCACCACAACCTTTCTGACAGGTTTGTGCCCCCTCCGTTGAAAGTCGAAATGGCCCCCCTGTGCTCCCTATTTTCAACTATGGCGACATAGTCTACAGTGTTGCTCCCAAATCTTCCCTTGCCAGATTGGATCCTGTCACTTTGCCCTAGACTCCCCCTTCTGCACACATCACTGCACCCTATACCACTCTCTAATGCTGCCTTCTCTGGAGTGCAAGTGCCTCTCTCACTGTGCTAAGTTCACTTCTAAATTCTGGTTTCGTCTCTCCTCTCTTACCTCTCCCTCCTCACTTACTGCTCCACCTCACACCTCCCGCCCTCTTAGATCCTCTGACTTCTGCACTCTAGCTATCCCTCATCACCACACCTCCGTAGGCCAGGTTACTTTCTCATATAGCTTCCCTAAACTCCGGAACTCGCTTCCTCCTCCTATCCAACTTTCCTTGTCCCCTTCATCCTTCTCCCTAAGTAACTTTTATTCCCCTAACTGCAGCTGCTCCTAACCACCCCCTTCATCCTCCACCTTAAACCCTAACCCTCTAACCCTACAAACCTCTCTATCCCTACATCTATCTATATTCGTTATCCCCACCCTTTCAATCCTCCCTACCTCTTGCACTTCCTCCCTAGACCACATTCCCCAACCCTCCCCCTGCCCTCCACTTTATCTTTCCTCCCTCCATCACCTTCCCCCTCTCTCCTCCTACTTACCTTCCACCTCACTCCTCCTTATAGGTCTCTCTCCCCTCTACCACCCATTAATCTCTTTTCTCCCTAATTTTGATCCTACTGCTCTCCTCGGCCATATGCAATCTGCTATTCCCTCTATTCTCTACTTACTTATAGCCCCCTTCTCACACTTACTCTCCCCTCTGTTGCATATCATCTAATCACTACAAAAGTTATATTTACCCTAAGTTACAGTGCCTATTTACAGCCCCCCTATCAGCCCCCCTCTAGTTATACCCTCCCCATAACTCCAGTGACTATTCCCCTGTCTCCCGCCTCCCTAACCTGTGGCACAGCTAACTGTACTGCCGCCAGCCACACCTGCTATGGCCACTCTCACAAATTCTAGCAACTATCCCCCCTGCTCTACATCCACCTAATCCACCTCCCCCTCCCCTTTCTCTCCCTCTCCTCCTAATCCCATCTGGTCCCACCCTCCTTGCAGGGTTCTCAGCATCCTGAAGAGGTTTGGGGCCTGGCTGTCTATCTCCCCACCCCTCCACTCCCCCCCAACCGTCACTCTTCCTCTAGGTCTACACGAACCCATGCTTCCTACTATTTTGGCACTTCAGTGTTTTACTCACCCACTGGCCTCATGGTCTCCAGCTCCGGGTGTTCCCATGTAAGTTTTCCAGCCTATGGTTTTGCTTACCTCGGCTGTAGGCTTTGTTATATAGTGCTGTAAGTCTACTACAATGTTATGTTTAATTATTTATTCTTGTACTGTATTAACATGCTAACATACTAGCAAGCCAGCAGAATAGGCCTCATGGTCTCCCGTGTCTGCTTGTAGCCAGCACCCCTACTGGGCACCCGTTTTGTTGTCCCCCAACCCCTTAGGGCTCCATATAAACATAGAATTTTTGACGGCAGATAAGGACCACTTGGCCCACCTATTCTGCCCATTTCCATACCTAACGGATAAGCTGCAGATCCTAGTTAGCCAACAACCGACTTCCTCCTACTCCCCGCTAGAATTGCCTTATGTCTGTCCCATGCATTCTTGAAGTCCCCCAGTTTTTGACTCTATGACCGCCTCGGAAAGGCTGTTCCATGCATCTACAACCCTCTCTGTGAAGAAATACTTCCTCATATTACCTCTGAGCCGTCCACCCTCTATCTTCAAATTGTGCCCCCTTGTTCTTGCACATCTCTTTTTCTGAAAGATGCTACCCTCTTGGACTCTGTTGATTCTCTTGAGGTATTTGAAAGTTCTATCATGTCCTCCCTCTCCCTCCTTTCCGCGAGGCTATACATCTTAAGCTCCTTTTGACTTTCTTCATATGTCTTCTGGTGCAGACCCTGCACCATTTGGGTTGCCCTCCTCTGGACAGCCTCCACCGTGTCTATGTCTTTGAGGAGATGGGGTATCCAGAACCGTACACAGTACTCCAGATGTGGTCTTACTAACTGTCTGTACAGAGGGCCAACAACTTCCTGTTTTCTACTGGTGATGCCTCTCCCTATGCATCCCAGTATCCCCCCAGCCCTCCTTACTGCCTTCTCACATTGCTGGCCCACCTTTAGTTCATCTGATATGACCACCCCCAGGTCCCTTTCCATTTTTGTTGTTGTCAGTATCTCACCCCCCACTGTGTACTCTTCCCCTGGGTTTTTGTTTTCCAGGTGCATTACATTGCACTTCTTTGCACTGAATCTAAGCTGCCATACATTTGCCAATTCCTCCAACCTTGCCAAGTCCCTTTTCATCCTTTTCACACCACCTTGCATATCAACCCTGTTGCAGATCTTTTTGTCATCTGCAGAGAGACATACTTTCCCTTCCAGTCCCTCTGCAATGTCACTTATAAAGACATTAAAAAGGACCGGCCCCAGTACTGAACCCTGCGGTACCCCACAAGTAACCCTCCTTTCTTCATGCACCACCATTTCCTTTCCAGGGCATTTCCTCGGAAAGGGAATTCCATGGCTTCAGCCTCCCCTGAACCTGTCCCAGCCCCTCTTGAACCCCTCCATGGTATGCTCCCCCACCAGGACCCTGGGCAGCATATTCCATGGTTCCCCCACCCTCTCAGTGAAGCAACACCTCCTCTTCTCACCCTGGGTCCCCCCTCCAGCTTCCACATGTGCCTCTGGTTGTCCACCTTTTTTAAATCTGAACACCTCCTCACGCCCTTATTGATCCCTTTACATACTTAAGACCTCTATCATGTCCCCCCGTCTCTCCTCTCTTCCATGGTGTAGGTGTTGGGCTCCTCCAACCTCTTCTCATAAATCTTTCCCCCCCATGCCCCAGATTATTTGGTTGCCCTCCTTTGGACCCTCTCCGGGAGTGCAAAGTCCCTTTTAGGTATGGCCTCCAGAACTGCACACAGTACTCAATGTGCAGCCTGACTAGGCAGTTATACAGATGGAGGATCACTTCCCTCCTTCTGGAGTTAATCCCCCTAATGATGCAGCCCAGCATCCTATTTGCCTTTTCCACTGCCCTTCATTATTCATTTTAACATCCACCACCTCCCCCAGATCTCTCTCACCCATCAATACTTGCAGCGTGTCTCCCTCCAGGGTGTACACTTGCCCCAGGTTACTGACCCCCAGGTGTAGAACCCTGCATTTCCCAGCATTGAACTTCAGTCCCCACATCCTCAACTACCTTTCCAGAGCCTCCAGGTCTCCCTGCAGGGCCACTCACCCCTCCTCCCCATTCACCAATGCTTCCAGCTTTGAGTCATCCTCAAAGAGACTTAGTTTACTCCTAATACCCTTCCCTATGTCAGAGACATAGGTGTTAAACAGGAGTGACCCCAGGACCGATCCCTGGGGAACCCCACTAATGACCCTCCTGAGGGATGAGACTATCCCCTCAACCACCACCCTCTGTACACGCTCAGAGAACCAATTTTTTATCCACCTGAGCATCTGCCCCTCCCCACTCCATCCCCCCCCTACAGCTTTGCCAGCAGTCCATTGTGGGGAACTGAATCAAATGCCTTGCTGAAGTCCAGAAAGAGGACATCCACTGGCCTACCCTGGTTCAGAGCACTCATCACCCAATTGTAGAACTCCACAAGGATGGTCTGATACGATCTCCCTGGGACAAAGCCATGCTGCCTATTGTCCAGGTGCGCCATCTGCTCCAGCTGCCCCCAAGCCTTTTCTTGACGATGCCCTCCATTACCTTGCCCACCACGGACATCAGGCTAATGGGCCTGTAATTCCCCATCTCTTCTCTTGATCCCCCCTTTTGTATAGGCACAACATGAGCCACCCTCCAGTCATGAGGCACCCATCCCGTTTGCAGAGAGATGTTGAAAAGTTCTACCGGGGGGCCGCCGGAACATCCACTAGTTCCTTCAGCACCCTTGGATGGATTTTGTCTGGTCCCAGAGCTTTCTCAGTCCTTAGAGACCGGAGGGCTTCCCTCACCCTATCCACTGTAATTTCAACCTCCCCATCCCTTCCCCTATCCACTTGCTCATCCTGACCCTCACTTGCTAGTGCAGGCCCGACACCCACCCTAGTTTCAGCGGGTCTCCCTGCTTGTTCACTGTCCCTCCTGTCGAGATGTTTGGGCCCCACATTCCCCCCCCCGGTAAAGACTGAGGCAAAGTACTTATTTAGTACCGCCTCTGTGCCCATCTCTCCTCAGTCTTAATCCTGCTGATCTAACCCCTCGCTTTCCTTCTCTCCCCTATGTATCAAAAGAACCCCTTGCTCCCTCTCCTGATATCCCTGGCCAGGTTTTGCTCCATCCTCACCTTGGTCAGTCTTACCATCCTGGTGACTCTCCTGGACATCAGTTCGTACTACCCCTGCTCCCTTTCTCCCCTTGAGTGATTTAAGCGCACAAAGGCAGCCTTTTTCTCCCTCACTGCCTCCTGAACCTCCCGGGTCCACCAACACGGTTTTCTAGCCCTACTGAATTTGTGTCTCATCCTTGTATAGGTCCCGTTAGCATCCTGCATCCCCTTCTTAATGATCTCACACCTGCTACTAGCATCCATATCTGGCCTTATCTCGTCCAAGTACCCCTTGAGAATCCTCCACATGCCTCTGAAGTCCACTCCCCTAAAGTTGATTACCACGGTCTTAGTGCGGGTTTCATCCCCCCCAGGTGCAGGAAAAACCAGACCATGGCATGGTCACTCCCTGCCAGTGGGTTGCTCACCTCCAGACCCCTAATCTGATCACCGTTGGCTAGGACCATATCCAGTATTCAGCCTTCCCTAGTTGGCTCCCCCACCTGCTGGATAAGGAACACGTCCTGGAAGACATCCAGCAATCTCTGCTCCCTGACTATTGGGGACGTCATACTCACCCAGTCTGTCCCAGGGATGTTTAGGTCCCCCATGACCATAATACTTCCTTTGCCCAGTCTACAGCGGCCCCTAATATTCTCCACCAGGCTCTTCTTCAGCCTCTCCGGCAGCATGGGGGGTCTGTATACGACCCCTATTTTTATTCTCCTACCCCCCCTTGCATTTGCAGGGTGACCCAAATTGCCTCTACATCCCCCTCAGCCTCCTCCACTCCTTCAATACCAATGCCATTTTTGACTATCAATGCTATCCCCCCTTCCCCACCCCCTATCCTTCCTGAACATTATGTTGCCCTCCAGGTTTAGGTCCCAATCATAGCCCTGGGTGGCCCACATCTCAGTGACTGCTGCCACATCACTGCCCCCTCAACTAACATTGCTTGGAGCTCAGGCATCTTGTTACCTATGCTCCTGGCATTGATCAGGACCATCCTCCACTCCTTAACCCCCATCCCCAACCTCTGTGACCCTGTGCGGTCTCCTGCACTTCCCCTCTGTGCACTGCCCACTGGCCTTACACCGTACCTTGCCATCCCCTTAGTAGGACTGTAATCAGGCCCTTTTAATGGTTCTTCTGTAACAGCTCCTCCTTCCTTCCCTCCCCCTTCACAAGTTTAAACCCCACCTCTCTTGGACGAATCCTGCCAGTTTCAATTTAAGAATTTCCCTCCCTTCCAAGTTGAGGTAAAGCCTATCTCTAGCGTACAACCCTTTATCCTCCCAGGTTCGCTCAGTCCCAAGCCACTATATTCTTTTGCATTATGTTTATTTGCTCTCCCAACCATTGTAACCCTTCCCGAGGACGCTTCTGGAAACGAGTTGTTCTTCAGCTCATGTTGTCTTTCCTGGTGAAACATTTTGCAAATAAACAAAAATAAATAAAACATCAATGTGTTAAATACCAATATTAAACAGGTCTCTAAAATACTGATGTACCATAGAAAGATCATTAACATGAGGATGCAGGCTTACTTGTAAGTGACAACAATTATAAGTTAATATGACCTTTGAGGGGATTTTTTATGGTATAAGTGACTCTGAGCCGGAGGTTTAGGTGAGAGGACCAGAAGCAAAACTAAGCAGTTCTGACTGCCCAAACCTCAGGAGAGGAGTCACTGGTACCATAAAAGTTACCCCTCAGAAGCCCTGTTTTCTCATGATAAATCACTAGAGTTTAGATTGACTGATTTATAATAAGCTCAGATTTTTTTTTTATTTTATAATGCCATCCACCCCTAGCAGTGAAGTGGAGAACTCTCTTCTAAAGCCCCTTCATGAGAGCACACTGTACACAGGATAAGAGGTACAATGGCTCTGTGTGCTGATTGGCTGAAATCACATTACTGGTTTATAATAGTAGATATAAATTATCCATAATTTATTCATATATTTATTGAAATGTTTCACCAGGAAGGCACACTGAACAACAAGCTGCTCGTCTCCCGGTGCGACCTGGGGGGAGGGGAACAAGAGGATATGACATAGCATGGTGTACAATACACTGAGTGGCTAAGCACAGATACAGTTTGTGAAGTATAAAGCATCAGTAATACAGTACAGTCAATACATTTGGTGGTAATTAAACACAGGAGTTAAAGAGAAGTGGAAGCATATAAGTCAGGCAATACAATAACAACAGTAACAATGAAGTGCTAAGAAATTCCAGGAGAGGGCTCAAGGAAGGGGGCAAGTGCTATTAGTAGAGGACAGGGAGAAGTAGGTGGGGAAGGAGGGGAGGCTGGGGTGAAGGTAGGCTGCCAACTCCAAGGCTGTCCTCCAGATTGTTATGAACCCTGCCGGGGAGGAGTTGGTGAGTAGAGCAGTACAGGGTCATGAAGGGTTATAGCAGGAGCAGCAAGGAGCTAGGGAAATTGTGGAGGCAGTGCTGAGGGGATAGGTGGAGGAGGAGTGCCTTAATTGGGGGGTTCCAGGTTTTAGGGAACCGATAGGAAAAGCTGGTCTGGCCGATAAGGGAGGAACAGCGAGGGACCATCAATGTGCTCCTGTCATTAGATCTGAGGGAATGTGAGGACAGCAGAGGAATGGCAAGAGAAGATGAGAGGTAGGGAGGGAGTTCACCAAGCCAGAATTTGGAGGCTAGTTTGGCACAGTGGTTGAGACATCTGTTTGACAGTGATGGGAAGGCAAGAGAGCGATAGAGTTCACAGTGATGGGTTCGATAAGGGGAGTCGAAAGCAAAGCGGCAGAAGGAGTTAAAGAGAGTGTCCAGTTTGGTCAAGGGAGATTTGGGAACAGTACCGTAGACTACATCACAGTAGTCAAAGATAGGGAGAATCATCTTCTGGACAAGTTCGTGCTTTGCAGCCAGCGAGATACTGCTGCGATTCCTGTAGAGGAGTCAAGCTTGGGGCGCAGTTTTTTCAGGATGGCATCGATGTGCAAGGAGAAGTTGAGATGTTGGTCCAACCAAACTCCCAGGTACCTAAAGGAGGATATGTCCTTGATGGGTGTCCCGTCAAGGGTGTGGAAGGAGGGGAGGGAGGACAGCTAAGAGAGTCTTTGCCTGGTGCCGAAGGTCATAGAGACTGTCTTCTTGGCATTTAGGAAGAGCTGGTGGGAAGCAACCCAGAGCTGGACTAGGGTGAAGTCATGCTGTAAACCGGATTCCATGGCAGCAGGGTTTTTGTCGGAGCTGTACAAGACAGTGTCAGCGGCATACATGTGAATGGAAGAGGTCAGACAGGCTGAGGAAAGGTGGAGAAAAGCATGTGACCAAGTACTGAGCCCTGCAGAACCCTAGTGTTGATAGAGAGAGGAGGGGAGGTGAGGTCGCAGATTTTTAACGATTGGATTCTGCCACCGACATAGGATTTGAACCAGTTGGTAACAGACAAGGCAAGGCCAGCTGCTGAGAGGAAGTCAAGGAGCAAGGTATGGGAGACTGTGTCAAAAGCTTTGGCTAGGTCCACAAAGATGGCTGATGTGATCAGGTCTTCATTTATCCCTGTAAGGATAGAATCAGTGAGCCTGAGGAGGGAGGGAGGTGGTTGTAGAGTGGTTCTTCCGAAAACAAGATTAGAATGGGGTGAAGAAGGAGGAATTAGCAAGGAAGGAGGACAGCTGAGAGAGTGCCAGGTGTTCCTGGAGTTTAGCGAGGGTAGGAAGGAGGGAGATTGGGCAATAGTTACCAGGAGCAGTCGGGTCTCCTCCCTTGGGGAGAGGCTGGACAATGGCATGCTTCCAGAAGGAAGGAACTTGAGAAAGTGAAAAGAAGAGATTTAGAATTATAGAGATAGGATAAGCAATAGCAGAAGCGGAGAGGTAGAGAAGTTTGGGATCAAGGCATCTGTCAAGAACCCTTTGGAGGGGTTAAGGGAGAGGAGGACACTCAAGGCTTCCTCAGTTGTAATGGAAGAGGAGAAAAGGGAGGGGACAGGCAAGGGGTGCAGCTGGGTGCTCAAGTGAGGAGAAGGAAGTTGGGGGATACAGCACAGGAGAGATGAGGCACAGGAGGTGTAGTAAGTGTTGAATTGATTTGCCACCAAGTTTGGGCCAGATACCAGTGAGTTATTTATTTTAAGAACTGGGGGGAGGGGTGAGAGAAAAAGGCATGGACCACTCTCCAGAATTTGGATAGGGAGTTTATATTAGTTTGGAAAGAGGCTTTAAAATATTCGGACTTAGCCAGTTTGGTAGCTTTAGTATAAGAGTTGCGGAGCTTTCTGTGCAAGGCATAGTCACTAGGGTGATTAGTGGATTTATGTTGTTTCCAAGCCTGGTTCCGCTCTCTGAAGCAGGCCAACAATTTCGAGGTAATCCAAGGGAGGTGGAACCCATGGACCCTAGTCCTCTTAAAGGGAGCAAATACATTCCAGGTGGAGATGAATTTGTTGTTAAAGTAGTCACGGGCTGGGTCAACAGAAGAGGAGGAGGATAGGTGGTCCCAGTCAATAGTTGCGAGTTCAGCTTTGAGTGAGGTAAGATCTAGGGATTTTAATGATCTAAACATGATAATTTGAGGGGGTGCTTTCGGGCGAAGGACCTGCGAACAAGGAAAATTGGACGGTGGTTGCTAAGGGAGTCAAGAAGGATCCCTGACTTGGTTACACAGTGTGGGTGGGAGGTTAGTGTCCAGACAAGCAGGGTATGATTGAGAGATTTATGATTTAGGCATGTAGACTCGAGTATAATTTGGGAGAGGTTTAAAGCAGCTACGTTGCCCCATAGCTTAGTCACCTTAGGAGATAGTCAATTTAGATTCATATCACCCAACAAAAACAGTTCACCAGATTGGGAGATAGAAGTGATGGATGATAAGAGTTCCAACACAACTGATGAAGGGATACTAGGGCGACAGTAGGTGCCAGCTACAAAGATAGGGGCTGTGTGGGGAAAGGAGATTTGGGTAACAAGGGCCTCATATAAAGATGGGACAGAGGAAGATAGAATCATTGTAGATTGCAAGGAGGACAGGATAAACATGGTAATTCCTCTTCCTCGGCTAGTACTGTCTTGTCTGGAGAGTGACTATCCGGGGATGGCAATAGCATTGTCCAGGATACTTTTCTTGAGCCAGGTCTCCAATAGTATTAAAATGTCTGGGGCATGAGTTACCACAAGGGGTTTAGACGAGGTCTATTTTAGGTAACAGGCTGCAGATGTTTAGGTGCAGGAGTTTCAACCCATTGGGGATAGAAGTTGGGGCTGTGGAGAAAGAAGTGGCAGGAAAAGGGGGCGTAACCAAGATGGGTGGCTGGAGGGGGCCAGGGTTGGGATGGATGTTCCCAGATGAGAGAAGAAGGAGGGCAAGAATGATGCAATGTAGTTTAGGACTTTTATATTGCATATGGGAATTGAGGGATGGTGGGGATGAAGGAGGGGATAACAGAGAAGGAGATGAGATTGCGAGCAGAGGCAAGGAGATTTGGGGGAGAGAACAGAGAGGCAGGAGGAAGGAAAGAAGAGTAGGTCCATATTATGAAAGGGGAGGAAGGGGTGATAGCCAGGATAAATGAGGTATCAGGTGTGGGAGGGAGTGAGGGCATGGCTGTGGGAGAGATGGGTGGAGGGGAGGGGAGAGAAAGCACCAACAAGAGAGAAAGGAGGAAGTACGGGGTCACCATTTGAGTAGAGAAATAGGAGTAGCATGACAAGTAATAGATTTAGTAACAGAGCAATGAGTAATAGATTTAATTATCAGAACAATGAGGGTATGGGTGAGAGAGACCTATTAGAAGCAGATCACTTTAAGGGGGGTGAACAGAGTACTGTAACAAGTTATAAGAATGCGATGTGCAGGGCCTAGGCCTGTTTAATGAGGTTGGTGCCAGGGAGGGTGGTGGGACAAATTATCAGTGAATTAGCAGAGTAAGAGACTAAAACAAGTGCAGGATTTTAGAATCAGAAGCTAAATTGCCATTCTAGTTCAAAAACTAGTGCTGGAGCCAGGTTTTGAATGGCAAACCAATCAGAGCAGCACAAGAGCAAGAGCTGGGCAATGGAATGCTTGGTGCAGTCTCCGGGCTCTTGCCGTGTACAGACTAAGGAGAGCGGGCTTCAGCAGCAGTCATGGCTGTACCTGAGACTTCGGTGGCAGGCAGAGAGAAGGCTTGTGGCCAGCTCGGATCAGGGCCAGTCCACTTGTAGCAGGGCCCCCGCTTGGGGCAGAGAATCTGAGACTTCGGTGATGGACGGAGAGGAGACTTGTGGTTGGCTCGGATCAGGGCCGGTCCGCTTGTAACAGAGCCCCTGCTTGGGGCAAAGAATCTGAGACTTCCGTGGCAGGCAGAGAGGTGACTTGCAGCCGGCTCAGATCAGGGCCAGTCCGCTTGTAGCAGGGCCCCTACTCGGGGCACAGAATCTGAGACTTTGGTGGTAAGCAGAGAGGAGGCGTATGGCCAGCTCGGATCAGGGCCAGTCTGCTTGTAGCAGGGCCCCCACTCGGGGCACAGAATCTGAGACTTTGGTGGTAAGCAGAGAGGAGGCTTATGGCCAGCTCAGATCAGGGCCAGTCTGCTTGTAGCAGGGCCCCCGCTTGGGGCAGAGAATCTGGAAGAGAGGGAGAGATAATAATTACATAATGAAGGCTGCAGCCATTTCAAGGAATCTTGAGAGATCAGCCAATGTCATGGATGGCCAAGCTTTATGTCGTTATACAAGTCTGACCCTCAGTGACACTTATTTCTGTCTCAAGACTCCACGAAATGACTGTAGCCTTGGTACAAATTTATGAAGTGTTCACATATTTATATCTATGGACTTAATGATACCAATAGGTAAGCTTATATGCAACTGGTAAGTTGGGGGCAAGAACAACAAAAGACGGTAACACCTTACCAGAGTAGAAGGTACAAAACAGACAGGTAAAGGAAAAGGGATAGGCTAAAATTAGGAATAGGAGCAACACCTTATCTAAGGTAGTTTAACAACAGCACATGACAAAACTGCGCAACAGTAACAGAACGGCAGGGAAGAGTGAGAGGGCGCAAAACCATTAAAGGGTGAATGCATAGCAGTGCACCCTCTCATTCTCCCAGGCAGAGGATAAGACATCTGCTGGGACAGGGGTCTGCTGAGCACCTGCCATGGCTCAATAAGGATGAGTCACTGGCAGGCAGTATGTTTGGGACTGGATTTTCAATTCCTGGTCCCAGATGCACGGATTTTGACATTTTTCACACTTTGTGCAATTTTTATTGTTAACCCCCCACTAGATATTTTTAGTTGGGGGGCACAGCCCCCTGCAAAAAAAAAAAAAAAAAAAAAAGAAGACATGCCGCTGACAGTATATTGCGCTGTATTGGCAGCATGGTATATCTTGCAACATTATGACCCTGTGCTGTTTCACAAAGGGGTATAGCAAACAACATAAGGGGAAAAGATTTCCAAGTAACACAGGAGACTAGGAATTGGGAATGCTGGAAGTGGTGCAGTGCAGTGGTTGTGGGGCAGCAGTTTTCAGAGGGACTTTCTGGAGATTGCTGTCCCATCTGCAAGCAACTCTGTGGGTTGAGGGAGGAGGTCACTAGACTCCAGGTCGAATTGGCTAGGAATCGAGGACCTGCTCCCCCATCCAAGGGTGCCAGCTCTAACACTGTTACCTAACAGGATTCTAGAGATGAGTAGCGGCTGGACTATGGTGGGCTCAGGAGGGGGTGGGGTGGTTTGGAGGCACATTCTCAACAAGTACCACTACAAAATTCCTATGACAGGTATCATCCAGAGCGCAAGTTAATAAAGAAAGTTGGGGGAGTGTAAAATGGAGAGGGAGGGGGACAGAAACATTAACAAGCTCTCATCAGAGCTGAAATGGCTGTGGAGAGCTTTTGGTTTGCTTTTACCCATTATTTCTTTTGCTGTATAATATTTTCATTATCCAAATGTTTCACAGATAATACAGTACACATCACTTAATTGAAATACAGCTAATGTATAGCCATTCTCTTTTCTTTTGCAGACATCTTCCATCTGTGTACAACTCCCTCTTAATCCATATTATTCACCCATTACTTTCTCCATATCCTTTACATTCCTTTATTCCCTACATCCCAGATAGGGCGAGTCCTATTTTTCAGCAGTTAGGCTGCCTTTTTATATCATCCACATCTCTTGTGTATTTAATACTAAACAATAGATCTAACTTGGCTAAAAAGAAACAAACCTAAGAAAAGAAAAAAGGAAAAAGAACACCACGTAGTGTTTTTTATGTCAGGCCCTTCTAAGCATTGGCTCTGCTCTCTAAATTAAATTTCACCTGTCTAATTAGCTATCTAGTCAGACTCTTGATTTAATTCTCCCTCTTGTTTTGCTTTACACCCTTTTATAAAGGCTTTTACCATTTCTCCCTCACGTAGAATTGTCGCTTCTCCCAGGGTGAGAGTATTTAGAAAGGTTCCCCAGACTCTGGAGAATTGGTCCTCCTTTCCCTTTAACATATAGGTCAGTCTGACTACTGCTAAGACTCTGATGGCCAAGCTTCTCCATTGTTCCATCGTTGGTACCATGTCACCCAAAGATTTTGAATCCCCTGCCTGGCCACCAGCAGTAGGACTCCCACCTATTAAGGATAAAGATCCCATGTACCACCTGTTGCTTCTTCCACCCCCCATTAATACCGATCGTGGGGAGAACTCTATGGCTCTACCCATCATCTTTGAGAGTTCACCCACCACTCCTTCCAGTATGCCCCTAACTTTAGGCATTCCTAATAGTAGTGTATGAAAGTACTCTGATTTACTTTACATTTTCCACATTCTGGGGATATCCCTGGGTAAAATGCATGCACCATACAGGGTGAGTAATATAAATAATGTAAAAATGTATACTGCATTTCTTTGTACTTATTACATTAAAGTAGGCCCATGTGTGACTGCAGCACTGCTTCCCAGTTAGGGTCTAATATCTCTATCCCTAGATCTCTCACCCACCATCATTTGACCTTGTGAGTCTCTCCCTCAAAGAAAATTCTATCAAGTTTAACTGCCCCGCCCACCTTTCACGTGTCTATTCACTCCCAGTATCACTCTCTGTATTTCATCTAGTGGCAATTTCCCTAGACTGTCTCTGTAACCTTTTACAGTAGTCTCGGACTTGGAAGTATTTAAAAAGGTGTGAGGAAGGGATGCCTACCCCCATCCGTATCTCCTGAAAGGTGTACATACCTGCTCTAGTGATCAGATCCCCGACACATCGAACCCCTCCCCCCCCCGGCCTCCTGCCAGGTTTAAATCCTCCATCTCCTACACCCGGCAAGAATTCAGGGTTGTCCGCCACTGGCACCAGTATGGTCTTTACTTGATTCACCCCTCTTCTTTTCTTTATAGTTACCCAGGCCTCCAGGGTTGAGACCACCAAGGATTAGGATCTCTCAACCTCCTGTATGCTTGTAGATCTCCCTCTCCTAGCTAAACCAAAGCCTGCCCCGGGCATCCTTCCTCCTTCAGGTCCAGCCAGATGGCTGCCTTTGCTCTATTGACACAGTTGTGAACATATCTATACTGTGTGGACAAATAGTATCCCTTTATGTCTGGGAAGCTCATCCCTCCATTTTCTCTATCTGCCTTAAGCGTTTTGAGGCTCACCCTAGGTTTCTTCCCCTGCCATATGAAATCTGTGAAGCCCATTTCTAATATTTTGATGTCAACATTTTTCGGGCATCATTTGCACAGCATACAGAATTCGAGGCAAGACATTCATTTTTAGAAGATTCAGTCTACCCATCCATGATATTGGCAATGCCTTCCACCTTTTTAAATTTTTTAGGACAGTTCCGAACAATGGCGTATAATTCAATTCATAAAGGGTACCCAAATCTTTACCCTCCCTTATTCCTAGTGTAACCCCCCTTACAAATGGGGGTTCCCAAGAAGTCTTCCTTGAACTTGCTTAAATGCTCACTGCCAGGCTGGTGTTCTGCATTTTAGCAGTTTAAATGTATTACCAGAGAGTGCCTGTATAGCTTCTGTGTACTGTGTCTTTAAAAACTGCCTGGATTGCAGTCATACTTAATCTGAGAGGGAGCTCTGTAAGAAGATGTACTTGTTTGCTGATCATTTGTTAGAGTAGTAATAATATTGCAGTTTGTTCTAACCTGCCTTCTTTGCAGCATGGACAGTTCTGTTTGGTTCCATCATCTTGGTCCTGGACTGCAGAATGGGCCAATCAGTACATTTGGGACTCTAAAATGGAGCCTGCCTACAGGGGCTTGGTGGGGCCAAAACTTGTAGGAATTGTAGTTTTGGGCTTTTGGCACCTAAAATAACCTGGAGGGGGAGCCCTTGTTGTGACTGACAGACAGATCAGCCAACCGAACCTTTTGGATCTTGGGGAAAGCCCACACTGCTTGCAGTTTCAGTTAGATCTGAGTTGGGAAGTGAAGAAGTAACAGCTCGAATGATTCGAGCAGCAATCCATAATTAGTTTGCGGAGAACTGTGGAAAAGCCCGAGTTTGGCGTGCATGTCTGCCTGCTGTCCCTGAGAGGGAACTTGTGCTTTTTCGGAATGAATCCAAATTTGCAGAGCGAATTAAGCCACTGAATTGTGACCAGGCTTTAACCTGAAGAAGACTGAAGATTTGCTGAATGCGATTGGCCTGTCAGGACTTCCAGCTACCTCTTAACTCCCGGATTGTACCAGAGACTCTGTAATTGTGACCGGAGGGCCATCTGCCTGGTACAGTGGAATTTCCTTACATGTGAATGTGAATGTGCTGTGTGCTTATAGTGGGTCATGATGTGGTTCCCCCACTGTGTGTCTGGACTGTGTTTTGCTTGCTGGAGGCTGTATCCAGCTCCACAGACTGAATCCATATCTATTTCCGTTTGCTTGGGCCCTGCTACACTGGCCCAGCCAGAATATCTGCCACGCAGAGAAAGTCATTGAAGAGAGACTGGCCTGGGGATCAGCCCCCCTGCTCAATGCCTTGAACAGAAAGGATGCCTCAGTGATTCATGTGGGCCCTGCTTCTCCCGGGCACTCCAGCTCAACAGCCTGCAGTCTCGATTTCGTCCTGCCTATGTCCAGTATTGGGTATCGTGAGTAAACATCAGGGTAGCTGCCTGCAACAACAGCTAAATCTAGAAGTGTTGTCATTTCATTGTCTTGTTGCCTTTTCTTTCATGAACTGAGCCCTCAGACTCTGGATTACAAATAGTGTGTGTTGTGCATGTTGCTTTCTTCCATCACAGGGCCCCAACAAGCTGCAACGTTCCTGGCTAGCCCACTGTTTTCCTACCTGGGTACCCAGAGTGTGCGACTCTGTAGGGACTCTGAACTGCATGCATAACTGTCTGATTAATACAGCTTTTAAGCAAATCAACCTGATTACACCCATCCCTTGTTCAAGTCCCATGAATAAATCAGATTTAACTTTGTTTGCATTTAACATGACTGTGGTTCCAGTTTGTGCCAAGAGTATTGTACTGTTGTTATTTGCTGTGCTTAACCTTGTTTTACAGGGGGTCCCCAGGGTCAAGCTAGAGGAACCAGCCCTGGTGGTAAGTACAAACAGTATGGGTAATTGCCTGGTGAATAAAAGCCATTGTGAAAGTGATTATTGTATATTGTTCAGGCCACTAGAAGGGGAAAGAGGGGGGTTACAGTGTCCTGGAGGGCTGTGCCCAGGTTAGCTTGATCACTAACTACCCTGATCTCCGGGTGAAGGCATCCGTTTCATTACCCAGGCCCCTTAACCTGCTACTAGCCAAGCAGGCAGGGGTAGTAGCCCTTGGGATAATGCCACCTAGGGGTTACACTAGATAAGTAAATGCCTGGTTTACTCTCCAGAGGCCCCATGTGTCCCTCCTTTCTTGAATATTTCCCCCAGGTACATTAGCTCCGACTTGTGTCTATTTAGTTTGTATCCTGAGACTTTGGCAAAGTTGTCTATAATCTGTAGCAGGGCTGGTATCGAATTCTCCAGTTCAGTCAGAAATAGCAAAATGTCATCTGCATACAGCATGATAATGTGCTGCGTCTCCCGCTTACCCAGAATCCCTGAGCTTTGAGGGTCTCCCCTGATCCTAATAGCCAGAGGTTCTATCATGATGGCAAACAACAGAGGAGATACGGGGCATCCCTGCCTAGTGCCTCTCTCATTCCTAAATTCTTCGGACAGCAGGCCGTTCACTAATACTCTCACTGTAGGCATCCTGAAAAAAACCCTACCATCTGTATGTATTCATCTCCCAGCCCAAATCATGCCAGCATCTCCATCAAGTCGTTCCACTCCAGCCTATCAATCGCTTTCTCTGCGTCCATGGACAGGACACAAACCTGCTCAGGATGCTGAGACCCCCACCATATTACATTCAACAGTCTTATCATATCATATTATGGTAAGAGAGCCTGCCCTGTACAAAGCCCGTCTGGTCTGGGTGGACTATCAAAGGGAGTATTTTCTCCAATCTCAGGGCCAAAACCTTTGTCATGATCTTAAAGTCACAATTCAACAAAGATATTTGCCAATAAGATGAGCACTCTGAAGGGTCTTTACCTTGTTTATAAATAACACAAATATTTGCCTCACAACAAGTTTTAGGTAGCCCTTTCTCCTCCTTTGCCTCCTCCATTACGTTTCTCAAGGGTTTGGCTATCCCCCCTTAACTCTTTATAATATTCCACCCCAACACCATCTGGGCCTGCTGCTTTACCCGATTATGACAGCTTATTGCTTTATATACTTCCTTCACTTTAATTGCTGCACCCAACACCTTCCTTTTCTCTTCACTTAGCCTAGGAATAGGCAGTCCATCCAGAAATGCCCCCATTGCTTGTTCTGATCCCTGGCAGTCTGCATGGTACAATTTGGCAAAGAAATCCCTAAAGCCACTTCTAATTTGGGCGTCCTCCCTCACCAACTTCCCTTCTCTATCTCTAATAGTCACTATCTCTTTATTTCTCCTGCCACCCTTCATAAGATGCACTAATAAAGGTCCTGATTTGTTGCCCCACTCATATATTCTTTGCCTTGCGTATAAAATCCTTGCTCTATCTTTTTCTGTTAGGTTAAGGTTCAGGGCTTCCCTATAACCGCCTGAAGCTCTCGCAGCGTCTCTCTGGTTCCCTACTACAGAATGTCCCACTCTAGTTCCCCAATCTTTTCCTCCAATCTCCTTTGCTGTTGCTGTCTGTCTTTTTTCATCTTGGCCGTATACCCAATGATAACCCCCTCATATATGCTTTTCCTGTTTCCCAAAAATTCCCTTCTGAGTCCACCATCCCTTCATTATTTATTATATAATTGTTCCATTGGTCCTTCAGGAAATGCCGAAACTCCCTCTTGGTTAGCAGATACGTGGGGAATCTCTACCCCCCCTACACCCCTATTTTTTGTCAGAAGGATATCTATCTGGACCGAAGCATGGTCTGACAAGAATATTGGACTGTGTGCCACCTCCTTCACCCTGGAGTATGGGTCTCTCTGGATAAACAAGTAGTCGAGCCTTGACCAAGTTGCATGCGAGTGAGAGTGGAAAGTATACTCCCGGGCCCCAGGATTCCGAGTTCGCCAGGCGTCAACTAAACATAAATCCATTAACCCCAATCTTCTTTGCTGGATGGCTGCTAATCCTTGAGGTCGATTGCCTGAGTAATCCATCTTGTGGTCTGCCACGCAATTAAATTCTCCCCCCTTGTTAGATTCGGGAATTGTTCTCTTTATCAATATATCAATTAAATGGGTTTCTTGGAGCATAGCAACGGTTGCACCTTTCCATTTTAGTGTAACTAACACCTTTGCTCTCTTAGCTGGGGATGTGAACCCCTTTACATTCCAAGCGATTATTGTACTACAACTACTTAATGCCTACCTATAACATTCTGTTTTCATTGACACTTCTGTTATCATGTACTCATATTCCAGCCTTTTCAAAAGTCCCTTCAGTGTGAGTAAGTGAGCAGAGCATTCCATGTAGTTAATAATAAGAAAAGTAACAAGAACTAGAACCATAACAAGAAACTTTAAACAGTAAAAACGTTTCCCTTCCCCCTCCCTCACTCCACATTTCTCTCAACTGTTTTTTCTTCCATCTCACCTGTCGTCTGTGTGTTCGTCTGTTAACCCTTGTGATTTCCCCTATGCTCCCTCTCCCTGCATCCTTCTTATGTCGAGTTTATTTTTGTGAGAAAATACTTTGTGGTCTCTCTATTCCACATGCCCATCTTCTGCACCCCCGAGTCCTCCGCATATAATTTGTGCAGGACATCTCTGCAGGGTTCGTCATGGGCTATCCCTGTTTCCCCTCTCCCCCTTCCACGTGCCCTGCTATCCCCCTCTCCAAGGTATCAGTTCCTGTATGGTTCTGTAATCTTCCCCAACCACCAGTTACACTCAGCCCTTCTTCATATCCCTCCCATCTGTGGCCATTTGGCTTCCACTTCTATGAGGGTTTCCGCAGGCCAAGGGGTGAGGGGCCAGTGCCCATGACACATCATACTAAGCCCTCCGCCCCTCCCCACAGCTCCCTTCAGAAGTCTTCAGGTGTCCTTATATTCAATTTCCCTTGGGGCACTCCATGCATGCCCGTGGCCTTACCCGCTAATGTCCTATTATCAGAGTTCCTGAACATCACCCAGGAGTCAGGAGTCTTATTTACTGTAGTGCCAGGAGTTGCTCATGGGGCTCATGTCATGGCCACAGACCAGTTCGTATTAGGGATAAATCGAGTCTCTACTCTGTCTATAATTAGTTCAGTGTCTCACGTTCTTGGAAGCAGCTCAAACTAATTTACACGGTAGCTCTCCTTGGCGCAGTCCCTTGATTAAGAAATGAGAAAAACAAGAATTAGTGTTTATTGCAGCCTCACAGTCTCTCGGGAAGCCACCAGGTCAGCCCTTCTTATTCTTCTTGTCCCATTCATCAATAAAACCTTGCAGCTTCCCTGACTCCCCAAATTATAACCATGGTCCCCTCCAATCGTACCTTAATGGTCGCTGGATACGCCATAAAAAACTCCAGACCCCTCTCTCTCACTCATCTGATCAATCTGGTTATTAAATCAATGTCTTTTCTTCTGGATCCTTAGTGACATGTCCTGGTGCAGTGTGAGTTTGTGCCCCTCGAATAGGAACTCTTTCTGGCTTGTGAAGGCAGTCATCAAGGCCTGGTGATCCTGGTAGTGGCGTAGCCTGAATATGACTTGCCTCTGTGGCTGGTCACTAGGCGGGCGCAGTGCCAGTGCCCTATGTGCTTACTCCACTTTGAGCCTGCTCTGGGTCATTCCCAACAGCTGAGGGAGGATTTCCGAACAAAACTCCAGGAGGTCTCCCTTTCAGTTTCCTCTGGCAAACCCCGAATTCATAGATTGTTCCTCCTACTATAATCTTCTTGGTAGTCAAGGGCTTCCTTTAGTTCTTCCATCTCCTTTTCAAGCTTTGCTAGTTTCTCTGGTGTCTCCCTCGTGGCATCTTCTAGGTCTGATATTCTCTGTTCCACCTCATTAAGTCTCCCAGTATGTTGTTTTATTTCTGTAGTGAGACCTGAGATGCAGTGCTTGAAGTGATCCCACCTTGGCTTTAGATCAGTGAGCACTTGCTCCGAGATGGCTTTGCTGATCAGTGCTATTTCCGTTCCCAGCAGTGAAATTACACCTATTCCACCTGTAGTCGTACCATTGTGCAACGCTGATTTCTTGGCATTTTTTGCTGTTTTGCCCATAGACAAGAACTCATCCATTCTGGAGTCAGGTAGAGACTTTTAATTATTGAATTATGGAGGTATCTCAGAAAAATACTTTCAAATTCACTATAGGATGCAAAGCGCTGGAGAGATGCAACTTGCTTCCACATGTAACCCCTAGGTGGTGCTATCCCAAGGGCTACTACCCCTGCCTGCGTGGCTAGTTGCAGGTTAAGGGGCCTGGGCACTGAAACAGGTGCCTCCACCCGGAGGACAGGGTTGTTAGTAACAAGGCTCACCTGGGTACAGCCCTCTGGGACACTGTAACCCCCTCTTTCCCTTCTAGTGGCCTAGACAATATGCAACAAACACTTTCACAGTAGCCCCTATTCAGCATACAACTCCCTACACTGTTTGCACTTACCACCAGAGCTGGTTCCACCAGTTAGACCATGGAGACCCCCTGCAAAACAAGGTTAGGCACAGTAAATAACAACAGTACAGTGCTTTTGGTACAAACTGGAACCACAGTCAGATTAAATGCAAAAAGAGTTAGATCTCATTTATTCAGGGGACTTGAACAAGGGAGGGGCGTAATCAGGTTGATTGATTCTAAAACTGATCTTGCCAGGCAATTATGCATGCACTTTTATTCCCTGCACAGTCACACGCTCTGGATACCCAGTTGGAAGTAAAGTGGGCTAGCATGGAACGTTGCCCGGGGTAGGCCAGCGTCGCAGCTGGTTGGGGCCCTGTGATGAAAAGAAAAGGCATGCACAACCACACACAATTTGTAATCCAGAGCCTGAAGGCTCAGTTCATGTAAGGAAAAACAACAATGCAATCAGATGACAACACTTGAGATTTAGCTGTTGTTGCAGGGAGCTACCCTGATTTTTACTCACGCTACCCAATATGAGACACAGGCTAGACGAAATGGAGACTGCAGGTTGATGACTGGTTTGCCAGGAAAAGCAAGGCCCACATGAATCACTGAGGTGTTGTTCCTGTCGTTCGAGATGGTTGAGCAGGGGGCTGATCCCCAGGCGAGTCTCCCGTCAATGATGGTTTCTGTGCCTGAAGTAGCTGGCTGGGCCAGGTGGCAAGGCCCAGGCTGGGGGAACAGTTTGGATTTTGAGTCCGGTAGTGCTGGATGCAGCTTCCAGCAAGCGTGGCACATTTACACAGTGGGGAACCAAATTGCGACCCACTAACAGCACACAGCACATTTATAGTAATGCAATCACCATACCACAATGCAGAAGGCAGTCCAACTGCAATATCAGTGTCTCTGAGCAAAACCGGGAATTCTGTGTAAATAGGTGTCTTGACAGGCCGATTGCATATAGCAAATCTTCAGTTTTCTTCAGTCACTCTTCAGTGGCTTTATCGCACTCCAATTCAGATTCAGTCTGATTGCTAAGCCTTTCAAAGGATTCCCTCTCAAGGGACTGCAGGCAGACAGGCCAAACTCAGCCTTTCCGACAATCTCCCACGTGAACTATGCAGGAGCTGCTGCTTGATTCACTCGAGCGGTTTTCTCTTCAAACTAACTCCAGACCGACTCTTCTGCTCGCCATACCCATTAATTGGGGCACAACGAAATGGCTCTTAGACGTGGTCCGAAATAAAGCTTCTCTTATCTCTCCATGCAGGAGAGCTGAAGGCAGGCAGGCCAGACTCAGCCTTCCCGCCAAGTCCCCACGCTACCCCGTGGGGCAGCAGCTCCTCAAGCTGGAGCTGCTCACTCTTCCAGCTCCAACTCACTTCTGCCCCTCTGCTGTAGGCAGCTTGGGAATTTCCCTTCGGTCTAAAAGGTTCAATTCATTGATTCATCTGTCTGTCAAAGCAAGGGTTCCCCCTTCAGGTCTGTTTTGGTGCTAAAATGTAAAAACTACAACTTCTACAGAAATTCACTCCCACAAGACCCCTGGGGACAGACTCCATTTTAGGGTCCCCAGAGGCACTGATTGGCCCATTCTGGCAGTCCAGAACTGTCCATGCTGCAAAGAAGGCAGGTTAGACAAACTACAATATCATTACTATGCTAATAGATAATCAGCAAATAAGTACAGCTTCTAACAGAGCTCCCTCTGCGCAAATAGCGATGGCAGAACGGAGCAATTATCTGGCAGCCCGGGTGGGATTCAAGCATAGAAACACACAGCCCCCTCCCAGATTAAATAAACAAAACGTTATTGGCAGCTCTTAAAGAGACAGAGCACAGAGGCATTAAGGCACTCTCACACAAACACTTTTAAAGCGCTAAGACACAGGATACCAGCCTGGCAGTGGGCATTTAGGCACACCCAAGGAAGACTTCCGGGAACCCTCATTTGTAGGGGGGGGTGTTATACACAGCTGCTCGTTAGCGCCATCCCAGATTATTTTTAATGAATTTGCACAATGTAGATCTGCTGAGAGGCAGTTTCAATGTGGTCTTCCTTTTACACATTTTTACAATGTGTTTTCTGAGAAGATGCCTGCTGATTGCTATGTATTTAGCCTGGATAGTTCACAGAAGACATGGCATCTTATTTCTAGTGGGACTCTACATCTACACAATATTATGCTGTATTGCGTAAAATCAGAACACACTGAGAACAATATTTTACATCTTGACTAGGCGACCCTGAATAAATACATTATAAAAATGATAAAATCATGACCCCACTGAAAACAAGATATTGCATCTAATCTGGAGCATCCTGAGTAAATACAGTGCAACTATGTGTAAATGAAGATCCCTATGAGAATGAGATGTAGCATCTCCCCAGCGCTATCCAGGATACAAAATATAGGATAAGAAATATTTAAAGGAGATCTTCTGTAAATGGAACTTCACTGTGTTCACTGACATAAACAGTTTCTTTACTGTTTTATTACATGTTAGATTGCAGTATTTATTTCTAATGTTGTGGCCATGAGGATGGAGTGTACAGTGTGTGTGTGTGTGTGTGTGTGTGTGTGTGTGTGTGTGTGATTGCTGTAGCTCAACATATTTTTTCCCCAAAAAGCATAATAAAAAATGCCTGCTGATTGCTATATATTTCAGCTGGATAGTTCACAGAAGACCTGGCATATGTGTGAGACAGTGCTTATCAGACAGTGATTAAAAAAAAACAAACAACTCCTCTTTTTAGATTTGCTGGGAAAGGGTGACATTTATAAGGTATGAATCTTTTTTGAAAGACAATACTGTACCTGCCCAAACTGAAGCTTGTAGCAAGAAAATGTTTAAATGCTAAGTATTTAAATGTGCAAGTTGTTGCATTTCGAAGGGGATAAACAAATCTCCAGTTTAATAAGCAACCAATATTTAACAAGCTGTTTCAGTTTCCTAATGGCCATCTGATAAGCAGCTTAGAGTTATGTCTCCAACATTCTAAACAGAAAGAAGGGAGTAATTTATTTCAGTTGGCATAGTGATTTGTAGATGTGGAAGGATACACTGAAAACTCCAAAATATGTGTTCCATGGTACTCCATTTTTAAAGCAACAGGCAGCAAAATGGCATAAAAAGAGAAGGGGGATGGAGGGGCAGAAAGGAAAAAGGGTGGTAACAAGCACAAAACCAAACAAAATCTGGAAGGTCATGTGCACAAATGTTAGAAGTAACTAGCCTGCTAACTGCAGCACCCATGTTTGAAAGTGAGCATGGTGCCTCAGAGGGCAAGCAGGAGAGAGGGAGGTTGGATGAGCATCCATGGACAGCTCTCCACCTCCAGGGGGGGGAGGGTTGTGGTTTTCCGGCATACTAGTAACAGCCACTGAAGGCTGGGTGTCTAGCAGCTGGGACCACCTGGCTCTACCGAGTCGTCATCAGACGTATGTGGGATGGGTGTGAGAAAACCATGTGTGACTGTGCACCGTGAAGGCCTCCGACCCCGCGTGCTGATTGATGACGCAGCCAGCCCGAGGACTGATCTAGGTAGATTTCAATCTCCCCTCGGGGGGCCACACTTCAAGGGGCAAGTCACGGGCCTAGGTTCTGGGTGGCTGCTGGGGGACACAGGTGCTGGGTGTGAAGGCACCAAGTCGGGGATATCCCCACCAGAAGCACAGCAAATAAATAGATTTAAAAAAAGAAAAAAAAAAAGAATGCTATAAGTCTAGTAAATAAGATGCCAGACCCTAGAGGCCACAATGGTTAAGGCCAACCTGGACATAGTGGACATTACCGGGTCACAGTGCACTGAAAACTACAACTGCAACATGGACATGCCAGGCTATACTCTGTTCAGGAAAGACAGGGCGGGAATTAAAGGAGGAGCAGTGGTACTTTAAGTGAGAGAGGGCATTAAGTGATGGAGATTCAGGGAATACAGGGGGAGAAGAGGTACTATGAGTCACCATGGAGTCAGAGAACAGAACCACTATTCATATCAGCGTGATCTAAAGACTTCTGGCACAGGGGGACAAGTTAAATAAAATGTACTGTTGGGCCTTGTTATTCGATCAGTGCCCTTAATTAATCACCAGGTGACCATCATAACATCTAAAAACACTTGGAAAGTAGCTCTACATAGATTATAATGGAGCAAGTCCCACGCACTCCCTGGCCTTACGTCATACCATGGCTGTGTGTGGGGGTGGAGCATGGGCGACAATAAAAACTGGAAGTTGTAACAAACCAGTGGGGACAATCTTACGAGTGAAATTACAAGAAAACTAAAGAGCTACTTTGGGGAAGAGATACAGCACATGCTTTTCGCAGAGATAAGACTGTATATCTGTGCTGCATAGCTGTATCCAGTTAACTTGGTAGAGCTCTTTAAAGGGGGCATAATGAAGGCAACAAACCTCTGCAAAGTGAGCAAAGGAAAGAAGATAAAGAGACCACTATGGCTCTCAAAAGAGGTGACAGAAAAGGTTAAGGCTAAAAGGGTTGCATCCAGAAGGTACAAGGAGATGCAGAGGCAGGATAGGGATGTGTATCCGAGGAAACAGATGGAAACAGAGAAAGCAATATGGAGCGCAAAGGTGCAAACTGAAGAAAGATTAGCTGATGTGGCAGTGGGACAAGACATTTTTAGGAAAGTATTGTAAACGAAAAGAGGAAGACCAAGGGAGGGATTGTAAAGTTACAAAGGGAAAGGGGGTACTGTATGGAGAGGGACCAGGAAAACGCAGACATCTTGAAGAAATATTCCATAGAATCATAGAAATCTGATGGCAGAAAAGGACCTCACCAGCCATCGAGTCTGCTCCCTCCCCACCACTCATCTCCCATTTCATGAACCTCCCTCCCCCACTTACCAACCCCATATGTCTGTCCTATGCCCTCTTGAATCCTTCCACCGTTTCAGCCCCCACCACCTCCTCTGGTAGTTTATTCCAGGCCCCCAACCACCATCTCCATGAAGAATCACCCCCTCGGAGGGTCACGTGATGCTGCAGCCTGAGTAGTAGTGCCTGGTTGGAGCTCCCGCAATCCCAAGCTTTCATTTCATAAAAATTCGCCTGGAAAGAAGCCTTGCAACATTTCAAGGGCAGTTTTTGCTATTGGAGCTGCTGTGGAAGTGGTTATTGTCGGGAAATGGAGGCAGAAATGAGATCCGCTATGCCTCGGCACCCCCCGCCTGTCTCCCCTGAGAAATCCGGGAAGAGACCCAAGGCCCAGTCGACGGGAAGCGGCAAGATGTCTACTATTACTACCCCTCAAATGGCAGTTCCGGAAACAACACCTCTCACCTTAGAGTTATTCCGAGCAGAATTGCAGCCTTTTCGGGAGGACAGTTGTGACTGAGATCAAACAAATGTCTGGGGTGCTGGAGGAGCTAAATATCAAAGTTTTGGATGCAGATGCCCGAATTGCCTCTCTGGAAAAGACGGCGAGTCGCACGGAGGATGCCATGGTCAATAATCGACAACGTATTAAAAAGTTTGAGCAGAAAGTCGAGGATTTAGAGGGGAGATCCCGAAGAAATAATGTTGTTATGCTAGGAATACCTGAAAAGGAGGAGGGCCAGAATATGGTCCTATTCGTCCAGAAGTTGTTTGAAAAGATCGCCGGCCCCTCGCCTTTTGGGACCTCGTACACCCTCGAGAGGGCCCACCGTGCGTTGCGCCCCGTCCCAGCACCCAGCCAGCAGCCCAGACCCCTGATGGTCAAGCTATTAAATTACCAAGAAAAGCATCACCTGCTGTCAAGGATAAAAGAGCTAGACCAAGTCCTTTGGGAAGGCAAGAGAATTCGCATAACTCAAGACCTACCGGCAACTGTGCGACAAAGAAGATCACTCTTCCACCCTATTGTGACCAAACTTATTGTGGCAGGGATAAAATTCCGCATGGGGTACCCGGCCCGCTTTCAGATAATGTCATCGGGGGCCTGGGTATCCTTCGAAGATGTTGATTCTGCCACGAAGGCGCTGCAGAAGGAGTACCCCGACCTCTTTAAGCCCAAGTGATGCGGTGAGAAAGTGGAGGTGACTCGCTGGTGTCTCGTCAAGGCCGGAGAAGTCCCGGAGAACGAAGACTTCTAAGATGCAAGCACGTTTCATTTACTTTATCACGGACTGTGTGGTTCATTTTTCTTTAGTATTGTTGGACTTATTAGTTCTCTTCATGACTGGTTATGTTTGAACTCCTCGGGGGGGGGTGTCTCAAGAAAATTGAACATTGTCTGAGGCAAGTTTTCGGGCGGACAAAGGCTCAGCATTTAGGCCCAGACAGAAATTGTTTCCATTATTGAGCCCGCTTTAAGCTGGAGTGCAGGTTTAACTGCCATGATGTTGAGGTTTGGTCCCCTCGGTGGCAATTATCGAGAAGGAGCGCCGTAGGCGGAGGCCACATTGGGGGTCCTCATCTGCGGTTTCTTAGGGGTCATGTGTTTATTTGTGGGGACTGTTGTCTGGGCATGTTCATTTGTTGGAATGCAATGCTTCCTGAGATGTAGCGATTTTAGTAAGTCTTGGGATTGCGGGAGGAAAAGGGTTGTGGACCGCAGCAGGACTCGCTGCATCACGTAACAATGACAGGAGGGTTTAAGGAAGATGGGCGCAGATGCCTAGTCTATATCTTATGTGACACATTCCTTGGGGGATTGGGGTGGGAAGGAATGGGTTTCGTTATCAATGGGAGGGAGGAGGGTGGGAGGGGTGTCTGTGTTTGTTGATGTTTTTTCGGAAAGGGAGTGGAGGGAAGGTAGGGTGGTTCGTGGGGGGGGGACCTCAGCACAGCTCAATGGGGATTATTGTGAAGATATGCTACTAAAGGACTTATTTGAAATATGGTCTTGTTAAAAAATCAGCAAAGATAGCTAATACCATAAAGATTGCAACTTGGAATGTTAAGGGTTTAAGGCAGCATGTTAAACAATACAAAATCCTTAAGCATCTTGCGCTGTTATCTATAGATATTGCTGTTATACAGGAGTCGCACCTATTAGACTCAGAAGCCAATTGCATGAGGCGCCCACAGATCGGACACGTTTTCTCCGCCGAGGGGGCCACTAATAGTGCTGGGGTTCTGATAATGATTAATAAGAAGGTCCCTTTTGTATTGAAACAAGTACTCAGGGATCCACAGGGTCATTTCCTGTTTATTCCCTGCCATTTGTATGCTACTGAAATGCTTCTGGGAACTCTGTATGGGCCAAACTTAGATTCCCCCGACTTTTTTGTGAAACTAATTGAAATACTATATCCATATTTAGCACTGCCGCGGGTCATTGGAGGAGACATGAATGTTGTCATGGATTCTTCGATGGACCACTCCTCTTCCACGTGTAGAGTTTGCTCACCAGCTCAAAGGGCTCTGTCGGAACTCTTGGAGCTGTATGCCCTATGTGATGTTTGGAAAGTGTTACACCCCTTAAAAAGGAAATTCACTTTCTTATCCCCAGTACACAATACAGCCTCACGTATTGATTGTATATTTCTTTCTCAAAGTCTCCTTCCCGGAGTGGTCGAAGCCTTCATACAGCCAGGCCTTCCCTCAGGTCACGCGCTGGTTATATGTCATTTAACGCCACCTTCTTTCCCTAAGAAATCTCCTAGGTGGAAGATTAATAACCAAATGATAAAAGAGGATAGTGTGGTCAAAACAATTAGTGAGCATATACGTCAATTTGCAGAAACCAACTCCGGCACTGTCGTTAGGCCAGATATGCTCTGGGGAGCTTTCAAAGCGTTTATGAGAGGGACTTTAATCGGCATAGCTACCTACAGGAAAAAAGAAAAAGATAAGAAGTTAGTTGCGTTATTACGGGAAATTCAGTATAAAGAAACAAGAGTAGGTCTATCTTTTTCTGAGTTAGAAAAACGGGAATTGGTTAAATTAAAGGAAGACTACCTTGAATTGTTAAGAGACAAAGCTGAATTTGCGATCCTTAAGGCTAAAGCAGCATACTCAGATATGGATGAAAAAGCTGGGAGGCTGCTGGCATTGAGGATTAAGTAAATAGAGTCGAATAGACACATTTTGTCAATACGCTCTCCAACAAACAATGTGCTAATGACAACAACAGAGGAGATAGTCTCTGAGTTTCAGAAGTACTATGCTAATTTGTATAGTGCTAAAAAAAAATTTGGCACCCGATGCCAGCATGGATAGTTACCTGGAGACTTCTGGTCTATCTCCTCTGTTGGAGCCCCAGCAGGATCGATTGATCTCTCCAATAACAGCGGAGGAAATTGCCAGAGTTGTCAAGGCGCTACCTTCTGACAGGTCGCCTGGCCCGGACGGGTTCTCGGCCAATTTTTATACAAAATTTCTAAATCAATTGCTTCCTCTGGTAATGCCCCATTTCAGTATATATTATCCGGTGCCCAAATGGATCCAGCCTTGTGAGAGGCTCTAATAGTTCTAATTTTGAAGCCTGGGAAGAACCCGGAACTGCCGGCAAGCTATCGCCCCATATCTCTGATGAATCAAGATATTAAAATACTAGCCAAGATATTGGCAGACCGTTTGGCATTAGTGATAACTGATTTGGTCAGGCCAGAGCAAGTAGGGTTCATGAAAGGGCGCTCCTCGTTGGACCATCTTAGAACTCTGTCGCACGTTCTTTCCGCAACCAGAGACGCTTCTTATCCAGCGGTCCTAGTCTCGTTGGATGCGGAGAAAGCGTTCGACAGAGTGAATTGGAATTTTCTACTCAGGGCCCTGAATGCTTACAAGATCCCGGAACTTTTTCAGAATTGGATCAAAACCCTCTATAGCGACCCTTCAGCTAGAATAATGGTCAACGGTGCGATTTCTGATAAGTTTCTACTTTATTCAGGCACGAGGCAGGGCTGTCCCCTCTCACCCTTGCTTTTCAATTTATATTTAGAACCCCTTATCCGCCGGTTGAAGTTCTCTCCACGGATCCAAGGTGCGACTGTTCAGGGACACAAGGTCAAAATATCAGCATATGCTGACGATTTTCTATTACAGTTGACTGATCCAGACAATTCGATACCGGCTTTACTGGAGGTGATGCAGGAATTTGCTAAGCTCTCCAATTATAAATTGAATGTTGACAAATCACTGCTGTTCCCGCTTAATTACAGAGTGGATAAATCATCTGTCATTCAATGTGGCATGTCCTGGACACCGAACTCCCTAAGATATTTAGGTATTCAAGTGGTAAGGGAACCGGCCCGGCTTTTAAAGCTGAATTTGGACGAGCTAGTCAAAACCTTAGAGGTAGACTTAAATAGATGGTCCAAGTTATCTATTTCACTTTGGGAGCGAGTAAACCTTATCAAGATGAATTTCTTCCCCAGGATCTTTTACCCACTGTATTTGCTCAATACATGGATTCCCATCTCATGGTTCCGCAAAGTCAATGCATTGATAACAACATTTATCTGGGCCAAAAGACAACCCAGGATCGCATATTACAAGCTGGTGGCTCCCAAGGATAAAGGGGGTCTTCGCCTCCCATCCTTGATATTTTACTATTGGGTGAGTCACATGGTGAAGTATTTGAGATGGTTGGAGAATGCGGGAGAACCTAGCCCAGAGGACGGACTCCCTGTGTGGCTCCGAATAGAACTATCTGCTATCAAGCAGTGTGGCTTGGTACCAATATCGCTGCTCCATATAAGACCGAGTGCCCTTCCCCCCCAGTTGAAATCTACTCCACTGGCGATCTCGGTTAAAGTACATGCCCAGATATGCTCAAGTATGGAATACAATCAGGCGACTGATTTGGACCAACCTGTTGGGGGTAACCCCAATATAAAAATTGGTAATAAGCCAATCAGCTTCAATTGGCTCCCACAACTGGGTAATATCAAGCTTGCCCAGTTGGTAGCACAAGATGGCTCGTGGCTCTCAATCACTACTATACTGAACAGATTTGCTATACCCACTAAGTCCGTTTTTAAGGTCTTACTGTTGAAGCACTTGTTAATAAAAGAGTTTGGTCCGGTCCCACCTCTTGGAGACAGGAATGTGTTCCAGGACATGCTGCTTTCATTGATGGGTTGTCGTCATTCGGTATCCGATATTTACAAAAGCTTATATAATTGCAAATATCCGGAGGTATTCATACCGAAGACATACTGGGCAACGTACTTCCCTGGATTAGAGATAGATTGGGCTGCACTCTGGGCAAACTCTCACAAATATATTACACAGGATAGATTACGATTGGCACAATTCCATATCTTACACAATATATATTATACTCCCCAAAAACTGCACAGGTATGGTCTTGCAGATTCTTCCTCCTATTCCAGATGTGGGCAGGAAGAAGGTATGCTTTACCACATATTTTGGTCGTGTCCGAAGGTTTCTATCCTCTGGGGTGACGTCCAGCAGAGGATGGATCCCCTTTTGGGCCTTTCCGATCTTTTCACGCCGGAGGTGTGTTTGTTGGGGGATTACACTTCCATTCCAGTTTCATCAAGAAGATATTATATGGCCTTAATCTCATTATCAGTTAAAAAGATTATTCTTCGGCACTGGAAGGACAATGTGAATATCCCTTTTTCGAAGTGTCTTAAAGAGATTTTGGACAATCTCAGGATGGAGAAAATGGCGGCTAGTTTAAATAATAAGTTGAGTAGATACAAACAAATCTGGGAACCTCTCCATACGCTGCTCTGTGCTTAGACTACCTCTTTAAGTAATTATGCAAGTCAAGCTGGTGTATACTTTAGATAATATGAGCTGTGCTGAGGGAGGGTAGGGTAGGAGGGAGGGTTTGGGGAGCAGTCTCTTTAGAAGTTTTTGGAGATCACATATATGTATTTCTATCAGTCGAGTTTGGAGCTGCTCTTATATGTGTATATGAAAACTAATAAACTTTAAATTAAAAAAAAAAAAAAAAAGAATCATCCCCTCATATTGCCCCATATCTTCCTCCTTCCAATCTCAGGCTGTGTCCTCTAGTTATAGCCCCCTCTTTCCTTTTAAATAAGCCCCACTCCTTAACCTTACTGATCCCCTTCATGTATTTAAAAGTTTCAATCTTGTCCCCCCTTTCCCTTCTAGTGGGTACAGATCCAATTCCCTACACCTCTGCTTGAATGGTTTCCTATGCATACTGTGCACCATCCTGGGTGCCCTTCTCTTAACCTTCTCCATCCCATCTATGTCCTTGCGTAGGTGCGGTCTCCAGAACTGGACCCCATACTACAGGTGTGGCCTCACCATGGTCTTGTACAAAGGCATCAGCACCTCCCTAATTCTGCTAGTTATGCCCCCCCCAATACATGCCAACTTTCCATTTGTCTTCCTCTCTGCTTTGCTGCAATGGCTACCTACCTTAAGGTTGCTTGATATTATAATCCCCAGATACCTCTCCTGCTTTTTTTTTTTATCCCCCCCGAGTGTAAACTTCTCACTGTTTTTTACGTCCCACGTGCATTACAGCACCCTACTGGTTAATATAGCATGGACAGACCCGTGCATGAAATACTGTGCTGTCAAACGTGCAAATGGTACTACAGTGACAGGGGTCCTACAAGCATGCGGTAAGAACCACTACCCCTGTCGCTGTTGTCTCTTGTAAAAGGTGACAGATGCTGCCATCGTGGTGCCTTGCCGCTCCATTGGTAGAGTGGCTACAGCACCTGCCCCCAGCAACATCAGGGACCTGGGGCTGTGGTTTGATTCTCCCCAGATCCCAGTATGGTGCTGCTGTTTTTTTTTGAAACAAATAAAAACTGCACTCAGATCTTTTTGGTTTCCCAGTCCACTACCCCGGATTGGTTATATTTGAAGCCGGGGTGTGTGGGGGGGGGGGCGAAGCCTCCCACATCGGGAGTGCAGGGAGAAAAGCCAATGCAAAAACAAAAAGTATTGCTCCAGTGTGCACGGTGATCCTTGTGGTCAGTGTTTTGTGCCAATGCGGTTATGCCACACACTGATATGCATGCAGCATTCTTGGTATGCGCTGTTTTCAACACAACATTATGACCCTGTGCCTTACAGCACACTTCTTGGCATTAAATTTCAGTTACAAGTTTATGACCACCTCTCCAGAATCTTCAGGTCCTGCCTCATGGCCTCCACCCCCCCCCCCGGGGTGTTCACCCTCTTGCAGATTTTCATATCGTCTGCAAATAGGCACACCCTTCCTTCCAGCCCATCCGCTATATCACTAATGTAGATATTAAAAAAGTAGGGGTCCCAGTACTGACCCCTGGGGCACCCCACTCATCATCCCCCTCACCTTGGAATGCACCCTATTTATAACCATCCTCTGGCTTCTGCCCACCAACCAGTTTTCCACCAACCTAGTTATTTTTCATCGGACCCCCTAAGCTTTCCCGCTTATTTACTAGCCTTTTGTGAGGGACAGTGTCGAAGGCCTTACTGAAGTCCAGATAGGCTACGTCCACCGCCCTCCTTGATCAACCACCTGCATCACCCAATTGAAGAACTCTTATCAGGTTCATATGGCATGACCTCCCATTCATGAAGCCATGCTGCCTATCGTCCTGCAGTCCGCTGTCCATCAGGTAGTCTAATACCCTCTCTTTAATTAGTGCCTCCATTACCTTACCCACCACCGAGGTGAGGCTGACCGGGTGGTAATTCTCTGCTGCCTCCTTACTGCTGCCCTTGTGCAGTGGCACCACATCCGCCCTCCTCCAGTCCCTTGGCACAAACCCCGTATCTGGGGACACGTTAAACAGCCTCGTCAGTGAGGCTGCAAGCTCTTTCCTCAGTTCCTAGAGTACCCTCGGGTGCAAGTTGTTCAACCCCATTGCCTTGTCCACCTTTAAACAGCCCAGTTCTTCCCTTACCTGTCTATGTTGAACAGGCTAGGATCCACCATTTTGCCTTCCCTAATCCCTCCCACTCAGCTCGGGTCCCCTACACCCCCCCCCATGAAGACCGAGCAGAATTCACAGAGGAAGGGGAAGGGAAGGGACCACAGAAAAGTAACAAGAGCATTTTGCGGGGGAGGTGGACACTAGTCCTTTTTCAGAAGAAAGAGTCCTGAAGGCACTTGCTCCACTTCTTCTGCTGATTTGCCTTGAACTGCCCACCCTGCATCCACTACTGTACCCCATACTCTGCTCTTTCCCTCCCATCCCTAGATTATTGCCACCTAAACCACTGCACTTCTTTTATTTCTAAGTTCTGTCTAGCTTCCCTCCCCCAATCTGAGCTCCCTTATCTCTCCAATGCCCCCCTCCTCTCCCTCCCTCTGTATTCCAGGCCATCGCTTGCTCCTGCTCCCCTCTTGGAAATCCCTTGCCAGCCAGGCTGCTTTCTCCTTCTGCTTTCCTAAACTCTTGAACTCTCTCCCCCTAACCATTCGCTTTGCTTCTTCCAAAAACTCTCTATCCTCTCTACTCCAAGCTCACACCACTCTCTCCAGTAACTGCCCATAATTAACTGCCCAACCCCTCACTCATCTCCCCCTTTTCTTCATTCTCCCACCTACCTCTGGCTTCTACCCCCTCTTTCCCTTCCCCTTCCAAAACATCCCCTAGAACCTGCCCGTCACCTTCACCCAACTCTTCCTTTCTTCGCTTTCACCTTCTTCTAGTACCTCCCAAATGCCCACACATACTATTCCTCCAAACATCCCCGTCACCCCAGCCATGATCAAACTTTTATTATACAATGGCAAGAAAGAATCCTGGTCTCTGATTGGTCAGTCTGGGACTGGACCTGTGATGTTATCCCGGCACAACATCACGAGTCTAGTCTCAGTCTCACTGTGAACCAATTTGGATGCCACCCATGATGACCGTTAGTTACTCTTTTTTTGCATCTTCTCTTAAGAAACAAAAATATTCTTCTACACTAACAATAACATTCTTTAAAACTATTTTTTTTATTCTGTATTACAACAAGCCATTGTATAATAGCAATAATGCCCTCCAGGGTGTGTGTTGTGCTGGAATAACGTCACGCCTCAGGTATTGGACGCATTCGGCCTGCGGTCCTGTGGCAACCACCTGAGGCGTGATGTTATCTAGCACAACACACACCCGTCGAGCATTACTGTAATTATAAACGCTCATGAGAGCAATTACCCTGTAACCCATGCGCCCCCGTGCACTGCTAATAATACTCCCTCAGGAAATTAGACTTACTGTAATTGTTATGTAACATTGTACCATTGTAGATGCTATGTAATCACCATCCTATGTATCACTGTTTACTGTCTAATAGTACTACTGTTCTACTATATATATATAATTGAATCTCTGTATTTATCCTTCCCCCGATGCATCTGGAAACAAGCTGTTTTAGTGCTCAGTATATCCTTCCTGGTAAAATTCTATAAATAAATACATAAATAAACATATAAATCTTTAAAGTGGGCAAAACGATCCGGCCAGATGGGGTGCATCCAAGGGTGTTGAGGGAGCTCAGAGAGGTACTGGTGTATCTAGCACAGTATTATTTATTAGATCGCTGGACACCAGGGTGGTTCCAGAGGACTGGAGGAGGGCAGATGTAGTCCCACTTCACAAAAGCAGCAGCAGGGAGGAGGCTGGCAATTATAGGCCAGTCCACCTGATATCAGTGGTGGGAAAGTTAATGTAAACATTGCTGAAGGAAAAGACTGTGGAATATCTTGAATCCAGCAGGTTACATGACCTGACGCAGCATGGATTCACAGGGGGGAGGTCATGTTAAACAAATATGTCAGATTTCTTTCAATGGGTGACCAAGGAATTAGATTAGGGAAGAGCAGTGGACGTGGCCTACACAGATTTCAGTAAGGTTTTTGGCACCGTTCTACACAGGAGACAAGTAAACAAGCTGGGTAGTTGAGGGGTGGGTAAAAAGGTGGTGAACTGGGTAATAACTTTGTTAGGGGACAGGCAACAGAGAGTTGCGGTCAACAAGGTTTGCTCTGTGGAAGGGTGACTGGAGAAGTACCTCAGTAATCAATGCTGGGACCAGTCACGTTTAATGTCTTTATAAGTGACATTGCAGAGGACCTGGAAGGGAAGGTGTGCTTCTTTGCAGATGATACCAAGCTCTACTGTACAACGGGGTGGGCACCTCAGGGGGGTGGAAACGATAAGCAGAGACCTGAGAAAACTCCAGGAGTGGTCAGGGGTATGGCAGCTGGGCTTCAATGCAAAGAAGTGCAAAATAATACATATCTGCAATCATATAGGATGAGCTAAAGGTGGCCAGGCAGTGCAACAAGGCAGTTGGGAGGGCTAGTGGGATGCAGGAGTGCATAGGAAGGGTATCGCCAGCAGAAAAGGGAAGTGGTGCTGACCCTGTACAGATGGCTAGTAAGACCCCACCTCGAAACTGGGTCTACTTCTGGAAACCACATCTCTGGAAGGAGACTGACAGAGTGAAGGTGGTCCAGAGGAGGCAACTAAAATGGTGCAGGGACTGCAATAAAGCCCTATGACAACAGACTAAAGGACCTCAATAGGTCACCCAGGAAGAAATAGGGAAGGGGGATATGATGGAGACCTTTACAGATACCTCACAGGGCTGAATAAAGTGCAGGACTGAAGAATTTGTTTTAGAAAAAATGCTCAAGAACAAGGGGACATACAATGAAGCTGGAAGGGAGTAGATTCAGGAGAGAAGTGAGGATGTATGTATTCACCAAAGGAGTGGTGGAGTCCGGGAACAGTCTACCAGTGGAGGTGGTGGGGTTTAAGAATGCATGGGATAGGCACACAGGAATTGTAGTTGAAAGGAAGGGGGAGAGAGAAAGAGTTGTAGAACAAGGAGGGTCTGTGGTGAAAATGTAGGTAGGGAGAAAAGGGCAGATTAGGTTGTCCAAGTGGTCCTGATCTGCTGTCAGAGTCAATGTTTCTCATTACATCTCATGGAAGACCAGAATCTTATGGACCTGGCAAAATCACCTTCTCCCTCAACTAATTAAATCACCATATTTGTACAGTTTTTAAACCATAACTGTGGTTTAGCATCTTCCACCTCCTGGAAAGTCTTACCTGCCTTCAACAACTTGGGAGTGTCACAAAATGGAATGAAGGGGTAGTCCTAAAATGTTACAGAAGAGCCCCTGAGGTAGTCCAGTCATCCCTTTCCCTTGACATGGCACCAGGCTTGACATTTTAAAAGTAAGATGAAAGAATTGAGAATAAAGATCCCACCTCTGATACAGTGTCTGTCCTTACCTACTGAAACCATGGTTTCATAATTCTGCACCATCACTTCCCTGTGAAGCTCCTTCTCCTGTTTACTCAATATCTTCCACTCTTCTTGGGAAAAAACAACAGCAACATCTTCAAAGGTTTCTGGTACCTGAAAGGACATGAAACATGTTTAATTGGTCTTGATTTCACTGCACACATGGATAAATCTGCAAGTTCTCATTCTCAACAAGAAGGGGACAGGCAAGGTTAAAATTTGCTGCCTAAAATACAAAGATGAACTGGTCACCCATTCGCCAAAGATGAAACTAATGAGGAGTGTGCGAGTAATTAATAGTATTTCCCGAATACCATGCAAAATGCATTATTCATTCAGATATGAGTAGTGACACTATTCGTGCCTAATGGTATTTGAGAAATAACCCCCCAACAAAATATTTTAAAAAGGCCCCCCCCCACCCTGCTCCCCAGTCCAACTGTTTAAAGTTCCACAACTCTTATTCCCCACCCTGTGCAAAGCCCTATCCCCCCTCCCCCAGCACCCACAATGTATTATTTAAATCATGTGATCCAGCTGTTTTAGTATGCTAGTAAGCACAAGTGCTTTCATACACAAGAAGGTGGTTGGCTGTGGAGGAAGGTGGGTTGTGTCGATCACCTTCCTGCAAATGGGGACTTCTGTATAGTTCTAAGATACATCAAAACTACCTACATACACCAACTCCAACAGACAGTCAAAAAACTCTGGGTGCAAGACTTGGCTCTCGTCGAGCAGTTCCTCCATAAAACTCTAGATACAGGCATTCCCTAAGCCATGTGCATCCCCATCCAGAATGGTAATGCAGGTCAGTTGCAGTGCTAACTGAAGCGGGGGTCTGCATTTACACTCTTCACAAACTTTGAACAGGACCCTCTTTGCAGCTCCTGCTTGCAACAGAAATGGAAGCACTGCAGGAGCCGCTGCATGCAGGCTCAGTTTTTGATTTTTATTCTGTTGAGGGCTCTTGTTAGTGGCAGAAGAGAGGAGCCACTGGAGCAGCTGAGGGCAAGAGGGCTTGAATTCCAATAGCCTCTCTCCCAACCACCAAGGAGCGCCAAGTCAGCATGCCACTTGGTGTGAACGGGGCTACTGAGTCTCCACCAGTCAGGTGGACAAAAGCACAAGGGCAGAGTTTTGTAAGCCCAATGGGTTTAAATTGAGCCTCTGATTTGGTTCTGCTCATTACCAGGATCCTCTTTGCGGTTCCTGCTTGTGGCAGAAACAGAAGCACTGTAGAAGCTGCTGAGTGCAGGCTCAGTTTTTGATTTTTGTTCTGTTGGGGGCTCCAGTTTGGAGCAGAAGAGAGGAGCCGCCAGAGCTGCTGAGGATGAGAGGGCTTTAATTCCAACAGCCTCTCTCCCCTCCACTGAGAAGTGCCACATCTGCTTGCTGCTGGATATGAATGGGGTTACTGAGTCTCTACCAACCAGGTGGATGGATCCCACAGGAGGTGGAGCATCGTGAGCCCACTCTTCCTTCATTAGTTGCTGCCAAGCATCCCTCCTGCTTGCAGCCCTTGCGTGTCGGACCCCCGCTAAAGGACAGTGACTGGACTCTGCCAGGAGTCAGCCATGGAGACAGCCAACAGCCAGGAACCCTGCCAGTTAGAACCCAGGTCACCTGTACTGTTTGGGGGTTTCTCCGTTGGAGTGTGGTTGGGGGTGTATGGTAACTCATTGGTACAGGTCATGGTTTGGGGGGCTTGCTGCTAGACTGATATCTAGGTAGGGGTATTATCTTGTCTGGAAGAAAAAAAACGAAAACTATATTTGTTTTAATGTTTGTGTTTACAGCATACCTGAATCTATGACATAACTAGGGTAGTTTAATTAAAGGGTTGTATGTAACCCCTAGGTGGCACTGTCCCATGGGCTACTACCCCTGCCTGTGTGCCTAGATACAGGTTGAGGGGCCTGAACTCTTTGAATGGGTGCCTCCACCCAGAGGGTTGGTTCAAGGGTAGCGTAGCAGCGCTGGGTACAACCTCCGGGACACTGATATCCCCCTCTAACCCCTCTAGTGGCCTGTACTGGTCAGTAATTAGTCACAATCAGCACAAGAACACAATGTTAACCCCACACTTGGCACACTTACCACCGGGGCTGGATCAGCTGCACTGGCCCTGGAGACCCCCTGTAAAATAAGACCTGCAACGGAGAAAGGCAATAACAGTATCCCCACCACAAAGGTACACCACAACCAGTTTAAATGCTAAAAGATTTAGAACTGATCTATTAGAGGGATGTAAACAAGGGAGGGGCAGCAATCTGGTGATTGATTCAGGATCTGATTTAGTCAGGGTAATCATGCATGCCTAAGAGTCCCTCTAACACAGTCACACACTCTGGGTACCCAGTTTTTAATGCAGGCTAGGTCCCCTAATAAAGAAAATACAAGCACTTTAACACACAATTTGTAATCCAGAGACAGATGGCTTAGTTCAAAATGACTAGTAACCACAATTAAATGAGATAACACACCAATGATATTTGATCTTTGTTGCAGGGAGCTATCCTGATGTTTACTCATGTTACCCACAGACCAGGCGATCTGCTGACGAAATAAGACCTGTTGAAACAGTTGGATACGAATGGAGGTAAAGTCCCTCGTGGTCCCCGTCGATGATGCTGGTCTTCAAGCTGGCAAAGCAATGTCACTCAGGCCGAGGAAAACGTGCAACATGAACGTTTTCAAACTACTCGTCCACGCAACACTTTGAAAAAACTCAAACACATTTATATGTAACCACGGCTCTCTCTGGTCCTTCCAGGCAGGATGCAGGCTGATCTTCTCTTTCCAGGCTTATGGAACAGATTACCTGCAGCTGCAGGCAGCAGCTACCCAGACTGGAACAATTTGGACCCATGGACTGATGACCGAACAAGTCTAGGCCAGGCAGGCCTAACCCTTGAGAGCTGGCAAGCTCCTCAGAGGCACACACTGGCTCTTGGGATGTCTCTCCAAATCTGACCTTTCCTAGTAGTTGTCTCTTTTTATATGAGGCAGAGTTCTAGAGATCCTACTGGCTGCCAAATCTGTCTTAAACAGTTCCCAGATGCCGACTGGCTTGTATTTTGGCACCTAGAAATTGTCCCAGTTAATCCCCCATAAGCCTCTGGCTTTTCCCCAGAAGCCCTTTTGTTAAAGCCTGGCTTCTGATTGGTTGCAAAGCACTAAAATGGTGGCTGCAGACAGTTTCCGAAGCAGCTCAGCTTACTGTACCCATACATTAAGTTCTGGTGCAGCCAGGAATTTATCGACTATTTAATAATGTCCCCACTGTTCTGTAGCCCCAACAGTCTCCTCTTGAAAGAGTCCACTTTTAAATAAATCAGATGTTCCCCAAGGGAGTCACTGCACCCGTCACACACTGCCACCAGAAAACACACAGCAATTTATGAATATTTATCAGAGCATCCCTTGCCCTGACCATTGCCCCTTAACCCTTTGTCTGTGCCCTGGAGGCAGCGCTTACAGCTGCTACCAATTTATTTATTTAAAACATTTCCCCCAGGCTTGGTTTGTGTCCCCGGTGCCTTTGAAACCCAGCTATGGCACTGGGAACTAGAGAAACACACCAATCCCTTCTCTGACCACAACAGCGGTCCACATGCGTAGGGCGCCTCCTCAAATGTGCGAGCAGCAGCTCTGCAACATGCTGGCCACTGACAAGTCAGATTTATGAGCTCCGCAGGGCTCAGTTAAGCAGAGGGGCATCGGGAGACTGGGCAGAGCGGCAGAAAGAGCCGTGGAGGTAGCAGGACACCAGGGACAGCGGGAGCACCAGGAGGCATAGGTAAGCCCCCCAAAGTGGTGGGGGGGTGTTACAATCTCCCCTGCCTTGGAAAGCTTGGCGTCCACACCAAGTCTAAAATATATTGTCAACCACTAACATATTCTTATATATACTTTTACTAATACTCTGTAACAGACACATCTGAACAGCCTAACAGGCATAAAACTATGTACATGTAGCATACTATCACTTTGGTCTCCTTAGCATTGTACGAAATTTTTGATTTCAATAGGTATACTTCAGCAATTTAACATTCTTTGCACTTTAGACTGTATCACATTTTCAATAACATTATATTCACCCATTACTTTGAAACACTTCACCTTATTCCCATCTGTTTACCTCTAAACCCCTTGTTGCACTGAGAGGGCACCTTAACTCAGGTGGAGGCCTTGAACACCATTTTGGGCAGGGAGTTTGGTGAGACATAAACCCCTTTGTGCATGACATTCATGGGCAAGTTGGCAGGCTGTCCTTGGGTGTCATAAGTGAGCTTCAAGACTGGCTTTACAACTCGATCAGAGTGACGTGGCAAAGGGGGCACTGGCACTTCGTGTTGAAACTCGTTGTCATTTGTCAGGGTTATTTCTGCAAAGTCCGACTCCCCCAAAGCATCTCTTTCTGATTCTTCAGTGATACTTTCATTAGTATGAAACAGTTCATGTAGCCCACTCAATTCATTTTCACTTGCACTGTCCATTGTAGATTCACTACCTGCCTCATGGAATTCGGATTGAGGGATTTCCATTAATTCCACCATACACAGAGATCCAGCTTCATCAAGGTCCACGCTGTGGGCATCACTTCCTGGAGGTTCAGGCACAAGAGATAAACTAGAATCTGGCACCACAGCTTGGGTTCAGGTTCTTCCCCGCAGTTAATGGAAGGAATTCCCTGGAACACTCTCTCCAGCTCACTAGAGGGATAGAAAACAGAACAGAATTCACTTTTGTCGTCACTTTCAGTATCTGTATTGTCTGCAATGTCTGCAGAACTGAAGGCATTAGGAATGACAGACTGGGAAGCAGATGTCTGCTGATCTCGTTGCTTGACATTAGTGGTTGATCTACTGACAGGGCACCGAGGAGCATCAGTCTCTTGAACATTATTGATTACTATTTGACCAACAAGTAACAGGTGGTTCCTGTGGATAGTTTTCACAGCATGAGGGTCCCCTTCCGGACGTATTTTATGCACTGGTAGATCATGCAACTTTCTGACTATGATGTATGGGACGTGACTCCAGTGGTCTGCTATTTTATGTTTTCTTGGTAGCTCAGAGTTTCTCATTAGCACCCTGTCACCTGGTTGAAGCTCTTGGGTCTTTACATGTTTGTCATGCTGGGTTTTATTAGTCAGGTTTCTTTTTGCAGCCAGGGTGTTTACAAGCCAATAGGCATGTTCAGGCTGAGACTTTAGGTTTTTAACATACTGCAGGTAGTTGTCTGATTGAACACCATCCGGATATACTCCAAAACATACATCAATTGGAAGGCGAGCTTCTCTGCCAAACATGAGGTGGTACGGTGAAAACCCGGTGGCATCGTTCTTGGTACAGTTGTTAGCATGGACGAGTGCACTTATCTGTTGACTCCACTTTGGCTTATCCCAAGGTTGCAAGGTGCCCAGCATATCCAGTAGGGTTCTGTTAAACCTTTTGGGTTGTGGATCTCCTTGGGGGTAATGGGCGGCTGTTCTGGATTTTCTCACACCCCATAGGGACAACAGTTCTTTAATAAGTCTGCTCTCAAAGTCACGCCCTTGGTCTGAATGAATGCGCTGGGGGCACTGTAATGTAAAAAGAACTTGTCTACGAGTACTTTGGCAACAGTTGAGGCCTTTTGGTCTTTGGTTGGGTAGGCCTGCCCATACCTCGTGAAGTGGTCTGTGACTACCAGGATATTGGCAATGCCCTTGGAATCTGTCTCGAGACTGAGAAAATTGATACAGACAAGCTCCATGGGTGCGCTCGTGACAATGTTTACCATAGGGGCAGCTCTTTGGGGTGGAGTGTTATGTTGAAGACACCTAATGCATGTTTTAATGGGATGTTCCCATGTCTGGACTCATTTTGGCCCAACAGAAATGTGACTGGGCCAGAGCAAGAGTTCTTTCACCACCCAAATGTCCCATTTGGTCATGTAAGGCTTTTAGGGCAATGTTTTTGAATTTAGGTGGTAGTACTAACTGCTTCCTCACAGTCTCACCTTGGCTGTTAGTAAGCTCTCGGTACAACAATTGCTCTTGAAGCTTCAGCATGCTCCCCTCTCAAAGAAGCAAGGCAGTATTGGGGTCCCAGGATCGCACCTTGGAGATATCGTCCCCATTTCTCAAAGCATCGATTACTGGTCTGGTCATTGGATCACAGCACTGCTCTCTTCGAATGTCAGCTGGAGTTAACTGTGGTAAGGAGCTCAAGTCCAAGGCTGCGAAATTATAATAGGCAGCAGCTGGCATGCATGTTTCTGGGGGTCCCAAATAATCTGCCAAACAATTTACAGCCTCAGAGGACAGGACCTCTTCTTGGTTGAACTTATGGTATAGTGCTTTTACACACTGCTCAGGGATACGAATCCACTGCTGGCCAGGAACAGGTCTTAGTGAAACAGCGTCAGCATCTACAGTAGGTAGTTTAGACCTGGTCGATACTCTACCACATAATCTTATGTTGCTAAGGTGGAAAGCCATCTATGTCCAGCAGCATCTAGTTTAGCTGTCATCTGAACATAGATTAATGGATTGTTATCAGTCTTGACCAAGATTTTAGCACCATACGAATATTCATGATATTGGTCAACTATGGCCCACTTTAAAGCGAGAAATTCCAAATTGTGCACTGGGTAGTTCCTTTCTGAAATTGTCAGACTTCTGCTTGCAAAGGCGACAGAGCGCAGGCCATCCTGATGTTCTTGGTAGAATACTGCTCTGAGACCACTCAAACTAGCATCTGTGTGTAACACATAAGGCTTGGATGGATCAGCATAAGCAAGTACAGGCACATGAGTCAGTCTGTATATTATCTCTTGGAAAGCAGTGTCACATTCGAGCGTCCACCTTTTCCCGAACAACTCATTGGACCTGAAATATGTTTTTTTCAGTTTCTAGGTCATAGCCTTTCTTGATCCTTTTGTGAGTGAAGGAGTACCCTTGAGTTAAATTTAGCAGTGAGCGGATCACCTTAGAATAGTCTGTGACAAACTGGAGATAATAACTGCAGAACCTAAGAAATCTTTGAAGTTCTTTTAAAGTTTTGGGCTTCGGCCAGCTGGTTAAGGCTTTCACTTTACTGGGGTCAGTTTGTATGCCTTCTGATGACACAATGTGGCCCACATATTTGACCAAAGTCTGGAAAAATTGGCATTTGTCAATGGATAACTTAAGGCCAAACTCTTCAAGTCTGTCCAACACTTTGAATAAGCGAGCCTCATGTTCTTCAAGAGTTTTTCCAAAGATTATGATGTCATCAAGGTAGATGAGACATTCCAAGAGGTTCAAATCTGTCACCGCATGCTCCATCAAGCGTTGAAATGTTGCTGGTGCACCAGATATGCCTTGGAGCATGCGAAAGAACTCATAGAAACCCAAATGACAAATGAATGCAGTTTCTTCTCTGTCCTCAGGAGCCATTGGGCTCTGATAGTACCCACTTTGGAGGTCGAGGACAGAAAACCATTTGCTCCCATTCAGACAGTCCAGGACATCCTATATGCGTGGCATGGTATACTGGTCTGGCACAGTTCTTTGGTTGAGGGTCCTATAATCAACAAATATACAGACAGAACCATTCTTTTTCCACACCACAACAATTGGGGAGGCGTGTGGCTGTGGGACTCTTGTATGATGCCAGCAGCTACCATCTCTTGTCGATGACGTCTGACAATGTCTATGTCGGCAGGAGCTAGGTGTCTAGATCATTCTCTAAAGCGTCTCCCATCATGCAGGTGAATGTGGTGTTCAGCATCCGTGACACAACCAACATCTCATTCCTTGAGGGAGAATACCTTGTCTCTCTGAACCAGCTTGTTACTGATCCTGGTTCTCCAGCCGTCTGGAAGAGGCGAATCTCCAAAATCAAACATATCAGGTGATACCTCACATCCCATTTCAGTGTTGCACTTGGATGGAAGCACAGCAATGTCAGCACAATAAACTTCAGCCAGGGTGCATTCTCTAGATACTGTGATGTCTCGGTCTGTGACATGTACTCATACTACCATTCATTGGGCATAAGCATGAGCCTGAACCGGAAGCACACTGGGTTTGATCAGCAGTCCTTCAGGTAACTTTCCCTCATCTGGAGTGTCCAGCATCAAACTTTTGTTAGTCACATCTCTTCACAATTGCATTTCATTGCTGATACTGCACTAGGAGGTAGTGTGACAGCACCAGGATCTTTCTTCCAAACCATGCCCACAGCCTCATCTTGGTCACTTGGTTCAGGGCGCATGTGCTTCTCGTAGGCCTTTTGGACCAGGGCGTGGACTTGTAGGACTTTTCCTGTCCTTTTCCTCTGTTTCTCTTCGCATAGTTGGGCCAAGCACCCAAACAGGTGTGCATTTGTGCTAATCAATACAGTGACACTGTCATAAAGCCTGGTAGAAGGGCAAACCAGGGCTAGAGTCTCCACAATATCCTCCACACCAGCCACAAAAGATGGAAAAGAAAGCCACACCTTCAGATAGCCAAGATAAGGATATAATGTTTCACTCAACCCCCACACATGCAGTTCTTCAAGAGGGTGTAATGGGTGATCAGATAAATGTTGCTCATACCAATCTTGAAAGATTATAGTGACTCGGGACCCGTTGTCTAACAGTGCTCGCGCTGGAATCCCATCTATGTGCACTGTTGTATCCATGGAAGGGCCTACCAATTTGGACCACTCTGGAGGGACAGTAGCAGGGGCCTGGACAGACTATTTAGCCACGAAGAAGTTTGAGTTAGGATTTCCTGAGTCATCAATGCAGTTGTTACGTGCACCCCTTGGGCACTGATTTGCTTTCCAGAGTTCCTCTTGAAGCCTGTTCACCACTTTCTCTAAGTACTTCTGAGACCGGCATTCTCTCTTCATGTGGCCATCCTTTCCGCAGTTGTGACAAATGATAGGCTCTTGAGTCATCCTTGGTGAAAACATTGCATGAGGAGCTGGTCTCCATCCATAACTAGGAAGTTGGGTAGGGTACACACTTGCTGCTGGGGCTGGAGTACTAACCACAGAAAATCTTGGGTCAACCGCTGTCTGTGGTGTTGAAGGCTGTGGGAGATGTCTCAATACTTCTTTTATTACCATGGCCAAGTCACTGGTTTCAGTTTTTGAGCGGCTATCGGTGAGAGGCACCTAAGCATGCACCCCCATAGCGGACGCACTCTGAGAGGGGCTCAGGTCTGTTGTGTCTTTGGAAAGGTCTGGTGGGAGATGGTAGTCTTCACTTCTCGGACTTCTCATAGTATCTCAACCCATGGCAGGGTATCCTTAGTAGTCTCTGAGTGCTTAGCTGGTGCTGTATTTCGCCCTTGAACTTCACTCGCATGATCATCCTCGGTCACCTGGGTGGTAGCAGCAGCAGATACGTGAGGGCCCCCCCCCGGGTAGCCGCCTTTCCACGATCCTCCGAATTTCTTTCATTAGTTCAGCATAGGTGGGAGCCGAATCCAGCAAGTCGTAGCTGAAGCAACAATTCAGAAAATGGGGCTGACTTAAGAATCTGATTCAACCTAGTCTGATCTAACTTATCTGGGACCATGCTCCCTTTCTTGAGACATTCCTGTAGCCTTATTTCAAGTTGAGGCACATACACTGACAAGGGCTCTCCTTGGTATTGCGGAGTGTTTTTTACCCTTCACCACAGATCCTCATCCAAATCAGGGCTCCCATACACATTTTCCAATGCAGCCAAATAGTCCCGAGTAGTTGCTTCTGGGTTACTAGCTTGTATGGCATTGATAATAATCAGGACAGGACCTCTGAGGCTTTCAACCAACCTTTTCCTAGTCTCAGCCTCAGGATATTGCCATTCGGATACTTGGGGGGCAACATAATCTATCCAGGTCTCCCAGTCGTCCTCCCCTGGGGGGTGGGGAGGGTGCCTGAAAACATCCTCAGCCTGCGGTACAAATTGTGACTAACTGCAGGCGGTTGAAGGGACAGGAACTGGCATGGGCACTAGGGAAGGAACACCCCCAGGCAGCAGGAACAATCTTTGAAAGTCCTCTATGATTTTACCCTCCTCCAATACCAGTTTGGCAAGCTTCTCCTCAAAAGTCTCAGACAATGGCAGGGGCTCATCCTCTAAAAGATCTTTACTATTTTTAGTTATAACCCTCCAGGCAGCCGGGGCTGCTTCTGGGGCACTTTAGAGCTGTCCACGGGGTCACTACACTCCACCAAGGCCATGAAAGTTTGGGCAGTTAAATCAGCCTGTCGTCCCACCACTACAGTATTTTTTAAACATTTAGCTTTGGAAAGTGCCCCTTCAACAGTGTCCTTACTAGTGCCCAAGGGTATATCCAGAAATAGCAAGGCATTGTGGGGGTCAATCTCCTGCCTGTACACCATCACACCAACTGGTGCACAGCCATTTCTACCGTGGTAGCCATCAAACTTTTAACAGTAATTCTTGATTTTGGCCACTAGGGGATGCTAATCACAATGGTGCCTCCAAGATGCAACCTCTAGGTGGCGCTATCCTATGGGCTACTACCCCTGCTTGTGAGCCTAGATACAGGTTGAGGGGCCTGGACTCTTTGAATGGGTGCCTCCACCCGGAGGGCTGGTTCAAGGATAGCGTAGCTGCTCTGGGTGCAGCCCTCCAGGACACTGATACCCCCCTCTAACCCCTCTAGTGGCCTGTACTGGTCAGCAATTAGACAGTCACAGTTAGCACAAGAACACAATGTTAACCCCGCACTCGGCACACTTACCACCAGGGCTGGATCAGCTGCACGGGCCCTGGAGACCCCCTGTAAAATAAGACCTGCAATGGAGAAAGGCAATAATACAGCATCCCCACCACAAAGATATACCACAACCAGTGTAAATGCTAAAAGATTTAGATCTGATTAGGGGGATGTGAACAAGGGAGGGGCAGCAATCTGGTGATTGATTCAGGATCTGATTTAGTCAGGGTAATCATGCATGCCTAAGAGTCCCTCTAACACAGTCACACACTCTGGGTACCCAGTTTTTAATACAGGCTAGTCTGAAGCATTGCCTGGGGTAGACTGGTGTTGCAGCTATTGTTGGGACCCTTAATAAAGAAAACACATGCACGTTAACCCACAATTTGTAATCCAGAGACAGATGGCTCTGTCCAAAATGACAAGCAACTACGATTAAATCAGATGACACACCAATGATATTTGATCTTTGTTGCAGGGATCTACCCTGATGTTTATTCAAGTTACCCACAGACCAGGTGATCTGCTGATGAAATAAGACCTGTTGAAACAGTTGGATATGAATGGGAGGTGAAGTCCCTCGTGGTCCCCATCGATGATGTTGGTCTTCAGGCTGGCAGAATAACGTCACTCAGGCCAAGAAAAACATGCAACACGAACGTTTTCAAACTACTTGGCCACTCAACTCTGAAAAAACTCACACATTTATATGTAACCACAGCCCTCTCTGGTCCTTCCAGGCAGGATGCAGGCTGATCTTTTCTTCCCAGGCTTATGGAACAGATTACCTGCAGCTGCAGGCAGCAGCTACCCAGACTGGAACAATTTGGACCCATGGACTGATGACTGAACAAGTCTAGGCCAGGCAGGCCTAAACCCTGAGAGCTGGCAAGCTCCCCAGAGGCACACACTAGCTCTTGGGATGTCTCTGCAAATCTGACTTTCCCAGTAGTTGTCTCTTTTTTATATGAGGCAGAGTTCCAGAGATCCTACTGGGTGTCAAATCCATCTTAAACAGTTCCCAAATGCTGATTGCCTTGTGTTTTGGCACCTAGAAATTGTCCCAGTTAATCCCCCATAAGCCTCTGGCTTTTCCCTAGAAGCCCTTTTGTTAAAGCCTGGCTTCCGATTGGTGGCAAAGTACTAAAATGGTGGCTGCAGACAGTTTCCGAAGCAGCTCAGCTTACTGTCCCCATACATTAAGTTCTGGTGCAGCCAGGAATTTATCGACTATTTAATAATGTCCCCACTGTTCTGTAGCCCCAACAGTCTCCTCTTGAAAGAGTCCACTTTTAAATAAATCAGATGTTCCCCAAGGGAGTCGCTGCTCCTGTCACACACTGCCCTCAGAAAACACACAGCAACTTACGAATATTTATGAGAGCATCCCTTGCCCTGACCTGTGCCCCTTAACCCTTTGTCTGTGCCCTGGAGGCAGTACTTACGGAGGCTGCTGATTTATTTATTTAAACCATTTTCCCCAGGCTTGGTTTGTGTCTCCGGTGCCTTTGAAATCCAGCTATGGCACCAGGCACTAGAGAAACACACCATTTGCTTCCCTGACTGCAACGGCAGTCCAGATGTGCAGGGCACCTCCTTAAATGTGCAAGCGGCAGTTCTGCAACATGCCAGCCACTCGCAAGTCAGATTCATGAGCCCCGCAGGGCTCAATTAAGCAGAGCGGCATCTGAAGACTGGGCAGAGCGGCAGAAAGAGCCGTAGAGGTAGCGGGATGCCAGGGACAGCAGGAGCACCCAGAGGCATATAGGTAAGACCCCCAAATGTGGGTGGGGGTGTTACATGTATATAAAATCACACATACCCCCATAATGCAAATCACCATAGTATATTATGCTGGTTCAACTTTAAGCAGAAATGCATGGTACCAAAAGGTCTCTCACACAGTCTGCAAAGGGTGCTAACAGAAGATACAGACATGTGTTTTATCCTATCAGGACTCATCAGTGTGCCTCATCTATGTGACACCCCATTGGAATGAACCAGCTACCCTAAGATAGTCTATCTGGGTTATGTTGTGGTGAACCCAATAAAAACAAAAAACAATCTAAAAGACAAAGAACCTCAGCGTGCAAGCACTGAGGCAATGATTACCCCAAAGGGCACTGGCTGGGAATCCAGGTTTCACAGAAATAGAAAATCACGCATACCCCCATAATGCAAAGCACCATGGGCTGTATATGCAAAGCACCACAGTATATTATGCTGGTTTAACTTTAAGCAGAAATCCAAAAGGTCTCTCACACAGTCTGCAAAGGGTGCTAACAGAAGACACATACATGTGTTTCGTCCTACCAGGACTCATCAGTGTGCCTCGTCTGTGTAACACCTCAGTGGAATGAACCAGCTACCCTAAGATGGTCTATCTGGGTTATGTTGTGGTGAACCCACATGTATATTGTACTTTAGTAACTCGTACTGTGCGCTGTTAAGCCTTTACTGAGTTATGGGAAAGGAGGCCAAGAAACACAAGGATAGCAGGAATAAGGAATGTGGGGAGTGGTGCAGTGCAGTGGTTGTGGGGCAGCAGTCTTCAGGTAGCCCATATGCAGACAGCAGTGCTGCCCCATCTGCGTGCATCTCTCTGGGCTGAGAGTTGGGGACTTTCTCCCCCTCGCTCAGGGGCCATCAAGTCTGACACTGTTACCTCAAAGGATGCCAGATAGGAGGAGCGGCTGGATAACAGTGGGCTTAAGGAGGGTGGAGGTGATGGGATCAGGAAGTCTGGGGGGGATGCAGGCACATTCCACAACTGGTACCACTACAGAATTCCTACGCTGCTCTGGTGGAGCAGGACTGCCAAGTAGTGATAGTGGCCAGGAAGGATGTGGGGGCCTTCCTAAGTGGAGACCCCAAAGAGGGTGGAAGAGGACCCCAGAGGAGGAGGAGGAGGAAGAAGAAGCAACTTCTGGTGGAGGACTCAACTGTTAGGGGAATGGAGCTGGGAATGGGAAAGGGAGTGGAGAAGGAAATCAGATGTCTACTCAGTGCCACAGCCAAGAGGGATGGGAAGCATAGTCTACAGATTGCTAGGGCAACAGGAAAGAAGAGGGAATTGGATGTCATTGTCCCCCTGAGGACAAATGCCCTGGTTAGGGACAGGGCAGGAATAGTGCAGGGGGAGCTGAAGGAACTGGGATGAGTTTAATTTAATTGTTTAATTAGTATTTCAGAAAGACCTTTGAGCGTGAGCTCTTTTACAAAGGTTCCATGTCAGGGTGGACAATAAGACAATACACATATTCAGTGGTTACAGAGGCCTGATCATTAGGCATTAAAGAACGATTACATGACAATTAGACAAATAGGAGAAAAAAAACTGAGCAGCTGTAACTGAATACTAAGCTATTTCTAATTGGTTGCCCTAGGCAGCACACCCTTGGAAACCTCCAAATCCGTTGATAGACTATGGCAGAGTAACTGCATAGGGTTTAACGCTAACCCAGATGGCGACAGGCTGGGTGACAATGAAACAAGGGGGATTGGGTTTGAAACCAACCGCAGGGGTGAGAGGTGGGGAGATAATTGAAGCGGAAGTGCAGCTCTGGGGCTTTGTCAAGTATGGTGTGTGTGTGTGCGGGGGTGTTTGGAAGGGCAGTACCAAGTGCGTTTAAAGAGGACTGATAGCTTACGGGTCCCTTGCTAGGGTAGGAATGCAGGCAAATTTCTAGGTAACCCTGCTGGGGCCTGAGAAGCGGGTGCATTTTGAGTTGACATTAGGTGCTGTTTGAGGCCTACTTTGAATTGAGACAGGCTGTTTGTTTGTAATTTCATCGGGAGTTCATTTATCCAGAGGGGGGGCCCGATAGGAGAAAGCACGCTGCCCTAGTGAGGTTCCACAGAATGGTATGGACAGTGCTCCATTCTTCCTCCGTCTGGTGATGTGTGTTGAGAGAGAAGCCTCGAGCAGGTTTCCTATACAGGGTGGGTTTTTTCCAAGGAGTGCCTTCTTTCCCAGGAGGCAAGTTTGGTATTTGATCCTGTCTTTTAGGTTAAGCTAGTTTGTATGCTCATACAGGGTGCAAGTATGAGTGTAGTGATCTGCACACAGGGTGAGGCAGCATGCCTTATTGAGTGCAATTTGGACCCTTTTGAGCACTGTATCAGTAGCAGCTCCATAGACCACCAGCCCATAGTCTATCATGGAGAGTATGGAGCTGGAGACTGAGATTCGGAGTGCTTCCGGGGTGAAGGATTTCTTATGCCTATAGAAGACCCCAATCTTTGTGTTTACCACTTTGACAAGGGAGTCTATGTGGTGCGTATAAGTGAGAGAGTCATCAATGGTGACTCCAAGGTACTTGAACAAGTGCACCTGCTCAATCTGCTCACCAGCCTTGTTGGTGATTAAGAGAGGAGCATGCTTGAGTTTGTTGTAGGGGCTGGATTGTAGCATGGCCTTGGTTTTCTTGTAATTTAGTAGCAGCTTTTGGCTACTGAACCAGTCCTCGAGTTTACTGAAAGAGTTCTGTAGTTCAGTTTGTAGGGCAACCGGAGAGGTGCTGCTGCTCAGCAGCATGGCATCGTCCGCATACAGAATAAGTTTGGTGTCACAGGCTGTGGGTAGGTCATTTACAAAGAGGCTGAAAAGCAGGGGCCCTAGAATTGATCCATGAGGGACTCCTAGGAGTACATCTCTGGAGCTGGATAACGTCTGCCCGATTTTGACTCGCTGGCTCCTGTGTGTTAGGTAGTCATTGAACCAATTCACAGCGTTTGCTGCCACACCCAAACTTCGGAGCAGGAGAACTAGTAGAGAGTGGTTGATGGTGTCGAAGGCTTTGGTGAGGTCAATGAAGATGGACCCTACCAATTTGCCTTCATCCAGCGCCTTGTGCGCATAGTCAGTGTATTCCAACAGTGCCGTGGTGGTACTGTGTTTTTGCCTAAAGCCATGTTGGTTTGGGCAGAGCAAACTGTACTTATTGAGGTATTCTGTGAGTTGATTTGCCGCGATTTTTTCCAAAGCTTTGGATAGTGGGGAGAGGATAGATATTGGCCTGTAGTTTGACACCAGCGCCTTGTCACTGTTCTTATGCACTGGAGTTACCAGGGCTTGCTTCCATACCTCTGGAAATTGAGCTAGGGTCAAGGATTTATTAAATATCATTGTTATGGGCATAATAAGAATATCAAGGGTGAGAGATAGTAACTTCATGTCTAGCCTGTCACTCCCCAATCTGGTTTTGCCTAGGACTTTCCTGACCATCGTTAGGGCCTCCTTCGCCGTCACCTTATTAAAGTAGAAGACTGGGTGGTTAGTTATGAACAGGTTGGCACAACCTTGGTCCTCCACAAGCAGAAGGTAGTCTGGAGGCAGCAATGAGGACAGGTCTGTAAAGGCCTGGTTAAAGGCATCAGCAATGGCTGGCGGATCTGAGGAGGATGAGTTATTAATGTTGAGCATCTTAAGGTGCTGCTTCTGATCTTTACTAAGGATGTTCTTGATGTTGTCCCAAAACCTCTTTCCATCACTCTATGCATTGTTAAACTGGGTCTTATGGAAATTGGCTTTTTGTGAGCCTGATAAGTTTGGTGCACCGATTTCTAGCCGTTTTGTAGCACTGTAGGTCATGCTTGCTACCTGAGTTTAAGGCTTTTTCCCAGAGGCAGTCCCTCTCCTTTAGGAGGGAGAGGAGCTTGCCATCAATCCAGCCGTTAACCTCCCCCCAAATTTTCCATTTTGTGCGTGGTGTATAGATATCACAGATGGAATTGAAGCCCTCAGTGAAAAAACTAAGGGCCTAGTCCAGCGTAGGTGCCTTGTTGATGGGGGACCAGTTGTAGGCAGACAGGGCCAATATGAGGGATACAAGTTTGCCTTTCCGCAGAACCCTACTCTCAATGAGGCAGGGTGGGCTTTTGGCAAGTTTAGTGGTCCATATAAAGGAGATTGGGGGAGTGGTCACTTAGCACGTCTGGGATAACCCTGAGTTCAGAGAATCGAGTCGGTGAGCTAGCTAAGACCCAGTCAATGAGGGTGCTGGTACCAGCCTTGTAGTTCTGCCTGGTGGGGTGAGTTACGAGTTGCGTGAGATTGTGGGAGGTGATTAGGTCTCTGGAGGGTGTTGCCTCCTTACATAACCAGTTAATATTAATGTCACCGGTCAAGATGAGTTCTGAGCCCTTTCTGAGTGTGCTAATTTCTTCCATAACAAGGTGAAGGCCTTCCTTGGCTTTCTTGGGGGCAGGTAGGTTGTGGCGATAGTAAGGGTCTTGCCTTTTAGGCCGACTTGTATTTTTACCACTGGTAGCTCATAAACTTCCACAACTTTGGAGATAGGGAGGACGGAGCAACTCAGTGAGTTTCTGGCATATAGGAGGCAGCAGCCACCTTTCCTGCCTATTCTATCAAGTCGAAATGCTTGGAATCCTTCGATGGCCACCTCACCATCTTTGATCCTACCCGACAGCCAGGTTTCAGTTAGGCAGAGTATGTCAGGGGCATGGATGGTCACAGATGGGCTGTCTGAATCTGCCCCGGGGTCAGCTGGGTGGTCTGTTAGCTGTGGCCTGCTCGGAGAGAGCTAGGGCCATAGGAGCAGCTTGGGAAGCCCGCAGATGGGCTGTCTGAGGTCTTAGGCAGTACACTCAGTAGCTTTTGCAGAGCTGCTGCCTGTCTATGATGGGGGAAGGAGAGGGATCTTTGCAGCAAAACCTTCAACTCGTGTTGAAGGAATGATACAGAGATGAGGGGTATAGCTACATAGAGGACTGGGGGTGCACCTTGGAGGATGAAAGCCTATACAGAGGTGATGGCCAGTCATCCTTTCCTAAAGGGGAACATAGAATCTGTCAGCAGATGAAGACTATACAGCCCACCTAGTCTGCCCATTTCCCTACTTGGTTTGGCAATCCCTATCTCTTATCTGGACTGCCTTTCCCCTGCTCTGCTGTACAGCAGGGTGCCTTTATACTCATCCCATGCATTTTTGAATCCCTGTACTGTTTTCACTTCCACCACCTCCACTGGTAGGCTGTTCCAAGGATCCACCACTCCACCATCCTCTCTATGAAAAAATACTTCCTAGTATTCTCCCTAATCCTCCCTCCCTCCTTCAAGCCTCATGTTATGTCCACAGTCCTCAGTGGATGGTTTAAATGTTACCAGTACTCCAGATAATGTTGGCAGGCAGGAGTAATCTACACACCAGTTTTAAAATATAGTGAGAAAAAAATTTTAGGATGCATACAAGTGCTGTATATCTACATAGATACATAGACAGTGTCAGCAGATAAGGGCCTATGGCCCACCCAGTCTGCCCATTTGAGCTTGTAAGTTCAGTTTATGTTTTCCTAGAAGTCTATTGCCCCTTACCCCTGACCTCCAGAATGCCTTTATGTCTATCCCATGCATTCTTAAATCCTGTGATTGTTTCAGCCCCCACCACTTCCTCTGGCAGGATATTCCACTTGTCCACCACCCGTTCTGTGAAGAAATTCTTCCTCATGTTTCCTCTGAATCGTCCTCCCTCCCATGACCTCTAGTCCTGGAACATCTTTTTTGCTTAAAAATAGTGCATTCCTGCACCCTGTTCCTCCCTGTAAGATACTTGTATGTCTCTATCATATCCCCTCTCTCCCTCCTCTCCTCCAGGGAGTACATGTTCAGTTCCTTCAACCTGTCTTCATAGGACTTGTGATGCAATCCATGCACCATCTTTGTTGCCCTCCTCTGGACAGCCTTGTAGTGCATGGATGCAAGGAAGTAGTGCTTCCATGATCTTCCCCACTACCGAGGTGAGGCTGACTGGTCTGTAGTTCCCTGCTTCCTCTTTGTTCCCACTTTTGTATAAGGGGACTACATCTGCTGTCCTCCAGTCTTTGGGTACCTCCCCTGTTTCCAGTGATCGGCTAAACAGGATAGCCAGAGGTTCAGCCACCACCTCTCTTAGTTCTTTAAAGACCCTGGGGTGCACCCCATCTGTAAAAAAACTGCTCCTTTTGCATCACCAGTTATGTTATGAAGCACTGTTCTTTGGAGTGTGAGGTATTTACAAATGTTGGGCGAGTACTGGTACTCATTAAAACATTTTCTGGAGACTATTTCTTAAAATGTGGTGAGTAAAACAGGTCGACGCCCCTTATCTGGGGCCCTGAATGTTACTTTGATGAACATTTAAACTTGCCGTGGGGGGAGGCAAGTGGAGGAAAAGGGGAGGCAGATACTGCCCCCCCCCACAGGCTGAGACAGAAAGTAGGAAGATTCTGAGGGGACAGAGTCCCACCAGGGTGCATGTTAATCAAAAAAGCAGGGGGTTAGAAAGGAAGAAGGGGGAATGAAGCAGTCAAAGAAAGAAACATAGAATGCGATGGCAGGTAAGGGCCACTGGGCCCACCAAGTCTGCTCCCTTTTTTTACCTTCACTTTTTGCTGCAGACCCTATTTGATCTATGGCACAATCTCTCTGCCCTCTTCATTACTCTTATGATTCCCTTGTGCCTGTCACGGGCAGTTTTGAACCCCAACCACTGTTTCTGCCCCCACTACCTCTGCTGGAAGGCTGTTCCAGGTATCCACCACCCTTTTCTACGAAGAAGTACTTCCTCAGATCCCTCCTGAATATAGAAACATAGACACATAGAATTTGATGGCAGATAAGGACCGCTTGGCCCACCTAGTCTGCCCATTTTCCTACCTAACAGATAAGCTGCAGATCCTAGTTAACCAACAGCTTACTTCCTCCTACCCCCAACTAGGACTGCCTTATGCCTGTCCCATGCATTCTTGAATTCTCCCACTGTTCTTCACTCCATGACCTCCTCAGGGAGGCTGTTCCATGCATCCACAACCCTCTCTGTGAAAAAATAGTTCCTCACATTACCTCTGAGCCGTCCCCCCTCTATCTTCAAATTGTGCCCCCTTGTTCTTGCACATCTCTTTTTCTGAAAGATGCTACCCTCTTGGACTTTGTTGATTCCCTTGAGGTACTTGAAAGTTTCTATCATGTCCCCTCTCTCCCTTCTTTCCTCAAGGGTATACATATTAAGCTCCTTCAGTCTTTCTTTGTATGTCTTCTGGTGCAGACCCTGCACCATTTTGGTTGCCCTCCTCTGGACAGCCTCCACTCTGCCTATGTCTTTGCGGAGATGGGGTCTCCAGAACTGCACACAGTACTCCAGATGGGGTCTCACCAACTGTCTGTACAGAGGGATAACAACTTCCTGTTTTCTACTATTGATGCCTCTTCCTATGCATCCCAGTATCCCCCAGCCTTCCTTACTGCCTTCTCACATTGCTTGCCCACCTTTAGGTCATCTGATATAATTACCCCCAGGTCCCTTTCCATTTTTACTGTTGTCAGTATCTCACCCCCCATTGTGTACTCTTCCTCTGGGTTTTTGTTTCCTATGTGCATTACCTTGCACTTCTTTGCATTGAATCTGAGCTGCCATACATTTGACCATTCCTCCAACCTTGCCAAGTCCCTTCTCATCCTTTCCACTCCATCTTGTGCATCAACCCTGTTGCAGATCTTTGTGTCATCTGCAAAGGAGACATGCTTTTCCTCCCAGTTCCTCTGCAATGTCACTTGTAAAGACATTAAAAAGGACCGGTCCCAGTACTGAACCCTGCGGTACCTCGCTAGTAACCCTCCTTTCTTCACTGTGTACTCCATTTACTACTACCCTTTGCGTCCTGTTGTCTAGCCAATTTTTTATCCAGGTTACCACCTTGGGACCCACTCCAAGGCTGGCTAACTTGCATATTAATCTTTTGTGTGGGACTGTATCAAATGCCTTGCTAAAATCTAAGTAGGCCATGTCCACAGCCCCTCCCTGGTCTACTACTTTGGTCACCCAGTCAAAGAAATCTATTAGATTCGTCTGACACGACCTTCCCATCGTGAATCCATGCTGCCTAGTGTCCTGTGCCCCACTGGCCTGTAGATACTCAACAATTCTTTCCTTCAGAAGTGATTCCATCATTTTCCCTACCAGTGAGGTCAAACTAACTGGTCTGTAGTTTCCTGCCTCTGTCCTGCTCCCACTTTTGTGAAGAGGAATCACATCTGCACTCCTCCAGTCCTCATGTACCACCACCCCATCCTCCCATGATTTGTTAAACAGAGTAGTCAGCTGTGTCACTAGTTCTATCCTTAGTTCTTTTAGAATTCTTGGGTGAATCCCATCAGGCCCCATTGCTTTGTCCACCTTCAATTTTATTAGTTCTTTCAGAACGCTTTCTTCTGTAAATGGACTGGTATCAACCCTCATCTTCAGAGTGTTTCTCTTGTTTGGCTTAGGTACCTCTCCCTCCTCTTCCTTTGTGAATACTGAGCAGAAATATTTATTCAGTATCCCTGCTTTTTCACTGTCACCCTCTACCCACATTCCCTCCCCTTTATTAAGCCTCAGTATCCCTCCTTTGGTCTTTCTTCGCTCCCTAATGTACCTATAAAAGGTCTTATCCCCCTTCTTAACAGAATTGGCTATCCTTTCCTTGGTTTGGGCCTTTGCTATTCTGACTGCCTTCCCAGCCTCTTTCTGCTTTAACTGATAAAGTTCTCTGTCCTGCTGCTTCTGTGTTTCCTTATATTTCCGAATGCTATCCTTTTCTCCTTAACCTTCCTGCCACCTCTTTTGAGAACCATAGCGTTTTTTTCCTTCGTTGTGTTTTATTGATTTGCTTTACACAAAGGCTTGTTGCCTCTGTGATGGCTGTTTTGATTACTCCCCATTGTTTCTCCACCCCTCCTCCTTGCCTGTTTGCTAGTGCTTTTCTGAGGCACTCTCTCATTTTCCCAAAGTCAGCCCTCCAAAAGTCCAATATTCTTGCTTTTATATGGCTTGATTGTATGGCTGTGTTTATCGTGAACTACACTGTTTGGTGGTCGCTTGTTCCCAGATGGCTACCCACTTCTAAATCTGAGATTCTTTCTTTGTCCCCATTTGAGAGTACCAAGTCTAAGATTGCTCCCTCCTGAGTGGGTTCCAATACTAGCTGTCTGATGCATGCCCCCTGTAGGGCATCAAGAATGACCCTGCTCTTGGATGTGCCTGCAGCAAAGGTGCTCCAGTTAACATCTGGCATATTCAGGTCCTCCATCAACAATATCTCCCCTTTTTCTGCCATTCTAAGAAAGCCTTCTATCATTTCCTTGTCCATTCCCTCCCCCTTAGATGGGGGTCTGTATACAACCCCCATGCAGATTGTGGTGCCATTTCCTGTCTCCAGGGTGACCCAGAGTGCCTCAGCATGAATTTATGCACCTGTAGCCTCATAGTACAACCCCTTGTTCTAGGGCACGTTTCTCTCTGAAAACTACCCACTCCTGTAGCTTATTAAATGAAAACTACACCCTCATCTCTTAATTTTATTTGTTTCCATGTCAACAGACAATTCTTTTCATGCAGCTGTTAGAGATGCATGCAACTGACTTAGTCTGTTTTCACACTTCATGCGAGGCCCTGTCACTGTCCTGGGAGGCTCCATTTGGTGGTTGTTGGAATCTCACTGTCCCCGAGACCTGCATACACATATGAGAATGTGATGCATAATCAACCCTTTAACTCCCCAGTATGCCTGGCTGCTTAACTGGTCTACAAAGAAACAAGCTGCAAAAATGCATGAAATAGCATGTTTACCTTCAGTGACCTTTGCAACCATCTGAATTGTTATGCAAGGTTTTTCCCTTTCAACTTCATTCAGTTTATGTGTTTCCAGAGTTTTTGCAGGGTATTTGTTCTTTCAGCAAAGAGATACATGATATAAATGGTTGATCTGACATCATGTTCTCATGTGCTAATGCAGTTCTCACGGACAATGAGATTTCAACAATCATGAAATGGAGACTCCCAGGACAGTCACAGGGGTTACCATGAGCTGTGAAAACAAAGTAAAGGTAACACATTTTTTTTTTATTTTAGTCTTTGGTAACTGGGTAAGGCCCACTAGGCACAAGTGCTTGTTTTCAGGGGTGACCTGGAAGCATTGGGCAGTTAAATGACTTGCTCAGAGTCACACAGTATGGAAGTGTAGGTTGTCCGAATCAAACAAAGGTCTGGTCTGCTGGATGAAACAAGCTCGTTCACAGTTAATTACTCTAACCTCTAGGCTATACTGCCAGCCATATAGCCCTAACAGCTTCAGGAAAGGAGTGTCTATTGGCATGGAAGCAAATAACATATACAATAATGGATGGGGAAGTGTGCTTAATGAGAAATGGTTGCCCGAGGTATGGGATGCTACATAACCCCCCCCCACACACACACACACCGAGGGCAACAATTAATTTCGAATTTTAAACACACTTCCCCATCTTTTATTATTTATAATTGCTGGGCAGCAATTTTTTCAGCCTTCCTGCAGTGTCTGTGACTCCCTGACTTTCACATAGATACACACACACACACTCACCCTCTCTTAGCGAGAAAAGAGAGTTTCTTCATGAGGAGTCTTTTTTTTTTTTTTTTAAAGCCATTTCTTTATACTTTGCTTAGTTTTCAGGTTCAGACTGTCGGGATGGCGCTTACCTTGCAGAAGCTCTTCGGAGCTGTTCCTGGGTGGTGAAGTGTTTTGGAGCAGTTTCTTGGTAGAGAAGCACTTTAGAGGCATTTGTGGGGAATTGTTCTGTGGATTCCGGATAGCAGGATCAACTAGATAAGTTGTTGTTTTGTTTTTTTTATTAACGAGAACACAATGACTCCCGGTGTGGCGGCTCCTCGGTAAGCGGGATGAGGAGCTGCCAGGTTTTTCACAGTGTTTAGTCCACCCATTAGAAGCGCAGAGCCAACCAGAAATGGCTCATATTTGACAGACACGGCACGGGTTATAACGGCAAATTATAATTGGCTCAGCCTATGGAAAAAATTGCTGGCCACTTATTCTATTTAAATAATATGAGGTTGTAGTCTATAACATATCCTCCTCTCTCTTCTCCTCCAGGGTGTATATATTTAGCTCATTTAGCTTCTCCTCATGGGACTTTTGATGCAGATCCTGCACCATTTTGGTAGCCCTCCTCTGGACCACTTCCACTCTGCCTATGTCCTTCCTGAGATGTGACCTCCAGGACTGGACACAGTACTCATGATGAGGTCTTTATTTATTTATTGAATCTTGGATGACAACACCTTTGAGCAATACAACTCATTTACAAAGGTTCCACGTTAGTAGTACAAAAACAAACTAGGTAAACAATTAATAAGTAAATAGCAGGCATCAGGAATATACTTAAAAAAAATAAAACAATACATTGAAAGCAATCAAAATAGCACTGAATGTTACTCAATATAACAGTAGAGGGGGCTAGAGGAGAGGGCAGCATGGGAGGCCTTGTCAAAATGTAGGAGAGAAAGTAATGGGGCGTAAAGTGGGGGATGGGAGAAATGAGAGAGGGAAGGGGCAGAGTTGCACAAAAAGTGGAGGGGGAAGGAACAGAGTTGCAAAGGATGTGATGGGATAAAGAGATGAGGGAAGGGGGAAGTGGAGGAAGGAAATGGGGTGAGAGCAGAGATGGGGAGTGCTAAAGGGAGGGGGGAGGGACAAATTAATAGTAGAGGGAGAAGAGGTATTGTTTAGCCAGGAGGGGGGCGGCCTAGCAGCCCTTTTGTCAAAAACACAAGAGCGAGAGTAATATGGGTTGGAGAGAAGGTAAGAGAGAGAAATGCAGGGGGAAGAGAGGGAAGAGTGTTACAAAAGAGGTGGCATGAGATAAGAGAATGGGTGGGGGTGGAAGGGGGAGGGTGAGGTGGAGCAGGGGAAGAGTGCAAAGATGTGCAAGCAGGGAAGAAGGAGGGGTGAAGGGTGGAGGGGAAAAGCCTCAACGGTAGGATTTAAATGAAGTGCCGAGAGGTAAAAGCACCAAAAGGTATAAGTACAACGATAACATAGACAGAAGGCTGCTAAGGGTGGCAGGCACATAGGTCTTACCAGTGATCTAATAGGGGCAGCACCACCTCCCACTTCCTGCTGGCAATACCCCTTCCTGTGCACCCCTGCACCCCACTAGCCCTTCTGACTACCTTGTCACACTGCCTGGACACCTTTATATCATCCGATATGATTATCCCCAGCTCTCTTTCCTGTTTGGTCTTTGTCAGTACAGTATCTCTCCACTCATTTTGTACTGCCCTCCTGGATTCCTATCACTGAACTGTACATTTTGCACTTTTTATTTTTGCATTAAAACCCAGCTGCCATACCAATGACCACTCTTTTGATTTGATTTATTTATTTGATAACCGGATAAAAAGCATCTGGGCCACATGGCCCTTTTACAGGCTTGACCCGGTAAAGGTTCAAAGATTCCCATGTACAGTTATAACAAACAATAAATTAGAACAATGAAGACCAAGGTAGAAAAGTACAAATATGACAAAGATTACAAAAATTCAATAAAATAATAAAAACTGCATATTCATATACAAGATCATACAGACTGTTGATACATTTTTTCAAATGCATCTTAAACTGTTGCGAACTAACTGCACGTTGTAGATCAGCTGACAAATCATTCCAAATTTTTATAGCATAATACATAAAAGATTTTTGAAGTGTAGTAGTTTTACAAGTTGACATAGTCAAGCAAACTGAGTTTTGGGAACGTAATGATCGCATAGTAGTTCATTGCGTAAAACAATTTTACATTGGATTTGTTTTCGTATGAGGATTTATCTTGTAAACAAAACAGGCTATCTGCAATATATCTGTACTAGACAGTGGTAACCGCCCCAATCTACTGTAGAGGCTACAATGATGTTCCCTAAATTTAGCCCTAAGGGCAAATCGACATATTGAATTATACAGAGTGTTTCTTTGTTGCCTAATTTTCTCAGCAGCACCTCCCCAGATTATACTACCATAATCTAATATAGGCATTAGACATGCCATTGCTATTGTTCTTCTAGCTTCATCAGTAAGAAAAGATCTTACTGCATACAAAGCTCCGAACTTTTTATGTAGTTGTTTAGTCACATTATTTATCTGTACCTGGAAACTAAGGTGACAATCTAGGGTCACCCCCAAGTATCTCAACTCGGTAACAATTTCGGTTGGAGTTCCATCATTTGCTACAAAAGAAAATTTATCTGTTGTCACCTTATATTAAATAATATACCCTTTGTTTTCTTTTTATTTATCACTAAACAATTGTTACTTAACCAGTTTGCCAAATGTGCATATTCTCTGCCTACTGAGAAATACAAGAACTTCCTGTTCCAGAACAGGAAGATCAGGAGCTTTAAGGGTACAGAGGCAGTAGGAAAGTAGGGAGGAAAAAAAATTACATGAAAAAAAATAAACAGGGAGAGGAAAGAGTAAGTATACAAAACAACAGTTAAGGGCCCAGAAATAAGACATGATGGGAGTGGTGCAGTGCAGTGGCTGTGGAGCAGCAGTCTTCTGGGAGATGTTCTGGAGGATGCAGTGTTGTCCCATCTGCAAGCACCTCTCTGAACTGAGGGAGAAGGTTGCTCATCTCCAGGCTGAATTGGCCAGGATTCGGGGGACCTCCTTTCCCACTCAGGGACCACCAGTGCCACCGCCGATGTCTCAGAGGTTGCCAAGAAAGAGGAGCGGTTGGACCACAATGGGCTCAGGGAGGGTGAGGGTGGTGGAACAAAGGCACATCCCCTCCAGTTGTACCTCTCGACAATTCATATGCAATTCTGGCAGAGTGTGGTTCCTCTATGGAGGCCCACACAGTGGAGACCAAGGAGGATGCTGGGAACCTCCACAAAGGAGACCCACAGGAGGATGGCATGGTACCCTACAAGGGAAGGAAACAACTACTGGTAAGGGACTCCATTGTTAGGAGGGTAGAACTGGGGAAGGGAGGGGAGAGGGAGGTAAGGTGCCTGTCTGGCGCCATGGCTTGGAAGGACAGGGAGCGAATTCTCAGGATCATGGAAGCAGCTGCACGGGGGAGGGAGCTGAATGTCATTGTCCACCTAGGGACAAATGACCTGGCTGTGAAAGGGATCAGAGCAGTGCAGGAGGAGTTTGTGGAGTTGGAGAGGGGCCTCAGACAAGTAGCATGCACTGTATCCTTCTTGGAGGTGCTGCCTATCTATGGCATGGGTGAGGCTAGGGTGCTCTGCACCATGGGATTCAATCAGTAGTTGAAAAACTGGTGCAGAGCTCAGAGTTTTGGCTTCGTTGGGGACTGGGGGTCCACCTGGAGGGATGCAGGCCTATACTGGTGCTATGGTCTGCATCTGTCCAGGAAGGGAACCAGGATCCTAGGTGATAGGTTTATATGCTTCATTGGCAAGCATTTAAACTAGCCAAGGAGGGAGGCACTGAAAAGAAGAAGGGAAATCCTTGCCCCCCCCAAAAAAACAAATCAGGGTAGTTAGTGAGGTAAACACCAAGATAGAGACATCGATCGGGAGAAAGGCAGGGGAAAATGGAGAAAAAGACAAAGGCAGTAAGGACATGGGATGGGGCAAAAAGTGGTACGGCCATCAAAAAATGGAGGGTAATGACTATCAATGTCCATAGTCTAAGTAACAAGCTCCCTAAACTGGTGGTCTTGATGGAAGAGGGATGCCTGGATATCGTGGCAGTCACAGAAACATGGTATACAGGGAACCATGACTGGGATGTCAACATGCCAGGGTACACAATCTACAGGAGGGACAGGGAGGATAGATGAGGAGGAGGTGTAGCTCTCTATGTAAGGGAAGGGATCAAAGCAACGGACCTAAAGGGTAAACAGGGAGTACAGGAGGCACTGCGGGTCACCCTGGAGACTGGAAATGGCACCACAATCTGTACAGGGGTTGTATACACACACTCAGGGGGAGGAAGTGGACAAGGAAATGATAGAAGGCTCATCAAGCCTGCGACTAAGGGACAAAGGCCTAGCTTCTTCTGCCTATCCTAAGGCTCAACCATGAAGGTGCCCCACTGGCTCCATGCTCTGTTTCTTCTCCTACTCATGCCCTATATAGCGCCCGAGACCACCCGTTCTACTACTAGGAGAGACTATACTACCCCAGTGGGTTGTCATGCCCATCGTTTCTCACCATTTAATTCTCTTTGTGCCCTCAGACTTCCCTACTTGCAGCCCCTCATCAGAATGGCACACAGAGGTGGGACTGATGTAGAACCAACACCACAAACTATGCTCACCATGCCACCAAGCAAACCCCCCTACCTACATCTCACAGCTTGGGTATTGGAGTTTGGGGTGCTAGGACGATCCAGGCCTAACTATGGGCTCCTTCTTACCCAGCTTGATACGTGCGGCAGATGCCCATGAACCAGAATCCTTAATAAATCTCTTGCAACCCTAAGGAAGCTTCTTCTTCTTCTCCTTCTACTGTGCTCTGGAGATGTCGAGCTTAACCCTGGCCCACCAAACATTCTCACCTCTCCAGCAGACCTAGCAAACCTGAAAGGTATGCAATTCCTCGATATGAATGTATGCAGCCTGTTAAAAAAATTTACATTTATCCAGGCTTGGGTATGTCATACCAAACCACATGTACTTGTGATCATCGAATCCTAGCTCAGATCCTCTACACCAGATACAGAAATCAACATCCCCGAATACTCCTTATTCAGAGCTGACAGGCCTACCAAGGGAGGAGGAGTGGCCATATACATTAAGGACAAGTACACAATTACATGCCTTGAAGCATCCTCCATCACCAACCAATTCGAATGCCTGGCCCTAAAATTGGAGATATCATCATCCTCCGCGCTATGTGTCATAGGTTGCTACAGGCCTCCCTCCGCTGGCACTCAAATCCTTACCTACCTAACCAACACCATTCAACTTGGCCCTCCTGAAACTATTATCCTCGGGGACTTAAACATCGACTGGTTGTCCCAGGCCGCTGCACCCCTTAAGGAATTTTGTGATGCCCATGGCCTTTCTCAACTTATTGGAGAACCTACACACCCCAACAAAAAGTCCCCTGCTAACAGTACACTGCTGGATGCCATTCTAGTAAACAAACCGCACCTATTCTCTCATGCGGGGGTCTTCTTCATGGACTTTAGTGACCACTGTGTTATTGCTAGCATAAGGACTACCCAGAACCCACCCTCCATGTCAAGGTTCACCACTAAGAGGGACAGGCGCCACTTTGATCTTCCTGCCTACCTTGACGAGCTAAAATTCTCAGTGCGCTGGCAGGACTTTTATCTTGCCAACTCGGTACAGCTGGCCTGTGAGATCTTCTCCAAAATTATGACTTCAGCCCTAAACAAGCATGCCCCGCTTGTAAAAACTAGGGTAAGGGGGAGAACCTATCGCTGGTTTACACCTGATCTTAAATCAGTTTTACTGAATAGAGACAAGCTCTGGAAAAAAAGCACGAACCACTAAAAACCTCCTGGACTGGTGTAACTTCAGGAAAGCTAGGAATGAATGCACCAAGCTAACGAGAGATGCAAAGGCGTCTTACTTCCGAGCGGAACTGAACTCTGCTTCCAGGAACTCTTCCAAATTTTGGAAATCCACCAAGGACATGCCTGGACACACCTTGGCTAACTCCTTACCTGCAAGGATCACCTCTGGCAGTATCTCCATCTGCAACAAAGTGGAAATCCTGGGTGCTTTCAACAACCACTTTGCCACCGCAGGCCTGGCTTTTGACAACTCCCTTGCAAGCTCCTTTCGCTCCCTACTGGATCCCCAATGCCCGGAACCCCCTCAGACCAACTCAGTCTTCTACCTCCAGCACATTTCCTTGAAGGAGGTCGAAGAACTCCTACTAAAGCTGGACGTTAAGAAACACGCAGGTGCCATCTCCCTGGATCCCTACTTCCTAAAAGTCGTCTTCCACGTCCTGTGTGCACCTGTTACTCACCTATTTAATCTCTCTCTCTGTCTCACGGTACCCTCCCATCCGTATGGAAAACAGCTCATGTTATCCCCTTGTTCAAATCCGGGGACCCTTGTGACCTAAATAATTACAGACCTATTTCTTTACTCCCTACACTGTCCAAACTTCTGGAAAAAATTGTAAACAAGCAACTAAAAACCTACATAGAATCCACAAACCTCCTAAATCCTATTCAATCTGGTTTTAGGGCACAACACAGTACTATCACGGCCCTAGCTAAAGTTACCAACGATTGGCTCCATGACCTGGAAAACCAGAAGTTTGTCTGCGCTGTGTTCTTAGACCTGAGCAAAGCCTTCGACACTGTCGACCACAACTTGCTCCTCTCCTCTCTTAAAGCCATAGGACTGGATCCACTGTCCCTTCACTGGTTTGCAGATTACCACTCCAATCGATGGCAGCAAGTAAAGTCAGATGGTGAACTACTCCCCTCAAACCTCTGCAAAGAAGGGTTTCACAGGGTTCGATCCTGGGCCCCCTACTGTTTGCAATCTATGTGAAAAATATTGATATCAACATAACCAAGGCCAATATTCATCTCTTTGCAGATGACACGGTCCTCTACCTTAGTCGCTTCTCTTCTGAAATTGCCTGCAAAGAATTACAATCGGAATTCAACATTCTCCAGCACCAACTCCTCAAGAGAAAACTGCTACTAAACGCTAAAAAAAAAAGGCTATGCTGTTCTCTCCCTTCCCAATGGACGCAAACCCTACCGCAACCGGCACTGTCCCACAGATCACCACAATCCTGGGTGAAAACCTAGAATTCGTTAGCAAGTTCAAGTACCTAGGGGTTTGGCTCGACCATAAACTCTCCTTCACTGACCATATCGAAGACCTCCTAAAGAAATTAAGACAGAGACTTGGTCTCTTTTATAGGATCAGCAACTACCTCACCAGTAATGCCAAACAACGACTGGTCCAAACCCTATTTCTCTCCTTGGTTAATTATGCGGATTTCCTCTATAGCCACTGCCCTGCATCGCACCTAGCTAAACTGGATACGTTATATCACAGGGCATTAAGATTCATTACTGGACTACCTCTTGCCACCCACCACTGTGCTCTCTATGCAGCTGTGGGATGGCCCTCCCTCCATTTTAGAAGAAACAGGAATGCTCTACTCTGGACATTCAAAGCTATCACCAAGAAACTTCCCCCCATATATCTCCGATTGTCTCCCACTCTGCGAACCTGGAGCTTATGCCCTGAGAAGCTCTTCCTTCATCTATCTGAAGGTACCCAGGCTGAGAACACGCTACAGAAGAATGGCTATGTCCTCTACGCTACTTTCTTTATGGAATACCTTACAAAAAACCCTGAAGCTTAGCTCCTTAATCAGTATATCCTCATTCAAGTCCTTATATAACAGCCTAGTTAAAGAAATCTGTAACTGCTTTCACCGCCCATACTTGAAAAACTCCCCTATAGTGCTGGCCCGCTTTGCCCACTAGTAGATAGGAATGACCAACTAAAAACGTCATCAGTACATGTCCTTCCTAAGTCACGGAAAGGCACTTACTCTCAGCACTGTGTTAGCACCTTAGTTAACCCTGTCTGTACTCCCTCCCAAAGGACTTCTTGTTCCCTGTACTGTACCTATGCGCTCCTAGTATTGTCTGAATTGCCACTACTGTATATTATCTGGAATGTATTATTACTTGTACTTTTATCTCAGGTCCATCTTGTAAATGAGCTTGCTCAATGGTGTTCACTTGAATAAATAACGATTTGATTGACTGATTAGGACGGCAGAGAAAGGGAAGCTATTACTGATGGGGGACCTGAATATGCCAGATATTAACTGGAGCACCTTTGCTGCAGCCACATCCAAGAGCAGGACCAGTCTCAATGCCCTACAGGGAGCATGCCTCAGACAGCTAGTGTTGGAATCCACTCAGGAAGGAGCAATCTTACACCTGGTACTCTAAAATGTGGATGGAGACAGGATCTCAGATCTAGAAGTGGGTAGCAGTCTGTTAAAAAGTGATCACCAAACAGTGTTGTTCACGATAAACTTAGCTGTAGAGTCAAGCCATACAAAACTGAAGGTACTGGACTTCAGGAGGGCTGATTTTGTCAAAATGAAAGAGTACCTCAGAAAAGCACTAGCAAACAGGCAAGAAGGAGGGGTGCAGCAACAAAACATCAGAACTGTCATCACAGAGGCAACAAACCTTTGTGTGAAGCAAATAAACAAAAGAAAAAAACACTATGGTTCTCAAAAGAGGTGGCGGGGAAGGTTAGGGAGAAAAAGATAGCATTCAGAAGTATAAGGAAACACAGAAGGAGCAGGACAGAGAACTGTACCAGTTAAAGCAGAAGGAAGCGGGTAAGGCAATCAGAATAGCAAAGGCCCAAACCAAGGAAAAGATAGCCAACTCGGTAAAAAAAGGGGGATAAAACCTTTCATACCTTTTATAAGTACATTAGGGAGCGAAGGAAAAAAAAGAGAGGGATACTGAGCCTAAATAAACAGGAGCATGGGTGGGCAGAGAGAGACAGTGAAAAAGCAGGAATACTGAATGAATACTTCTGCTCAGTTTTCACAAAAGAAGAGGAGGGGGAGGTACCTAATCCAGTCAATAGCAGCACTCTGTATGGGGGGGGGCTGATATCAGTCGTTTCACAGAAGAAAGGGTTCTGAAAGAACTCCTAGAACTGAAGGTATACAAAGCAGTGGGGCCTGATGGGATTCACCCCAGAGTTCTAAAAGAACTAAGGGGAGAACTAGTAACACCACTGACTACCCTTCTTAACAAATCATGGGAGAATAGTGTGGTACCCGAGGACTGGAGGAGGGCAGATGTGACTGCCCTTCACAAAAGTGGGAGCAAGATAGAGGCAGTAAACTACAGACCTCTCAGTTTGACTTTGATGGTAGGGAGAATGATGGAATCACTTCTGAAGGAAAAAAATGTTGAGTACCTAGAGGCCAGTGGGGCACAGGACCCAAGGCAGCATGGATTAACTGCGGGAAGGTCATGTTAGACAAATCTAATCGATTTCTTTGACTGGGTGACCAAAGTAGTAGAATAGGGAGGGTCCATGGACATGGCCTACCTAGACTTTAGCAAGGCATTTGACACAGTCCCACACAAAAGATTAATAAACAAATTAGCCAGCCTGGAAGTGGGTCCCATTGTGGTAGCCTAGGTAAAGCATTGGCTGGACAATGGGATACAGAGGGTAATAGTAAAACTGAGTCCACAGTGAAGAAAGGGGGGCTACTAGTGGGGTACCGCAGGGTTCAGTATTGGCTATGGTCCCTTTTAATGTGTTTATAAGTGACACTGCAGAGGGACTGGAAGGAAAAGTATGTCTCTTTGCAGATGACACAAAGATCTGCAACAGAGTAGATACACAAGGTGGGGTGGAAAGGATGAGAAGGGAATTGGCAAGGTTGGAGGAATGGTCAAATGTATGGCAGCTTAGATTCAATGCAAAGAAGTGCAAAGTAATGCACCTGGGAAACAAAAACCGAGGGGAAGGGTACACAATGGGGGGTGAGATACTGACAACAAAAATGGAAAGGGACCTGGGGGTAGTTATATCAGATGACCTAAATGTGGGCAAGCAATGTGAGAAGGCAGTAAGGAGGGCTGCGGGGATACTGAGATGCATAGGGACAGGCACCACCAGTAGAAAACAGGAAGTTGTTATCCCTCTGTACAGTCAGTTGGTGAGACCCCATCTGGAGTACTGTGTGCAGTTCTGGAGATCCCATCTCTGCAAAGACATAGAGTGGAGGCTGTCCAGAGGAGGGCAACCAAATTGATGCAGGGTCTGCACCAGAAGACATATGAAGAAAGACTAAAGGAGCTTAATATGTATACCCTCGAGGAAACAAGGGGGGGGGGACATGATAGTAACTTTCTAGTACCTCAAGGGAATCAAAGTCCAAGAGGGTAGCATCTTTCAAAAAAGAGATGTGCAAGAACAAGGGGCACAATTTGAAGATAGAGAGCGACGGCTCAGAGGTAATGTGAGGAACTATTTTTTCATGGAGAGGATTGTGGATGCATGGAACAGCCTTCCTGAGGAGGTTGTGGAGTCAAAAACAGTGGGGGAATTCGAGAATGCATGGGACAGACATAAGGCAATTCCATTGGGGGAAGGAGGAAGTAGGCTATTAGTTAACTAGGATCTGCAGCTTATATATTAGGTAGGGAAATGGGCAGACTAGGTGGGCCAAGCGGTCCTTATCTGCTATCAAATTCTATGTTTGTATGTTGGACTGTGTCAATACATTTGTCTGAAACATATATCACCGCATCATCAGCATACAGGACAAAGGATGATTCTGTACAGACAGATGGTAACTCATTTATAAAAAGTGAAAACAACAAAGGGCCCAGTATTGAGCCCTGTGGTACCCAGTATTCCACCTGTCTTGGTTCAGATAAAGTCCGATTAATCCAAACTTGTCGAGTTGTTTCAGTTAAATAACTGTGGAACCAGCGCACCACAGGGACCCCAAAACCCAATTTCTGTAATTTATCTACCATTTCATTTCAGATCCCTGCCCATGCTTTCCACCCCACCGAGTGTCCACTCAGTTGCAGATCTTGGCATCATCCACAAAGAGGTAGACCTTCTCTTCCAATCCCTCTGCTATGTCACTTATAAAGACATTGAAAAGGACTGGTCTCAATACTGATGCATGACGTACCCTGCTGGTCACCCTTCTTTCCTCTGAATTTACTCTGTTTACCACTTCCCTCTGTGTCCTATTCGCCAACCAGTTTTTTATCCAGGTTATCACCTTGTTCCCCACCCTCAAGTTATCCAACTTGCTTACCAGTCTCCTATGTAGAACGGTGTTGAAAGCCTTGCTGAAATACAGGTAGGCAATGTCCACTGCTCCTCCCTGATCCAACTCCTTTGTTACTCAGTCAAAGAAACCTGTCAGGTTTATTTGGCATGACATTCCCCCTGTGAAACCACGCTACCTTGAATCCTGTAATCTGTTAGATGCAAGATATCCCACAATTCTTTCCTTTAATAATGTTCCCATTAATTTACCCACCAGGTAAGGAAAAGGGGGAGGAGGAAGAAGGAACAAAAGTAAAAAGGAGGAGCAACAAGCAAACAGCTAACAAAATCTGGAAGGCCATGTGTGCTAATGCTAGAAGCTTGGGACATAAGATCCCAGACCTAGAGGCCATCATGGCAGAGGCCAACTTGGATACTCTGGCAATTACAGAGTCACGGTGCACTAACACTGTGACTGGGATACGGCCATACTAGGCTACATGCTGTTCAGAAAATGACAGGGAGGAAAGGGAAGGAGGGGGTGTAGGTGTATGTGAAGGAAAGCATAAAAGCAACAAAAATACAGGGGATTCAGGGGGCAGAGGAATTGTGGGTCACTTTCAAGTTGGGAAACAGAGCCACTATTCAGACAGGTGTGATTTACAGGCCTCCAGCATATGGGGAAGGCGTTAGATAAGGAAATGTTAGAAGTAATAGGCAAAATGGCTGAAAAGGGGAGGTGTTGCTTGTGGGGGACTTCAATCTGCTGGATGCAGATTGGAGCATGCCAGCTGCGGCTTCAGCTAAACCAGGGACATCCTGAACTCCCTGCAAGGGGCATTCCTCAGGCAACTAGTCAGTGAACCCACTCATGATGGGGCAGTACTGGACCTGGTGCTTACTGACAGGGCACAGTGTTGCAGACATCAAACTGGGAAGCCACCTGGGGACCAGTGATCATTGTACAGTGTGGTTCAACATAAGAACAGCTGCAGAATCCAACCACACAATGGGGAAGATCCTGGACTTCAGAAGGGCTGATTTTATAAAATGGTTGAATGTCTCAGGAATGACCTGGCAGGGGGGAGATGACCTAGGGGGCTGGAGGATCAGTGGGCCAAACTAAAAGAGGACATAGTGAAGTCAACAAACCTCAGCATCAAGCAAGTAAGTAAGCAAAAGCAAAAGAGGAGACCACTGTGGTTCTCAAAAGAGGTGACAGGAAAGGTAAAGGCTAAAAGAGTAGCATTCAAAAGGTATAAGAACACCCAGAGAGAGGAGGAGGAGGATAATGAATTATATCAGGAAAAACAGAGGGAGACAGGGAAAGCATTAAGGATTGCAAAGTGAAGAAAGAAGAGCTTAGGAAGTACCAGACACGGACAAGACATTTTTAGGTATGTTAGCGAAAAAAGACAAAGGAAGGGATTGTACGGTTAAAGACGGGGGGGGGGGTAGAATGTATGGAGGGGGACCAAGAAAAAAGTAGACATCTTGAAAAAATACTTATGTTCAGTGTTTACAGTAGAAAATGAAGGGGAGGGGCTAAAAAAAAACAGCAGGAGCTTTGATAGGAGGGAAATGAACACTAGTCCTTTTTTCTGAGGAGATAATCTGGAAAGCACTCACTAACCTGGAGGTGGACAAAGCAATGGAGCCAGATGGGGTGCATCCAAGGGTGCTGAGGGAGGTCAGAAAGGTACTAACTGCACCTCTGACAGACCAGTTTAACAGATTACTGGAGACTGGAGTGATCTCAGAGGACTGGAGGAAAGCAGATGTAGTCTCATTTCACAGAAGTGGTAGCAGGCTGGCAATTATAGGTCTGTCAGCCTGACTTGGGTGGTAGGTAAGTTAATGGAAACACCACTAAAGGAAAGGATTGTGGAATATCTTGAATCCAGTGGGTTACAGGCTCTGAGGCAACATGGATTCACAGAGGGAAGGTCATGCCAAACAAATCTGACAGATTTCTTTGACTGGGTGACCAATGAGTTGGATCAGGGAGGAGCAGTGGACGTGGCCTACCAGGATTTCAGCAAGACTTTCAACGCCATACCACATAGGAGACTGGTAAGCAAGTTGGATAGCTTGGGAGTGGGCAATAAAGTGGTAACCTGGATAAGAAACTAGTTAGGGGATAGGAGACAGAGGGTAGTGGTAAACGGAGTTCACTCAGAGGAAAGGAGGGTAACCAGCAGGGCACCTCAGGGTTTGGTGCTGGGACTGGTCCTCTTTAATGTATTTAAAAGTGACATAGCAGAGAAGCTGGAAGGGAAGGTCTGCCTCTTTGTGGATGACACCAAGATCCACAACAGAATGGACACTCAGGAAGGGGGGGGATGGAAAGGATGGGCAGGGGTCTGAAAAAATTGGAGGAGTGGTCAATGGCATGGCAGCTGTGTGGAGCTGGGAGCTGCGGCTGCATCAGCAGTGGGTGAGTTTGGCCAAGTTGGCGGCCGGAAGAGACTGTGCTGAGGTCTGCATCAGCAGTGGCTGAAGAGCAAGGGACAGTTTCAGCTGTGGCAGGCCGAAGGGAGTAGGAGGAACAGTACCACGAGGAGTGGACCAATCGGCGTACAGGGTGCGACTTTCAAACTCGTGGCTGGGCTATATTAAGGGACCAGCCCAGCCACCTTCAGGACATCTTGAAAGAGCTGTAATTGTTTGCTGCTGTGGGCCGCATCAGCGGCGGAGGATCTCGGCCATATTGCCGGCCAGGAAGCTGGGAGCTAGGGCCACACTGGCGACGGGAGAGTTCGGCTAAGCCGGCAGCTGGAAGAGAATGTGCAGAGCTGTGGCTGCATTGGCGGTGAAAGAGCTTAGCCAAGTTGTCAGCTGGGAGAGAGACTGTGCCGGCGTCCACATCGGTGGTGACTAAGGAGCAGGAGACAGTTTCAGTGGTGGCAGGCCAATGGGAGTAGGAGGAACAGCACCATGAGGAGCGGACCAATCGGCGCACAGGGCGTGCCTTTCAAACTCGTGGCTGGGCTATATTAAGGAACCAGCCCAGCCACTGTCAGGACATCCTAAATGAGCTGCAATTGTTTCCCACCCCCTCCCCTACCCCAACCATAACCTCTATTAAATAACTGGGGGAAGGAGTTGGGGATAAGAGTAGGCTGGACTAGGAGAAGCTAGGGGCTCAAGTGACGCTATCTTGCTAAGTTGGACAGGGATTTGTGCATGTAGACTTGGGGATCAGCTTGCTAGCTGTGATTATTGCTGGGGGTGGTGGAAAGTATTTGCTTACTGGATTGGGGGTCTGTTCATGCAGTTGTGGGGTACCAGTTTACTGTATTTTGGCTGGATGAGTGGGGCTAAGTTCTAGTGCTCACAACTACTTGCTTATTGATATAGGGTTGCCCTTGTTGCATTAGGGAACTGGTTTACAATGACATTCTTGCTGCTAAGATGGGGATGGGACTGCACATCACCAGAGCAGGCATCTTTGGTAGGGTGGCAGGGTGTACGGGGTATGGGGGCAGCCATGGTGCTCGACTGGGCTTGGAGGTTCAGAGGATGCCCAGTGTGTTTTTGGATGTCACGTCTTAGGGAGGAGGTGGAGGGGATTAGGAGGCAGCTGGCGGGCATGTGGTGGAGATGGGAGGAGGGATGGAGAGGTACAGGGCAAGTGGATGCATATGTTACTACAGCAGGACCTGAAAGCTTGGGCACAGGGACAGGAGCAAGGGTGGGTGGACAAGGGTCACACAGGGATTCAGGGGGAGGACCACCTATAAAGCACAACCTCCAGGAAACAAACCGGGTAGATGGGGTTGCCCAGAGGGAAACAAGAAGGGGGACAGGAGGAGGTGACCTTGGGTGGGCATTACACTTATAGTACAAATCACTTTGATCCGCACACCGAAGGATGAGGAGGATGAGGGGAGGCGTATGGGGGAGGTGGAAAGAGGGGGCATCAGTTAGGAAGGGGAGGGGAGAACGGCAGGAGGAGGAGGAGCCAGAAATACAGGAGGGGGCAAGGGAGCTAGTAAGCAGGGTTCGGGGGTTCAGGCCAGTCTGAGGGAGGCAGGGCATGGAGAAGGAGCTGGGGATCAAGGGGAAACTGAAGCACACATGGGGGATGGGGGTTGGGCCAGGGGGCATGGCTGGTGGAGAAGCGCAAAGCATGAACAGGGCAGAAGGGAGCAGGAGTCTTGGCAGGCCAGCATTGAGGGAGGAGGGATAGGTCAAGGGAAGGGGCAGGGATGCAGTAAAGGACACTCGGACAGAGGATTTGGATAACACAGGGTTGAAGGGGGATGGGGACGTGAGCGAGAGGGCAGCTTGTCACACTCGGACTGTGGAGGGTACAAGGAACCGGCTGGGCGGTGAGGACAGGAAAAAGAACCAGGACCAGCACAAAAGGTTTAGTAACTTGGGGGGAGAGGGTGTGGGAGAGAGAGAGATGAAGGTGCTCCTGTTAGGGGATTCCATGATCAGGGGTATCCAGTGAGAGGGGAAGGGAAAAACCTGTCCAGTCAGAATTAAATGTAACCCTAGCCTGTCTGTGCACAAGGCCAAATTCCTGCTATACTCAATGGCTAAGGAATGCAAAGGCTCCCAGGACATTCTGGTGCACATAGGAACAAACAACATAAATGAAAATAGTGAACTTGAGATACAGGCAAGGTTTCGGGAGCTGGCCAGAGTTTGCCACGTTACAGGATGCTCAATCTCTTTCTCTGAAATACTGCCAGTGCCAAGGGCTAGTGTGGAGAACAAGCAAAAACTTAAGAGTGGTGAACCAGTGGCTCAGGGAGTGGTGCGAGGTCAGGGGGTATGGGCTTGTGGGGGACTGGGGCACAACCTGGGAGGATAAGGGGTTATATGCTAGAGATAGACTTCACCTCAACTTGGAGTGGAGGGAGATTCTTAAACTGAAATTAGCTGGATTCATCCGCGAGAGGTGGGGTTTAAACTTGTGAAGGGGAAGGGAAGGAAGGAGTGGCTGTTCCAGGAGAAACATTAAAAGGGCCCATTCATGGTCCCACAAAGGGGATGGCGGGCTAGGGTGTAAGGCCAAAGGGCAGTGCACAGGGGAAAAGGGCAGAAGACTGCACCGGGCCATGGAGGTTAGGGATGGGTGGATAAATAAGTGGAGGATGGTCCTAATCAATGCAAGGAACTTAGGAAATAAGATGCCTGAGCTCCAAGCAATGTTAGTTGAGGGGGCAGTGGATGTGGCAGCAATCACTGAGACGTAGGCCACCCAGGGGCATGACTGAGACCTAAACCTGGAGGGCTACACAATGTTCAGGAAAGACAGGGGTGGGAGGGGATGGGGTGGCGCTAATAGTCAAAATGACATTGGTACAGGAGGAAGGCGGAGGAGGCTGATGGGATGTAGAGGCAATTTGGGTCACCTTGCAAATCCGGGGGGGGGGTAGGAGAATAAAAATAGGGTTCGTGCACAGACCTCCCATGCTGGCGGAGGGGATGGAGGAGAGCCTGGTGGAGAACATTAGGGGCCACTGTAGACTGGGCAAAGGAAGGGGTATGGTCTTGGGGACCTAAACATGCCTAGGATGGACTGGGGGACTATGACGTCCCCGGTGGCCAGAAAGCAGAGATTGCTGGATGTCTTTCAGGACACATTCCTAATCCAGCAGGTGGGGGAGCCGACTAGGTAGAGCTGGATACTGGATGTGATTTTAACAGACAGTGATCAGATTAGGGGCCTGGAGGTGAGCAACCCACTGGGAGGGAGTGACCATGCCACTGTCTGTTTTTTCTGCACCGGGGGGAGGGGGGAGAAAACTGCATGAAGATGGTGGTAACTGACTTTAGGGGAGCGGACTTCGGAGGCATGGGAAGGATTCTTAAGGGGTATTTGGATGAGATAAGACCAGACATGGATGCTGGCAGCAAGTGGGAGATCATTAAAAAGGGGGTGCAGGAGGCTACCAGGACCTGTGCAAGGGTGAGGCACAAATACAGTAAGGCTAGGAAACCGTGTTTGTGGACCCAGGAGGTTCAGGAGGCGGTAAGGGAGAAAAAGACTGCCTTTCTGTGCTTAAAAGCACTCGAGTGGAGAAAGAGAATGGGTGGAGTACGAACTGATGTCCAGGAGGGTCACCAGGGTGGTAAGGTCATCCAAGGCGAGGATGGAGCAAAACCTGGCCAGGGATATCAGGAGGGGGAGCAAGGGATTCTTTAGATACATAGGGGAGAAAAGGAGAATGAGGGGACTGATCAGCAGGATTAGGACTGGGGAGGAGGATGGGCACAGGAGGTGGGTGAGCAGGCTGAGGTACTAAATGGTACATTGACTCAATCTTTACCGGGGGGATGGGGGACCATACAATAGGGCAGAAGGGACAGTGAACATGCGAGAGAGGCAGGTCACTTGGAGGCTGGGGGACCAGCAGAGGCTAGGGTGGGTGTTGGGCCAGCACTAGCAGGTGAGGGTCAGGATGAGCAGAAGGATAGAGGAGGGTGCGGGGAGGATGAAATTACAGTGGATAGGGTGACAGAAGCCCTCAGGTCTCTATGGTCTGAGAAGGCACCGGGACTGGATGAAATCCATCCAAGGGTGCTGAGGGAACTAGCGGATGTTCTGGCGGCCCCCCTGGTAGAACTCTTCAACATCTCTCTGCAGATGGGCTGGATGCCTCACAACTGGAGGTTGGCCCATGTTGTGCCTATCCACAAGGGGGTCAAGAGAGGAGAAGGAAAATTACAGGCCCATTAGCCTGATGTCCGTGGTGGGCAAGGTGATGGAGGGTATCATCAAGGAAAGGCTTGGGGGGCAGCTGGAACAGATGGGGCACCTGGAAGATAGGCAGCATGGCTTTGTCCCGGGGAGATCATGCCAGACCAACCTTGTGGAGTTCTACGATTGGGTGACGAGTGCCCTGGACCACAATAGGCCATTGGATGTCCTCTATCTGGACTTCAGCAAGGCATTTGATTTGGTTCCCCACAGTGGCCTGCTGGTAAAACTGAGGGGAATGGAGGGGCAGATGCTCAGGTGGATGGAAAATTGGCTCTCAGAGCATATACAGAGGGTGGTGGTTGGAGGTATAGTCTCATTCCCCTAGGAGGGTCATTACTGGGGTCCCCCAGGGATCGGTCCTGGGGTCATTCATTTAATGCCTACGTCTCTGACACAGGGAAGGGTATTAGGAGTAAACTGTGTCTCTTTGTGGATGACTCAAAGCTGGGAGCATTGGTGGATGGGGAAGAGGGGAGAGTGACCCTGAAGGGGGACCTGGAGGCTCTAGACAGGTGGTCGAGGATGTGGGGACTGAAGTTTAATGCTGGGAAATGCAGGGTTCTACACCTGGAGGTCAGAAACCCGGGGCATACATACACCCTGGGGGGAGACACACTGCAAGTCTCGATGGGTGAGAGGGATCTGAGGATGGTGGTGGTGGATGTCAAAATGAACAACTCTGAGACCTGTAGAAAGGCAGCGGTAAAGCCAAATCGGATGCTGGGCTGCATCGTTAGGGGGATTACCTCCAGGAGGAGGGAACTGTTCCTCCCTCTATATAACTGCCTGGTTAGGCCGCACCTTGAGTACTGTGTGCAGTTCTGGAGGTTGCACCTAAAGAGAGATGTTGCACTCCTGGAGAGAATCCAGAGGAGAGCAACTAAGATGATCTGGGACATGGGGTAGGACCTATGAGGAGAGGTTAGAGAAGCTCAACATGTACACCCCGGAAGAGAGGAGAGACAGGGGAGACATGATAAAAGTCTTTAAGTATGTAAAGGGGATCAATAAGGGGGTACGAAGGAGGTGTTCAGGTTAAAGAAGGGGGAGACAATTAGGGGGCATGAGTAGAAGCTGGGGGAGAGACTCGGCGGGGGGAGAAGAGGAGGTGGGAGGTGGAGAATGCTGTCGCTGGATGACAGGGAGCAAGTGATTACAACAGGGACAACAGACGCCTAAACTTTATTTTGAAAAGGTACGCCACCATTGTCACAGTAAAAGAAGTGGATAGTGTTCTTTTCAGGCTGCCTTTGGCGTTTTTCACCTTAAGAAGAGAAGAAGGCAAGAATGGAGAAAAGCTAGGGGTTAGGCCCCTGGACATCCCGGGAAGCAGTGGAGAGTTCTTAGTGATGGAGAGAAGCTGCCTGCTCCCAGAGAAAACGATCCAGTAAAGCCCGCGGGGGCCCATTGGCCTACCCCTTTAGAGACAGTGTCTTCTCTCTTTTCTCTTTTGCCTTCCTGATACCGGATAAAATTCCCAGTACTGTAAATGCTGGAGTTTCATGGGAACCTGTGGACTTACAGAATCTGTTAGAGTCCACCCGTTGGTCTCCATTTATTTTATTTTTATTTTATTGTTTAAATTCCTGGCCTGCATTTAATTATGCTCTTAAACTGCTGTACTGATACACTACTACACTAAAATACTGTAGTATTCTGTGTTTGTTAGTACTATCTATGTTCGTGCAAGTGTGCTATAGTGGCAAAGGAAAGTTAGAAATTAAGATTTTTAGGGTTGTGCTGTGTTGCGCTGTGATTCAGTGTAGAGAAGCAAGAAATGAGCGAGGTCATTACTAAAGTATTTGAGTGGGCAGGAAACTCAGGTGCACTCCTATAAACCCATAAATTAGGGAAATTTGGACTTTATGTATGAATTTTTTTATGTTTTAAGACATTTAATTAAAATAATAGTAAGACCTGGGCACTTCCTGGTTACGTTCTGACAGGGTTGTGATTGGGGAACTGTAGTCACTTGATGCTTGCTTGATAAAGGGCATGCGCTAGCAGGGAAAATCAGACCACTACTCAAGAAGGAGCCTAGAAGACTGAGGAAGCAGAAGAAACTGGGTGCAAAGAAAAGTGAGAGAAAGAGATTGACCAGCACAGCAGTTTTCATCTTCTGTTCTTGTACCTGCTTGTATATTGAGTTTAGCAGTGCGATTCAGTCTATCATGTTATGTTTTAACATACTCATGTGGAGTCTCTATTTCTTACCATCACTCTTGGTAAAGAAACTTAACATTGGCTGTGTTTACCTTCCCCCTAATAAGGCTACTCTTGGTATCCCATCCCTCCTAACCTGCCTACTAATCTTCCTCACCATGATCTTATACTTAGCAGTGACTTTAACATCGACTGGCTACACCAGGATGCTGACCAAGTGCGTGCATTTAAGACTGTGTCGGTCCTCCCGGATACCTTAAGTGACCATTCTCCCATGCTCTGTGTTTGGAGAAACAATAGTTCTAACCACCCTCCCAGGACCTCCCTGGTTCGGGATATGTCCAGATTTGATGTCAATAGCTTCCTTACATCTGTCAGCAGCTTTGACTGGAGCCCTATCGGGCCACCACCTGATGTAAACCAAGCATTGGACTTTCTAATCTCCTTCCTTACCAAAATTGTTGATCTCCATGCTCCAATGAAAAAATGCAGGACCAAGGGTATCAAGGCTCCCTGGCTTACAAAACAGCTTCGGTCGCTCATGTCGCTCTGTGACAATGCCTGGCAGACCTTTAAAAAAGTGGGCTGCACAATGATTGGCAAGTATATAGACAGCTTAGAAATAAGTGCAAGAACTCGCTCCACAAGACCAAACACCCTCACTTCAAATCACTACAAACTGAGCACCTATCTAACCCAAAGGAATTCTGACATGAGATCAATTCTCTAGTAAAAGGGAAGGCTATTGAAGTTCCCAGTACTATCTGCTCCAATGGCACTGCTCTCACTGACCCCTCATCCATTGCTTCAGGGTTTAATAACTTCTTTACGGACCTTCATAAGTACACCTTGTCATTCAGCAAGATAACTACACCCCACCTTGACCCACTCCCTTTGGACCACCCTGGGTCTCGCCCTGCATTTCACTTGAAAATGGCTTCCCTCAAAGAGGTTCTGAGGCTACTTACCAGTTTACAAGCAGAGAGCTCCCCAGAACACGACTCCCTTGAACCAAAATTTCTTAAACTGGGAGCTCCTGCCCTTGTTCGCCCAGTATGCGATCTATTCAACCGTTCGTTTCTCACTGGTACTGTCCAAGACAAATGGAAAGTGGCTGTAGTTGTTCCTGTACACAAGGGTGGACACAATTCCATTGTTGATATCTTCTGACCCATTTCCCTCCTCTGCCCCTTGGCAAAAATACAAGAGTTAATTGTGCACAATCACCTCCAGGACTACCTGGAACTCCATGACCTGTTATCCCCTTATCAGCATGGTTTCAGGAGGAACCACAGTACCCTTACAGCACTGATAAGGGTGACCTATGACATCTTCCAGGCAATGGATCATGGGTCTATCACCGGAAACATAGAAACACAGAATATGATGGCAGATAAGGACCGCTTGGTCCACCTAGTCTATCCATTTTCCTACCTAACAGATGAGCTGCAGATCCTAGTTAACCAACAGCTTACTTTCTCCTACCCCCCACTAGGACTGCCTTATGTCTGTCCCATGCATTCTTGAATTCCCCTACTGTTTTTGACTCCACAACCTCCTCAGGGAGGCTGCTCCATGCATCCACAACCCTCTCCATGAAAAAATACTTCCTCACATTACCTCTGAGCCATCCCCCCCCCAACTGCAAATTGTGCCCAGTTGTTCTTGCACATCTCTTTTTCTGAAAGATGCTACCCTCTTGGACTTTGTTGATTCCTTGAGGTACTTGAAAGTTTCTATCATGTCCCCTCTCTCCCTTCTTTCCTCAAGGGTATACATATTAAGCTCCTTTAGTCTTTCTTTGTATGTCTTCTGGTGCAGACCCTGCACCATTTTGGTTGCCCTCCTCTGGACAGCCTCCACTCTGTCTATGTCTTAGCGGAGATGGGGTCTCCAGAACTGCACACTGTACTCTAGATGGGGTCTCACCAACTGTCTGTACAGAGGGATAACAACTTCTTGTTTTCTACTATTGATGCCTCTCCTGCATCCCAGTATCCCCAGCCTTCCTTACTGCCTTCTCACATTTGCCCTACCTTTAGGTCATCTGATATAATTACCCCAGGTCCCTTTCCATTTTACTGTTGTCAGTATCTCACCCCATTGTGTACTCTTTCCCTGGGTTTTGTTTCCCATGTGCATTACCTTGCACTTCTTTGCATTGAATCTGAGCTGCCATACATTTGGCCATTCCTCCAACCTTGCCAAGTCCCTTCTCATCCTTTCCACTCCATCTTGTGTATTAACCCTGTTGCAGATCTTTGTGTCATCTACAAAGAGACATACTTTTCCTTCCAGTTTCTCTGCATTGTCACTTATAAAGACATTAAAAAGGTCCGGTCCCAGTACTGAACCCTGCGGTACCCCGCTAGTATCCCTCCTTTCTTCACTGTGGACTCCGTTTACTACTACCTTTTGCATCCTGTTGTCTAGCCAATTTTTTATCCAGGCTACCACCTTGGGACCCAATCCAAGGCTGGCTAACTGTGTATTAATCTTTTGTGTGGACTGTATCAAATGCCTTGCTAAAAATCTAGGTAAGCCATGTCCATAGCCCTCCCTGGTCTACTACTTGGTCACCCAGTCAAAGAAATCTATTAGATTCATCTGACATGACCTTCCATCATGAATCCATGCTGCATGGGGTCCTGTGCCCCACTGGCCTCTAGGTACTCAACAATTCTTTCCTTTAGAAGTGATTCCATCATTTTCCCTACCACTGAGGTCAAACTAACTGGTCTATAGTTTCCTGCCTTTGCCCTGCTCTCACTTTTGTGAAGAGGAATCACATCCGCCCTCCTCCAGTCCTCAGGTACCACCCCATCCTCCCATGGTTTGTTAAAGAGAGTAGTCAATGGTATCACTAGTTCTACCCTTAGTTCTTTTAGAATTCTTGGGTGAATCCCATCAGACCCCATTGCTTTGGAGCCATCTTTGTCAACCTAACAAAAGCATTTGACCTGGTGAACCATGGTCTTCTGTCCAGCAGCTTCAGGTCTCGGCCTTGACTACAGTGCCATATTCTGGATCAATAGTTACCTGTCTTGCCATTCCCAAAGTGTTAAATGGACTGGCTCTGTCTCTAATCCAAAACCCATAATTCATGGTGTTCCTCAAGGCTCCGTTCTGGGCCCTTTGCTATTCTCGTTATTCATTAATGACCTAACTAACTTCTGTGGAGGAGCAACGGTACACTTATATGCAGATGATGCAATCATCATACTAAGGTACACAGTGAGTGAGAAAGCTCATCAGCCATGAAAGTTCACATACTAACCAAAACATTAATAATAAGTCAAATGTTTGCCTGATAATTAGTTACTATCCAACCTAGCCTTAAATTGTTTCTTATCTTTACTTGTAATAACATGTAAAGGCAAATTGTTCCATGGTTTTATTACTCTTAGGGTAAAAACGTATTTTCTTCTAATATAATTAAAGGATTTATATGTCAGCTGAAGTGGATGACCTCTTATATCATATGATAAATCCTTAAAATTGAGATTCAAATTAACCATTAATGCTAGATCCTGAATTATATCATAGAGAAACAGTAGATCTCCACATAGTCTACGTGTTTCTAATGAAAATAAACCAAGGTCACCTAATCTGGTATCATACGACAAATTATTCATACCCTTCAAATGTTTAGTGAATCTTCACTGAACTCGTTCCAATAGTTGTATATTAGATTTCTTGTAAGGGTTCCAAAGTTGTGATACATATTCTAGGTGTGGCCTAACATAAGCTTTAAACAATGGCAATAAGACCACAGGATCTTCTGAAGTAATATTACGCTTAATAGACCATACTACCCTATTAGCTTTGTTAACTGATTCATTAATATGCTCAGAAAATTCCATATCATTAGAAATAATAATACCCAAATCTCTTTCATTCGTAGTATCATGGAGTACAGATTGTTCCAATGAATATACTTTTCTAGGGTTAGTGTTACCTAAATGCATAACTCTGCACTTTGATTTATTTAACTTCCTGCCCCAGAGTTTAGCCCAGTCAGAAATCCTGTTTAAGTCCTGTTGTATGATGTCATAATCAGATTCACTGGAACACAAAACACCAATCTTAATATCATCAGCATATTTAATAGACAGAGATAAGCAATTAGAAGTTAGGTTGGAAATAAAAGCTTGGAATCTACACGGTCCAAGCACCGAACCCTAAGGAACCCCACTAGTGATATAACCATTTCCGGATAACTCACCATTAATACTCACTCTTTGACAGCCAATTTTTTTATCCAAACAATAATATACTGATTAATCTTTAATATATATAATTTTCTTTCTAATGCCCAATGTGGAATAGCATCAAATGCTTTACCAAAATCTAAAAAGATAACATCACATAGAATCCAGCTGTGCTCATAAAAACTCAATAAATTTGACACACAACCCTTACCGTTTCTAAACCCATGCTGTCCCGAATCAGCATTATTCAGAATTGGAGCTAATATATCCCTAATCAAACTCTCAAATATTTTGCAAAGAGGCGATGTAAGACTAATAACAATCGTCTATTGCTCCTCTCCGGATGCTGACTGGGTTAACCGCATGCTGGCTTCCAACTTCTCAGCCCTCGAGGATTGGTTCTGGGGTAAACAACTCATCCTAAATAAGGAAAAGACAGAATGTATGATCTTTTCCGACCTACCCTCCTCCCAGCGCACTCTCTTGCACCTCACTATCACCTCCCACTCTGGTGATATTCTTGAAAATGTCCACTCCTTTAACTATCTGGGTATTACTCTGGATTCATTTCCATCTCTTAAATTGCATGCCTCCAATGTCTCGAAATCTCTGAATCAGCGCCTAGACCTGCTCTACAGGATATGCCCTCTCCCATCCTCTGGTTCCTGCCTCAAGATTGCCACATTATCCCTTTTACCTCTCCTAACCTATGGTGCACCTTTGCTGGTCTCTCTCTGCCTCCCTTGACCCTTTCCATACTCTCCAAGGCCTATCATAGGGTGGGTAGGTTTGCTCTGGGGGTTAGCTCCTGTCAGCACCACTGTACCATCCTCTGCGCACTAAGATGGTTACCCTATGCATCTAAGTTAAGATACCACTCCTTTAGCCTCCTGTTTAAACTGGTGCACAAATTTACCCCTCTCTGCCTCAGTACGTTTGTATGTCTGAGTCAAGCTCCTTGTTCCCTCAGATCTGCCTCACTCCCCCTGCTAGCCATGCCTAATATGCATCTTGCCACTGCATGCAAGTCTTTCTCCTTTGCTGTGATAGCCGACTGTAACTCCCTTCCAATCTCTGTTCTATCCTGCTCCTCTCTCCCAGCGTTCCAATCCACCTTGTATGCCTCACTCTCAGCCTCAATGACCTGTTCCTGTCTCACCTAATATATTTTTTCCTAAACCAGCCTCCTTTTCATTGGGTTGTAGCTTCAAATGTGAGACTGTCCTGCATGGATACTATGTCTACTAGGCATAATATATATATATATATATATATATATATATGTTAATACTAGCCTGTGCTTTGTATAAAATGTTTTGTGTTTATAAAGCATAACTTTCCAGCTAGCTAGCCTCAGCATGCTGATACTTTCACTCTATACCATACTGCCTGTAAGGTTTTGTGTCTGTTGTATATAATGTTTATATTTGATATTGCCTTGCCTGTGCTTTGCATCATATGTTTCTGTACCTTATTCTGCATATTTAACAGCAACCTTGCTTCTGTACGTTGTATAACTTCTTTCTATTTGTGTACCACTTTGTTTTCTACCCCTCCTGGGTTGACCCTGAAAAAGGGACTGCAATTGTCTCAGTGATCTTACCTGGTCACCAAAATTCAAATAAATAAATAAATACTCTCTTGCACTGTGTATTTCTGGAGACACGCATGCTTGTGCTAAGTTACAAGTAAGGCAGAGCGAGAGAAAGAGAAATTTTGACGAAATTGCAGCACTAAGATGAGGGAAAATAGGACATTTTATATAGAGTACCAGGATTTAAGCCTTTAAAATAAGTCTCTAAATTAACTAATAAATTTTATTTAAAAGGCCAGTTTTATTTCCATGGAATTTATCTATGGTTCAGATATTGTTTTACTGGTGTTGTGTATTTTGATCAGAATCGATGCAGAGCCGTTTTCTACGTGAAACATAAAGTGGAAGTTTAACTGGAATTTAAATTGCCTGGAGGATAACACAGCAAAGCAAAAGGAAAGAAGTATTGCTTGCAAAGTATCGGATGGAACTTTTTTTGGGAAAAAACAGTTGATAATTGGGACTGGGATTCTAAGAGAAGCTCGATATTTACCCATATCCAACTATTCAACTAAAAATAATACCGGAGAAGGAGAGGAAGTAACAGGTGAAATGATAAAATCTGGGACTAAAGACTTTCTTTCCTTTCTCAGTAATAATAAGTATAACAAATTGAAGGTCTTTGCTAGCATGCCATTTTGTAGGGTGGTTTTGCACAGATAGAGTTCATTTTAGATACATTTCTTTTTAGAGTGTGGGAGCAGATTACCCTGTGTGTGTAATTATAAGTATCTTAGAAATCCAGTGGAAAAGTGCAATTAACTGATTGAAGGGAAAGGAGGGTATATGGTATATGATACATAGGAAATAATTTTTATATTTTTTCAAGCTTTATAGATTAACAGAAGAGATCTGTGGAGTGAATATAATGAATCCAACTTAAGGGAGATTTGTTAACTTAGATAAATAGCTGTTCAAACTGTTTAAAATCATTTATCTCTATCAACTAAATTGACTATTCATTGAGATTGTGAAACAATATTCTCTTTTGTTGTTTTTTTGTGATTAATTTATTACCTAGATACCTTATTTGAAAATTTAATAAGCCTAATTGGAAATAATTATAGGTAATATAAGGTTCTACACAGGAAATTAAGAGAGGGGAAAATAATTATAGGAAACTAAATTAGTTGAATTGAATTACAGAATTAAGTCCCAAATCTGAAATTGGGTCTTGAGGGATTTCAATTAAGCTCTAACTAACTGGTATTATTAAAAGGAGAACATTGTTACAGCATAGGAATTGTGTTTCTTATTATATAATGTAAATAATGCCAATTGAAACAAGAAGTGGAAAGAACTTGGTGAATAGTAAAGAAGTAGAGAGGAGTAGGATGGAGTTAGGAAATAAGCACACATTAACTCAAAAACAAAACTACAAGAGGAAATAACAAGAGGCAATGTGAGACTAGAAGGAAATGGAGGCAGTTTATTAGAAAAAATAAGGACAGAATGATTAAGAATAGATTAAAGGGACCAATTGATACTGAAGGAATTATTGCTAATAATGATGAACCATCTCTGAAAGAGCAATTTACCCCCAAAATGAAACAACCACTAATATGGGAAGTACTGGATAGTAATTTTAAACAAAGAAACATGAATGAAAAACAGAAGGAAAGCATAAATCTAACATAAAGGGATATAACTGATTTAATGACACACAGTACACCAGTCTCCCTAGATAGAGAAGTAATGAAAAGGGATGAAGTTAAAGGTTTTGACGAGGATCTACTAGAAAGGGTAAATAGAGAGGTGACAAAAACAATTGATAGTATAAAAGAAACTATTGAAACAAATAACAGAACTGAACAGAAAATTAAAGAGTGTAAGGAATTAAAGGATAGAGAAAACCAACCTCCTATCAGCTTTTGAATTAGATCCTGTAAGTAAAGACATGGAAGGTATAGGAGATATCATGACATTGAAGGGGAAGATGAAATTGGGGAAAATACATTAACTATGAGCCCAATAGAAATGGTGACTCCCCTTTAGATATTTTGACAAGAGAATGTGTAAATGCATTGAGAGATCCATTGTTGGCTAATGCAATGATATATGAGCACCTGCTAATGCTCAAAAAGGAATTATTTCTAAAAGGAATTGGAACAGAGAATAAAATAATATAGAAAAAAATATAAATTGGATTTATAAAGGAAATGTGCCTTATAGGGAAAGACATTTTGAAAAGTACTCTTTGGAGGAGCCGGAACCATCTTTCTTGGTCCTTCCAAGTTATGGAGACCAAGAAAGTAAGGACATCTGAATTATGAACAACCAACACAGAAGAAGATTTGGAACTTGTGATGCTACCAGAAAATTATACTGAACAGAACAGTGTTGTTATAGAAATGAGAGCAAAGCATCCTAATTTATGGGAGAAAGGAATTGAACAAAAAGAAAAAAAACAAAAAAGAAAGAAGTAAATAGATGATAAAATATGAGGACAGCAGTGGGAAAGGAAAGAATAGATGCCCTCATACAGAAAGGATTAATATTGTGAAGGAAAGTAGTAGAGGAAGTGGGGATAAGGAACAAGATGTGGATATTATGGAAGACAGTTTAGAAAGTGAACAAGGAAAGAAGGAAAAGAGCATGATACCTATGGAAGGTGAAGATAAAAAGAAAAGAAAATAAGAAAAATCAACTAGATGTCTTTAACAACACAATTGAAAACTGAAAGAGTGGAAATGAAGAATGAGAGAAAGAGGTGTAACAACAAGGAAGGAAAGAAAAGAGTATCAACACACAAAAAATGTGGGGAGGAGAACTTGAGAAAAGGAAAAAGAAAGTTAAAATAAAATAAAAAGTACTGGAGAAACTTGGGAAAAGGACTGAAGGATAAAGAGCAAGGAAAGGATAATAAGAAGAGGAAGTAAAAAAAATAATCTAACAAAGGAAAGGGGGAACAGAGATGAACATGTTCAGACACAAATAGAAAGCAAGAAGGTAATGGATGAGACACCAGAGATATCAATAAAGGAGTGTGAGGAAAATAATATAAATATAGATCTACCTGAGCAGAAAATATTAAAGAAAAAAGAAGGAAGAAGTAAATGATTTGAGGAAGGTGTTGGAAAGGATGTTGGGGACTGATTATGCACTTCCAATGTATAACATAAATGTGTTACCAGAAGAGACTGAAGATAGGCTGAATTTACACTTAAAACAGTTTTTGATATTAGATGGAAACAAGAATAGGGATAACATGCTATACAATTTAAGTATCATTAGACCATATGAAAGTTTGGAGATGGTATTACTAATTTCTGATCAATATTTCATATTAAAGGGAATAGAAAATAAGGAAGAACTAAGAGCTTTAGGTTTTCAGATGGAAAGTGTTGTAAGCATGAAATCCCTATTCTCAGATTATTACCAAGAGGAAGGGAAAATAGAAAAGGAAAAATTAAAGGAGTATGTTATTATCCAGTGTTTTCACTGGTTCTTTAACTGATGCCTGCTGTATACCCAATTCACTCCCTATTGCCACTGGGATTTTAGCTTCCACTATGAATACCTTTGGTTTAAATCTTCAGAATTCTTCACGCCAAGTGTATGTACTGGGAGATTCTATCATTAACCACTTGGACAGGGCAATCTGTAATCCAGATGAAACATCAAGAACATGTTCTAGTTTTAGGGGAGCAAAGATTTCTGACATTACCAAAACGGTCAATGATATACTTACTGACGCTGGTGATAACCCCCTAGTTATTATCCATGTAGGAACTAATGATATAAACCAAAATAGTCCTTTACAGATCAAAAAAGACTTTGTGGCTCTAAACAATCTACTTATAGAAAGGGGATGTACCATATGTTTTTCAGAAATACTTCAGTCCCCAGGGCAACTTACAACATAACCCATCATATTAGGGAAACTAATGAATGGTTGAGAAAGTGGTGCCTTCAACAAGGCATATGTTGCATCCCACACTGGGAGAACTTCGATGGCAGGAAATCCCTCTTTAGTTGGGACGGCTTACACTTAAGTAGGAGGGGAAGTGTCTTACTGGGTAACTCAATTGGTTCTGTCATTAACAAATATTTAAACTGAACAAATTGGGGGAGAATGGGACAATTCCTAATTCTCTTAACACAAAAGTTAATGTCAGTACTGGGAAATCGTTTAATATTTTATCCTTTAATGCAAGATCTTTGAATTTTTTTAAAATGGCCAAGCTTACAGCAAAATGCATCCTACTGGATCTTAGTATCATCGCTGTTACTGAAACTTGGTGGGATCCTTCATCAGTTTGGTCTAGAAACATTCCCTTATTATAAGGACAGACTAGATAGTAAAGGTGGTGGTGTATGTCTTTTTGTTAGAGAAGATATTATTTCATATGAAATTTCTTTGATTACTGCGACCGAATCACTATGGATTTCCATTCAACTTGCTGATCATCCCAAGATTAACATTGGGGTTTGTTATCGGCCACCCTCAGCGGATACCCAATATACTACTGAATTATTAAATACAATATCAGATTTATCCCAGAATGATATTCTAATTTTTGGAGACTTTAATATACCCGGTATTAATTGGAATCTCAACACAGGTAATAATAACCATGATAGGTTATTTTTAAATACAATTATAGATCTAGGTTTGGACCAACTGGTTAATCAGCCAATGTGTGGCAATAATATTTTGGACCTTGTAATAGCAAATGAAGGTCCTGACATTTCGGAGACAGATATTATGGCCCCTATTGGCAATAGTGATCATAACTCCACATTTGCTAGTATTCCCTTACAAATTCCCAAAATTAACAATACCTGATTTAGGGATTATAACAAAGCTAATTTCACAAAGATCAATCAAGAATTAAAAAGAATTGATTGGCCTAAAATATTCAAAGATAAAAATGTTAACAAAATGTATGGATGTTTGACTAATATTATACATCAATTAGAGGACAAATATATTCCTTTAAAACCAAAATATAACAATAAAGGTAAAATTCCTGTTTGGTTCAACAACACTATTAATAAACAAATTAAAATTAAGGAACATTTATTTAAGAAACTAAAATGAAATCCAAGTCCATCCCTGAGACATGAATACAAAACTGCCTTGTCTACACTAAAAAATTTAATTAAATCTGCTAAACTAAAATTTGAGTTCAAACTAGCACATTCCAAAACTAAATCAAAAATCTTTATACTCTTGCATCAATGGCAATAGATGTAATAACAGAAATATAGGACCACTCTGTGACAATGGGATTGCCATAACTTCAAATAAAGATATGGCTGACTATTTTAACAAATATTTTTGTTCGGTTTTTGATCAACCTACAAATTCTGTAATCATTACTAACAGTAATGACTCCTTCATTCCTTCATTTCAGTTATCAGAAATTAAGAATTCATTATCTAATATCAAAAGATCGACTAGCTCGGGTCCAGATAATATTAACACCATATTTCTTCTAGAAACACTAGACTCAATTATAATCCCACTTCAACTATTATTTAATAAATCACTGTTAGATTGTAAAATACCTGATGTGTGGCATTCTGCCTTGGTCACACCTATTTATAAAAAAGGGTTAAAGTCCAACATTCAGAACTATCGTCCGATTAGTTTGACCTCCATCCTGGGAAAAGCCACGAACGTTTAATCAAATGCAGACTAGAGAACGCAGTGGAACAACTAGATATTCACCATTCATCACAACACGGTTTTAAATCTGGTTTCTAGAGTACAACCAATCTTATATCATTTTATCAACAGATTAATAAATTATTGGATAATAACATTCCTGTTGATGTATTACTGTTAGATTTCAGCAAGGCATTTGATCAAGTGTCACATTCCTTACTAATAAACAAACTCCATAACTTGAGAATTTCTTCTCGATTTAGTTACTTGGATATCAGAGTGGTTATTTAATCGCACCCAGTCAGTTATAATTAATGGAGCTTTATCTGTTTCTGGTGTTGTTACGAGTGGAGTTCCCCAGGGATCCATGTTGGGACCTGTTTTGTTTAATTTCTTTATCCATGATATGGTTATCAACTCTAATAACTATTTATCAAAGTTTGCAGATGATACAAAACTTGGTGGTAGAGTTGACACTCCAGCTAACTTCAAACTTCTCGAACAAGACTTGTATTTCATAGATCAATGGGCCAATGAATACTCAATGTTTTTTTAACATTGATAAATGTAAAATCTTACACTTTGGTAGGAATAACCCATCCTACATATACTACTTAAATAGGCAAGAATTGGAAGCATCAAACTTTGAAAGAGATCTTGGCATTCTAGTCAATAACAAACTGTCATCTGGTGATCATTGTAGTAAAGTAGTCCGAACAGCTAACATAATTATGAGACAAATCAGAAAAACTTTTATTAGCAAATCTGAACATAATTTAGTACCCTTGTATAGAGTTTGTATTAGACCACACTTGGATTACGGTTCTCTCTTTTGGAGCCCTTATCTTAAAAATGATATAAACCGTCTTGAACGAGTACAAAGGAGATTAACTAAATCTATCCCCAGATTAAGAAACAAATGCTACGAGACTAAGCTATGGGAGACAAATCTTTATCCACTGACACTGAGAAGGCAAAGGGGCTATTTGCTTCTTACGTATAAGCTAGTCCATAATCCTATGCTGTTTAACATATGTGGGCTATCATTTGCTAACAAAGAATTTTGGGAAGATTACACACTAAGCAATTAAAAATTGAGTGGGCTAACAATAAAAAATATGAAATTTTTTTTTAATATAAGGGCAGCAAAATCCTGGAACTCTCTACCTCCAACTATTGTAGAGGCAGTTAATTTTGATTCCTTTAAAACTAGGCTTGATTCATGGTTACTCGTTCAATAATCTGTTTAGTATCCCACTGTTGTGGGAGGACAATCCAGATGGGCCTTGTGCCTTCTTTTGTCCTAATTTTATCCAGTAAATTCAGTAAATGTGATCTCACTATATGGGATAGGAAACTTTATAAATGAGACTAGGACAAATATTAGAGGCAAGATTTGGGATCTTCTCCAAAACCTATTGAAAGTTAATCATTTAAATAAAATGATTACAAAAGTAAGAAGATGGGAGAAAGATGCACAAAGATCAGTCTGGGTAAAAAAATAAAGAATACCTACAGATTTTGGCATTTGTAGAAAATTTGGATAAGCTAGAAATATATATAGTGGGAGAAGATCCAAGAAAGCAAGTAGAGGAAGAAATTATCTATAGTGACAATTGGATAAGCCTGATAAAAACGACAAGTAGATATCAAGTTTTACAAGATATTAAGAAAGATTGACATAGTATAAGAATAAACACACAAGGAATGGAGGAATGAAGACAGGATCTGAAGTAAAAATATTATCCTGGAATGTAACCAGTTTAAAGGAAAGATTACCAGACCCTACCTTTTTAGAATATATAACAGAATATGATTACATCTATTTACAGGAAACTTGGGTGGATATTGAAATCAATATAAATGGCTATAGCTCATTTAGTAAGAAGGCGAGAAGCACTAAGACATTTGATAGACTTTCGAGTGGAATAATAACATGTTGTAAAATAAAAGAGAATACAGAATACTCTGAAGAGAATATTGATGCAGAACACATTTTAGTGGTTGGAATAAAACAGAGAGATAAGATTTTCTCTATCATTAATATATACCTTCCTCCAAAAGGATCAAAGTATATTGAAAAAAATGAGATAAATGTTTTAGTTGGTTTAATGGAACAATACTCCGGATTGTGGTATTATTTTATTGGGAGATATGAATGCCAGGGTTGGTCACGGCCTGGAGCCTTCTGAGGAATTAATTTGGGCATGTGCAGCTCATGATGGCATGTATGTTAAAATAGAGAGAAACACAGCTGACAAAAAAAAACTTGGGAAAGAACTTATAAAAATAATGAATAATTAAAATATGTTATTGATTAATGGAAGAACTAAAGGAGAGTCCGTGGGGGCATCTACATAAATAGGACCAAGGGGATCATCGGCAATAGATCTATGTTAGTGTACAGAGAATATGATACCCTGGATTAAAGATATAAAAATAGGATGTAGAGGGGAAAGTGAACATTGTCCAGTGGAAATCATGATGAAGGCAGACACACCAACATTGAACTAAAAAAAGGATAGATTAGAAATAATAAAAGTAAATAAAGGGGTGAAATGGGATTCGATAGATAATTATAGATCTATACAGATGTTAAATGAAATAGGTGCCAGACAAGAATTGATAGATCTGATTCAAAATAAGGAAGAAACTCACTATATTGACATATTTGAGGACATAATGAAAAATATCCCACAAAACTTGGTGAAGGTTACAATTAGTAAATGTAAAACGGGTAGTAGATGAGATGATAAAGAATGTAAAAATCATAAATGAAGAATAAACAAACTGGTCAAACATTTACAAAAAATAGAGATCAAGAGAGGAAGAAATTATTAAATAGATTACGGAAAGACTATAAAAAGATAATGGAGAAAAAAGAAAAATGATAGTAAGCAACTATTGAAAGAATTTGAAAGTATAGTAAAGGAGAATAACAATATAAAATTCTGGAAAATGGTAAACAAGGGATGGGATAATTATAATGAAGAGATAGAAAATTACATTACCCCAGAAATATGGGAACTATATTATAAAAATCTATTCTACAATCAAGATTTAAATAGTGAACAAATTTGCTGGGCACCTGTAACAAATTTCTCATTTTCAGTAAAAGAAATTTTAAAAGTTATACAAGAATTAAAATGACATAAGGCCCCTGGTCCCGATGGGATACCCCAAGATACTGTGAAGAATGACCCAGAATTATGGTCCAATGTATTAAATGGAGTATTTAAGATTGTATTGGAGAAGGGCATTATACCACAAGCATGGAAAACTAATATAATAATCCCTATATATAAAAAGGGGGATAAATTTGATCCTGGGAATTACAGGCCCATAAGTCTTCTAGATACTGCACAGAAAATTACTTCAACAAAAAATAATGGATTGAATAAATAAATATGATCTAATAGATGAGGCACAGGCTGGTTATATGCTGAACCATTCTATGATAGATCAATGCATCACATTAACTCATTTAATTTATAAACATGTATATATAAAAAAACTAAAATTATATTGGTCTTCGTAGACCTAAAGGCAGCTTTCGATAAAGTTTCAAGAACAAAACTATGGGAAGTTTGGGGGAATTATGGATTAAATACAGAAATGCATAGCCATCTGGCGATGCAGCTCCAGGCTGCATCACCAAAGAGCGACCAGGGCATCAGTAGACCCGGTGGCTGCAACAGCAGTGGGCCAGGGAAAGAGCATCAGGGCTGCTGGGAGGAAACAGCTCCCACAGGAAGGCAGCCCAATCAGGAGGCAGGGCGCCTGTTTTGAACTCATGGCTGGGCTATAAAGGGAAAGCCCAGCCACCTTTAACTGAGCACAGAGGAGCTGTGATTGTGTCCCCCCACCTTCCCCGGCCCCGACCTCTATTAAATACTCAGAGGAGGAGGAGTCTGGGCTGGGCTAATCGCCTGAGGCACTAACTCTGGGAGAACTTTCAGTTGGGGACAGACTCCCTTGCATGTTGTGTGAGGGTTTGTTGAGTGTTGAATCTACATAGTCACTTGTGGCTCTGATCACTAGGGGTATTGGTGGGATTGTTTTTGTATTTATGGGGGGGCTTTTCTTTACCTTTAATTCTATTAGGGTGATGCTTGGGTAGTGCTGGCTACTGCAACTTGGGTACTGTCTGTCTTGATTGCATGGGCATGCTGGCTACTGCTGGGGAGAGGGCAGATTGATCATATACTGATTGGAGGGTACTTTTATTGCTGAGGGGGGCCCATATTGCTCACTTCCAACAGGGAGGATGGGATCAAATGATGCAGGAGCCGGCATCTTTGGGAGGATGATTGGGTGTATGGGGCGGCCATAATATTAAATTGGGCATGGAAGTTTGGGGGATGCCCAGTGTGTTACCAGTTGGCAGGTCTCAGGCAGGAGGTCGAGGGATCAGGAGGCAGTTGGAGGGAGGAAGGGGGTGGGTTGGAGGAGGAGGGGCAGGAACCATATGCAGATGAGGCAAGGACAAAATGGCATACTCCAGGGTATAGGGGCGGGACTGAGAGGACTAGGACCACAAGGTCACTCCGGGGGGGGGGAGACATAAAAATACCAGAGTATGGACTTCACTCCGAAGGGAGGGGGCTGCCCAGAGAGAGTCAAGGAATGGGAGGGAGACAGGAGTGCAGGGTTTTAAATAATTGATTAGCAGTTTTTTTCTTGGGACTATACTAACTGTACAGAAAGTATTTATATATATTTTCTAGAAGTGCTGCGTTTGTTAAACACAGTGAGGCAAGAGCTATGCATTTTCACAAAGATTTAGCACTTTTATGAGCAAAACGCTAATCAATTTTTAGAGTTAAATAAATCCCTGGGAGTGGGCGAACTTGGGGCTGCCCAGAGAGAGCCAAGGAAGGGGAGGGAGACAGGAATGGGCGAACTTGGGGCAGGCATCACATTTACAAATCACTTCACCCTGCTGTATCCAGATGATGAGGTGGAAGAGGTTGGCGGGCAGGGGGGTGCAGGCTGATGGGGAGGGATTGGTCAGGTTTCGGAGGGGGACAGGGGATAGGAGTGGGGGTCTGAGCCAAAGGAGGTGAGGGCATGGGGAACATGAGACCAGGGCACCAGACGGGTGGGGGGGAGCCCGGGTCTGAGGGAGGTAAGGCAGAGGGGGACACACAGAGCAGAGTCAGGGTGGACGAGGCCAGGACCCAGGATAGGGCAGTGTTGAGGAAGGGAAAAATCAGACAAGTAGGGGGTGAGGAGGGGAGCACTCTGGGAAAGCCAGCTCCGAGACTAGAAATACCAGAAAAGGGGGATGTAGGGAGCACTAGGTCACAAGGGTCCATTACTGCAGAACCTGAGGGAGGGAGGTGAGAAGGGAAGCAGTAATAGAAGGCTGGGGTGGAGGAGCCAATGGTAACAGTCCAACTGGGGAAGAGTTAAGGGGGGGCGACTAGTGATATTCAGGCTGGAAGGGGTGCGGGGAGCAAGCTGGGAGAGGAAGACAGAAGAGGGAGCCAGGAAGGGCACAATCAAACTAGTGATGCCCAGGCTGTGGGAGGGGTGAGGAGCAAGTAGCAGGTTGTAATTAGGAAAAGGAGTCTGGAAGGGCACATATGGACTTGTGGCCCCTAAGTAGCAGGGGATGAGGGGAGCAAGTGGGGGGATGCAGGCAGAAGAGGGAGCCTGGAAGGGCATGCATAGATTAGACACACCCAGGTTGTGGGGGGTGCGAGGAGCAAGCTGGGGGATGTAGACAGAAGAAGGAGTATGGAAGGGCACAAAAGGGCTAGTAACTTGGGGGGGAGAGGTGAAGGTGCTCCTGCTGGGTGATTCCATGATTAGGGGTATCCAGTGGGAGGGGCTGGGGAGGGAAAATGCAGCCCAGTCAAGGATAAATGTATCCCAGGCTTATCAGTACACAAGGCCAAATTCCAGCTATACTCAATGGCAACGGAATGCGGGAGATCCCCAGACTTTCTAGTTCACCTGGGAACAAATGATTTAGAAGGGAACAGTGAACTGGAGATACAGACAAGATTCAGGAAACTGGCCAGGGTTTGCCACTCCATAGGATGCTCAGTCTCCTTTTCTGAGATACTGCCAGCACCAAGGGTGAGTGGGGAAAATAAGCAAAAACTTAGAGGGGTGAACCAGTGGCTCAGGGAGTGGTGTAAGTCAGAAGGGTATGGGTTGATGGGGGACTGGGGTGATACATGGGAAGACAAGGGGCTATATGCCAGGGATAGGCTGCACCTCGACTTGGAGGGAAGGGAGATCCTTAAATTGAAACTTTCTGGATTCATAGGTGATAGGTGGGGTTTAAACTGGTAAAAGGGGAGGGACAGAAAGACTGAACGCCCCAGCAAGGAAGCTCAAGGGTTCAGGACTAGAACATGCAAAGTGGGCTGCGGGCAGCTTTAAAAGACCAGTGAGAACTGAGTGGAGAAGAGAGATGGGGGTCCGCGCTAGGCGGAGAAGACTGGAGAGGAGGTCGGGTGGAGGACGGTCCTGATTAATGCCAGGAGCAAGGGCAATAAAATGCTAGAGCTCCAGGCAATGCTAGTTGAGGGTGCAGCAGATGTGGCGGCAATTATTGAGACATGGGCCACCCAGAGGCATGACTGGGACCTACACAATGTTTAGGAAGGATGAGGGGTGGGTAGAGGGGGGGTGGCATTGATGGTCAAAAATGACATCATAGTGGAATCGAGGAGGCAGGGGGAGATGTGGAGGCAATTTGGGCAACCCTACAAACAAGGGGGGGTAAAAGATTAAAAATAGGGGTGATGTACAGACCCCCCGCAATGGAGGCGGAACTGGAGGATGATCTGACTTAGAACATCAGAGGTCACTGTGGCCTTGGAAAGGGCAGAGTGGTGGTCATGGGTGACCTGAACATGCCGGGGGCAGACTGGGGCACTATGACATCCTCGGTGACCAGGGAGCAGCGGTTGATGGATGTCTTCCAGGATGCCTTCCTAGTCCAGCATGTGGGGGAGCCCACTAGACAGGACAGGATCCTGGACATTGTCCTAGCAGATAATGACCAGATAAGGGGCCTGGAGGTGAACAGCTTGTTGGCAGGTGGTGACCATGCCACAGTCTGGTTTCTTATGTTCTTAGGGGGAGAGGAAATTCACATTGACACAGTAGTAATAGATTTCAGGGGGGCAGACTTTGAGGGCATGGGAAGCATTCTTAGAGGGTGCTTGGAGGAGATAAGGCCAGAAATGGAGGCGAGTAGCTTGTGGGAGACCATTAAGAAGGGAGTGCAGGAGGCTATGAGGGCCTGCGCAAAGACAAGGCACAAGCAATGTAGGGCCAGTAAGCCATGTTGGTAGACTCGGGAGGTGCAGGAGGTGGTGAGGGATAAAAAGGCTGCCTACGCATGCTTAAAGTGCTCAAGGGGGGTTAGGGAGAGGGGACAGTATAAGTCCCTGGCTAGGGGGGTCACCAGGGTGTGAGGGGCCAAGGTGAAGAAGGAGCTTAACCAGTCCAGGGATATCCACAGGGGAGGAAAGGGGTTCTATAGATACATAGGGGAGAAAGGAAAAGTGAAAGCACAGATCAGCAGGATTAAAACTATGGAGGGATAGACGAAGGATGCTGGGGAACAAGCAGAGGTGCTAAATGAGTACTTTGCCTCGGTCTTTACCGGGAGAGGTGGGCGATCCTTCCAACCTGATGGGAGGGAAGGGAAGCCCACTGAATCAGATCAGTTGGAGACTGAAGGACTGGATGAGGCTAGGGCTGGGGATGGGTCTTATCTAGAAGGGGAGGAGCGGATGCATGAGGAGGTGGGATGGGAGGGCGAAATCACAACGGATAGGGTGAGAGAGGCCCTCCGGTCACTGAAGACTGAGAAGGCACCGGGGCCAGATGGGCTGCATCCAAGGGTACTGAAGGAACCAGCAGATGTGCTGGCAGCTCCACTGGCCTCACTCTTCAAAATCTCTCTGATGACAGGGTGGATGACTCAAGATTGGAAGGTGGCTCATGTGGTACCTATCCACGGGGGGGGGCCAGAGAGGAGATGGGGAATTATAGGCCTGTTAGCCTAACGTCAGTGGTAGGCAAGGTTATGGAGGGCATTATCAAGGAGAGGCTGGGGGGGCTGCTGGAAATGTTGGGACACCTGGATGACAGGCAGTATGGTTTTGTTCAAGGGAGGTCGTGCCAGATCAACCTGGTGGAGTTTGATGACTGGGTGACGGGTGCCCTGGACCGACAAAGGCCGGTGGACATCCTCTATCTGGATTTCAGTAAGGTGTTCGATTCGGTACCCCATAATGGCCTACTAGCAAAGCTGGGAGGGATGGAGTTGGGGGGTCAGTTGCTCAGGTGGGTGGAAAATTGACTTACAGGCAAATACAGACAGTGGTAGTTGGAGGGATAGTCTCCTCCCCCAGGAGGATCATCAGTGGGGTCCCCTAGGGTTCGGTCCTGGGTCCACTCCTGTTCAATCAATATGTCTGGGACATAGGGAGGGGTGTTAGGAGTAGGCTGTCTCTCTTTGCAGATGACTCAAAACTGGGAGCACTGGTGGACGGGCAGAAGGGGAGAGAGGCCCTCCAGAGGGATCTGGATACCCTGGGAGGGTAGGCAAGGAAGTGGGGATTGAACTTCAATGCAGGGAAATGTAGGGTGCTGCATCTGGGGGTCAGAAACCCAGGCCATGCAAACACCCTGGGGGGTCACACTGCAAGTCACATCAGGAGAGAGGGACCTAGTGGTAGTGGTGGACAGCAAAATTAATAACACTGAGAATTGTTGAAAAGTTGCAGCAAAAGCAAACAGGATACTGGGCTGCATAACCAAGGGGATTACCTCCAGGAGGAGGGAGGTGATCCTTCTTCCCTCTGTATAATACCCTGGTTAGGCCGCATCTTGAGTACTGTGTGCAGTTCTGGAGACCCTCTTAAGAGTGACATGGCACTGCTGGAGAGGGTCCAGAGGAGGGTGACCAGGATGATTCAGGGCATGGAGGGTAGGCCCTATGAGGAGAGACTGGAAGAACTCAATCTGTACACATTGGAGGAGAGGAGGGACGGGGGGACATGATAGAGGTTAGCAAGCATGTAAAAGGGATAAAAAAGGGCAGAGCCAGGGAAGTGTTCAGGTTTAAGAAGGGGGAACTACCAAGGGGCATGAGTGGAAGCTGGGGGGGAGTGCAGGAGACACTTCTACACCGAGAGGGTGGTGGAACCATGGAACGCACTGCCCAGGAGTCTGGTGGAAGACAGCACAGTGGAAGGATTCAAGAAGGGTTAGGACAGGTACAGGGAGATACTGAAGCCAGGGAAGACCACATATGGGGCTAGGGGGGTGGAGGAGAGAGCTCCCAGTAGGGGGCTAGCTTCCGAGCAGACACGATAGATCATGGGGCCTATTCTGCTGACTTTTACTATGATACTATACAAGAAAAAATAACTCACCTTAGTAATTATGTTTCTTCTAATGGAATCTTGCTGTATTCTGACTATTGCCGTTAGCCCCAGCACTCATACTGCCCCGGAGAGTAGAGGGTTAATTTCTATGCAGAGCATAGAACGTTGAGCTCAAGCTCGGTTCAAACCCTCTGTCTGCTGCACTTTGAAGTGCAACTGTCAGATTCTTATGAGCTAATACTAACTAACTACTATGTGGAAATTGTAAAATTTTTACTAGCCAAATGTCAACCAAATATTTTGGATCCCCAAAAGACTCAAGTCAAGAAATCCAAAATCAAAAACCAGGTAGTGAACAACTTAAGACTGTTAAGTTAATAATATAACTCATTCCCCCTCTCTAAAAGGAGGGAGTACCCAAATGCACCCCTGGAGTGCAACACTGCACCTGCCAGTCCACTTCCCAAAAACAGGTTCTGAGAGGGAAGGCAGGGAGGGAGGGAGGTCAGAATACAGCAAGACTCCATTAGAAGAAACATAATTACTAAGGTGAGTAATTTTTTCTTCAAACAACATGAAGTCTTGCTGTATTCTGTCTATTGCAGACTATCAAGCAGTAGGAGGGAATTGAACCTACCTTGGGAATAGGCTCTGCAGTACTGCAATACCAAACCGAGCATCACTCCTAGCCTGGATGTCCAGGGGGTAATGCTTGGTAAATGTATGGACTGTTTTCCAGGTGGCTGCTTTACATATCTCTAGCAAAGGAATATCCTTGGCCACAGCCAGGGAAGCAGCTGTACCTCTAGTCGAATGAGCCCTCAGGCCTGAGGGAGGTATTTTGCCTAGCTTCTCATAGCAGAATTGAATACAAGAGACAATCCACCTGGCAATAGTTCTCTTAGTGGCAGGTCTGTCCTTCCCCACTTCCCCATAAGTGAGAAACAACTGGAGGGAGTCAACCCTGTGAGCCTTAGTACGCTCAATGTAGTAACTAAGGGCTCTTTTAACATCCAAACTGTGTAAACTTCTTCCTCCTGAAGAAGAATGATCAGTGAAGAACACAGGGAGACACAGATTGATTCAGATGAAAATCTGAAACCACTTTAGGTAAAAACCTCCTATTAGTTCTAAGGACCACCTTATCTCTATGGAATGAGATAAAATCAGGCTCCACTGACATAGCTTGCAATTCACTGATACACCTGGCAGAAGTAATAGCTACCAGGAACACAGTTTTCCAAGTCAAGTACTTAAGCTCTGCTGAAGACAAAGCCTCAAAAGGGGGCTGCATAAGCTGAGCAAAGCAAACATTAAGATCCCAAGCAGGAAGTAGGATCCCTTGAAAAATTTACAGAATACAGGGTGAGAGGGCAGTGAGGAAGGCTTTCCCACTGACAGAAAAGTGGAAACAGCTGATAAATGTACTGTAAGAGTAGCTGGTCTGAGGCCTGAGCCATTAAAATGAACCATATAATCCAGAACTATAGACAATTCAGCAGTGTCTGGGGATATATGCTTCTTGGAACACCAAATGCAGAATCTTTTCCATTTGAAGTTATAAGTTTTTCTGGTGGCAGGATTTTGAGAGGCTTTCAGAATATCCAGAACCCCTTGGGACAGATGCAAATCTGCATACTCTAAATCTTCTAGAGCCATGCCTTGAGATTGAGAGACCAATGATTGGGGTACCAAATCCTCCCCTGAGAGGAGGTTAACAGGTTATAATTCCTGGGAAGAGAGAGGGGGGGAAGATGGACTGCTAGGGACAGCAACAGGGGGTACCAAGGCTGCCTGGCCCAGTCTGGAGCAATCAGAATCACTTTGCAAGGTTGTGACCTTACCTTGACCAGAACCTTGAACAGCAGAGGAAAGGGAGGGAAGCCATAAAGAAATTCCCCTTCCCAGTTCAAAAATCAGAGCATCCAGAGGGACTGAGCCCAAGACTGGGGGTCTGCAACAAAACTGAGGAAGTTGGTGATTGTCTGGGGCTGCAAATAGATCCATCTCTGGAGTGCCCCACCTTGAAAAAATCACTTTCAACACCAGAGGGTCCAGGGACCATTTGTGATGGCCCTGGGAGATCCTGCTCAATGCATCTACTAGCACATTGTCCTTCCCTGGAAAATGGACTGCTATCAGAGAGGTCTGCAGAGAATAAGCTAGGGACCACAATTTCATGGCTTCCATGCACATGGCCATGGACCGAGTGCCTCCCTGCTTGTTGATGTACCACATGGTGGTGGTGTTGTCTGTCCTGACCTGAACCACCTTGTTCTGCACTGACTGACAGAAAGCTTGCAGGACCAGAAAGACCGCCCTGAGTTCCAAGAGATTGATATGAAGAAGGAATTCCCCAATAGAGAAGCATCCGTGGTTAGGACCAAAGAGTGAGACTGAGTGATGAATGGGACTCCTTGCCTGAGGTTGCACTGATCCTGCCACCATTGGAGAGCCTGGATCAGAGTCTGAGTCACTGGAACTAGTTTGGTTAGAGAATCCTTCTTCCGAGACCAAAAAGCCCACAGGTGAAACTGAATGTTCCTCATCTGAAATCTGGCCCCTTGGACCACTGCTGTAGAAGCTGCCATGTGGCCCAGAAGCTGAAGGAAGTGCCTTGCTGGCCGAGAGACCAGAAGGTGGAATGAAGAAGCCAGCTCTACAATAGCCCTTGCCCTTTCCAGGGGAAGAAAATCTCTTGTTTTGACTGTATCCAACTCTGCCCCATGAAGGTGAGGAGCTGTACAGGCTCGAGAACTGACTTGGGAAGATTGAGAAGGAATCCTAGGGAAGTGAGCACTTGCTGAGTCACTTGAAGGTCTGACTTGACTTGGTCTGGGGACTGACCCACAATGAGCCAGTCATCCAGGTATGGAAATATTTTTCCTTCTTAAAAAGGCCACTACTACTGCTAGGCATTTTGTGAATACCCTTGGAGGAGATGTCAGGCCGAAGGGCATAGCTTTGAACTGACAATGGCCTGAAGACAATTCGAACCTGAGATACTTTCTGTGGGAGCACCTGTTGGGAATGTGAAAGTTGGCATCCTTTAAGTCCAGAGAGGCTAGCCAGTCCCCTGTCCTTAGAGACGGAAGGATTATTCCCAGAGTCACCATTTTGAATTTTGGTTTTGAAAGATGCTTGTTCAGGTATCTTAAGTCTAGGATGGGTCGCCACTCCCCTGTCTTTTGTGGGGTAAGGAAGTACCTGGAGTACAGACCTTTGCCCCTGTGCAATGTAGGAACTCTCTCTACAGCCTTTAGAGCCAGTAGAGATGAAACCTCTGCCTCTAGGGCAATGGTTTCGGAGATGCTTGCAGGTGGAAAAGATCTGGCCCTCAGCTTTGGAAATTTCTTGAAGCCGAGAACCAGCCCCTGGCTTACCACCTCCAGGACCCACTTGTCTGAGGTAACAGACATCCAGTCCTGGACGAAGTGAGCCAGCCTGCCTCCTACAGGAATGGGTGAGTCGACCCGGGCTGACACATCAGGGTGTCTGCTTGGCAGGAGCCTTAGGCTGAGGGATGGATGCAGCCCTGCTCATCCCCCATTCTACCTCTCCCTCTGAAGAACCCCCTCTGAGGAAAGGGAGAAGAGGCCTGTGCTTGGTAGAAAGGCCTATGAAAAGGCCTGCCCCTGCCCCTACTCTGCTGCCTTTGAGGATTTGCATGCCTTTCCTTGGCCTGTGCACTCCTATAGGTGGTCCTATACTCATCCATCTTTTTCATGTAATTCTCTGTCTACTCCCCAAACAGAGAATTATCCACTACAGGGAAATACATGGTCTTAGCCTGGGTGTCCCGTGAGAGGCTAGTACATCTGAGACAAGCCATTCTCTGAAGAGCCACAGATGTAGCCGTGACTCTAGATAACACATCATTGGAGTCCACAGCAGCATGAAACTGTACCTTAGATGCCTCAATCCCATCAGCAGCCACCCCCTCCAGCTCTGAGGCTAGCTGGGGGAGGCCTGCTAAGCCAGTGCCAGTACAGTGTCCCACCTGGACTTCTAGTACCTGGCTGCATAGGCCATATAAGTAGCCTGCCTGAGTCCCAAGGTGGATGCCATGTACTGTTTCTTTGCCATGGCATCCAGCTTCCGAATGTTTTTATCTGGGGGGTGTGAAGCCAAGGGTGTATTAGTCTTATCACAGGCTGCAGCCTGCGCAACCCCAACATGGCTGCATTGTTGATACAAGTACTCTGTACCAGAACCTGATAAGGTGTACCTTTTGTCCATCCTTCTGTCGACAGGAGGTACAGAATTTGGAGTTTTTAAAATCTTTTGTATCTGTTTCCCAAAAGACTTATGAAGGGGAACAGACAGTCTCATGGACTCTGGGATGTCCATCATCTCCACATAATCAGGTTCCTCTTGTTCCTCTACAGCTTCTTCCACAGGGAGGCTGGAGGGTTTCTGCCACTTTCCTGTAAAATAGGTAGTGGGAAGGGACTCAGAAAGCCTAGGAGGGGAAACACCAGAAGGCCTGTCTGGGTAGATGTCGGGTTCAATGGGCTCAACCAGACCTTCCTCCACGTCTTCGTCATCATCATCATCCCCTTCCAAATCCGGTTCATAGAAATCTTCAGGGGCATAATCTTGAACCGGAGGAACTGACCAAACTGAGCACCTGCCAGAAGGCGTCAGATCAGACAGAACCGGGCAAAGCCATTCTACAATCCTTATCGCATTGGCAATCTCTTTGGCGGTTGGAAAATGGGTCTCTGGATCCGAACCGGATGATTTTTCTTTTCTTTTTCTTTTTGTAGGAACCTCTCCCTCAGGATGGCTCTCCTCTTGCCCGAAGAAGTATCGCCCTGGTCAGAGGGTACTCCTTCAGGTTCGGTTGGAACCAAACCGGGCTGGCCATCCGGGTCAGCGGACTTCTTGACCTCTTTATCCCTAAGCCTACCTAATCTTTTTTCCAGGGTAGACTTAGGGAAATTTTTACAGATTTGGCAATCTGAATCAAGGTGGTCAAACCCCGGACAATAAACACAGGTGGTGTGGAGATCAGGCTTAGCAAAGACCTCCCCACACACACTGCAGTGTTGAAACCCAGTGGGCCCAGTTTTTCTTTTGGGTTTCTCAGATGCAACCATCCTAACCACAAACTTACCCTTTTTATGGCAAACAACCAGGCAAGACACCCTTATCGGTTTCTAACTGTGTCACGGGTATTGGAAAAAAACAGAAGAAAATGAGTTTACTATGTCTAGTTCACTACCTAGTACTTACTGTACCACAGACAGAGATCTGAACCAAAACTTGCAAAAAATAATCGGTAAAACCGAGGACTTTAACCGACTTTCGAACCTCGAGCAAAGGAGAAATCTCTGGAGCGACTGTTCAGTTAGGCGGAGTAAAGAATCTGACAGTTGCGCTTCAAAGTGCAGCAGACAGAGTTCTGAACTGAGCTCGAGCTCAACGTTCTATGCTCTGCATAGAAATTAACCCTCTACTCTCCGGGGCAGTTTGAGTGCTGGGGCTAACTGCAATAGTCAGAATACAGCAAGATTTCATGCTGTTTGAAGGATAATCATACATTAGTAAGATATAATATAGAAGGGGATTGTACTAAGGAATTTGGATCCAATATAGGCTTAAGGCAAGGATGTGTTCTCTCCGATTTTATTTAATTTATTCTTAAATATGGTACTGAAAGATATGTATGATCCAAAGCTGCACATGCCTAGGTTAGGCTCTAGACCATGTCCATACCTGGCATATGCAGATGACATAATGTTGATCTCAACTAGTTTTCTAGGAATTAAGAGAAGTATACAAAAATTAAATAAGAGCTGCAAGAAAGCAGCACTGGAAATTAATTTTGGAAAAACTAAATTTATGGTTTGCAGTAAACAAATGATTAAGAAAGGGAGAATAAGAGAGTTATATTGCAATAATAAAACTGAAATGGTTAGATTATTTTGCTACCTAGGCATTACTTTTGGTTATAAATTAAATTGGAACCAGCATATAAATTCTATAACAGAAAAAATAAAAAGATTTGATCTGGCTCTGCAAAGATTCTCATACAAGTATGGAGGCCAATCGGTAAAAGGATGTCTGGCAGTTATAAATGCAAAATTAAAATTGCAGGTACTATATGGAGCAGAAATTTGGGGTATACAGAATAATAATAGTAAATTAGGGAGGATTCTTATTTATTTATTTATTTCAATCTAAGATTACAATACCTTTGAGCTGAGGCTCTTTTACAAAGGTTCCACGTCAGCGTGTGCAACAGTCATCATTTTAGTTACAAACATATAGTCATTGACTTACAGACATGTAATAACCAGTACAAAGACTTGAGCTATGTGCAAGACAAGGAAGGGGGGTGGTGGTGGGGAAGTGAGGGTAAGAGATCGAGGGGGAAGGAGGTGCAGGGAGTAAGGGGAGTATGGGAGGTGGTTGGGGCAGGGGCAGGAGTGGAGATACAAGGGGGAGGTGGGCAAGGGTGGGAGACAGTGCAGCCAGGGGGCCTTATCGAAGGAATATGACAGGTAAGGTGCTAGGGGTGCAAAGACTGATTGTAAGATCTTAATAAGGTATATAAAAGAACATTGGGATTACCCAACTGTGCTCCATCGGGCTTAGTTAGATTGGAATTGGGGCAAGCTTCTATTCAACAAATTATAGAACAAAGGCAATGTAATTACTGGGTAAAGGCAGATAACAAACAAGGTAAAAGCTTTCCAAGAATATGTATAGAAGAATCTTTGAATCATAGAGAAAGGGGGGTTGTATGTCCAAGCACATCTATTTTGGAAACAATAATAAAACCATATGGTCTCTTAGAATATATAACTGAATCTATTAGGCAACCATGGAAACTGATAGAAGAGAAATGAAACAAGAATCCAGAATATTCATTATAACTATGAAATTAGCACTGTTAAAAAGTATAAAATCAGTAGGTGGTTGGCAGAAAATAGGAAAAGAAATGGGGGATTGGAATATTATTTATATAAAATTTCCAACCCAATCAGTAGAACGGCAATAACCAGGTTCAGGTTTCAATATGTTAGTTTGCAGACTTTAATGAAACACTATAAAAAAAACTAATTTAGCAAGGTGTGCCTGTGAAGGAGGAGAAGATACCCCTTTCCATTTACTGATCCTGTGCCCATTATATAAATTCGAAAGAGAAAAAAATTCTTGCAAATGTTCTTAAAGAATTAGATATGGAGCCTCGATACCAGTTTAATGCATTACTGAAATCCAAGGATATTTCTTGGCTGGAAATATAGCCAGATTTTGCAGGGTAATAATAAGGAAACAGAAGCATCTCCGAAATGAGATTAGGTGATCACTGTGTATTTATTTTTTGTAAGATATTGTGGAAATTGTATAAATTATATGTGATAACTATGATATATGAAAACCTATTGTATTGCTGAGTTTTAAATTTTTGTACAAACAATTGAAAAAACACATTTTAAATTTTGTTACACAATAAACTGAGCTTGAACTTGAGAAGAGGAGGTGTTACTTCACTGAGAGGGTGGTGGAACCATGGAATGCGCTGCCAGGGGTCTGGTGGAGGAGGACACCATGGAGGGGTTCAAGAGGGGTTGGGACATATACAGGGGGAGGGTGAAGCCGTGGAAGTCCCTTTCCAGGTAACTGCCCTGGAAAGAAAATGGAGTAGTCCAAGGGGGTGGGGGGACAGCGAAACGAGCAACCAGTAGGGGTGCTGGCTACCGAATAGACATGAAAGTCCATGAGGCCTATTCTGCTCGCTTTCAGTATGTTAGCTAGGTTTTAATGCAAAAAAGTGCAAAACAATGTACTTAGGCCATAGAAACCCAGGGGCAGAGTACAAGATGGGATGGGTGGAGTGATAATGATAATAACCAAGCAGGAAAGAGAGCTGGGGGTAATCATACTGGAGGACCTAAAGGTGCCCAGGCAGTGTGACAATGCAGTTGGGATGGCTAGAGGGATGCTGGGGTGCACAGGAAGGGGTATCTCTGGCAGGAAGTGGGAGGTGGTGTTGGCCCTATTCAGATCACTGGTAAGAGACCCCACCTTGAGTAATATGTCCAGTTCTGGCTACCACATCTCAGGAAGGACAAAGATAGGGTGGCAGCAGCCCAGAAGAAGGCTACAAAAATGGTGCAGGGTCTGCACCAAAAGCCTTACGAGGAGAAGCTAAAGAAGTTCGATATGTACGCCATGGAGGAGAGAAAGAAGAGGGAAGAGATGATAGAGACCCCCCCCATGTGCCACACAGCCCACCACTCCTTCAGGTTGCCAAGGTTCCTACCGCTCCATCTGCCCCTTTCTGAACCCTCTGACTCACATAGCAGCCGCCCTCAGGGTAACCCAGCATAACCCTTCGCCAGGCAGGTCCCCCTCCTCTGAGGGGGAAGGCACTGGGGGCAACCAGTGCATACCTGACCCCAGGGTGCTGCTGAGTCGGAAGGGTTCCCTCATTGCATTGAAGGCAGCGAAGGACCGGTGGCCATCATCTGGTCAGCCGTGCAGCGGATTTCCATTTTCTGTGCTGTTCTCCCCCTTATGCCGCTGCTGCAGAGCTCCTGGTCTCCACCAGAGGCCACTGCAGAACAACATCATCCCACTACCCACCCCAGGAGAGGAGAGCAGTCCCTACGGACGCTCAAGCCTCTCCTTCCCCTGCCAGCCCCCGGCATCCTGAGTCTGTTCCTGAACCCGGGTCGCCGGCATGGCGCAAGGTGTGGCGTCCAGCGTCTCAACCCCCAGCGCCACCAGACCGAGATAGAGGCCTTTAAATTTCTCACAGGGGTTAATAATCCCCTTCGAAGATGTCTCTAGTTTGAAATACTTGGGCGTCACCCTGGACCCCTCCCTTACATTCACTGATCATGTTAATATTTCTGTGCGTAGAGGTAACCAGAAATTAGGAGCCACCTACCAGCTAAGACAATTCCTGTCCCATGAGGCACACCTAGCAATTGCACAAGGTAACCTTCTACCTCTTATTGATTACCGCTCCCCCATATATTTCCCCGTGTTGTCAGCCCTGCGCTCCAGGCTGACATCAGTTTACAACAGCATCTGCCACTTTGTTCTCCTCACACCCTTTTCTACCCATCATTGTGACTTATACAAATCACTTGGTTGGCTCCCACTTCAAGGATGTTTCGACTATGCCTCAGGCTGCTAATAGACTCTACACTCAGAGATGGTCCCCTGTCCCCTTATTCATCCCTACTCTCAGGAAAAGTGGCTACTAGATACCTCCGTGAATCATCCATCCTCCCTCTGGTAGTTCCCAGAATCTCCACTAGCATGGGCAGCAAAGCCTTTTCCTTCTCCTTATGAAACAAGCTCCCTATATCGCTCCACTTGTCCTCCTCCCACTTATCCTTCAAAAGCCACATTAAAGATTGGCTACTACTGGAAGCCAAATGCCACTGTTCATCTGCGTAAGCTAGGATGATTCCCCTCTCCCCCTCACCTTTAGTGTGGGTCTCCTCACCCTTGCGACACCTCTTTCTCTCCAGCTTCTTTCCCATCCCCACCTTGTCTTCTCTCCCCTCGCTATAGCCTACTCCACTGCACGTTGCTTATTGTGGACTGTCTTATTGAATGTTGAATATCCATCTGGTTGTTACTTGATTTTGATTTTGATGAGCCTTTTTGAAATTGAACTTAATATGGTTTACCTGGTAATTTGTCACTTTACTGTGTAACCACCCTCGGCTACTTTACACAGTTAGCTACCACTGGTACCCATTACTGGGCACAGACTAGTTCATAAATGGTGCCATCTCTAGCTTTGGGAATGTATACCAGGCTCATTACTTATAGAGGTCAAACAAAGGGGTGGAGGTGTACAAAAGCAAAACTTATGACCAAAACCCAAGTCCTGAGGAGAGAACATTTTGCTAGGGCTATACTAGACATATATTTCTGGAGGGGTACCCAGTAACTCCACACAGGAAGCAAAAATGTAAATGTCCAAACCAGGTTGTGGTTCTAGAGTGTGACTTTATTCAAAAAGATGTTCTCGAAAGCAAAGGAAGACCCCCAAGGTTTACATATCATAGGACAAGGCATCTGCAGAACAACAAAATGACTGCATCCGACAAAAACTCTGCCTAGTCCCATATTTCATAGGACACTGAATTCTCTTCAGCAGCAATGGCTGCAAGTGAATATTTCTTCTAGTGGCACTGGCCACAACTGAACACACATTTCTTCTAGTGGCACTGGCCACAACTGAGCACACATTACTTCTAGTGGCACTGGCCACAAATGAACACACATTCTTCTAGTGGCACTGGCCACAACTGAGCACACATATTTCCCATATGGTAGAGGACTTCAGAACTTCTACAAGTGACAACTGGCTACAACAGAGCACACAAAGACTCATTACTAGCATAACCCACTCCAAGGTGTAAACTTTTCCTCAGACATTGGCCACCATGTCCTGAACAATCAGGCACCCTTATGGAACCTGTAGTGCTGAACTAGTCACTCCAGATGGGGGCTGCCCACCCTTCATTTCCACGTACATACCCAGCAATTCTTTCAGAGTTATACCTTAAATCTTCTTGAAAAAACACTTTGGAAAATGCATCTTTGAATGAACTTTCACATCCAGCATTAGGAAACACTACTCTGGGAGTGTAGGAAATTAAAGTCCTGAACAATGTGCATTAGTCTGCTTCTGGACCCCACAATTGTCAGCCAACTTTAAACTGAGAAAAGTCTCAAACATGGAACAGAACTGGTGTACCTTTCCCTTTTAACCAGAGAAACACCTAAAGTATAGGTACATTCTTCAGGAAGCACAAAGTCAAATCTACTCACAGTTAGAACAGTACAGGCAGCTTCAAATTGTCCTGGATCAAATACGGGATTGCCACTAGGATCCAATCTCTAGCAGTTCTTTTCATCCTTCTGGGGATGAAAATCATAAGATCCTGCTGTAGACAATGGTTTCCACCACTTCTTTTGGTAGGCTGGTGATTTTCAGGACTAGAGTGAGAAAATAGACTCTCCTCTCTGAGTCCACACTGCAGCTCCCACTCCTCTGACTCACTGACCAACTGACTGACTGCTGCTGACAGAACTGACCCAAGATTCTAAACCTCCCCACTCACAGCCAGCTGCTGTGGCTTATGCTGCTGCTGCAAGAGTTCTAAATGACCTCATCTCTCTCATCTTCGCTGAGACCAAGTAAGCAAGGGAGTGAATAGGTGAAAACCCCATTTAACTAGTTATTCACCAGCTGCCTTCCCTACCTAGCACCGACACTGATGGGATTCTAGTAACCCCAGGGGACTGGGTGGTTACATTCACCCCTGCCAAGCAAATGACTGTCTCCAGCCATCTCTCCACTCGACATCAGGCCTTCCTATCCTGTGTTACCTACAGGGAGGTAGCGTTACTTCTCCCCTACCATGTGCCAGGCATAGGCAGGCAGGCAACAATAAGGGCACAGAGGTCAGCTGATGATGCTTCAGCCCCTATCCTATGATCTATCTATGGATACTCAGTGGATCCAAGAAAACTGATTGAAGCATGCCCTAACAGACCAGAACTGTGAGCCCCTACTACAGATCAGGACACCAGCCTGTCCATCCCCCTAGCGCTGTAGGGAAAATCTATCTGACTAGGCTGTCCACTGGGGAACCTAGCTCCCAACTTCCCAGGGTACCTGTGAACAAAACAAGGAAACATACATTACATTGCATTATGTTTCCCCAAATTTCCCCATAACCTCACACTTGTGAAGAAAACATGTTAACACTATTAACCATAGACAATCCTAAAAACACTAAGAAAAGGGAAACTCGGTGGAGCTACAGTATCCTCTCCTTTACTTCCTCAGGAACACCTGCAAGAGAAGGAAACATAAAAACATAGTCTGCATGCCACACAGTGCCTAAACCTCCACCTGAACACTAGAGAACCCCAAGAATATTTTTTCTATAAAAGTACAAAAGTAAAAAAAAAAAAGACATTTCTACAACACATTTGAGGATGGAAGGCTCTAAAAAGTTCAAAACTAGTGACCAGATTGCTGTTACCTGAAGGCATGATCCATTAAAGAGTCTCTCCTAGGCCAGAGCCTGCTGAAGGACAGTTCATGGACAGGACTGGGTCTGTATAGCACTATAATCCATAGGGAGAGTCTTTGATGACAAACTTAGAATTCCATGGACAGTCTTCAAATGTAGAATGTGTTGTGCAAAGTCAATAAAGTAAACAGAAAATATGGTCTTACCAATTCCTTGAAGACTGAAAACAAAGGATCACCTTACTTCTACGAGTCGAGGACCCTCTCCCTTCAGACCAGGTGGCATCTTCAGATACTGCTGGGTTGATATCCTATGGAAAACAAACGATGAAACAGGAAAAGAGCTGGAATGATGTCATCTGGAAATCCAGGTGATGAAACAGGAAAAGAGCTGAGTTGATGTTATCTGGAAGGTCAGGCGATGGAACAGGAAAACACTGCTGGGCTGATGAATCTGGATACATCTGAAGAATCCTGAAACACCAGAAGAGCTGCGTCTTCCTCCATGGATACTGTTACTTTGGATGACAGACACTGGGTTGCCACTGCTCGCTTCCCTCTTGACATACTGGGCATAGTCACAGGGAGTGGCACCATTAAGGGTAGTACCACTCAAGGTGTGGGGCGAAGACTATGACCCGGTCTGGATATTCAAAGTTGATGTTGTGGAATGTCTCATTCCCAACTCCAACCACAGTTCGCACAGTGTCCATAAACAAAATCCTGCCCATTCTCCAGAATTTAAGTTGATCACTTATGACTTTGTCCCATACACATTCTGCTGTGCCAGAATACAAATTCTTGCTTGCCTCTTCCAACAACCAGGATCAACTGTTCTGTTCAATTTCTTCCCAGACTCAGCGAGAAAAGGTAGGAAAGGATTTCCCATAGATGGTGTCAGCCCTCCTACGTACCAGTCTCTCCTCCTTGCTACTCTTCACAAGTCTGCAACCCATTGCCCGGCTTGGGGGTGGCCAGTCCTGGTTGAGCCAGTGTTGCATACTCAAAGAATGAAAGAGCTTGTCCCCTACCATCTTTGTGAGCAGGTTACTGGAGTCTTCTTTGACTGTCTCTGGCTCATCTGAGGCAAGAGCTTGAGGAGACTCACTGGAGCCATCAACCTGAAGAAACATTTCTTCACCCTCCTCTTCTTCACTCATGATCTGAGCCAAGGAGTGAGCAAATGTCCTCACTCCTGGGACATTCCACTCATCACTAGGCATGGAGGTAGACACCTCCTAGTTCAGTGTCTCTTGCAGCTTGTCCTCCCCTACTAGGCTAGGACTTGGACCCTGCTTCCATGGGTCCACAGATCCTTCCATTGCACTGTCCACCTGGGACACAGGCATGGAAACCTCCCTCTGTTCCTGCCCTTGCAGTGGACCAACATCAATTTTACTCTCTCCATCTGTGACACACTCTGTGGAAATTTCCCCCACAGGTTCAACATGGTGCTGCATGCTGCTGCAGGCAGAGTCCCCTACTCGGGTCCAAATGGAAGCCAATCGAATTCTTGATGCCCTCTCTGGTGCGGCATCCCTGCTCATTCCACACTTCATAAGGCAGTCTAAACAATGAGTTATCAGAAACACATCCCTTCCAGCCTTTATGCACACAATGCACAGTCTCACTGGATAGCTAGGGACTGTTACATCTGGAAGCAACCTTTCACCATAGGAAGTTCTCTCTATTTCTCTTAGAGTTGCCACCTCCTCAGTGATCATGGCTCAGGCATGATCCAGATATCAGGGAGCTCCTGAAGCCATGTCTGAAAGCAAACACACACAAAACTTGTTGTTACTGAATTGCTCACTAATCTCTTTACTGTCTCACAAAATGGCTCCCTGCTGCTGTGTTTACATTACTAACCCTGCCCTGTAATGGCGGTGGTAACTTTTCCTCATGCATCAAACTCTGTTTACTTGCTAAAACTGTGTTCTGACCTTTTCTGGCTACTGAATTTATTCAAAACTGCAATTGATTACTCTGCTGGTATTTTTCAGCACGTTCATGTGATTTTAAACTTGACTTTGCGATCAGCATCAAATCAGAGAACTATTTACACATGCTCAAAGGCACTTGTAAGCCCCACAGTCTTTCTTTGCACAGGATTGCCTGTTTGCTGCATTCTCACTATACAACTCACAGTCCCTTTTTTGCTTAGAAACATTTTCTGTTGCTAAAAGATATAAGAAACCACTATTGTGCTCAAAGGAAGTGGCAGCGAAGGTTCAAGAGAAAAAGAAAGCATTCAGGAAGTACAAGGAATCACAGCAGGAGCAGGACAGGGAACTGTATCAGTTAAAGCAAAAGGAAGCTGGGAAGGCAGTCAGAACAGCAAAGGCCCAAACTGAGGAAAAGATAGCCAACTCAGTTAAGAAGGGGGATAAAACCTTTTATAGGTACATCAGGGAGCGAAGGAAGACAAAGGGAGGGATAGTGAGGCTTAATAAAGGAGAGGAAGGGTGAGCAGAGGGAGACTGTGAAAAGGCAGAGATACTAAACAAATATTTTTGCTCAGTATTTACAAATGAAGAGGGGGAGGTACCTAAAACAAACAGTAGAAACACTCTGGATACAGAAGTTGATACTAGCCCATTTACAGAAGAAAGGGTTATGAAAGAACTCTTAAAACTGAAGGTGGACAAAGCAATGGGGCCTGATGGGATTCATCCCAGAATTCTAAAAGAACTAAGGGTGGAACTAGTGACACCACTGACTACCCTCTTTAACAAATCATGGGAGGATGGGGTGGTACCCGAGGACTGGAGGAGGGCAGATGTGATTCCCCTTCACAAAGTGGGAGCAAGGCAGAAGCAGGAAACTACAGACCTGTTAGTTTAACCTCAGTGATAGGGAAAATGATGGAATCACTTCTGAAAGAAAGAACTGTCGAGTATCTAGAGGCCAGAGGGGCACAGGACCCAAGGCAGCATGGATTCACAGCGGGAAGGTCATGCCAGATGAATCTGATAGATTTCTTTGACTGGGTGAAAAAAACAGTAGATCAGGGAGGGGCTATGGACATGGTCTACCTAGACTTCAGCCAAGGCATTTGACACAGTCCCCCACAAAAGATTAATATACAAGTTAGCCAACCTGGGAGTGGGTCCCAAGATGACAACCTGGGTAAAGAACTGGCTGGAGAATAGGACACAGAGAGTAATAGTAAAAGGAGTCCACTCTGAAGAAAGAAGGGTTACTAGTGGGGTACCGCAGGGTTCAGTATTAGGACCGGTCCTCTTTAATGTCTTTATAAGCGACATTGTAGAGGGACTGGAAGGAAAAGTATGTCTCTTTGCAGATGACACAAAGATCTATAACAGAGTTGATGCACAAGGTGGGGTGGAAAGGATGAGAAGGGACTTGGCAAGGTTAGAGGAATGGTCAAATGTATGGCAGCTTAGATTCAATGCTAAGAAGTGCAAGGTAATGCACCTGGGAAACAAAAACCCAGGGGAAGAGTACACAATGGGGGGTGAGATGCTAACAACAACAAAAATGGAAAGGGACCTGGGGGTAGTCATATCAGATGACCTAAAGGTGGGCAAGCAATGTGAGAGGGCAGCAAGGAGGGCTGGGGATACTGGGATGCATAGGAGAGGCATCACCAGTAGAAAACAGGAAGTTATTATTCCTCTGTACAGACAGCTGGTGAGACCCCATCTGAGTACTGCATGCAGTTCTGGAGACCCAATCTCATAAAGACATAGACAGGATGGAAGCTGTCCAGAGGAGGGCAACTAAAATGGTGCAGGGTCTGCACTGGAAGAACATGAAGAGAGACTAAAGGAGCTTATATGTATAGCCTCGAGGAAAGGAGGGAGAGGGGGACATGATAGAAACTTTCAAGTACCTCAAGGGAATCAACAAAGTCCAAGAGGGTAGCATCTTTCAAAAAAAGAGGTGTGCAAGAACAAGGGGGCACAATTTGAAGATAGAGGGTGGCTCAAAGGTAATTTAAGGAAGTATTTTTTCACAGAGAGGGTTGTGGATGTATGGAATGGCCTTCCGGAGGAGGTTGTGGAGTCAAAAACAGTGGTGGAATTCAAGCATGCATGGGACAGTCATAAGGTCATTCTAGAGGGTGGGGGGTAGGAAGAAGTAGGCTGCTGGTTAACTAGGATCTGCAGCTTATCCAGTAGGTAGGGAAATGGGCAGACTGGGTGGGCCAAACGGTCCTTATCTGCCGTCAAATTCTATGTTTCTGAACCCATTATCACTGCTCACAGTCTATGCTCAGAATTTTTGTGACACTTGCTCTAACAATGCACAGTCCTTCTTTGCAAAAAAAAAAAAAATTCACACTGCGTGCACACAGATTCAGATGGCTTAATAATCACACACAGTCTGTTTGCACAGATAACTGGTTTTACTCACTGAATTCAGTAGCTGGCTTCATCCAATGGAAACTTTTGGCCTGGTGCTGATCCTGGGAAGACCTCTGGGGTGAAATGGGCTGGCGGTCCCACTGATCACATCCACGAACACCTCACTCACTTTCCAGTCGGTCAGACAATGGGTTGAGCCAGAAATTACACAGTAATAGTCTGTTTACTACAGTTTAGAATGTTCACAAGCCCCTTGATGGCTGATACTGGTGTAACCAGCTTGCATGCCAATCTCTCCTCCACAGCCGCTGGCCAGGGGGAGGGACTGGATGCAGTGATACCAATCACTCCACGCCATGCAAAAGAGCCTCTCTCTCTCTCTCCCCTCGCTTGCTTTTCCTTCACAGCAATCGTCGAGTAGGAGCAAATTTAAACTGCAAACTGCAACTTTTTTCTCAGCTGCAAATTTCAGCAGCGGGAGCACCGTTTTGACCATTTTCTCCAGTTTCTGGACAATTTCTCTAGCTACTCCCCTAATGTGCACACAGTGCAGATGAAACTTTCAGGTCACATATCTGAGTTTGTTAAGTCCACACTACTTTTAGCATTTGAAAATTGCAATTTAAAAGCTCTGTAAACACTTTTGATGCAGAGACTAGGCCACACACTCTTCAAGGCTTTACTGTCCATAGCAAGTGACAATACACAAGCAGCACTCTGTCCTTTTCTGTTTTAGCTGGCACACAAGCTGCACTCCATTCTTTTCTGTTTTAGCTGGCACATAAGCAGCACTGCGTTCTTTTCTGTTTTAGCTGGCACACAAGCTGCACATTTGGATGGCACTTTTCTGGGCAAAATCCTCTTGTCTGAAGCTTCATTTTCTGTTTGGGCTGCTATGCTGCGAGACACACAGCTACTAGCTATACCCTCAGCAAAAAATCTCTGGTTCTCTCCCCAAATTAAACAACATCAAATGAACCCACATTTTCTTTGTGGCACTCTCCCAATTTAAACATCTTCGGACGAGCCACCATTTTTTGTAAGCACCCCATCCCACTACTTTACACAGTTAGCTACCCCTGGTACCCATGACTGGGCACAGATTACTTCAAAAATGGTACCATCCCTAGCTTTGGGAATGTATACCAGGCTCATTACTTCTAGAGGTCAAACAAAGGGGTGGGGTGTACAAAGGCAAAACTTATGAACAAAACCCAGGTCCTGAACAGAGAACTTTTTGCTAGGGCTATGCTAGACCTATACTTTTGGTGGGGGTACCCAGTAACTCCACACAGGAAGTAAAAACATAAATGTCCAAACCAGGTTGGGGTTCTAGAGTGTGACTTTATTCCAAAAGATGTTCTCTAAAGTAAAGGTAGAACCCCAAGGTTTACACATCATGGCACAAGGCATTTGCAGAACAAAATGACTGCATCTGACAGAAACTCTACATATTCCCATATTTCATGGGACACTGAATTCTCTTCAGTGGCACTGGCCACAACTAAGCACACATATTTCCCATATGGCACACAATTTTAGAACTTCTGTAAGTGCAGGGGTCGAAACTGGCACCCGCCAGCCAAATGTGGGTGGATTTTGGGTCGGGCAGGTAAAACTACCCTAGCTGAGTGCCTGCCGGCCGCCTGCTCCAGAAAACTCTCAGTCACAGCAAAATACAGATACAAAGCTTGCCAGCGTGGCTGCAGCATATATTTCATTAATTCCTTTCTTGTTTTGGTGTGCTTTGACATTTGTTTTGGGGGGGGGATGCTGCAGCAAGAGATTAGCTGAAGGGGTGCTCAGTTAGATCCACGGGTTAGTACATTTTCTGATTGGGTGCTGTGTCAGGTACAAGGTGTGGCAAGTAAGAGGGTGGCGTGCTTGAATGCCAGAGTTGCTAGGAGCCAAGAACTAAGGAAGAACTCTGTGTGGAAGAACTGGGTGAGAAGATTTCACTAGTACCATAGAAGAAGCTCTGCTGGGAGTCACGGGAAAGAAAAGAGAGTGAGCGCCGACTGATTGAAACCAGCGGAGATGCAAAGATGGGCAGCACTGACCTTTGCCAACTGGAGAAACTCTGCTGGGAGTCAGGAGTCTGCTGGGAGCCATGGAAGAGGGAGCTCCGACTGACTGAAGCAGCACTGCATTCCATCTGATCAGACTAGGTTTACCACTGCACCTCAGTTCTGCATCGCGTTTCCAACAAGTGAAGGTATGTGCAAAATGTTTATTGTGGGCCTCAGTGCTGGCATTCTATCAGGTGAATTAAACAAAGTCACAGTGAGTTTCCAAAGTAGACTTTTGACCAGGCGTTAGTACATGTTTGTTGACTCATTCTGAAAATTGTCTATATTCTATGAGAGAGCAGTTAGAAAAAAATATTCACTGTGTCCAGAAACTAGTACATCCAAGCCCGATTCAAGCAAGTGCTGCTTCAGTAATGTGGTAACAGTGGTGCGAACTAATTTTTTTTTTTTTTTAAGATCAGTTGATGGCAGAGGTATCATGACTAGGAGCACTTTTACTGAGTGAACTGGGCAAGAATGTGAATGGATTTCAAGTGGAAGATAGAGCCTCGAATCTCTGACCGTCAGTCTGGCATTTTTCCTTTTTTTCACATGTGGGGATGAACTGCTTCCTCAAACAGTCCCCAGTGCAACCTTAGGCTTTTTAGTGTCGCTGTTACCATTTGCAAATGCCTGCTGAATTTGGGGGAAGGGGTGATTGCTGCTGTGGCTGGTGTAATGTTTCTTTCCCAGTTATGTACTTGATGAACGGTGGCTGCAGAGTCTGCTGAAATATTGGGGGGGGGGGAATGAAGAGGCCATGATGGGCGAGTTTTTTTTTTTGTATCCTGGAACAGCCTGCTGCTTTAAATGATTCTTTGACTGTTGTGGATATCAGTATAGCCTTGTTATCACTACAGTTCTTTTCTGTGTCGTTTTTCTCAAGTGGATTTCATCTGTCATTGTTTAAATAACATCGTTGACTGCAATAAAACTTGTTTTTTTAAAAAAAACAAAATGAGTTTCTCATAATTTATTGTGCCAGGCTAGTGACAATCCTGTTGAGCCAGTAGATTTTTCTAGCCACTAGCCCTGCGGGCTGGTGGCTGAAAAAGTTAGTTTCAACCCCTGAAGTGACAACTGGCCACAACGGAGCACACAGAGGCTTGTCACAAACGCACTCTGCAGACCAGGCCCTCTGGTCCCACAGTGCCAAACCTCGAAGTGCAATATATGAACAGGAGACAAACAGGGTAACCCTCCTGTCTGTTTTGGGTCCAAATCACCTACTAGGCTTGAGTCCTGGGGTCAAATATCAACCTTTGTTTTGTTAGCATGCCCAGTTAACAGGATCAGATGTTATACCCTCTTGGGGAAAATGCAGTGCAATACTTCACCCAGTGGGCACCCAGCTTGGTTGAAAATTCTACCCTTTTGACTCAATTTGAGACCTAGGTATATTCTTACCTTAGTAAGACAGTAGCACACTTTTAAGCCCTTAACAGTTGTCAGAATTATTAACACTTTTCCAGCATTCATGTGCAAAAGAATCCAGAGAAAAGCACAGGCAGAATTTTAAGAAAAATAATATTTACTAAAAATTAAAAATAGATAAAATACAAAATGCAGAATATATAAATTTGAGTTTATAGTCTTCGAAAGTAAATGGATAATTATGCAAAAAAATGCCTTATTACTGAATTTCTACTACCCTAGGTTTCGAGCAATAAATAAATGGCTAAATTTACCTACAGTGCTGCGAGAGATTTGTCAGGAGTCCCAGGGCAAATCTATTAAATGCCCCCAAAAAACAAAAATCAAATGCAATGTTTTTCTTCCAGCTGGCTGGTAATATGTCTGTTTCAAACTTCCTCCTCACTGATGACACAGCTCACAGATGCTGGCTGTGAGGTCACTCAAGCCTGAGAACTTGAATTAATTTATCAGTCACATGTCTCAACCCACTGCTCAAACATTTCAATAAAACATATATATATATATCTTTTTCTTAATTAGTGAGGCCTTATGACAGACAGAATTGTCCCTTTGATGTCTTCAGAAGTTTCCTGAGGAGCTGTGATCACCTAGCTGTGAAACCTAACAGAATCAGTTAACAATCTCCTTTTCCTCAGAGATCATAAAATGCACACTTTGTTCCTATAGATCGAATTAGTAGAGAGACAGTTTACAACTGTTCTAACCTGGCATAAAGGAAGCCCTGCAACTATGTGTCAAAACAAAGAAGGAAACTGGTTATCTAGCTACTGTAGCAACTGTTTTGGGGTCAAAAGGTCAGGCCCTTTAAAAGCTGATGGCTGCCATTTTCCCTATGCAGACATTCACATAAACATATATTTAAATCACAAATATAACCATAACTAATAGAGGGTTAATCACATTAAAGGGCTCATTATTAGCACAACCCACTCCAGGGAGTAAACTTCTCTTCTGACATTGACCACCATGTCCCCGAATAACCAGGCACCCTTACGGAACCTATAGTGCTGAACTGGTTACTCCAGATAGGGGGCTGCCCACCTTTCTCTTCCATGTCCATACCCAGCCATTCTTTTAGAGTTACACCTTAAAACTTCTTGAAAAACACTTAGAAAAATGCATCTTTGAATGAACTTCACATCCAGCATTAGGAAACACTACTCTGGGATTGCAGGAAATTAAAGTCCTGAACAATGTGCATTAGTCTGCTTCTAGATCCCACAACTGTCAGTCAACTTTAAACTGAGAAAAGTCTCAAACTTAGAACAGAACTGGTGTACCTTTCCCTTTTAACCAGAGAAATACCCAAAGTACAGGTACTTTCTTCAAGAAGCACAAAGTCAAATTTACTCACAGTTAGAACAGTACAGACAGCTTCAGATTGTCCTGGATCAAATAGGGGATTGCCCCAAGGATCCATTCTCTAGCAGTCCTTTTCATTCCTCCGGGGATGAAAATCAGGAGATCCTGCTATAGACAATGGTTTTCACCACTTCTCTTGTCAGGCTGGTGACTGTCAGGACTAGGGTGAGAAAACAGGCTCTCTTCTCAGAGCCCACACTGCAGCTCTCACTCCTCTGACTCACTCACTGACCAACTGACAACCAACTGACTGATTGCCACTGACAGAACTGACCCAAAATTCTGAAAATCCCCACTTAAAGCTAGCTTCTTTGACTTTTGCTGCTGTGAGAGTTCCAAATGACCTCATCTCTCTCATCTCAGCCGAGACCAAGTAAACAACAGAGTGAGTAGTCGAAAACCCCATTTAACTAGTTATTCACCAGCTGCCTTCCCTACCCATCACTGGCACTGATTGGATTCTAATATCCCCAGGGGACTGGGTGGTTGCAAGTGTATTGTTCTCCATGTTCCTGTGATGATGTATATGGACTTGTCGCTAGAGTACAACTTCACCTTGTACCTTTCTATATTCTCATTTTTGTTAATACCCTTTGTACTGTAATTCCCTGCACCTCATTGTTAATGGCCTGCATTGTGGCCACATTTCTCCTTCAGCATTCTATTTTGCAAATACTTCCGAAATCCTTGGCTCGTCACAAATGCCCTAAACTCCACTCACTCATAATAGCACTCTTCTTACCTGCATCAGGAAATGTTCATTCTGGTTTCACTACACCCACCTCTGCCAGTTGCAATCCTTCCACTAATGTACCAACTTCCTCCACCCCTTCTGCCCTCCCAAAGGGACTGAAAATCCTCCACTTAAACATCTGCAGTCTCATGTCAAAAACTGACTGACCTTTTAGATCCTATGGTAATCTCCCTCACACCTGATATTCTAATTTTAACGGAAGCTTGGTTAAACGAGAAAATACCTGATCTCGTCATTAATATCCCAGGTTATTCCATAATCAGGCAGGATAGCACTGGTAGGGGTTGTGGAGTAGTCATTTATATCCTGTCCTCACTTCAGCTCACAACTATTCTATCATTCTCACTACCCCCTCTGCCTATGAAGCACTTGTAGTAAACATTACCTTGCCTTTTTCCTCCCCTATCTTCATAGCTGGCATCTACTATCAACCTGGCTCCAAGGCATCCGATACTTTGGATCTCATTACCTTCATAACTTCCCTCTCACATAAAGGTGAGCTGTACATCCTGGGTGATGTAAACCAAAACTGACTATCACCAACAACTGCCAAGACACAAAATGACATCACGGTCCTAAATCTCTCCCAACTCATCCTGGAACCCATCCGCCTAAATCATAAAACCCTTAACCACTCCCTGATAGACTGGGCTCTCTCCTCTCACCCCCTCTGAGTCTTTAAATCAGGCATCCTCTCGGATGCCCCGAGTGATCATCACCCAATCTTCGCAGTCAGGAAAGTCCACAGACCAAAATCACCTCACAAAATTCTGCAACTCTGCTCCTTCAGCTCCTTAAACCTTAATCCCCTTCATAATGAACTGGCCAGCTCAGACTGCTCTTCTACTGCCTTTGCCCCTTCCATTGACCAAACCCTAGCTTATTTTTTTATCGTATAATCTTTTTTCCCCTCCATCATGCACTGGGACCTGTTCTTCCTTCAAGTCACCTAATACCACCAGCGAGCGACCCCTTCCTGCAATTTCCCCTGAGCTGCCTACCTCATATTTGCAGTCTTCCTTCGGGTTAGCCCTGCATATCCCTTTTGCTGGGAGGGTCCCCCTCCTTCAAGAGGGAAGGCACCGGCCGGGGGACTCTAACACTTCTTTTCTTGCCCAGGTGCTGCTGAAGCGACGCTACTCTGCCGGATTGCTCGAGGGCATTATCGGGGATGGCCGCCGTCATCCTGCCAATCCCAGTGCAGTTTCTGCTTTTCTGTGGTGTTCCCCTTAGTGCGATCCCTCTGCTGTGCTCCCAGTCTCCACCAGGGGGCGCTGCAGCGTGACCATGCATCCCCAACCCACCCTAGGGGAGGAGAGCAGTTCCACAGATGCTCAATCCAACCCCTTCCCCTGCTGACCCCCGGCACCCGAGTCCATTCTCAAACCCGGGTCGCCAGCGTGGTTCGAGGTGTGGCGTCCAGTGCCTCAGCCCTCTGTGCCACTGGGCCAGCGCCTAGCTTATTTTAAAGATAAATTTCTAACTACATGGAACTCCTACACTCCATTCAAATGCACCAGAGTTTGTGGCAACCATCATCCCTGGGTCTCCCCTGAGTTACTCACCTGTCTCAGGGAGCTAGACAAATACTGGATGAAATAAAAGGCCTCCCAGACTCCTCCAGACTATGCCAGGTATCACATGTTAAGAAATGCCTGCACAAAAGCTATCAGACTTGCCAAGTCTGAATATTTTAAATAATCTTTTCCCAAAAACATCAGTTCCCCCTCCAAATTCTGGAAAGTGGTCCATGCCCTATTCTGCCCCTTCACATCCGCCTCCCCCTGTGCCTAAAATAAACTCATAGGTCTCCAAACTGTGTGCAGTGGTTCAAGAGTTTAATTCCTATTATACCTCCTGTGCCACAGCACTTCTAAAGTCCTTCCCCTCTAACCTCCCCCCTCCTCATTCTCCCACACCCAGCACTCAACCCCTCCATGCCCTCCCCTCCTTCCTTCTCCTTTTCTGCTGTCTCCCCAGAAGAAACACCTAATGGCCCTTCTCTCTCTGAAACCTTTCAAAGGCTCATCACCGGATGACCTTGACCCTAAACTCCTCTACCTTTCACCTGCTACTGTAGCTTACCCTCTCTCCTTAATCCTGAATATTTCCTTCTCATCTTCATATGTCCCTTCATCCTGGAAGTGGGGTACCTCAGGGATCAGTCCTGGGGCCAGTCCTCTTCAATATCTTCATCAGTGACATTGCAGATGGACTGGAGGGTAAGGTTTGTCTGTTGGCAGATGACATCAAGATCTGCAATAGAGTAGATGATCCAGATGGGGTGGGCAGAATGAGAAGAGATCTGGATAAACTAGCAAAATGGTCTGAAGAGTGGCAACTGGGATTTAATGCAAAGAAGTGCAAGATCATGCACATTGGGAAGAGAAACCCTGAAGCCACCTATAGGCTGGGAGGAGAGTTTCTGGCAGTCACAAGGGAAGAAAGAGACTTGAGCATCATCATCACCGATGACCTGAAATCATCCAAGCAGACCACTAAAGCAGTAGGTACGGCTAGGAGGATGTTAGGGTGTATTAGTAGGGGTATCACAAGTTGGAAGAGGGAGGTAATAATCCCTCTTTACAAGACACTGGTTAGGCCCCATCTGGAGTGCTGCGTGTAGTACTGGAAGCCACACCTTCATAAGGACATTAACCAAATTGAGGCAGTCCAGGGAAGGGCAACCAAAATGGTGCAGGGACTGCATCAGAAAACAAATGAGGACAGATTAACGGAGCTCAATATGTATACCCTAGAGCAGAGGAGGGGGACAGAGGTGATATGATCGAAAAATTCAAACAACTTAAGTGCATTAACAAGGTGAAAGAGTCTAACATATCAATATAAGAAAAACAGCAGAACTAGAGGGACACAGCATGAGATTAGAGGTAGGCCGATTAAGGGGTAATGTGAGGAAGTTCTTTTTCACAGAAAGGGTTGTGGATGCATGGAACAGCCTAGCTCAGGAAGTGGTGGATATGAATACAGTGTAGGGCTTCAGACAGGTATGGAATAGGCATAAGGGAGCAATACAGATGAGTATGAATAGACAGACCATCGACAGAGCAAAAGTCGATGGCACATTTATAATGTAGAAAAAGAAATGGGCAGACTGGATGTGCCTTGCGGTCCTTATCTGCCATTAAATTCTATGTTTCTAAAGGGCGGTGACCCCTCCTCCCCTGCAAATTTTCACCCAGTCTCCCCCCCTCCCTGTCTTTGCTAAACTTCCAAGAACATCTGGTCCTCTCTCAACGAAACTCCTTCCTCAATGACTCATCCTTTTTCACCCGACTGCAATCTGGTTTTCAGAAGAACCATTCCACTACCACCTCCCTACTCAGGCTCACTGACTCCATTCTCACTGGGATGGATAATGGCCTCATTACTTCCACCATCTTTGTCAACCTCAGCAAGGCTTTCAACACAGTCTCCCATGCCCTACTTCTTGACCCCTTATGGCTGCTGGGTTGTCTACTTCTGCCCAAAACTGGTTTAGAGCTTACCTCTCAGGCAGAACACAGTCAGTCAAGATGCAAGATGCAATCTCTCCCCCCTCCCTATTTCCCCAGGAGTCCCACAGGACTCGGTGCTTGGACCCATTGTCTTCTCCATCTTCCTAAATGACTTGCCCTCAGTATGTTCCCCCTACTCCTCTAGCCATATGTATGCTGACGACACCGTCCTGTTCTCCTCTAGCAAATGCCCCGCCAATGTAGCAACCACCCTTCAGCACGACTTCCAAGGTTCAGCTATGGTTTGCCTCACATCTACTATTCCTAAATGCCAAAAGGACTGTCTCCATGACCTTTGGCACCAGGCAGAGAGTCTCTAGGCAACACCCTTTACCATTTTTCTATACCCATGATGGGACAATCCTAGAGGACACCTCCTCATTTAGATACCTTGAGGTTTGGTTGGACCAACATCTCAACTTCTCTGGCCACATTGACAGCATCCTGAAAAAATTGCACCCCAAGCTAGGTGCCTTATTCAGGAACCGTAGTTGCAGCCCTCCTATAGCGCAGCACGAACTAGTCCAGAAGATGATCCTCCCCATTTTTGACTACTGTGATGTAGTCTATGGTGCCACTCTCAAATCCTGTCTAATCAGACTGGACACTATCTAATTCCTTCTGTCGATCTGTCCTCGATGTTCCATCATGCACTCATCACTGCGATCTCTACCACGCTCTATCCCTTCCCCCGCTTGCCAACAGGCGCCTCGCTCACTGCGCCAAACTCACTTCTAAAGTTTGGTTGAGAGAACTTCTCTCCTACCTCTCATGCTCACTCTCCCCCACACTCCCTCAGATCCTCTGACACTCGCACTTTGTTGGTCCCCCATTGAATCACTCTTATCAGTCAGTCAGACTTTACCCATTGTTTCCTACAAATTTGGAACTCCTTCTCCCACAAATATGGCACTCCTCCTCATCTTATTCCCTTGCTTCTGCCTTACATAACTTTCTGTCATCTAACTGCTCCTGCTTTAACCCTCCTTAACTGTCCTCCTATGCCTCTGCTCCTCTCCATGACTCACATCCCCTATTAAACCTTTATCCCCCCGAGCCTGCTTCTCAGCACTCTCTTCTCTGCCTTTACCACTTACCCCCCATTCCTACCCCAACCTTTTTTCTTTCTTTTCCCACTGCCAACTTGCTCCTGCTTAGTTTTTACCTCTGGCAGGATTCTCAGCATCCTGGAGGTGTCTAGCACTGGGCAAGCCTCCTCCTTACCCTCCCTCCCTCCCCTCTCCTTTCTACCTAGCTTATCTTCACTTAAATCTGCCCTCTGTTAGGAATCTTAGCACCCTGGCGATGCCTACTCTCAGGTAAGTTTTCTTCCCTCCTTCTTTTTTTCCTTTCCTCTTCTATCCCCCCATTCCCTCTGCCCAACTTGACCTCACCTAATTCTATCCCCTGGCAGGGATCTCTGAATCCTGGAGGGGCCCAGCACTGGACAATTACTCTTCCTTCACTCTCCCTCCCCCTATATCTTTTCTACCCAACTGGTCCTCACCTGTTTCTGCGCACTGGCAGGGTTCTCAGCATCCTGGAGTGATGTAGTCTTAGGCAAACTTTTTCTTTCCCTCCTTTCCCTTCATCCTTTCTTTTCTCTCTTCCCAACTTGTCCTCACTTAGTTCTGCCCCCTGGCAGGGTTTTCAGCATCCTGTGGGGTCCAGCAATGGGAAAGGACTCATCCTTCCCACCCTCTTCCCCACCATCCTCTCTACCCAACTCGTCCTAGCATGTCTCTGCTCTCTGGCAGGGTTCTCAGCATCCTGAAGAGGCCTAGTCTTAGGCAAGTTTCTCCCACCCCTCCTCCTCCTTCCCTCTACCATCCCCTCTACTATCTCTACCCAACTTGTCCTTGCCTACTCCTGGCCCTTACTCTACGTCCTTGCCTCATTCCGCCACTGACAGCTATCTCCGCACTCTGAAGGGGCCAGTTCCAGGTATGACTCATCTTTCCCATCCCCATCCCTTACCCCACCTCTCCACTGCCCCCTCTACCTCCCTGCACTTAATCAAAGGAATTAGTTCTCTTGAGCTAATAATTTGCACTTTCTGTTCTGTCTGAGGCGCTTGCCCTTCACAACTGATTTTTTATTTTTTTTTCTCACTTTTCTCTGGTAATGTTCTCCTATTTTTATCCTCTCCTTCCCTCAGCTTGTTTCCCCGTCTGCCCTGCTACTCTCCTTGATGTACCCCCACTGAACCTTATTTATTCAATAATTGCTAAATAATCTGGGAGTCACGTGATGCAGAGCATCTAGAAGCAGCCTAATCTGGAGCTCCTGCCTACCGACTGCTAAATACTTCATTTTTCTGCCCCTCTAACATCAAAAGAGGTGATCTAAATATCTCTATGTGCTATTTTAGTCGCCTGGATTGCAGTAGTGGCTTTTCTTCTGGTTATAGCAGGGTATCTTGTGCTGCAGAAATTATGGAAGCAGAGATGAAGCAGGCCGGCATTAAGCACACCCCACTGGCCACCCCAGAAAAATCATCCAAAAAATCTAAAGTTCAAAGCTCGGGGCACACTCCTAAGCAGAACCCCTCTGGTTCCCCAGCGAACCCATTAACAGAGGATCGTTTTCTCCAGGAAATACTACCATTTAGAGAAACCCTGGAAGATATCTCTGCTGAGTTAAAATCCATCAGGGGAGACCTCAGCTCATTATCTTTGAGAGTGGGGGACTGAGAGGCAATAATTTCCTCTCTGGAAAAATGGAAAGAAAAAATTGACCCTGAGGTTATCCATCTAAAACAACAGATTAGCAAGCTTCAGCTGAAAACGGAGGATCTGGAAGGAAGAAGTAGAAGGAATAACGTGCTGATCCTGGGCCTACCTGAAGCAGAGGAGGGAGCGGACATCATTACATTCATGCAGAAATTCCTCGATAAGATTGTGGGTCCTCCCCCCTTTAACCCACAATACCATATTGAATGGGCCCACCGCTCCCTGAAGCCAAGACCTCCTCCTGGGGCACCCCCAAGGCCCATTATAGTGAAGTTTCTCAGTTTTCTAGAGAAACAACATGTGCTAGCCAAATTGAAAGAGCTTCAGTCTATTCTGTGGGGCAACACCACCCTGAGATTGGCCCAGGGCCTACCTTTTGAGATGCGCCAGAAGAGAGCCGCCTTCCACCCGATGGTCAATAAGCTTATTGCGGCAGGAATAAGATTCAGAATGAGCTACCCTGCCAGATTGCAGGTCGCAATAGACGGCGTGCGGTACTCTTATGAAAAACCGGAGCAAGCAGTTACAGACCTCACCTCCAAGCTACCAAACCTCTTTAAACCAAGCTGAACCCTGGTTTTGTTAACTAAAAACTATTTAGGTTTTTCTTAATGTAGAGTTGTAATTTTGATTTGTACCTGTTGAGCTCTTTTGGTCTTCCCTTTCCTGCCCTGTCATGGCTGGGTAGATTGGCAGACCGGGATGTGGCCTAGCGGGCCTGAGTAGGCTTCAGTGGCCTGGCTGGGTGTTTGGGGGGGCGGCGGAACTTGGTGTGCAAGGATTGTTTCCGGATGTCTCCAATTGAGATGGACCTACCGGTCCTACCAGCTTTCGGTTCCCTCGGCTATTTCTTGCCTCTCAGGGGCCGGAGGGTCCCACGGGGGGAATAGAGGAGGCATTTATTTAGGGTTTTCAGAACGTTGCCCTTCGGGGCTACAGCTACCGAACAAGCAGGCCTCCTAGGAAATCTAGATTGGTGACAGTCCCTGGCGAGGTTTAGTTCGGTGTGGCACATTCTGTTTTCTTGGTTTTGGAATACCTGGTAAGGCATTCCCACTTCCTAAATCTTTTTACAGGCTCAATGGCCATTATGTTAGTTACGGGCTGGGTGTGTAACTTTTCTCATATAGGGTCTGGTGGGTAGAGGGCCCCGGGATGGAGCAAGCTCTGGGAGAACTGCTTTGCGGTCTAGTGATGGAGGGGGAGAAGTTGCAATATCGGAGAGGTCGAAAGACCAGAATAGGCTTCGATGTTACTGGTCAAACTTTGCCAAGTTGGACTGGGATATCTCCTTTCGCTTTACCTTGGTGCTGATTTCTCTCAGGATTGCAACTTTTGGGGGTTGGTCCTCACCAGTAGTCTTTAAAAACCCTGAATTTGATTTCTCAACATGGGGATCGGTTGTACATAGGTTGAGGGGGTTGGGAGGGAGGGGGAAGTTTTTAGATGGGGCAATTTCATTACCAGTCTTTCTGCTCAGGTGTATCACAGGCAAATTACTTTCTGTCCTGGTAACAACTCTTCATAGGTTTTATCAGGTTTTCGGGGGGATACTATCCCCTTTCACTAACATTTCTTTGCAGAGGGTAGTGGGAATGGGGAGGAGGGTGTTCTATTTGTTGGGGGTTACTTTGTTTGGTTATTAATGTCGACAGGGCTGGAGGGGGAGGGGTGGATCTGGGTCATTTTCCCATCCGGGTCCAATATCGGTTTGTTATTATTATTCACTACTTTTACGCCTGGATTATTATATGATTTTTTGGGGGCTGGGGAATCTCTGTATTCCAATTACTGTTTATTGAGGAGGCTGGGGTTGGGGGGGGCCTGGAGTGAGTCATTTGGGTTGGTTGGACAGATTAAGGATCCATGTTTCTTTTACCTTTAACAACAGGATGTATGGTTATGGTGCCTATTAAAATTGCTACATGGAATGTCAGAGGCATCAGAGACGTATCCAAGAGATATCAGGTTCTCCAAAACTGCTCCCTCTTAAACATTGACATGCTTCTCATGCAGGAAACACATTTATCGTCTTCAGAAGCTAACGGGCTATGCCAGTTAGGCTTCTCTCAGGTCTTTGTGTCGGGGGGGTCATCAGCTAGCAGAGGGGTAGCTATACTGATTAAAAGACATATCCCATTGGTGGTAGAGGAAAGTCTTATAGATCAAGAGGGTAGATTTGTTGTGGTAAGAGGTGTGCTCTGTAATGTTAGAGTGGTGTTGGGGGCAATTTATGGGCCAGTAGGAGGAGATCCCAAATTTCTCATGAACCTGGCCGACAAACTAAGTGGGTTTCTCCCCTCTTTACTCATTTTGGGGGAAGACTGGAACATTGCCCTGACTCAAGACCTGGATAAAACCTATAGACCTCTAAAACCCCTTTCCCCCTCCCAAATCGCCCTCAGGGACTTCATGGATTTACTGGGTTTATGTGACTCATGGCACCTGCTCAATCCCTCGGGCAGACTTTTCTACTTTTACTCACAAGTACACCAATTGTGGTCCAGAATCGACTATTTTCTAGTCAGCACTACTCTCCTGGCGGGTAGTCATCAAACAGGCATAGAGCCAATTGTTGTTTCCGACCACTCTCTGATATGGATCTTGGTTTCCCCGACCCACACGGTCAAAGGGATACTTCGTGGAAGTTAAACATGCAACTCCTAAAGGAAGATCAAATAATCACTCACATTAAATCTCTGATCTTGTCCTTCATAGAATTTAACGTGGGCTCTGTTTGTAGAGGGGACCTGATCTGGTGTTCCTTTAAGTGCTTTATAAGAGGCGAGATTATAAAGTTAGCTTCTAGAAGGAAAAAACAGAGAGAGGCCACAATTATTTTGTTGCCAAATCAGATAAGGATCGCTGAAAACAATCTGTCCCTCTCAGCTTCAAAAGCTGAGTTGGAAACCCTATGGAGGTTCAAGAACGAGTACGAAGACCTACTACGGAAAAAATGAAGTACGCTATCCTTAAAACTAAATCTCATTACTCTGATCAAGGTGAGAAGCCAGGCAGAATGCTAGCTCGTAGATTACGGGAGACAGAAAATTCAAGACTAATTCCTGCGCTGAGTTCCCCTGATGGTTCTATTAAAACCTCCCCACGGGATATTTCTCACATTTTCAAATCGTTCTATAGGGACGTATATGGTAGGGGTACCTCCCAGCCATCCCACCCCAATATTGAACGCTTCTTGGATGGCGTAAGTCTCCCCTCCTTACAGGCCCACCAGTGCGAGATGCTGGCCTCTACTATTACCCTGGCCAAAGTGGAGGAGGCTATAAATGGGCTAACTCTGGATAAATCCCCAGGTCCCGATGGTGTCCCCTCCAATTTTTATAAAGTCTTCTGCAAGGACTTATCTCCCCTTCTCCTGAAATTATACAAATACATGTTCACTTCAGATTCCCTTGACCCTACTTTGTTAGAGGCCACGATAGTACTAATCCCGAAACCTGATAAACCCCAGACAGAATCAGCCAGCTATCGCCCGATTTCGTTACTAAATTACGACATTAAAATTTTAACCAAAATTCTCTCTCTCAGAATTAAGCAGATTTGGCATCAATTACTGAGCCCCAAACAAGTGGGATTTGTTCAAGGCAGATCTGCTGCCGACCGTTTGAGAACCCTCTCACATATCTTTCAGGCTGCCCAGGACTCCCAGGCTCCCATGGCACTAATCGCGTTAGACGCAGAAAAAGCTTTCGACAGAGTAAACTGGGACTTTCTGTGGTCTACCCTTAGGAGAATGGGCTTTCCGGAAACTTTCACTCAGTGGATTAAGCCGGTATACAAGTCACCCACTGCTAAAATCTACTGTAATGGGGTTTTCTCATCTCGGTTCCCCTTGTACACCGGCACTCGACAAGGTTGCCCCCTGTCTCCCTATTTGTTTAACCTGTATTTGGAACCCTTGATACTGTGTATCAAGAGCTCACCCCAAGTCACAGGTTGTTTTATATGCCAGAAACCTCTGACTCTCTCAGTTTATGCAGATGATATTCTGCTGCATTTTACTAATCCAGAATCCTCCTTAATACATGTCTTACAAATTATTGATCAGTTTGGTCAAGTAGCCAACTATAGATTAAATTTATCTAAATCAGTCATATTCCCGTTAAATTCTTCCACGCCCCAAGCTAACTTCATCCAGTTTGGTATGAAATGGTCTCCAGACTCACTCAAATATCTAGGCATCCATCTCGCTCGAGACCCAGAGGTTGTCAAAAAACTTAATTTGGACGATTTGGTAACGAGAATTCAGAAAGATCTCCACAGATGGGGCAACCTGCCGATATCCCTATGGGGCCGCATCAGTATTACTAAAATGAATGTTTTACCCCGTATTTTCTACCCTTTAAATTTACTAAATATCTGGCTCCCAAGGTCCTACTTTCAACAGATTCACTCCGCTCTCTCCAATTTCATCTGGCGGGGCAAACATCCTAGAAGTGCCTTCTTAAAGCTTAATTTACCCAAGGAGAAAGAGGGTCTTCGCCTCCCTAATTTTATGTTATACTACTGGACGAGTCACCTATTCAAGATAGGACGATGGCTAGAAATCCGGCCTGACACATATCTTCCCATTTAGTTACAGTTGGAGATCAACCTGCTGGACATGTATAATCTCCGTCCACCCAGAATCTTTTACTACACCTTTTCTACACTACCGGAGGCTATACAAGGTTCGGCTATAGAGATTTCCATTAAAGTCTTATCCCAGTGTTGGAGTTTCTTTAATATACCACATAAAAGTGATATGGCGCAACCCCTCATTTTAAACCCTAACATTAAAGTAGGTGGTTTGCCGCTGACCCGACTGGCTTCCACAACTACAGGATTTGTCAGTGGAAAACCTATACTCTCAGGGTTAGCTTCTTTCCTCTACTGACATCTTAACCAAACTGAATATCCCCCAGAAACACATATTTAAGGTCTTTCAATTGAGACACCTCTTGATTAATATATTTGGGACTGCTCTTACATTGTCCCAAATGAGGCCCTTTCTAGAACAGATACAGGAGTGTGTAAATAAACCACATGGAATTTCCAGGATCTACTCTTTCCTACTGGGCATTAAATACCCTAACGCTCTTATTGGTTCTAAGATTTGGGCTTCCCTCCTGCCAGATTCCCTTCTGCCCTGGAACCAGATTTGGGTTGACACACAGATATCTCACTCAAGACAGGCACAGGCTAATTCAATTCCATATCCTAAACAATCTGTACTATACAATCGTTGTTGGCCAAATTTGTAGACGGTCATCAACTACTTGTACACGGTGTGGAACAGTTGAAGGGAACTTGATACACATTTTTTGGCATTGTGACAAAGTGGTGTCTCTATGGAGTACAATCCAAACCAAGTTAGACCCCCTCCTAGGATTGGGGGAGCTGTTTACCATAGAATATGTGTACTAGGGATGTTCTCTAACATCGGAGTCCGGGAGCACAGGTTTCATATGGCCTTAATTTCTATAGCAGTCAAAAGGCTGGTTCTCAAACACTGGTCAACTAGTCATTTCATATCCCGAATGGTTAAAAGAAATGTCCCTTTGCTTTAAATCCAAAAGGTTAATAGCAAGCTCCTGGAATCGCATGGCCGCCTTCAACCAGAAATGGGGTAAACTATATGCTTTGTATTTGAATCAAGGTTCACATAATGCTGACCTCTGACTGTGTTCAGTTTGTCTTATTTCCCTTGGGATTTATGCCATTCCTAGAGTACATTTTGCTCCTTGGTCTCTCTACTTTCTGTTTTTTTGAGCTGGCTCACTCCAGGGATGGAGAGGAGGGAAGATAGGAGGGTGGTGAGGGAAGATGTTTTTTTCTTGTTTTCTGTTATGAATGTTTAGGCATATTCTGTCTTAAAGTGGTTTTGATGACATGTTAGCCTCATGATACTTCTGTATATCTGAGTCTTCCTGTTATTTTATAAATCAACAAAGATGTTGAATTTCAAAAAAAATAAAAAAAAAATAATTGCTAAATAATCTGCCTCTTAACCGTGATCCATTCCTGCAAGGAGTTGGCTCCAAGGCTACATCAAGTTTCTGTACTGTGTTCCTCAGATATGCCACTTGTAATTAAATCCATATTCCACAGGTATGATATATTTAATTGTATGCTATATTACAAATGTGACTGTATGATTATTTATGATATTTTTTAACTGCATGTCTTGTTACAAATGTAATTGAATGTTTAATTTTCTCAGATATGCTAAATGTTAAACTGTAGGCCTCTATCTTCATCTAATTGTACCCCCAGTTGCACCAAGAGACAAGCAACTTGTTGTTCAGTTTGCCTTTCTGGTGAAACATTTCCATAAATAATTAAATAAATAACATAAAGGTGCCACAGTTCTTAGCCAGGGTCATGCCTGAAAATGGTCCCTTGGATCAGCGCACTTACCCAGTCACCAAAGATGTAAATAAATAAATAAATAAATAAGGAACAGGAGAGGGGTATGTTTCACAGAAAAAGGTGCCCTAGTACAAGGGGGCATGCCATGAAGCTGGAGGGGGACAGATTCAGGAGAGATGTGAGAAAATACTTCTTCAGAGAAAGGTGGCAAATTCCTGGAACAGCATTCCAGCAGACATAGTGGGGCAAAAACAATGGAGGGGTTCAAAATGTCTGGGATAGGCACAAAGGAATCATGGGGGTAAGGGGGAGAGGGAGACAGTGCCACAGATCAAGTATGGTCTGCAGGAAAAATGAAGGTAGAAAAAAAATGGGCAGACTGGGTGGCCAAACGGCGATTATCTGCCAACAGACTCTATGTTTCTATGTTTTCAATGGGGCAAAATAATGCTAAACATCCCACCTAGGGTAAATGTGCTGGCCTATCAGTGCAGCAGGAGTGCTACCGCTTGCAACATCACTTGACCCAGGTATGGGAAAATACCTGGGTGGTCAGAGGCAAGCCGGATGGAGAAGAATCAAAAATCCCTGAGGATGCTGCCAGGAAAAACTACCTCCTTTGCTATGCAACCCCCCATGGGTAACCACAGGTGGCAGTGAGTCCAGAGCAGCTTAGGGGTGTGGGGATACTGTCTGGTGTCAGGCTATGCATGTTTGTATCCTAAGGGAACAGGATGAAGGAAAGTGAAAAACCCCAGCTAGCAAAAGGATGGTAACCTGGCCTCCCACAGGCCCTGCACTTGCAACATAATGACCCCACTCTGAGCTGGATCCTGAACTGTGGTGGGTGTTGGGGAGCTCCACCGTACTAGTTGGGGGGGGGCAGCCATGGGGGACTGAGTACAGGTAAGGCTGCCAGAAGCTGTATGAAAGGGCTGGGGAGGATGGTCTAGAAAGGACAAGGCCTGTGCAAGGGGACATTAATACAGCAACAACAAAAAAAAACCTGACTTACATCATCCATTACAGCTGCCCATAGGCTACATTTGTATGGGAGGGCTTGTATATATTAACTTTTTGCTGGGTGGAGGGGTTACACTCATATTTGTTGATTATCTTGCAGTGTACCCATTTTAACTAGTACTTGTTGGCTTACAACAGCTTAATTTACTTTTAATGATGTAATTATGTTTATCCTTTTGTTCTAGTTCTGTAGATGCTTTATTCACACGACTCTGCTGAAAAGGAACCTGGTTATAGAAAATATACACAGTAACAAAAATAAATAAATAAATCTGTCACAGAGTTTCATCTTTAGGCATGAAAATTTCTTCTAATATTGTCTGCCGCATCCGTTTTCATTATCTAGCCCTGTGATGGGGTTGTAAACCTAAAGCACTTATACTCTCTACCCTTTCTTACCTCCACTGCTCTGATAACATGCTGATTATACACACAGGTTCATAGTCTTAAATTTTGCCATCCCAGACTATCTGCTGATCTGATCCGAACTACTGTCTTAACCTCAGCTTTTATTGATAGTATTCTGATCTTATTTTACCAACATAGTATGTACCGAACAACAATTTCTACTGGTTGCATTTTAATCCTTTACCTCTGTAAGCCCCAGTATTTTGTACTCTATCCTGTTTATGGTGAATGGTTTCTCGTGTTTGTTGTAACTGTATTTTGCTCTCTGTAATTTTACTCTCCCGGGTTGTGCCTGAAAATAGGCAGGTTTTTGTCAAGTGCACTTACCCGGTTACCAAAAGGAAATAAATAAATACACATTCTGCACACAGTGGTTAGAAAAAAACCTGTCAAACTGAACCCATTTGCTTTAAGTTTACCCTTTGGTTTGTTTACACAGCAGCTCAGCGTTCCCTACCTCCAGCTTCATGATCCTCTGTTTCAGTCTCTCCAACACAACCAACTGCACTGTTCAGAAACACCAGCAGCTGCTAATCTCCAGGTTTTGGGACTACAAGAACAAAGGATAGCTATCCACAGAAAACCGGTTGCCTCTGCAGCTCCCTGTGTGCTCAGCTCATAGAGCCTCCTGTCTCTAGCAGCTCTCTGAGCCAAAAGTGCACTTCCTGTCTTCCTCTGTAATGTGTACTTCCTGTCCACATCTGTAATGTGTCCCCCCTTTCACCATTCAAAACAACTCATTAATATTCATAGTGTGCAGCATGGGGGCGGGATGTTGCTAAATTTTTAAAGTGACAGGCTAGCACATCCAGCTTTGACTTCTCACTGTTAGGAAAGTCCTTTTATTTTTATTGAATGTTTGGTGGCTGAGAGAGATAGATTCAGACTGAGTCAAAGCTCATTATGTAGCCACCTCATTCTGGAATCTGGTCACTCCCAAAAACCCTCCCACATATTTTTCATTTTAATTTTAATTCAATTTCATTTAATTTCTTTTCCCAGGAAAAGATTCCCTGAACAGTGCTCATTTGCAAGGGGGTCCTGGTTATAACAATGTATGTTAGTGGAACCTCAATCAAGCATGCAGGTGCAATAGGCAACCATTAGGGGGAGCTCTCCACGTAAATGGGGAGCACAAGACTTGGAGATAAGCCTGGAGTTCAGTAAGTGTGCAAGCAGACTTCAGTGAGCTAGGATGATGCACCCTGTAACTGCAGCCATGTGTGCGTTCAGACTGAACTGAAGATGCAGTTAAACTCAAGTGTTAATTCTGACTCCTGTGTGGTTCACTGTTTAATGTCTACTAGTTAAGGAGTTCTTAAGAGCCCGTGAAACACGGTAGCAGCGGTTGGAGCAGCCATGCTGTGAAAGGACTTAAGACCATGTAAAAGAAGAGCAAGCAATGTAAGAGAGCCAAGACCAAAAAGGCCGTGAGTGCTATTCAAAGTAAAAGATAGACTATAAATCTTTTGATGTAAAAGGCAAGATAAAGTGTGGGCTGCAACCTCCACAAAGTCGAGATTCTGTATGTGTATAAAAAAATCTGTTACAGGCTTGTAGGAGGTGGAAAGAAAAGTTTGACTTATATGTGGACATTACTATGAAAGATAAAGATAAGAAAGGGAAAGTTAAGAAATTTTTTTTATCTCACTGGAGAAAAGGGGTGAGAAGTGTGTGAAGCACTAAATGCAGATGTACTCCTGGGTCAGTATACTCTAGAACAAATAATGATGAATGCTGATGGATACTGTAATCCAAAAAGGAATGAGACTGTAGAAAGATTTAAGTTTTTTTACAAGAAACCAGAAATCAGGAGAAAATATGGACAAGTATGTTACAGATTTGAGAAAGCTGGCTGCAAGTTACAATTTTGGGGACATTAAAGATTGTCTTATAAGTGATCATAGAGTGTGTGGCATCCTAGACTAACATTTAAGAGATTGTTTATTGAGGGAAGGAGATCTGACCCTAGGTAAAAGTTTACAGATATACAGAGCAGCAGATTTATCAAGGGAAAGAATCTGAGCCATAGAGGGGCACGTGACTGAGCAAGTACCTGTGGCAACTCAGAGAGAGAGACAAGCACTTGCAGAAGTCTGAAACTGGCCTAAACATTTTGATATCATGTCAATTTGAGGGGAAAAACATGAGAAAAATAAGGAACAGTACCCAACTTATATGCAGAAGTGTAAAAACTGTGGAAAATGTAGTCACTTTGCAGCTCAGTGTCTAGTTAGGTGCAGAGAAAGAAAGTCTAAGGTGCATGGTGTAAGAGAACCAAACTCAGAGGAAGAGATTTGTGAGCATATTATGTGAATATCAGTGGAACCAGAAAAGCAAACTGCAAACTCAGTACAGTGTGGAGTGCCAGAATATAAAAGTACGATTTTTGCAACAATGTTGGTTAACAAGGTGCCAATAACATTTCAGTTGGACTGTGGAACAAGTTGTAATGTTGTTCCACACAAGTTGATGAATTCTGAAATTCCAGTAACAGAGACAGAACAAACACCAGCACTATGCAATAGCACAGCAATAAACCCAGTCTGCACATGTCAGGCTGAAACTGAGAAATCCCCAAAATAAGTCTGTATCGAGTAGAATTTGTGGTGGTGCAAGAAGGTCAAACCCCACTGCTGGGTGGTACTGCAACACAAGCGATGGACCTGATAAAGGTTCGGTATAAGAAGATTTTAAGTGCGAGGACATCAGAGACAGTGCAGGGAAAAGGAGAAAATGAAGCATGAGATTTAGAGAAAATAGCTGAGATGTATCAAGATCTCTTCCTGGGAGATGATTGCTTAGAAAGGAAATATAAATTGGCAGTGGATGCATCTGTGGAAGCAATAAAGCTATCAAAAAGGAGAGTGCCAGTTGCTTTGGTAAAACTGTTAAAGCAACAGCTGCAGAGTCTGTGTGAGAGAGAGAGAGAGAGAGAGGTATCATTGCTGTAATACAGTGTAGCACATACTAGATAAGCAGCCTGGTGGTTGTAAAAAAAGTCTGGAAAGCTACATATTTGCATAGATTCAAAACCCCTTAACAAAGCACTAAAGGGAAGTCATTTTCTCCTTCTGACCATTGATGATGTATTGCCAGATTTGCTGAAAGCAAGATTTTTCTGTGTGTGATATGAAAAATGGGTTTTCGCAAGTAGAGCTGTAAGAAGAGTCAAGCTATTTGACCATATTTGCAATATCCTTTGGGAGGTATTGGTGACTCAGAATGCCAATGGGGATTAGTCCAGCCCCAGAGGTGTTCTGGCAAAGGCTAAATCAGGCCTTTGAGGGGTTGCCAGGCTTCAGAACAATAGCAGATGATGTACTGATTGTGGGCAAAGGAGACAGCTTACAGCTGGCAACCAGAGACCATGGTGATAAACTGATACAATTCTTGGAATGGTGCCAGAATAAAAATATCAAGCTCAACAAAGACAAATTCAAATTGGAGTTGAGAGAGGTACTGTATACAGGATATCTGCTTACATCAGAGTGCCTGAGGGCAGACCCTTAAAAAGTGAGGGCCATAACAGAAATGCCAAGGCCAGAAGATGTGAAGGGAGTACAGAGGTTTATTGGTATGGTGAACTATCTAGCAAAGTTCTGTCAGCATTTGTGAAACAAGTGTGAAATAGCGAAACAGTTGACTCACAGGGACACCCTGTGGGAATGGAAGGATATGCATGAGTCTGTTTGCAAGCAAATAAAAGAGATGGTAGCAAAATGCCAGTGTCAATATACTATGACCCAGAAAAAAAGCCTGATTTTGCAGTGTGATGCATCAGAGTCAGGACTGGGGGCAGCACTGATTCAGGAGGATCAGCCTGTTGCTTTTACAAGCAGAGCATTAACTCAGAAAGTGGACATGCACAAACAGAAAAATAACTTTTGGCAGTATTATTTGGCATAGAGAAGTTTCACCAATATACTTATGGTAGGAGAGTGGATGTGTAATCTGACCATAAACTGCTGGAGAACATTACGGCAAAGCCCTTGTTGCAAGAATCAAAACGATTGCAGAGAATGCTTTTGAGATTGTGGAACTACAAGGTTTGCATTGGGTATCATCCAGGCGGAAATCTATTGCTAGCTGACACCCTGAGCAGTGCTACCTACCGGAGCACAGCAAGGAAGAATCAGTGGAAATGGAGACAGAAGCTATTAACACAGCAGAGCACTTGCCAGTCTTGGAGGGAAGGTTGAGATCTAGTCAAAGGGATACAAAGGAAGACGAAACGTTGCAAATACTAAGAGGTGATTCTGCAGGGGTGGCCACATGAGAAAGGACAAGTGCCATGGGAAGCCAAGCCATATGTTCAAATGTGAGATGAGAGGAGCTGAGCGTGCAAGATGGAATTGTTTTCCAGGGAGAGAGCAGTGATCCCAGAAGCTCTAAGAACTGAAATAATGCACAGAGCACATTCATCACATTTGGGTATTGAAGGATGCCTAAGGAGAGCACAGGAGTGTATGTACTGGCCTGGGCTGAGTCAGCAGTTTTGGAATATCATTTAGAAGTGTGTCATTTGTAGGTACACAGAAAACCATCAACAAAAAGAGACTCTGTGGTCATATGAAGTATCTGGGCGGTCAGGAGGTCTTGGGCAGAAGTCAAAACAGATTTATTCAGTTTTGATGGAAGAGAGTTAAAAGCACATTTTGTAAGGTATGGAGTCCTCCCAGATACAGTATGCTCTGATAATGTACCACAGACTTCATCAGAAGAGTTTCAAACTTTCAGAAAACAATGGGACTTTCAGCGTGTTATGTCATCCCCAGGATACCCACAGAGCAATGACAAGACAGAGTCAGCTGTAAAAAAAACTGCTAAACAACTGCTGAGATGAGCTAAAGATGCAGAGACTGACCGGTATTTGGCTGTGCTGGATCACAGAAATACACCAACACAGGCATCAAATAGTAGTCTAGTAGAGAGACAACTGAATAGGAGAGTAAAAACATTGCTGCCAACCAGAGGAAGCTTACTCCAGTTGGGAGTACAGAATGGCGTGAGAGAACACCTGAGAGGACAACAGTGTAGACAGCAGTACTACTATAACCAAACAGCAAGAGATTTACCAGAACTCACACCGGGGCACAGAGTCACAGTACAGCCAACAGAAAAACTAATGATGCATTGGCAAGGAGGAACAGCACCGAGGCATGCTGAACCAAGAACCTGTGAGATTCAGTTGCCAAATGGTCATGTTCTGAGATGGAACAGAAGACATCTAAGAAAATCACAGGAGGATTAATAGAGGCATGACTCAGTCGAAGATCCTGGTGGAGCACATTTGCAGGTAGTAGATGTCTGTTGGGGGGGTTGAAAAGGTAACAGATCCCATACAAGTGCCTATACCTATTACTAGTGAGCTGCCAAAGGAGATCTATGTTGAGATCAAGAGAAAGGAAAATGGATGAGGCAAAGGCAAAACACACACTGTTGCGCAGGGTGGGACAGAACCATCTTAACTTTGAAGGTGGGGCCTGCCAATTCAGCTGATAACAAAATAATTGGTACAACCAGGAGAGACAGAGAAATATGAAGGCCAGACTATCTGAAAGACTATGTACAAACAGATTGGCAGTATCATGCAAAACTGGACTTATGGGCTCGAACTTGACTCTCCTACAAGATATTGTTTTAAAAGGGGGATAGATAGTTACTTTCTGTCTACAAATAATGGAAAATAATCTGCCCACTCGGAGTGGGAGACAGTCTTGATGGGCTCATAGCCTGCTATTTTCTCATATTACCAAGTAACCAACTAACCAAGAACAGTTTGGTGTTTATAAATATGTTTTTTTGTTGTTTTTGTTTGCAGCTGGGATACAAGGCATCTGTCCACTTACACCAGTTTTCGTCCCTCCCACCATGACCTCCCTGGCCGTCGACCACCCTTACTTGCCCCCACAAGGTGGGGCCACTGAGACAGCTTCCCATGGACACTTGCCCAGATTATTGGGGGCATCGCCATCACCAGCAGGGTGCCCTGGGCTTGCCCCCATGGATGAGGCCGCGGGGTGAGCCAACCAGCGAAACACTTGTTTTGATCAGAACCAGGAGGCGCAGTGCGTGAGAATGGGACTGGGGGTGCCATTATAGATGATCCCCAGCCATTTTTATGAATGCTGCTTCCCTGGGACTGGGATGTGCAATGACATGCTACGTCTGCCGTACCCCCCCCATGAATAACGGTACCGGCCGTGGCGGAACCCCCACCACTGCCAGAGGTCCATAGAGTGCAGTACACTCTGCCCATCCTCCCCCTAGAGAAGGAGAGCTGTCCCCGGATGCTCAATCCTTCCCCACCGACTGGCCTTCTGACTTCTGAATTCATCACCAAACCCAGGATATTGGCACCACAAGTAGATACTTTGCTACTGCGTCATGGTCATGTTTCTAAATACTGTATGCATAACTGTGTTATGAAACCTACAGTATACGATTTAGATACAGAAAAACTATTCAATGTGATATTTTGAATAATCAGAAATGCTATGATTATGTGCTAGACAGATAGTTATAATTAAGCATTATTTAGTGACCAAGATATTTTAAATCTCCAATAGAGGTATGCATTAAAAAAAGAGAAAATATGCAACAACATATGTTAGTGGAACCTTAAACAAGCATGCAGTTGTAATAGGCAACCATTGGGGGAACTCTACACATATAAGTGAGGAACATAGGACATGGACGTTCAGTAAGTGTGCAATCAGATTTCAGTGAGCTAGGATGATGCACCCTGTTACAGCAGCCATGTGTGTGTTCAGACTGAATTGAAGATACAATTAAACTCAAGTGTTAAATCTGATTCCTGTGTAGTTCACTGTCTATTATAAGAGGTGTCTCAGAAATGTTGCAGTCTGATTGCCTGTAAGGACTCTGACAGCTTTACATTAATCCCTGTTACACTGCCATTTACAGCCTGATCACCCTGGCACATGAATTCTTCCTGCTAGCATTCCATCCTTCTAGCACTGCCAAATGATTGGAATGATGCATTTTGATTCTATACTAGCATTCCTAAACTGTTAGTGGAAGAACCATTTTATTAAACATCACCCTCTTAATGAGGAAAACTTTCAAAAAGTACACTTTTTACACTTCATCTGGAACATTTTTTATACTAGCAATAAGGCACTCCCAGGAGTTAGATTAACAGTCAGTCACCCTCTAGGAGCAATATGGCACTCGGCTGTGCCTTGTGCTACATTACACCCCTAGTGGGTGATTAACAGACTGTTAATCTGACCCCTGGTTATGCCTTATTAATCACTGCAATGTACTCTCCTCATTGGGTTGGCTTTCCTATGAGTACTACCAACCTGTCTCTTCTTTCCCAAGCTCACCACAGGGTGGGAAGGTTTATCTTGGATATACTTGCTCACCACCATCACTGCAATGTACTTTCTTCACTGGGTTGACTTTCCTATGAATCTAAACTAAGATTCTCCACTCTATGCTTCCTGCATAAGCTTGTCCACAAATTTACCCCCCTGTGCTATAGAGAAGAAATCCACCTTAGACAAGCTGCTCATGCACTTAGATCTGCCTCTCTCCCCTCCTCTCTAAGCTTAATCTATGACTAGCAGTTGCTCACAAGTCCTTTTTCCTTGCAACAGCATGTGATTGGAATTCTCTGCCCCATTCTGTCCTGTCCTGTTCTACCCTGCCTCAGTTCCAAGTTGAACTACTTATCTCTCTCTGCCTCTATGACCTGTTCTTGCTTCCACTAATTCCTTGTATCTACTCCTAGCTACTCTGGTGCTCCCCAGCTGGAGGCAGTATAGCGCAGTGGGTTAAGGCTCTGAGCTGGAGATTTGGGGCTCTGGGTTTGAATCCCACAGCTGCCTAGGTGCATACTGTGTGATTCTGAGTAAGTCACTTAACTTCCTTGAGCTTCCAGGTCACATCTGGAAACAAGTTTTGGCTTAGTGTGCCACTCCTGGTTAAACAATGTTCCCTTTCCTTTCTACAGCTCCCCTGTCCTTTGCCCATTCTCTTCCACTGCCTTTTCTCAACCCCCCCAACACTCTCCTCCAGTGCCACTCTTCTCTTGAGTATTATACACTCTCCTGGCTCACCATCTTACCATGTTTTTGCTAATGTAAATATTGTATCTAGATATATGCTGTAAATATTATATCTTACCTGTATTTTACTGTATGTCAACCTTGTTATGATGAATATGCTCCTACCATTGCTATCTTGTTACCTCAGGTGTATATACATTATTACCTATCTATCTTGTATTGTAATCCTGTTGCTGAATGCTCTGGGTAGACCCTGAAAAAAAGACTGGCAAACAGAAATCACAAAATAGGAAATTAGAGTCAGTTAAGTGTTTATTGACTAATGTAAGGAGTTTAGATAACAAATTGGAGGAATTTATATATTTACTGGAAAAAGAAAACATCAAGATTGCGATACTCATGGAAATCTGGTGGAAGGATGGTGATAATTGAGACAAAAATCTGCCTGGATATACAACATATAGTAAATCTAGAAAATACAGGAAGCGAGGTGGTGTGGCAATATTTGTCCACGAGTCCATTCACAGTATGGAAATATATGATGATGATCTAAATATTGAACACTTAACTGTAAAGATTATGCCCCAAAATGCCCCTAAAATCATCTTAAGGGCATTGTATCGCCCCCCCCCAACAAATAGAGAAAGTAAACAGGAAATCCTGAACTATCTGGATCTCTTAAATCCAGTAGTTATCATTACATTAGGAGATTCGTACCTTCCAGGAATTGACTGGGTAAACCAGATAACTGTGAGCAGTATTGAAAGAGACTATCTAGAAAAGTGTAATCAATTGGGCTTGGATCAGTTAGTAAGAGTAAACACTAAGGCAAATAATATACTGGATATACTGGATATAGTACTGACAAACATGGGATCCAAATTAATGGATACTGAAGTGGGCCCCCAATAGCAAATAGTGACCATAAAACTGTCTTTTTTCAAATAAAAGAATTACCTATCCAACATGGCAGCAAAATAAAAGTCCCAATTTAAAAAAATGCAAAAGTTGACCAAATTAGACAGGTATTGTTCACATGGGACTGGACGTCAGACTTTTCTAAATTGACACTGGATGGGATGTGGATAAAATAAAAGAGAGATCAGATCAGTATATACCATATTTAATTAATAATTCCAAACAGGGAAATACCCCCAATTGGTTAAACTGTAAAATAAAAAGACAAATTAAACTAAAACATAAAATGTACAAACTATCTAAGTTATACACTAATTACCTTTCTAAATATAAGGAACAGACAAGAAGGGTTAAGAAATTAATCAAAGATGCTGAAGCAAATTCTGAGAAACGTTTGGCAATAAGAAGTAAAGATAACTATAAGACTTTTTATGATTACATTAACACAAAAAGAGGAAATGAAAAAATAATAGGCCCCTTTAAGGATGATAGAGGTAATATATTAAATGACAGGAAAATGATTGAAGTATTAAACACTTTTTTGGCACTGCATTTAATCTTAAAGATAATTCAATAACTGATTTGAAATATAGTACAGCAGATGAAATAAAAATCAAAATAGATGTAAAGGACGTTTTGGAAAGATTAAAGAAGATCAAAACAAATAAATCTCTGTGACCAGATAATATCCATCCTAGACTCATTACAGAAATAGCAGCTGAAATAGCCCAACCAGTAGCCTTTATCTTTCAAAGATCATTAGATAAAGGTTAGGTGATAAAAAAATGGCATGAAGTCCATGTGGTTCCAATCTTTAAGAAAGGCAAAAAAGATTCCCCTGAAAATTACAGACCTGTCAGCTTAACATCAATAATGGGAAAAGTACTGGAAAGTATTATTAAAAACATATTCATCTTCATCTGACTGAAAACAAGTTGTTAGATTACAGTCAACATGGGTTTATTAAATCAAGATCTCATCAGACTAATTTATTACAGTTTTATGAGAAAGTTATCAAACATCTGGACTTGGGGAAACTAGTTGATGTAGCACAATTGGATTTTTCAAAGGCATTTATAAATTGCCCCATGATAAGTTAATTAAATCCCTTTTTTCTATAAATATAAACAAATAACTTGTCAACTGGATAGCAGATTGGCTACAGAAAAGAAAACAGAGAGTGATGATAAGGGGAGAACTGTTATTGGCTCTATGTGATGAGCAGGGTCCCACAGGGGTCGGTGTTGGGACTCTGTCTAACACACACACACACACATGCGCGCGCGCGCACACACACACACACACACACATATATATATATATATATATATTTATATATATCATCCTTACACTGTAACTCGGAAAACATATGGATGACTAAGTTTGCAGATGATTGCAGGGTGGGGGCAGTAATAAATTCAGAGCTGGACAGTATTAGACTCCAGGATACCCTCACATATATTGAGAGATGGACAAAAGAACACCAGCTCAAATTAAATAAGGACAAATGCATAATCTTGCATATGGGCAGAAAAAACTTGGAATTTAATTATACTATAAACAACAAATATTTAAAACAATCTGCAAAAGAAAGGGACCTGGGTGTCATTTTAAGTAATGATCTTGCCTTTAATGCCCAATGTGACCAGACTGTAAAAAATGCAAACAAAGCCTTAAACTGTATTCTGAGGCACACATCAAGTAGAAGTAGGGAGGTGTTGATCCCCATTTATGGGTTAATGGTGAGAACCCAGTTGGAGTATTGTTCTCAAGTCTGGAGTCCTTATACAAGGGGAGAGATGATAGAGTGGAGAGAGTGCAGAGAAGGGTGACAAGATCTGTGGTGGGGTTGAAAAATAAAACATATGAGGACAGACTGGTGGACTTAAATCTATATTCACTCACATATAGAAGATGGAGGGGTGATATGATTTTGGTTTATAGATCAATTCAAGATGGTAACCTTAGATTAGATTTGGGACTTGAATTATGTGAAAAAACTACAATACTAGATCTCACTGTAAACAGTTAAAACAACTCAGGTGGAATTTATTAAAAGGAAAACGCTGGTTCAGCCAACGAGTGGTTCCTCACTGGAATTCCCTTCCTCAAGAGATAGTTGATAGTCCCTGCTTGGAAATTAAAAGGAAAAGACTGGATATTTATAGTAAATTCAGGGTTACAGATTACTAAATGCGTTTCTTTTTTTTTCTTTTTATTTAATACTCATGGCAAGCTATTTAAGGACGAAAGTCTTATCCTTTGCTTTGTGAATACTATGATACTATGATTGTAATTGTCTCAGTGGACTTACCCAGTTACCAAAGCTCAATAAATAAAAAAAAAATGAATTAATGTCCACTAGTCAAGGAGTTTGTAACAGCCTGTAAAACATTGGTTAGGACAGCACAGTATAGAGAACTCACAGCAGGGATAAGTACACAGATTAAGGAATAGTATAAATTATAGCAATATATAAATCTTCAAGATATATTTTATTTATTTATTTATTCAATCTAGGATTACAATTACCTTTGAGTGCCACGCAGCTCATTTACAAAGGTTCCACGTCAATGGGGGGGGGGGTAGAGATCCATAATGGAAAGCAGACTGATTTCACAAACAGTTAAGCAATTTGTATTACAAAATACAGAATAAGAGAACAGCAAATAAATACACAGTAGTTTAGCACATGATTCCTGGCAGGGAGTGAGAACAGGAGGGAATTAGGAAGGGAGCCAGATCAAGGAAGGGGAGAGCAACCAGCCGGCAGTGTCAAGTAGCAGCGAGGATAGTAAGGGACGAAAAGCAAGGAAGACAGGTGGGGGGGAGAGGGGAAGATGGGAGGGCAGGAAGGGAGAGGAGAGTGAGAGGGCAAGACAAGTAGAGAGAACAGTGGAAGAATGGTGCAGGGGGGGTGAGGTCCCAGGAAGAAGGACAAGGATGTTAAGTGGTACAATCACAGGAGTTTTCAGTTAGGATGTGCTGACGAAGTTTGAGTTTGAATTCACCGAGACTAGTAAGGTTAGCCAAACCATTGTGGAGGCCATTTAACCAGTATGGCGCTTTGATACAAAAGGAGCTTTGGTATTGGGCAGTCCAGCACATTGGGACTAGTAGGAGTGCGGAAGATGAGGTGCACATATGTTGGGTCTTGGGGGATTTGAGAAGTAAGCATCCTAATCCAAAAGGCATGAGTCCAAGAAGAATCTTTTTGGCAAGTAAGCAGGTGTGGTATTTAATTATCCCATGGAAGCTGAGCCACCCAGCTTGCATATAGACATCGCAGGTGTGGGTGAGGCGTGGTGCACCAATTAAGAGTCTACAGGCCTTGTTTAGTGCCACAGTGAGCCTTTTGAGTGCAGTGGTGGAAGCAGTTCTGTAAATGACAAAGCCATAGTCGATTAAGGAGAGCACCGAGCTGTGGACAGCAAGATTTAGGGCTTCAGGTGTTAGAGACTTTCTCAGTCAATGGAGGAGCCCAATTCTGGTACTGACAGCTCTGGCAACATTTTCAATGTGCAGTGAATAGGTGAGGTGTTTATCAAGGGTAACCCCTAGGTACTTGAAGTGCTGTATTTGTTCAAGGGGTTCACCTTGGGAATTTTGAATGGTAAGAGCATGCTCTTTATGTCGACCGCAGGCTGAGGGGAACAACAGGACTTTTGTCTTCTTATAGTTTAGTACTAGTTTATGGTTGTGGAACCAGTACTCAACTTCCGTGAAGCCCTTTTGAAGGTTACTTTCAAGGAGGTAAGGGTCAGGGTGGCTTGCAAAAATGACAACATCATCTGTGTAGAGCAGTGTTCGCTGGTGGCAGGCAGTCGGTAGATTGTTAAGGAAGATGTTGAAAAGGAGTGGACCCAGTATTGAGCCCTGGGGTACCCCGGACCGAACAGGCTTCTGGTCAGAGATAGCAGTGGAAATCTTCACGTGTTGAGATCTGTCCCCAAGATAGCTTCTAAACTAGGGCAGTGTATCAGGGGAGAGACCAGTTTCTGAGCGTTGTTTTCGGAAGAGTCAGTGATTAACCATGTCGAAGGCCTTGGTTAAGTCTATAAAGACTGCACCCACAAAACTACCTTGGTCAATGGATTGCTGGACGTAGCTGGTGAATTCTAAGAGTGCGGTGGTGGCGCTGTGCCCTTTCCAAAAGCCATGCTTTTGTTCACATGGTAGGGAGTACCTATCGAGGTAGTCCACAAGTTGGTTGGCAACAATACGTTTGAGTATTTTAAAGAGGGGTGGGAGGCTTGATATAGGCCTATAGTTGCTATGTAGTGCACGGTCTCCAGATTTGTGAACTGGGGTAATAATGGCTGTTTTCCATACCTGTGGGACTTGTGAGAGGGTTAGAGAGAGGTTAAGTAATTTAGTAATAGGTGAAAGTACTTCCTCCATGGTGAGTGCAATTAGCTTGAGGTCTAAAGAGTCACCACTGTGCCTGGACTTGCCCAGCCTATTGTTTAGTAGTTTCCTGACCTGGGCCACTGAGTCACATTTAAAGTAGAAGGGGGAGTGATGATTTGTCTTGTTCTCAGGATGATGTGCTGCCGTTAAGGTGGTATCGTCAAAGAAGTTTTGTGGTAGCACACTACTTAGGTCAGTGAAGGCATCATTAAAGGTATTTGCTATTGTGAGTGGGTCAAGTATGGGGTACCATCAAGGTTTAATATCGCAGGAGCCTTTTTTGGGTCTTTCCCCAGAACATCATTGATATTTGCCCAGAATTTCCTGCTGTCACCCCAGGTATTGATAAGTTGCTCCTTGTGGTGATTGCTTCTTGCTTTACGGATTTCCCGAGTGCAGAAGTTTCTTGCAGCTTTATAGGCTTGCCAGTCCTGTAGCTTGCCAGAAGATTTAGCATAGTACCAGAGGGGGTCCCTCCCTTTCATGCTGTCTATCAGCCCAGGAGTAATCCAGGGATGAACAGTGCCATGCACCTTCATTTTCTTGAGGGATGCGTGAACATCACAGGCAGCATTGAACATAGTGATAAAATGTTGGAATGATACATTAATGTCTGTAGAGGAGTCAAGTAGTGACCAGTCCTGACAGCTCAAGTGTTGTTTTAGGAGTTCCAGGTGGCCATGTCTTAGCACGCTGTTGTAGATAGTTTAGAGGTGGTGGGGCATGGAATTTGTTGGTCCAATTGCAAGTAACAGGGAAGTGGGCACTGAGTGAGTCAGGGTGCACACTTACGTTGGTGACATGGTCAGGGTGATTAGAGATTATCCAGTCAAGAATGGTGCTTGTCCCAGTCTTATAGTTACTTCTAGTGGGAGAGCTGACCAGCTGAGTAAGGTGCAGAGCTGCCAGTGCATCCTTTATGGGGCCACTGGAGGCAGACAGCCAGTTTATGTTGAAGTCACCAAGTAATATTGTCTCAGCGATGTGATTTTGGGCTCTCAAGTAGTCCAGGACTTTATGAAGACCAGTGGTAGGGTCGGTGGGAGGTATGTAAACTGGTAGGACTGTGAGACTGTTGTGGTGGGCCCCCAGTAGCACTTTAATCGCTAGTACCTGGGTGGGGCACCCAAGGTCAGCAACAGGCAAGACCAGTCCTTTTAGAGTGTCTTTTTGATAGATAGCACAACCACCACCACGCTTAGTCGATCTGTCCAATCTGAAGGTAGTGTAGCCAGGTATGGCAACCGCTGCATCTAGTATTTTGGGAGATAGCCAAGTTTCAACGAAAGAGAGTATATCAGGGTTGTTTAGCAAGACCCAGGCTTTTAGGAGGTCAATTTTGCAAAGGAGACTTCAAATGTTAATATAGGCCAGGTGAAGAGTTCCTTGTTTTCTGTGATTATCCTTTGTAATAAGGCACGCTGGTCCAGGGTTGGGGTGGATGTTACCTGATACCAGAAGTAGCAGAAGGACAAGCCTTAGGAGGTACTCTCTAATCAGTTTGGATGCTTGTTTAGTAGCCATTCTGGAGCTATGCAATGATTTCGCATTCACTTTTATGCCCAGGAAGTGGAAGATAATAGGTCCTGAGGTGCTTATGATGCAGGTAGGTGGGTAAGTAGATACCCAACAATAACATTGAGGACAGAAAAATAGGGGAGACCAGGGCCCATTTGAGATGGAAAAATAATCCCCAGAAGTCTAGCCTGTAGTGTAGTGGAGGCTAATTCCAGCCACAAGGATCCAGGGTTGAGTCCAGTTAGGTAGAGTGTTTCCAGAGCGACTGATCAAGAAGAAGAAAATAAGGATGTGGCGCAGGGCAGCAATATTAGGCATGAACATAGTGTCAAGTAAGATTTAATTGAGGGAGAGGATAGAACAGCAAACACAGAAATGCGTAGTTCAATTTCTTTCTGTGCCATCTGGGCTATTAGTACAACTTATGACAGAGGTCACCCAGGGTCACAGCTAGGCAGGGATTTGACAACAGGCTTTGGCTATATATCTCACCTCATTCCATGTGTAAGCAGGTCAACATGCTACAGTAAAGGAGAATGGAGTGATAGGCCTGATGACCCCATGGCACACCCTTGTGTCTGTCAGTCTGTGGAGGATGGGTCTGTGGTTATGTAGGGGGGTTTGGGGCTCAACCCTAACATTTCTTTTCCTCACTTTTGTCACTTTAACCTTAACTGATGCATTAAACGCAGATTACTTTTGGAAAAAGTGTAATATAACTAGTAAAAAACATATATTGGTGGGAGTGTGGGGCCCTTTGGGCCCCATGTTCCTACCAAGTTGCCCATTTCTACATAACAAAATGCATCTGTGGGAGTGTTTATGCATAGCTATAGAGCCATACAGCAGCCCTATAGGGCAAGGAACCCTTGTAACACAAATCTGACAATATCTTATTAACTGTGCAACCCACAGAAAACATTCCACTGCAGGCTTACTCTATGGTTTAAAATCTTGTTCCAGCAGCATAGATCACCTAAAGGTGATCTAAGCTGCCAGTATCAAAAACTCTGTATCTTGATTCGTTTTCGAGTTGAGAGCACCGAAAGGCATGACAGACCCTGCAATGTAATCGTATGGGGAAAATCTTAACTTCATGATGGCATATCTATGGAACCACTTAACTCCCCAACACCTAAACAGCATAATTCACACCTAAAGGGCATCCTCTCAACACCCTGTAAATTTCAAGTAAAAAGACCAAACCGTTAATGAGCCATGCAATTCTGAAGTTTTTACACCTTTAAAAGTTCTTCATTCGTGAGATAGCAAAATCCTGGGCCGCCACATCAATCCTAGTCCGCAAGCTAGCAAAATTCTACTCCGCGAGCGGACATCTGGTCATGCCATCAGGGCCATCTGGTCATCCCCAGGGACATCTGATCATGAAATTCTGGCTATCTGATCGTCCCCTGATGGACAAACTGGGATCGTCTCGCGGACCAGGATTTTGCAGGCTCGCAGACTAGGACTAGGCTAACGCGAGTCCCGAAACAAGAATTTGTAATTTTTAAAAAGCTATATTTTTTGATAAAAACAAACCAAACCAAAGGCATGGCTTTGTATAGGACATCATCCTAAACAAAACCCATGCCTCATTTGGCCCAAAAGTCACCCATAGACAAAGCTACAACACTTTGTGTGGCTGAAAAACTGAAAACAAGATAGCGCCTCACAGGCAAGGAATTTTTTTGATGGACTAGGATTTTCTTTTGCGAGGTAGCAAAATACTTGACCGTGAGACAATTCTTAGGCCGCAAAAGATACATATTAATGTTTGAGTGAACTGAGCATGCTCAGAAATCAAATATTTAATAACTTTTGAATGGATTAAATTTTTTTTACCAAACCAATGCTGGATTGTTCCTTGACTCAAACGCTTTCTATGTTCCAAACTTCAGGCTAAAAGACCATACGATGTAGTCACAGTGCCATGGGCAAAAAATGCATCAAAACTGGCGAAAAATGCATTTTTTGGCGTTTCGCTGAGCAGAAACCATATGTCTGACCAAAACGCAACTTGGCAAATCAAGAGATCTTCTACACCAGACCACACATTCCAAATTTTGTGCTAATCCATTGAGCGATTGCAAAGTTATTAACGCACAAAATTTGAGGTTTAACATTAAAGTGCCTACTCAACCCTAACTATAGGGGCGTGACTGCACCCCTGTAATAAATATATAAATACATAAATATTCCAGACCTGGACTGGAGCCTCCCAGCAGCAGCATCAACCAGGAGTGGATTTGTCCTGGGCTCCCTTCAAGATGCCTTCCTCAAGCAAATGGTCATGGAACTAACTTGGCGGAAGACAATACTGGACCTTGTGCTCACAAACAGGGATGGTGTGATAAGGGTAACAGTGGGGGAGCACCTAGGAAACAGTGACCACCAGTCACTGTGGTTTGAAATAACAGAAGGAGCAGAACCAAACCGCACAAAAACATGTATCCTGGATTTTAAGGGGAAGACTTTAGGAAATGGGGAGATGCTTGACAGAGGCATTAATGGAAATGGGGAGGGAATCAGGGGTTGAGGAACAGTGGGAAGTTTTTAAAATGGGGATTACAAGAGCAACAGAATTATGCATTAAGCAGGATAGCAAGGGGAAAAGGAAGAGGAGGCCATTATGGCCATTAAGTGAAAGCCAAAAAGATTGCATTCAGGCAATACAAAACGATGCAGGCAGAAGGAGATAGGGAGAAGTTCCAGGAGAAGCAAAGGGAGGCAGGGAGGTCAGTAAGGGAAGCCAAAGCTCAGACAGAAGAGTGCATTGCAAAATCAGTGGGTAGAGGGGACAAAACCTTTTACAGGTACATAAGTGAAAAAAGAAGGGCAAAGGGAGGGATAGTGTGTTTCATTTTTTTTTCAATTGTGTAACCAGGAGTGTCACACAAAGCTGAAAGCTTGTTTACAGGTGCAACCTGGGAGCACAGGGAAATTAAGTGACTTGCTCAGCCTCACACAGTATGCAAGTGGAGGCTGTGGGATTCAAACCCAGGTCTCCAGATTTGCAGCTCAGAGCCTTAAACCACTGTGCTATACTGCATTACATCTCTTGGTGGTGAATACCCTGTTCTCCCCCTTGCCCTCAACAGGTAACACCTCTGAAATGTTACAGAGCATGCCACCTGTCTAAGATCCCTCCCCAAATCCCTGATCTGATCCTGCACTACCCTAGCCTCACCACTTGCCAGGTCATTCGTCCCCAGGTGGACAATGATGTCAAGCTTACCCTCCCGTCCTGCTACCTCAGTGATCCTTAGGATGCACTGTCCATCCCTCAGAGCTGTGGCACCAGGTAGACACTTGACCTCCCTCACTCTCTCTCCTCTTGGCCCCACGTCTATCCCCCCAATGATACAGTCCCCCACCAGGAGTTGCTTCCTCCTCTCCTGCCACCTCCCCTAGGGTCTCCACCATGGAGGACCCCCACACCCTCCTCTGTTACCACTGTGGATGCCTCTCTTGGACAGTCCTGCCCTGCCAGAGCAGTATAGGAGTTGTTGAGTGGAACCGTTGTAGGGATGTGTCTCTTTCCCACTGCCCTTATCTTTTCTGAGCCCACTGTCTTCCAGTCAGTCCTCTTCCTTGGCAACCATTGAGGCAGTGGGTTTGGGCTTGGTGGGCTTGGTGGTCCCTGGGTGGTGGAGGAGGGGAGGAGGTATCCTTAATCCTGGCCAACTTGGCCTGGAGATGAGCAACCTCTGCCTTCAGCCCAGAGATGTACCTACAGATGGGATAACACTGCAGCTTCCAGAAAGTCTCCCTGAAGACTGTCTCCCCACAGCCACTACACTGCACCACTCCCATCATGTCTGTAAATGTCCTTCCTGCTTCAGGGTATTTTTTCTCTCTCTGTCTCTCATCCTCTTTTCTCCTCCCTTCTCTACTTTCCTTCAGTAGAGAAACACCCTTGCTTAGTTGCCTTTGTGCCCTGTAGCTGTTTCTGTTTGTGCCAGTGAACCCTCCCTCACAGGAAGTACCTGCCTGCTGTCAATCACTCCCTAGAGCCTATGAAAGTGTAGCTAACCCCATGTAGGTGGGTGGGGAAGGGTTGGGTTGGAAGGCAGCAGTGTGTGTGTGTGTGTCCCCTCTTTTCCTTATGTTCCTTTGCTGCTGCTAAGCCAAATACCCTGTGGTAATACATTTTTAGAAGGCACTAAGTCTCTCTCTCAGCTCTACGCTCAATTAAACACCTGATTCACAGGGTTTCTTGAATCTACTCACCCCAAGATTAAGTTGCTGACCTAGTTTGCCCCACACTAACTGTTACAATTTGAAATGAAAGTTTCAAGGTAACTTAGTAACTGTCTACTGAGTTTTGAAGTGCCCCAACCACTGCTTACAGATCTTTTCTCCCCACTTACCCTGCTACTTTCAAAAGGAAGAGAAGTATAAATAAATATTAATATACTTTTAAGGAAAAGTTAGGTGCTTTCACTCCACCCTTTCAGTAAACTCTGGTCTTCCAGCTCAGGGCCCCCAGGTATTTGTTGATGTTGACTGTGAAAAGCTTAACAACAAGATCAGCTACCATACTGGCTCCAGTACCCTGCTCGACTGGATCCTCACGAATCAACCAGATCGGATCACCAGCTCCACAGTACTCATTGATTCACTTAGTGATCACTCCCCAGTCATATGCCATTGGGCTAGTAAGGCCCCTATGCCCCAAACCATAATGAGTCATATTCTTAAGTGAGGACAGCTAAGCTCGCTCAAGGTCTGCCTTAGACATATTGACTGGTCCACTCTCGATTCCGTAGTAGACATAGACCAGGGGACAGATTATTTTATTACTAAATTTAATGAAACATGTGACATCTGTGCACCTATAAGTAAATGCAAAATTAAGGGAGTCCACAATTTTTGGATCACCCCCACTCTGCTGAATCTCATGGCCACCAGAGACCATCTTCGGCATAGAGCCAAGGCCACTGGCAAACAGGCTGATGTTCAGAAATATAAAACAACCAGAAACATCTGCACCCGTGAGATCAGACTTGCTGAAACTCACTGTTTCAAAGATTTGCCTTGCTGATTCATGGGGATATGGCAGGAAATTCTGGGAAAATCTGAAGGTCCTTACTGGTAAAAATAACAAAACCTCACCCTCCATGCTACTGGTGAATGGGGAAATCACCAAGGATCCTAACACCATCGCCAGTACCTTCAATGATGCTTTCACTGACCTCAGCAGCATTCTGTCACCTGATCTCCCTGATGCATCAGATGGAAATTCTTAAAGCTTCATGGCCTCTAATAATTGGTCCCCCACAAGTACCCCCCCCACCTAAAAGCAATCACCGTGACCAAAGCCAAAAAATATCTTCTGCAGGTACTTGCAAATCTAACCACAGCTACGGCACGCTGGATATAAAGCTACTTGCCCTTACCCTGGCTGATGTGCTTCTCCCACTAACAGAACTTATGAATCTATCTCTTCAGCTGGGGCAATTCCCCCCGATATGGAAAGCCGCAGTGGTCACCCCAGTCCACAAGAGTGGTGACAGAGCCATACATTTGAACTAATGCTTAGTTTTGATCCTACCTCCTCTCTCTAAGGCATTAGAAAAAATAGTTTCTGACCAGCTAGTCGACTATTTGAAAAAATATGAACTACAATGTGCACAGCAGCACGGGTTATGCAATGTGCACAGCAGCACGGGTTCTATAAGGGGCACAGCACCGCCACTGCCCTATTGGAGTACTCGGGCTTCCTGTATGGGGCCCTAGACAGTAGTCAGATAGCAGGGGCGATTTACGTCAACCTCACTAAGGCCTTCAACACTGTCAATCATAAAACTCTTCTTAATGAGCTGCTCTCCATTGGCCGCTCTACTGAAGCTGTAGGATGGTCTCAGAGCTACCTTAGTAACAGGTCCCAGCAGGTAAAAATTAATGGCACCCTCTCCAGTAGTCGATAGGTTCTCACAGGCATCTCTCAGGGTCAATTCTTGGCCCCCTTTTATTTAGCCTTTTCATTAACAAACTTCCCTCAGACTGCAAAGAACAAATTCTTCTCTATGCAGATGATGCAGTCATCTTTTCTAAAAGCCTTGATCCGCACCACCTAGAATCTCACCTCCAAAATGACTTCACTGCAGCGGAAGTTTGGTTCTCGAAATACAAGATTCTAATGAAGTATAAAAACAAACAAACAAAGTAATGTTATCTGTGAACTCCCACAATAAACACAAGGACCTTCGGATGACAATCCTGAATAGCCTGAATACCCCATCGAACAAGTATATACTTTCAAACATTATAGGCATTATCCTGGGCAGCTCTCTATCCTTTGCACAGCATGCAGATCAAATTGTTAAGGTTAAGGAACCATTCACATTCTGGGCCTGTGTAGTACAGTATGAACTGCATTCCCATTGGCCCATGCAGTGGACCAATAGGCGTACAGACCCTACTGTATGCTGTCAGTCAGCGGGCGGCCGGCTGGCTTGCGGGCGGGGTGCTGCCACCCGCCGCTGACTGGGGGGGTGCAGGGTGGTGGCGGACACAGTGGGTGGGTGGGGAGGTGGGTACCACTGGACCACCAGGGTGTCCTTTGATCATTCCACCTGTGATCAGGCACTGGGGGGGTTCCACTGGACCACCAGGGTGTCGTAACATACGCCCATGATTGGGCGATGGGGATCGGTCCACTGGACCACCAGGGGTATTTATCTTATGTCCATGATGGGGTGATGGGGATTGGTCCACTGGACAACCAGGGATTATTGTAACATATGCCCATGATCAGGCAATGGCTAGTGGTCCACTGGACCACCGGAGCTTACATTCACATATGCCCACAAACGGGCTGGGGGGGCACACCGCTCCCTGGGCAGGGGGCATGTGGACTGTATCCTGGGTGGGCAGGTGGCCTCCCACAGCAGGTGGCTGCCATGTTGTGCCTTGCAATACGGCAGCTTGCCTGTGGGTGGCCAGGACTTGTTCCTGGATTTATCAGGCACATCTTTGCGCCCTCCCTGAGTGGTGCAAGGTGGGGTTATGCCAGCTTATGCACCACACACCCGGACTGGATATCGGGATGTGCCGTATATGCAGGGGCATGCCCCCCCATGTGTGCTACATACATTACCGATGTGCCCTGGTGCATCGGGAGTTGTGGTGTGCAACTTGTCCCTTTGAATATCTCGCTGGGGTGCATTGCTGGGTTGTGCATGATGCAACCCTGTTGTGCCTTGCACAACCCTTTTGAATATCCCACTTTTAGTGTTTTCTGGGGTCTTCATCTCCCACTGCCTGGTGACTGCAGCTCATAAAGACCTATGGATCACACCAGACCATCTTGAATCCCAGTGAAATTAGGTAGAGGACTATTGTTTACTAATATAGGGAGTGTTTTATTTTCTAAAAAAAAGTTTAAGTTTTACTGCATGACTCCTACCTGGACCATTACAGTATTATGTTCCCATTAGAGGAGTACACTGCAAACCGTTATTGTAATAATTGTTCTAAGACTGGCACCCCTGCCATTTCCTCACTATAATTACAGAACAATAACCACTGTGTATTACATTTCTCTTTAGTTGCAAGGGAGTGGTAATGGAGTCCATGCTTTTTACAGACAGCATTATCTTCAACCAGTTCTGCATTCCAGGGCAAATTGCCATTAATCATGAATGTGGGAGTGTTTTGTTTGCTGCTGTGACCAAAATCAAGAGCAGGTAATGTTTATCTCCTTTCTGAGCCCCTGTGGGAGGAAGCCTCAGGATTAAGTTCTCAGAATGTATTTCCAAAGGGAGTTTTAGGATTTGTGTTATCACCTGTTTGATCTCAGCCTATAAGGGTTGCAGTACCCTGCATGCCCAGAATATCTGAGGGGTGACTTATTGAGTAGGCGTGTCCATTTACAGTGAGCCATCAGTCTCATGGAAATACTTTGGGCAACAAAGAAGAAAAAACAATCAGCCCTCGAATGTCTGGCAACACATTAGGAGGCTGAGCACATCCAGTGCCTTGAACTGCAGGTCCAAACCCCATGAGACTCATATATTCACTTTGTGACATTAGCAAGTCTCTTAAAGGGTACCTAAATAAGCAGTTTTTTAAAACTGCAAACTCCAACATCTGGCTTCATAGTGAGGTAAAGGAAAGGCTGCTGTTTACATTTATGCTAAAACTGCATTTATGTAAATAACATAAATGCTCTTTCAAAGCTTTTGAAAAATGTAAACATCAGCTTGTAAGTTTCAAAAAACAGCATTGCCTACTCCCTAAAATGTCTGCCAAGTGCGTTTAGTGATGACATCATTGGAGCCAGAGGCAGAGACCCACATGGCTCCCTGTAGTGCTAACTAGTTCTTATTTCCCTCTTTACTTTGAACTTTCTTACCAGAATGATCAACACCATGTGTTAACATATGACTTATTTTAATCAGTATACATGTTAGGCTATCGTTTTATTCATTTTGTTTACTTTAATTTGCTGAAATTGTTTTGTAATCCAGCCGACTTTCTCTTTGGCAAACTGCAGCACAGTACAACACTTCAAATACCTGATGATCTAGTGGTTATGTGATGTCCTGAAATTTGTAGTGAAGTACAAATACAGTGCAGGGTTTCAAACAGGCATGGGACAGGCATAAGGGAGCAATAAAGATGAATATGAATATACAGGCTATTGACAGAGTACATGCCTATGGCACATTCATAAGGTAGAAAAAAATGGGCAGACTAGATGGGCCTTGCGGTCCTTATCTGCTGTCAACTTTTATGTTTCTATGTTTCTATGATCTGGCCCAATTCCAAAGCTCATGCTTTCTTGGTAATCCACAAATAAGCTTCTCTTGTAGTCTTTTTCCATGTGAACCCCCTGCACCTAGCCTGCCTTCTGTTGAACACCCCACCATCCATGCTCTGTCCTTAGTACTGCGTGGGGCCGCATCTGAGCTTGCGGTTTTATGAAGAGAATTATCACACCTCAGATTGTAATCTTGTATCTCAGAGAGTTGTACACACCTATACAGATACACTTAATCAGCTGGCACTGTTAAAAATGCCTCCCAAATCATTCTCCAGTCCACTTTCTTAATGTCTGACTTCTTCTCACACAGTAAACATTGAGTGGATCACCACCCTTCTGCACAATGAAGGCGGTATGTACAGTCCCGCTGTTGTGATTTTTCCTGCCTCATTAACCAACAACTATTCCTGAAGGGCCAAGCAATAACCATCAGGACACACCAGAACAAGCATGTGTCAATGTCGAATGTTTGCTTGCTGATATTAGCATTGGATGTGCAGGAGTTAGACAGATTCAGAATAGGAATGGCAGTGAAGTATTGAACTCATGTCAAACCCACCTCCATCCTGCAGAGATGGACAGGCATTGGGGTGTGCCTTTGGGTCGGTGCCAATAATGCTCACAGCATTTCACCTCACCCCATCTTGCAGACAAGTGTTGAGGTGTGCCTTGGGGTGTTCGGCTTTACAGTCACCCCATTTCATAAGGACATATGCTGAAATGAGTGCAGTATAGGAGAAAAGGGTGAACTCTGGGGCCAAACAGTCCAAGGCACACCTCGATGTCTGTCACTGGCTTCAGGGTGGGGGTGGAATGGTGTGAGCATTACAGCCAGCAATCCAAAGGCACACCCCTGATGCCTGTCGGTCTCTACAGGGTGGGACGTTATGGTTATTTATTGGTATTTGCAGTACAGATTTTCAACATGACCTTTTTGTGACCCCACCTCATGAATGCAGTTGGGACCTCCACTCATGAACAGTGGCACTGTGATTTTGTTAATCTGTCCCGAACAGTGATGTCCCACAGCAACCATGCCAGTCTGCGCTAGATGTGCGAAAACACAATCAGGCAGGATGTGAAAAATGACAGCTATACCATTCATAGGGAGATGTGAAGAGATGGCAATGTTGAAAATCTGGAGTGAAAATATTAAAAATGCTCGAACTTATGAGCATACATGAAAACTGCTTAACACATGCTCGTAACATAGTCATTTAGTGTAAGTATTTCACCAAATTTTCAACATAGGCATTTTGTGACCTCTGCTCATGAACACTGTCACTATGGTTTTCTTAATCTGTCCCAAACATTGATTTCTGACAGCGACTGCACTATTGTGTGAAAACACATTTCAGGCAGGATGTAAAAAATGACAGCCGAACTGTTCATAAGGAGGTGTGCAAAATTGACAATGTTGAAAATTCTGAGTGAAAATATTAGAAATTCTCGAACTTACAAGTTTGCATGGAAATTGTGCAATGCACACTCATAACATAGTCATTTATGGACTTTTGTTACCAGGGTAGAATGTCACCAAGGTGATCTGCTGCTTGGACTTTCATTTAAAACACACACACACATATTCCATTCAGTTACAGACCCATTGCAGTATTGATCACAATGGCTAATTTCAGCCTCTTCGGTTGCTCAACTTTCAAACCATTAGGCATTCATAGCCGAGCATGAGAACAAACGCACATTGAAAAAAGAATTATTTTTACCCCCACAGTGGCTAGTTTTTCCAAACACTATAAAACACAGTGCCTGAGTAATGGTGGCCAACCATGGATGGAATCACCTCTCACAGTTGCCATGATAACTGTAAACCTCTTAAGCTGCGCTGTTGAGGTTTACTTGGTTGTCCTGGCAACTGCTTGAGGTGATTACATCATGGTTAGCCACTGTTACTTCGGCATTATCCTCTATATTGTGCCACTTGGAAGGGTGCAAGAAGAATGACTATACAGAGTCTGGAACAGATATAGGAGTTGAAATTCTAGAACCAGTGTGGTAGGGTTCACAATAACCACCTGAGGAGAAAGAGATCGTGAGTACTCTAGTTATAATAGGTTCAGAACCAGGTTGATTAAAATAAAAAAAAATAAAAAAGGTATCGAGGAAACCGCCCCACAAATATGGAACACATGCAGTCAGGGTCTTTGAGAGGGAATGGGTTGGAGAGCTGGGGATAAATTGTTCCCCAGGTCCAGCACCAAAGTGAGGGCCCCAGGCCATCCAGCATGCTACCTTATGCAGCTACATAGGGGCCAGGGCCCCAGAGTCTGAACTTTTCCCAGGGGCCCAGAATTTCTCTCAAGGGGCTTGCATGCAGTTGTTGAGGGTATACAGAGGTCAGTTTCTTTAGGGTAATTGGTTATGGCTGGCTTGGAAGACTGCTGCACACCACCAGTAGCTTGGCTTGTCACAGTGCAGGTTTGGGGATTTTCTGTTTTTTTGTCTGCAGGCAAGGGTGCACTTAGCCTGCTGAACCTCGATGAAAATCTGTTTTTAGCTTAAGTCACACTGCAATAAAGAGGTCTGGTTAATGGCTTGATCAAGAACACACCTTGGGGGGAATCTCCCACCATGCTACTGCTGCAGTAGTCTGCCAAGCCAATGTTAATACACTATAGAAACTGATCTCTGTACCCACAACTGCACTTGCTATCCATATTTGCAGAACAGTTTCCTCCTTACATCTTTTTTCTGGTTTGCTTAGCAAGCTGCTATAGCTTTACTGATGGTTATTATGAACTACAGTCTGGTAAGGTGTGTTACGATACAGTTCAATGGTCGGTGCTTATTCAGAAAGTGGCAGCCAGCCTCTTTGTGGTTATTATGAATCACTGGTTCTAGAATCTCTGTTCCATCCAGTCTGCATAATCTTATCCAATAGCTCGTAACCTTCCATGTGGTAGTGGCACATGAAACATAGGAACATAGGATCCCGTGGTAGAGAAGCACCATATGGCGGCCCATCTAGTTTGTCCATTGTCCTACTCAGTGCTGCAGCTCCAGATCCTATTTCATTTGCTGTTCTCCTGTTCTGCACATCTCCAGGGTATTGTGACCAGGACCCCTTGGAACCTAGGGTTATGAGTACCATATGTTTTAGATGTGGGAGTGGGAGTGGGAGTGGGACGGGAAAGCTTAGATGGTTTTACTACTGGTTGTAGCATGCTGTCAGCTACTGGGAAAGATAAAAGAGTAGTGCAACAGTGGAGTGGGACCATGGTGCACAGTCTTGGAGGCACTTCTGACACCTCATGAGGGTGTTCATTTGTAAAATGCTTTTCTAATAGTCCTCCCAAGAGGAAATTGAATTTCTGGATGTACTGATTACAAAAATAATGGCAATTTGAAAACACATTTATTGCATAAACAAACTTATAGGAACAACATTTTCTGGCCAGCTGAGGAGGTAAAACTGAACATGAAAAAGTCTCACTCTGAAAAATGAAGTCAAATATTTAATTCTGAGAATTCACCAAGTTCAAATCAGCTTAAGGTAATCCTGAATTCTGTGTTTCTTTGTTTTTGGCTTGTATTACAAAGGAGTTTTTAAGTATTACCAAACTTATTTACAAATAATGATAGTGCAAACAGAGTAGTAGGAAACAATCAGGATAAAAAAACCATGCTAATCAGCACAATTGCAAAATTAAGCAAGCTCTTACCTATCACCAAGTTCAAAGCAGCTATACATATTGTTGATTTCTTTACCTTCCTTACTCATGTGTGGACGCATTTGCAAAAGATCACCAAACTTTGAAAAGAGTGAAGTGCAGTAGTACATACATGCTAGTAGAAAAAGATCAGTATGAAGCAATTGTGCTTGGTGCTAACTTCCATAAAGGCAGTCTTGTGCATAGGTAATATCTTGTAAAATGACTATAGGCAACTGATATTAAAATTCTGTATTATATACTAGGCTCAGAGAATAGCAAAATACTGGGTAAATGTATGAAAACAGAGATGGGGTCCTCCCAAAAAAAAAAAATTTGCTCAACTCCCCCGATTTGTTTTTCACTGGGGAGTATACAACCTCACCTCTCAAAAGCATCAGTACTCAACCCAGTTCTCCTCTGAAGTCCTTTCACAAACATCTGTTAAATGCAAAGTGTTAAATCACTTTGTAGTTGAATATGACGGTGCCTTTTACCTGAGTCTGAACCAAGCTACCACATCGGAAATCGGGGTATTTTATTCACTCATTTTTCCCCTTACAACCATTTTCAGCAAGTGCTTTCAGTAGGGTTTCATGGTTCAAAGCAGAACTGTCAGTCATTGGCCATGCAGAGGTGCAAGTTGCAGACGTGTGATGTGATGTCACTATCATAGACAAACTGTAAATGGAACAGAAAAGGTGACAGTTTTTGTTCTGTCAAAACAAAGTGCATGTGATTTGTAAAGAGTTAGTAACTGGCTTCAATAGGAAAGAATCTACATACATCCATGTATCAAATAGTCACCAGCATTCAGCTGTTAGAAGGAAGGCTGACAAGATTTTCTGGCTAGCGGTCTCTTTGTACATCAGGCTCTTACAATTGTTCCTCAATTTGACAACAAATGTCTAATTATTTTTTTAAAAAATGAATCATAATAGAGACATAACAGTTTAACAGCTGACATTTGCTATCAAAAGGAGAAACAACTGTAAGAACCTGGGGTACAGAGAGAGAGAGACCATGCAGCGGAAAATCTTGCCAGTGTTTCTTCTAACAGCCGACTGTCAGTAGCTTTTTGATATGCACGTAGATTTTCCCTGTTGATAACAGTCAAACAGCAACCAGCCATCAACTGCAACTTCATTAGATCAGAAACTGTCTGTCCCAAAACTGTTGGTCTATGAGATCAAAAGTGGTAAACCCGACATGAGTTGGGGGGGTGTACAATAAATAAAGGTAGAGAATAAAATAATTTCAATAAAAATTCATGGATCTTCAAAGATCTGCAACAATATTGAATCGAACCAGAACAATTTCCCAATTAACTATACATGTTATACTATTTTTGCATAACTCAATAAAGTAAAAATACCTTAATGCCAGCACGTAGTATAAAATAAATTGCTGTTTAGACTTACTTCACTAGAGATATATTTTAATGACTCTACAACATAATATTATTTGTTAGCGGCATTCTGCACATAATTAAAAAGAACTGAAATAATCTTGCAAGTTTTACAAATAAGAACAAGTTGGAAGCAACTGCAATGTCCCCACATGCTGCTAGGCTTCACGCTGAACCCTCTCCAACAGACAAGCTGCTCTCTTAACATTAAAACATCTTTCCCTGTTATTTTGGTTTTATAGCCATAAATCACCTTACCAAAGAAAACAGATGCGATTTTTAAACACTTGCAAGTGTTTTACTTATGCACTGATTTACATGGATTGTGTGATCAGAAGAATTAAATGAACATCTGTGATCTGATAAGCAGAAAAATGAGTACTATCTCTGCAGCATGTCATTAAACTCCCAAGTCCATGATCTCATTTACATCAACATACTCCAAGAAATATATGCAGCTGTTGAACAATAACATATCTGCTAATAAAACCAGCACCAAAATTGTAAGTGACTGCTTTGGACTAAATCCAGTGTATTGTAAGCTGCATGCAACACTATCAAATTGGGAATGACTGGGCTGTCAGATGAACTGATGGATGTAGTATTATGCTATCACAGAGGTAGCGATGTCATAGCTGTTGCATGCTACACATAGGACAATTCTGAAGGTTAGGAATGACACCTGAGCAAAAAACAAAATATAATCTAGAAATAATACATTGCCTATTTATAGGCTACTGGACATAAAAATAAACACACCGACAAGTCCATACACCTTTTTTACTCACTTCACCTTTAATGGTGATGTGCCTGAATCACCATTGAATAGACAGACACTGGCTGTCTTGGTGGCTCTGGCTGCAAGATAGGCTTCTTATCCAAAATGCAAAAAAATGGGGTCCCCATCTCTAAAGGCAGATAAATGGCTTCAGTTCATGTATACATATGGAGATAGCATCTCTCAGTAATAAATATTGTCAGATAAAGATAACTACTTATCTCTGAACTTTTAAAATCATCATCTCACTGATGTATTCCCCTATTCAAATCCAACTGTGACAGACCTTTGCAAGGATGGAACTTTATCATGGTCTGATGGAGGGTTCCACCTGAAACATCAACACTGTCTGTTTCTTCCACGATTTGGTGGTGAGAGTAGAACATTGCTAGTCTTCGATTTGATTTTTTTATTTAACTCTTTTCTGCTATGGAGCAGCTAAGTTTTAATGAAGTTCTATCCTGGCACAGCTCTGTCACAGTCAGATTTGAATAGGGAAATACATGAGAGAAACAATGATTTTAAAAGCTCAGAGATAAGTAATCTGACATTATTTATCACTGAGAGATGTCTCCATGTATGCATGAACTGAAGCCACTTATCTGAGTCTGCTTTGAGATGGTGACTCATTTTGCATTTAGGAAAAGAAGCCTAACTTGTGGTCAGACTGATGAGGAGAGCAAGTGTCTTTGACATTCTGTGGTGATATAGGCAGGTCACCATTAAAAGATATTTTAAAGTCTTTAAAGTAGAATGGAGATGGAGACCCAATGCTTTTGTGGAAGGAGTGAGTTGTAACCCCCCCCATATAAAAAAAAGGGGGGGTGAGTGATGGCTTTGAGAGTCTTTTTTTGATTGGAGGACACCATTTTCCTTTTTATATATTTATTTTATTATTCTCTGAGCCTATTGTATAATGCAAACTTTTAATGTCATTTGACTACAGTTGTCTTACACCATATTACCTCCAGAAGACTACCCTTATGAAAGCTAGTACCAAGCACTGTTGCGTCACACTGATCTAGTTCTACTAGCGTTACTGCACTTTAGTCATTTCATAGTTTGATGATCTTTTACAGACTTGTCCACACTTTAGTAAAGAAATTGAAGAAATTAACAATATTTATAGCGGCTTTTAACATGGTGAAGCATAAGTACTTTGCTTAATTTTACAATTGTGATGATTAGCATGGTTACTTCATCTGGTTGTTTCTGATGAACTAATTAAAAATTCCTTTGGAATACAAGCAGAAAACAAACAAACAAGCACAGAATTCAGGATTAACTTAAACTGCGTTGAACTTAGTGAATTCTCAGAATTACATATTTGATATTCTTTTTCAGTGCGAGAATTTTTTATGTTCAGGTTTATCTCCTCATCTGGTTACGATTTCCAGTTAGGTGCTAGTATTGAAACAGGTCTGAGGAGGGTGGAATTACCTTTCAGCATACAGGTGTCCTGTGAGGTCATCGCTCATTCCCGTTTTTGCAGTTATTGAACATAATAGTCGCTACTGCTTTGTCGTCTCCTACAGTGGAAACTGCATTTGTCATGCACAATAGCGATGAGTCTGGGACAGAAACAGTTTCAGAACTCACAGCAGCAATGGAGAAACAGCCAATTAGTAAGACCCATTGACATATGCTGGTTTAACTTTCCATGAGTCTTGGTATTGTGCAGTCATTTTTATTTATTTTGTGATTTGCTATTCTTAAATGTGACTGGGTGAGTGACTTACTTTCTTTTCCCCTATAGTTTCCTTTCTAATGGCACTCAGATCTCACTGAATAATCAGAAACACTTTATTTGTTAATATAACGAAGGGTAAGAGCATTGATTTTAATTAGCAGTCAATACTAACCCCATGCCATCTGTAATGCTGCTCCGCTCTGCTTAGTCTCTCTGATAAGTTTCTCTGTTTTAAATGACAGCCTTTTATTAAAAGTAGGCTTTACCTGTCCATGAAACCTTGCAAAGGGGTTCTTCTGTTTTTTTTTGTTTTGTTTTGTTTTTTTTAAACAGGATATCCTGTAATGTTTAGCTAGGAGTTATAGGTTCAGAATGAAAACCAGGGTTTTTGAACTGCAGGGAATTTTCTTGTGGTAGAGCCGAATGGATTTGTGCGGATCCTCCTACCTGGAACTGGATCTAGAATGAACCTAAAGGGACAAAGAGCACTCATGCCAGGAGTTTCCCATGTGCACTACCTATGCAGGTTTCTGACTATCCTGTAGGTATACAAATACCTTTTCTGTCCTGCTATTTTTAAAACAAAATAAAAATACAAAAGTTACTTTAAAGATCTTGAAGCAGCTCCAGCGTCCAGCACTCTTCAGTACTGCCCAGTTTTAAAAATAACAGGACAGAAAAGTTATACAAATACTACAGGATAGTCAGAAACCTGCACACTATAGGTAGTGCATGTAGGAACTCCCTGGTATGAGTGATAACTTGTAAGGTTAGGGGTCTGACAATAGCTATTGCCAAGTCTCCATAGTTAGTATGCAATATTATGAAACTTTACAGGCAAGTCTGAGAGAGACTGCTCGCTTATAGTTCTCCAGGAAGGGATTCCAGAGCACAGAACAGCCTTGAAAATGCTGGATGCTTGAACTATACAGTGTGCACACTCTATTCCAGATTTATATTAAGAGAAAGTTTGCTAAAATGGAATACGGCTAAGTTGGTATTCCTGTACCTAATGGGGTGGTGGTGGTGGTGGTGTGGGAAGGGGGGCTCCTCAACCTTTGAGCCACTGTGCAAACGCTTACCGCTACAGGGTGTCAGTGACTCAGATCTGCACTTTACTCTTTTGATAGTTTGATGATCTTTTACAAATTTGTCCACACATTAGTAATTAGCCTGGTTTCTTATGCTTTCACCATTGCTCCAGCACAGACAGCTAGTTGGTAGAGGTGCCACCACAGGACACTTCAAACACTGAGTGTCTCTGAACAAGCAAAACAAGTATTCACTGTCTGCTCAAACTTTTTTTTTATGATTCAACCTTTTCAATCTGTAATGTTCAGTTTTGCTTTCAACACAGCTAATGTGAGCAGCATTTGCTACTTGATGTACTCATGCACTTTGACGATGCTGTGCTCACAGATGTGCAATTTAGCTCAGACACAGGCACTGTAACTTTGCCGCCTGCAGTGTCTGTCTAGTTCGTGTTAATCAATGTCATTTTCTGAGGTATAATGGTCTTTATCTAATTGATTTAAAACAGATTAAATGTTCTTGTTGTATGTGAAAGATGTGCATTTTGACTACATCTATTATGTCGGTCACGTTCATGCAAAAATTTTTAGTTTTCTTTATTCCGTGGCAATATCATATTTTTTTATTCTGTGTGCCCCGCACCACACACACTGTCAATCAAATTGACTATATTTTAGATAATAACAGGACTGCCAGAAAAACACATTTTACAGTGTCAATAGAATTAATGACATCTTATGAATACTGAGATGGAAAAATACAGAATTTTTATGAGGAATTGATAAATTGCTTGGTTGTTGATGGGAAATGTAACAAACTACCAGCATATGTGTTTTGAGTCAGAAACAATTACGATCTTCACTCATGCATTTCATTGCTAGTGGGGTGTTTGAAATGACTAGATACCAGTTAAATTCTGCAGTGGCAGAATAGTCTGCCAATATTCGCGTGAGATGAACTGCTGTCTGAATCAAGAGAAGACCATTTCTGTAGGGATTACTGCCCTATTTTAGAGAAAAGTGAGCACCAGCCAGTGTCTACCCAAGAAAGAATATACAGTAGTCCCTCACTATAACAAACCTTGTTATACCGAACTCCCGGGTATAACAAATGGTTCCCGTGGCTCCTAACTGCAGTCAGATACAAAACTGTATCGGTATCTGTATCTGTGTTAAACATAGAACTGAAGAAAATAAAAGGGATGCAGCAGAAAAAAGAAAATCAGTGTTAAATTAATAATTTTAACATAGTTCAGTAAAACTGATAAGAGCCTCAACATGTAGTCTCTGTTGGTCAGAAAGGAGAGGGGGGCATAAGATGAGAATATCGGGGGATGTGAGTGCGAGCAGGTAGGCAGCCAGTGCAAGCTGCTGGAGTGCAGACATTCAGAGCAAAGGTCCCCACGTACAGTACAATACTGCTGCTTGCTGAATGTGAAACCAATAAAATTAAAGATCATGTGCAACGGTTTTTACATATTTTTAATAAAAGCTTAAAAAGTTGAAGTTCAAGTCCTTGTGTCATGATTAGTGTTTCCTGAACATTTCATGCTGTTCGGTTTTGTGGTTTTCTTTAAATCAGCACTTGTTAACTTGCTCTGTAGTGGCTGAAAACAGAGGAGTTATTTCTGTCCTCTCAGTCAAGCTTAGAGTGAGATGACATCATTTTGGAGTAGCTTGCTGTTTCAGATTCCCAATCAGAGCAGCACTCTGTAGAGTTTATGGTTTGCTGAGCTCTGAAGGTTTCTTACAAACCCAATCTCTGGTTTGTGCTTAGATATATCAGCTTAAAATATATACTTCTTTTCCTTTAAAAAGCTGATCTTTTCAGCTTCAGTGCTAAATTGAAGTAGTGGAAATCTTTTTCTATGAGAAATCAGCTTGTCTGTATCACAGCTCTGTTCTTTCTACTCAAACCTCAATTTGTTTTCTAGCTATATAACACAAGGCTGTTTAATGAATATAAAAAAAATCTAAATTTTGTTCATTCACAGAAAGTTTGTTTTTGACGTAACCTTCATCAATACAACAATGTAAAAACATTTTTTTCATGTCAGATAAACAGATGCTTGTCACACTCTGCTACAGTATTTCAAGCTCATGTACTGTCAGAACTCACAAACTTCAGTTCTTTGGTGGTTTCTGTGTGAAAATACATCATGTATGTGTACAACTAAAAACACTAGGTGGCATCCCGATGCACCATGTCTCTGCCCCACAGCTGAGGCAGCTACAGTCTACTGCCACCAGCCCCCTGCCCCACAAGCCCCCTGCCTTCTCCTTCACATTCGAGGCTGCTGCACCCTGCTGCCCACTGTCTTCTCCCACACAGTCAGGGATTGTGCACCCTGCTGCCTCCATCCCCTGCCTAAAGAATCAGGACGACTGCACACTGTCCCCCCTGCCCAAACAATTGGGGTTGCTGCACCCTGCTGCCCTCTCTCCACCACCCTCACAGTTAGGGATGCTGCACCTGTTGCTACGTTCCTGTCTCCACAGTCAGGGGTGCTGTGCTGTGCTAAGCCCTAGAGTGCCAGGTTCTCTGCCTCCACAGCTGGGGCTGCTACACCATGCTGCCCTAACACCAGAGGTGGGGCTTTTGCTGCACCCTGCTACCCACTTCCATTGCCCCAAATGGTCGGGGCTGCTGCACCACATGTACCCCATCTCACAGTCAGGGCTGCTGTACTCTGATACTCCATGTGTCCTGCCCCACAGTTGAGGCTTCTGCACCATGCTGTCTTCTATCCCATCACCACTGACAGGGCTGCTGCACCCTCCTCCTTTCTACATAGTTGGAGTTGCTGTGGCCTGCTGTGCCCTAGAGCCCCATGCCTCTGCAGTTAGGGCTGCTGCACCATGCTGCCACTTGCCACAAGATTCAGGGCATTTGCTGCCACAGTTGAGGCAGTTGTACCCTGCTGTCTCCCTGCTACCAGAGTCAGATCCTTTGCTACACACTGCTGAGACAGGAACAGGGGGTAACATGTGCAGTATATCCCTAACTGTGAGGGTGAGAGAGAGGGTAGGAGGGTGCAGCAACCCCAGCTGTTTGGGAAGGGTGCAGCACAAGAGTAAGGGCATTTGCTGCACCCTGTCCCCTGCCTGTGGAGGCAGGGGGTTCTGTGGTGCACCAGGGCACAGCGGTGGCAGGAAACAAAGGACAGCATGGTGCAGAAGCCCTGACTGTGGGGCAGGACACAGGTGGGCATCAGAGTACAGTAGTCCAGACCCTTTGGGGCAATGGAAGTGCATAGCAGGGTTCAGCATCCCCAATTGTGGATGCAGGCAGCATCAGACTCTAGGGTGTAGCACAGCAGCCCTGACCGTGGAGATAGGAACAGGGGGCAACAGGGTGACATTGGCCTGTCTGTGGGTGTGGGGACAGAGGGCAGCAGGGTGCAGCAGCCCTGAATGTTCAGGCAGGAGATAGGGGTGGCAACAGGATACAGCAGCCCAAATTGTGGGACAGGGTGCAGCAGCCATGCCTGTTTGGGACAAGGGATGTGGGAGCAGGGTGTAGCAAAGGATATGACTCTGGTGGCAAGGGACAGCAGGGTGCAACTGCCTAAACTGTGGAGGCATACAACAGGGTGCAGCAAATGCCCAGATTCTTGTGGCACGTGGCAGCATGGTGCAGCAGCCCTAACTGCAGAGGCATGGGGCTCTAGGGTACAGCATGCCATAGCAACCCCAACTGTGTAGAAAGGAGCAGGGTGCAGCAGCCCTGCCTCTGGTGACAGGGGACAGAGAACAGCATGGTGCAGAAGCCTTGACTGTGGTGCAAAACACAGGGGGCATCAGGGTACAGCAGCCCTGACAATTTGGGGCAATAGAAGTGAATAGCAAGGTGCAGCAAAAGCCCCACCTCTGGTGGCTAGGGCAGCATGGTACAACAGCCCCAGCTGTGAAGGCAGGGACCTTGGCACTCTAGCGCTTAGCACATCACAGCAGCCCTGACTGTGGAGACAGGAACAAGGGGCAATAGGTTCTGCTTCCCTAACTGTGAAAGTGGAGGAGAGAGGGCAGCAGGATGCAGCACCCCAATGGTTTGGGCAGGGGGAGGTAGGGTACAACATCCCTGATTCTTTAGGCAGGGGATGGAGGTAGCAGGGTGCACAAGCCTTGACTGTGTGGGAGAAGATGGTGGGAAGCAGGATGCAGCAGCTTCAAATGTGGAGCAGAAGGAAGGGGGCTTTTGGAGCAGAGACAGGTGGCAGTAGACTGCAGCTGCCTCAACTGTGAGGCAGAGACACGGTCCATCAGGGTGCCACATAGTGTTTCTAGTTATACCTAACATAATGTATTTTCACAAAGAAACCACCAAAGAACTGAAATTTGTGAGTTCTGCCAGGAGCCTGTCACACTCTGCTACAGTATTTCAAGCACATGTACTGTTTGTCAATCTGTCATGAAAAAAATGTTCTTACATGAAATCTGATTATGGAGGCTACATCAAAGACAAACTGTTTCTGTGAATTAACAAAATGTATATTTATTTTTTATTCTTTTAATAGCCCTGTGTTATCTACTGTAGTTAGAAAAACAATCTTGAGTTTTGATTAGAAAAACATGAGAGCTGTGATAGACAAGCTAATTTCTCACAGAGAAAGATTTCCACTACTTCAATTCAGCATTGAAATTAAAATGATCAGCTTTTTATGAGACGTTAATGTTATATTTTAAGCTTATCTATCTAAACACAAGCCAGAGACTGTGTTTGTAAAAAACTTGGAGAGCTCAGCAAACCATTAACTCTATAAACTACTGCTCTGATTGGGAATCTGAAACAGCAAGCCTCTCCAAAATGATGTCATTGCACTCTAAGTTTGACTGAGAGGGCAGAAATAACTCCACTGTTTTCAGCCACTGTAGAGCAAGTTAACAAATGCTGATTTAAAGAAAATCACAAATCCAAACAGTATGAAATTTTCAGGAAACACTAATCATGGCACAGGGAATTGAATTTCAGCTTTTCAAGCTTTTATACAAAATATGTAAAAACCGTTGCACATGATCTTTAATAATTTAAACAAAGGTCAGTAAAACTGGTTAGAATATCGGGGGATCTGAATGTGAGCGGGCAGGCAGTTAACGCGAGCAGCTGAGTCACAGGCAGAAAACAGACAGGACTTCCTACTGTGATCTGTGTTAAAGAAATGAAGAAAGAGAAAGGGATGCAGCAGAAAACATAAGCATCAAATAAACCAAACATAGTAAATACTGTTGCTGTTGTAGGGTTAAGTGTGACAATGTTGGGGGACCGAGTGAGCCATCAGGGCGAGTGGCCAAGGCGAACACAGAAAACAGACTTGCTTCAGCTTCTCTAAAGTAAGACAGAGCGTTTTTTTTTTTTTTTTAAATCAGACTAAATGCATTATAATGTAACTTCTCCTGTAAAGTAAGGTTACAGGGTTGAGTGAGAGGATGTCGGGGAGAGCAAAAGTTTGAGTGGGTGGATGGTATTGTACTTGCAAACAAGACAAAACAGCATCCCTCGATATAATGAACAGGGAGCTATAATGAACTTACCTTATTGCTCCCAAGCCATTCATTATAGTGAGGGACTACCGTATTTAGAAGCAGACAAGTCTTTGTGCTGGGTATTTATGACACCAATCACAGGGAGGGATAAACACTTGAGTGGAAACAAACAAACAAAAATCCAGCAACTGACCAAGAAAATGGGCTGTAAGTGGCTTGGCTTTATTTCTTTCCCGTAGTGCTGTTTACTGTTAGATCCTGACTGGGTGGGCGTTAATGGGGAAGAGAAGAATGCTGCAAGCCCAGTTCGCCAACTTTGTAGGAATGTCTTTCGTCTGCATCCCCTGGGGTGTGATCTGCTCACTGATCTCTCGATCGTTTGAACACGATGTCAATTTAGTGAGTGCATGGGGGGGGGGCATGCTGCTCACTGAAGCATAGCTCTCCCTTTCAACTGCATGCCACTGCATTTTCAGTTGCTGTCATAGACAGCTGCAGCATTCATTGGTGAACTGTGGCCACGCCTGCAAACACACTGATTGAATTGTAAGACAGGGTGCCACACATCCCAAAACTCGGATGATGGCACTATGTTTCTTGCACATGCATGCAAGCAAACATAAAAATGGGTCAAAAACCCTGACTGAAAATTATCGCCCAATATCCCTCCTACAAATTATTGCCAAAATCTTTGAAAGATTATTGAGCGTCCAACTTAATTACTTTCTGGAGGATAATAAGATCATTAATAGAATGCATTCAGATTTTAGATCAATGCATAGTACCTCCACCACCTTAATGAAAGTTACTGGAGGTGCTGAGGCTATAGACAGGGGGATGTCATCGGGGGCAGTCTTTATAGACTTACCAAAAGCCTTTGACACCTTGAACCATGACATCCTCCTGTCTAACCTCAGCAATATTGGTATGTCTGACCCTGCAATTAAATGGTTTCAGCAATACCTGACATACAGAAAACAAATTGTTTCTATTGGGGACTGGACATCCAGTCAAAGGACTATAGTAACAGGTGTACCCCAGGGTTCAATCCTGGGTCCAATCCTCTATAACATTTATATGAATAAGGTTGGTATTACAGATCCTAGGGTTAAATACCATTTATACGCAAACAACACAATTGTATATGTCAAAGGTATCTCTGTAGAAAACATTCAGCTTATTCTCCAACAGGCTTTTGATGAATTACAACTTTTTTGCTGAACTCTAGGCTGATTTTGAACACCAAAAATCCAAAGTGATGATTTTCTCTAAACAACAAAAAAATGGGTTCACCAGAAAAGATTTTGCAGATTAGGGGCCAGATATTCAAAACTTTGCCCCGGGGATAAATTAGCACTGCCCGGCAAGCAAACTTAGCCCGCAGTAAAACGCAAGCTATATTCAAAAGGAATAGCCCAGGGCAAAGAGCTTCTGAATGAGGCATGGGAATGAGACCAGGCAAACTGGGCTGGGCATGCAGGGCAAACTTAGCCCTGGAGTGAAACAGCTCTGAGTATAGCAACCAGGAAGTGCAAACCACAACAGCAACACAGTGCACAACAACGTGAAGTTAGGTAGAGGCACACTATGTGGCCAATGTGTGTGCCAGCAAATGTGTGGACCCAGTACAGCTGCAGGCAGCAGTGCATGGGAATGTACAGTGTGCAAAACTGTATAAAAGTCCTCGAACCATTAGTGCCACGCTAACACAGGTTTTGGGCAGAGTTAAGCTGTTTGCCTGGCGCTAAACATTGCCATATTCAACAGTTCCATGCAAATGAACCTACTTAGGTAATCCATGGGCAAACAGGCACGTTTGCATCTCATTATGTGCTACTTAGCATACATTACCATGCAGTTTGCTCAGTGCTACTGCATGGTGCACAAAGGTCCACCTTTTGGTCAGAATGGCAGTACAGGCTGGACGCTGCAGGTCAAGAGATGCCCACAGCATCCCCTGTTGGTCAGCATGGACTACAGAGCAATATAGCTGTATATATATATATATATATATATATATATATATATATATATAGATATATATATATATATATATATACACACACACACACACACACACATTATACATATGTATAGAGAGAGAAAGAGAGAGAACTATACACTGCCTGAGTCCACACACACCCTGAAGGACAGCCCCCTTACCTCACAAGTGTCCCTCAGTATGAGGGTCAGCCCTCATTCGGACCCTTAGCACTGTTCCATCCCTCATCTATCCCTCATGGCAAAGATGCTGCCCATACAGTGAATGTGCTGTGATATCAGACTGCACGGCAGACGCACTGCAGTAGCACTCAGGCATGCTGCAGTCGGCGGCCGGCTGTGATGGTGAGAGGAGGGCTGAGCCAGTCACCAGCTCCATATGGGCTAATGGGCTTTGCACCTCTGGGTGGGGGACCACTAGACCACAGATATTTATGTGATTTTTGGGGTTAGCGGGGGTCAGGGATTATGCTGGGGTGGGGGACCACTAAGCCACCATGGATTTCAGTGATTTTCGGGCTAGCGAGGGTCAGGAATCATGCTGAGGGGTGTGGGGACCACTAAATCACCATGGATTTCAGTGATTGTTGGGGCTAGCGGGGTTGGGGATCATGCTGGGGTGGGAGGATCACTAAAGCACCATGGATTTCAGTGATTTTCGGGGCTAGGGGTGGTCAGGGATCATGCTGGGGGTGGGAGGATCACTAAAGCACCATAGATTTCAGTGATTTTCAGGGCTAGGGGCAGTCAGGGATCATGCTGGGGGTGGGGGACCACTAAACCACCTTGGATTTCAGTGATTTGTGGGGCTAGCGGGGGTCAGGACTGTGCTAGGGTTGGGGGGACCACTAAACCCCCATGGATTTAAGTGTTATTCGGGGCTACTGAGGGTCAGGGATCGTGATGGGGAGGGGGGCTGACACTGCAGCATTACCGCCAGCTTTTTTCCAGTGGCATTTGGTACCACGCGAAAGGTCATGCTAAAGCCTGTAGCGTGGCATTGTCTATTTGAATATGCCACACAGTCAGCATTCCTGGCCACACCCCTAACTCCTGCCGCTACATACATTTACTTTTAGCATCAGCGCTATCACACAGCACTGGCGCTATTAGGGCTTCTAAATATTGCAGTCTGGTACAAATTCAGCACTATTCCAGCCCTACGGCTTTGTGCCAGGTGCAAAGCTTTGAATATCTGGCCGTAGAACTTTTAATAATGCTATCTTAGATCAAGTGTAGAGTTACAAATACCTAGGAATCCATCTGGATTCAGCTTTGAAATGGGACCAGCACATTGGCTCCATCGAAAAGAAAGTAGGGAAATGCCTGGGATGTGTATACAGGAATACATTTTTCCTGACTGAAGCAACAAGGAAGCACCTGGTAAATTCATTAATCTTACCGATGATAGATTACGGGAACCTGATTTATGCAGGTGCTACACAGAATAGTTTAAATAGATTAGATATAATACATCATAAGTTAGTGAGATTTATCTTGAATATACCCAAAAGGACCCACAGAGTGGAATTATATGCAAGATTACAGTGGATCAACATTAGACAAAGAAGGTCCCTACATGTCCTATGATTTATGACTAAATGTGTTCTAGGGCAGGTGCCAGATTATATTACTGATGAATTAGTAACCAGGCTAATAAAGCAAGGCCTGAGGTCAGCTCTCAGATTGGAATATTGTCATCCAAATTGTAGATTAAAATTGGGTAGGTCTTATTTCTTCTCAAGAGGGCCGATATTATGAAACTCTGTTCCACAAACTCTTTGATTAGTAAATGGTATTATCAGAGTAGGTGACATTAAGTCTTGGTTTATAAAAGATGCAAGACAACAAACTCTACTTGAACTATCTAAGGATATGTTGGAGTCTGCTGTGATAAATTTGTAGCAGCGTGAATTTTAAATAGAGTATTATCGAAGTTTTATTCTATGTGATTGTGTTTAAAATTGTTTTTGAACATGTATTTTGTATTGTGTATTATGAAATGTTATGTTATTTTGCAAAATTGCACAATGGACCTCATTGTAAATGAGCTTGTCTCAGTTGTGCTATCTGATTCATTCATGTTGTATGTGAATTGAATTAATTTTTCTAAAAAAAAAAAACAACAACAAAAAAAAACACTGGTACCCTTTAACTCTCCCTCCACTTGACCCTCCCTCTCAGCACCCCCCAACAAACATAACACTGACACTGGGAGGTGACCAATCCCTCTGTATCCACCTTGTAGTTTTTGTTTGATATTGCCTGCAACACAGAAAACTATCCATTGATGTCTCTTTCTGTTGCCCCTGTAACCATTTCCCACACCTGACCCTCCCTCTCAGCATCCACCATCCCAACCACCTAAACATAACACTGACTCTGGGGGTGCCCAATCCCCCAGTGTTCCCACCATGTAGTTTTTTATATGTATATTATCTTAAATACTGTAACAAAGGAAACCATCCATTGATGTCTGTTGCTATTATTTAAAATACCTGTAACAAAGGAAACCATCCATTGATGTCTGTTGCTATTATTTAAAATACCTGTAACAAAGGAAACCATCCATTGATGTCTGTTGCTGGTGCCCCTGGGTCCTTGTAACTGTGCCCCCACCCACCCAACCCCCAGCACCCCTCAAACATAACACTGACACTGGGGTGCTTCCCATCCCAATGTCCCCACCATGTAGTTTTTTTTAATTTATATTATTTAAAATACCTGTAACAAAGGAAACCATCCATTGATGTCTGTTGCTGGTGCCCCTGGTCCTTGTAACTGTGCCCCACCCGCCCAACCCCTCAGCACCCCTGAACATAACACTGACACTGGGGTGTCCAATTCCCCAGTGTCATTGCCCTCAAATACAGAAATCCATCCCTTGTCATTTTTTTCATTAACCCTGTAAAAGAAATGTCCATCAATGTCTGTTGCTGGTATCCCTGTGTCCCTGTAACTGTCCCCCCTCACCTGACCCTCCCTCTCAGCATCCACTCCCCAAACATATCACTGACACTGGGGGTGCCCAATTCCCTATTGTCATCACTCAAAATACAGAAATGTGTCCCTCGTTGTTGTTTTTTTAATTAAATCTGTAAAAAAAAAAGTCCATCGACATCTATTGCACCATTAGTTCTTCCCACCCAACCGTCCCACTCAGCTGCCACCCCCCACCACCCAAGTCTTTACTTACGTACCTGGGGTCCAGTGCTGTAATCCTTTCAGGACCACAGACGTGTCTTCACTCTTCAAAGCTGGACCACAAACTGAGGAAATCTGATATGCAGTTCAATGTATTTCAATGTGGGCTTTGAATTTAGTGGCACAACTTGACCATCTTTGAATACCTTTGCCCCAAATTTTCAATATGGCTTTTTTGGGAACTCCAGCTCATTAAGAATTGCAATGAATTTAGGCAAATGTGTTCTGAAAGGTGAGTTTGCAGTCACTGCGTGAAATCACCTTTCAGGCAGGAGTTGAAAATGTTCTCTGCTCTTGCCCATGAGGTGGGGTCATAAGAGGCTCTGTTGAACATTTGGTATATAAATATAAAAAAAAAGGTATAAGCCTACATTGAAATATGCAAATGAAGGCTCGTAACTTTGATCATGCTGAATTTGAATATTTTGACCATACATTTTCAGCATAGTCATGTCTTTACCGCGCCTCATGAATGTGACAATTGTTATTTTTCAAATCCTGGCCAAAATGTGTTTTCGTGTTCTTAATGGTGATTTTGCAGTTGCAGCATGAAATTGCCTTTTGGACAGGAGCTGCTCTGCACATGTTCATGAGCTGAGGCCATAAGAAAGCTATGTTGAAAATTTGGGGCAAAAATATTGATAAACAGCAAAATGATGAACCTACATTGAAATTTACGAATGCAGGCTTGTAACTCTGGTAATTTTCAAAATTTTAACCCCAAATTTTCAACATAGACATTTTTTCACAGTACCTCATGAATGTGATAACTGCCATTTTTCAAATCCTGGTCAAAATGGGTTTTCATACCTGTGGCGTGGAATAATGCGTTGATGGCTCAGAAAGACATTTTGGCAGGGATTTGAACACTTTCATCTATCGGGTTCATTAGGTGGGGTAATAAAAAGTCTACTGTGAAAATGTGGTGTACAAATATGGTAAAATGCCCAGGTTATGACTGAATGTTACACTGTTTCAGTGTTCACTCTTAACTTCGCTAATTTTCAATATTTTGACTCCAACCATTCAACATAGCCATTTTTCTACACCACCTCATAAATGTGAAGTGTCATTTTTAAAACCCTTAATGAGATGTGTTTTCACACCTCTGGTGCGAAATGACATTTCGGCCAATATACTGTACTATAAATGGTACATGTCATGTCTAGAAGGCGAATCCCGGAACAAGTATCTTCAAAATTTGGGGTCAAGACTGCAAAAAACAAATTGTTTATCAAGCATCAAATGTTTCACATTGACAAATGCTTGTTTATATAGTTTTTGTTAACCAGGTCGGTACACTAAGCAATCAAATGCTTATTTTTCAGACCCGACCTGGAAGGTAACGTTCTCTTTAGAAGTAAGAGCAAGTAATAATTCTACTTCTCTAGTCCTGTAGGATACTTCCCTTACCTAAAATGTAAAAGATAGAATAAAAAAGGGTCTGTTTTGCCAACAGATGCTGCTACTCACTATGGCACCAGTTAGATAAAACTGGATGCCTAAGGTGTCTTTGTGGAGGCAGAGAACACATATGTCTGGGCCCATTAGGGGAGTAAAAAGGAGGACAATCCCTCTGACTGTAGAACAGTGATGGCCTGCCCTGTAGAAGACCCCACACTCATGACTATGAAACTCTGATCCAAGGTCCTGTGACAGGACTACCAGAAAAGTACATACCAGAGAAGGTGGGTTTGGGGATGGGAGGACTGGCCCACATGGGAGTGGGGGGGTACGGAAGGAGATAAACAGCTTTGTACCATGGACACAGTGGGGTGGCATGCCACTCATCAAGGTTGGGTACTGCGTGCTGGTGAATGGTAAGGGATTGCCTGCATGGAGGGGCGATGCTGAGAAGCAATGCATAAACACAGTGGGGCAATATGGTACCCATCAAGTTGGTGTACTGTGGGGGTAAAATGTGAGGTACTGCCACTACTATGGATTGATGCTCAGAATCACTGTAGGAACAAAGTAAGGGACTGCTTGCATGGAGGAGCAATGTTCAGAAGCATTACATGAACACAGTGGAGCAACATGGCACTGATTACAGTTGTGTTCTGTTTGCTGGTGAATGGTGAGGGATTGCCTGCACTGTGCAATGATTCTCAGAAGCACTGTATGAACAATCTGATGTGACAAGGCACACATCATCGTAGTGTACTGCTTGCTGATGAAACATGAGGGAATGCCTGCATTAGGGAGTAATGTCAGAAGCACTGCATGAACACAGTGGTGTGATATGGTACCCATCAAGGTGGTGTACTGCGTGCTGGTGAAGGGTGAGGGATCACCTGCACTGTGGAGTGATGCTCAGAAGCACAGCTTGAACACAGTCAAGCGACATGGCACCAATCATGGTAGTGTGATGTATGCTGGTGAAGGGGGAGGGAGTGCCTACTCTGTGAAGTGATGATCAGAAGTACTGTTTGAACACTGTGGAGTGACATGGCATGCATCACTGTGATGTAATGTGGACTGGTGAATGGGTAGAGATTGCCTGCACCGAGGAGTGATGCTCAGAAGCACTGCTGAACCACAGTGGGGCATCATGACACGCAACCCTGTTGCGTACTCTGTGTTGGTGAAAAGTAAGGGACTGCCTGCACTGTGGAGTGATGCTCAGAAGCACGGCTTGACCATACTGGGGCAACATGGCACCAATCATGGTAGTGTACTGTGTGCTGGTGAAAGGTGAGGGAGTGCCTGCTCTGTGGAGTAATGCTCAGAAGCAGTGTATGAACACTGTGGAGCGACTTGACACTCATTATGGTGGTGTGATGCAGACTGGTGAATGGGTAGGGGTTGCCTGCACTGAGCAGCAATGCTCAGAAGCACTGCAGAAACAGAGTGCGGCATCATAGCACCCATCCCTGTTGTGTACTATGTGCTGGTGAGAGGTAAGGGACTGCCTGTACTGGGAACAATGCATGGATACAGATGGGTGACATGGCACACACAACAGCTGCATACTGCATGATGCTGAAAGGTGGGGGACTGCCTGCACAGGGGAGTGGTGCTCAGAAGCACAGCTTGAACACAGTGGTGTGACATGGCACCAGTCATGGTGGTGTGCTTCGTGCTGGTGAAAGGTGAGGGACTGCTTGCACAGGGGAGTAATGTTCAGAAGCACTGCATTAACACAATGAAGCGACATTGCACACATCATGGTGGTGTACTGTGTGCTGGTAAAAGGTGAGAGACTGCCTGCACTGGGGAGCTGTGCTCAGCAGCACTGTATGAACACTCTGGTGTAACAAGGCACACATCATGGTGGCGTTCTGCTTGCTGGTGAAAGATATGGGAATGCCTGTACTGGGAAGCAATGCATGAACATAGAGGGGTGACATAGCACCCAAAAGAGCTGCAACCTTCATGCTGGTGAAAGGTGAGAGACTACCTGTGCAGGGAAGTGGTGCTCAGGAGCACAGATTGAACACAGCTGGGTGACATGGCACCAGTCATGGTGGTGTGCTTCTTGCTGGTGAAAGGTGAGGGACTGCCTGCACTGGGGAGCGATGCTCAGAAGCACTGTATGAACACTCTGGTGTGACAAAGCACACATCATAATGGTGTTCTGCTTGCTAGTGAAAGATGTGGGAATGCCTGCACAAGGCAGTAATGTCAGCAGCACTGCATTAACACAGTTGGGTGACATGGTACCCATCCAGGTGGTGTACTGCGTGCTGGTGAAAGGTGAGGCACTGTGGAATGATGCTCAGAAGCATAGCTTAAACACAGTGGGGTGACATGGCACCAATCACAATGGTGTGCTGCATGCTGTTGAAAGGTGAGGGACTGCCTGTATTCGGAAGCGATACTCAGAAGCACTGCATGGACACAGTGGTGCAACATGGCACCCATCCCTGTTGCATACTGCGAGCTGGTGAAAGGTAAGGAACTGCTTGCACTGGGGAGCAATGTTCAGAAGCACTGCCTGAACACAGCTGGGTGACATGGCTGTTCAAAGATTGAGTGATCAGCCTGAGAGAAATTTTGTCCCACTTTTTTCAGTCTTCTTCATTTTAATATCATGTCTGTGCTCCTGCTTCCTTGTTGTTTCAGGTACAACACATGGACAGATATTGCTCTTACATACTTTTAATATACTTATATATAAGATGGCACGATCTAATTTATTGAAATGTGTGTGTTAGAGGTTTGATTTTAACTGGTGGGTGATGGATTCATAGACTTTAGTTTCATACAACAGACCTGCTGTTTCTAGTACCAACACACACACACGTAGCTGTTACAACAGTTGTACACATACATAGGGTGTGAGTATCATTAGTAGGATAGAGCAGCTAAAATATTTCATTTTCAGTGGGGTCCTGCTTTTACACATTTTTCCAGTGTATTTAGTAGAGTTAGCATAGATAAAATGCAGGATCTAATTTTTACTGGGGTCCTGCTTTTATACATTTTTACAATGTAGTTACTCAGGATAGGTCAGTTAACATACAGTATCTCATTTTCAGTGAGGTCCTGATTGTGCTTATTGTAACAAGGACAGGTCTGGGATGCTGTAAATGAGTTGGCTCCATCACAGTCTGTATGTTTTCAGTGACCAGATACTTTACTTCTCTTTGGGCAGCAGGGGGATGTGAATTGTACTGAGTGCATGTTTTAGTGCCTCATTTGTGCTTTGGGGGGCTATATTCAAACATGTTTGGGGCACTCGTACTTTGCTCCAAACACGTTTGAGTATAACAAATCAAGTGAAATGTGCTACTTTGCACTAATTAGCGAGCAGGGGGATGTGAATCTTACTGAGTGCACATTTTAGTGCCTAATTTTTGCTTTGGTGGCTATATTAAAACATACTTGGGGCACTCGCACTTTGCTCCAAACATGTTTGAGTATAGCAAATTTAGTGAACTGTGCAAATTTGCACAAAGGAAAGGGACTTTGTAAAGGGCAGCCTGGTGCCTTTTAATACGTGGGCAATTACTCTCTGTAGTTCTGGTTTACAGTTCTAGGTTTGTTTACCTATTTCTGTATCAAGGTGAGGGGCTGCCTGCACTGGGAAGCGGTGCTCAGAAGCACTGTGTGAATACTCTGGTGTGACAAGGCACACATCATGGTGGCGTTCTGCTTGCTGGTGAAAGATATGGGAATGCCTGTACTGGGAAGCAATGCTCAGAAGCAATGCATGAACACAGAGGGGTGACATGGCACCCATAAGAGCTGCATACTGCATGCTGGTGAAAGGTGAGGGTCTGCTTGCACTGGGGAAGCGATACTCTGAAGCACTGCATAAACACAATGGCGTGCGCTGACACCCATTATGGTGGTGTACCTGGTAAAAGGTGATGGACTGCCTGCACAGGGGAATGATACTCAGAAGCACAGCTTGAACACAGTGGGGAAACATGGCACCAGTCACGGTGGAGTGCTGCATGCTGGTGAAAGAAGAGGGACTGCCTGCACTGGGGAAGCACTGCATGGACACAGTGGTGTAACATGGTACCTAGCATGCTTGTGTACTGTGTGCTAGTGAAAGGTAAGGGACTGCCTGCACTGGGGACCAGTGCTCAGAAGCACTGCTTGAACACAATTGGGTGACAGGGCACCTGGTCAAAGATGCAGATATCAGCCTGAGAGAAATGTTTCCCCACCGGTTTTTCAGTCTTCTTCATTTTTTTTAACTCATATATACATTTATTGGTTCATTTGGATAACAATTCCACTGATACATGCTATAATAATGCAAAGTTTGGAGAAACAATTTTTGATAACTAATGCAGTCATGTCATTAAAGTCATTTGCTCAGATGCAAAAAGACCTAGGAGTCCGATTAAGGAGACTATAAATAATATTTCTGAGTGAGCTCAATACAGAAGGAAGTCTTTATTTTAATACCATGTCTGTGCTCGTGCTTCCTTCTTGTTTCAGGTACAACACATGGACAGATATTGGTCTTACATATTTTAATATGCTTATATATAGGATGGTTCTGTCTAAGCTATTGAACTATGTGTGTTAGAGGTTTCATTTTAACTGGTGGGTGATGAGTTATACACACATTCACATACATACATACATACACACACACACACACACACACACACACACCTTACTTTCAGAAAGACATTTAAAGAACAGGTGTTTACTTCTAAGAAATAGACACATTATTTTATCTATTGTATTTTGATGTGTTAGTAATTACTTTCTACTTTTGTAACAAAATATATGTTAGCACAATGAAACAAGTAGGTTTTTGCCTTTACTTTTCACACTGTTAGCAAAAAAGAATTCAATAGAATTCTGGTACTATTATGTCAGAAACTGCCAGCTAGTTAAGAGCCCAATGCATTTCAATGAGAAACTAAATATATTTTTCTTTTTAAAAATAAATAGGTATTTCTTTTAGTAACAAACTTTGCCCTTTATATGTTTGCACTATTGTGGTCCATCTGTATGATTTTACATTTTTTAAACAATAATTAGCTTCACTTTCTTCTTGCCGAGCAAAATCTGGCAATGAAGAAAATGTCACATGCTAAATTATAACAAAAGATCACAGGTTATCAAAATCACATATTTCTATTAAATATACAATACTTTGGTGGTAGACAGTATTATTTCTCTGTAAAAATCTGAAAACAGATTTGCAGTTTCCCTTTGAAATACACTGCCAGCCTTACCAGCAAACAGTTTCTGACTTCGCAATGCAAGGATTCCATTGTATTCTTTTTTCACTAGCAGTTGGCAAAATAAAAATAAAAAGATGAAAAAGTAATGAAATAAACAAATAATAGCAAATGAAATGACTGTAGAGGTGGCACAGGACCCCCAGCATTCATTCTTTAAGTTATGCATTCTTACTAAGCACTTGCTCTTTAATATCAGATAATTTACTGCAGGAACATTCCATTCTGTGACATTTGACCCATTCTCTCCTATGGATTTCAGGGATGTTACCTTATCTCTTTAGTTGTATTTCTTAACTAATTGCTCCTCTGATCTGTTGCACTGATGTGTAAGAGTTTTTTTCTGTCTACTATTGCTCTACATTTTTAAAAGGCAGCTGTTGTAATAGATACAAGGAGTAACTGCAGTTCATGAACCAGTTTAGCTCTTACTGGCAGGCTGCAGAGAGACAGAGAGAGACAGCAATGAAATAAAAGTCCAGATGTAGTGCAGGCAGGCTGACAGGAAATAAAACAGAAGACAGACAGAAATAGACCACAGCTTTAAATGAGATAACCTGGACCAAAACACTGATGTATGTCCACTCCAAAGCACTCAAAGGAAGAACACAGTCATCTTATTCTGTCAGTCCCCTCTCTGTCTCTCATAGTAATCCCAAAATGCCTGCAGGGCTGTACACATGCAGCCATCAAAAGCACTGAAAACTGCCAGCCAAACTGACTGCTTCATGTGACTCCAGTGGAGTTGTGGAATCACACTACCAGTGACAATGAAGTGGGGGTAGGGAGCTGGCTTAAAAGCTTAAAACCAGAAACTATAACAGGCAACACAAATACCCATTAATTAACTTAACAATTTGTGAAATGTGCTACAGAAAACCTTCCCCAAGCTATTTAAGCTGAATTCAGAGCTGAAGTTGCCAGTTACAAAACAACTTCAGCTATCAATAATCCCCCAGCATTTCAGTCACCGTTTAAATCCGGCCACAAAAAAAAAAAATTTTTTAAATAGTCAACACAAACAAAGGAATGCCCTGACCCCATGCAGTTGCTTGACTACTGAAAGTTAAATTCAGGCCAGCCTGACAGTTAAAACAAAATGCACTTACCAAAATGTGCCAGGTTTAAAAGGCCTAATTCCTGCTGCTACCATAATACCTTGTTTGACTAAAAAAAAACAACTGATGATCTCTCTGGTACTGTTCTATCTGACCTGAGGTAGAGGAGCAAGAGGGCAAGCCTTTCAGGTGCAGTCACTTTTATGGGCTATACCCCCCCCAACCACAACCAACCTTTCCCCTGGAAAATCCTATCTGTCTGCCCCTAGTGGGCTGCTCCCTTCTAACCTACCTGCCCAGGTGTCACTCTGGTTGGCTGTACCCCCAGACAAAGCCCCCTCTGCTGCAATACCTTGCAGGCTCCTTCAATAGAAGAGTCTGTCAGTAAACATTCTATTTGGATAATGTCTAAATTGTCCAGTGCTACCAAATGAGGCTAATCCTTGTGGAAAGAGAGAATTTTCTAATCCTCTCTCATTGACATATCTTGGATCCACCCTTTCCTCAGTTACATAACCCACATTTACTCAAAAGATCGGGGACTGGGACCTATTTCATACCCCAGGTAGACTGTATCTCTCTTTATATCAGGAGCCTGAGAAAACAACCACACATAACTGATCATGATCCGAACAGAATGTGGAAAGGGAAGCTTCTCTCTCTCTTATTAGTGCATGGTCCCAGCATTCCTGGAATTTAAGTGATAAAATAGCCCCCTCAAAATATGAAAAGGTCTTTGAACACTCTTAACTGCATCATTTCATATCAAGTCCTTGCTAGAACTGCTTCTGATTTCCATATTGCTCATGGGCCCATGCAAATGTATTTACTCCAGATTAGCCCTATTATTCATTTCGGCTAGATAACTTTTCAATCTGCCAGAAAATTAGAAATATAGAAGGATTTCCAGAGAAACGGGGTTAGTACAAATGAATGTGTTCTATTTATATTTGTAGAGAATGGTGGCAGAAATCATACTTTGGTTTCTGTAAACTAAGGGAATTATTATCAAGATGCAAAGTATTCACTTGCCTTCATTGCTACCCTTTACATTCTAATAGCTCAGGATTAAGAGATTGACCTATTTTTACACACAGTTCAGTGTCAGTGATGGCAATTTATTTCTCTATATTCATGAATGTGCAGGACAACAACTAGTCACTATCTGAACAGGATGTCATTTGTGAATAGTTGTACACCATGATAACTAATTTAAGCTATGGAAAGGATGCTGAATGATGCATAAAACTGGACAGACAGCTTCACTGAATTAACAAGAGCATGCCTCTATGTATCTTGACATGGGAAGAAGTAGGTAAGGTACTGACTGCCACAAACGCACTACTGGGGTCAGGCCCTCTGCTCCCACAGTACCAAACCTCAAAGTGCAACATGTAACCAGGAGACAAACAGGGTAACCTTCCTGTCTGTTTTGGGTATGAACAACTACCAATCTCAAGTCCTGGGATCAAATATGAACCCTTTTTCACTAGCATGCCCAGGTAACATGTTCAAATATCACACCATCTTTGTGGAAATGCAGTGCAATACTTAACCCAGTGGGCACACAATCTGGTTCACAATCCCCCTTCTGACTCAATTGAGATCTTGATATTTTCCTTATTTTGGTTCATCTGGTAACACACTGTAAGCGCTTAACAGTTCTGTCAGAATTATCAACACTGTCCCAGCATTCACACTCAAAATAAGGAAAAGGCTCAGGCAGGATTTCAAGGAAAACAAAGTTTACTAGAATTAAAAATAGTAAATGAAATACAAAACACAGAACATATAACATTAATGGAACAGTCAAAGTAATGGAAATTACAAAAATCAAATACCTTTTTATTGAGTAACTGATCCTACTCCGGCTACAGTTAGTAAATAGTGGTGCTGAATTTACCTAACTTTGGTAGAAGTGCTTCTTAAGAGTTCAGATGTAAAAGTGTGTCTTCAAAGTCCAACACAATTATGCTAAGTCTTGTAAAGTTGGAACAAAAGTGTGTTCTTTCAGGAATCCAGAAAAAAACACTGTTCCCTCAGCCTTGAAAATATTTATGAGGGGGGAAATGGTCCCTCCCAGCCTGTGAGGTCACAGCTCTGTGGTGATGCTGGCTGTGAGGTCACTCTTGTTCCTGCATACCAAATTAATCAAATGCATCTGCATATTGCTAAGCATCCCACTTAAAAAAAATATATATATACTTTTTTTTTACTTAGTGAGCCTGCTTTATGGCAAGTCAGAATTACCCCTTTGATCTTCAGAGGAACATTCTTGAAAGCTATTTATTTTAGTGATGAGAAGTTTCACAGGTAACTGTCAGAATTAGCTTACCTCCTGATGTCATAAAAAATGCAGTCTGTTATGACCAGTTTCCTGGATTCACAGTAAATGCTGGTTTTACAACTTCTACAACCTGGTTTTATTATAGTCCCAGGAAGTCAGCTTTTACAAGCTAGATGTGACAACAAGCAAAGACAGCACTTTTTTCTTTTAAAAATCCAGTATCCCATGAGGCTGTTCTGCTTGGCCTGCATTTCTAAGCAGAAGTCTATATATAGATTTATATCACAAATATAAATAATAACAAGCAGATGGCTATCTGTCACAGTCCTCACTTCTAGACTGAATTCAGGGGAATCTATTCCTAGGCATGGGATGAGTTTCCCAAATTCAGTTCACTGCTCTAACTGCTGCAATAGCCCATCTGTGTTTGCATTTGCTGTCCCTGCCCTGTGAGTGACAGTCATGTCATAACCATGCAAGGCAGGGCTCCATCTTAAAAGCCTACTGTTTGTTTTCCCCATTTATGCCAGCCAAACCAGGGGGTTATGATCTGTCTGTACCTTGAAATGCCACCAGTATAGGTATGGCTCTAATTTCTTTAGTGCCCACACCATTGCAAGACATTATTTCTCCACTGTAGAATAAGTCTGCTCCCTGGGAAGTAACCTCTTACCTGAGGTACACTATTGGGTGAGCTTTCCCTTGGTTAGAAGTCTGGCAAAGTACGCCCCAATACCCACATCTGAGACATCTGTTAGGACTACAAATGGTTTACTGTAGTCTGAACTGGCTAATACAGGAGCACTGCACAGTGCCTCCTTTAGCCATGTAAAGGCTCATTCACAGGCTGGTTCTGAGTTTACCTTTCTAGGGATTTTTTTCTTTAGCAGGCCAGATAGGGGAGCTGCTAGGGCACTGTAGTTTGATACTAATTTTCTATAGTACCATGTGGTCTTTAGAAAACTTTGAACCTGCTTCAGTGTTTCAGGTCTGGGCCATGCCTCAAATGCCTCAATTGTTGCTTGATTAGGACAGAGCTTTCCCCACCTTACTACATGCCCTAGGTATGCCACCTCAGCCATGGCCACTTGGCACTTTTCAGCTTTTACAGTGAGCCCAGCCTGCTGTATCCTGCCCATCACTTCCCTAAGGTGGGACAGGTGTTCCTTCCAGCTGGCACTGAAGATGGCAATATCATCCAGGTATGCCATGGCATACTCTTCAGTACCATTTAACACCTAGTTCACCAACCTTCGGAAGGTGGCAGGGATATTCCTCAATTCCCAAAAGGATTACTTTAAACTCAAATAACCCTATTGGAGTGATGAAGGCTGACCTCTCCCTAGCTCTGGCAGTTAACTCCACCTGCCAATACCCTTTCATCAGGTCAGAAGTGGTAAGGTATGTCACCCCTCCCAACTTGTCTAGTGTTTCATCCATCCACGGCATTGGGTGGGTGTCCAACTTTATGACTGCACTGAGTCCACAATAGTCAATGCAAAAATGAGTAGAGCTATCAGGCTTGGAAACAATGAAAATGGGTGAGGCCCAGGGGCTGTGAGATCTCTGGATTACACCTAAATCCAGCATTTCCTCCACCTCCTTCCTAATGTCCTTTTGGATGGCCTCTGATACCCGATATACTGTTCGCCGTATGGGTGCTTGCATCCCCATATCTTTTGGATGAGACGTTAAACCGAGGCCCCATCTGCCTGGATTGGTGGTAGTTCAGGTGGATGTTAAAGATCCCATGGCACTTATCAAAGAGTATGGGAATTTCCCCGGTGTCCTGGCCAAATTTCCCTCATTCACTAAAAATACCACCAACAGCTTAATCTGGTTCAAGGTCAGGTGGCATTCATCTGTATCCCCCTCCCCCAGGTTGTGCCTAAAAATAGGCAGGATTTGTCTAGTGCACTTATCCCATCAACAAAAACTGAATAAATAAATAAATAACTAAAATACATTGTACATTGCTAAAGGTGCTAGTCCAGGCTTGGCATTAAACAATGGGGCAAAGTCTGCTAAAACCTCTCTTACTTCCTAGATCTGGTTCGGGGTCAATTGAGGAGAGATTTTAATTGACTACACAGGGGACTCCTGCTTGCTTTCTTCCAGCAAGTCCAGAAGGGATCTTTTGGTCTGTCCCCTCCCCAGGACTACATACTGGAAACTTTGACATGTTTCCATGGTACATCCTTTGGGTATGTCTCCTGTCAGGCAATTCTATAATGTAATTTACATCATTCATCTGTCTGACTACTTTGTATGGTCCTGCCCACTCCACTTGCAGCTTATCTTTCCAGACTGGGATTAGGAACATGACCTCCTGACCCACAGTGTACGAGCAAGCTCTGGCTTGTGATCGTACCATACCTTTTACTTTTGCTGGGCAGCTGCCAGGTTGCTCTGGGCTGTTCCCATAAGCTCCTTCAGGTCTTCCCTAAACTTAAGGACATAATCCACTATGGGAGTTCCCTGGGTGGTGAGCCTGCCTTCCCAGTCCTCCTGGATCAAATCTAGGGGCCAACGCACCCTGCATCCATATAAGTGCTTGAAGGGAGAAAACCCTGTTGACTCTTGGGGCACCTCCCTGTATGCGAACAACAGGTGAGGAAGGTATTTCTCCCAGTCCCTCCCATGCTGTTCAGAAAATTCTTGAAGCATCGATTTAAGTGTACCATTAAATCTTTCCACAAACCTACTGGCTTGTGGGTGATAAGATGTTGTGCGTCTCTGTACCACCCCACACTTTTCCCACAAACACTTCATCAGGTTCAACATGAAGGAACCCCCTCTCCATTGGTGATGACCTTCTGTGGGAACCTGACACAGGAGAAAATCCCTAGCAAGGCATCTGCCACTTCGTCTGTCCTCATTGAGGATAGGGCAATTGCCTCTGGGTACCGAGTGGCATAATCCACCACTGTTAGGATGAACCTCTTCTTGGAGGAGCTGGGGGTATTCAAAGGCCCCACAATATCCAATCCTACCCTCTGGAATGACTCCTCCACTATGGGCAAGGGAATTAGGGTGACTTGGCACCGGTGACAAGACCTGCAATATTCCTTCACCTGCTGGGTGAAGTTGGGCAAATAGAAATTCTGGGCTAATCACTGCATAGTGCACATGATTCCCAGATGTCCAGACATGGGGATATCATGAGTAATCTTGAGCAACCAGTCACAGTACATCTAGGGAATGATAAGCTGCCTGCCCATAATCCCTCCCTCTGTCCTTATGTCCTGCGTATAGAGCAGTCCCTTGTCCCAGTACACTCTATGTCTCCCATCATCTCCCTGTGCTCCATCAGAGTCTGCCCAAGCCCTCAACCTCTCTAAGCTAGGGTAATTTTTCTGAGCGGCTACAAAATCTTTACACATTCCCAAGGCATGGGACAGGACCCCTTCAGTCTCTAAACTAGAGTCCTTAACTCTCTGACAATTGGCTACCCCTCTCTCATCAGAGTAACTTTCAGTAGCTGTTCTGTTAACTGTTACCTGGGGAATTTCTACCCCCTTTCACTATTCTCCTAATCAGGAGACACAGGCATGGGGAACCAGCCTCCTAGTGTTTTCCACAGGGGCTTCTATGGGGTCCACAGAGAACCATGACTGGGATGTTAACATACCAGGGTACACAACCTACAGGAGGGACAGAGAGGGTAGAAGAGGTGGAGGAGTAGCTCTCCATGTAAGGAAAGGGATAAAAGCAATGGAACAAAACAGTAAACAGGGAGGAGAGAAGGCACCGTGGGTCACCTTAGAGACTGGAAATGGCACCACAGTCAGCACAGGGGTTGTATACAGACCCCCATCTCAGAGGGAGGGAATGGACAAGGATATGATAGAAGGCATCCTTAAAATGGCAGAGAAAGAGGAGATACTGTTGATGGGGGACCTGAATATACCAGATGTTAAGTGGAGCACCTTTGCTGGAGCCACATCAAAGAGCAGGGCCATTCTTGATGCCCTACAGGGGGCATGCCTCAGACAGCTAGTGTTGGAACCCACTCGGGAGGGAGCAATCTTAGACCTCATACTCTCAAATGGGGACAGTGAGAGGATCTCAGATCCAGAAGTGGATAGCCATCTGGGAACAAGTGACCACCAAACAGTGTGGTTCACGATAAACTCAGCTGCAGAGTCAAGCCATACAAAAGTGAGGGTACTGGATGTCAGGAGGGCTGACTTTGGCAAATTGGGAGAGTGCCTTAGAAAAGCACTAGCAAACAGGCAAGAAGGAAGGGTGGAGCAACAATGGGGAAACATCAAAACTGCCACCACAGAGGCAACAAGCCTTTGTGTGAAGCAAATAAATCAAAACAAAACAAACAAAAAAGCCAGTACGGTTCTCAAAAGAGGTGGTGGGGAAGGTTAGGGTGAAAAAGACTGCATTTTGGAAGTATAAGGAAACACAGAAGGAGCAGGACAGAGAACTGTACCAGTTAAGGCAGAAGGAAGCAGGAAAGGCTGTCAGAACAGCAAAGGCCCAAACTGAGGAAAAGACTTCCAACTCGGTTAAGAAGGGGGATAAAACCTTTTATAGGTACATTAGGGAGCATAGAAAGACAAAGGGAGGGATAGTGAGACTGAATAGAATGGACGGTGGGTGGGCAGAGAGGGACAGTGAAAAAGCAGGGATACTGAATGAATACTTCTGCTCAGAATTCACAAAAGAGGAGGAGAGGGAGGTACCTAATCCAATTAACAGAAGCACTCTGGGTAGGGGGGTCGATCCCAGTCCTTTCACAGAAGAGAAGGTTCTATAAAAACTCCTAAAACTGAAGGTGGACAAAGCAATGTGGCCTGACAGGATTCACCCCAGAATTCTAAAAGAATTAAGGGGAGAACTAGTGACACCACTGACTACCCTTTTTAACAAATCATGGGAGGATGGTATGGTACCTGAGGACTGGAGGAGGATGGATGTAATTCCTCTTCACAAAAGTGGGACCAAGACAGAGGCAGGAAACTACAGACCAGTCAGTTTGACCTCTGTGGTAGGGGAAATGATGGAATCATTTCTGAAGGAAAGAATTGTTGAGTACCTAGAGGCCAGTGGGGCACAGGACCCAAGGCAGAATGGATTCACAGCAGGAAGGTCGTGTCAGACGAATCTAATTGATTTCTTTGACTGGGTGACCAAAATAGTAGACCAGGGAGGGGGCCATGGACATGGCCTACCTAGACTTTAGCAAGACATTTGATGCAGTCCCACACAAAAGATTAATAAACAAATTAGCCAGCCTGGGAGTGGGTCCCAGGGTGGTAGCCTGGGTAAAACATTGGCTGGACAACAGGACACAGACGGTAATAGTAAACAGAGTCCATTCTGACGAAAGGGGGTTACTAGTGGGGTACTGCAGGGTTCAGTACTGGGTCCAGTCCTTTTTAATTTCTTTATAAGTGACATTGCACTGATAGACCCGTGGAGAATCCACCATCCACAGTTATTAGATTTCACATTTTATTTTCCCTCCCACAAAGTGTATTTGCGGATCGACTATTTTCTAATCAGTTCATCTGCCTTACATGGGGTTGAGGATACTGGAATTTATCCCAGGGTACTACCTGACCACTCACCCATTTGGCTTAAAATAAAATTTTCACCCTTTCGGCAAGTTTCTAAATCCTGGTCCCTTAACACCCATGCTGTCTGAGGAGGAGATAGTGGAGCATTTGAGAACTTTTATTAAACATTCCTGGGATACCAATTATGACTCTATCACTGCAATAGACATTTTATGGGGTGCTCTTAAGGCAATATGAGGAGAATTTATAAGACTTGCAACTAACAGGAAACGCAAAAAAAAAAACAAGGAGGTGGAGGAATGGTTGGCAAGTACAAGATATTTAGAGACTTATTTGAACCAAAGATCAGAGGATCAGGCCTGGCTTGAACTGCAATCCCTAAGAGTTAATAAGCAGCATACAGTTTAGATAATACCTTGAAGACTACAGCAAAGTGGAAAACTACCTACATTGGGCAGGGGAAAAATCTGGAAAGCTGCTAGCAAACAGATTAAAACAACAAAGGGAGGCTAGGTGGATAGTAGCTGTTCAGGACGGCGCCACAGAGAGTTTAACCTCAGACCCAGAGGCAATTGCTAAAATTTTCCATGACTATTACATTGGTCTATATACAACCCCCCATAGATCCAAAATAGAGCAAAAAATTGAACACTTTTTGCAAGATGTAGAATTGCCGAAGCTTAAGACATCCCAACAATTGGTGTTAATTGGAGAAATCACTCTTCAGGAGATCAGGGAGGCAATTGACCGACTGCCAGTAGATAAGGCCCCCAGCCCTGATGGATACCCTCCAACATTTTATAAATCTTTTAAAGAGGAGCTGGCCCCTTATCTAAAGATACTATTTAATTACTTATACTCTGCCCCTATTAAGGAATCAGCTTTGTTAGAAGCCAGGATTGTGGTCCTACCTAAACCTGGGAAGGACCCATCTAGCCCAGATAACTATGGACCAATTTTATTATTGAACATTGAGATCAAATTGCTAGTGAGTATACTAGCTTTCTGCCTTAAAAATGTGTGGGATGACTTAACTGGACCAGATCAAGTAGGTTTTGTCTCGGGGAGACACTTTAGTGATCATTTCAGAAAGATTTGTCACTTGCTGTCAGCCTCTGGGGAGACCAACGCAGATAAAATGCTGGTCTCCTTAGACGCGGAAAAGACATTCGACAGAGTCAGTTGGTCTTATTTGTTTGATCTCTTACCTAGGTATGGACTATCTTCGGAGTTCATAAAATGGATTGCAGTGCTATACACAGTCCCTTCTGCAAGAGTCTCATCTAATGGGGTGACATCCAATAGTTTTGTATTGACTAGAGGCACCAGACAGGGCTGCCTCCGTCCCCCATGCTCTTTAACCTATACATTGAGCCTCTGGCTAGGAAAAATGAATGCAGTAGGTGAAGTTAGAGACATAAAGTTAGGCCAAGACATATATAAACTTTCTGTTTGCAGATGACATTCTCTTGCACCTCTCCATGTGGCAAAACTCCATACCAGCTGTGCTGAGAATAACAGAAGATTTTGGTTTATTGTCGGGTTATAAACTAAACCGGCAAAAAACAACTGTTCTATCTCTGACATCCTCTTGTTCTAAGAGAGAGGTGGAAGAGCTAGGCTTGAGATGGAACACAAATTCTATTGCTTTCCTAGGGATTGAACTTACTCAGGACATTGGCAAATTAAGATCTCTTAATATAGACCCGATAATATCTCAGATGCAGCAGGATTTTAAGAGATGGCAATGCTTGCCATTGACTCTCTGGGGAAGAATCACTAAAATTAAAGGAGAACTGTAGCAAATGATTCACTCCTTACCCCATAAAGCTTACCCTCCAGTTTAGCTTTAGCCCACAAAAGTGGCATTTTTAGTGCGTCACAAGGGAGTTCAGTTTATTTTGTAAAAGTCCGTTAACCGGAAGTATGGCCGGTACTGGGGCTCCATTAAGTGCAATAGTGCGGCGCTGCTCCGCTCGCCTCAATACAAGTGAGTGGAATAGCGCCACACTATTACACTTAATGAAGCCCCCAGCACCAGCCATACTTCGGTTAACAGACTTTTACAAAATAAACTGAACTCCCTTTCGGTGCAAGAAAAATGCCACTTTTGTGGGCTAAAGCTAAACCAGAGGTTAAGCTTTATGGGGTAAGGAGCGAATCATTTGCTACAGTTCTCCTTTAAGATGGTTATATTTCCAAGACTAATGTACCCCCTTTCCATGCTGAATTTAGTCCTTTCTAGAGCTTGGTTTAAAAATATAGAAGCTATCTGGTCTGCATTTATTTGGAAAGGTAAAAAGCCTAGGAGGTCCATAACTAAATTGGTTAGTGGAAGGGAGAAGGGGGGACTGAGCATCCCCACCTTTTTCTCTATTACCTGGCCTTTCAGAGTTGTAAATATCTCCATTGGCTGCTCCTCTGGAAAAGGATATTGCAGAACTTAGCATGGCTTAACATAGAGAGACATCTGGCATTATCTCATAATATTTATTTATTAATTAATCAGATTTACAACCTTTGCGTCAGAGACTCATTTACAAAGGTACCTCATCTCAGGGAGGGTAGTCAACACGTGACAGAGAAAAGACAATGGAAAACGATACAGGTGTGGTACAGCAGGGGAAATATACACAGCAATTACCGATAATAAATAGAATAAAATAGGTTTACAATGAAATACAGATTCGACCAAAACATTCTTAAGACAGTATAATAGGCCTGCACTAGTGTGTCTATGGAACAGGTACCTGGGGAGGGTGAGGACCATGGCCTTGGGGGTGGGTGAGGCAGTCTGAGAGGACGTTGTCAGATTCAGGGAGCCAGAAGAGTGCAGTCTCTAGGGCAGTTAGGGGCACCTACAGATCCGGGTGTCCATAAGGTGTTTTCAGAGGGCAATTTTAAAAAGGCCTAGTTGGGGGATGCTGGTGATATGGGGGGAGTTAAACCAGGAAAGTGCTCTGTAATGGAAGGACCTTTGGGCTAGTGAAGTCCTAGCTCTTGGAACCTGGAAGGTGGCCTTGACTGTGCTTTGGGTGGCAACCGTCTGGGAGGCTGGTTTTAGGGACGCAGTAACCCCAGGAGGGGAGATCCCAAGAAGTGTTTTTTTGTCGAGTATACAGATGTGGTAGAGTAGGCACTCATCAAAGGAGAGTAGATTTGAGGAGGAGTAGAGTTGGCAAGTTTGGGTTCTGCTATGGGCACCTGTCAGGAGCCTACAGGCCTTGTTTATTACTAACATACTAAAATGCCAGCAGAATAGGCCTAATGGTCTTTCGCGTCTGCTCGTTTGGTCAGCCCCCACCCTGGGAGCTGACCTTGCTGCCCCCCCCTCGCCTTCTCTGGCTTCTCCCTTCCCAGTTCCAGATATTCTCACTGCATTGGATTTTGCTTCCAGAACCCTACCACTGTACCTGTCCCACCCCCTCTTGAACCCCTCCACCGTCTCAGCCTCCGCCAGCTCCCTGGGCAGTGCATTCCATGGCTCCACCACCCTTTCAGTGAAGCAGCACCTCCTCCTTTCTCCCCTGAATCTTCCTCCCTCCAGCTTCCACCCATGCCCTCTAGTTGCCCCTCCTCCTCCTTCCTTCGAAGCACCCTGACTGCTCCTCCCCTATTTACCCCCTTCATGTACCTGAAGACCTCTATCATGTCCCCCTGGTCCCTTCTATCTTCCAATGTGTACATATTTAGCTCTTCAAGCCTCTCCCCATAGGTCCTGTCCCCAGGCCCCAAATCATTTTGGTTGCCCTCCTCTGGACCCTCTCCAGGAGTTTAATGTCCCTCTTTAAGTGCAGCCTCCAAAACTGCATGCAGTACTCGAGGTGCAGCCTCACCAAGCAGTTATACAGAGGGAGTATCACTTCCCTCCTTCTGGAGGTGATCCCCCTAGCGAAGCATCCCAGCATCCTGTTGGCCTTGGCTGCTGCCCTCCTACAAGTCTACGAGTTTGTTCATCTTGACATCCACCACCACCCCCAGGTCCCTCTTAGCCATCGAGACTTGTAGCATTCCCCCCCCCCAGGGTGTACACTTGGCCAGGGTTTCTGGCCCCCAGGTGCAGTACCTTGCATTTCCCTGAATCCAACCTCAGCTTCCACTTTCTAGACCATCTTTCCAGAGCCTCCAGGTCTCCCTGTAGGGCCACCCTCCCCTCCTCACCATCCACCACCGCCCCCAGTTTTGAGTCATCCGCGAAGAGACTCATCTCGCTCCTGATACCTGTCCTTATGTCAGAGACATAGGCATTGAACAGGAGGGGCCCAAGGACTGATCCCTGTGGGACCCCACTAATGACCCTCCTTGGGGATGAGACTATCCCACCAACTACGACCCTCTGGGTCCGGTCCTGGAGCCAATTGCCTATCCATCTGATCATCTGGTTCCCCACCCCCATTTCTCCCAGCTCATCCAACAGGCCCTCGTGAGGAACAGAGTCAAATGCTTTGCTGAAGTCTAGAAAGAGGACGTCCACTGGTCTACTCAGGTCCAAGGCACTCGTCACCCAGTCATAGAACTCCACAAGGTTTGTCTGACACAATTTCGCCGGCATGAATCCATACTGTCTATCATCCAGGCACCCTGACTTTTCCAGGTCCCCCCCTAGCCTCTCCTTGACAATGCCCTCCATCACCTTGCCCACCACGGATGTCAGGCTGACAGGCCTGTAGTTCCCTGCCACCTCCCTTGATCCCCCTCTTGTGGATAGGCACTATATGTGCCACCTTCCAGTCTTGGGGCACCCACCCTGTCCTCAGAGAGATGGTGAAAAGCTCCACCAGAGGTTTCGCCAGGACATCCACAAGTTCCTTCAGCACTCTGGGATGTAATTTATCCGGCCCTGGTGCTTTCTCCATCTTAAGGGGCCTGAGGGCTTCCCTCACTCTCTCTGCTATGATTTCCACCTCCGCTACCTCTTCTCCCTGCTTAGCCTTCCCTCTGCCAATGATGCCTCCCCCTCTCCCCAGACCCGCTGATCGATAAGGGTCCCCCCCTCCTCAGTATCACTGTCTCCTCCTATGTATGATGCAGCACCCCCATTTTCCTTGGTGAAAACTGAGGTGAAGTACTCATTTAGTACCTCAGCCTGCTCCCTGGGGTCTTGTGTCCATCTCTCCCCTGTTTTAATCCTGCTAATATGCCCCTTCACCCTTCGTTTTTCCACAATGTATCTAAAGAACCCCTTGTTCCCTCTCCGAATTTCTCTTGCCAGGTTCTACTCCTTCCTTGCCTTAGCCACCCTCACCACTCTAGTGGCCCTTCTAGCCATCAGCTCGTACTCCCCTCGATCCCTTTCACTCCTTGAGCACTTGAATTGCCTATAGGCTGCCTTCTTTCCCCGCACCACCTCCTGGACCTCCCTGGTCCACCAGCAGGGTTTTTGGGCCCTACCGCATTTTCATCTTACTCTTGCACAGGTGCTGGTGGCATTCTGCACCCCTCTCCTGATGATTTCCCACCTACTGTCAGCGCCCATGTCTGACCCAATCACATCCAAATGCTACTTAAGGATCCTTCCCATTTCCTTAAAATCCACCCCCCTGAAGTCAGTTACCTCCGTCTTTGTGCAGCCTTCTACTCCTCCTAGGTCCAGGCAGAACCAGACCGTGGCATGGTCACTCCCGGCCAATGGGTCTCTTACCTCCAGGCCCCCAATCTGGTCAGTGTCTGTCAGAACCACATCCAGTACCCGCGCCTCCCTGGTCGGTTCCCCCACTTGCTGAGTTAGGAATGCATCTTGAAAGACATCCAACAACCTCTGTTCCCTGGCCCCCGAGGATGTCATAGTCTCCCAGTCTGTTCCTGGCATGTTTAAGTCCCCCAACGCCACCACCCTTCCCCTGCCCAATCTGCAGTGTCTCCCAACATCTGCCACCAGACTCTCCTCCAGCTCCTCTGCCAGCACAGGGGATCTATACACCACTCCTATTTTTACTCTCTTGCCCCTCCCTTGTTATCCAGGTGACCCAAATCGACTCCACAGTTCCCTCTGCCTCCTCTACTCCCCCTATGCCAACACAGTTTTTAACTATTATTGCTACCCCTCCTCCCTTTCCCTCCCCTGTCCTTCCTGAACATAGTGTAACCCTCCAGGTTCAGGCCCCAGTCGTGTCCTGCGGTGGCCCAGGTCTCAGTGACCACTGCCACATCCACTGCTCCCTCAGTTAGCATCACCTGGAGCTCAGGCATTTTATTGCTCAAGCTCCTGGCATTTAGCAGGACTACCTTCCACCCTTTCCCTGAGATCTGGACTTTGGAGAGGGGGGTGGTGGTGTCAGCCGCAGCACAGATAGGAAGCCCATAGTCAACCAAGGATAGGAAAGAGGAGGTGATAACCAGTGGGAGGGCAGCCTGAGGGAGATAGTCTCTGTGGTGGTATAGGAGACCAATTCGGGTGTTTACTGTGGTGGACAGGGTTTTGAGATGGGTGTGGAAGGTGAGTGCTGTGTCAAAGGTGATGCCCAGGTATTTGTATGCTGTAACTTGCTCAATGGGGTGTTTGGTGCTGGGAAGGATGTGTTTGGGGGCATTACTGGTGTTGCTGTGACGGTGGGAGAAAAGCATGGATTTAGTTTTTTTGAGCTTCAAGGCCAGGCGGTGGTCGTGGAACCATTTTTCAGCTTGGCTGAAAATGATCTGAAGGGAGTCCTGGATGGTGGTAGGGTCAGGGTGGGAAGTGACAAGGACCGCATCATCTTCATATAGGAGCATTTTGCCTGAGCAGGTGCTGGGAAGAGTGTTGAAGAAGAGACTGAACAGAGTAGGGCCTAGGATGGACCCCTGGGGGACACCGGGGCAAACAGGTAGCGCGGTTGATAGAGTACCATTTATCTTCACCCATTGGGATCTGTCACAGTGGTAACTAGAGAACCAGGCAACGGGCCTGATGAGAAACCCAAATTATGGAGGGGAGTCGAGCAGGAGAGGGTGACACATAGTGTCGAAAGACTTAGACAGGTCTATGAACACTGCCCCGGTAACGTCACCCTAGTCAAGTGCAGAGTGTATGTGTTGTGAGAACTCCAGTAGGGCTGATGTAGTGCTGTGTCCAGAACAGCAGCCGTGCTGCTCTGGACAGAGTATGTTGTATTTGGTGAGGCATTCCGTGAGTTGGGTGGAGACTATTTTTTCCAGGGCTTTAGAGAGGGGGGGGGACGATGGAGATTGGCCTGTAGTTATTTGGTACTGTGTGATCTCCATTCTTATGAATTGGGGTGATTTCAGCTGATTTCCAGGTGCTCGGGAACTGACCAAGACAAAGGGACCAGTTTAGCAGGTCAGTGAGAGGGGTTAGCATGACATCCAGAGTTAGCCGGAAAATCCTGGAGTCGATTGGGTCACATTTGGGATTGTGGCTGGAGAGGGCTTTTAGTAGGAGAGGTTTGACTTTATGGGGGATATGGTGCGTTAGAGAAATGGGGGGCAATCCAGGGTGGGATTGAAGGAGTAATCAGGTCAAAGAAGTGGGTAGGTAAGACAGTGCTGAGATCTGAGGTCGTCGTGTTGAGGCATTCAGTAATATGTAGGGGGTCAGCAGTGATACTGCCATTGACCGCTATCTGGGATGGGGGGGCAGGTTTTTCCATTGAGCTCCTTAATATTGTCTCAGAAAGCATGTGCAGAGCCCCAGGAGGAGGCCAGGGTGGTTTGGTAGTGTTTGGCTTTTGCTTGTTGTTTGGCCCAGATGCATTTGTTACGAGCAGTGTTACAGGCCTATCTTTCTGCAAGCCTGCCCGACTCTACCACGATATGCCATAGGTTGTCTCTGTTTCAGTTGTTGAATGAGAGTGGGGGAGATCGAAGGGGCATTTTGCCATCTGGAGAGGGTGCTGGTGAAAGGGGCAAAGAGGCCACAGACCTTGCAGAAAGCACTGGTGAGGTAGGCTAGTGCAGTGTCTATATCGGTTGCGAGAAAGATTGGGGTCCAATCTGTTTGGGATAGATGCTGCTTCAATTTACTAAGGCCCCCTGGGTGAAAACGGTGGTGAGAGGTGATATGGGGGCAAGGGTTTTTGTGTGGATGAAGACCAGTGACAGAGGATTGGGGAGTGGTCACTGAGTGAGTTAGCTAAGATAGTAACATCATTTATTTTATGGGGACGGTTGGAGAGAATTATATCAAGGAGGGCATTGGTGCCACTTGACTGAGTCTGGTTGGAAGTGTGACTAACTGAGAGAGGTCAAGTGTGTTAAAGTGTCCTTTATATGCATGGTGGTGGAGCTAAGCCTGTGAACATTAAGGTCACCGAGGACGAGCTGCTTGGCTTTGTGAGGCTTGGCTTCATTACTTTATACCCTATCTAACAAGATACCTCAGACATGGAAACACACCCCTTTAGCATGGGCAATGAAGGCCCACATTCTACTATGTACCTAATTCAAACTGAACAATAGACGAGATTTAGGTCAGTCACTTTTTAATAATATGAACATAAGGTTGGGAAATAGGGTTTATTACCTTGTCTTTTTGGAAGGATTTGAAAGAGGTTGTTCAGTCAGATTTGGTTAAGGACAATAAATTTCTTCCTCCTAGGAATTTTCAACAAACCTTTCATTTGACTGAGCTCCCCTTTTTTAAATACTTGCAGGTTAGGCAATGCGTTAATACTGCTTGGGGACCCCTTCCCTGGTCATCACAGAATTATCTAATATAGTGTTACAGTCAAGGCCTATCTCCCAACTTTATAGGCAGTTGTCCAGTAGGGCTACGGCCAATTGCTCTTCAACAGCATATTATTGGCAGCAGGTGGCAGATCTTTCATATAATTCTATAACCTGGGAATCCATATGGAAGAATAACTATCAATTTGTAAAGCAAGACCGACTGCGTCTGATCAGGTTTAATATTCTCCACAATTTATATTATATACCAACTAAGTTGCAGCGTATGGTGAAAAAACAAAGTGAAGCTTGTCAGAGATGCCACCAAGAGCCTGGGTCCCTGTTGCACATGATATGGACTTGCCCCATAATTCAAAGACTCTGGCAAAAATTAAAAAACTTCTTGAAACCCCTATTTGGAGACACTGCCAATTTCAACATAGAAGCATGTGTACTTGGTAACCTCTCAGCCCTGGGAAACAAAACCCAGGGAAGATTACCTGGTGGGGGGAGTAGTAATAACAACAAAAATGGAAAGGGACCTGGGGATAATCATATCAGATGACCTTAAGGTTGGCAAGCAATGTGAGAAGGCAGTAGGGGGGGCTGGGGAATACTGTGATTTATAGGGAGAGGCATCACCAGCAGAAAACAAGAAGTTGTTATACCTCTGTACAGACAGTTGGTGAGACCTCATCTGGTGTACTGCATGCAATTTTGGAGACCCAATCTCCACAAGGACAGACAGGATGGAGACAGTCCAGAGGAGGGCAACTAAAATGGTACAGGGTCTGCAGGAGAAGCCATATGAGGAGAGACTAAAGGAGCTTAATATGTATACCCTTGAGAAAAGGAAGGGAGGGCATGATAGAAACTTTTAAGTACCTCAGTGGAATCAACAAAATCCAAGATTGTAGCATCTTTCAGAAAAGAGATGTGCAAGAACAAGGGGACACAATTTGAAGACAGAGTGGGAATGACTCAGGGGCAATGTGAGAAAGTATTTTTTCACTGAGAGGGTGGTGGATGCATAGAACTGCCTTCCTGGGGAGGCTGTGTGGTCTAAAACTGTGGGAGAATTCAAGAATGCATAGGACAGACATAAGGCAATTCTTGTGGGGGGTAGGAAGAAACAGGATGTTGGTTAAATAGGATCTGCAGCTTGTCCAGTAGGTAGGGAAATGGGTAGACTTGGTGGGCTAAGTGGTCCTCATCTGTCATCAAAGTCTATGTTTCTATGTCAAGGGAACCATAATTTGCCTTTGCCACCTGACTGCAGGTAACTGCACACACCACCCCCTTTTGGAGAATGATCCCTATAATCACATCCAGGGCAAGATTTTCTACCACTGCAACTTTTTTACAGTCTCTTCTGACTCACCCCAGTCCAGGAGAACACTAGCAACTGGCAGAGATTTCTCCTCCCCAGTGAATCCCCCATACTATAACAAACTGATTGGGTATAAGCTGTTCAGGCTCAGCTAAATCCTCTTTTTACCAAAGTAAGAGACGCCTCCATGTCCCTTAACTCATGAGCCTGCTCCCCATTCACAGTAACTGGGTGCATGTGCTCCCTCATGTTAACTGGGATGCTTTCAGGGATACACAAAAAACCCACATCTTTCCCAGTACCACTTTGTGCACTCTCTACCCTTTTAGGACACTGTCTTGCAAAATGTCCAGGTAGTTTGCAAAATCAACATTCATTTCTTTTTTCAGGCAAATTCTTTCTTTGTAACCTGGGGCTGCTTGCTTTCTGGGGAGGCAGTGAGGGTTTCAGTTGCCCTAAAGGTGTGCTTTTCCCTTTCTACATTGCCATGCCCACTCCACTCCCTCTCATAGTAGGTCTGCTCCTGGCATAGTGGTCCAAGAGCTTGGCAGCCTCCTGCACTGTTTTTGGATCCCAGTCCTCTAGCCAGGTTTTCGGCTCTGCTGGTAAAGCCCAAAAGAACTGTTCCAGAAGTACATCTTCAATGTTCTCTACAGAGTCTGCTTTAACCCCTTCCCACCAACATTTCAAAAACTGACATTGTTTAGTGGCTAGCTCCTCGTAGCTCATGTCAGGGCTTCTCCTGAGCTTACAGAACTTAATTCTGTATGCTTCAGCTGTCAAGTCATACTTTCTTAGGAATGCAGCTTTAAGTTTGCCATAATCATTACTGTCCTGATTGTCCATTTGACCTGATGCATCATGAGCTTTTCCAGTAAGCATCAAGGACAGCTGGAAGCTCCAGGACTCTCTGGGAATTTTTGCCTGAATGCATACTTTTTCAAATGAATTTAAAAATGCACCCATATCTTCCCCCTCTTTAAATTCAGCCATCAATTTAGAATTTAATTTGTAATCCAGTCCTGGAGTTCCAGGTTCACACATGCCATGTACCTGCTCTGGCGCTGATCTTTGGAGTCATAGCTTTTCCAGTTCAGATTTCCTCTGATGCTCTCTCTCCTCTCACTCGGCCTCTGTCTGAAGTTGTCACTCTCTTTCCTTTCACTCAGCATCTCACTGCTCTCGCTTCTCCTCTCTATCCATCTCCAGCTTCCTCTGTTCGAACTCCAGCTCCATTCTCCTCAACTCTATCTGCTGCCTGATTCCTTCTGGCTCCAGCATGGTGGTGATCTTCTCCTGCTTTGGTGGCTCTCAGTTCACACTGGTCCCACTGTCCTCCTCCCTGAGTCTGGACACTGCGATGGACCTTGGCCCCCACCACACCCAAGGTTTGGTCCCTTTAAGTCACCAACTGTGACTCTATGTCTTGGGCATCAGCTGCCACAACAGCCTCCATGAGGTGCTGTCTGTTTTCCCCCTTGCAATGGATTCTTCTCCTGGCACAACTGCCTCGGGTATTTCGCAGTGCACTCGTTGTAGTTGGAAGCCATTTTCTTCATCCCTAATCTATGGCTATTCTAGTTTGCACCTGAAAAAAAAAATAAAAAACAGGTAGAGAACTTAGACTGTAACCACAAGATATGTTTCTTTTTTTTTTCAGATCACTGCCTTATTTTGTGTGTGAACCATTACCGTTTATCAATCTGAAACACTGGACTGTTAATTCTCGTGTCACCAAATAATTTCACAGTATCCAACCAAATCTTTTTTTTATTACAGCACTGCAAAGCAAATCTTTTAGATCGTACCACTGCCAACCAGATCTGTCACAAATTCACTCCGGGGGTCAGGCTCTCTGCTCCTACAGTGCCAAACCTCAAAGTGCAATAGGTGAACGGGAGACAAACAGGGTAACCCTCCTGTCTGTTTTGGGTATGAACAACTACCAGTCTTGAGTCCTGGGGTCAAATATGAACCCTTTTTCACTAGCACACCCAGGTAACAGGTCCAGATATTACACCCACTTCGGGGAAATATAGTGCAATACTTAGCCTAGCGGGTACACAACCGGGTTCACAATCCCCCTTCCGACTCAAGTGAGACCTTGGTATTTTCCTTAACTTGGTTCATATGGTAACACACTGTAAGCACTTAACAGCTCTGTTAGAATTATCAACACTTTCCCTGCATTCATACTCAAAATGAGGAAAAGTTTCAGGCAGGATTTCAAGGAAAACAAAATTTACTAAAATTAAAAATAGTAAATGAAATACAAACCCCAGAACATATAACATTAATGTTACAGTCAAATAAGGTAATGGAAATTACAAAAACCAAATGCCTTTTTACTGAGAAGCTGATCCTACTCCAGTAAATAGTGATGCTGAATTTGCCCAACTTTGGTATAAGTGCTTCTTGATAGTCCAGAAGTGAAAGTGTCTCTTTAAAGTCCAACACAGTTATGCTGTCTTGTAAAGTTGGAATAAGAGTGTGTTCTCTCAGGAGTCCAGAAATAAAAAGCACAATGTTCCCTCAGCCTTGACAATATCAGTGAGGGCAAAAGGGTCCTACCCAGTTTGTGAGGTCACAGTTCTGTGGTGATGCTGGCTGTGAGGTCACTCTCATTCCTGTATAGCAAATTAGTCTCATGCATCTGCATGTTGCTAAGCATCCCACTTTAAAAAAAATATCCTTTTTTTAATTAGTGAGCCTGTTTTATGGCAGGTCAGAATTACCCCTTTGATCTTCAGAGGAACATTCCTGAAAGCTATTTCTCTTAGTGGTGAGATGTTTCACAGGTAACTGTCATAATTGGCTTACCTTCTGATGTAAAAAAAAATGCAGTCTGTTATGACCAGTTTCCTGGGTTCACAGTAAATGCTGGTTTTACAACTTCTACAACCTGGTTTTATTATAGTCCCAGGAAGTCAGCTTTTACAAGCTAGCTGTGACAACAAGCAAGGCCAGCACTTTTTTCTTTTAAAAATCCAATGTCCCATGAGGTTGTTCTGCTTGGCCTGTGTTTCTAAGCAGAAGTCTAAACACAGATTTATATCACAGATATAATACAAATAATAACAAGCACATGGTTATTCATCAACATGACCTACTACTGCATGTAATAATATGGCTTCAAGCCCTACTGAGAGGGATACTCTTTGACATGTGTGTAAGCCCCTTGCCCTCTTTGTGGGCTTACCTTTGTTGAGCTATGCCCCCTGTTGTCTTTGCTGTCTGACTTCTGACTCCAGTCCCCTGGACTGCCAGAATCAGGATTGAAGGGCTTTGTTCAGGAGCCCCCAAGTGGGATGTGGGCTGGGGCTCCGACCCCGATCTTCATGGCAGCCACTGCAAGAGTCCTTTGGTCCTTGGTCCCTTGGGGAGAATGGGGCCAAGGTCCAGTGTGCTTTTTGTGCCTCCAGACATATGGAGACTTGTTTCCCTGTTTGGTGTGCATCTAAGGCTTAGCTGGGATATAAACAGTAATGGCCACACACGCAGACGTCCACACATACTTGGCCATCCTTAAAGGAGCACAGTTCCCAATCCGGCCATGCAGTCATAAATTTAAGGATATTCCCAGCTCCAGGACAGGCAGTGGAGCCAGGATGTATGTTACTCCGGGTGTATTATTAGTGGTCTCCTGGCCCCAAATAGACAGTGGGACCAGGAACAGCATGTGTGTGGTGTGCATGCACACTGACAACTCATGAAGGTGCAAAAATGGCATTTTTCCTTTTGGGAGCCCTGACAGGCAAACGGTACTCCTGTCAGACAATTTGGGAAATTCCCTGGCTCGATCACAGTAAGCAATACCAGGGCACACATTTTGTAGCCACTGAATGGACTTATTATAAAATGTGTAGGATGCAAGCATCAGGCAGCAATATGTAAATCAATATGGTGGCCCCCAGTAATTCACCCTGCCACTGGGGTTGCTGGCAAAGGGTGAAAGGTCAACCCCTGTTGCCTGGGAAATTGTTAGCTGATCAGGTGGCGAGAAAAGGGCTGCTATATAATGGATTGTGCTCTAAGATCTGGGAAGAGTGGGAGCCAAGACAGGAGAGATGGAGATGGCTTTAGGAGGGTGGCATGAGCCAGTAGTCTAGCTGTGTGCTGATAGGCCCTCTGAGTTCATAGCAGAGCCTTAGACAGAGTGTCTACAAGCCATTTTGTCTCAGTCAGGCGGTGATTAGATTGCTTACCTGTGTTTCCCAGTGAGAACTTATGTGAAATGCTGTTCTCCATTTTTCAAGTTCCTGTAAACCTACTGAAACTGTTTGACTTGTTTCCTAGCCAGGAAGAAAAGTGATTTGAGCTGGGTTGGAGACTGTTATTAGCCCATTTGTGTTTATGTGGCAGTGGATCCTGTGTATCCAACTGAACATCCAGGGTGACCACAAGCCTGCCAGGTACCCTGGTCTGACTAAAGGGCTGAGAGGTGAAGACGTTGAAAGGCCTGAGGGGCAAAGATGACAAAAGGCCCGAGGGGTTATGATGGTGAAAGGCCCGAGTTGCAAAGATGATGAAAGGCCCATCACGGGTGAAGCGTCCTGCACCTGCTCAAAATCTTCAACCCGAAGCTGTGTTTCTTGAGGGACTGCCAGCTGCACTCAGAGCAGTACTGCCAAGCTTTATCCTTCCACAGCACCCCCTGAAGTCTTAAAAAAATTGTGAGTACCTCTGAGCTGTGGCCCCGAGGATATTTTTTCAAAAGATAGTCAGTTTAGTTAGATAGAAAGAGGGTGAAGTCCTAGCCAGGAATTTGTAATCTGCAGGAAAAGCCCAGGCAGAAGATTATAAAAATCACCCATTTACCTTTTTGTGGTATCCATTTCAGTCCCTTCACTGAAGTTCAGTTTTTAAGTTCAGAACTGTTGTATCCCAAAGTATCTGACTTTACATCATCTGACTGGCCACCAGCATCCTGGTGAGGTACCCACTGCAACAGACAGTAACAATTTCTACAGCCATGGGAGGAAAGCCGGGTGCACCCGGGTGGTATTGGACCGTATGGGGTTTACAAATGGTAAAACAAAAACAAAAGTGTGTTGTTATGTTTTTGCTTCCTCCTTACCTCTGCCCTACAAAGAATCCAAGGTTAATTCATTTTACAATTGGTGTTCAAGATTATTGCTTTGTGTGTATTGCTACTGTGTGGGGAAAAAGCAACTGCGTGTGGGACGGAAAATAATATTTGCTCCTTTGGGGAGGTTGGGGCCACACTGTGTAGCCTTTATACACTCTGCCCCAGGTGGAGGCACCAAAACTCATTTCTGTTATTCAGTTTGTATACTGCACCCAAAAGAACCCAGGCCGACCCCAAGGTAGGTCAGTGTGTGAGGGGGCGCCGGGTGCACACATCAGAGAGACCTCCCTTATTTATGTACCAGTTACTACACACTGAAAAAACATGATGTGTGTGAACTTTTCAAAGAGAGCCTGGCTAGCTCAGTCAGTTAACATCAGACTTGGTTCCTGTCTGAGTAGAGGTTATATCTGTAAATGACAAAGTATTCCATCAAGCAAATTTACTTCTAGTGAAAACATACTATGGTGTACATACAAGCATACAAGTGTTAGTTGCACTACATGCCTTTAAAAACAACGTTGCTCACAAGAGTCTGGTTTGCCGTATTTGTAATAGGGTATATTAATTCATATATATTTATCAGTAACATTGTAATTACAGGTTAGAATGAACATTTAGGTCAAGATGGCCACTGAACAGCAAGCAAGGAGCTGAGGGAGCTCTTCAGCCTGTAGAACAAGACCCCGCATTAACCCAGTCCTGCAAACAGACAAACTGGTCATCATGAGAAGTAAAGGCTCCAGGAAGCAGGAGACGGGTAAAGTGGAGTCTGCAGACATCTTGCTGTACTGCAAGAAGTAAACAAAGATGCCCCTGAACCAACAAGCGGGTGGGTCGAGAAGCTGGGATGGCAAAATTATATAATTGCCAGGAGTGGAGTGGCTTCCAGTGGGCCAGTCCAAAAGGATCACCCAGACCTCTTATTGACTGAAAGGTGACAATGTTTTGGACCCCTAAATAAAAAACTAAGCTCAATCCAGACTATCAACACCCAGATTAACTCCTAAATTTCTGATCTGGACAAACATATCACTCAAGTAGAAAGCAGAGTGGGTGTAAATGAGGACAGCTTGGCACCATTGGAGATCCTCATAACAAATGACAAGAAAACCATAACCCCCTCCAACAAAAGATCAGTTGGTTGGAAAATCAAAGCAGGCGGGGAAATCTGTAATTAGTGGATTTACCTGAGGGTGGGGAGAGTAAATATCCTGAGAAATTCTTTAGTGAGCTGTTCAAATGCTTTCTTGCTCATGATGGCTATAAGGGATGCACAGAGATTGATCAGGATCATAGAGTTCTGCAAAGGTGCCTGGCACTAAAAGACAAAAACACGATTTGTCTTGATGAAGTTCCACCACTGTAATGATAAAGAGCTCATGATGAAAAAAGCCTAAACAGAAGAGGGAGTAAGATATAAAGATGAACTACTGGAAATTTATCCAAAAATCAGTTCCAAGCTAGTTGGACGCAGAAGGGAGTTCGTAGAGATCAAGGACTTGTTAAAATCTAAGAATATCCTCTTCACATTCCTAATGTCAGCCAAGCTGAGAATTATGATGAACAGCAAACAAATATTTCTTACAGAGCCATGGAAAGCCAAAGATTACATCACCTCCCTAAAATGAAGATCTTCCACAGGGACTCTATGATTCAGGGAATAGAGTCTCACCTACAACAGAGCAAAAATACAAAAGTTGTGGTCAGGTGCCTTCCAGGATCATCAGCGCACAGGGACACTAACCGCATTGAGAAAATAGTACATGACACTGGGATAAAACCGCACATCTTAATCCACCTAGGCACTAACGTCCTGGCCAATCATTCAGTGGAGGACACCAAGAGGCATTTGATCTCTTTAGGTGACAAACTTTCTCCTATTTTGTCCACTGTCTCATTCTCTGAGATTCTTCCAGTATGGGAAAAAGGAGCTAGCAGGAAGAAGATCAGAGATAAAGACATCTCTGAGCTCAACAATTGGCTTAGAGACTGACGTGCAGAGAGAGGCTACAAATGCATAGGGGACTGGAATACATTCTGGGGAAAAGCAATTCTTTTGACATGATGGCCTGCACCTCACCATGGAGGGCACCTAGGTGCTAGGCCAGAAATTTGACATTTTCATTTCTAATTTAAATTAGTTAATAGGGAGTAGGCAGCAGCACCCAAGGAACCACAGGGGACCACTGTTGCCACTCCCCAGCAATCTCCTATGAACACACAACCAGATCAAGATAACACAAACTCACACCTTATCGGCACACTTAAGGATGCTACAAGGCTACTTAGTATAAAGACAATGTCTCCTGCAAATATAGAGAAAAAGGGAAGCTCCACAGTGATTAAGTCTAACCAAGGAAGGTGAGTATTATGCATCAGTGCTTGTAATCTGGTGAACAAAATCCCGGATCTCTCCACCATAATGGCGGAGGCAGACCTGGACTGGTTCGCTGTCACAGAGACATGGTTTACTGAAAACCACACCTGGGATGTAGCAATCCCAGGATACACACTATTCTGAAGAGACCACAAAGGTAAGAAAGGTGGAGGAGTAGCAATGTATGTGAAAAACAGCATCAGTGCTATGGAAACCCAGGGACATAGCAGCAATGTGGAGGTCCTCTGGGTCACCCTTGGAGCAGGAGGTAAGTACTCTATCCAGATTGGGGTTATATACAGATCCCCAGCCCAGCATAAAGACTTGGACGGAGAATTCCTGGAGGCCATCCTACAGATGGCAAACAAAGGAGAACTTCTGCTGGTCGGTGATTTCAATCTACCGGATGTGGATTGGATTTCACACACGGCCTCTACAGAAAGGAGTAGAGAATTCCTCCTAGCACTAACTGGAGCAGGACTAGGACAGTTAGTGACCACACCAATGTGAGAGGAAGCTATGCTGGACCTTGTGCTCTCAAATAGTGACAGGTTCTCTGACACAACGGTGGGCAGCAATCTGGGTACCAGTGACCATAGGACCATCTGGATCTCCATTACCAGTAAAGAGAAAGTCAACCACAGCAAACTCAAGGTCCTGAATTTCAAAAAGGCTGACTTTACTCAAATGAGGGCTGCCATAAAACAAATACTTAGCAAGGAAACAGGGGACACAGTGGAACAGAGGTGGAAAGCTCTGAAGGAAGCTTTACTCACAGTAACTGCCCAGTGCCCGAAGCAGCTCTCTAAGTCAAGAAAAAGGAGGAAACCACTATGGTATACCAAGGATGTAGCAACAAAAATAAAGGATAAAAGGAAAGCATTTAAGAGATTCAAAGATACTAACAATGAGGCAGATATGGAAGTCTACAAAACCAAGCTAAAAGAAGTAGGAAGGCAGTAAGGGCAAGCAAAGCCCAGACAGAAGAAAGAGAATTGCACAAGGAGTGAAGAAGGGCAACAAAACATTTTATAGATACATCAGAGTAAAAAGGAAAACAAAAGGAGGCATTATAAGAATAGCAACCAAAGATGGCAAACAGGCAGAAAATGCTAACGAAAAAGCAGAGATTCTAAATAGTTTCTTCTGCTCAGTCTTCACAAAAAAAGACAATGGCAATGGACCCAAAATGCAAAACACAGGCAGACCCACCATAGAAGCAGATTCTGGACCATTTACAAAAGACAGTATCCTAAAAGAGCTTCTCAAATTAAAAGCAAATAAAGCAATGAGTCCTGATGAAATCTACCCTAGAATTCTGAAGGAGCTGGCATGGGAAATTGCAGGCCCACTGGCAGAATTACTTACACAGTCTCTAGAGAGCGGGGAAATACCTCAGGACTGGAGAAGGGCCACAGTGGTACCCTTGCACAAAAGTGGAAGCAAGGAGGAGGCTGGAAACTACTGGCCAGTGAGCTTGACCTCAGTAGTGGGGTAGCTTATGGAGTCCCCACTTAAGGAAAGAATAATGAAGTTCCTTACAGAAACAGGGCAGCTAGATACTAAACAGCATGGATTTACAGCAGGATGGTCATGTCAAAAGCATATGATCGAATTCTTTGACTGGGTCTCCAAAATAGTGGATCATGGAGGGGTGGCAGACATAGTCTATTTAGATTTCAGCAAGGTTTTTGACTCTGTCCCCCATAGAAGATTGGTCAATAAACTAGAGCACTCCAGGTTAGGGCACAAAATAGTCAAGTGGGTTCAAAACTGTCTCAGCAATGCAACACAGAGGGTCATAGTCCATAGAACACTGTCTAGTGAGGGAAGGGTGATCTGGGGTGTGCTTCAAGGATCTGTCCTTGGCTCAGTCCTCTTCAGTATATTCATCAGTGACATTACTGATGGCCTGCAGGGTAAGGTATGCCTGTTTGCAGATGACACAAAGCTCTGCAACAAGGTAGATACAATTGAAGGAAAGGCAGCAATGGAAGCAGATCTAAAGAGCCTAGAAGCATGATCTAGGGGCTGGCAGTCAAAATTCAGTGCCAAAAAGTGCAAGGTCATGCACCTAGGTAAAGGAAACCCAATTAAAACACACACTTAGTGAAAAATTAACAGAAACAAAACTTGAACGGGACCTCGGAGTACTTATTTCTGATGATTTAAAGGTAGGAAGACAATGTGAAAAGGCGGTGCAGAAAGCTAGTAGCATTCTTGGATGTATTGGTAGGGGCATTACAAGTAGGAAGCAAGAGGTCATACTCCCTCTGTACAGGTGCTTGGTGAGCCCACATCTCAAGTACTGTCTACAGTTCTGGATACCACACCTAAAAAAGGACATAGACCACTTGGAGGCTGTACAGAGGAGAGCTACTAAAATGGTACAGGAACTGCACCAGAAGGAATATGAATGTAGACTACAGCAACTGCACATGTACACCCTTGAGCAAAGGATAAATGGGGGAATAAGATAGAAACCTTCAAAGACATAAAGGTCATAAATAAGGCCCCAAATTACCTTTTTGGCCTGGGCCATGCCCGTAAACAGTCCCTTGGATCAATGTACCTACCCGGTTAACAAAGTCACAGATAAATAAATAAAATAAGGTACTAGCAGAAAACCTCTTTCACAAAATGAAACCACGCAAATGAGGGGTCACAGGTTGAGACTAACACGGGGTATGATTAAAACCAACATTCGTAAGTTCTACTTCACAGAGAGGGTAGTGAACCCATGGAATAGCTTACCACCAGAGGTTGTGGAGGCCAAAGCAGTCACTGCTTTTAAGTTAGTGTGGGACAAGTACTGCAGTAATCTCAGAAGAAGAACAGAATGGGGGGGTAGGCAATCTGGGCAAATTCGATGGATCACACAGTCCCCTTCTGCCGACACATTCTTATGTTCAGAGTAATTACTCAGAACTGCTACTGAATTAGAACATTGCTTTCTAGTGGGACAGATAATGTCTGAACTAATAGGGTCGGGGAGGATATGTCATACATTTAATCTTCTCTTTGTTTTTCTAACTGAATGGGGTGATTGTGTTTGGGATACAGAGTGGGTCTCCTTTGGCTACTTGCCTCTCCATCCTTCATCATTGAAATGAAGGTCACAGACACTCAGAAAGAGGATCAAGGTGGGATACTACTCTTATTAATGAGGGTCACATTCCCAAACAAGGAGGGACAGCAGCAGAACACAATGCAAATGGTGATATCCCCATGTACAAATACTATTTTGTGAAGAAAGATTGAAAGACATTATGAATTTTGGCCATAAAGTTTGAATCTATAGGATTCCTCTGAGCAGGCAGCACCTTTCTTATGGGGGATGGATGAGGGGCAGGCGGCTTTGGTGGGTGAAATGAGGGATGTCCTGTGTGATCAGGAAAGGTTGAGAGATGCATCCCGGTAGAGCAAACGCTGAGTGCTTGTGGCCTGGTGCAAGAGGATGGCCTAGCTAAGACAAGCCATGGTAGAGTGGAGGGTGGGAGTCAGCTGCATGGTGAGGAGGCTTTGGGCCCCTCAAGCATAGCACAAAGTTTTGGTGGAGGGCTCACAGAGCAGAGGTACCATAATGGGGCCCTCCCATGGGTGGTTCTGGCATCAGACTGCAACAGTGGTATTGCATATCAGGCATCCTTGCCGTGCAGTCCCAACTACAGTAAATCAACCCATAAGGGAGGGCATCAGCTGGTCTGGGGCATTTACGCTTTCCGCTGCCTAAAGGAGTGGTGTGTGTGTTTTGGTCGGTGTCCCCATGTTTCTGTCTTGTGAACCCTGTGTAATCTTTTCTTTCTTTTTTTTTTAAATAGCAGTACAAACAGGGGTTTATTTTAATAAGGGGACTTGGGATTGGGCTGCCAGTCATCATAATGACCATTGTGTAGCTTGCATGCCCACACCATGGTTGTGCTGCTCGAGGCAGCGACAGCTGGAGGCATGAACCAGCAAGACTGTGACTTTCATGCTCGAAATGACCCTGCACAAACATGCTTTCTCACCCAGTGTGAGCCAGCATCCTACTAAGTTACTGCAGATGCCAGTCAGCTATTTTTGGCAGAGTGAATTTAGAAAGCAGTTGCACTTAAACAGAAGTGAAACTACAAGGCACAAATTGTTCATGCAGCTTGAAGCAAATGAAAGTGTTTTGCATGCTTTGCAGATTTAAATGTAATTGTACTGTCAGATAGGGTGCAAAATACTCATATGCGTTCTGTCATGAGACAGCAAACATTATCTACATTGTGCTCTGGTTGTGTGGAAAGAGGGGGTGAACACGTAGTGACAGCAGGATTAGTGACGGTACTGAAACACACAATCATTGCTACAGTCAGACAAGATTTCATAGTGTATGCATGTGACTAAGGAATGAGAGTGCGGGCGCTGTGGTCCAGTTGACGGTATCCCTTTAAGCAGGCCCATGCAGTTTGGGAGGGTGGTGGGCTCACTAATGCCCCGCTGACACATGTCCATCCTCCGAACAGCCACAGGCACACAAAAATTTAAATAAATTAAACCTAATTTGATATAAGCAAGCTGAACTGAACTAAAGTAACTAAACTCACATTGCATTAGGTCATGCTCAACACAATCACGATTGAAGCTGGTTTGGGTGGTGATGTCATGGGGGTCTCCCCCCCCCCGCAGTCACTGTGCAGGATCTGCAAGCTATGGACACTAGCCGTGACTGTGGGCTCCTCTGCTACAGGCCAGTTTCAGTGCCCGTTTCCAAAGGGCAACTATAGGAGGGGCTAGAGCCCTCCTCACTGAAACATAAGTGGAGGTCTGTACAAGCTGCCCAAGAGGGGGTTCATATGATCTCCAGCACAGGAATACATCTGCCCGCTGTGCACCAGGGGATTTGCCAGGGGATGGGGGATCAGTTTTATGTCTGACAGGGGGCTACCTCCAGGGCACCACTCTGATTCCCTCAAGGTGCTACAGAGTTGAATAAGCCCTGTGAATGGGACAGTACAGGTCCAACTGCATGCACAGATAAACACAAGACAATTATCCTATGCTGCCAAAGTCAACCTTCCTCTAAGCAGTGTACTTGACCCGAGAACCACCACCTTTTCTTTTTTTTTCTTTTCTTTTCTTTTGCCCTAGCAGGGATAAATATGAGACAAGTTGTCTGTGCTGCCAAAGTCAGTCTCCTTCCTCTAAGCAGTGCGTTTGACCCTAGAACCACCACCTTTCCTATCCTTTTCTTTTCCCTTAGCCTCAAGACAAAGAATGGAGGCTAATTCTAAAAGTGGATTGAACTGGTCAAATGATTGGGATCACAGCCCACACTTCCTGTACCTTTGGTTTTTCTTCTACTCTACTAATCATATTCTTATCATTCTTTTGGTTTTTTTCTCTCTCCATTTCTTATTTTTTAGTTTTTTGTGTTTTCTAATTTTTCATACAATCAGGGTCACTGTTCTAAGTGACTTCAAGTGTAGGTACTTCAAGACTAAACGGGTCCTCACAGCTATTTATGTTGGATGTATATTTTGTGTGTTTTTGTCTATGTCTATATGTTGTCATGTATGGTACATAAACAGTCAGTAGGATGCTTTGATTATTTGGAGGAAGGGGATGTTCCAGGTGACAGGAAGCCCCCTGGAGTTCCATTGAGAGGGAGGCTTAAAAACCACAGACAGAGTAATGATCGATCACACTGGTATCAAAAATGGGAGGGAAACTCAACCTAATGACATGAAATATGAAAGTCCTAAACCACCCCATTAAATGCAAGAAGGTCCTAGCATACTTTAGATCATAACATGCAAACATTGTGTTTTTGCAAGAAATGCACATGCTAGACACAGAACACAAAAAATTTAAATCAGAATAAGAGTGGGTGGGATAGGTATATTAACACCTCCTTCTCCACGCATGCCAGGGAGAAGCAAGCCTTGTGCATAAAAACCTTCCCCTACAGGTGTAATAGCTTTCTGCAGACACTCTGGGAGGTAGATGATAGTGGTAGGTGCCTTATATGGGGCTCCACTGGTGTTGCTCAACATGTATGCCCCCAACTATGATGATACTCAGTTCTATCAGGAACTGATATTGAAGCTAAGCCATACCAGAGGCCATACTGTCTGTGGAGGCAATTTTAACCTAGTCCTAGATGAAATAATGGACTGGTCCTCCACAAGGCTTTATCAAATTAGAAAAGCTGTAAGGGTGCTGAAAATCTAACTGGAAGGTGAGGGATTGAGGGATCTATGGAAAGTACAACACTCTACAAAAAAAGGCTACTCTTTCTAGTCTGCAGTCCATGAATCCCACACCAAAATAGACATGTTCATGAGCTCAGTGGAGGTGCTACAAGGAATACACCATATAAAATGCCAGTTCTGCTCAGGGACTATGTTCCTCTCCAGCTGGAATTAGAAATCCATCAGGACACACCAGGTAATGCACAGGTTTGGAAGATGGACCCTCTGATCCTGCACCGACAAAACTTCATGTACAAATGAGCCAGGAAATACAAGACTTATGGGCCCTTAATAAAAATTCAGTGAATGACTTTGAGGTGGCTTTGGACATGCTAAAAGTCATCATCCGAGGCAGAGTGATAGCATATATTAATAAGCTAAAGAACGAAAACAAAAAACAAATGGAAGTCATAGAAATGAACATCAAGCAGACAGAGAAACAATTTAAACATACAAGAGACATAGAACTACATAGACACAGACAATTAGTAAAACTAAGATCAGAATACAACGAACTGACAACTAGAAAGGTAGAAAGGGCACTAGGGTACCAAAGGGCCAGGTTCTATAAGGCTGGGAATAAATGCAGCCAGCTGCTAGCATACCAGTTGAAACAAGAAGGGCTACAACACCACATAGAAATCATTTAGGAGGGGGGGGGGAAGCTGACCAGTCAAAATAAACCTAAACAATACCTTAGTCCAATACTTTCAGACTTTATATATGGTAGGTAGGGGAAACCCCCAGTTGGACCTGGAAGGGGGGCTAGATATACATACAAATTTATAGAAACTCACAGAGGTGGACAATAATGGCCTAGAAGCTGACCTCTGGAAACAGGAGGTGATCAGGGCTATTGTACACCTGACTGTGCGTAAGGTGCCAGGCCCAAACGTCCTCCAGATAGACCTATATAAGAAGCTTGGTCTGGCTCTGCTAGGGCCACTGTTTGAAACTCTTGCCAATACCTTTGAAATGGGACAGCTCCCACAGTCATTTTCAGAGGCCAGAATAAATCAGTGATCCCTAAGCCTGGCAAACCTAAAGACTTAATTGTCTCATACCATCCCATTTCTCTGCTAAATGCAGACTTAGATTTACACAAAATCTTAGCTTTAAGGCCAGAGCAGGTGTTACCCATATTAGTGCACACCAGACCAAGCAGGTTTTGTGAAGGGATGGGGAGAACAGTCCAGCCTAAGGACAGAAGACCTGCAGGTGTTGGCTTAAGGGCAGAAGCAGGTGGCTGATTGCCTTGTGGTGGTCTCACTCGATGCTGAGAAGGCATTTGATGAGATTGAGTGGGACCACCTCTGGACCACAGTAGGTCACATGGAGTTTGGAGAGAAATATACAAAATGGGTTCAGGCTATCTACAATCAACGGTGGTTATACAAACTAATGCATGAGTATTTGGACCCTTCAGGATTGGAGGGGGTATGAGAGAGGGATGCCCTATCTAAGTTGAGCCTATCTTGTACTAATCTGCAGGAGAACAGGTAGCAGGTGGGGGAGGATGAATCAGGGGAAAATTAGAAAAAGCAGGGAAAGGGGATTGCAGCAGAACCCTATCTAAGATTAACCTATCTTGTATTAACCTGCAGTGGAACCGGAAGCAGGTGGGAGATGGTGAATTGAGCAGGAATTAGGAAAAGCAGGGAACATCCAAAATTGTAAGTGTATAGGACAGAATATGGAAGTGAGAGGGAACAGAGCCAAGAGTATGTGGGGAGAAAGGGGAATGCACAGGCAGCAAGACTGAGTGGGGAGGGTATTGTACTGCAATAACTGTGGGGCAGCAGTCTTTCTGGGAACAATATGGAACACAGAGGTGTGTCCAGTGTGTAGGAGCTTAGAACAGCTAAGGGCATAAGTAAGGCAACTCAGATGGGAGTTGAGAAGAACTGAGTGGTGGACTGAAGGAATTGGGCAGTGGGGAGGGAGGCAGGGGGAAGGGCCCAGGGGAGTGAGGGTGTCGGGAAGAGGAACAGATGAGGCAGAATCACCCAGTACTCAAGGGTAACCCTTCCTCAGAAGGCCAGGGTACCCAGGGACAGACACACCAAACAAAAGAAGTAAGCACTCACTGTATGTGGTTGTCTTCTCTCATGTGTGAGAAAAAGTTCTTTATTTGTGAGTCAAAAATATCAGAAATGTGCAGGCAAATGACCACTGTACCCCAGCGCTTCAAACCCTCTCCAGTTTCTTCTTCAAGGACCCTCCTGAGAAAGAAACAGAGAGGTCTTGAAGCGCAGGGGTAAAGCTGTCATTTGTCTGCACATTCCTGATTTTTTGACTCACAAATAAAGAAATTTACCTTGCACATGAGAGGAGACAACCACATACGGTGTGCGTTTGCTTCTTCTGTTTGGTGTATTCCACTACTTTTTTTGCTAGTTGCTGCTCCTTTATTCATTTTGTGCTGGTTCACTTTTGTGAGTTGGGTACCCTGGGAAAGAGAATGGCAGGTGGTAGGGGGAAGGGGTTGAAACTTAGGAGTTTCAAAAGGAGTGAGAACACCAAGAGGGGTACCCTTATCAAACAGATTTGGCCCCCTGTCTGGAAAGGGGAAGCAGGAGGTGAGATAAGAAATCTGGGTAGACTATGGGGGTACAGGGACAAGGAAGGGGGATCAAGACCATGCAGGGAAATAAAGGAAGGCAGGGGAAAAGAGGTGAGCCTAGAGGAGTTGAAGGAGACAGGGAAAAAAGGCTTGGACTAGAGGGAGAGAGGCATTAGTGGGGATAGGCAGTCATGAAGAATGGGAGGGGTTTGGAGGGGAAGGGAGGCACAATTGGGGGGAGTGAAGATGGCAGGGGGACACTAACTAAAATCATAAAATCATGGAGAAGTAAAGTGAGCAGACATCTTCTACAGAGGGGGATGGGATGGAGGGGAACATGGTTGAGGGGGACGTTAGGGTGATAATCATTGGGGACTCCATGATTAAGGGCATTCACTGGGGAAGGAAGGGGGACAAGGATGCAAAAATGAAAGTGATGTGTATGCCTGGAACAACAGCAGGGAGAGAGGGTCCAAAGATAGAGGAGGTGGTAAAAGGGAGTAGGGAGAAATTAAGCATAATTAGTCACCTATGCATCAACGACTTAGCGGAGGAGGAGGTAGAGGTGGTAAAAAGTAGGTTCAGGGAGTTGGGGAAGACCTGCAGGGAGGTGACAAGATCACTGGCATTCTTGCAGACAATCCCAGTGCCCATAGCTAGCACAATAAGGGAAATTAGGATAGAGGAATTCAACACATGGTTGAGGGACTGGTGCAAGGAGGAGGAGGAGGGGTTTGACTGCATAGGAGACTGGGGGGGGAGATACGGTCAAATAAATCTCTCTATGCACAGGACAGACTACATCTCAACAGGGGGGCTCAAGGGTACTCAGAGAAAAGTTGGGGGATATATTACTCATAAGGTTAATTTAAACTACTGGGGGAGGAGGAAGGCCTAAGTGCACAGAGACCCCAAGAGGTGGAAATGAATGGGCATCCCTCCCATACTAGTAGAGTGGGACAGAAGGGGGAAGGGGGAGCAGGGCAGTTTGATAATGGGGGAGGGGGAAGCATATGGAGGCAAGAAAGAAACTGATAATGGAGGAAACTGTAGACCTGCCTGACCTACAGTCCCTAATGTGGACCACCATCTTACAGTATAAGGGAAATAAGTATTTACTCATGCTTGCTATAATGTATTATGTAATATTTACTGGCTAGTGCCAATTAACAACTGCTGGCACAACCTCACAATCTCCGTAATTCACACATGTGAATTACAGAGTTCCATAAACCACAGTTTCAAAAATAGCTGCTAGTGTACCTCAGCACCTGTATGAGAGACTGTCCTCACACTGGCCATTTGCTTGCGCTCACTCTAAAAAAACGCCAGTGCGAAAGACAATCTTCTCTGAAAAATGCAAACCGCAAATGCTGTATCTTTCACAGAATGGGCAAACTACTTTTTATTTCAAAAAATATCAGTCTTCTAATCAAGTCACAAAGAAGAGCACCCCGTTTCAGGTACCAACCCTGCTTACAGTTTGGCCAATTTTGGCAACACTTCAGTTTGGGGCTCTTAAAGGAGTGGCTTCTGAACAGCAAGATAAAGTGAAGCCAATCAATGATACATTTCTCTTTCTTTCCAAGCACTCTACTCTAAGCTTTATCTGTGCCATTAATTTATAGTTTAGAGGCAATTGGGAAACTTTTGCTGATGGAATGCCTTTCAGTAAACCAAAAAGTGAAAGTGAAATTAAAGCCGCTCTGTTTTACAAACTAAAGCTCCTTCTTGTTGTGACTCTGTTCAAATATCTATGCATTTTTGCTTTAACCAGTAAATATAAAAAATAAAACATGGAGAAGTCTGAGAACTCAGATTTTATGCACGTCCTCGGTGTGTGATGCCCAGATAAAACCCTTGGGCTTCACCCTCAGGGTTTATAGGGTATCCCACACCTTGGGTGTGCATAAAATCCTTGTTAGCCACACTTCCCCATGAATTATTCCATATGTGTTACATTTGTGGTCTTAGAGTGCCACCTACAGTTATTAGCTGTAATGCTATAATCTGCATATTCTATCAATCAGTCCATTGTAACCAAAAGTAGCGTTGGTCAGCATAATTGCTTATCTTTGTGTACATGCAAAACCTAATAGCCTTGGGTGCGAGCTGCCCAACTCAGCCATCAATAGAAATGTTTTGTTTAGCTTTTCTACTATGCAGATGAGCACGTTACCAGGTACCTGACCTTGTTATCTCTGAGTATATAATTTTGTGTAATACTGTTGTCCTCGGAGTTTTTCCTGTAATGACACCAGGTGTTCAGAGGTTCTAGACTCACAGCTATGGCAAGCTGTCCTTTTTATACATATTGGGTAATAAACCTTCTGTTCTTCAACACCTGTCCCTTTGTAGTGTTTTGCCATCAGGTTTAGATCCTGCTTTGACCCCAACAAAATGATGGGGGCTCAGACTCAAAGTGGAGGGTGGTGTCCCTAAATGCACTAAATCTCAGAAGCAAGATGGATGACCTACAAGAACTACTTGCTGAGGGGAGAGTGGACATTGCAGCAATAACTGAGACTTGAGCCACACCTTACCACAGCTGGAACCTCTCAATTCTGGGATACAAACTTCACATAAGGGACAGAATGGTAGGCAATGGAGGAGGGGTGGCAGTATTCTTTAGGGAGGGTAGAACAAGTAGAAGGGAGGAGGCAGAAGAGAGGAGGGTGGAGGCAATGTGGGTCTAATTACAGACCAGCAGAGCGAGAAAGGTAAGGTTGGGGGTGGTGTACAAACCACCCAATCAGGATGAAGAATTGGACAAGGACCTGAGTTCACAAATTCTGAGGTCTGCGGAGAAGGGTGAAGTGGTAATAGTGGGGGACTTAAACCTGCCCAGGGTGGACTAGAGTGTACCGAGCACATGTGCCAACGGTCAGAAAATTCTAAAAGTGATTCAGAGTGAGTTCCTGACTCAAGGTGTCACTGAACCCACACGGGAAGAGACAATCCTTGACCTGGTGCTCAAAAACTGACAGCATGTACAGGACATTACAGTTAGACACTGGCTGGACGTGACCATCACTCTGTGTAGTTCCGGTGGATGTGGGCAGGGAAAGTCTCCCCACTAAGACCAAAATCATGGACTTTAGGAGGGCTGACTTTAGCAGAATAGGAGAAGTACTAAAAAGGCACCTAGTGAAAATTACAGTGACTATGGAGATGGACCAAAAATGGGCTCTTATTAAGGAAAGCTTAAGGGCTGTGATGGAGGAGTGTGCTAGATACAACAGGAAGAACTCCAAGGTTAAAACACCTGGACTTCCGGTGGCATCATGGAGGAGTAGACAGCAGATCTACGGGAGCTCCTCCACCATAAAAGAGAAAAATCGCCATAAAATTGGCACCAAAACTATAAAAGCTACAGATCTCAGCTATTAAACAATTATACAACAAGTGGTGAGTGTTAAAAGTTGTGCTTTTCCCGAGATGGCTCGCAACACCTGCAATAGATTTCAACAATTGCAGGAGGATGAGGAGTGCGACGAAAGCAGCCTTTTTGACCTTCAGTCCATTTACAAAATGCAAATAACAGTGCCTCTGGATGAGGGGAGAAAACTGAAGGGAGGCAAGCAAACTCAAGAAAAGTGTTCCCCCCTAATGAGCACAGTTTTGGAAGCAATAAAGGATTTTCATGCAGAAATGAAGGAAATCCTGCAAGAATTAAGAACTGACCTGGGGGTTCTGCAGCATCGAATAGATGAGGCGGAACTCCAAATATCCAGCAATACTGAATGCTTGGACTCTTTAGAGGAATCTGTTTCTTCCTTGGCTTCTGAACAGTTTCAAATTGCCCTGAGACAAGAGGATGCCAAGAACCTCTGCAGTAGGAAAAACATACGCATCTATGGTTTGCTGGAGAACAAAGAGGGACAGGATGTTGCGGCATTTGTTGATCGATTGCTTCATGACTTGTTGGATCTTGGCCCAGACTATCCCTTGGATATTGAGCATGCACATAGGGCATTCAGCCCTAAACCATCTAGGCCCTAAGCACACCCACGCTCACTGGTAGTACGTTTTCAAAGTTATGCCATCAAAGACCAACTGCACCAGAAAGTCTGGAGGCAACAGAGATTAATGTATGCCTCTCATCATGTGTTTTTTGACATTGACTATGCCCCAGCTCCAGCTACTCAGTGCCAAAGGAGGGAGTATATTCCTATATTTCCCCAATTAAGGGCACAAGGTTTGAAGTTTCATACCCCTTATCCTGCCAAATTAGTGGTGCAGTTTTTGACTGACCCTGCTTTGTATGCTTTGTCCACAGAGGCAAAAGCAGATGTAGCAGCTTGAGGAATCTACGTAGAGTGGGGAAATGGGGTGGCATCTCAAGGCAACAGAACCCAGGCAGCGAATAACTGGAGACATCCTGATTTCTCACTTCCGCTTGCTGAAATCTTAGAAAAACTTCAGCAGTACCATAACCCTACATTACAGCCCTGAAAAAGTATTCCAATGGAAACTCAATTGAAGAGAAGCTGCATTGCAATTGGACTGTTAACTTTCTAAAATAACTTGAGGTTAGTGAACTGGGGCTGAGAAGGCTGCTGGCTGGGTAGGGGTGGGCTGCCACGGGATGCACTGGTATGCATACCCCAAGATAGCAACTTAAACATATAATAATAAATGCCTTAAGGTGAGGGGCATCTTAATGGTGGGATACATCCAGGCCAGGAGACCCTGAGCACGCGTGGTGATTAGTTTGCAAGGCCATGTGCTGTCCTATAGCAGCCCTCCTTCCCCTACTCAGTTCTGGTGTCACTCATGCTCTACAGTCCTACCTTGTTATTTTTTATGCTGGATTTGTTCTTCCACTACAAACTATAGAAGGGACAACAACATTTATAGTGGGACCTTTCTTACAAACTGAAGATGGCACTGCACCTCCTGCTAATCGCTTCTTATTCTGCTACTTCTAAGCCCTAGTTATGCACAACTGTAGAGACTGTAATTTTTCTAGCTGTTTTGATATTACAAGATATGTTGCTTAAGAGGTTTGAAAATATACTTATCCAAGTAGATGATAGGAGAAAAATGATGTTCTATTTATTGGGTCATTCTTTCCTTTGATAATTTCTGATTGCTTATAAAATGTCATGGTTAGATTATGGAGGATGGCCTGTTGGGCCAGGGTGGGAGTGACAACAGGGTGGGGGGCTTCTTTGGAGGGCACGATCGTGAGTGGTCATTTTGAAATGCAAGATCATTACATAGGGTCCACTGAGCTTGGGGAGTGGGGGTATCTTCACTAAGATTGAGAGAACTAGTCTAGTCAATCAACCATCTTGTGTTAGTGGCACTCTGTGGGTGGTTCTCCTCCACTGCCCACCTTGTTGCTACCTGCCTGGCTCCGGCTAACAGATGATCTTTATTTGTAGTTACATGACACTGCCTAATGAGGAAATTCCAATGGCTTTTATTTGATCAATGGTCTGCAGGCCAAGAGGCGGAGGTGTCAATGAAGAGGATTACCTATTCTCCTGGCCCGTCCTGAACTGTCCTCGACTTGGACAATATCTTATATTGGCAGTGAAGCATGGTTTGGAGGGCTTGGGGATTATGAAGGGATGGTGGGTTGTTCAGAGGGGGGAGCAAAATGGGGGGTTCTGCCGGGGGGGCCCTATATGTGGCAGGCCAATAGCCAACAAACTATTGTTGCAGTTATTACATACATCCTAGTAGTATGACCCTGTGTGGCTGTATGTGGCTGTTGGTTTGTGGTCTTCTCTCTGGGTGGCTCCCTCCCCACTTCCTCACCCAGAGTTCCTTTTTTAATCTTCTTGTCCCCAGGGGCTTCAGAGATGAACCCACTGGACCCCTAACATTCAATGAAAACTATTTGGCATAGTTGAACTATTGTTAGGATCCTTTGGGGCTATATTAAACTCTATGAGCTACTAGTTTGGTGAATATAGAGGATAATGTATGGGCAGCGGTGTGTAACATCGCTATGTTTGCCTTCGAGTGGTTCTCTTGGCAACTATGTTAAACCTTGAGAGCGAAGCTCAAGAGGTTTACAGGGTTGCCAAGGGAACCTCGAGAAGGCAAACAGCGTTGTTGCACACTGCTGACCATACATAGTCTTTTATAGTGTATGGTCAGCGGAGAAACAAAAAAATGATGCCAGTGTTGGAAACAATAATCTACTACTACCACCTCCACCTCTACTTCTACTTCTGGTGCAGCTTCTGACCGCATGGTAGCGTTCTGACAGAGCTCCGTGACTCTCTCGCCAGTTACCTGTTAAACTTTTTAAACATAGGCATGTTCGACTGTTATGGGGACCATGGCAACAGCATCGCGTGGTGGTTTGAATATGTTACACTATCGATGTGATGCATCGTCGATAGTATAACAAGAGCGTGACGTCACATCGATAGTGTAACAACGCTGTAAAAAGATGATTTTTGGGCCATAACAGCGTTCTATCATACATTATAATTCAGTTGATAACAAATTACTGAGGACTGGATTGGTTGCTGAGTTATTAGCTCACCAGCTTTAAATTTGCATTCATGGGTATAATAGAACTAAATGTACATTCTTTAGATGTGGCTGGCTGCTCTACTCGATTACAGGCCATATCTAGGAACAAATTGGCATATGATGGTTAATGTAGTAGAGAGACCTCAGTGTGACTAGCTGAGGGTGATTCTAAGAAGTAGACTTTATCAAACTCCCGCTATGACACATCTTTGTGTTCAACAGTGTGGGGCAGAAAGGGGAGAAAAGACTATTTTTCATTTTATTTATTTAGTTTTTGTTGACCGGATAAGTGCACTAGACAAAGTCTGCCTATTTTCAGGCAGATGAATGCCATCTGACCTTGAACCAGATTAAGCTGTTGGCAAGCAAGCAAGCAAGCAAACTTTATTTGTAAAAAGCACCTTTCTAGTAACCAAGGTGCTTGTACAGTACAATAAATATTTAAAACATATCAATAACAGCAAATACAACCATTTAAAATTCAATAAATACAACGGCTTAAAACTCAGAATAAGCTAGGCTAAATAAATAGGTTTTAAGTGCAGATTTGAAACTTTGGATGGTCAGGCAATCTCGTACCTGATGAGGTAGAGAATTCAACAGGGTCGGGGCCATAAAACTAAATGACCAAGCCCCAGATGCCTTCAAATGGACTCTGGGAATCTCTAGCAATTCCTCGTTGGTGGATTGGAGAGAGCGGGGGAGACAGTCTGTTTGTTTGTTGAATTTTGTTGACCCGGTAAGCCCACTGGGTCTAGAAGCCCCTTTTTCAGGGGCAACTGGGGGGGACTACAGATGGTAAGCAACTGAAATTGAACCAGATTAAGCTGTTGGTGGTATTTTTTTTTTTTTAGTGAATGTAGGGGTAAAGAAGATCTTGCAGGTAACTGGGTCCCTGATTTTGTAGGGCCTTATAGGTCAGCAAACCGACCTTGAAGGTGATCCACCACTGTACAGGCAGCCAGTGCAGTCCACAGAGCACAGGCATTATATGACTGGTCCTAAAGGTACCAGTCAGTAGCCTAGCTGCCACGTTCTGCACTTGCTGCAAGTGGTGGATATCAACCCCCAGTAGCCCTAGGTAAAGGGCGCTGCAGTAGTCAAGGCGGGAGGTAATGAAGGCAGGTACCAATGTTGGAAGATCATCGGGAGGAACCAGGGGCAGGATTCTCAAAGCTTTCAGAAGGTGCAAAACCTTCTGTAAGTCTCCAAAACTTCCTCAGCTATGGAAAAAGGAAAAAAAGGGGAGTTTGCTCCAAGTGCTCTTCACAAAACCCTCCGCAGCTGCGGGAAAAACCACTATGGACTGTGGAAAAAAAGTGCAACTGCGGAAGTCCCTCAGGACATAAAGGTGTGAGATAAGTAAGGCACAGCCCCTGAAAGGCTATTCACAGCAAGTTTATTTCTGCAGCTGAGGAAAGAATGTTACACACAGTGGAATGAGGTGTAACTCTCCCTCAGCACACTGCAGTAGTGCCCCAGCAATTGGAATCAATTAAGGTGAAGGTGTTCCACAGGTAATAGCATCTCAGACAGTATAGCAGTGGCTGATGTTACAGCACTGAAAGCACACAGTGCCATGATATGGCAACAGGCATCAACCACTAGACCCAGTGCAGCCCATGTCAGAGCCCCACAAGCAGTAGAGCCTGACCAGCCTGCAGCGAGTGCTCCCCCCCCGCAGGCCACAGGAACACCCCAGGGAGGGATGACCAGCAGAACAGTCAGTCACTGTGGTGCCATGGTTTCACAGGTACCTGTGGTGCTGCTGTGGTCCCAGTTGGGGACTGGTTGCTGGTCTCTGTGTGTGCTGTCAGCTGCATATTATAGCAGCACTGTTACAGTCTGCTGCTTCAGCTACTGTGGTTCCCTACTGCTGTGCCTTCACAGCCTCCACAGCTGTGGATTTGCAGCACTTGTGCAAGTCCTGTGGTAGCTAAACTGCAGCACCTGTGGCACTTTTTATGGAAATCTGCAGCTGCTCTGGTTTTCTTTGAATACAGCGCAACTGCGTTTCCACACTGCAGCAAGCCTTTTTCCTGCAGCTGTGGGAATTTCGGCTTTCTTTGTGAATCCTGCCCCAGATGTTTCACCCGGGACATATTCCTCAGAAGGTAAAAAAAGGTTTTGACAACCGACGACACCTGAGATTTAAGGGTCAGGCGGTCATCAAAAATCACGCCCAGGTTCCGCACCTGGTCTGAGGCAGTTAGCGGAACACCCCCAAGCCATATTCTGAGGGCAGTCCTACCAACAAACCCACCTCATGAGGAACTGGGTCCACAACCAGCACCTCAGTTTTTGGTGGTATTTTTAGTGAATGGGGGGAAATTTGGCAAGGGCACCGGGGAAATTCCCCTACTCACCTGTAGGGAAACCCTTACATCCTGGTCCTAGACCAAGATGGCTGCTGTGGAGGAGCTGATGGATGTAGCAGAGGCTGGGGAACAGGTCTCACACCCTGCCTCTCACTATTCTGAGACCACAATGCCTAAGGAAAAACTACAGAGAAAATCTACCAAGGAAAATGATTTTGAAAGCCTACCTACACCTGTTCAACCTTTAAGTACTACATCACTGGTAAGCCAACCTGCTGTTGTTGAAGACATATGCACTGATTCCTTATCTGTTGAGAGTCTTTAACATTTACTACAGCATGAGACAGATTGTTATAAACATCATAGACAATTGTTAAAAAAAGCTTTGGAAATAGCTCAAACTAAAGCTCCAAGAGCGATATTCCCACAAGCAGGACAGCAAAATGAGGTGTTACCTCAAACAGAGAACGATTTAAATGTTGTAGACCCAGTGCAAAATGTTTCTTTTTCTCCTCACTCTGAAGCCAGGGCTTCCACCTCAAAGGATTGCTGTGATGTACTGAAAGCAGTTGATAGCACAGAGGGAGCACTGGGAATGGCAAGATAGTACCATGAGTCCGGCTAGACACTCCCCTGAAGACACTTCTGATGCACAAATCTAGTCAGTGGACAACGCACTAGAGAAAGCCGGTTGGATCCATGATAAACAGGGAAAATGGATCTCAGGACTGACTCCCATTGTAACTTCACCAACATATCAGTGCGAGATTGCTTTGCCAGAATTGCCCTCTGCTGCTCCTGTTATCGAACAGGTACAGGGAGAACAACCAGCCTGTAGAGATACTTCTCCACTACACTTGCCTACCGAATTGCGGTTGACAGGAAACCCAATATTAAACTTTGAACAGCCAGATTGCAATCCTGGAACTTCAAAAGAGCTAAAACAAACATTAATACCAGCTGCAACGGAGGGGTCCCCAGAAGCACCTTTGAATTTACTGCATAGAACTACACAAAGACCTTATGCTTCTTTAGAAAATGGGCTGAAGAAATCCTGAAAGCTGATTGGCTACAACATCTTCTGAGCCGTGTCCTTATCAGAAGATATTGTAGCCAACCGGCACTACCCTCCACTCCCGAGCCCAACTATAACAAAAAATCACTGAGCTGTGCTAACCCTAAACAAAAACATAGGCTGGCACAGCTCACAACAGAAAACGGCAGCCTCCTTGCTTAAAACAAATTTATCTTATGCTGCCCCCACCCCCATAACAAAGCTCAAACTACATTGAATCACAGAAAAAAATAATAAAACAAAGTTTAACCTCTGCTTCGCGACGTAAAATACAAACTGTGACTTAAATCTCCACTGTCCCAACAACCGCCCATCATCCACCAAGCATCCCGCGTGCTACAAAGAAAACGTCTTTCGCCGCTAAGTGACAGTGTTGATCCCGATGCAGAAAGTGTGCCTCCTGCAGTTTCCACAACAAGTTTTTCAATAAATATCAAGACAAAATAAATTTATTTAACAACTGGTATGCTTTTAAAACCGCGACCCTCCCACGGAACCAGGAACCAAGTGTGTACGACTACGGTGGCCCTTCAGTAACACGCGCGATCCCACTGAACCCTGCTATGTGACAGAATAACACTGAATGCTGTCACTCATAGTTTAATATTCAAATTTTAAATGTTTTCGATACTTTAAAGCGCTACAAAGGACCACATCTTCATCACCAAGCTGACATCTTCATTGATTTCTAATGGCAAAAATGGACTATTTTCTTGTACCTAACAAGAAAAAGTGTTATTTTTTTAAATGCTTCAAATTTCAATAAAAAAATGTGATTACAAATACCTATTTACTTTACTGTTGCCCATTTTATAAGCGCAATAACACACTCCGAGGTGTGGGTTACGTGCTGATAAGAGCATGCCCAGTGGCATAAGGCATTCGGCGCAAGCGCCTCGTGCCTTAGTACACCCCTGGGTGCTCTTATCAGCACGTAACCCACACCTCATTGTGTGTTATTGCCTGCTTATTTCATCAGCCAATCTATCCAGCAAAATGGCATAACACCGTAAAACTTTTGTACAAAGGGGGCATGGACACAATACCTGACAGAGTGTTTGTTGCAAACAATTTACTTAAAGAGTCTATGAAATTCTTTGCTAATGAGGTTTATGCATTTATTCATGCCTCTGGTAAGACTACATTCGATGTAAGTTTTAAACTAAACACTGGTTTGCAAAGGTTTTGGGCACAGTATAATGTACTGAAACAGACCCCTTTATGTGCACCTTTTGAGACTATCCCCCTTATTAGGCCTGCATATAAAAAATATCACTGTCTTATTCAGGAATGAGGGGGTAAGCGTTACTGACTTAACCTACTGGTTAAAACAACGTTCTTCAGTTCTTGGTTCCCCTGAAGTGATTTTTGATTCAGAGCAGATATGGACAGGAGGGTGGAAGGTAAAAGTTATGCTACATTCCACAGACACAGGGCTAAGTCATCTTCCGAACTGTTTTTTTTTTCCTGGCAGGGATAGGGGAGTGCTTTTTTATGCAGGCCAGCCAAAAGCCTGCTATAAGTGCGGCCCCACTGCCCACCTTAGCAGTGTATGTGACCAAGTAAAATGCACCTTATGTCAGGAATGAGGCCATACAAGTGGGAACTGTTTGAATGAACCCAAATGTAATTTGTGTGACTCAATAGGACATAACTACCAAAGTTGTACGTGGGCAGCCCACAACCAAGCAGATTCCTCAGATGATGTGAGCAGAGACTGATGATTGCTATAGCACAAAGGGAGTCTTTTCCTCATCCTCCAAGACAGGTTATGACCCCTAGGGTACCCCTCCTCAACTTTTGAGGCAGGCCCCTCAGGCTCACAAATGGTAAAAGAGACCAACCCCCTGCAGAACAAATGGAAATAACTAATGTTCCTCCCATGGAGGGAATGGAGCAGCCCAGTAGGAAGTCTGTAGACATGCCCCCCTTCCCCAAAGTACAGAAAAGGTGAACTAAAAGAAACCAAGCTACTGAACAGCCTGCCCCCAAGAGATCCAAAACTTCAGAATTACCCCTGCATAACAGGTATGAGGCATTTCAGACAGCTTCAGAATTCTTGGATGCAGACTCAGAAGGTTCCTGTTTGTGGTCTTCACAAGTAGACCCTCAATCTGAACCTGAAGAGCCACAAAAGAAACCAAAAGAACAGCAATGCAGATCTTGGAGAACAAAAAAGAACCCCCCTTGAGAACTTTCCGTCTTAGAAAGAACAGCACACTTTTCTTAGGATGGTAGCCACACCACTGTTTGTTGGGTCCCGTAATGTTAACAACATCAAAAGTAGTAAAAAGAAACAAATAGCCTTATCATTTTTTTTTGCTAGCTCCCTAAATGTTCTATTTTTACAAGATACTAGGCTCACACTGTTTCAGAAACAGGTAACACTACAAAATTATGGCATGGAGGGCCATCGTATTGGTCCATAGGCACAGATACTTGCTCAGGGGTGAGAATTCTGTTTAGATCTAACATACAGGCCCAAGTAATAACATTGGTGGATTTAATACCAGGCAGGGCCTTAGTCTTAGACACAAAAATGTATAATTCTTACTATAGGTTTATTAATATTTATGCTCCTCAAACCAAAGTAGAAAGGATTGCATTGTTTAAAACTGTACAACCATACCTAGTTTAATCTCAGTCAGTGATTCTTGGAGATTTCAATTGTGGCCTAGACAAGAGGGATAGGGGACAGCACACTACAACAAATAAAATCTATTGTGACATGGCTACTTTGAAATCTAGAATTTCTACATCTAACTTGAAAGATGCTTATTTATCGGTACATCGTGTAGCTCATCCAACATTTCAAAAAGGTCATTTAGCAACAAGGATTGATTTTGTTATCATTTCTAAATCTTTAAACATGTCATCTACTCATGTTGCAGAAGTTAAAATTACACTTGGGTTTTCCATCATAGTTCCCCCAGGACCCTGGTACCCGAAAATTCAACTCCTCTCTTTTATCAACAGAATGAATAGCTCAGAATATTCAGTATCAATCATAAAAAATCAGTTTTGGAAATGTTTGACAATCCTGCCCTCTGGTGGGAAGATGTTAAAATTGATTTAAGGCAGTTACTGAAACAAGAAAGTAAAACAAATAGGGATACTGCTTACTTTATTTAAAGCAGAGACAGCAACTTCAACAATAACAATCACTAGCCAGAACTACTACTCATGATTTCAGCACACAAATTAGGACATTAAAACAAGACATGCAGGCCTTCCGTTTAAGGAACAGGAAAGTCTGCACAACCAACAAAACTTTGGTGTACAAGGGAAGGCAGCAGTTATTTGCCCCTTTCTACAGCGTAAAGATAGAATAAAGCATAAACAAATAGATTCTCTAATGGATAACGATGGGCATATTTTTGTAGACAAAAGTAATATTTTAAGAATAGTATCACGGCATACTACATCTCTTTTTCCCAGGGGGATCTTCACAGCAACAGATCTCAGACTTTTTATTAGCAGCTCAGGTCCCTGTCTGTCCATCCTTTCTACTAGCTGACTTAACAAAGGATATATCAGCTATTGAAGTTGAAACAGCTATCCAATCGTTGAAAAACAATAACGCTCCAGGAACAGATGGTTTAACCCCAGAACTATACAGAGTACTGGGTCCTTTAATCTCAAAGGAACTAGCCTTAGCCTTTACGCACATGCTACAACAGGATTCTATTCCACTAGATATGGCAAGGGGTCTTTTAATATTCCTATATAAAAAAGGTGGAAGAACAGACATTTCAAATTGGAGGCCAATCAGCCTCCTCAACACGGATTTCAAACTTATTTCAGAAATACTGCATACTAGATTACTACAGGCAGCTCTTTATCTCGTATCACCTACACAAACATGCTCCACTCCTGAAAGGAAAATGAGTGATCATTTGCTTATCTTAAGGGAATAAACAGAAAGGGATAATAATGGGGGATTAGAAGGTTTTCTTTTCTCATTAGACCAGAAGCAAGCCTTTGACACCGTAGAACATCAATATTTGTGGGACCCCCTAGCCTATTACGGTATTCCAGATTCCTTTATATGATGGATTATTTCCTTATACAAATATGCTACAGTAACCCCACAAATTAATGGGTGGTTGGGACCAATGATTCCCATAAAAAGGGGTGTGAGGCAAGGCTGTCCTCTTATTCCTCTATTATATGTTTTCTGCATTGACCCTTTGTTAAGAAAACTTAACTCTAACCCAGATTTAGCACATATACATACAGATACCTATACAGTTCCACATGTTGCTCAGGTATATGCAGATCACATTACCATACTAGTACAAGATGCATGTTTCGTAACTCAGGTAATAAATACATGTCAGGTGTTTGGGTCTATATCAGGTACTTCTGTAAATCTAAGGAAATGTTTTGGAAGACAACTTCGAAACCCATTATCCCCCACCCCCCCTTACCGATGTAGCAGGCATAACTCTTATAAGAGACCCCATCACAACTTTAGAGGTATTATTTGGTTCAAGGAATTTAGAGATTCTTAATTGGCAACCAAAACTCGACCAAGCTCAAAAACTGGTAAAAAATTGGAATACTTGGCAAATTAGCAAAACAAAGAGCGTATACTTAGTGAAAACATAAAACCAAAAAACACGGCCTTCATAAAAACTTGGTTTTATGGGTAGCTTCGTGGCTGTCTGAAAGAAAACAGAGAGTTTGTATAAAGGGGTGCTCTAAATGGAAGGAAGTGACAAGTGGGATGCCCCAGGGCTCAGTATTGGGCCCTTGCCTCTTTAATCTATATGTCTCTTTGATCCAATACTCTTACAAAAAAATCTGGTTATCAAAATTTGCAGATGACTGTAGACTGGGGGCAGAAATAGAAAACAAGGATGATGTAGTGGCATTTCAGAGAGCTTTATATTACATGCAGGATTGGACAATGAATCACAAATTATCCCTAAACCAAGAGAAATGCATGATTATGCATATGGAGAAGGACAATAAGCAATACAATTATGTATTGAATGGGACAACCCTATCTAAAACTAGAGAAGAAAGAGACCTAGGAATTATAGTGACACAGGATCTCTCTTTCAAAACCCACTGTACCAATATTATGTGTAAGGGTAACAAAATCTTAAATTATATACTAAGACATATTCAAAGTAGGAAACATGAGGTTATAGTCCCCTTGTATTCTTCCTTGGTGAGACCCATACTTGAATATGGAGCACAGGTCTGGTCCCCATATAAGAAAGGAGAGGTATAGTTGATTGAGAGGGTACAGAAATGGGCCACTAAAACCATTGAAGGATTAAAAAATACGTCTTATCAGGAAAGACTTCAAGAGCTGGATATCTACACGTTGGAGTACAGAAGACATAAGGGAGATATGTGTTTAACATATAGGACTTGGGAAAAGTATGATTTGTGGGAGCTCCTGAGATTGCAAACAAAGGACAAGTATCGTGAGACTAGATCACATCCCCTACAGTTGGAAAGTGACAACTGCAGATCAAAAAATAGAGCGAGATGGTTTAATCAGAGAATAGTTTTATCATGGAATGCTCTTCCAATAGAAGTTGTAGGGAGTAGTACAATGTACCAATTTAAGGTAAATCTAGATAGACACTGGAGACAGGTTATATATGAACCAAAAAAGTAGCACTTACCTAGGTTAATGAAATACAGACTTGGCGAGCTCCATGGACGAAAGTCTTTATTATGCTTAGTTATACTTATGGGGCCGGATATTCAAAAGGGTTGCGCCATGCGCAATAGGGTTCGTGATGCGCAGTCCGGAAGCGCCATTCTGCGACATATTCAGCAGGAGGCAGTTGCGCCACCGAAAACAGGCTGAGCAACAGCGCAATGCAAATGAAGGCATGCGCAACCGAAGGTGGTGGAGCCATGCATAAAGAGTGCAATGCGATATTCAAAGACTTGCGCAATGAGCAAGAGCTGAACAGCCGGAAGTTGCGCCCCAGTGGAAATGAGCCAAAATAAAAAGGCTCAAGGAAGAGGCGCAAGAACGCGACAGGGAAGACACATGAGGCAGAGAAACAGAGAAGGCCAGAGTAACATACAGTGCAGGCCAGGGAGTGCACAGGACAGAAGAGGGCAAGGAAAGTGTATAGGGCCACAGAGTGCAGAGGCCAGTAGGTGTACCAGGTGCAGTGGAGGTAGCAGTCAGGACAGCGGGGGTAACAGAGCAACATCAGCCGGGGGGGGGTCACAAGCCAGGGAGATGGACAGTGCCAGCTTCCACATGGAAGCTGTAATAGGGGGATGAGAATGCATGCTGCAGGGGGACGTGGCCGTGGAAGTGCCCGTCGGCGGTATGCCCCCAACAGGCAGTACCGTGCCCGCATCAGCTTTGAGCTGTACACAGATGTAGAGATCGTGGGCTGGTACCACCTGAACAGGGCAATACTGAGACGGCTCTGTGAGCTGTGCAGTGATGTGATGCAGGCACCCTCACGACGGAGTCACGCTCTGTCAGTGGAGAGCAAGGTGACAGCCTGCATGTGCCTGCTCGCCACGGGCACCTTCCAGAGGCCGACAGAGGACACCACAGGCATCACACAGTCGGCCACGTCATGCATCCTCACCCAATTCCTCAGCGCACTGCTGCCACATGCTGCGGAGCACATCCATTTCCCCAGCACCGCGGCAGAGCGTACAGCAAACATGCAGGAGTTCAACAGGGTAGCACGCATGCCTGGTGTGCTAGGGGCCATAGACTGCACCCATGTGGCCATACGCATGCCACCTGGCCCCGATGGGGCTGCATATAGGACCAGGAAGGGCTATTCCAGTGTCAACTGCCAGGTGGTGTGTGATGCCACTGGGCGCATAATCAATGTCTGTGCCACACACCCTGGCGGAGCACATGATGCCTTTATATGATATCAGTCTGCACTGTGCCATCGATCGAGAGTGGGGACATCCCCACAGGACATCTAGTGGGTGAGTACACATGTAGGAATTGCAAACGTGGGGCAAGGGTGGGAATGCCACAGGTGCTATGGTAGTGGCACACAGGGATATTGGCAATATGGACCTGAACATGATACTCATCTCCACCATCTCCACACAGGTGACAGCGGATACCCACTCCGTCCCTGGCTGCTCACACCATACCGGCGCCCCATGACCCCATCGCAGCAACGCTATAATGAGGCGCATGCCGCCACACGCAACATCATCGAGCGGGTGTTTGGGATGCTCAAGGCACGCTTCCGATGCCTAGACACCTCTGGCAGTGCCCTACAGTACAGCCCCTCAAAGGCCTGTGGGATATTCCTGGCCTATTGTATCCTGCACAACATGGCCAAAGACTGTGGGATAGCCATTCAGGTCGAGGAGGGGGACAGCGATGGGGAAACCAGCGGTGCTGGTGATGATGGTGATGAGCAGCCCCCCCTTGGACGGCGGGACCCCCGACTGATCCAGCAGGCCCAGCTGCACTGGGACACCATCACGGAGGAGCATTATGAATGACACAGGTAAGTCAAGGGGGCCATGTGCAACCAACACTGTCCTGGCGAAACCCACAGGCACACAGAGTAACACACCAGGGGTGTATGATGGCAAGGGGAGTGGAAGGGACCAGGCACACAAACACACCATCAGGGAGGGGCAAACAGTCATATGGACACACACACACACACCAGGCACAAAGCGTACATGGGCAGGTGCACAGCAGAGCAGGAACAGACATGGCAAACACACAGATCCACGGACCACACCCACCACCTGTACTGTCCAAGTACGTGTGTCAGATACTGGGCACTCTTGCACCTTGGTGTACAGTACAATGCAGGCATCATCATGCACACGCACCTGAGGACAGCAGTCGGGATGGTATGCAGGTGGCCTGTATTTCAGCGTGATGTGCAGGGCACCCACAAGTGCACTGCCCACCATGACGCACAGTGCACACAGGGCAGCACCAGACAGGGCCCGCACTGGGAGACAGGTCAGTCATGTTGCACTATTCCACGGGCCACCGTGGATGCATGGGTGGCCTCACTGTGACCCAACAGCACTGGCAGGCTGAGCAGGGGCCACATGGGGTGGCACCGATGGACCACCAGGGGTCCCACTGCGTGATTGCGACCTTGTCCACAGTGGGGTCTGTAGTATGCCAAACATACCTGCACCAGGGGTGCTCGGGATGCCCACAGCAGAACCCGGCATCGACAGGCTTGGTGTCATACGACGCTGGGAATGGGGAGTGGAGAGCGTACTGTGTGGGGTGCGTGGTACAGGGGCACCTGCTTGTGTGCCCAATGCAGCCATGACAGCGACCAATGCCTGGGTCTGCCTGTCAATGGCGGCAGTCACATCCATCCGCATATGGACCATCTCTGCACGGGCCAGAGCACAGTCCCTGCTGTGCCGCTCCACAGCCATGCACAGTGCCTCCACGGACATTACAACCCGCCTTTGCTGCTGTACTGATTCCCGCAGCAGGCGGGTGTGCTCTTCAAATGGGTACTCTGCCACAACGGCATCCTGTCCCCCAGGGTGTGGAAGGTCCTGATGCTCAACACCCCTTGAGGGTGGGCGCTGTTCACCAGGACCAGGAATGGGCATATCAAGGGCGGTGGGCATGTGCCACCGCTGGACACTGTACCCCCAGACCTGGTGGGTGACTGCTGCTGCTGCCCCTCCAACCGCTGTGCCCCAGGGACCACTCATTCCACTGCTGTGGCGCAGCAGTGCCAGACACCTGCACAGCCACCGGTGCTGCCCACGGTGCTGACAGGCACAGCCTGGGACTGTGCCGACATGCTGGCACCTACGTTGGAACCAGCTAGGCCCTGGGGCATGTGCTGGCGTGCTGTGTGTCCATCATGGGACACACACGTCACTGCCCATGCAGTCCTTGCATCATCAGTGGTGCAGTGCGTGCTACAGCCATGGTCTGCAGCGTGCTGGCATGCTTGCATGCCAGACTGCTGAGACAGGCTGTGCACCCCCACCCCACTCACCGACACCAGGTTGGCAGCCCAGCGTGCATGCTGGTGCAGTGCATGCTGGCTGGTGACAGAGGTGGATGGACCTCCTCCATGTCCAGCAGGTCTTCCTCACTGCCTGGACCCACCACCACCATCCCCTGAAGACGAACAGGATCTGTAACAGAAAGAGAGGACATGTGAGTGCATGTGAACAACCTTCCCCCCCAACACCACCACCATGTCATACCGTGCAGTGATGGGCTTCCACCTGTCTGGAATCCACCTCCTGGTACGCCCTCAATAGCACTCCGCTGCATTGATGCAGCCAGTCGGTCCTCAGCCGGGGTCAGCTCCACCACCGCTGGCTGGCCTCACCTGTGCCAGCATGTGCCGCCCTGAGGGCTGCCACCTTCTCCTTCACCCTCCTGCGGTCTATCCCCATCTTCTTTTTGCATTCCTTCACGGAGCGCTGGTGGCTTCCATGCAGGTTCACTGGCTGAGCTACCCCCTTCCGTGCAGCCACACGGGCCTGAGGGGTGCCCCGCCATCCACTCAGTAGTGGCTCCTCCTCCAGGTAGGCCTGGAAGAGGGCCTCTGTCTCTGCCGTGGTGAAGTTGGGCCTCCTTCTCCGCCCACCATCCTCACCCTCACCTTGGCTCTGCTCGGTCATGTCGATCTGTATGGGTGGAAGTGGACACCTGTCACTGTGCAGTCTACAGCGTTATCCCATGACCACTGTCCAGAACATCACACAGCATGCAACCCACCTCTCACCTGCAGTAACCGAATCTGGCCAGCGCAGCCCAATGTCGCACATTTATAGTGCAATGCATGCAAATTAGGAGTGGAGTAACTGTAATGAGATGCAAATCCACCACTGCACCTTTGAATGGCTGATCAAGATGATTTGCATGTCGGCTGAATATCGCGCGTTGCGCCCGATGCTGTCTGGTTGAGCGGCGGCTGAGCCAATGGCGCAGATCTGTGACTGTGTGGTACACTGCATTGCGCATGCCCAGGTAGCTTACGCAGGCATCTGCCACGCTGATGATGTGCTGTGTGCAATCGGCAATTCAGGCCATGGCCACCACTGTGCCAGTGGCGCTACAGCACAGGGCACCATGTGGCGCTGTGGCACTACTGCGCAATAGTCCACTGTGGCGCTGGCACGCAGGTGACCAGTCGCACAGGATGCATAGATGTCAGATGGTGCTGTGCGTGGCCTTGTGTCATAGACCCCTGACCTGGTGTCCGACCTTTGCCCCCTGGTGCTGTTCGGCTGCCATGTGTACGGCTCTGTTGCGCTGTTTGGTGACAGTGCTATGTGAACCGACGGCGCTATACGAACAGCGCTATTGGAACCTATGGTGGTCTATTGCGCAACATTTCCACATGGGGTTGCCGTGCTGCGGGGCGCCATATTGCATGCTCTACGACCACAGTAATGGCACACAGGAGAGCTCCCCAGTGGTGTCAGGTGGAGGTGGTCAACCTGGTGGCAGTGGTTGAGCCCCACTTTGGGGCACTGTTTGGGGATCAGCCCCTCACCATGGCCCGCACCCATGTGTGGCTGCAGGTGGCCACTGAACTGGAGAGGGTCACAGGGCAGTGCCAGTCTGCGGAACAGTGCAGGCACAGATATAGTGATCTCCGCAGGAGGGAGCCGGACGTGCTGCAATGCCTCAGGTCACGTGCCAGGAGGGGCGTTGTGCCTAGGCCAGGTGGGTATACCATCTATGCACCTGTATTCTCCGTGGGGTGTGACTGTGTTTTGGTGGCGGTGCATGGGGATGGCTCTGCCATGGTTGGCTGTCAGTGTGTGCAGGTGTGAGATGCATGGGTCTGGCTGTGTGGGCAGGCACACTCACTGGGGCAGGGGGAAGTCTGCTTTGGGGTCACACTGATGTTTTTCTCAACATTTGTGACCCACAGGCCTGACGGAGAGGATGCAGGTCCAGGCTGAGGAGGGCCGTGGCGGGGTCCAGGTGGCAGCCGGAGGAGGCGTGATGGGTGGGCCACAGCAGCAGCAGCAGCAGCAGCAGCAGCCACAGCTGCTTGATGAGTGTGAGTGTCATTACATCATGGATGCTATTGCATGCTGGAGGGGGTGGGCATGACCACCAGCCATGGACAACACAACCATGCACGACACAGGTGACAGTCATCACTGTCCAGTGTCTCTGCGTCTGTGTGCGTCACTGGTGGTCCAGCATGCACTGAGCACATGGCTGTGGAACTGGCATCCCACCACATTGCCACGTCACTGACAGCCTTGTTTGTGCTGTGATGGACATGGGCAGTGTGTGTGTGCAGTGGTGCACATAGCTGGTGCTGCCTGGTTGGGCGTGTCATGTGCATGGTCACTGTGGGTGGGTGCATACCATCACATGTGCGGGGCACTAGGCTATATGCCTTGCAGGATGGGTGGTGTTCAGGGTTGTGGACAGTCACAGCCATTGACTGTGTTCCCTTTTCCTAGGCCTCAGCATCCTACGGCGGATGGACCGTGCCTCCCAGCGGCTGACGCAGGTGTCAGTTGCTACACATGACCTCCTCAGAGACATGCAGTGCCATGGGGTCGAACAACGCCCGGAGGAGGCAGGGACATCAACAGGCAGCAGAGACCAGCCTGCCAGGCGCTGAATGCTTCCCTTCCCACTTCACCCATCCTCCCACCCTGCCTTCCCTCTCCCAGTTGTTCACCCTACCCCTTACCACCCCTACCTGTACCCCTACCCCTTGTCTTGTACATATATGTATATAGTTATGTTATTGGTCTTGGTGTTGTACATATCTTTTCCAATATATATATATTTTGTTATGAATACTGTGGTGGTCTCTGATTTGCAGCTGGCTATGGTTGCTCAGTTGCAGTGGTGTCATGGCATCTGGGGTGGTATGGTCCTGGGTATGTGTGTGTGTGTGCATGTGCGTGTGTGTTGTGTGTGCATGGGAGGTGTCTCGGTGTGGGAGTGACTTTCAGTTGGTCTTGCCATCTGCGCCGCCACTGCTGGGTGCCCAGGTGGGTCTGGCTTGTATGGTTCTGTGCTACATGAGGTTGCAGTGTGCCGGGGATGCATGGTGTTTACTGCAGTGACAGTCACTGCACATGGGTGGTGTCTTGGGGTCACGGTGCAGGGTGTGCTGTGCAGAAGGGGGGGCTGATGTGCACTGTGGTTGTCGACCCCCTGTGTGTGGCAGTCTCAGCCTGCCAGTGGTTGTGCTGGGACGTCATGGCCCTGCTGTGCTTTGTTGGCTTGTCCCCATGGGCCAGTGGATCATCCATCCCTCCCCCAGTGATGCTGTGCTTGGGGTGTGCGGGTGTATTGTTGGTTCTGCAGTGTGTTCCTGTGCCCATGTGTGGCATGGCTGGTGGTGGGCCCCAGCCTGCCTCCCTGGATGTGCAGTTCCATTGCTCTGCTGGGGGGGGCTCTGCTTGCACTATGGCACCTCTGGACTGCTCAGTTGGGCTAGCCTTGTTGCGCTATGGCACATCATTTCTGCTCAGCTTCCCCTTCCTGGTTGCGCTATGGCGCAGTTTGTGCGATATTCAGACGTTGGCTGCTTGCGCAGTTTGTCTTGCTCCATGTTTGAATATTGCGTCTGTTGCGCATATGCGCAATTGACTTGTGCTTGCTCCTGCTGTTGCGCACTTTTTGGGCGCAGTTTGAATATCCGGCCCATGATACCTATTTTCTTGCAAATTAGTTGGCTCTCCCCCCAAAAAAATTCTTGAAGTCACAATATGTAGTATTTTCTTTCAGGCTATATGGGAAAGCCGACTCAGACCCCTAAAACAGAATATTTTATATTTACCTAAGCATCAAGGAGGTTTAGGGATAATAATAATAATAATAATAATAATAATTTATTTGTATAGTGCCATTCACTATATTAAGGCGCTGAACAAGTTAATAAAAACTTCAGCATACAATACAAACATCAAAACCATAAAACATTATAAAATATATCATAAAAACGTAATAAATTACAATAAAATTTCACACACTTTACAGTACATTTAATCTTCCAAGAAGGCCATTCTCCACAGATGTGTTTTCAATTCCTTCTTGAAAATCTCCGCAGAGGAGCATTCCCGTAACCAGCATGGTAGAGAATTCCAAAGAGTGGGTGCAGCATGAGAAAAAGCTCTGCTGCCAGAGGATTTCAAACTCACTCTTGGAATCTCTAACAACCTCATGTCAGCTGAGCGGAGTGATCGGCCAGGGCAGTAAAGAACCAGCAGGTCTTTCAGATAGGATGGACCCTGGTTGCGAAGGGCTTTGAAAGTCAATAAAATGACTTTAAAGGTGATCCGCCACCATATTGGAAGCCAGTGCAGCTCGCGCAGCACTGGGGTAATGTGACAGGACCTGCTTGTCCCAGTCAAAACCCAGGCTGCCGCGTTCTGCACAAGCTGTAGGTGGCGGATTTCAACCCCAGAAAGCCCAAAGTAAAGGGCATTGCAGTAGTCGAGGCACAAGGACACAAAGGCTTGGACCAATGTTGGCAGAGAGTCAGACGAAACAAGGTGCTTAACCCGGGCAATATTCCTAAGATGGTAAAAGGAAGTCTTCACAACGGCTGACACTTGGGATTGAAAAGTCAGCCTATCGTCAAGAATCACCCCAAGGTTGCGCACCCATTCAGAGGCCGGTAGTGACACACCACCAAGAAAAATTCCAGACAGCGCGCCAGCACACGGCCTCTCAATCTGACCACCCGGGTCCACAATCAAAACCTCAGTTTTCTCCGAGTTCAACTTTAGCCAACTAGAATCCATCCAGTCTTGGATTTCCCCCAGACAGTTATTAAATACTGAGAGAGCTCCATCCTGGTCGAGTGCAAAAGACAGGTATAGCTGGGTATCATCCGCATAGCAGTGAAACCTCAGCCCATACCATCTTATAATGTTTCCGAGGGGCAGCATGTACACTGCAAATAACATGGGTGACAGCACAGAACCCTGAGGCACTCCACACAACAAAGAGACTGGGCCGGAGAAAAAAATCCCAGACACAACTCTTTGTGATCTCCTAGTGAGGAATGACTTGAACCATTTAAAAACGATTCCAGATATTCCACAGATTTGCCCCAGGCATGCTAGCAACACCTTGTGATCCACAGTGTCAAAAGCTGAAGCGAGATCAAGGAGAACCAAGATAGAATGTCTCCTTTGATCTCTCGCCCTCAGAAAATCATTTAGCACCCGAACCAGCACAGTCTCGGTACTGTGTCTCTTACGGAAACCAGACTGGAAGGATTCATAGATATTATGGATGGTTAAATGGTCATCCAATTGAGCAGCTACGACCTTTTCAATAACCTTCCCAATAAAAGGGAGGTTAGAGATGGGTCTATAGCTGGAAAAACAATCTGGGTCCAAGGAAGCTTTCTTCAAGAGAGGTGTCACCACCGCCTCTTTCAGGGAGCTAGGAAACTCACCCAACTCCAAGGAGCACCAGACAATTTGCACCAAAACTGGACCAATGATGTCTATACAACCCAAAATTAGGGTAGTCGGTCCAGGATCCAAGCCACAGCTTGTAGGGCGCACACTGTGGATGATCCTCATAATATCCACGAACTCAGGGCAACAAAAGGAACTCCAGGAGAAGTGAGGTCCTGTGCTCTCGCACATTCCCACCACATCACCCTTAGAGGTTGTCGGACACAAGTCCGCCCTGATGTCAGCCACTTTAGTTGCAAAGTATCGAGCAAGCTCATCGCACTCAATTTGCGAAAAGGCTTTCTGAACTTTCAGACAGGCTGGGTTGCACAGTCTCTCTACAGTTCGGAACAGTTGAGCCGGTCGGTTCTGAGCAACTGCAATCTCCCTGGACATGAATTCTGACTTCTTATGGGTGATTGCAGATTGATAGCTGGTATAATGTTCCATGAATCTAAGACGGTCGGCATCAAGGGCTGACTTGTGCCAGCAATGCTCTAACCTTCGCCCTTGTCACCGCATCTCCCTCAGGGTCCCATCAAACCAAGGGGCCCTGGGGGTGACGGGAGAGAGGGCACTCACGAACAGGAGCAATAAAATCCAGGGCAACCGTGATGGCCTTATTATAGGCCCCACCAGCACCTCGGACTACTGCCCACCAACACGAGGGATGATAGGTCAAGGACCGCCACAGGCCTTGTGGAGTAACATTACGTAATGGCGGTACCTGACCATCTCCATAGGGGCTGGCCTTCTCAGGGGGGGTGCAAAAATTGAACCTCATGATGTGGTGGTCAGACCAAATGACTGGTTCTACCCCCATATTGGATGCATCAATCCCAAGAAGGGAAAACTAGGCGAGAGAGTGTCCAGATTTGTGTGTAGCAGTGGAAACTACCTGTGTGAGGCCCAAAGAAGACATTAGTTGGAGAAAGTGTTTACCAAATTGTGAGAGTTCATCGTCCACCCAGGCGTTGAAGTCACCCAGCACCATCAATCTGGGTGACTCAAACGACATGTCGACGAGAAGTCTGCCACTACTGTAAGAAGCATTTCCCATCTCCGGGTGGATGGTAGATGAGAGAGCGATTGACGCCTCACCTGCTAGCTGCACACACTCAAGGACTCAGCCTCACCCACTACCACATTCGAGAGGCCCAATTCAGTCTTAAAACAGACTGCAACCCCACCCCTGTGGTCCAATCTCGGTGGTGTATCACACGAGAACCGGCGGAATCATGGCCTCCACTATAGGGCCAGAATTTTCATCCAGCCAGGTCTCAGTGATGCAAGCCAGATCAGCCGAACCGATAAGGTTGGCAATAATAGCAGTTTTATTCCTAACAGACCTGGCGTTGCATAACATCGCCCGAGTTGGACAAACCTCTGAGGTTGTCGGGCCTATCTGCCTACTGAAATCAGTATTGCCCTTGGGTATGGAGACCAGACAGGGCGGACCCCGATCTGGATTCCATTTCACCCCAGGGCACCTTCTGGACTTAATAACCCCAACACGGTGACTCCTCTCGTTACCCCTCCCCTGTTCGCACACCCCCCCCCCCTCGCCCTCCGACGAGCAATCCCCAACGCCCTACAATGCTGATAAATCTCAAACTGTAAGGGAGGAGTGCAAAAGGTGGAGGGCACAAAGAGAGGAGGGGGAATAACGCACCACCGTGGAGGAAGAAGGCCAACACATGACGCTGCTTACCCAAATTAAACAATGAAAATAAACCACCCAAAATATTCAAAAATAACCTCACTATCTAAAACAAACTAATAAACAAATTAAATCAATAAATTATGACAAAAACCACGAAAAATAAGTTAAAACCAGACAAACCCCTCCTACCCCAGTCCTCTCACCACCGGGGAGCGAGGTTAAAAAGGCACTCTCACTGCCTAATAAAAAACATACAGATATTTAAATTCCCCCCCCCCCAGTTCTCTCACAACAGGGGAGAAATAAAAATTAGTCCTTCTCCCAAACCAGGAGAAGGACACACAGTTTCAAAACAAATAAATAAATAAATAAACAAAAATTTTGGACCCAGGGTCCTCTCACCACCCCGAAGTCCAGAACAGAGTCAACAGAAGACGAAAGCAGCAGCTTCTCAGATACAATAAAGGTCCAAGACAGTCCAGGTCCATAAATGAGGCAGCTGCACAAATCCGGAGGGAAAAATTAGTCCAAAGGAGATCCAGGAAGTTCAGAAAATCCAGCAAGTTTATATCCAAAAAGGATCGAGCAGACTCCAATCTTATTTGCTCCACGCCGAAAGCCCCCCCCGGCACTTATTGCCACTCACACTAAAGGGCCACAAGAAGAGCCACTACCGCAGCCCCTTCCATGGTCCAAGGTGGCGAGGCGCCCCACTCAGCTCCCTAACTAGGAAACACCCCAACCCCTGTGGAGTAGCAACACCCAGGAGAGTGCCGGCCAGAGCAAACAAAAGGCAGGAAAAAACACCTATAGGTTATAAAACTCAGAGGGCTCACAGTCTCCAACAGAGCCCCAATCCAAGATCTTCCGTCTCCTCTTCAGCAAACCCAATATCCAGAGCTCCTCCAAACGCCTTTAGGGCTAGCTCCTCACTTTCCCCTCAACCGAAACACTTCTTCACAGAAAAGCTAGGAGAAAAAGTCACAAATCCCCACCTCAGACTGTGGGGGAAAATGTGGGAGCGTGCTAACAGCTCACGACCCTGCTGAAACAGAGCTTGAGTTCTCCGAGCCCCTCCAGTATCCAAAACAAGGGGAGTGAAACAAAGAGTACCAACGTCAGATAACCATCCAGACTATCAGGAGAAGAAAAAATGCCATCCAAGCTCCCAAATATCTCTCATAACGTCACTCCCACATACAGCGACCCGCCGAGTGTCCCGCAAGGCTGGTAACCCACGGAGTGTACTCCTTCTGCTAGAGTCACACCGGACTCTCGACCAGGACCACCGAAGACTCAAAAGAAAAGCCAGCTGGCGTCTCCCACAAAACGGCACTGGCGAACCTATACGGCAGGTAGTCCATGCGCTCAGAGGGTAACGCTAATGCCAGAACGCCGAACACCGAAGCATACACCAAATCCGAGTCTAAGCACAAATAAAATAAAATACAACAAATAAAAGTAATAAAAATAAAACTAGTTCATCAGAGAAGCAGCGACGACGCGCCCAGCCTGGTGGCCATCTTGTCAAGCATATAGTGTATGTTGCAATAGCAGTGGATGGTGAATCCCATTGTCATGTTTAATATTATATATATATATATATATTAACAAATTTGAGACCCTTATTATCCCAGGTTAGACAGCCATGGATATCTTTATATAAACTTTCTTGAAACCCATGGTTCCCTCAGTGATCAGCTGACTCCCTAAGACAAGTTAAAAAAAAAAACAAATGTATGTCCTCAGTACTTAAGGGATATTTTTATCAAACTTAAAAGTTGGTAATTAACTTCCAGAATAATTAATAGTCAACACAGAAAATTTTAATATAAACAGATCATATATAATAAGTTTAGAGAACAGGTTTCTTTTCCTAGCTGCCCAGTACATATAATCCCGGTAATGCCGGACTTTTTAAATAATCCCAGAATACCGGAGAAAATGTGGGATGTTCACTGGTTGTGCTGTCATAACCGGCTAAATGTAAAGGAACATCAAAACCATAAACGGTTAACAGACAGGATATGTTCTAGACCTCAATGTTCCTTACAGTTGGAGTCCATGTCTCACTTATTCTTTACCTGTCCCTACATCTCAACCTTTTGGTCTCTTGTAGCTCAAAAATGGAATATACCAAACCTAAACCATCTTATATTAGAAATATTACTATATGGTAATTTTGATGTAACCTGGAAAAGATGGGATACGTCTACTTTGCAAGTAATTCTTACTGTGGTAAAATGGTACATATGGAATTCTCACTGTTGGTTTACTTTACAACAGAAAACAGTAACCCTTATTGAATTATTGGAATAGATTGTATGGGACACAAAACTGATATGTATAGGAAAGAGGTCAAAGACAGATCCCATAACTGGGTGTTCCAAGCCTGGAGGAATCTTCCTTGGGTTACTGACTCAGATACACCAATTACATGAAGTGTTATATTACTCAAGGTGTCCTCTGTGTTTGCTTTTTGTACAAACATATTTTTTTGATTGAGGGGTTATGATATTTTTCTGGTTTGTGTTTTCTTTGTCTAACATTGTATTTCATGCGTGTGATTAATTAATAAAAACTAAATGCCCCTACTCTCCAGTAGGGGGATCCTTGATCGGCTAATGGCAAGATGGCCACAATGCTGAAGCAACTGGAGGAGATGGAAGTGAATGGCATGCCTCTCAACTGTCCCTGATTTTCAAGGACATCCCTGATTTTGTCTCAGAATTTTCCTCTGTCCCTTGTAAAATTTGTGTTTTTGTGACAAAACAGTGTGGAACGTAAGCACAAAATAATGTCAAACATTAGAATTACAAGCTTGTTCTTCTTCAGAAAATGCATTTTACACTAATCCCCCTATTCTGTCAGCTTTCTGAATGAATAGTACCAATTTTTAAGATGTGTCTCTGATTTTGGGTCTTTGTCCTGGATTTTTTTAAGCTTTGTTCCTGATTTATGAGGAAAGAGGTTGAGAGGTATGGTGAATGGAGAAGAGGAGATTGTAGCAGAGATCGCTGAGACTGTTAATTTTCTCCAAGAAATACCTGAAATCTTGATGTGTGAAGAGCAGCAAACTGTGAGTGTTTTCAATAATATACAGCGAACCGGAGGGAGAACAGAAGCCGATTTAGATGTTCCTGCAATTGATTTGGAATCTCAGGGCCCGAAGAATAAGTCTCTCTTCCTGGTTCTCAAATGGATGATCCACCCTCTGATGAGGTAAAGTGGGTGACAGAGAAGGCTGCAAAAGTAGTGCGGCCTCTGGGAGATGAGGAAAGTGTCTCTAGAAAGACAGGTGAAATATCAACGACACCGCTACTACGAAAGCAGTTTGGCTCGCACAAGGAAAATGAGCCACAATGCACAGTCTGGTCGGCGGATGCCATGCTGAAAAGCGTGGGGTGGATACAAACAGAACTTGTCAATTGGATTCCTGGCCCAAAATGGGAGGAAGACACAGACGGCATCTTCATTAACAGACCTGCATCAATGCAACAGGGCAAGCCCTCTCGGAGCGCCATGTTTACAAGGACAAATACCCAAAAGGAATCTATTATAGCACAAAAAGACTGTAGTCATAATAAAGAGCAGCTGAGCACTTCAAAAGGGACACTATCAAAAGAAATGCCTTCTGAAACAGGACACAGCACAACTAGGCGCCCATCTCAGGACAAAAAGGGTACCCCTAATATCATACTAACATACTAGATGCCAGCAGAGTAGGCCTGTTGGTCTATCAAGTCTGCTCGTGCTTCAGCACCCTGATTGGGTACCGTAGAACTCTATCTGTCTCCTTCCACTGTTACTCCATCCCCCAGTCCTGCCCCTGGCAAACCAGCCTCTGCTTAACCCCTTGCCTATACTTGTCCCACCCTCTCTTGAATCCCTCCACCATAGTTGCCTTTACCAGCTCCCCGGGCAGCACATTCCACGGTTCCACCACTATCTCGGTGAAGTACCTCCTCCTTCTTTCCCCCCTAATCCTACCACCCTCAATCTTCCAACTGTGTCCTCTGATGATTCCACCCTCCTTTAGTCGAAAGATCCTATCTCGGCTTACCTTGTTTACTCCCCTGAGGTACTTGAAGACCTCAATCATGTCCCCCCGGTCCCTCCTCTCCTCCAGTGAGAACAGGTTGCGCTCCCCTAGTTGTTCCTCATATGTCATAACCCCCAGGCCCTGGATCATTCTGGTTGCTCTCCTCTGAACCCTCTCCAGGAGTTGGATGTCCCTCCTTAGGTGAGACCTCCAGAACTGCACACAGTACTCAAGATGTGGTCTAACCAGGCTGTTGTACAGTGGCAAAATCACCTACCTGTTCCTTGAGGTAATCCCTTAGCGATGCATCCCTGCATCCTCTTTGCCCTGACCGCAATCCTCCTGCACTGCTCTGAATTATTCATGTTAACATCCACCAAGACTCCTAGATCTCTTTCCCCTGCTGTGGCCTGTAACTCATACCTCCCAGGGTGTACACATAGTTGGGGTTTTCCCACCCTAGGTGTAGCACCTTGCACTTGGAGGAGTTAAATTTCAATTTCCAGGTGCAGAACCACCTATCCAGAGTATCCAGGTCCTCTTGCAGGGCCAATCTCCCCATCTCCCACTCCACCACTGCACCCAGCTTAGAGTCATCTGCAAAGAGACTCATTTCACACCCAATACCTTCCCTGATATCGGAAATGTAGGCATTAAACAGGAGTGGCCCCAGGACTGGTCCCTGTGGGACCCCACTTATGACCTCTCTAGGAGGTGAGACCTCTCCTCCAACCACTACCCACTGAGTGTGACCTGAAAGCCAATCTCCAATCCACCTAACCATCAATGGGCCTACCCCCATCCCCCCCAGCTTCTCTCTTAGGCCAATGTGAGGGACTGAATCAAATGCCTTGCTGAAGTCCAGGAACAGTACATCCACCGGTCTCCCCCTGTTGAGTGCTGATGTCACCCACTCCTAGAACTCTACAAGGTTTGTTTGACACAATCTACCTGGCACAAACCCATGCTGCTGGTCATCCAGGTAACCCATCTCCTCCAAGAAACCTCCCAGCCTTTCCTTAAGTATGGTCTCCATTACCTTCCCCACCACCGACGTCAAACTGATGGGTCTATAATTTCCTGGTTCTTCTCTTGATCCCCCTTTATGGATGGGCACAACATGCGCCTGCTTCCAATTCCTTGGCACCCTCCCTGTCTGGAGCAACAAGTTAAAGAGATCCACCAAAGGTGCAGTCAAAACATCCACCAACTCCCTCAGTACTCTGGGATGAATAGCATCAGGCCCCGGAGATTTATCCGTTTTTAGGGACTGGAGGGTTTCCCACACCCAACTGATAGGAATATCAGCATCTGCCCCCCCCCCATTCAGCAGAACCAGCCTGATATCTCACCCCTGACCTACCTCCCTCAGCAGCTTGTTCTTCAGCAGGTACCCCAACAGTCAGATCTGCTGCACCTTCTGTGTTCTTCAACCCCTTTTTTGGAAGTTCTCCAGCCTCCTCCCTTGTGAACACTGAGGCAAAGTAGTCATTCAGTACCTCCGCCTGCTCTCTGGCCCCTTTCACCCACCCCCCAGCTGTCCTCAACCTACTGAGCTGGCCTTTGACCTTCCTCCACTCACCAATATTCCTAAAGAACCCCTTTTCCCCACCCTGTATCCCCTGCACCAGCCTCTGCTCTTTCCAGGCCTCCCCCCCCCTCACCACTCTGGTAACTTTCCTGGTTGCAAGGTGATAGTTCTCTCTATCCTTCTTTCCTCTCATTTTTTTGTCCCTACTGTAGGCAGCCTCCTTCTTCCTTACTGCCTCCTGGACCTCCTTGGTCCACCAGCAAGGTTTACGAGACCTACCGCCCTTGTTAATCAATCCAATCATAATACTGACAATAGGAGAGATTATACATTTGCTAATTCAGAAATAAATTCATCAAAAATACTAAAAAGAGGACATTATCTGATTTATTTAAAAATAAATTAGAGCAGGCAGCCAGGAAAAATGCAGTTAAGCTTAGGTATAGGGGAGGCCTCCCTGAGCACCCAGATAGGTATTATGTTGCACAACAATTACTAAAATCTTCACTACAGTTTTCTCCTAATGATATATATGCTTTAATACATGTATCTGGTGAAGGTACTTTTGATGTTAGCCTTAAAACTAATGCTGGATTGGAAAGATTTTGGTGGAAGTATAATAATGTAAAACAAACTCCACCACATACCCCTTTTTGTGCTATACCTTTGACAAAACCCATATAAAAAATGGTGACAGTCTTGTTTCTCAAAATGAAGGGGTCAGTGTAAGCAATATATACCACTGGCTAAAAAATAGGTCTAATATTCTGGGACCCCCAGAAGCCATAATTGATACAGAGGGAATATGGATGGGGGGGGGGGGTAGAAATTTAAGGTGAAATTGTTTCAGGTCAATTCAGAAGTTATTCATTTCCCTAATAGTTTATTTTTGGGAAAAGATAGAGGGGTGTGCTTTTATAGTGGGCAGCCTAGAGACAGTTATAAATGTGGGGCAAAAACTCATTTGAGCAACACTTGTGATTTGTTGAAGTGTTCTATCTGTGGAGGTTATGGTCACCCAAGTGCTCTGTGCGAAAACATTTTTTAATGTAATGTGTGCGATGAAAAAGGGCATGCTTTTCATCAATGCCCTTGGGCTAGGCATGACGGAAATGAGGGATGGGACCAAGATGATCTAGTGCAACATGTTCAGGAGAAAAGAAAAGGGCCTAATTCTAACCCCCGCCTACACAGCCTGAACAGCAGGTAGACACCTCAGAACTTAATGAACCCAGTGTACAGCCCAGGAAGGAGGAAAGCCAGGGAACAGGCCAGGGAAAACCTCATCCTGAAAATGAGCAACCACAGAATAAAGATGTAGAGGGACAGGGAAATGAGGACTCTGATACTTCTGCTAAGCCACCAGACATGCTTCCACATATAGGAAATGTAGCTTCCAAAAACAAGAGAGTAACTAGAGCATCGGCTAGGTTACTGCATGTTCAATTCTGTGTCACTACACAGAATAACTATACTCCCTTACAAATGGAAGGGGAAGACTCTGGGCAAGAATCAGACACCTCAATAAGGTCAGAAATAGTCTCAGAAATGGAAAACGAGGGTAAAAGGGGAGTGAATAACAAAAAAAAAAGAAGGGAAAAAAACAAAAGGCTAAGGCCACACAAAGAGAGGATGATTGAGGAACCCTGTTTTCTTCTGACTATACCTACCTATGACTTCATTAAGCATAGCCTCCTTTAACGTTTGTAGTATGAAAAACTACAAGAAAAGGATGTCTAGTCTACATTTCTTGCAGTCATTGGTTAAAGATGTAGTGTTCCTTCAGGAAACCAGATTATCTTCCCTCTGAAATCGAACAAGTGAAGAGAAGCTGATTGTAGGGCCCCTCCTTTTGGACCTTTAGTACAGATACTGCAGATGGCATTGGTATTGTTTTCAAAGGTACATCTTTTTCAGTCAGTAGGGTAAGAGATATAATGCCAGGCAGGGCTTTGATAACTGATTGTAAATATAGGGATTTGGATTTTCGATTCATAAATACACATGCTCCTCAAATGACCGCATCTAGAATAGAACTGCTTGAAGCTATTCAACCTTATTTGTATACTAGAAAATATCTCATTTGGGGTGGGGATTTTAATTTCAGTTTAGATACTAAAATCTCGAGAGATATTGCAAAAAAAGTATACTGTGACTCGCACGCACTTTGAAACATAACTAATGTTGGGCTAACTGATGCTTATAGGAAGCTTAGGACTCACTCAGGGCCTGCATATCATAGGAGTACTTACTCAACGAGAATTAACTTTTTGTTCTCATCTAAACATTGTACACCATTTAAAATTGCTACTAAGCCTACATAATTTTCAGATCACTTCATTCTCTTAGGAAGCTTTAGTTTAGCAACAGCTCCACCTAGGGTTTTTTCTCAGCCATTGTGCTGAAAATTAAATTAATCAATATTAGTTATACAAACGGTACAGGAAAAAGTGGAACATCTTTTGGCAGGTAGACTGACTACACAATGTATGTATGATAATTTGTGGGACTGGTGGTATGATACTAAAACTAATTTATGACAACATTTCATTTCTTATGGTAAGGAGATATCAAATTCAGGCTATATTAAATACAGAGGGCCAGATATTCAAAACTTTGAACTGGGTGCAAACCATTTGCACAGTTTTAGCACCGGGTTAGCACGAGTCTGCTATATTCAAAGGGCCAAACAGTGTGCACAAACTGCATTAGCACTGGGCAAAATCACTAATGCATGCAAGGGCCAAACTGAGGGCATGTCCAGCGCAATGTTACATATTCATGAATAGCTATATGGTTTCGTGACTTAGTGCAACACTTTGTGTGGTGCAAATTACCGCCCAGGAAAAGGTAGTCTTAACCCTGGGTAAACCAGTTTTGCACGACATTGTGGCTTTGTGCGGCATTTGCATGGCTTTTGTACAGCTTTGCACGACCCTAACCAATAACTATGATACATAGAAAAAGCCATACAAAGAGGAAACATGCTGCCTATGATGGCATCACAATGATGCCATCATCTACCACCAGTCCCACCCATGCCAGGCAGTTAGAGGTGACCTGGCTCCCAGTGGGCACCATGGCAGTACAGCCATACAGCACACACCTGCAGACCAGTCTTCTGTGGACACCAACAGATGCCAGCACACACATGCAGCACTGTGGGCATGGAGGGTGCTGAGGGGAGGGTGTACAAGTGGTCAGGCTGCACCACAGACTGGGTGCAACCACAAGGCTGGGACAAGCCACGCTGTGCACAAGGGCCAGTGTAGGGAATACTCCAATGCCAGTGTACCTGTCTGATCAAATGTGCCCCCCCAGCCACGTACCGCACATCTGTACAGATGCCACAGCACACACAGCCAGTGTGTATATGCCACTGTGAGCATCCCATGCCAGTGGTGCAGCATCTGTGGGTCGCACAACAGCAGAACAGTAATGTCCACTGTCAGTAAACACCTGCAAGTTGGGCCTGTCACTCTGTACAGCGCAGTGGTCATCACTGCCCTACACATCATAGGCATTGCTGTGCCCCTCACACCATTGGCCCTCTTGCTACTGTTGTGTCTGCTGGGCACTGTAGCATGCCCTATAGTTTGACAGTGGCATGCAGCACCACCACCTGTGCCTGTCCTCTGTAGTCCCCTGGGGCACAATATGCTATACTATACTGTACAAATGTAGCCTGCAGCTACCACCATGCACTCCCAGATGGACCTACAAGTGGAGCTGTGGAAGACCCAGCCAGCCCCTGTACTGCCAGACAGACCTACAGGTGGAACTGTGGGACCCTGCAGTAAGGCTGAGCAAACTACATGCAAATCAGATCATGAGCTGCCAATCTGGATGTTTGCCTAGAGACTACCTAAGTAGGCTCATTTGCATGCTTCTTTTGAATATAGCAAAGTTTACCCCCAGGCAAATGTGTTTGCAGCAGGCAAATGACTTAGCTCCATGTTAAACCTGCACAAACGTGTTGGCACCACGCAAACATTTTAGAAATATTGTACAGTTGTGCACAATATAATTTCACCTGCACTGCTGCCTTGCAGCTGTACTGAGTCCGCCCATGTGCTGGCACACACATTGGAACATAGTTCACAGGTCATACAGCAGGGCTAAACAGAGTGGTGATAACAGATCTTGGGAAGCATATAAACACAGCTTAAAAGAGGCAAAGAGAATTATTGCCAAGGCCAAAAGTAAATATGAGTACAAGCTAGCTACAAAAGCACAGGACAACTATAAGTCATTCAATGCTTACATTAATAACAAAAGGGGAGCTAGTAGAATGATTGGCCCATTAAAAGATAATGCTGGGAAACTAATAACAGGGAATAAGGACATGGCAGATCAGTTCAATAGTTATTTTTCCTCTGTCTTTAATATAGGCCCAAAAGCTTCTGACTCATCTCAAACTACAAGGGACTTTAGGTCCGCAAATTGAGGCTCAAGATGTGAGGAAAAGGTTAAAAAAGCTGAATCAATATAAGGCACAGGGCCCAGATGGTCTACATCCTAGACTTCTTAAAGAACTTGCAGATAGCTTGGCAGGGCCTGTTACATTTCTATTCCAACAATCCCTGGATACAGGCCAGGTCATACAGGTATGGAGACAGGAAACTGTAATCCCAATACACAAAAAAGTTCCAAGACAGGAGGTCAGTAATTACAGGCTAATTAGCCTGACCTTGGTCCTTGGGAAAATACTCGAGGGCATAGTCGAGGACATGATCATGAGCAACATCGAGCTAGTGGGGGCCATGGATGAGACACAACATGATTTACTAAGGGAAGATCATGCCAAACTAACCTACTTGAATTTTACGATAACGTTAGTAAAGCACTAAACAAAGGTAGCTCGGTGGATGTTGTGTTTCTGGATTTTGCCAAGGCCTTTGACAAAGTCCCGCATGAGCAGCTGATTGAATCCCTTAATGAATTGGCAGTATAGCCAAAAAATAGCTAGCTGGATTAGTGATTGGCTGATGGGGAGAAAGCAAAGGGTATGTGTACTGAGTGAATTGTCAAATTGGGCAGATGTGACCACCGGGGTCCCCCAGGGATCAGTACTGGGACCCTGCCTTTTTAACTTATACATCTCAACAACGAAGCCAAAAACTGACATCTGGCTTTCCAAATTTGTGGACGATACGTGTTTGGGTTTCCCAGTAAATAGCCAATCGGATGCGGCAATACTACAGGAAGCATTAGGGGAACTAGAGACTTGGGCATCAGAAAAAAAGCACTATTTAACATCGAGAAGTGCACAGTGATGCACTTGGGGAAAAAAAAAACCTGAATTAGATTACACACTACCGGGCAGGTACTCAGAGTAGAGCATGATGAGTGTCACCTGGGGATCAGGGTTAGCAATAACCTTAAATTCCAGCTACATTGTAACCAGGTGATTAAAAAGGCTAGTGGAATCCAGAGTTGCATCCATAGAGATATTAAGAGCAGGAAAAGGGAGGTTTTGCTCCCTCTTTATACCTCTTTGGTACGGCTGCACACCAAGTATTGTGCACAGTTTTGGGCTCTTGGGAATAAGGATGATATTAAAGCCTTGGAGAAGGTTCAGAGAAGGGCACATGAAGAATTAAAGAAGTCCAGGGGTTAGACTATGAAGAAAGACTGAAAGAACTAGACCTGTATACTTTAGAATATTGCAGATTGAGGGGGGATATGTGCCAGATCTTTCTGGCTCTGTCAGATCAACATCTGTGGGAACAGCTAGGCCTCACTCTCAGAGACCAGATTTACAACATGAGAGCCCATCCCCTACAGCTTAAAGGTGATAGATATAACACGCATGTATGAAAGCACTGGTTCTCAGTGAGAGTAGTTAAAATCTGGAATCAACTACCTATTGAGGTGGTAGGACGCAAAGCTATGGAGGCATTCAAGCATACTCTTGACTGCTATGACTAGTAAAAACATTACTGGGTATCCGTAGATTTCTATAGCGAGCTATAATGGACTTTGGTCTTTATAAAGCTCAGAGTAACCTATGAAACCTTCCTTCATGTCGCTGTACACTTGGTTACTGTTGTGGTGTGCACTTCCTGGTTGCTATATTCAGAGCTATCTTATTCCCGGGCTGTGTTTGCACTGCACTCCTAGCCCAGATTGCCTGGCTTCCTTAGCATGCTATATTCAGCAGGTTTAGCACCAGGGCTATCTCTTTTGAATATAGAGGGCCATTGGGTCTGGGCTAATTTAGCCCCGGGACAAAGTTTTGAATATCTAGCCCTTAGAGTAATCAATTGTATAAACTAATGTAATTTCCCTCTAGAGATCTGGTACTACATAAAACACTAATTTCAGAAATAAAAAAAACAATGTTTAATTATCAATATAATAGGGCTAAGACACTTGAAGCTGAGATGAGATATGGAACGGTAAAACAACCAGCATCAGACCCTTATATGGCATACAAGCAGAGACTTGATCAGACCATTATGATAGGACTTTTGATTTAGGCATGCTACATAATGTAAAATAATTTTTGATTAGTGAATTTTCTATTAATTCCAGTAGCATAGAGAAGCTAACGAACGTTATGACAGCACCTTTACCACAGGTTAATGTAACTGATTAGAAGAGACTTCGTAAACTAATTACTCTGGATGAAATCTATAACACAATTAAAACTTTAAAAATAGGAACATTTCTAGGCCTAGATGGGTTGACTAATGATTTTTATAAAAAATATGCTACTGAAATGAGCATATTATTAGAATCTGTCTTTAATGATATACTAAATCATATTGAGCAAGGGGAGGGTATATTGGACTTTGGGAAGGCAATTATTACTTTTATATATAAAAAGGGGGATAACATGACATCAGAAACTAGAAACCTGTTAGTCTGCTAAATTGTGATTATAAAATATTAACAAAAGTATTATGCAAAAGGTTACAACAATTATTGCCTGATCTCATACCACAAAGATGGATACAGCACAACCTAGACCTACTTAGGAACTATTTGAGACTGGCAGACAGAAGAATAGTGTAGGGTATATATTAGTGTTGGACCAAGCCAAAGCCTTTGACAGGATGGAACAAAAAGATTTATTTGAAGTACTATATACTTATGGGGTTCCAAGACATTGGTGGGATGGATAAGAGGATTATATGATGAAGCATGTTTTCTCCCCTCAGTAAATGGGTATCTTGGGGGGGTATTTGTCTGAAAAGAGGTGTCAGACAGGGGTGTCCTCTTAGTCCCCTACTATATACATTTGCATTAGATCCCATTATCAGACACAATCAATGGGATACTCAAATTATAGGTCTTTTTCCACAGTCTAGTTTACAAAAAGAAATCATAACAGTTTATGCAGATGATGTTTGTATTCTCGCTGCAGATGTAGAGTCAGGTGCAAGAGCAATTCCAATATTTCAAAAGTTTGCTATAATGTCAGGGGCGGAGAGTAATAAACACAAACGTGTAGCAATCCTCATAGGGGCCCCTGAAGATGACATACAGGCTATCGCAGGAATTAGAACAGATATTGAAGGCTCCATCTTAGGCCCGCTCCTGTTCTCCCTGTCCATCAATGACCTCTGTCACCACTGCGGGGGGCAGCTCTGTTGTGCAGTACACCGATGATGCAGTACTCTACAAAGTGGCTTCACATCGGGATGATCTAGGACCCCTGCTCCAGACTGATTTCTCCCAGGCTGAAGCATGATTGGTCAGGAATCACTTAGTTCTCAACCCTACCAAGACCAAAACACACCTGCTTGGTCCCAGATCCCTGGGTTCCTCCCGGGCACATCTTCTCCCACTTGTCATCACATCCGGCTCTTCTATCGAAGTGGTACAATCCTTCAAATATTTAGGTCTTACATTGGACCAAGGACTCACATTAAAACCACATGTAGACTTGGTGGCCAAAAACATCCACCAAAAACTCGGGCTGCTCTATTGTCTAAGCGCCAGTCCGATACCCGAGACAAGGCTGGCAATCGCTCAGAGTGTCCTCCTACCGACTCTTACCTATGTGGCCCCAACCCTACTTGGCATCTCTGAGCTAGACCATGGTAGACTACAGACACTGTACCACAAAGTCGCATGAATCACTTCAAAAGCCCATCCGAGGACCCACCACTGCCAAGTCCTTGCTGCACTCAAATGGCCCACCCTGAACCTAAGACTTCAGTACCCCCTACTAAACTGGACATACAAGCTCCTCTCTAACTACCCCCCCCACAGGGCTTATTGGGCTAATCACCCCCAAAATGCCCCAGCAGGCCCCTTTGCACTTCAGACAAAAAACTGCTTTAACAACCCAGGCCCAGATCTGCAGCAGGTAGTAAGTCCTTCGCCCATATAGCCCCCACACTGTGGAACAAGCTCCCCTGTCAACTACAAGAGGCACCCTTCCCAGCTATTTTTCAGACGAGGTTACATGCTCACCTCCAAAATCTCAACTCCTGCATATGTCCGGAAGGCTAGCTAAATCACGCCCCCGTCATCTAATTACCACAGTTGACTAGGGTACTCCTCTGTAAATAGTTGCCCTCTCCTATATAAAGCTAGCAACTCCAATAGTAAAACTGCACCTTTTAAAGACGTATACCACTTTGCTTGTATATTTTTAAAGTACTACCTGCCCTCAACCTAACAGCTGCTACTGATGTTGTGTTGGGTTGCTAAACATCGTACACTTGTCTGCTATGTACTACTCTGTATCTATTGACTGTTGTCCAAATATTGTTGTACAAAAACATCGTACACTTGTATGCAATGTATTGCTCTGTATATATTGACTGTACTTGTTCAACTCTATGTAACTAACTCCAGATCACCCCTGAAAAAGGGACCTCTGGGGCCCAGTGGGCTTACTCGGTTAACAAAATTAAATAATAATAATATAATAATTATTTTCACTCAAAACATTTTAGGAGTTTGGTTTGATAAAGAAGACTCAGCTCTTATAAACTGGGAAAAACAACTAGTGATTTGTGATACAAAAGTTGGGGTATGGAAAAATTGAAAGTTGGGGAAAAAAAGAGAATTCTGATTATAAAAAAAAATTCTTACTACCTCTTTTCACATTCCTTAGTTACATTTATCCACCTCCAATACACCTAGAAACAAGAATCTTAAGCTGTTTTTTTTACAGTTAAACTTTTGTATTAACTTTTCATAAGATACACAGACAAACCTCTTACAGTATAGTACAATGTGAGGAATTTTTTTTTTAAAGAAATTGAGGCAGTATATAATAAGAACATTGCTACAATAATACAAGGAGCTTTTGGTTTAAAATATAGTAAACAATACAGGTCATGAAATTAGCATATACTTGACATTTGTAGTGAACTTAAAGCGGATAGTATGATTAGATATGGTTTATATTAAAATGTTACATAATTATATATGACGCTGCAAAAGGGAAAAAAGTACATTCGTTAAAGGATTGTGCAGTAATAAAGAATGATTGAGAACAGAGTATAGGAAAGAAAAGATATATAAGAAAGTTAAGAAGGGAGAGAGGGAAACTATATAAAAACGAGAAAAAAGGCGAGACTACAATGATGTATCGGTAAAAGGGGAAAATCCATATATATTAAGTCCATACATTGGTGTTGGAAGATTTAGTTAATTCCCAAAAATTCAAAAAGCCCTGCCAACAATTGTTACATAATATGAGTCAGTCAGACAAGATACATGTCATATGGTCCAGAGAGGCATATTGCAATAGTTGGTTAATGATATCGGGAAGGGTAGGGATTATGTTGGATCTCCAATGCATGAGGATTGTGCATTTAACTTGAAGGAAGAGTATATTTAACCATTTGCTCTGTGAATATGAAATTTTATAAGAACGGTGATTAAAAATACCAAGAATGCAATGTTTAGGGTCCAGTGTAAAAGGTTTACCTACCACTTTCATTGCAAATCTGTGAGTACAGTGCCAAATCTTTTGTATGAAGGGACAGTGCCATAAGATATGCAATAAATCTCCATTGGGGGAATTGCAGCGCCAGCAATTGTTATTGTTCAATAAACCCATTTTTTGTAATACAACAGGAGTTCTGTACCACAAATGAAGGATCTTGGTTTGAATGAGGGAACCGTGCTTATCATTAAAAGATTTGTGACAGGAGAGCCAACATCTGACCATTGTGCATTGGTGATATTATATTGTAGCAAAGTACTCATCTGTTTTTAGCATTGACAGAGTAGTCAGGAAGGATATCACAAATATCTTTGTAAACAGTGCTATTTAAATTGGATGTTGTTTTTATCCATTCAGAGATGTGCTTATCATACAGAGAATTGATAGAGAAGGGTGTGAGGTAAGAGTTGCATGCGGTACGAAGCTGTAGATATTTCCAAAAATCCTGATGGGGAAGATTCCATATTCCTAGTAGGTCGGTGTAAGATTTTAACTTTAATGACTTGGGTTCAAGTATATCCTGCAAAAACAGAATACCCTTATTTTTCCAGGTACAACAAAAAATGGGGTGATTATCAAGAGATATATGGTGGTTACCCCAGATGGGGGTGCAAGCTAAGGGTTTGAGGTTAGATTTAATATGCTTGTGAATGATTTTCCAATAGAATATAGAAGCAGCTATGGTAGGGTGAGACTTTAAAGAAGAGGTAAGGGTGTTATAAAGGAAAGAAGTCACCACATTACCAGGACATGAGGATGTTTCCATATTGACCCATAAAGGAGACTGGATGTTGGGTTTGTAAAACCATTTAATTGTTTGAGATGTACGGAAAGCCCATAAGTAGGCTTGGAACCAAGGAAGGCCAAAGGCACCTTTTGACCAATGGGATCTAAGTTTATTACGACTAAATCTAGGTATTGTGCCTTCCCAAATGAAGCTGCTGATAATTTTGTCTATTTTGGTAAGAAAACTAGAGGGAAGTATCAAAGGGATATTGTAAAATAGGTATAATATTTTAGGAGTTATAGACATTTTAATGGCGGAAATTTTACTATTAAAAGAAAGTTTAAGTAGCTTCCATCTATCAAGTGTTGTTTGGATACAGGTTAACAGAGGGGAAAGATTAGCATCCCATAATTTATTCAATGTCGGGGTGATCCGAATGCCAAGATAAGATATACCTTGGGGGCCCAACGAAAGCCTAATGAGTTGTTCATGAGGGGACTACAAAGGGTATTCAATGGTAGCGTTTCGGATTTGTTAAGGTTTAGAGCTAGTCTGGAATGGGAGGTGAAGTCATTCAGTAGTTTAACTAAAGGTTGCCCAGAACTTTCGAGGTTTTCAAGTAAAATAAGGAGACCATCTGCATATGAAAGTGAAGTATAGTGAGAGTTGCCAATAGTAATGCCTTTAATTGTACCAGATTGATGTAGGGATGCAGAAAGAGGTTCCATGGCAAGTATAAACAATGAAGGCGATAAGGGGCATCCTTGTCTGGTGCCTCTTGCTAAGTAAAAGGAGGGGGACAAAATAGAGTTTGTGAGAACTCGAGCTGAAGGGGAGGTATACAATAATTGAATCCAAGCACAAAAATGATTTGTAAAGCCAAAATGAGATAGCACCTGATATAGATATTCCCAATTGAAAGAGTCAAATGCTTTCTCAAAGTCAGTGGCTATTGCAGCTGCAGGGGTTTTAAGAGTTTTTGCTTTGTGAATTAAATTGAGTAATGAACGAAGATGATCAGAACTGTTTCTATTTTTGATAAATCCTGATTGAGAAGTATGGATGAGTTTAGTCATTAAAGATTCTAAGTGGAGAGTTAATAATTTTGCAAAGATTTTTCCATCAGTATTAAGAAGTGAAATCGGTCTATAGTTTGAAGGAAGAAAAAAGTCTTTGTCTTTTTTTGGTAAGACTGTCATAATGGCTTCGGTCATTGTGCATAGGAGTTTCTTTATTAAGGTTGCTTCTTGGAATACATTGACTAATACAGAACAAAGCGTGTCAGATAGGGTTTTATAAAAATCAATAGGGAACCCATCACTGCCAGGTGCTTTACCGTTTTTTAGTGATGATAAAGCAGTTTGGATTTCCTGCAAAGTGATTGGTTTATCAAGCATAGCTTTGTCCTGAGGGATTAGGTGGGGTAGATTCAATTTTTCCAGAAAATGTTGTATTAAGTTGGGATTTGTAGTATTAGGTTGCAAGTATAGTTGATGGTAAAAGGATTGCATAATACGATTGATTGAAAGGTTGTCTGTGTGTGTCTGACCTGATGGATCTTTTAGACCTGCTATATGTCTCTGCATCTGTTGAGTTTTTAGCTGGTAAGAGAGCAACTTTCTGCATTTATCCCCTTGTTCCCAATAACCGTGTTTAATCCTAAAAAGGGCAAGTTCAGCTTTCCTGGATATCAACTCATTAATTTTAATTCTTAATTGTAGAATTTCCAGATGAAGCTGTGAATTATGATTGGGTTTATTTAATTTATAGTATTGGGTTTCTTTTTCTTTAAGGGATTTTTCTAAATTAGCTAATTGTTGTTGTCTTAATTTCTTTCTATGCGCTGCATAACTAATAATTTTACCTCTAATAGTGGCTTTTAATGCTTCCCAGATAGTACCATGAGACGTATCTGGAGTATGGTTAATAGAAAGAAAATCTTGAATCTGGGTTTTAATCCAAGGAGTGAATTCAGGGTCTCTGAGTAAAAGTGGGTCTAAATGCCAAGATGGGGATTTCGAAGAAGGTGGACCCCAGAGTAAATGCAAACTGATAGGGGAATGATCCGATATAACAATAGGGAGAATTGATGTATCAATAATTTTTTCAGTAATTAGGGGAGAAGAGAACCAATAATCAATCCGACTATATGATTTATGTAAAGAGGAATAAAAGGTGTAATCTCGTTGTCTGGGATGATGTAGTCTCCAAATGTCAGAGAGACCTAAATCCTTCATAAGCATTGACAGAGCATTAATACTACGGGGTGGGCATCATGTGATGAGTTACTTTGTCTAAATATGCTTTGAAAAGGTTAAAGTCACCACCAATAAGAATAGGTGAATTATTTTATTATTAATCATAATTTGTTGATAGATTATGGAAGAAAAGGGTGAATCAAAGTTGGGTGCATATACATTCACAAACATAAGCAGACGCAGTGGTGTTTAATAGGGTTATAATCCACCTACCATCCGGGTCTCTAATGATTTTTATGGGGGGCCAATTAAGAGATTTATGTATTAAGATAGCAACCCCATGTTTTTTGGTTGGAGAAGATGACGCATATACTTGACCAACCCAGTCCCTTTTAAGTCTGTCGACATCCTCTGATAAAAGTTTAGTTTCTTATAAGAAAGCAATATGTGTTTTATGCTTTTTAAAATAGGTAAGTACTTGCTTACGTTTACAAGGTGAGTTGAGTCCCTTGACAGTCCATGAATGTAAGATTAGATCACTCATGGTACTAGGATATAAGATAATTAGTAACAAATATGAATGAGGGACTCAATGCCATTAATTTGGAGGATGTCACAGATTCAAAAGGTAAATATATATAATAAACAAATGCATGCAGGGCCCTTAACTTGTATGGGTTCGAGATGATTGAGTATTTGTATTCATTTTGTCTCGCAGAGGGAGAGTACAGAGATAGGAATATCAAGTAATTAAACATTAGAACCAACAAACGTTAGTATAAACTCAGTAACAAGAATATTAATTTGAAACTTTTATGAAATGCAGAGCCGATAACTATACCAGGACTCTTACTCTACACTACTAGGCATGTAGAGTAATTAATGAATCTCAAGATACAGTTTACCCTATAATCTTAAGCTACTAAACTTTATATAACAGTATATTAAAGAAGTGTAATTGAGATTTGTGCTGAGGTAATTAAAGCATTACCCTGGAAAAAAACAAAACATCATTCTACCAAATAAAAAAGGATAATTATGTAATAGTGTTAAATTCCAAACATAATGAATTAGCTTGGACCTAGCAATAAGTCCAATATTAAATAAAGTATACCAACATGATGGCAGATAATGCTGGAACAATGTGAGCCAGATAAAAGGATGCCTGATGTGTATTAATCCACATAAACTAGGTTAGGGAATGCAGTATATACTATAGGTTCATAGTGCATCAGTGTATTGTGAAATCATTTTTACAAGTTCCAATGATTTGGAAGAAAATGGGATGAAGAATAATGCGAAAAGGCGGAAAAACTCAATGTATAGAAATACAATCGGAAGCATACTTTGGTACAAAATCTGTGAGATATAATGGGAATGCACCTGATGCACTACATACCAGAAGTGATGCAAAATAAATATTAAATAAGTAAATGATTTTAGAGTACCCGTCTAATCATCCTCCACATTCCAAATGATAGGATTTATGTGGAAAAATGCTATAATAGTAGGGGTTAAGGGCACACTGATATGAAATACAGAACTCTATATATGTATGTATGCGCCTGACCACATGGTGGCGCTAAAGCTTATGAAAAATTAGAATGTAAATAGCAATTATATATACTAGTGTCTGGCACCACACAAGGATTAATTAGAAGAGATCTTACAAACATTGTAATATTTATTCTTTCTCTTATTTTTTTTCCATTGAATACATTGAGAGTAACTCCCACATGGATTAAATACCTCCAGTGTCAATTGGCTCACCTACCACAGACAGATACAGGCTTCTCAGCAGTGATAGCGATTTACTGCATTTAAGTGCTCCAAACCTGTTGGGTGCAAAAGAGACTGTGCTTTTCGGTAAATGTGCTGAAGGAATCGAGTGAGGTGGTGTGAAGAGGAGGGATTCTGGTGAGAAACTGCTATACCACATCTAATTATGGGCCATAGTATTTATTACAATTTTTTTTTTTTTTTTTAGTGGGAAAAGCCTCAGGTAGCCTTGCTCTTTGGTTTTCTTCTCCTTTTCTTTTTGGGTGGTTCAGATGATTTAAAGGGACAGCTGGACACAAGATCAGCCCAGGAAGAATTGGGAGAGTCTTTACCCATTGAGAGCTTCTTCGGGTCTTGAGTAAATGTGTCAGATACAGTCTGTCTCAGATCCTCCGTAGATGAGTGCAGATCTTCTTGGAGTGGGGAGAATTTGTTAGACAAGGTAAGAGAAGTAGAAAAACTGATGTGATGTTCCACATTGGAAGCTGGAGAGGTGGAAATATTATTTAAACAGCAGGTATTATTATTTAGAGAAGAACCATATGCTTTTTTTTCTTGTATGCGTGTGGAGCTTCTGGCAGGAGCTACAGTGGCAGATATGATGGCTGCAGATTTCTCAGGGACCTGAAGGACAGTTTCAGCAGGAAGGGTAAGACACTGTAATTGCGAAGTGCTTGTGCTGGAGCAGGAACAAGCTGCATTAGCATCGCAAGGCAATGTAAGTGCAGGCTGTGTCCAATTCAGAAATTCAGAAACAGATTCTGGGATACCGAAATCTCTGGTAGAATCATTCAAAAAAAGACGCATTGCTGCAGGGTAATGCAGTGCAAACTTAATTCCACGCTGATGAAGGATCATTTTAATGGGGTTGTTAGCTTTTTGTTTGTTAGATAATTCTTTAGAATAGTTTCTGAAAATTAGGATTCTGTTTTCTTGCCAAGTAAGTGCACCTAATTGCCTCGCTTTTTGAAGAATCAGTTCAGTATATGCGTGGTTTAGAAATCTGGCAATGATGGGCCTGGGTTTCTGGTCGGGTCCAGGCCTCGGATTTAAGGTGCAGTGAGATCTCTCGATGGTTAGGTCTTGTCCGGCTGGTAATTTAAGCAAAGAAGGAAGTACATGAGTTAGAAGAGCACTGGTATCTCCTAGTTCAACACCTTCAGGAAATCCGAGAAATCTAAGGTTGTTACGCCTGTTTCTATTTTCAATATCATCTATTTTGTCCTGAAGGTTCCTAATAACTCTGTCCTGCTCCCTGATGGTAGCCTGTAATGTGTTAATGGAATCTTCATTTTGAGATGCTTTAACATCAGTAGTGCTGATTTTTGATCAAGTGCCTGCATATTATTGATATTTTGTTGAGATGCAATTTTTAATACATTGATTTCACTTATTAGTTGCTGGAACATTGCCTCCACTCTATTAAGATAATTGTTATGTGGAGATTGGTCCACCATTATTGTAAGCCTTAATAGAGAAATTGAAAAGCTGTAGATAACTCGTTCAGTAATTATGAGGCAATAAAAATACTGTACCAGAGCTGTTCTGTGATGTACATATAGTAAGATCTCAGATGTTGGTGAAGGTAGAAAGTCTGGAATCTGTAGGATGGATGATGATATTTGGTGAATCCAGGGAGATGAAGAATCAAGCAGCCATCTTCAGCACAGCAGGCCATGCCCCCTAGCTGTTTTTTTAAATGGTGTGGGGTAGCCGCCTTAATCCAGTCAAGAGACAGGTTACATATCTTCCATATAAAGGGGGGTCTCAATATGACAAACCCTGTGGTATTTTATCATACTTTTTATGCTGCTTGCATGCATGTGCAAGAAACATAGTGCCATCATCGGAGATTTCGGAGGTGTGTCACCTCCTCCTCCAATTCAGTCAGTGTGCTGGCAGGCGTTCTCGGGGTTAGCGCATTTTGGAGCTGCTCTATGACACGCTCCAAAATGCAGTGGCATAAGTGAAAGGGGAGCTATGCTTGAGTGAGCAGCGATAAGATATCGCCTGCCCGCGCGCAGCTCCCCACACACACACACACACACACACACACATGCAGCCGCGCGCGGCCCTGGCACACACTGTACAGCCGATGGGGTGCCCAACCTCACGGCTGAGCTTCGCCCCCAGTAGTAGGTGCCATGCTGGGAGCCCACCCAGCGTGGCAATCAGTCCTTGCGACGAGGGTGCCCAACCCCGTCAGCTGAATGCCCCCCATCACTTGTGCCATGCTGGGAGCCCACCCCAGCATGGCAAATGTCTCGCGGCGTCTTTTTTTTCAAGCAGCAGTTTCCTGGCCCGCGTCTCCCGATTCCCTCCCACAACCTGCACCCACCCACTGCATCCAGCCTCCCCACACCCCCCACTCCATACTTACCTCGGACCTCGCGCACGATCTTCGGTGGACTGGGAACACGCCTGCACTCTTCAAAGCCGAACGTGAACTGAGGAAATGCCGGTAAGCTGTATAATGGGCTAGATAGGGGTTTCAACTTTGTTGCATATCTCAGGCATTTTGAGATTTTGACAAATTTTCAACATGAGGTTTGACCCTCGAATGATGTCACCACGGCGAGCGATTCGAAGGGTGATTTCGCGCAGTGACTGTGAAATCACCCTTCGGACCTGAATACCACCATGACAGTGACATCATTCATGAGAAGGGGTCCCAAAAACCCCATGTTGAAAATTTGGTGCCAAAATTCCAAAAAATGACTGTTTTACGAGCGTGTGTTGCGCAGTTCCTACGCAGGCTCATAAGTTCGCGAAATTTCAATATTTTCACTCCAGATTTTCAACATTGCCATTTTACCACACCTTCTTATGAGTAGTACAGCTGTCATTTTTCACATCTCACCCAAAATGTGTTTCTGCCCATGTAGCGCAGAATGGCGCAGTCGGAGTGCAAAATCAATGTACGGGACAAATTAAGAAAATCACAGTGACACTGTTCATGAGCAGAGGTCTTAAAATGGCTATGTTGAAAATTTGGTGAAAAAATTACTAAAAATGACTTTTACGAGCGTGCGTTGCGCAGTTCCTACGCAGGCTCATAAGTTCGCAAATTTTCAATATTTTCACTCCAGATTTTCAACATTGCCATTTTACCACACCTCCTTATGAGCAGTACAGCTGTCATTTTTCACATCCTGCCCAAAACATGTTTCCACCCACGTAGCACACAATGGCGCAGTCGGTATGCAAAATCAATGTATGGGACACATTTAGAAAATCACAGTGTCACTGTTCATGAGCAGAGATCTTAAAATGGCAATGTTGAAAATTTGGTGAAAGAATTCTTAAAAATGACTGTTTTACGAGTGTGCATTGCACAGTTCCCACGCACGCTCGTAGGTTTGCGAATTTTCAATATTTCCACTCCAGATTTTCAACATTGCCATTTTACCACACCTCCTTATGAGCAGTACAGCTGTCATTTTTCACAACCTGCCCAAAATGTGTTTCTGCCCATGTAGCACACAATGGTGCAGTCGGTGTGCAAACTCAATGTATGGGACACATTAACAAAATCACAGTGACACTGTTCATGAGCAGAGGTCTTAAAATGGCTATGTTGAAAATTTGTGAAAAATTCTAAAATGACTGTTTTACGAACGCGTGTGTTGCGCAGTTCCTACGCACGCTCGCAAGTTCTCAAATTTTCAATATTTGCACTCCAATGACTTCCAAATACCTAAACAGCACATAGAAGCAAGCAACATTCGGCATTGACAAATGCTTGTTTTCTATGAAACACCCTGGTAAGCTGTAAGAATACATCACAGTTCTACCGGCAGACGTGGTTAAGGTATGCCTTCCACACACATTTGGGTAAATGGAAAGGTACTCCTCCAAAAACATTACTACTGACCTATGTGATTTCTAGCACAAAGAAAACCAGGCAATGGAAAATAGAACAAAATACCCTTTTTATGTTAGGCAGACAATAGTTATATAAATACATAGCTTATGACTTACAAAAAGTGACACTAGTTTTCCCTGAATGTGTACCCACAAGGCTGCCTCAAGCTCTGGCAAGCCTTACAAATAATAGAATCCCACAGAATATGTGGGATGTCACTTGGCTATGTTGTTAAGGGAAACTGGGGTAAAGGGAAATTTGAAACACAAGGTCTTGCAGGAAAGCTTTTGTCCAAAAATATCCTGTACAACTTCTGAGGAGACATTGCAACATGTTTTTCTAACTTGTCCAGAAAGTGTCCAATTTTGGGCACATTTAGCTTTTGAATGGAAGTAACCATTTCTAACCAGAATAATTTATAACACCTTAATTTTGGGGGATCACTCAGGAATATGGAAACATTTTCATGTGAGTACACTACAAGTGATTTTTGTGGTTATAAAATACTATATGTGGCAAAGTAGATGTCAATATGTATTCCAACAAATTCAACAAATAAATTATGTTTTGATATCACAAACTGGAATCATTAACATATCTGGAATGTGTAGTACGGTATGGGCTGCACGCCCATTGGCTCACGCTGTGAACCAATGGGCGTGCAGTTCTAATGAGACGTGATCGGTCGGGCGGCGGGCGGCAGGCGGGTGGGGAGCTGCTGCCTGCTGGCTGACTGGGGGAGCATGGTGGTGGGGCTCAGTGGGTGGGTGGGAGTGGAGGGGGTACCCTAAACCACCAGGGATATTGGACTTATGCCTATTTGTACATACAGATGCCCACGATCGGGCAGATAGTGGTCCACTGGACCACCAGGGATATTGGACTTATGCCTATTTTTACATACAGATGTCTGCGACCAGGCAGATAGTGGACCACTGGACCACCAGGGATATTGGACTTATGCCTATTTTTACATACAGATGCCCGCGATCGGGCAGATAGCAGTCCACTGGACCATCAGGGATATTGAAGGGGATCTTTTTTTAAACAAATGCCTGTGATTGGGCAGATAGCTGGTCCACCAGACCACCAGGGATATTGAAGGGGATCTTTTTTTTTTTTAAACAAATACCCATGATCGGGCTGCAGGGGGCGTCAGTCCCCGATGGCTGCTGCCTGGCAGGGCACCAGGCGCAACTCATCGGGAATCACCTGCATGCAAATGAGGCCATAATGACATGCAAATGGCCCCATGTGCACCTTGTATACATTATGGCCCCATTTGCATGTCAACTTTTGAATATCACAGTTGCTGTGCATGGCGCAATGGAACTTGCGCTAGCGCATCCCCATGCTCCACTCTTGGCCACTTGCACTGGTGCAGTGCTACTGCACCATGCACATTGGGGGTGGCCAGGGTGCGATATTCAACGCTGCTGAGCCATGGCGCAGCTCCGCTGAATATCGCCCAGTCCACACCCCTGCACAGCCAAGTTGAGCTGTGCCCAAGCTTGCGCCACAGCCTGGCACAGTTTGACTATCTGGCCCAGTATATATATATATATATATCCAGAAAACTCCCCAGTGTTGACAAAGTAAAATGAGAGCATAACAAGAAATACGAAGTCTCCCAGAATTAATGGCGCACTCAGTGATGCGTGCAGTAGTCACACACAGTCACCAGAATTGATTTGCATCCCCAAAATGCTACTGTCATGTGTCCAGAAAATTCCCCAGTGCTGATGAAGTGAAATGAGAGGGTAACAAAAAATGTGAAATCTCCCAGAATTAATGGCACACTCAATCATGCACGCAGTGGTCACACACAAAGTCACCAGAATTAATGTGCATCCTCAAAATGCTACTGTCTTGTGTCCAGAAAATTCCCCAGTGCTAATGAAATGCTATTGTCTTGTGTCCAGAAAATTCCCCAGTGCTGACGATGCGAAATAAGAACACAACAAGAAATGCAGTCTCCTAGAATTAATGGTGCACTGCAAACGCACAGACAGATTAAGATTGTACTGAGCACTCAAGGGATGCATACGAAAAGGTACAGCAACACCTAACTAGTGCACACAAGTCACAAATCCAGATCTGGAAAGGAATACATTTTGCCAGTTGGGGGATTAGTGCACGGCAGTAACAATCCACTACCAGTAAAGATACTACAAAGCAGTATAAAAATTCATGCAGGTGCGGTGGATAGCGGGTTCACACTGCTGCAGTTACTCTATGGCACAATAAAAAGTGTCTGATTTAATGGCACGCATCGCTCACACACACACACTACAAGTAATGCGTATCAAATTGAAAACCTTTAGTAATATAACCAAATGTTTTAAACAGACAAATTATACACTGCTGCATCACAACAATCAGCAAAAAAGTCAAGAATTACTGAAAATATTACTGTGTACATTAACACAGTTATACAAGAAAAATACAACCAAAACAGAAAGACTGCCTTTTTCTCCCAGTTAATGTACCTACACCACAAATACGCCTCCCCAAAGCAAACTTCACAGTACACAGACTGACTGTTCTAAATTAATATTCAAAATCCAAACACAACAATAATCACTCAATGATATGAGCACAGAAGGGTTTCCTACAATCGATGTAGTCAATTTTGAGAAAAAAAAGACTCCAAAAGGCATTTTACATAGCTTTTAGAGGTTCTGAATTGCAGAGCTCCAAGAGGAAACTGTCTCCAGCTACCACTACACACATACTACCCAGGCCAGAACTGAGACTGTGCAGAACAATCTAGAGCCCATGTGACCTGCAATCCCATGAATCACTGCAGAATTTCATTTGGAGCTCAATTACAAGGCAAAGTGAAGTGAATTATATTGATTTCAATGTACTTCACCTTAAAATTGGTGGAGACGTGGTTTGGGGAAGGCAGAATAATGCAAAGTCATTGGTTTCAATGTACTTTGCGTTCCTCATTATGAAGCAGCACTCCGCTTCACATTGTGGAGTATCTAATGGTTTCCATGCTACTGTGAATCACTGTGGAGCCGAGACTAAATACTTCACCCACCACTACTTAAAGAACTGTAACTCACATGCTGTACAGGAAGGAACACGAATGCCTATGGCTGTACTTCCCCGATGAACTGCAGCACAAAACTCCCCGACTTAAAAACGCGTATTAATGAGTACAATGGTGGGGTGGTGAAGCCTGTAGAGATAGCATAAAACAGGCTTACAATACATTCAAGTAACTAGAAAAACAATTAATGTTGTGATTCGTGACGTGATCGTGAATCATGATTTGTGACCGTGATAATGAAGAACGTGATTCGGTGTCGATGGTGTGAGATAACCAATATGAAACTGTATTGGGAACGTGAACGCCTATGGCTGTACTTCCCCGATGAGCTGTAGCTTAAAACTCTCCTACTTAAAAACACGTATCAATGAGTACAATGGTGGGGTGGTGAAACCTGGAGAGATATTACAAAACAGGCTTACAATACATCCAAGTAATTAGAAAAAAATTAATGTTTTGATTCATGACGTGATGATGAATCATGATTTATGACTGCATTTGTGACCTTGATGATGAAGAACGTGATTTGTATCATGAGTGACTCCTGATGATGGTCCTGACTTAAAAATGCATATTAATGAGTAAAATGTTCATGCAAAATTATGCACCACACCTGTCCAGTACTCTGAAGAGAAGCCAAAGAAACAACTGTGACTTAAGTTACAGATGGAGATTGGGCCCTAAAGAGATACAAATGCATAGACAGATTAAGATTGCACTGCACACTGAAGAGATGCAGACACAAAGGCACTACACCTAACCAGTGCTCACCATCAGAAATTCAAATCTGGAAAAGAATACTTTTACCAGTTGGGGGCGGGCCGCGGGGGGGGGCAGTGTAATGCACTGCTGCAGTAACAGTCACTAGTACTAGTACCAGTAAAGATACCACAAAGAAATGCACAAATCACACAGCTGCAGTGGATAGCAGCTACACATTGCTGAAATTATTGTGGCACAATAAAAGGTGTCTGATTTGATGACACGCATCACAAACATACTCACACACACACTAAGTAATGCATGCAAATTGAAAACTTCAGTAATATAACCACATATTTTAAACAAACTAAAATTATGCACTGAAGCACCACGACAATCAGAAAAAAAATGGCAAGAATTATTGAAAATATTACTGTGTGTACATTAACACAGTTATAAGCAAAATATCACCAAAACAGAAAGCAGTCTTTTTCTCCAAGTTAATCTACCTACACCACAGATACACCCCTCCCCCAAAGCACACTTCCACTGTCTCTCAGTACACAGACTGAATGTTGTACATTAACATTCAAAATCCACACACAAACAATAAATGCTTGATGATATGAGCACAGGAGGGTTTTCTACAATCGATGAACTAAAATATATACATATTAGAGGCAAAATACTCAGTTTAATGCATCAGCTAGGGTTGTTACACAGAGACAAAAGTGAGGAAATTCGGTGTTAGGGTTGAAAACCCCCCTTGGATCCCCCAGCCTACCCCCAACACGGCATTGGGGTGCACATTGGGGTCATCAGCCCAACTCTCACCCCATCACATGTGTAAAGAAGCAGAGGTATAGGAGAATGGGTGAGAGTTAGGACCAAGACCCCAATGTGCACCCCAATGCCGGTTGAGGGTGGGCTGGGGGTCCAAGGGGTTTTCAACTCTAATACCGAATTTCTCACTTTTGTCACTGTGGAACAACCCTAACTGATGCATCAAATGGAGTTTTTTGCCTCTAATTCCCCTTCTTTTTGAGAATGATATAGAGAAATAGTGAATGTCACGTGGCGGTGGGAAGGGCCTCGCGCTCCCACCACATGATGTCTTGTGTCATAGTAACAGGAACAGCAACGCAAACAGAAGCACTAACAGTGGTGCACATGGTAATGCAAGTGTGCATGAGAACAGAAAGGGTAATGCACACGGTGGCGTAGACGGGAACGGTCCACCAAGTGATGTCATGTCACATAGTAACATGGTGCCTGCAAACACAAATGGCAATGGGCATGGTGATGCAAAGCAAAACAGAAAGAGAAACAGTACTGTAGACAGAAATAGTAAAAAATAATGGAAACGCAAGCGCAAATGAAAAACGCAAAGGATAATGCACATGGTGGTGTAGACATGAACAGTAAGTGAAATGGGTATGAAACCGCAAGCGGTAAGGGCAACAGTAACAGTAATGGAACGCACAGGCTGGTTTTCTCCAAAAGCTTCATAGAGAAAGACAGTGAGTACAAAGAATGTATGCATAATAATGGGTCTCGGAGCAGAAAATGAGGAGTTGGAATACTAAATGGCTTATATCTCGGGAACCGTATGATGTAGAAAAAAATTAAAAAGTCATATGATTTATGACTTTCATGGCTAGTTTTGTACTTAGCCCCTGGTAGGGGGCTAAGAACTTTTCCAACGAAAAGTCCGTATCTCGCACCGTTTCCGAGATACAGGCCCTGAAAGGCGCGGCAAACACTGTAATGTTATCCTATGGGAAAAAAAGAGAAGTTCAGAGTGCCATAACTTTGGCTCCCTGTAATATTTGTTCACCACATCACTAAAAGGCACATCTGTGGGATGTTGGCTGTCTTCTCTCCAAATTTCAGTCCAAAAGACCAAACCATTATTTTGCAGCAGGGTGCCAAAGGATTGCTGCAATGCATCAGATGCCGTAATGTTATCCTATGGGGAAAAGTGTCAACTTTGGAGTGCCGTAACTTTGCCGCCATGTAATATTTTTTTCAAGAAAACACTGAAAGGCACATCTGTGAGATGTCGTTCTCTCCAAATTTCAGCCCAGAACACCAAACCGTTCTTTCGCAGTGGGGTACCAAAGAATTGCTGTCATTTTCCCACAGCCTAGAAAAGTATTGTCGCAATTTGCGAAAGCTTTTGCAAATTCATTTGACAGTGTTGCAAGTGCGAAAGTACTTTATGAAAGTGCTTTTTCCAGAAATGTGAAAAACATATTTCTGGGGTGTTTTACCCCAAAATAAAGACATGGCTAGCATCCTCAGGGTCTGACTATGTGAATACAAATATTGTAAAGCAGACAATGATAAATACAGTAAAATTAGTAGCACACAGAAATAGCTTTAAATAATACAAAGTTATCAACTTTGTTACAAAATCTGGAACACATATAGTATTTATAGTAATGTTTACTGACTTGTGCTGTCTGTTTTACTTGTGAAAACCATTGCACAATCTCTACAACTGTGGAGAAATGGGTTTTATAAGCTTGCTGATAGTCACTACTAGACTTTGAGCTCCCTGCATGACATCATCAGCAGCTCTTTACTGACACCTGCTTTTATTGCACAGGTAGTACAATTAAAGTTACAAAATGGCTAATAACTTTAAAACCAACTAACGTAAAAATCTAGTTTTTGGTATGAGATTTACTGGGAGTATTATTATTTGGATTCTGCAATGTAGCACTTTTGATGATGTCATGCAGGGAGCTCAAAGTCTAGTAATGACTGTCAGCAATCTTATAAAACCCATTTCTCCAAAGTTGTAAAGATCATGTGCAATGGTTTTGTAACAAAGTTGATAAAACTATATTATTTAATGCTGTTTTTGTGTGGTCCATTTCACCAGGGTTGCTGGATACTAAGTCAGCATGCCTCCAGATTGCAGAAGCCAGATAGAGTGCTACTAATTTTACTGCTGTTTGTCATTGTCTGCTTTACAATATGTTTTAATAGGGGCCTTTATATGTGTTAATTCCTACTAGGAGTGAATGTGTTAGCTCTGATAAAATAATCATTGCAATTTAGAGTAGAACATGGATGAGTCTGCCCCACCCCCATTAACAAGGAGATGGGATAATTGTTTTAAATTGCCATTATTAAAAGTTGCCTCAGTTGACTGACAGGTGTGAATGAGCTCAGCTTTTCATCAGAAACTTATTCAGTCTGCAAACCTCACAGTGTGCTGTGATCCAGCATTCAGCAAAAGAACCTCAATAAAAAGGCATCCAGACAAAATATTGTCAGTTTTGTTGCAAAGCCTGAAACACAAAGTTTTTAAAGCAATGTTTACTAACTCTTACTGCCGGTTTTACTTATGAAAACCATTGCACATGACCTTTACAGCTTTAGAGAAACAGGTCCTATAAGCTTGCTGACATGGAAGAATAAACTGTAAGGTCACTAGATGACAGCAGCAGCAGCTCTTCACTCGAACAGGCTTTCTTTGAACAGGTAGTGAAATCAGGGTTGCAAAATGGCTAATAACTTTATAATGAAGTAACACAGAAATCTACTTTTTGGTATGAGATTTACTGTGGATATGCTCATTCTAATTCTGCAATGTAGCACTTTTTGGCCAGATGGCGTCAGCAGCTCTTTAAAGAAGAACGGGCACCTCTTTTGGGTCACCTACAGTATTTCAAAACTTTCAGGTGCAAATGGACTTTCCATCTTCATTTTAATGAGGCATCTGTAAGTTGACTTTGAAAAAAGAAAAAATGGTGGATATTTGTGGTTCCTATAGGCCCATATCATTGCTGAATAATGATTATAACATTTTTGCAAAGGTGTTGGCCAATAGAATTGCAATTATTATTTCCGAAATTGTACACACCGATCAAACTGGTTTTGTGGAAGGGAGAAGGTTAAATCATAATATTAGGAGAACTTTGAATTTAATGGATTCATCATTGAATACAGACAGATTTGGCAGTGCTTTCCCTCGATGCCAAAAAAGCCTTAGGTAGAGTGAGTTGGGAATTTCTATTTCTCAAGCTTCTTGTGGCTTTTGGCATCAAGGGAAAGCACCTGAAGTGGATACAAATTATATACTTCTCTCCACAGGCATCTGTCAAAACAAATCATATTTTTTCAGAATATTTTAGTTTACAGCGGGGCACCAGGCAGGGCTACCCTCTGTCCCCTTTGTTATTTGTTTTATTTATTGAACCATTAACTACCCTGAATAGAAGTGACCCTGAATTTAAAGAAATTAAAATAGGTAAGCAGATACTTAAAATATCACTGTATGCAGATGGTATTTTACTTTTTTGGGGTGGTTCAGCATATGATTACGATAGATTACTTAAAATCTTTGCAGACTTTGGTAAACATTCGGGATATAAAATCAACTGGGTTAAAACCGAGGCCACCATAATCTCAGATGGTAAGGTCCCCAGTCAGGAGCATCCTTTACATAAAATCCATAAACCTTTTACGAAGTATTTGGGAGTTCAGATTTCACCAGATTAAACCTTCCATTAGTTTTATTAGGCCAGATTAATATTGTAAAAATGAATATTTTGCAAGGCTGTTGTTCTTGTTTCAAGCCAAGCCCTACCAATAATGATTCCTAATATATGTTTTGTTTCACTGGATACGGCCATAAGAAGATTCCTTTGGAAACAAAAGGTGTCTAGGATTGCCTGTAAAAAAATGACAGTTACCAAAGGAGAAGGGAGGCATGTCATTACCTAATTTTGAGCAATATTAATTGGTTATTGGTTTCAGGAGGTGCAGGATCTAACAGCATGCTTTTGTTTAGAGGTAGAAAAAACCCCATTCCTGCTTTAATACGAAATTTGGCCTTAAATATAAACATTAATAGAAGAGTTATATTCTAATATCATGTATTCTACCACAACTGCAAATTGGGCATAGAACTTAGTGAAAAAAAGGTTTGGGAGAAGGGGATGTTTTGTCACAGTTTACCCCTATTTCTAACAACATACATTTCCCTCCATCTATGAAGAGAGGGTTAATTCAAATGAGTTAATAGAAAAAAAGGGTTATATATAGTGGAGGAATTTTTGACTGAAAGCATAATTGCCTCTTTCAAGGAGCTAAAAAGCAAATCTGGTTTGTCTTTAAATGTATTTTCCCATATTCACAGGTGAGAAACTTTATTTTTAAGAAAAATGTGAACTCTTTGCAATTAAAGATGGGGATATTGAAGCAATTTTTGAGAATTTAGAATCCTTTAAACAAGTGATTGGGGAAATTTATAATCTTATTAGTAATAATTCATGAGCCATGTCTCTTCTTCAGCTTAAACAAGCTTGGGAAAAGGATAGGACTCTTCCCATTCAGGATCCAACTTAGGAAACATTAGTTAACCTTAGGGAATTATCATTAAAATAACAGACTAAAGAAAATCTATATAAATATACTTAATGCTGCTAAGGCTGCATAAAATAGATGGTAGTCTATCTGAAAGGTGTCAAAGATGTGGAGAGGCTAGAGAAACTATTTTTTCCCCCTTACTATTTATCCCGCCTACTGCCCACTGGAGCCGCACCATTAGGAGTCGTCCATCAAGCCTAGTCTCTGCCGGAGCCTTACCTGTCAGTCCTTGTTCCCTCCATCTTGCCACAGATACCCCCCGGGTGGGGTCAGGGTGGGGACAGACCCCTGAATCTTGCATGTGTCAGGGTCCATAGGGCTGCAGGCAAGCACCGGCATATAAAGACTCCAGCTTAGCACTCCATCTTTCCGGCTTCAGTGAGGGTGTTTCCACTTTTTCTGTGGGACGCTGCAGGCCCTTACATCAAGGCATGAGTGCCTACATCAGCAATGTCCCTCCCCTATAGTCCCTGTGGCTGATTGGTTGCTGACCTATGCCCTCAACCAATCCAGCCCCCAGGACCCCTACTTGCCGTCACATCGCCAGCCTCCGTCAGGGGTCACCACTTGCCAGGATAAAGAACTCACCTTCCCCAGAGAAGGCAACCTGTCATTGAATGCTCCAACCTGCCTCCCCCCAGCCAACCCCCAGTGGCCTGAGTTCACTCCTGAACCTGGGTCACCGACGTGGTGTGAGGTGTGGTGTCCAGCACCTCAACCCTCAGTGCCACCAGGCCGGTGAGGCTAGAGAAACTTTAAACCATATGCTAGCTTCATTTCAAAAATTGGAATTGTTTTGGCAAAGGATATTTACCTTCTTTGGTAAACTTATTGGATGGGATTTCCCCTTCGACCTGGGAATTGCTTTGTTTTTTTTTTATGCATACTTGAACCTGGGTGATTTAACTGATCTAGTAAATCTGGGGTTGATTGTGGCAAAAAAAGCAGTATTAATGCACTGGAAAGTTATACTGACACCAGAGCTCCTAGAATAGTTTCAGCTTATGGTCGATTTACATAAGGTGGAAGGGGCATATTGTAGAATGCAGAATCAAACAGTTCGATATCTTCAAATTTGGCTTCCATTCATGTGTTCAAAAGGCTTATTCTAAATAGGAAATTACAGGCAGCAGGACAGGTGTTTGGTTATGATGAGAAAGAGCGGTGCTGATCATGAACATGATGATCTAAGGTACCCACACTCTAAATCAAACACTGGAAAAGAAAAAAAAAAGGCTGAGAACACATGGAGGGGGGAAGGTGTATCTTCTTGCTTGACAACACCCAGTTACTCAATATCCACTAGTCGCAATGAACTACCAAATTCTGGTGGGTGATTCAAGCCCTTGTTTCATCCCCGGTACATCGCCCTGTCCCTGTCCTCCAGGAGGGTGACTACCTCATATCCAACCCACCAACAGTTGCCTCATAATTCAATTTTTACTTCACTTCATGTGCTGCTAACCTACTCTGATCTCTTCCCTCCTGCCCTTCTCCTCCTTCCTCCCCCCCTTTCTCTCCCCCCATACCCCTTTTGTTTCTCCCCTACACTTTACTCTATCACCTTCAAATTGCTACTTGCCCTGAACCCTCCTCAGGCACCTTCCCAGAAGGACTTAACTCAAAACTGCTCTTCCTATCAGCCTTACCATCACCCCTCTTGCCACTCTGCTCCATCTTTCCTTTTCTTAGCTGTAGTTCCCTTGGCCTGGAAGCATGCCTTGGTCCTACCACTTCCTAAAGGAGGTGATCCCTTCTCATCAGGCAACTACCGGACCATCTCCCTCCTCCCTATCCTTTCCAAACCTCAAGAGCATCTTGTCCTCTCTCAACTCTCTTACTTCCTGGACAACATCTCCTTTTACACCCATTACCAGTCTGACTTTGGGATGCTTCACTCCACCACCACCATTTCTCTTCTCATGTTCACCATATCCATCCTTACTGGGATGGACAGTGACCTCATCACTGCCACCATTTTCATTGACCTAGCAAAGGCTTTCGACACAGTCACCCATCTCATCCTTTTAAGCAAAACCCACTTCAGCCGGGCTCTCACCCACTGCTGTTGATTGGCTCAGGTCCTCCTTGGTAGGCATAACCCAAGAGGTCAGGACTGCTGATTTCATATTCCCCCTCTCCCCATCAGCACTGGTGTCCCACAGGGCTCGGTATTCGATCCCCTTCTCTTCTCCATTTTCTTAAATGACATCCCCTCTGTCTGCTCCTCCCCCAGCATCCATGTGTTTCCTGACAACACTGTCTTGTATACATCTGGTCCCTCCCCTCTGGTGTATCTACCAGCCTCCAGTAGGACCTTGATAATGTTGAGTGGTGGTTAGTTTCTCACCAATAATTTAACACCAAAAAAAGACAGTCTCTATGATTTTCAGCACTAAGCAAAGATTGTCTCAGCTCCCCTCATTACCCTCTTTACACACCCCTTGATGGGTCAAAACTGGTGGATACTTCTTCTGTAAAGTATCTGGGTGTATGGCTCAACCAACACCTAGACTTTTCTGATAACATGGATGTGATTGCCAAAAAACTACACCACAAGGTCAGTGCCCTCTACAGAAATTGTAGTTGCATCCCACTGCCCACTCACTAGGCTGTGGTCCAGAAAATGATCCTCCCAGTTTTCGACTATGGCGATGCACTCTTCAGTACTGTACCCAAAACTTTCCTTGCCAGATTGGACACCCTAGTCAGCTCTTTCTGTCACTTTGCCCTGGATGCCCCCCTCTTACACATCACTGTGATCTTTACAAACCCCTCTCCTTCCTCTTGCTTGAGGACAGGAGATGCTCTCACTGCATCCCCCTCACAGCTAAGTTCTGGTTTAACCCCCTCCTTTCTTACCTCTCCTCCTCTCTATCTACTTTTTCCTCTCCTTCTCACTCGCTCCAGAGATACAACACTTGCTTTCTTACAGTCCCATCCAGAACTTCTTCTGCAGGTCAGACTGCATTCTCCTTCTGCCTGCCTAAACTATGGAACTCCCTTCACCCAGCTCTTAGACATGCACCCTCCCATTCTGCTCTCACCTCCCTCCCTCCTCCATACACTCTCCCTGCCAACTTGTTTGTGATCCTAGCATCTCCTATCTGCCCTTCTGCTACTTGCTGAAGTCCACTGTTTCACTCTAAATATGTTTACATTCTTATTTTTGAGTACCCATTGTTGTACTGCGCTGTTGTAACTTAGCATGTATTATACTTTTTCTGTATGTATTTAAATGTATTTATTACTTTTTGTACTCACTATCCCTCCTCCCCCCAGGATGAACCTGGAAATGAGCTTGGGCTCAGTGTGTTTTTCTGGTGAAACCTTTTAAATCAATCAATCAATCAAAACAGAAACATTCCTTTATAAGCATGCAAAAGCTGTGGATTCTGTTTCAGATCTTTTTTCCCCATTATTTTTTTCCACTATTATGTGATGTAAGTCGTCCGTATAAAAATAATGAGGTTCTGTATTCACCTATGGCATGGTGCTTTACTGCTGCCCATGAGGTCCTGGGTTTAGCAACATTGCAGAATTCTTTCATTTTCATCAAATCACTTTCTAGCTGCTCTGTGTGTAGTACAAAAATGTTTTGGAGGGGGTTTGAAGAGTTACACTTGCCTTGTTCATGAGGTGTATTTAAAAAAAGGCTGTTGAAAATATGGGGTATGATTCTGGAAAAATATTAGAAGTAAATGTATAAGAAAACAAATAATTTAAATGTTGTTTCATAACATTCTTGTTTTTTGAGATTTTAACCCCAAATTTTCAACACAATCTTCTTATTGCCACACCTCATGAACTCAGTAGGTGAAATGTTCAAATCTCAGCCAAAGCGTCATTTAGCCCAGGACTTAAAAAGTTTCACAGGCATCAAAGACTGGCATGGGACAGGATGCCTGAATTATTAAGGCTTCTTGTGAAGTTGCTCTGACAAGTCAGCTGCTTCTTTGCAAAGGAAGAGGTGGCACTGCTGAGTGGCTGGGCTGGGAGCAGGATTGCAAGGGGTTAACTTGTAGACAGTCAGCTTACTTCAGTGGATCAGGTTGATTAGGGCAGCTTGGGTGGGCTATCAAATGGATCTGTGTTTTATTTCTTTATTATTATTATTTTTTTTTTTGTAGCAGAACTGGGAACAGGCCTGCAAGGGGTTAACATGCAGTCAGTCGGCTAGCTCCAGTTGGTATTTACACTGATTCCTCCTCCTTTCTTTCTCAAGGTACTGTAGCTGATACTTTTTCCAAACCTCCCACATCTTAGCTTGTAGCTCCATTTAATCATGTGTCCCATGTGTTGAGGGACAGCATCTCACATTTTCTCACATATTGGATATTTAATGTGCCCCACATTTCAGTTACAGAAGATTGAGAGGCATGGCTTTTAATGAAGCTAAATTCACAGAATCTACAGGGAGCCTTGGGAGGTCCGGTGCCTTGCTAAAAGCCGCACAGTTAACCAGAGCAGTGGTGTGATTTGAACCCGCCAAGCTAACAATTTTTGCACTGGAAATGGCATGGCATCCCAGCAATACCAAGGACCCTCTTTTAATTACAGTAAATGCACAGGATTTATTTTTGGATGTTTTATGGGGGAATTATTTATCCAAATAGCCCAGCTCAGCATACCTCTTAACTGTCACACATTATGAGATACGTCACTCATTTTACCTTTTAGAAAGCCTCTGTCCCACATGGACAAGGCAATATTCCACATTGCTCAATGAGATTTTGAAGCATAAATTCATAATAATCTATGGTGTGCTGTAATCAGCAAACATTACAATCATTAGTGCACTTTTTCCATTTGGGTTTTGAGCTTGCAGTCTCATGTTTGATCATACGTCACACATTTTGCCCATTTGTCACACATTTGGGCAATGAAAGGCTGAGAAGTATGCAGCTTAGATACAGTGGTGTGAAAAAGGATTTGCCCCCTTCCTGATTTTCTCTATTATTGCATATTTGTCACACTGGATGTTTTCAGGTCTTTAGACAAAATGTAATATTAGATAAAGGGAACCTGAGTGAACAAATAACACTTGTTTTTTTTTTATTTCACTTATTTAATGAAAAAAAGTTAACCAACACCAATTGGCACTGTGTGAAAAAGTAATTGCCCCCTTACACTTAATAACTGGTTACGCCACATTTAGCTGCAATGACTGCAACCAAACACTTCCTATAATTCAATATCAGTCTTTCACATCGCTGTGGAGGAATTTTAACCCACTCTTCCTCGCAGAACTGCTTTAATTCAGTAACATTTGGTAGGTTTTCGAGCATGAACTGCTCGCTTCAGTCCTGCCACAGCATCTCTATTGGGTTTAAGTCTGGACTTTGACTAGGCCACTCCAAAACTTTAATTTACTTCTTTTTCGCCATTCTGATGTGGACTTGCTTTTGTGTTTTGATCATTGTCTTGCTGTATGACCCAACTCACGCTTCATAGCTTCAGCTGACGGAAGGATGACTGGACATTCTCCTTAAGAATTTTCTGGTACAGAGAGAATTCATGGTTCCTTTAATTATGGCAAGTCATCCAGGTCCTTAGGGCAGCAAAAAGCAACCCCACACCATCACACTACCACCACCATGTTTGACTGTTGGTATGGTGTTCTTACTGTGGAATGCTGTGTTTGCTTTACCCGAGACATTATGGGATCCATGTTGTCCAAAAGTTCCACTTTGGACTCATCTGTCCATAGAACATTTTCCCAAAAGGCTTGTGGATCATCCAGGTGCTTCCTGGCAAATGAGATGAGCATTTATGTTCTTCTTGTTAGCAGTGGTTTCGCCTTGCTACTCTCACATGAAGCCCATTTTTGCCCAGTCTCTTTCTGATTGTGGAGTCATGAACACTGACCTTAGCTGAGGCAAGAGAAGCTTGCAGTTCTTGGATGTTGTTTTAGGATCCTTTGAGACTTCTTGGATGATTTTACACTGCGCCCTTGGAGTAATTTTGGCAGGCCGCCCACTCCTGGGAAGGTTCACTACTGTTCCAAGTGTTCTCCATTTGGAGATTATGGCTCTCACTGTGGTTTGATGGAGTCTCAGAGCCTTAGAAATAGCTTTGTAACCCTTTCCAGACTGATAGAGGGCAACAAAATGTTTTTCTGATCTTTTCAGGAACTTCCTTTGATCATGGCATAATGTGCTTGTTGAATCTTTGTGCTGGCAATGTGACTCTGATGGTAAGGGCCAAAATAAGTGAGGTTTATATTGAGCAGGGCTGGCTGTAATCAAGCCTGGCTGTGTTCAATCTAATTCAAATAGAGCTGACTCTAATTATCCCTTTAATTGGGTTGATTTAACTAGGGGGCAATTACTTTTTCACACAGTGCCAGTTGGTGTTGGTTAACTTTTTTCATTAAATAAATGAAATAAGTAAAAAAAGTGTTATTTGTCCACTCAGGTTCCCTTTATCTAATATTATATTTTGTCTAAAGACCTGAAAACATCCAGTGTGACAAATATGCAATAATAGAGAAAATCAGGAAGGGGGCAAATACTTTTTCACGCCACTGTACAGTATCTCCTTTTCTGTGGGTTCCTGCTTTTGCCTGAGCAGTAAACAAAAGCCTTAGTTCATAAGTTGCAGAATAAGTTGGAGGGGGCAGATAAGACATCTCACTTTTAAGAAGTCAGGCAACACTTTCTCTGGCTATTGTACTTGTATCTGTTTTGTTTTTTTAAAGATAGCTCAGTGTGCATTAACAAGAGGTTTACAACAGCAACAGCAGCTGACAAACAAAGGACTTCTTACAGTCTCCATTTCTAAGATGCCCTGACAAGCCAGTAGCAGAGCTGGGCCCAGAACTGCAAAGGGTTAACTGCAGACAAGGCTAACAACAAGAGACAGCTCAAGTTACACCTGCCAGGAATGCAGTCAGATATGTAGTGGGCACCTCCTGTTTCAGTCTACATTTTTTTATGGAGCAGATTACTTTAAAAAACAGCCCTCATTTTTAGAAAATACTTACATTGTGAAAATCAGTAGAGTTGGCACTATCCATAAAGCTATTTATCATATATGCCTCAAACATAACTCAGAGCAATTACTTTCTAAAGCTGTGTTTCAATAGAAACTAGAGCAATTACTTTCTTAAAGCTCTTACTAAAGGGGCTCTAAAAATGGCTTAAAACAAAGTGATAGTTGAGGTATGTAACTAAAACTTGGAGTCCACCAATGAACTAGTGCATATAGTTCAGGCAGAGGTGGGGGAATGGCAGGCTCAAACACACCACTGCAGTAAATACAGAGAACAGTGGAGTAATGTGAGTCATGTCCAAACGTAACAACTCAGTGGAACACCACAGTCTAACAATCATGTCACATGCTTTCACAGTCCTTTCTCCTACTCATAGCAATATGTCAGCATGGTGACATCACCATGCAACTGTAAAAAAAAAAAAAAAAGACTCACCTAGCAAGACATCCGTATGAGGTCAAAAACTCAACAATAGGGATTGGCTTCTGATACTGAATTCAGAGCATGGCTGCTCAGATGGGATGGTAGCATACTAATACATGAGTCTCTTCATTGCAGAGGGCTAGGTCAGATACTGTGGAGCCCTCTTAAGTGTACACCCTTTACAGAAATAGAGGATAATGTATGTTCCTCTATCAATAACAACTGTCTGTTGCCACTGAGAGTTTGACAATGGCGACCATTTAAACCTCAAGAGCAAAGCTTGAGTCACCATGGCAACCTTGAGATGGAAACTCATGGTTGTTATAGATAGAGGACCATACATTGTCTTTTATAGTGTATGGTCTGCTATCACTGATAAAAGGAGCAAGGAGGTGCACAGCTGTGTCCTTGCTTTGTGTTTTTTGCCACCACACCATGCTCCTCATCTCTTGCTCTTGTCACTGCCACCGCTTCCTGAATGGTGGAGGTTCACATAACACACATGTGCAAAGGCGTTCATTGTTGTTTTGCTGCAGTAGCTATGTAGGTAGTGCAGCATAACAGCTATGATGACGTAGCTACTGCAGCATAAGAATGCTATTCTAGGGATGGCTTTCCATCCCTAATAGCGTTCCACCATACACTAAAGGTTTTTTGTGCACTTAAGCGGGCTGTGTATTTAACCAGAAAATCACTTGCAGGCACATTTCACTGTTTCTGTAATGTGCTTTATTAAATACCAGGCACTCAAGTTAAACTGACATTATTGTACTGTGCTACAACACAATACTAAAAAATCAGTAATCTTCTTTTGCTTTGTGTGTTTCAGTGTAGAATTCAAAATTAAACAGAAGGCTAAAGGTAGTCTTCTTTTGACAAAATTAATGTTCTTACTGTGGCTATGCTAGACAGCACCACAGCTGCAGTTAAGATGTTAAGGTAGGCTATTTAAGGTGGTACTGTACAAAATATGCGCTAAAAAGCTGAGTTTTACAATAGGATCAATCAATCAATAGGAAAAGCAAAAACAAAATGTGCATTTAACTGAAATGTGCACTTACTGTACATGTAGTGTAGTTAAGAGGTACATTTAACATTGGATGAATAGGAAAAACATCAGGATATGGAAAAAATGTGCATTTAAGCAAGATGTGCTCCTATCCTATGTGCATTTAACCCTTTGGTTGCTGACAGAATTAGAACATATAGGAATTTTGGACTGATGCATCAGTCTGCGGCCATGCACGGATTAAGTGGGCTCTACTGTATCACCTCTGAGGTAGTATGGAATTTCAAAGGAACTGTGTATTGGCTGGGAACTGATCCAACCATGTCTGCCTGTTTCTCAAACCCTTTATATCTCTCAATGATTAATAGTGGAGTGTGTCAATACACATTATATTTGAATAACAGCTAAATTGACCAGTACTACCAATTTAGGACAATTCTTGTGAGACAGAATTTCGAAATCCCTTACTCACTGACATATCTTGGATCCACCCTTTCTTCATTTAAGTTCCCCACATTTACTTAAAGGATCAGGGACTGAGGCATGTTCCATACTTCAGGTAGACTGCATCTCTGTTAACATCAGGAACCTAAGGCCCACATTTTCAAAGGAGATGGGAGATGCATCTCGGCAAAAAAAATGGAGATGAGCCACCCATCACAAAAAATGTTCCAAATCGCAATATTTAAAAGAGGGAGAAGGGTCACCCAAATCCAGATGGCCATGGCCCAAAAATAATGTATGCGGGCCCAAGAACAGGGGGTGTTCCTATGAATATTCTGACCATGGGAATATTCAGAAAAGATGGGCCATCCAAGACCCTGACATGAGTGGCACAAGGGAAGGCATGGAAAAAGCATGCTTAAATCATCCAGCCACCCACAGGCAGGCTGTGGTAGTGCAGACAGGAGCACATCAGTCTGCTAGCCCTGGTATTCTAGTGGCACCCCCCACCCAACCTGATCCCTGATGTGGTAATAAGAGGAAAGGAGAATTCTGTGTACCGTAGTGTCGGGTCCCCCTCCCAGACCAGTCCCCTGATCACACATATGAGAACATAACCCTCAACTGTTCCATAGTGTAGTGTCCCCCAGCCCCGTGCCCTGATTCCACATATTAGAACAGAACACCCCACTTTTCTATAGTGTAGTGGATCCTCCAACCCATCCCTGATCCTTGATTGCACCAAACAGACTAGGCGGCCCAAGTCCAAGATCCTCGGTCAAAGTAAAATCTTGTGTCAAACCACTTCCCATAGTGTAGTGCCCCCCGCCACGCCAGTATGCAGGAACCCACTCCATGTACCACCCCAACCTGATCCATGCCAGTGACTGGCACAGCCCTCCACACCCTGCCATGGTCAGCTGCTGATGGATCAGGTCACGAGCTCATATTGTACAAGGTACGAGCTCAACAAAGATAGTTAGGGGTGTGGGGAGGGGGTTCCTGCCTACCGGGGTGGGGTGGTGGGTTTCAATACACTACGGAAATGGGTTTGACACAGGATTATACTTCAATTGTGGATCTTGGACTGGGGCTGTCTTGTCTGTTCTGTGCGATCAGGGATCGGGGACAGGGTAAGGGCACACAAATGTTCATTGCACTAAACATCTTCAAAAACAGTTTCCATCACAGCAATTTAGTTTGCCATATTTATGACAAGGAGCATTCATTAATATATCCTTCTCAGTAACATTGTAATTACAAGACAGAATGGACACTTGTAGCAATTTCCCACTTCATGACAGGGTTCAGTAACTATGACATACAAATATGTTCTCCTTTATATATATAAAAAAAGTTGAATTAACTACGCAATATGTTTTATCTTCTTTTTCAAGGAACGTACATTTTATTATTCCAGGCAAAAATGTGCTTCCTACCAGATTTGTGAAATATAATATAGGTCAGTTTTAAGAACGTGTGGACTATACATAAACATTCAAAAGCAGTTCATGTTGTGTAGGATTAATACATTTTGAGAATTCATCAAAACAGCTTACTCTTCTATTCAGTAGTGTGCAGGGAATGTACATGGTAACCATGAGGCAAATGCAGAGCTAACAGCATGTAACTGTCATGAGGTACAGTTTCATAACACCACACGTAGTAAAAAAAGATCCACTTAGCAAGACATCCTTATGAGGCTAAAAATCAACAGTAGGATACTGGCTTCTGATACCGAGTTCAGAGCAAGGCTGCTCAGAGGGGAGTACAGTGTACTATTGCAAGAGTCTCTTCATTGCAGAGGGATAGGGTAGTTATCACCTCTGGGACAGTAAGAAATTTAAAAGGAACTGTGTATTTGCTGGGAACAGAACCAAGCATATCTGCCTGGTTTTCAAAATATATATACCTTTCTGTGATCAATAGCAGAGTCTGTCAATAAACATTCTATTTAGATAAAGGCTGATTTAATCAGTACCACCAAATGAGGCCAATCCTTGTGGAGAGAGAGAATTTCATAGTCTTTTACTCACTGACATATCCTCAGTCCACAGTTGCTTTGTTTACATAACCCACATTTACTCAAAAGATTGGAGACTGGGGTATGTTCCATCCTTCAGGTAGACTACATCTCTATTCACATCAGGAGCCTTAAAAAACAACTCAGCAAGGTTTTGCATTACCAATGTGTGGCCCAGCATTTCTACAGCTTAAGTGACAAGACAGACCCCAGAGAATATGAAAGGTCTTTGAACAATCTTTACTGCATCTTTTCAGACCTAGTTCCTTGCTAGAACTGCTTCTTATTTCCTTATTGCTCATGGGTCTGAAGCAGATGGAGTTACTCCAGATTAGCCCTATTGTTCCTTTCAACAAGATGGCACTACCGGTCTTCCTATAAATTAGAAATATAGAAGGATTTTCAGATGAACGGGGTTACTGTAAATAAATCTGTTCTGTTTCTATTTGTGGAGGGGATGGTGGCACAAATGTACTCATTTGTTTATACAGTATGTAACCTACCTATATGTGAATATCCATGTTCTCAATTGTATTTATATAATCTTTTTGAAAATATCCATGGACCTCCTTTTTTTTTTCTTAAATCCTGCACTCCTGTCCCCGGGTCACACCTGGACACAAGCCTTGGCTCAGTGTACATTTCCCGTTACCAAATGTTTAAATAAAAAAAAAAAAATCATACTTTAGTTTCTGTAAACTAAAGAGTCATTACCAAGATACAATTTCTTCACTTGCCTTCATTGCTACCCTTTACAGTCTAATAGCTCAGGATTTCAGGATTAAGAGAGTTACCTCTTTCTACAGATAGTGCAGTGTCACTGGTGACAATTTATTTGTCCACAATCATGAACGTACCGGACAAAAAAAAAGGATTTTTTCAAAGGCTAGTCACTCTATCTGAACAGGAAGCCACCTTGTATGAACAGCTGTACACTGTGATAACTAATTTGAGCTTTTGAAAAAGATCCTGAATGACAATTAAAAGTGGACAGACTGAGATTTTCTAAATAAACCTGAGCATGTCTATATGTATCTTGACATGGAGAAGCAGGGAAGGTATTGACTTGCTAGTACCTGTAATAATATGGCTGCAAGCCCCACTGAGAGGGAAACTCAGTGAGAGATGTACTAGTGATTACAAACTTAAAAAAAAACATGTTCTTCAAACAGAACTCAGATGGTTCAGTCGGTGGAGTATCAGACTCTTAATCTCAGGTTCCAGGATTTAAGTCTTTGTCTGGGTTCAGGATATCTTTGGAACTGATTGAACATACTCAGTTAACAAATGTTATTTTTAATAAAAACATACTGAGTAAATTGTATAGGCATGCAAATGTTCATTGTGTTACACTCACCTTCAAAAACAGTGTCTATCACAAAAGTCTAGTTTGCCCTTTATAATAAGTAAGTAATAAGACATGATGAGGTGTGGGTTATCTCCTGATAAGAGCATGCCCAGGTGCGTTCAGTGAGCGCGCTTGCGCCCGAGTGCTCTTATGCACCTGGGCTTGTTTTATCAGGAGATAACCCCACCTCGGAGTGTCTTATTGTGCTTTTAAAATGGACTCTCTGTAATAAAGCTTATAAAGAAAAAATTACGAAGGGGGATATTAGAAAAAATATGATTTTGTAATTTGAAAAAAAAAAGTAGTCCCTGTTCATATGTTAGAATGGAAGTTTTTCATTGAAACTTAGTAGTACTGAGTGGTGTTTGTCTGTGTTTCTTATGTCAACAGAAACACAGACAGAGAAAGAAACACCCAAAAGTAAGTTTATTTTGTTTTACTTTGAACACTGAACTGGAGTTGGTTACATGGAGCTTGTAGGTTGAGTGAGAGCGAGCATGTCCGTTACAAGCCACCATAGTGTGCCATTTCCTGGTTCTCATTGGAGAAACCATGTTATTTATTTGAAAAGGGAAACTTCATTTAGTTTTGTTTTAAAAACAATATGGGGATTTAGAGTGTGTCTGATTCTGAGGGGGGGCGCCTGTCGCCGCGGTACGTCGTCATGACCGGAGAAGGCGATGGTACGGTTAAGTAGCGGTGGCAGCAATGAAGATTGCGGGTGTTACAGGAAATTAAAATGAAGGTGAGCTTGGCAGTTTCTGTAATGATTAGCAATGTTTACCATCGGGGAAAAGTGTGGAATTGCTGAGTAGTTTAACTTTGATGCTGTGCCGTGACAAGAGAGAGTTTCTTTGTTCACATAGCCGGCAAGTTTAAACGTAGCGAAATTAGATTCATTAAACTGGTGTCTGTAATGTGCCGAGTCACTTGGTTTTTTGTTCTTCGAGGTAGTTTGTTAAATATTTTTTTAGTATTTTTTTTTTGTATACTGGAGGTTGCGTTGTGCCGGTGGGGGTGTGGCAGAAGACTGGGAGCTCAATGACAAAGACATGATGTTGTGAACTGTGCCAGTCTTTTGGTTTTTTCAGTGGCACAGCTCAGTGATTTCCTGCTGTTGTGGGGCTGAGCTGTGGAGGGTAGTGCCGGTTGGCTACTATATCATCTGATAAGGACACTGCTCAGATGATGTAGTAGCCAATCAGGGTGCTTGATTTCTTTAGCCCATTTTATAAAGGGTATTAATTCATATATGTTTCTTATTACCATTGTAGTTTCAGGTCAGAACAGACACCTGTAGTCATTCCCACTTCATAACAGGTTGAATAACCGTGCCGTGCAAACATGTCCTTATTTAAAATAGCTACTCCTTTCTAAGGAAAGCACATTTTCTTTTTCAAGTTAAAAACATGCCTCCTAACAGAGTTGTGAAATCTGATATTGGTCAGTGTTAAGAATGTATGACCTATATATAAACATCTAAAATCAGTTCATGTTTTACAAGACTGATACAGTACTTTCAGAATTTAGAAAAAAATGGCTTACTCTTTGTATTCAGTAGTGGGCAGAGAATGCATATTTTTCTCACAAGGCAAGTGCATAACCAAAATTGAAGAGCAGCTGATGTCTAATGGAAAATGTCTATTTCATATATATTCTATGAATTTCTCCTCCCCATTATTCATTGCTAAAAATATTCCCACAAAAACAAGATCTTTGTCCCTCAGAATTCATCTGCCTCTATAGCTTACTCCTTACGTGAAAACGTGATGCTCTTTTGTGACATCACAGTCTGTTGCCATGTGAATACCTGATGTCACAAGCACAGTATTATGACATCAGTGTGGGAAGAAGCAATAGGAGCAGATGAACCCTGAAGGAACAACTATCCTGGTTTGTGTTTATTTTTTTATTTTATTTTATTTTATTCTAGTCTTGGAAATAATACCTTTGAGCCAAAGGCCCTTTTACATAGGCTCCATGTCATATCAAAGAACAGAACAAACAGTATAGTGAGAAAATGCATAGTGATCCTAGGAGTAAGGGTAACAATAAAATAAGCACATATGGATTTAAGTTACAAAAACAGGTATTTTGCAGACATACAGCAGCTAGGAGTAAGCTTAACTAGCAAAAAGGGCATTTGTGTTCGGATCTGGCTACAGGAGGAAAAAGATGCAGCCAAGTGGCATTGTCAGAGACAAAATGAGGGAAAGACAACGACTAGGGACATGGTCTTACAGGATAGACAGAGGCTAAGGGCTAGGGCCTAACAGTGTTCTAGAGTAGGGATAGAGCCAAAGGCATTGTCCGAGTGGGGGGGGGCATTGCCAGGAGGGGAATATCAGCAGACAAATGTGGGCTGTATCATTCAGTTTAAGAGTGCACCCAGTGGGACAATCAGTGTAGGAACTGATGCCCTCTATGGAGCAGCAAGCAGAGTTTGTTGCTGGGAATGGTTAATGGGGACCTCAGGAAGGCAAGTGAGTCATAAGGTAGTAGGAAGGGCAGGATGGTAGGGTGGAGGAAGGGTGGGGTAGGGTGGAGTAGGGTATGGGTGAAGGAGGAAAACAGGCCCAAGTTACTTTATGTTTCATGCATATGATCTCAGTAATAAATAATGGTGATTAGAAATACAGAGCTAATGAGACATACAGTATAAACTGCTTTGTGTCCAAAAAGTCTGTTTTCCAAAGTTCTTCTTGAGGTATCAGTGGTTCTTTTATTGTCATGTTCTACCCTTTCATAACATGAGCTGTAGTAAAATGACTTACCTAGCAAAACATTCTTATGAGGCCAAAAGCTCAACAATCGGACATTGGCTTCTGATACTGAATTCAGAGCACAGCTGATCAGATGGGAGTGTAGTGTGCTAAAACAAGAGTCTCTTCATTGCAAAGGGCTAGGGTAGATATCACCTCTGAGACAATAAGGGATCAGTTTTGGGCCTGTTATTATTTCTACTCTATGTAAATTACATACCTAAGTTTTGCTCTCCATGAACTAGCATATTCTTGTATGTGGATGACACGGTTATGTACTCTAGCCACAGTGATACAGAGCAGACTGTCAGAGCATTACAGTGTGATTTTGATACAGTTCAGGTCACTTTGGTGGATCTAAGACTACTGCTGAATGAATGAAAAATACAATGGATTCTATTCACACAAAAGTAACTCACGATGATTTGTATTTGAAATCTAAAAAAGGTTTTAATGTAGTCAGAGTGACTACTTATAAATATATCTGGATGAGCAACTAGTTTTGGTCCTCACATTCAGATTTTGTCTAATAAACTAAAAAGGTTACTATCCTTTTTTATAGGAACAGAAGACATTTTAGTTACTCTATCAGAAAATCCTTAGTAAACTTATGGTTTCATACAGTTCTTGACATGGTGATGGTATCTACAGAAATACAAATATTAAAGTATTAAGTACACTAGACACTTAGGTTTATTACCGGACTTCCATAAAATACACATCATTATCATTTATATGTAACTGTGGGTTGGAATTCATTGTCTATTCATAGGAATTTGCATTGGTACTTATATGTTTATAAATTTGTTTGTGGGATCTTGTCTAAATTTATCTCAAATTCACTATGCTACAGCAAGTGTTTCACTTGCAAACTTAGATTGACTAATCTGGTACATTTTTCCATTCCTAGACAAGGAGCAAAGTATGAATCTTTATCTAATACTGTTGCTCGAACATGGGAACTGATTACTAAATGTTGTAAGATGAACATGTTGATTTTCTTTCCTCATTTCAAGGCAACCATAGCAAAAGTATTACACAGCTCCGGTGATTGTTTCAGATGACCCCATGCTCATATGTTCTTGCATTTTGGGATTTTTATAATGTAACCCTGGAACTTATTATATTTTATGTCATTTTGTATTGTATTATTGTGTTTATTATTGTCATGTGTATTTGTTTGGACGCAATTGAAATAGAAAGGATTTATCTCAATTTGCCTTCCAATAAATGAAATGAAATGAAAAATAAGGAATTTGAAGGAACCGTGTATTGGTTGGGAACTGAACCAAGCAAGTCTGCCTGGGATTCAAGCCCTATATACCATTATGTAATCAATAGCAGAGTCTGTCAGTAAACACTGTTTTTGGATAATAGTTGAATTGACCAGCACTACAAAAAGAGGCCAATGCTTGTGGAGAAAGAACATTTCTTAATCCCTTACTCTCTGACATATCCATGATCCACCCTTTCTTTTATCATGTAACCTACAAAGGATTGGAGACTGGGGCCTATTCCATACTCCAGATAGACTATATCTGTTCCCTGGAACTTATTGTATTTTATGTTACTGTGACTGTGCTGGTCACAGTACCAACACCGCCCTCCTTGAGTTTTCTAATTTTCTTCACTCCTCTCTGGACTCTGGCTGTCTAGCGGGTGCAGTGCTCGTTGACTTATCGAAAGCCTTCGATACTGTTTCCCATCCCCTCCTGCTGGATGCCCTCAGCCACACAGGCTTTGCCACTGGGCCAGTCTCCTGGTGCTCCAGCTACCTGTCTGCCCACTCCCAGTGTGTTAGAATTAATGGAACACTCTCTAACACCTGCCCTATCCTCTCTGGTGTTCCCCAGGGCTCCATTCTTGGACCCTTGCTCTTTTCCCTATAGCTCAATACCCTGCCAGGTTCATGTGCCGGTAAACTCTTACTTTATGCAGACAATGCCATTATCTTTGCCTCCGACCATAACCCTATCACCCTCCAGGACTCCTTGCAATTATCTTATAATGACGCTGAAGCCTGGTTCAAAGAGCATCGACTTGTAATAAATCTTAAAAAAACAAAAACCATGCAATTTGTCCACCCCCAAAATAAAGCTAGTAACTTTCCACTTCAGGTCCTCGCCAGCTCCAAGTTCCCACTCGAACAAGTCTACTCGTACAAGTACCTTGGGATAACTTTCGACCCTGCCCTCACATTCCATGCCCACATTACTGCCCTAGCCTCAACCTCCATTATTCATCTGGGTATCCTTTACCACCACAAAAACTGTTTCCCTCCTGACCTTGTTTTCCACACAGACATCCTGTCCATAGAAACACAGACTTTGATGACAGATAAGGACCACTTGGCCCACCTAGTCTGCCCATTTCCCTACCTATTGGATAAGCTGCAGACCCTAGTTAACCAACAGCCTACTTCTTCCTACCCCCCAAGAATTGCCTTACCCCCACAAGAATTACCTTATGTCTGTCCCATGCATTCTTGAATTCCCCCACTGTTTGTGACCCCATGAGCTCCTCAGGAAGGATGTTCCATGTGCCCACCTCCCTATCCGTCTCGTGGTCACGTCCTCTATACTGTCCCTAGTAGATTATGGCTTGCCAGTTTATGGGGCTGCTGACCAGACCTCCCTAAACAAAATCCACCTCACTTTAAATAAGGCATGTAGGCTAATCACTGGGGTGCCCAGACTAACTCATACCTGCCATTTATATGCCCAGGCTATGCTGCTCGACCTAGATGAACATCTTAGATATCAAACCTGCCTCATAACTAAAAAAACTCTCCTTGGTCTGTCCCCACCTGGGTTGACTGCCTCTATCCACCAAGCAAACTCACTAGTGCAAACTCAAACCTCCTGCAAAACCACACTGTTAGTTCTGAGGGCAAGGACCTCACAAGGACAAAGGGCCTACTGCTACAGAGCCCCATCCTGGTATAACTCCTTCCCCACCACTATCGCTGGTGCTTCCATGATCTCTCATTTCAAAACCTCCCTTTGTAATTACCTACTTACTACATGCAGCTGTGGCTGCTTCTAAGTTTACTCTTGCTCAATTGCTCTGACAAAGCTCCCCGAGTAGCTGTACCCAACCTACTACCTATGATCCTATTTCTTCTCCGCCTGTCTCTACAATGCTTATTTCTTATAGTCCCATAACTGTTTGCCTGATGTACAATTTATTGTGAACCTACTTGTGCTCTGACAATCCTGTAACCTTAAAATTGTAACCAATATATGTCTTCATGTTCCTTCACATTTTTGTACTCTGTTATATTGTAAAAAGCTTGTTTGTACTGTTTTTATCCTCTCTGTGACGAGGTACCTTTGTAAATGAGCCCCTGGCTCAAAGGTTGTAAATTGATGTTTAATAAACAAATAAATAAATAAGGAATCTAAGAAAACAACTCAGCAAGGTTTTGCCTTATGGTGTGGCCCAGCATTCCTGCAGCTTAAGAGATAAGACAGCCTCCTCAGAATATGAAATACCTTTCAATAATCTTAAATGCATCATTTTATACCAAGTTCCTTGCTAGAACTACTTCTTATTTGTATATTGCAAATGCGTCCCATGTGAATGGATTTACCCCAGATAAGCCCTATTGTTACTTTCAACAAGATATCTTTATCAAGCTTCCAGTAAAATAAAAATATAGAAACATTTCCAGAGAAATGGGGTTAGTGTAAATACATGTCTTCTGTTTGTATTTGTTTATAAAACGGGTAGAGTTTTTTCATCCTCATTGGCTACTAGCCATGTCCTTAGATAACAACAACCCTGCAGCAGCCACTTCTAATGCCAAGCAGGATGCAGCACTGTCCAAAGATCCATGCCTGCCAGAAGCCTACGATCCTCGGCTCCTCCTGCCAATTGCCACTCAGTCCAGTTTACTGCAGCTCTGTGGGATGACCCTTCTTCTCTGTGCTGCTCATTTGTTACCCGCCCTTTCTGCAAACCAGCTTTATGCTCCAGACTGGAAAACTGAACACTCGCTCGCCACCCAGCCAACTGAAGTTCATGCTTGCTCAAACATTGCTGTTTCCCCTCTCATGACCTTGTTTTCCACACAGACATCCTGTCCATAGAAACACAGACTTTGATGGTAGATAAGGACCACTTGGCCCACCTAGTCTGCCCATTTCCCTACCTATTGGATAAGCTGCAGACCCTAGTTAACCAACAGCCTACTTCTTCCTACCCCCCAAGAATTGCCTTACCCCCACAAGAATTACCTTATGTCTGTCCCATGCATTCTTGAATTCCCCCACTGTTTGTGACCCCATGAGCTCCTCAGGAAGGATGTTCCATGTGTCCACCTCCCTATCTGTGAAAAAATACTTCCTCATATTGCCCCTGAGCCATCTACCCTCTATCTTCAAATTGTGCCCCCTTTTTCTTGCACATCTCTTTTTCTGAAAGATGCTACCCTCTTGGACTTTATTGATTCCCTTGAAGTACTTGGAAGTTTCTATCATGTTCCTCCTCTCCCTCCTTTCCTAAAGGGTATACATATTAAGCTCCTTTAGTCTCTCTTCATATGGCTTCTGTTGTAGACCCTGCACTATTTTAGTTACCCTCCTCTGGACTGCCTCCATCCTGTATATGTCCTTGTGGAGATGGGGTCTTCAGAACTGCACACAGTACTCCAGATGGGGTCTTACCAGCTCTCTGTACAGAGGGATAACAGCTTCCTGTTTTCTACTGGTGATGCCTCTCCCTATACATCCCAGTATCCCCCAGCCATCCCTACTGCCTTCTCGCATTGCTTGCTTACCTTTAGGTCATCTGATATGACTATCCCTCAGGTTCTTTTCCATTGTTGTTGTCGTTACTACTTCCTTCACCCACCACTCATTATGTACTCTTGCCCCGGGTTTTTGTTTCCCAGGTGAATTACTTTGCATGTCTTTGCATTGAATCTAAGATACCATACTTTGGACCATTCCTCCAACCTTGCCAAGTTCCTTTTCATCCTTTCCACACACACCCTTGTGTATCAACTCTGTTGCAGATGTTTGTGTTGTCTGCAAAGAGGCATACATTTCCTTCCAGTCCCTCAGCGATGTCACTTATAAAGACATTAAAAAGGACCAGACCCAATACTGAACCCTGCAGTACTCCACTAGTAACCCCCCCTTTCTTCAGAGTAGGTTCCATTTTCTATTACCCTATGTGTCCTGTTATCCAGCCAATGTTATACCCAAGCTACCACCCTGAGACCCACTTCCACACTGGCTAAATAGTTTATTAATCTTTTGTGTGGGACTGCGTCAAATGCCTTGCTGAAATCTAGGTAGGCCATATCCACAGCCCCTCCCTGGTCTGCTACTTTGGTCACCCAGTCAAAGAAATCTAATAAAGTCATCTGACATGACCTTCCCTCTGTGAATCCATGCTGCCTTGGGCCCTGTGCCCCATTGGCCTCTAGGTACTCACCAATTCTTTCCTTCAGAAGTGATTCCATTATTTTCCCTACCACTGAGGTGAAGCTAACTGGTCTGTAGTTTCCTGCCTCTGCTTTGCTCCCACTTCTGTGAAAGGGAATCACATCCACCCTCCTCCAGTCCTTAGGTACTACACCATCCTCTCATGATTTGGTAAAAAGGGTAGTCAGTGTTGTCACTAACTGTCCCTTTAGTTCTTGTAGAATTCTGGAGTGAATCCCATCAGGCTCCATTGCTTTGTCCAAATTCAGTTTTAGGAGTTCTTTCAGAACCCTTTCTTCGGTGAAAGGACTGGTAATGACCCCCCTATCCAGAATGCTTCTATTGATCGGATTAGGTATCCCCTTCCTCTTCTTTTGTGAATACTGAGCAGAAGTATTCATTCAGTATCCCTGCTTTTTCACTGTCCCTCTCTGCCCACCCACACTCCCCTTTCTTAAGCCTCACTATCCATCACTTGGTCTTTTTTTTTCCCCTAATGTACCTATAAAGGGTTTTATCCCCCTTCTTAACCAAGTTGGCTATTTTTTCCTCAGTTTGGGCCTTTGCTATTCTAACTGCCTTCCCCACTTTCTTCTGCTTTAACTGGTACAGTTCTCTGTCCTGCTTCTTTTGTGTTTCCTTATACTTCCTGAATGCTATCTTTTTCTCCCTAATGTTCCCCGCCACCTCTTTTGAGAACCATGGTGTTTTTTTCTTTTGTTTTGATTTATTTGTTTCACACAAAGGCTTGTTGCCTTTGTGATGGGAGTTTTGATGTTTCCCCATTGTTCCTCCATCCCTCCTTCTTGCCTGTTTGCTAGTGCTTTTCTGAGGCACTCTCCCATTTTGACAAAGTCAGCCCTCCTAAAGTCCAGTACCCTCACTTTTGCATGGCTTGACTCTGTGGCTGTGTTTATCGTGAACTAGACTGTTTGGTGGTCACTTGTTCCCTGGTGGCTACCCACTTCTAGATCTGAAATCCTCTCTCCATCCCCGTTTGAGAGTACCAGGTCTAAAATTGCTCCCTCCCAAGTGGGTTCCAACACTGGCTGTCTGAGGCATGCCCCCTCTAGGGCATTGAGAATGGCCCTGCTCTTGGATGTGGCTGCAGCAAAGGTGTTCCAGTTAACATCTGGCATAGTCAGGTCCCCCATCAACAATATCTCCTCTTTCTTTGCCATTCTAAGGATGCTTTCTATCATTTCCTTGTCCAGTTCCTCCCCCTGAGATGGGAGTCTGTATGCAACCCCTGTGTGGATTTCGGTGCCATTTCTGGTCTCCAGGGTAGCCCACAATGCCTCCTCTCCTCCCTGTTTACACTTTAGTTCCATTGCTTTGATCCCTTTACTTATGTAGAGAGCTACTCCTCCACCCCATCTACCCTTCCTGTCCCTCCTGTAGATTGTGTACCCTGGTATGTTGATATCCCAGTCATGGTTCTCTGTACACCATGTTTCTGTGACTGCCATGATATCAAGGTATTTAACGTTCTTTCTTTCTTTTTCTCTTTTTTTTTTTAAACAAAGTGCTTTTCAGATGTGCTGATTGTGAGTCACGACCAGGCAAACTGAAACTACAGCATCTAAATATAAAAGCTTCGGCTTTCACTAATGCATTTACTTTTAGCGGTGGCTTTTGACCACACTGTCACCACTGAGAAACAGCACAATTTGGGGGGTAGGCAGAACTAAAAGAAAGAAAGAGGAAAATAATTACTTTTTGTCTCACTCTCATGGCTTTCACCAACACTGTTACTGCTGAGAAACAGTACAGTGTGGGGGGGGGGGTGAGATCTAAAAGAAGGAATGAAAAGAAAAGGGAATTTTCCACTTCTGGGGGTGGGGTGACTGTACATTAGGTAAGTGGCCTCTACTGATTGCCCACATATTCCAGAAATTTATAAACAACCTACAGTGCCTTCAGAAAGTATTCACCCCCCCCTTGGATTTTGTCACATCTTGTGAAGTTGCAAACTCAAATTAAAATACATTTATATGGGATTTTTTTTGACACATATCTACACAAATTACTCTATAATGTCAAAGTGGAATGAAACTTCTGGAATTTTTTGTACATGTAATTTAAAACAAAAACCTGAAATGTCTTGATTTGATAAGTAATCACCCCCTTTGCTATGACACTCCAAATTGAGCTCCGGTGCATCCAATTTCCTTGTGAGATCACTCTAAAACTTGAATGGAGTCCACCTGTGGTCAGTTCAAATGGTTGACATGATTTCAGAGGAAATACACCTGTCTATATAAGGTCACACTGTTGACAGTGTACAGAAACTCTACCATGAACACCAAGGAGCTGTCCGTAGAACTCTGTGATAGAATTGTGAGGAGGCATAGATCTGGGAAGGGGTATAAAAACATTTCTAGGGTGTTGAAAGTTCCCAGGAGCACAGTCAGGTCCATCACTAGGAAATGGAAATATTACGGAATCACCCAGACTCTTCCTAGAGCAGGCTGTCCTCCCAAATTAACCACCCAGGCAAGAAGGACCTTGGTCAAGGAAGTGACCAAGAACCCAATGACCACCCTGACAGAACTACAGAGTTCCATGGCTGAGATGGGAGAACCTGTCCAGAGGACAACAATCTCTGCAGCACTTCACAGATGTAGCCTCTATGGGAGAGTGACTAGATAGAAGCCACTCCTGAGAAAAGGACACATAATAGCATGCCTGGAGTTTGCAAGAAGGCATGTGGCAGACTCTGAGACCATGTGGTAAAATATTCTCTGGTCTGATGAAACGAAAATTGAACTCTTTGGCCTGAATGCAAAGTGCTATGCCTGGTGCAAACCGAACACAGCTCATCACCCGTGTAACACCATCCCTACCATGAAACATGGTGGTGGCAGCATCATGTTATGGGGATGCTTTTCAGCAGCAGGGACTGGGGCACTTGTCAGGATAGAGGGAACAATGAATGGAGCCAAATACAGGCACATCCTTCAGGAGAACCTGCATCAGTCTGCAATAGACCTTGGACTGGGGGGAAGATTTACCTCCAACAGGACAACAACCCCAAGCATACAGCCAAAGCAACACTGGAGTGGCTTCAGAACAAGAAGGTGAATGTCCTTGAGTGGCCCAGCCAAAGCCTAGACTTGAATCCTACTGAGAATCTGTGGAAAGACTTAAAGATTGCGATTCACCAATGGTCCCCATCCAACTTGACAGAGCTTGAGCAAATCTGCAAGGAAGAATGGACGAAAATCCCCAAACCCAGATGTGCAAAGCTGATACAGACATACCCAAGAAGACTCAAAGCTGTAATTGCTGCCAAAGGCACTTCTACAAAGTATTGACTCAGGTGGGTGAATTCTTGAGTAAACAAGATATTTCTGTTTTTAATGTTTCATAAATTTTTGTTACACAATAATAATATTTTTGCCCCTTTAAATTGTTGAGTATGCTATGTGAATCAAGGGGGGAAAATCATTTCAATGCATTAAAAATTCTGGTAGTAACACATCAAAATGTGACAAAATCCAAGGGGGTAAATACTTTCTGAAGGCACTGTATTTGTACTGCACAGAATGAGAATTACTTTCTCTCAAGCTGGAAAAAAATGTATAATTATAGTATTTTTTTAAATATACTTACTTTTTTAATATTTAGTAGCTGGACCCATTTTATAACAGAGGTAAGGCACTACAGGGTTGTGGGTTGTTGTATGATAAGAGCACTTCCCAGGTACTGGAGGCTGATTAAAAGTAATCCCTCAAGCAAAATTACTTTAAAAAAAACATCCAGAGTAAATAGTAAGGGCAAACAAATGTTCATTGCTCTACACAACTTCAAAAACAATGTTCATCACGAAAGTCTAGTTTGCCGTATTTATGACAAAAGTGTATTAATTCATATATGTTTCTCAGTAATATTGTAACTACATGTCAGAAACATAGAAAAGTGTTGGCAGAAAAGAACTCCATCGGTTCATCTATTCTGCCCCAATCCCCTCCTCCCCATTTGTATCTAAATTCCTTTCACCCTATTTCCCACCCCAGGGCCCACCCCTGCAAATAGCTACCCCTCCCCCTTCCTCTCCATGTACTTGTCTCTCCTTTTATTGCTTAATCCCATGTAGTTATCCCATGCCGTCTTGAACTCTCCCACTGATTTTGCATCCATTACCCCCTCCAGTAGTTTATTCCATGGTCTCACCACCCTCTCTGCAAAGTAGTGTCCCCTCCTATTTCAGAATTGACACTTATAGTAATTCCCCACTTCATGACAGGGTCAACAACTATGGTGTGCAAATACATCCTTATTTATAAACAAAAACTAAGTTGAATTGGCAATCAAATATATTTTTTATCTTCTTTTTTATTAAATTCCATAATGGAAGTGGCTGATCTGGATATAGTGGCTATTATCTAGTCATGGTGCACTGAAAACCATGACTGGGACATGGCCTCTCCAGGCTACACTCTGTTCAGGAAGGACAGGGTGGGGAAGAAAGGAGGGGGCATGGTGCTTTACGTGAAAGAAAGCATAAAGGCAACAGAGATACAGGGGCTACAGGGGGAGGCTGAGGTACTGGGTGTCACCCTGGAAAAGATGAAATTATTCACATTGTTGTGATCTACAGACCTCCATCATTGGGTGAGAGTTAGATAAGGTACTGGTAGAAGCCAATGGCAGGATGGCAGAAAAGGGGGAAGTGCAGCAGACGGGAGATTGTAATCTCCCAGATGTTGATTAGAGTATCCCAGCTGTGGCTTCAAATAGAAGTAGAGACATAATGGACTCATCACAAGGGGCATTCTTCAGACAGCTAGTCAGTGAACAAACATGTAATGGGGCAATTCTGGACCTAGTACTCAGTAACAGGAACAGTGTTACGGACTTCAAAGTGGGAGGCCACCTAGGGACCAGTGATCACTGCACTGTGTAGTTCACTATAAGGATGGCTGCAGAATCTAATCACACAAGGGAGAGTGTCCTGGATCTCAGGAAAGCAGATTTTATAAAGGTGGGTGAATGCCTCAAGAATGAACTGGCATGTGGGGAAGAAACAGGTGGGGTGGAAGAGCGGTGGGCAAAACTGAAAGGGGCATAATGAAGGCAACAAACCTATGCATCAAACAAGCCAGTAAGAGTAAGAGGGAAAGGAGACCACTTTGCTTCTCAAAAGAGGTAGCTAAAATGTTAGGGCTAAAAAGTGGCATTCAGAAAATACAAGGAAACTCAGAGGAAGGGAAGATAGAGAAGTGCACCAGGGGAAACAGAAGGAAGCATGGAAGGCAGTTAGAAAAGTAAAGTCACAAACTGAAGAGAAAATACCCAGGAAGTAACGAAAGGGGACACAATATTTTTTTATATATATAAGTGAAACAATGAAGACCACAGGAGTAACTGTACAGTTAAGAAAGGATGAGGGGAAGCTTGCTGAGAGGATGAGGAAAAGGCAGACACCCTGAACAAATATTTTTGTTCAGTGTTCAAAGTGGAGTAAGAAAGGTATGGGCCACAAAAAAGTAAAAGGAACTCTGTAGGAAGAGAGATGGACACAAATTCTTTTTCAGTAGAGAGAGTCCTTAAGGTCTTGCTAATCTGAAGGTGGAGAAAGCAATGGGACCAGATAGACTGCATTCAAGGCTATTGAGAGGGAGCACAGGGAGATACTGCCTACACCTTTGACAGTACATTTCAACTGCTCACTCAGAACAGGTGTGGTCACCAAGGAGGTGGCAGAGCAGTGGTATAGAAACATAGAAACCTAGAAGTTGACGGCAGATAAGGACCACAAGGCCCATCCAGTCTGCCCATTTCTTTTTCCACCTTATGAATGTGCCATTGGCCTTTGCTCTGTCAATGGCCTATCTATTCATATTCATCTGTATTGCTCCCTTATGCCTATCCCATGCCTGTTTGAAGCCCTGTACTAAATTCATATTCACCACTTCCTGAGGTAGGCTGTTCCATGCATCCACCACCCATCCTGTGAAAAAGAACTTTCTCACATTACCCCTTAATCAGCCTTCCTCTAATCTAATGCTGTGTCCTCTTGTCCTGATATTTTTCTTATATTGAAACATGTTAGACTCTTTCACCTTGTTAATGCCCTTAAGATGTTTGAATGTTTCGATCATATCACCTCTCTCCCTCCTTTGCTCAAGGGTATACATGTTGAGCTCCATTAATCTGTCCTCATATGTTTTCTGATGCAGTCCCTGCACCATTTTGGTTGCCCTTCTCTGGACTGCCTCAATTTGGTTAATGTCCTTGTGAAGGTGTGGCCTCCAGTACTGCACTCAGTACTCCAGATGGGGCCTAACCAGTGACTTGTAAACAGGGATTATTACCTCTCTCTCTCTCTCTCTCTTACGGCTTATGATACCCCTACTAATACACTCCAACACCCCCTAGCCTTACCTACTGCTTTAGTGGTGTGCTTGGATGATTTCAGGTTATCTGTGATGATGATGATGCCCAAGTCTCTTTCTTCCCTTGTGACTGACAGCAACCCTCCTCCCAGCCTATAGGTGGCTTCAGGGTTTCTCTTCCCTATGTGCATGATCTTGCACTTCTTTGCGTTAAACAACAGTTGCCACTCTTCTGACCATTTTGCTAGTTTATCCAGATCTCTTCTCATTCTGCCCACCCCATCTGGATCATCTACTGTGTTGCAGATCTTGGTGTCATCTGCAAACAGACAAACCTTACCCTCCAGTCCATCTGCAATGTCACTGATGAAGATATTGAAGAGCACTGGCCCCAGGACTGATCTCTGAGGTACCCCACTTGTGACTTGCATCTCTTCTGACTATACCATTTACCACCACTCTCTGTTTTCTGCCTATCAACCAGTTTGCCACCCAGTTGAACAAATTCTGACCCACCCTGAGCCTACCCAACTTATTAATCAATCTTCTATGTGGAACAGTAGCGAAAGCTTTGCTGAAGTCAAGGTAGGCAACATCAACTGCTCCTCCACTCTGGTTACACAGTCAAAGAAATCTATGAGATTAGTTTGACAGGACCTTCCTTTGGTAAACAAATGCTGTCTTGGATCCTGTGCTCCTATGGATTCCAAGTGTTGCACTATCCTTTCCTTAAGGAGTGCCTCCATAATCCTGCCCACTGCTGAGGTAAGACTGACTGATCTAGAAACATAGAATTTGATGGCAGATAAGGACCGCTTGGCCCACCTAGTCTGCCCATTTTCCTACCTAACAGATAAGCTGCAGATCCTAATTAACCAACAGCTTACTTCCTGCTATCCCCCCTAGTAGTTCCCTGCTTCCTTCCTGCTACCACTCTTGTGGAGCGGGATCACAGGAGCCATTCTTCAGTCTTCTGGGATCTCTCCTGTGCTCAGAGACTCACTAAACAGTTCTGATAATGGCTGTGCTAGTTCCACCCTTAGCTTCTTTAGTATCCTTGGATGTATGCCATCAGGTCCCATTGCCTTCTCCACCCTGAACTTATCAAGCTCTTGTAGGATCCTTTCTTGTGTGAAGGAACTAGTGCACACCACCCTCTCCCCATGTCCATGGTGCTGAGCAGTTGGCCCTGCCCAACTTCTCTTCAGTAAATACTGAGCAGAAGTATCTATTTAGGATAGATGCTTTTACATGGTCCTCCTCCTCACATACCCCTTATCCTCTTTGATCTTAGCAATACTCCCTCTGGACTTTCTCCTTTCACTATTGTATCTATAGAAAGTCTTGTCACCTTTAATTACTGTTTGTGCTAGTGCTTCCTCAGTTTGGGCCTTTTCCTGCCTTACTGCCTTCCCTGCTTCCCTTAGGGAAGTTTGGTATGCCTCCCTATCTTTATCCTGCTGCGTTCCCTTTTATTTCTTGAAGGCCAGCCTTTTGACTCTGACCTTTTCTGCTACTGTTTGTGAGAACCAAAATGGTTTCCTTCTTCTTTTGCACTTCCTTTTCTCTCTAACACAATGGGATGTTGCTTCAAGTACTGCATCCTTAATGCTTCTTGCCCACTTTGCCTGTACCCCCACCACCTGTACTTCTTCTTGCCAGGGCTAGCTTAACTCCGTCGGCCATCTTATCAAAGTCAGCTCCTCTGAAGTCCCATATTTTTGCCTTGGAATGGGATGATTTAGTTCTTGTGGTCAAATTGAACCATACCATGTGATGGTCACTGACCCCCAGGTGACCTACCTGGAGATCCGAGATCCTTTCCCTGTTAGTCAGCACTAGATCCAGGATAGCCCTGTCTCTTGTGGGTTGTTGTACAAGTTATTTGAGGCCCGCCCCCTGCAGGGAATCCACCATGTGTCTAGTTCTGGCAGATGTTCCTGCCGGTATTGACCAATCTGCATCTGACATGTTGAAGTCTCCCATTATCAGAACCTCCCCTTTAGCTGTAATGTTCTGTATATCTTCCAACAGTAATGTGTTCTTGTCATCCCCCTGGCCTGGAGGCCTATACACAACCCCAGTTCGTATGGCTGTCCCATTTCCTGTTTCCAGGGTGACCCACAGTTCTTCTGGCTCCTTATGTGTATTCTGAATTTCTGTAGCTTTGATATATTCATTGACATAAAGGGCCACTCCACCCTCCCTTTTTGTACCTCGTTCTCTTCTGAACAGTACGTAGCCAGGTACTGAAGTCTCCCAAGTGTGGTTACTGGTAAACCACGTCTCGCTAATGGCTACTATGTCCAGTTTAGCCTCTGTCATTATTGCCTGCAGGTTTGGGATTTTGTTTCCCAGACTGTGAGCATTTGTGTGCATGATTTTCCATTGGCTAGATTTCGGTGTGTTTGTTGTTGGGCGAGGTCTGGCATTTCTCCTATGTGTCGTATGGGGAGCCAGACCGTTTTCCTTACCTGGTGATGCAAATGAACTACAAACATGCTGAACTACTGTTTGACCACTAGCTGGGGTGGGAGGGGTGTTCTTCCTATTCGATGTATGGGGTGCTGCACCCCTCTCCGCATTTGCTAGTTAAAATATTCTGCAAAGATGTCAAACTTCTGCCCCAATGCACTGACTCCCTCCTTAGTCAGATGCAGTCCATCAAATTTAAAGAACTTTCGCTCCCAAAACTGTTGCCAGCTCCCTACAAATCTGTGTCCTTTTCCTGGCACCAGCCCTTGAGCCACATGTTTAATCAAAACTTTATTTATTTAGCTCTCCTATCTCCCCTTCTCTGACTCTCTGCCCATCTGCCCCCTCTCCCAGGCTGGCAAGATCTCAGAGAAAGAGATGCTGGAAGAAATGGATGATAGTTTGTCACCCAGCCTGGTTAGGTGTTCCTTGGTCTCCACAACTGACCAGCTGGTGAGATAGTTAGTCCCTATGTGTACCAGGATGTCAGTGTTTTCACCTGCTTCCTGAACAATTTTAGCAATGTGGTCAGTGTCTCTCCACACTGATGTACCTGGGAGACATCTGACCATTACCTCTGGCTGGAGATAGGTATTAACTCCCCAAATCATGTAGTCTCCTATGATCAGAATCCATTCATTTAATCATCCTGCCTCCCCGAGGTGGAAAGCGTCGAAGCGGACACTGATCACCTTCCCCCAGTCATCCCTCTGGCAACCTGGGTTCATTCTCAAATCTGGGTTACCAGCATCATGGGCAGTAGCCTCCACCGGCTTTAGGCTGTGCCCACTAATGGTAATTTTCCTAAAACTAAAGAGGCTCTTAGTGCCCACCCTCTTTATACCTTCCAGGTACTACAAGGTCTCAATCATGTCCTCCCTCTTCCTAATTTCCATCTCAATCCCTGGCTTCACTCTCACCAGACAAGACCACACTAAAAAAGTTGGTGCCATTACTATCTATCTCTCCTCCTCTATTCAGTCCTCCACTGTGCTTTCAGTGTCCTCTCCTGCAGCCTATGAACTCATCATACTCAAAGTCATCCTCCCCTACTCTCTCCCAATCTATATGGCTAGTGTCTACTGTTGCCCTGGTTTATCTCCTTCTCTTATCACTGAATATCGGTCTACTATTATTGCACTCATCCCCTCTGGGGAACTTCTCGTCCTGGGTGACATCAATATTAACTACCTCTCCCCACCCAACTCAAAATTCTGTCAAAACATATAGTCCATGCATCTTACCCAACTTATCTCCACCCCGACCAGTTAAACCTCAAATCCCACAACCATTTCCTCTTGGAATGGGTCCCCCCAAACCATCACACCAGATCATTGATGCTGGCACTGTTCCCGATGCATTCAGTGACCACTATATGGTTTACTGTGTGTGCAAAATTCACCATCCTAAATTTCCCACTAAAACTATCCAAATCTGATCTTTCAGGTCTCTTGACCTAGCCTCCCTCCATGATGACCTACAGTCCACTGACTGGTCCCCAGTCCCCAATGCCACTGACATAAACACTGCCGTTGAGTGATACCACAACAAATGTATTTAGATATGGGATCAGCATGCCCTCCCCATGCAAAACCAGGGTTAGAGGCTCCCACCTCCCCTGGGTCTTAGCTGAACACCTGGCCTGCCAGCGTGCTAGTGACCTGACTTGGAAATCATTTAAAGTCCCAGGTTCCCCTGCAGACCAGCAGAGGTACTACTCCTTGAAATATTCTTGCACCAAGGTTACAAGGCTGGCCAAAGTTAAGTTTTTCACCTCTTCTTTCCAAAGAAATGTAACTCATCCCTCAAAATTCTGGAAAGTTATCCAAGGTCTAGTCTCCTCTCTCCCCAGTCTCCCCACTCTAAATTTAGAGCCCTCCTCAACCTCAGACCCGTCATCTGTGGCTGCTGCCTTAAACTCTTATTTTACCACCTGTGCAACTGCACTCCTATCCTCCCACCCTCCATCGACTTCCCTCCCCTCCTCCTCGTCTCCTCCTTTCTTCTCACCTGTATCTCCTTCCTCCATTTTGAAGCCCTCCTAGTCCTCAACCCTTGCTATACCAGTATCCCTGATGGGCTTGACCCCAAGCTTCTGTACATCTCCTGCTCCTTCAATTGCTGCTCCTCTTGCTGACTTGCTAAACTTCTTCTCTCTCTGGCCTCTATTCCTTCATCTTGGAAGCACACTACCATTATCCCCCTTCACAAAGGCGGTGGTGACTCCTCTTCTGGAAACTTCCACTCTATCCCCCTCCTCCCTACCCTCTCCAAACACCAAGAACACATAGTTCTATCACAACTCTCTCCTTTCCTTGAGTCCTCATCTGTTTTTACCCCTTTCCAGTTTGGCTTTCAAAACCTCTTCTACACCACCTCATGCCTCCTTTAGGTTACAGAGTCCATACACTTGGCCATGGATAAGGGCCTGCTCACTGCCTCCATTTTTGTCAATCTTGCTAAAGCATCTGACATGGTCTCTCATTCTCTCCTTCATCACAAACTCAGTTCAGCTGGACTTTCTGTCCACACCATCCAATTATTCAGCTCCTTCCTCACAGGTGGAACCCAATCTGTGAGGCTTGGTAATGCCATATCCCCCCTCCCTCCCAATTACCACTGGCATCCCCTAAGGCTCTGTACTTGGGCCACTCTTATTTTCTATTTTTCTTAACAACCTCCCCTCTGCCTGCTCATCTGCATCCATACACATGTACGCAGATGACATGCCCTTTTTATCTCTGGCTCTTTGTCAGCCGAGCTTATGGTCAAGCTTCAGCCCAATTTTGACCCTATCTAACTATGACTCCAATCTAGTGAACTATCACTTGATGCCAAAAAGACAGTTCCTATGTGCTTTGGCACTAGACCTAGGCTGTCCAAATTCTTGTTTCTCCCTTTCTCCTACACCCCTGCTGGAGACCCTATAGGAGATGTGCCTACTTTCAAGTACTTGGGCATCTAGCTGGACCGTCACTTCCAGTTCTACCAGCATATACTGTACATGCAACTCATAAAAAGCTCTATCCTTAGCTAGGTGCCCTTTACAGGCATAAAAGCTGCACACCCTCACTGCCTGCCATGCCATCCTTACTAAGATAATTCTCCCCATCTTTGATTACAAAGATCTTGTCTGTTGCGTTGCCCTAAAATCCATCTTGGCCAGACTGGACCCTCTTTTCCACTCCTTCTGCTGATTCACTCTCAACAGCCCTTCTTGTACCCACCACTGTATCCTCTACTGTTCTCTTTCCCTCCGTTTCCTTGAGGATCACCGTCTGTCCCACATTGCCGCATTCACCTAAAAATTCTGGCTATCCTCTCTACCTCCTGTCTTGACTATAGGAGGCAGTACAGTGTAGTGGTTAAGGGCACTGAGCTGCAAACCTGGAGACCTGGGTTTGACTCCCATCAGCTCCTACTTGCATACTGTGTGACCCTGAGCAAATCACTTAACTTCCATGTGCTCCCAGGTTGCAACTAGAAACAAGATCTGGCTTACTGTGCCTTTCCTGGTTAAATAATTTCCCCTTTCCCTTGATTCCCTACTCTATTCTGCCACCGCTTCCTTTTATTACCTTTGCAACACTATTTTTTTTTCACTCAAGCTCCCTTCCCCCCACCACCAAAAAACTCTCACTGGCCAATCTGCAGTCTGTTTCTGCTTTCCTAAATTCTGGAATTCCCTCTTCTTAAACATTCGCTCTGCTCCCTCTAAATCCTCCCTCATGTATCTTCTCTACACTCACACCTACCCCTTCTACCATTGTCATTAATGTGCAAGGCCATTGCTTCTCTTTGCTGCAGATTGCAACTGTACTATAACTGCTGTCATTATTATCCTGCACTTATTTATTAGTGTCACATAACTGCAGACAATGTCTATTGCACTTATATTTATGTTGTTATTATGATATGGCTACTTTGCAACTGTATTCACACATAATGTATTTACCTGTTTCCCTCTGTAATATTGTATGTTATATTTCAAAATGTACTCTCTGCATGCTTCATTGTTTGTGCCCTCCTCAGTTTATATTGTACCCACTTCCCCTTCCCCCAGGAAACAACTGGAAATGAGCTGTTTGAGCTCAGTATGTTTTTTTCCTGGTGAGATGCTCTTAATAAATAACTGAATAATTTCCACGAGAGTACATGTTGACCCCCTGAGCCTCTCCTCATAGGTACTGATCTGCTGACCCTGGATCATCTTAGTTTCCCTTCTGTGGACCGTTTTCAGCAAGTTGATGTCCTTCTTAAGATATGGGCATCAATACTGCTACTGTACTTTGTGTGGTCTTACTAGTGACTGTACAGTGGCAGAATGACCTCTGCCTTTCTGCTGGTAATTCCCCTTGCTTTGCAGCCCAACAGCCAGTTTGCTTTGGCTGTTGCCCTCCTGTAGTGTGCCGAATGTTTCAGGTCACTCATGATAATTACTCCCAGGTCCTTTTCTTCCTCTAACCTAGTTACCTGCACATCACCCAAACGGTACTTGATCCCTTTATTCTATGCTCCCAAGTTCATATCGTTACACTTTTTAGTGTTGAACCCCAGTTACCAAATGCCAGACCACTGTTCTAGCTTAGCCAGGTTCTCCCATAGTTCCCACCTCTCTGCCTCCATGTCCGCCAAAGAAGTCAATTAGGTTGGCAGGACCTCCCTGACACAAACACATGCTGTCTCGTGCCCTGGAGCCATCTTCCTCCAGAAATCTCACCAGTCTCTCTTTCAGAATGGTTTCCATCAGGTTGCCCACTACTGAGGTCAGGTTGACTAACCTGTAGTTCCCTGGTTCATTGCTCAACCCACTTTTATGGAGCAGAAAAATTAAAAAGGAAAAAATACAGTCAAACAGTGGTCCTTGGCAGGACAGGGTAAACTGAGCAGGCTGCAGTTAAGAGAAATATAACAGTAGCATGCAATACTATTTCTAACCTAGCTTACTTCACAGTACATTCATTAATCACATTTATTCTTGGGGTATTAGCAAAGACAATGCAAACTCTACCCTGGTCTATTTAACAATACAGCAGGCACAATTATGTTCTGGTAGTTAACACAATGTTTGTGAGCGGCCGCCAAACCCAGTGCAGGAAGGTAGCCTACTGGTCCAAGCCTGCAGCAAGCCCCAGGCTGAAAACCTTGCTCCCTCAGTGGTAGGAGAGAGTCCCCTCACCTTGGGTAGCAATTAGCCAATCGGAGGCAGCTGGTGGGTCGAAGTGGCCAGTAGCAGAGAAGCTTGAAGCACTGTTAGTCAATCAGTAGAGTGGGCTTAAAACCCTGGTGTCCGTACCTTGTGTTGCTGCTGGAAGGTGGGCAGGAAGGCACAGCCGGCCATGGCAGAACCATGCTGGTGCCATAGAATGGCCTGGTCAAAGGCTGTTTCTTGTGTTGCTGCTGCTGGAAGGCAGGCATGAAGGTGCAGGCGGTCATGGCAGAACCATGCTGGTGCCGTAGAACAGCCCAGTCAAGGGTTGTTTCTTGTGTTGCTGCTGAAAGGCAGGCAGGAAGGTGCTGCTGGTCATGGCAGAGCCATGCTGGTGCCATAGAACGTCCCGGTCAAGGGCTGTTTCTTGTGTTGCTGCTGGAAGGTGGGCAGGAAGGCACAGACAGCCATGGCAGAGCCATGCTGGTGCCATAGAACATCCCGGTCAAGGGCTGTTTCTTGTGTTGCTGCTGGAAGGTGGGCAGGAAGGCACAGCCAGCCATGGCAGAGCCATGCTGGTGCCATAGAAAGGCCCGCTCAAGGGCTGTTTCTTGTGTTGCTGCTGGAAGGTGGGCAGGAAGGTGAAGCCAGTTGTGGCAGAGCCATGCTGGCACCATAGAATGGCCTGGTCAAGGGCTGTTTCTTGTGTTGCTGCTGGAAGGTGGGCAGGAAGGTGCAGCCAGTTGTGGCAGAGCCATGCTGGTGCTGTAGAATGTTCTGGTCAAGAGCTGTTTCAGATAAGATGTTACTTGTGTACCTGGTCAATATGCCATTTGAAATATGGTGAAAACAAAACTGCACAGCAGATAGCATACTGGGGAATAAAGCTACAGGCTACAAAATACTGCAAGGATGAAATGGTGCAGGCACGGTTTTGTACCCAGTAGCTAACGGCAGGAGGTAGTGATGCAGAGGGTAAGTACTCTGCTGTGGGGGTGGTCTGCCAAGGAGCTGCCATGGCTCACAGGGATCAACCAGTGGCAGTGGAGGAAAGTGGTGCATCTGTGGACAGGGGCTTGAATCCCGGTCCCAGAGTAGTAGTGTGCTTTTTGTATTTTATGTTTTAGTTAAAATGTCGTGTGTCATTTTTCCCCTTGCCCGTATTTCTTCCCATCCCAATTTTGGCTACCCTCCAGAGTTGAATCTATTAATGGGGGGGGGTCAGGGCGCAGCCCCCTGTAATGGGTGGTGTGGGGGTCAGAGCCCCCCAAAAATAAAGAAATTTTGTGTATTTCAGCTGTTTGATTTTGCCGTTATGTGCCGGCACTTGCAATGTGTCTGTGGCATTGACAGCATAGAACATTGCTGTGCTGTTTTTGTTTACGAAATGACAACCCCATGCCTGTTTCTTGCTCTCCCCTTTTCTCACTTGCAATCTATGGATTGAAATGTACCTTCCCCTTTTGCACCCTTCCCATGTTTGTTCTCATCACCAAAACCCTCTATCAGTATTCACTTTATCACCCTACCCTTCATTGGGTGTTGCTTGCATTCCCATTTAGTGAATGGACAGGGAGAAGGAGGTGCTGGAGACCAGTTAGTGTCTGTGGAGGCAGTCTAGGCAAGGACCATCTGGGAAGACTGGGTGGGCCAAGTGGTTTCTATCTGATGACAAATTCTGTTTCTACAAGTTATTCCTATCTCAGAGAGAATCTCAGATTTAGAAGTGGGTAGCCATCTGGGAACAAACGACTGCCAAACAGTGTGGTTCATTATAAACACAGCCATAGAGTCAAGCCATACAAAAGGTAGGGTATTGGACTTTAGAAGGGCTGACTTTGGCAAAATGGGACAGCGCCTCAGAAAAGCACAAGCAAATGGGCAAGAAGGAGGGATGGAGGAACAATGAGAAACATCAAAACTGCCCTCACAAAGACAACAAACCTTTGTGTGAAGCAAATAAAAAAAAATGAAGGAAAAAAACACTATGGCTCTCAAAACAGGTGGCAGGGAAGGTTAGGGAGAAAAAGATAGCATTCAGGAAGTATAAGGAAACACAGAAGAAGCAGGATGGAAAAATATACTAGTTAAAGCAGAAAGAAGCGGGGAAGGCAGTCAGAATAGCAAAGGCCCACACTGAGGAAAAGATAGCCAACTCAAGTTAAGAAGGGAGATAAAATATTTTACAGGTACATTAGGGAGTGAAGAAAGACCAAGGGAGGCATATACAGAAATAGATTAGTTGCCGTATTGGTCCTTGTAAGAAGAGATTCAGAAGCAAATGGTTTGATATCTTTTATTGCACCAACATAGATGTTACAAAAAGAAAACAATGTCTAAGCTTTCGGACCAAACAAGTTCTTCCTCAAAGATATCTCCAGGTAAGTTTAATTCTGTACGAATGTTTTAAACAGTTGTTCATACAAAGTACATTTTTCTTATTCCCCTCTTATTTCCATACATACATTTCTGTTGTACAGTCTGTTTTATCATATAATACTATAAAGTTTTAACATGAACATTTGTGGTATTAAATCTAAAGGCATTACTTTTAGTTTTGAATGTATTCTCATAACATACACATTCATTAATAGTTTTAGTTGCAGGCGTTGCCTGCTTGAGTGTTCAGCTAATCTAATGAATGTCATTTAACCTTGAAAAAAGATTCTCAGTAATAGCAAGCTAATGTGACGCTATTCATTCCATTTAAATTTGTGATTTTTGAAATAGGTACTTTTAACCAATGATAATTTTTTCCTTTTTTCTATGTATGATCTGGATGTTAATAGAATGTGAGTCTCTAAACAATTGTCGTAAGTCTCAGAGGAAGGACTTGGTTGGCCCAGAAGCTTAGAAATTGTCTTCTTTTTGTAACATCAAGGGAGGGATAGTGAGGCTTAGTAAATGGGAGGTGGTGGGCAGAGGGTGACAGTGAAAAAGCAGGAATACTGAATGAACACTTCTGCTCAGTATTAACAAAAGAAGAAGAGGGAAGGTACCTAAACCAATCAATAGAAGCACTCTGGATAGGGGGTTGATACCTGTCCAGTCACAGAAGAAAGGGTCCTGACAGAACTCCTAAAACTGAAGGTGGACAAAGCAATCGGGCCTGACAGGATTCATCCCAGAATTCTAAAAGAACTAAGGAGAGAACTAGTGACACCACTGATTACCCTTTTTAACAAATCATAGGAGGATGGGGTGGTGCCCGAGGACTGGTGGAGGGCAAATGTGATTCTCCTTCACAAAAGTGGGAGCAAGGCAGAGACAGGAAGCTACAGACCTGTTAGTTTGACCTCAGTGGCAGGGAAAATGATGGAATCACTTCTGAAAGAAAGAATTGTTGAATACCTAGAGGCAAGCAGGTCACAGGACCCAAGGCAACATGGATTCACAATGGGAAGGTCATGTCAGATTAATCTAATAGATTTTTTTGACTGGGTGACAAAAGTAGTAGATCAAGAAGGGGGTGTGGACATGGCCTATCTAGACTTTAGCAAGGCATTTGACAAAATCCCACACAAAAGATTAATAAACAAGTTAGTCAGCCTGGGAGTGGATCCCAGGGTGGTAGCCTGAGTAAAAAATTGGCTGCACAACAGGACACAGAGGGTAATAGTAAATGGAGTCCACTCTGAAGAAAGAAGGGTTACTAGCAGGGTACCGCAAGGTTCAGTACTGGGACCTGTCCTCTTTAATGTTTTTATAGGTGACATTGTGGAGGGACTGGAAGGAAAAGTATGCCTCTTTGTAGACAACACAAAGATCGGAATGGTCAAAAGTGTGGTTAAAAGCATAGCAGTTTAGATTCAATGCAGAGAAGTTCAAAGTAATGCATGTGGGAAACAAAAACCCAGGGGAAGAGTACACAATGGGGGGAGGTATTAACAGCAACCAAAATGGAAAGGGACCTGGGGTAGCCATATCAGATGACCTAAAGGCAGGCAAGTAAAGTGAGAAAGCAGTAAGGAGGGCTGGGGGGGGGGAGATACTAGGATGCATAGGGAGAGGCATCACCAGTAGAAAACAAGAAGTTGTTATCCTCTCTGTACAGAGAGTTGGTGAGTTCTGGAGACCCCATCTCCGCTAGGACATAGACAGGATGGAGGCAGTACAGAGGAGGGCAACTAAAATGGTGCAGGCTCTACTCCAGGAGCCATATGAAGAGAGACTAAAAGAGCTTAATATGTATACCTCAAGGAAAGGATGGGGAGGGGACATGATAGAAACTTTCAAACACCTCAATGGAATTAAAAAAGTCCAAGAGGGTAACAACTTTCAGAAAAAGAAATGTGCAAGAACACGGGGACACAATTTGAAGATAGAGGGGGGGACGGCTCATGGGCAATGTGAGGAAGTATTTTTTCATGGAGAGGGTGGTAGACACATGGAATGGCCTTCCTGAAGAGGTCATGGGGTCAAAAAATGGTGAGGGAATTTAGGAATGCAAGGGACAGACATACCACAATTCTAGTGGGGGGTAGGAGGACATAGGCTGTTGGTTAACTAGGGAAAGGGAGCATTGTTTAACCAGGAGTAGCACACTAAGCTGAAGCTTGTTTCCAGATGCGACCTGGGAGCACAAGGAAGTAACGTGACTTGCTCAGGATCACACAGTATGCACCTAATCGGCTGTGGGATTCAAACCCAGGTTTTCAGAGCCTTAACCCACTGAGCTATATTACCTCCAGGACTAGGACACTAGGATCTGCAGCTTATCCAATAAGTAGGGAAATGGGCAGAATGTGTGGGTCAAGCATTCCTTACCTGCCATCAAAATCTATGTTTCTATGTTTCATATGCCTCACACCCAACCACAACACCACAGCATCCTCTTTTGGCAACCCCAAATTATTGCCATATAACCTCACTTCTGACCTCTTCTGCACCCAAAATATATATGAGGAATCAACTGTCCAAACCCATGTCTGACACTTCGATCATGAGAGTAAAAAACAAAGCAAGAAAGCAAATCACTTTTTGTCTTGCAGTAACAAACATGCCTCCTAAATTTCCCCAATCTCCATCTCTTTTTAAGCCTTCCTCAGTCTTTCCAAAACTTAGTTGGCCATTATGATAACCCCCAATTCTGAATGAACTAGCCCTGTGTTGACATAGATTAAACCTTCATAACTCCCATCATTGCAAGCACTAGCATCAGACCCTGCTAAACTGGTAGAGAGTCATCAGGTTGCCATCAACATGAATTAGTATTTGCCACTCCCTGCAGGCTTAATGATTTGGAAGTCCTTCAGTTCCCTAACAGGGAGATGTACAACTGTGTCAAACTACTCAAAAATTAATTCCAAAGGTACTTCTATTATTGAGAAACCATCTATCTTCAATGAATTCAACAAACATTTTACTACTGCAGGACTCACATTTGAGTCCTCTCAGGCAGCTACACTACGCTTCTCTTTCACCCAAGACTCTCTGAGTGCTTAGCCCTTTATACAGGATACTTTTTCCTTCAAACCAATATCCTATAAGCAAGTTGAGGATCAGATACTGAAATTGGATGTTAATAAGAGTGCTGGTGCAGATGGCATCGATCCCTTCTTTCAGAAACTTGGATATAAATTTCTGACTGCCTCATCACTCACCTGTTCTACATGTCCCTGACAGAAGATTTAGTGCCACAACTATGGAAGGTAGCCTGCATATTGCCCCTTTTTAAATCAGGTGACCCTAGTGACTTAAATAAATATTGGCCTTTATTATATAAAGCAACTATCAATCCAGATTTATGGGAACTACTTGGCTTGAAATACAGGAAACTTATATATAATACCAGATCTCACCCACTACAACTTTTTGTTGAATGTCCAAAAACGAATAAAAGGAAATCCTGGCTCACGCTGAGGGCCACCAATATTTGGAATAGATTACCCTTGGAAGTAGTAGCTAGTGATACTGTGAACACATTTAAAAACAGATTGGATAGCTTTCTATTCAAATACAATATCGGGGGTTACTAACTAAATGGTGAGCAAAAGGACTAACGTCTATATGGCTCTGTATTTACCTATGAGACCTATGGCCTATCTCTATTCTGCCAGTACTGTCCAATCTTCGAGAAATTGGTTGACATTCAGATTAGGGATTTCTTGGACAAACACCAGTTGGTCAATCCATTGCAGTATGGCTTTAGAAGTGACCACAGTACCACATCTGTCTTAGCTAAATTATCTAATGACTAGTTGGTAGCCATGGATCACAACTAAGTCATGAAGACCGTGTTGTTAGACCTAAGCAAGGCCTTTGACACAGTCGATCATGGTCTTCTTCTGGAGAAATTAAAAGATTATGGCCTTGAGCCTTCCGTGTCAAATAGGTTGGTCAGGTACCTGGTAGATAGATAGGAGCAGAATAAGGCCAATGGGACTTTATCCTCCTTATTTCCCTTAGTGAGAGGGGTCCCTCAAGGCTTAATGCTGACCCCCCTCCTCCTCCTTCTCATATATACTGTATGTCAACAATCTAGGTAAGCTTAAACTAAGGTTGGCATTTTTCTACAGAAATAAGGCCTTATTTTCCCAAAACTCGAGATTAAGACTGGTCCATGCCACCTTCCTTCCTCTCCTGGACTATGCAGACATCATTTACAAAAATTGCGCAGCCACCCATTTGCAAAAACTTGATACTCTTTTTCACAGAGCCATCTATTTTGTCATTAATGCTCCTGCAAGAACACACTATTGCACCCTTTATGTGGCAGTGGGGTGGACCTCTCTGACTACCAGGAGACTCTTACATGCTTATCTAAGGTCATATAAATCTCTCTTGAACAAACTCCCAGCCTACATCACTAGTCTTATTTCTCACCCCTAAACTCCTTATGCTCTTAGAAATACCTCTACCATCTCTTTAGATGTGCCCAAAGTTGAAATGGGCTTTGGTCAGCTGGCCACTAGTTACACCCTCCCTACCACTTGGAACAAGCTTCAACTGTCCCTTAAATTGAGCACCCTCATTCCTCTAAGGGCATTCAAAACTCGAATAACCAATCTAATTAATGATGCTTGCCACTGCAACTTAATCCAGTAGAGCTTACCTACCTCCTTAGCTTACTTCTAAATCATCATTCTTGTATACTTGTCTTACCTGCTAGCCTGTTTTCTCCTCTCTGTCATTTGTCCATTATACCAAACTCTCATTAGTACTACAGTATGCCTAATGATTATTCTCCTGTTGCTTTGTATATATGTATATATTTACTGTATTGTCCAACATAGCCCTATGTTTACCTTGCAGTACCACTGTAATTATTCCTATTTACATTGTTTATGTATATACCATTCTTATGTATTGATGATATGTTTCCCAGCATTGGCTGTTCACCCCTGCCTTGTATAGTTCATATTGTACATTTTGTTAAATAGTGTCTGATAACTAATTTTGTATCCTCATATTGACTGTATGTATGGTTTGTTATTGTTAAAAATAGGGTCCTCCTTGAAAATTAGCTTGCTCAATGGATTTATCCCTTCACAATTAACTTGAACTTGAAAGTGACTACCACCCTTCTCCCGCTAGTCTCCCTTGAACTTGCACAGATTAATACTTACTTGCTCACATTGCACCTCAATGTCCTCCAGCCACAGCCCCCAGAAACAGTCTCCTTTTGCAATGGTTGCCAGCTTTCTATCCTGAAAGCTTGTACGAATGACAGGAATAATGCAGCACTGAATAACTTTCTTTCATAGTTGCTACTTGCACAGCTCCCGTTGAACACAACCAGTAAGGTTAGCCCCATAGCAAGATGGGTCTCCACTTGTCACCCCAGTCCAACCATTTGTGACTTTTTATTGTAAAATGTTGGGTCACATCTCCTTGTCCCTGTCAGCTTGCTAATGAACACTGTCTCCATGAGCTATGACCAAGTCATTGATTGCGCTACATCTTTCTCCATCACTGATATCAAGAAGCCCAGCAAATTACCTACTGACACCAACCATGGGAAGAGTGCTTGGAAAACTGTATAAAAGTTAACCAAAAATATGGTGATCTTTTTGAAAAAATTGTGGGGAAATTGCAGGGGCTGACTATGCCCACCATATTCAACAATGAATCTTTTTTTTTTTTACTTCCTCACATAGCAGCTAAATCTGCCTTTCTCAGCCTCATTGCCTGTTCCCTTGCTATTGAGCATCTTTTTTTTCCTGGAAGAACTACTCCCCCTTGTACCTTATTTACTCGTGTGAGGTAATCAAAGGTGTCTGTCATGCCCTCCTCTCTTCCAGGGTGTACATAGAGGACCCTTAGCTTTTTCTCATAAGACTTCCAGTAGAGAGCCTGCACCATTTTAGTTGTCATTCTCTGGACAGCCTCCACCCTGTCTATGTCCTTTCAAAGATGTAGTGTGATGAACTGAACACAGTACTCTAGGTGGAGTCTTACCTGCAATCTATATGGAGGCAACAGCACCTCCCTTTTCTGCTGGCGATACCCCTCCCTATGCAAGCCAGCATCCCACGAGCCCTCCCAACTGTCTTGTCACACTGCCTGGCCACCTTTCGGTCATCAGATATGATTACCCCCAAAGTTATTGCCTGCTTGGTGGTCATCAATACCATTCCACCCATTTTGCACTCCGCTCCTGTGTTTCTGTGCTCTAGTGCATTATTTTGCACTTTTGTCATATTGAAACACAGCTGCCATACCCTTGACCACTCCTCAAGTTTCCTCAGGTCTCTGCTCATTCTTTCCACTGCCAAGGAGTGTCCACCGTATTGCAGATTTTGGAGTTCTCTGCAAAAACGTAGACCTTCCCTTCCAGCTCCTCTGCAATGTCACTTACAAAGGCATTAAAGAGGACCAGTCTCTGAGGTACCCCGCCGGTCACTCTCCCTTCTCAGGAATGACCTCTGTTTTCCACCACCCTCTGTTGCCCATCTACTACCTAATTTCTTACCCAGTGTACCACCTTTGGACCCACACTAAAGCTGCCCAGTTTCCTTACTAGTCTCCTATATGGAACAGCATCGAAAATTTTACTGAAAAACTATGTCAGGCATAATGAGAAGGAATGAAACTGCCCAGAAGAACACATTTTTTAATAAATGGACAACAGGCACCATTGAGTGATGAGGTGGCTAGTGCGTTTAATTAGTACTTTATAGAGTCAGATAACCTAGGACTAGACTCAAATGAATCAACAGCCAGGAAATAAAGGGAGGAAATAAATGAGCAAAATTTAGGACGAACCAAAAAATATGAGTTCCACAATGTTTCGGTGTCGGAAGTTAGAAATGAATTATTAATAAGATACCAACAAATCTACTAAAATATGCTGCCCCATGAATTGCCTACCTCCTATCATACAGTATATCTTTAACTTTTCCGTACAAACTGGAGAGTATCCAACAGAATGGAAGACTGCTAAAATAATATCAATATTTAAAATGAGATTGAAAGAAGACATGAGAAATTATAGACTTATTGCTTTGTTGCTTCTAGTTTCTAAAATCTTAGAAAAATTAATCTTAATGCAACTTAAAGAACATTCAGAGAAAGGAAATTGGTTAAACAATTTCCAATCTGGATTCCATTCAAAACATATCTCCCAGACTGCATTGATAAAGGTAGTGAGTGACCTGCAACTGGCCTGGACAGGAGGATGATTGTTGAACCATGGTATCCTTCTGTCCAGGCTCCAGGAAATGGGTTTAATGGGAATGGCTTTAAAATGGTTTACATTTTACCTACAGGACAGGAAACAGCTTTTCAATTTAGGTCTCTAAAAGTCTTTACCAGCTGGTATAAAATCAGGTGTCCCCCAGGCCTCCATTTTGGGCCCCTTACTTTTTAATATCTATGTCAATGATTTGTGTTTCAATAACGCGAACATTAAATTCCATTTATACGCTGACGATATGGTTATTTATGTTTAGGGACCTTCTGTTGAATTTATTCAGGACAGGTTACAGATGGCATTTACACAGATTGAGAGGTATTTTGAGGCCCATATATTGAAACTGAATGCTAAAAAAACACAAACTGTATTATCTAATAGAAAGTTGAACATGGGGGTTAGAGATCCCGTCCATGTTCAAACTAAGGATGAAGTGGACATTCAGCAGGTCATGCAGTGCTGATATTTAGGTTTGTGGCTGGACAGTTCATTGAAATGGGGGGGGAGCATATAGCTATGGTTCCTAAAAATATTAATGAGAATAATAAGAACATTGGAGTGTTATATCGGATAAGGAATTATATGACATTGGGAACAAGACTAAGAATAGTCAACACAATGATTGTCCCTGTTCTAGACTATGGGGATACCCTGTACACAGGAGCAGTAAAATCACTCCTGGATAGGATTGACATAGTATTTAATAGACTAGCTCGAGTTGTTTTGGGTGTCCCATACAACACTCACCTTTGTGACCTATTTTGTATGCTGAACTGGGCCAGACCACAGTCTAGAAGGGATTTGCACATGTCTTAATTTGTGTTAATGGTCTATAAGAAACAAATACCAATATATATGTTAGATTAATATCAGACCAGATCTATTAAATCTTGTTTACGATCAGCACAGGGCATTGAGTATCAGGTTATTAATTGTGATCTTGAAGTAAGGAGGTCAAGAGCCCTCTATAGGGGAGCAACTACATGGAACTCACTGCTGATAGAACTATGAAGTATTAATTCTAGGATTAATAAAGATAAATTAAAAAGATGGTTCATAGAAGAAGGCCAGAGATCATTACCATATTGCTCAAAGGAAAACACCCAGGATTACTGTCTACGTCAAAGTATGCTTATGGTTTATTTATATACTATGTATATGTCATATTTGTATTTTTACTTTGTCTGTATTGTGTTTAACTGTGTATAATGCTATGGTGTATATATGAAAACTGTATGAATGCCTCCTGGGACCTCATTGTAAATGAACTTTGCTCAACTGAGTTATTCCCTTTCAGTGATTATGAATAAAAGTATACTGCTACATAGACAGTGTACAGTGCTCCACCCTAATGTAATTCCCTCATCTTCCAGTCAAAAAAACTGATCAGATTTAATTTCACATGAACTTCCCCCTCCCCCCATGAATCCATGCTGCCTTGGTCTTGTAATCCATTGGATTCAAGATATTCTGCAATCCCTTCATTCATCAGTACCAACATCAGGCTGACTGGCCTATAATTGCCAGCCTGCTCCCAGCTACCACTTTTCTGATGTGGGTCTACATCAGCCCTCATCCAGTCTTCCAGAACCACTCCTGTTTCCAGTGAGTTGTTAAACAGGACTGTCAGTGATATAGCCAGTACCTCCGTGAACTTCCTTAGTACCCTTGGATGCTCCCTGTCTGGACCCATTTCCTTGTCTACTTTCAGACTTGTGAGCACCTTCAGGAGTTTCTCTTCCAAAAGAGGAATAGTGTGCACCTCCCTCTCTCAAAAGCTCCTGTTACTTTCTGTGGTCCTTCCCCTTCTCCTTCATCTGTGAACACAGAAACATAGAATTTGATGGCAGATAAGGACCGAGAGGCCCATCCAGTCTGCCCTGTTCCTCTACCTACAAGAAGTGCCGCATATCCTCCTTTATCTCTGGCTACACTTCTTTCTTTGAATTGCTAGGCTTACCCCATGTATATCTGTCTGTGTCTGCTTATATTTCCTAAATGCCAACATTTTTGTCCTTACTTTCCGTGCCACTTCCTGTAAGAATCACAGTAGTTTTCTTTTCCTCTTGCCTTTGTCTATTTCCCGGATGCAAAAGGTTTGTCATCTCCATTATGGCTCCTTTTAAGATGGGCCAATAGTTCCTCAACTCCACACACCCCCTTTCTCTCCTTCTGCTAGGGCTTCTTTGAAACACACCCCCATCCTTGTGAAGTCTGCCCTTCTGAAGTCCAGAACCCTCACTTTTGTGTGGCATGACCCTGTTTCAGTACTGATATTGAAACACACCATGCGATGGTCACTGGACCCCATTTGTCCACCCAACCTGACCTCTAAAATTCTGTCTCTGTTGGTTAAAACCAGATTCAAGATGGCTCCCTTCCAGGCTGGCTCAAGCACTAGCTGTTTGAGGCAAGTCTCTTGCAGGGAGTCCACGATGTCTCTGCCCCTGGCTGTTGCAGCTGCTGGGATGCTCCAATCAACTTTTGGCAGATTGGAGTTGCCTACCAACAACACCTCCCCTTTAGTTGCCAACATATGGAGGGCTTCCAGTAAGTCTTTTGTCCATTGCTTCCCTTTGGGCTGGGGGTCTGTAGATCATGACTGTATGAATGGCTATGCCATTGCCTGTCTCCAGGGTGATCCACAGTGCCTCTGCCTCCTCCTGTGTCCCTTGTACCCTCGCTGCCTTTATACCCCTCCATGACATAAAGAGCCACCCCTCCTCCCTTTTAACCCTCTCTGTCTCTCTTGAACAAAGTATACCCTGGTATAGTTACATCCCACTCATTGTTCTCATTGTACAACATCTCTGTAAATGCTACAATATCCAGGTCGGCCTCTGCTCTCATGGATGCCAGATCAGGGATTTTGTTCCCCAGACTGTGGGCAATTGCACACATGGCCCTCCATGTTCTAGAAACACCTCTCTTAACCCCTTCCATTCCCCTTTTTCAGTTTCAGTTTAATCATTATACTGGAAAGGCACGTGAGCAAAAGTTGCCCATTTTCACAAGCGCCTAGGTTTGGACAAACAAAACATGAAGGAATACAATGTTCAACAAAAACTATGCAGGTGGACAATAACACAGATTACATAAATTTCAAAATTACCTTCATTTCAAAACCAAGAAAAACAACAGAAATAAAGCAAGTGCAGGGACTGGAATAAAGTGCTAAATTGACTTTCGATATACAAAAATGTGTGAGACCAGGGGATGTGGGGTAAACCTGCCCAAAAAGGGTGAGGGCGACATTATGATGCAATTTTAGTAGGAGACCAGGATCAGTAGCCAGAGTGGGACAATCAGGGCCGAGGGCAGTTATAAGTTAAGTAAAGGGAAAGGTGTTTCCTAAGGTTGTGCTTAAAGGAAGCAGTAGAGGGACACTGGATTAGAGCTGGGGGGAGATTGTTAAAAAGTTTGGTGCCCTTGTAGGAGAGGGTGTTCTGGCCTTGGGTGGTGTGACAGAAAGGGAGGGGAGAAGAAAAGAGTGGAGGATCATCTAGTGGTCCTAGAGGAGGCTTTTTTTCTCCCCTTTTCTGCAGAGTTCAGTGCTTTCTGGTGATTTTTTTTTCCTTCTTGCTGACTACATTTTCCTGTGGAGGTGGGCAGTTAGATATACCCTGCTTCCTTCCTCCCTCCACCCTTGGCTAGTTTAAATGCTCACCAATGAAGCATTTAAACCATTCACTGAAGACAGTGGTTCCCCGTCCTGGAAGGATGCAGGCCAATACCCCTGTACAGGCTGGCATCCCCAGGTGGGTCCCTAGTCCCCAGTGAAGCCAAAACCCTGCTCTCTGCACCAGCTCTCCAACCAAGCATTGAAGTCCTTGGTGTGGAGATCCCCATCCTCTCCCTTGCTGTGGATAGGCAGCATCTCCGAGAAGGTCATGGAGTTTGCTACCTTCTACAATCTCCTCCCCAGTTCACTGAACTCCTCCTGCACTATCGCTATATCTGCCTTGTCCCCAGCTAGATCATCTGTCCCCAGATGGACAATGAAATCCATTTTCCTCCACTTTGGCTACCGCCCCAGCAATCCTCTTAATTTACTTTCCATCCTTCAGAGTGGTGCCTTCCGGTAGTCACTTTACCTCCCTCTCCCCCATTACCTTTTCCTAGCTCTACTCCCTATATGATGGAGTCCCCCACCAGAAGCAGCTTCCTCTTCCTTTGGGGTTCTCTGCCACTCATCTTTGGAGCTCCATTGTGGAGGTCCTGCTCATCCTCCCTGGATGCAACTTTGGGTGACCCTGTGGGGCCTTCCCGTTCCTCCAACACAGTGTAAGAGTTCTTCAGTTGCATCAGCAGGAGGATGTGCCTCTGACCCACATTCCTTACCCCGCCTGAGTCCAACCACTGCACCTGCTAGGCATCCTTTCAGGCAGTGGGTGCAGATTTGGTAGCCCCTGGGTGGGGGAGTAGGCCCCCTGAATCCTAGCCAACTCAACCTAGACACTGGCAACCTCCACCCTTAGCCCAGAGAGGTACTTGCAGATTGGGCAGCATTCAGAAGGTTTTCCTGAAGACTGTCATCCCACAGCCACTGCACTGCACTGCACTGCACAACTCCCAACATCTTCCCTCTTTGTTTGCTGCTTGTTGCTACACTAACTGTTCTAAGGGTACCCCTCTTCTGCCAATACTGTTCCATCTAACCTTAGTACCTCCTGATGTATTATTCACTTTATAGCCTCTACACCTAATCTTATTCAAGACTCCAACAAATTGACTATTATTTTTTTTTTTTTGGCGTCCTCTCTTACATATTTCCCTCTTGAATGAATGCTTTGCACAATTTAAGGGCCCCAATCACAAGATTATCCAGTCTGCTTTGCTGTGATGTTAGGGTGTTACTGCCTTTACCTGTGTTCAAACAAAAAGTAGCCTAATGCTGAATGGGTGCATTCCTATAAAGGGGGCAAGCCCAGGGTGGGTCCTCCCTTACATCTGCAGGCTGCACAAAAAACAATCAGAAAAACTATCCTCACAGGGTATGGATTAGTTCCCCATTTACAGTGTGTCCTGTAACAAAAAAAAAATCTGGTCAGAAGCTGTCTATTTCTCCATCAACCATCCTTACACCCAAAGTGCGGACTTTCCTCAGTCTGGAAAAGGAAAGTCTTTGTGTCCCAAAAATAAAACAGATCGAAGAAATTAAATAATAAAGCCGCCCCCAATTAGTTCAACAGCTAGTAGAAAGCTAAATCATAAAACAGCCCACAGATTAGAACAAGCAATGCCTCCCCTTTAACTCCATCCTACCTGCTTGCACCAGAAGGCACTCAGCTGAGGCAGCTAACAGTCCCGGTGTATTAACAGCTCCCACTCAAAGGATTCAAAACTTGGCGCCTTCCGATCTCTCCCCACCGATTGGCATTCTTTGTGTCCTCTGGCTCCGAGTGGCTGACTACCAGCCTTCTCCCCTACATAGAAACATAGACTTTGACGGCAGATAAGGACCGCTTGGCCCATCTAGTCTGCCCATTTCCCTACCTACAGGATAGGTCGCAGATCCTAGTTAACTGACAGCCTATTTCTTCCTACCCCCCACAAGAATTGCCTTATGTCTGTCCCATGCATTCTTGAATTCTCCCACAGTTTTAGACCCCACAACCTCCTCAGGAAAGGCTGTTCCATGCATCCACTACCTCTCTGTGAAATAATACTTCCTCACATTGCCCCTGAAATGCCCTCCTTCTATCTTTAAATTGTGTCCCCTTGTTCTTGCAAGTCTCTTTTTCTGAAAGATGCTACCTTCTTGGACTTTGTTGATTCCACTGAGGTACTTAAAAGTTTCTATCATGTCCCCCCTCTCCCTTCTTTCCTCAAGGGTATACATATTAAGCTCCTTTAGTTTCTCCTCATATGGCTTCTCTTGCAGACCCTGCACCATTTTAGTTGCCTTCCTCTGGACTACTTCTATCCTGTCTATGTCCTTGCGGAGATGGGGTCTCCAGAACTAAACACAGTACTCCAGATGTGGTCTCACCAACTGTCTGTACAGAGGGATAACAACTTCCTGTTTTCTGCTGCTGATGCCCTCCCTATACATCCCAGTATACCCCAGCCCTCCCTACTGCCTTCTCACATTGCTTGCTAACCTTAAGGTCATCTGATATGATTATCCCCAGGTCCCTTCTTTTGTTATTGTTACTACTACCTTGTGTATTCTTCCCTGGGTTCTTGTTTCCCAGGTGCATTATTTTCACTTCTTTGCATTGAATCCTAGCTGCCATACTTTGACCATTCCTCCAACCTTGCCAAGTCCCTTTTCATCCTTTCCACGCCTCCTTGTGTATCAACCCTGTTGCAGATCTTTGTGTCATCTGCAAAAAGGCATACTTTTCCTTCCAGTCCCTCTGCAATGTCGCTGATGAAGAAATTAAAAAGGACTGGACCCAATACTGAACCTGCGGTACACCACTAGTAACCCCTCTTTCTTCAGAGTGGACTCCATTTACAATTACCTGCTCTGTCATGTTGTGCAGCCAATGTTTTACCCAGGTTACCACCCTGGGACCCACTCCTAGGCTGGTTAATTTGACTATTAATCTTTTGTGTGGGACTGTGTCAAATGCCTTGCTAAAGTCTAGGTAGGCCATATCCACAGCCCCTCCTTGGTCTACTACTTTGGTCACCCAGTCAAAGAAATCTATCAGATTAGTCTGACATGACCTTCCCGCTGTGAATCCATGCTGCCTTGGGTCCTGTACTCCACTGGCCTCTAGGTACTCAGTTATTCTTTCCTTCAGAAGTGACTCCATCACTTTCCCTACTACAGAGGTCAGACTGACAGGTCTGTAGTTTCCTGCCTCTGTCTTGGTCCCACTTCTGTGAAGGGGAATCACATCTGCCTTCCTCCAGTCCTCGGGTACCACACCATCCTCCCATGATTTATTAAAAAGAGTAGCCAGTGGTTTCACTAGTTCCTCCCTTAATTCTTTTAGAATTCTGGGGTGAATTCCATCAGGACCCATTGCTTTGTCCACCTTCAGTTTTAGGAGTTCTTACAGAACCCTTTCTTCTGTGAAAGGGCAGGGATCGACCCACCTCTCCAGACTGCTTCTGTTAATTGGACTAGGCACTTCCCCCTCCTCTTTTGTGAATACTGAGCAGAAATATTCGTTCAGTATCCTTGCTTTTTCACTGTCCCCCTCTGCCCACCCACCGTTCATTCTATTCAGCCTCACTATCCCTCCCTTTGTCTTTCTACGCTCACTGATGTACCTAAAAAAGGTTTTATCACCCTTCTTAACTGAGTTGGCTATCTTTTCCTCAGTTTGGGCCTTTGCTATTCTGACTTCCCTCCCTGCTTCCTTCTGCCTTAACTGGTACAGCTCTCTGTCCTGCTCCTTCTGTGTTTCCTTATACTTCTGGAATGTTATCTTTTTCTTCCTGACTTTCACAGCCACCTCTTTTGAGAACCCTGGTGGCTTTTTCTTTCATTTTGATTTATTTGTTTCACACAAAGGCTTGTTGCCTCTGTGATGGCAGTTTTGATGATTCCCCCATTGTTGCTCCACACCTCCTTCTAGCCTGTTTGCTAGTACTTTTCTGAGGCACTCTCCCATCTTGTCAAAGTCAGCCCTCCTAAAGTCCAGTACCATCACTTTTGTATGGCATGACTCTGTAGCTGAGTTTAACGTGAACCACACTGTTTGATGGTCACTTGTCCCCAGATGGCAACCCACTTCTAGATCTGAGATCCTCTCACTGCCCCCGTTTGAGAGTATGAGGTCCAAGATTGCTCCCTCACGAGTGGGTTCCGAAACTAGCTGTCTAAGACCTGCCACCTGTAGGGCATCAAGAATGGCCCTGCTCTTGGATATGGCTGCAGCAAATGTGCTCCAGTTAACATCTGGCATATTCAGGTCTCCCATCAACAGTATCTCCCCTTTCTCTGCCATTCTAAGAATGCCTTCTATCATATCCTTGTCCATTCCCTCCCCCTGACATGGGGGTCTGTACACAACCCCTGTGCGGATTGTGGTGCCCTTTCCAGTCTCCAAGGTGACCCACCGTGCCTCCTCTCCTCCCTGTTTACTCTTTTGTTCAGTTGCTTTTATCCCTTCCTTTACATAGAGAGCTACTCCTCCCCCTCTTCTCCCCTGCCTGTCTCTCCTGTAGGTTATGTACCCTGGTATGTTAACATCCCAGTCATGGTTCTCTGTGTACCATGTTTCTGTGACTGCTACATTATCCAGGCATCCCTCTTCCATCAAGGCCACCAGCTCATGGAGCTTGTTGCCCAGACTACGGGCATTGGTACTCATTACTCTCCATTTCCTGATGGCCTTACTCCCTTTTGCCCTATCCCTGTCCTTCTTGCCTTTGTCACTTTCTCAAATTACCCCTGCCCTTCTCCCTATCGACACCTCTATGTTGGTGTTTGCTGCACTTACTACCATAATTATTTGGGAGGGCTAGGATTTCCCTGCTCCTTTCCAGTGCCTCCCCCCTTGGCTAGTTTAAAAGCTTGCCAATGAAGCATTTAAACCTATCACCTAGGATCCTGGTTCCCCTCCCAGACAGATGCAGCCCATCATGCCAGTATAGGCTTGCATCACTCCAGGTAGACCCCCAGTCCCCAATGAAGCCAAATCTCTGAGCTCCACACCAGTTTTTCAACCACTGATTGAATCCCATGGTGCAGAACACCCTAGCCTCTCCTATGCCATAGATGGGCAGCACCTCCGAGAAGGTTACCGTGCATGCTACTTGACTAAGGCCCCTGCCCAATTCCACAAACTCTTCCTGCACTTCTCTAATCCCTTTCTTAGCCAGGTCATTTGTCCCTAGGTGGACAATGACATCCAGCTCCTTCCCCTGTGTAGCTGCTCTGGCAATCCTGAGGATTTGCTCCCTATCCCTCCAAGCCATGGTGCCAGGCAGGCACCACCTCCTTTCCTTTCCTCCCCTAGTTCTACCTTCCTAACAATGGAGTCCCCCACCAGGAGTTGTTTCCTTCCCTGCAGGGTCCCTGCCACACTCCTGTGGGTCTCCTTGTGGAAGTTCCCAGCATCCTCCTTGGTCTCCACTGTGGGTGCCTCCATAGAGGAACCACACTTTGCCAAATGGCATAGGAATTGTGAGAGGTACAACTGAGGGATGCACCTCTGTTCCACCACCTCCCTGAGCCCACTGTGGTCCAACCGCTCCTCTTTCTTGGCAACCTCTGAGGCAATGGCAGTGGCACTGGTGGTCCCTGGATGGAAGAAGAGGTCCCACAAATCCTCCAACTCAGCCTGGAGATGAGCAACCTCCTCCCTCAGCCCAGAGAGGTGCCTGCAGATGGGACAACACTGCATCCTCCAGAACGTCTCCGAAGACTGCTGCTCCACAGCCACTGCACTGCACCACTCCAATCATGTCTTATTTCTGGCCCCTCAACTGTTTGCAATCCTTACTCTTTCCTCTGTTTTTTTTTCTCTCTCTCCTTACTTTTTGCCTGTGTGCCCTTTAAGCTCCTGATTGTCCTGTTTTGAGACAAGAATATCCTGTATTTCTCAGCAGACCACTTACTTGCTCAGAGGCAGACCTCCAGCAGCCAGAGGGGGCCAGAGAGCTACTCTTGCCGTTCTAGGACGGTGGGTCTTTGGTGGTTCTGTGATCACTCACTTCCTGCTCCCAAACAGGAAGTTCCTGTTGTCAGTCAAATCCTGTGCCTATAGAAATAGAACTAGCTTTGGGTGGGGGGAAGGAGGGCAATATAGTCCCAGCAGAAAAGTTCAGTCACACAGCAGTCCTTTCTCCTGGTGTCTTCTGCCAAGCTATTAGCAGAATTTTTCTAAGGCAGTCTTTAAATGTAGCTTCCTTCTAGCTAAGCCACTACCCCTACTTACTATACCTTTCTGCAAGTAATTTAAACCTCACAGCTAGTAAGTCCTTTCAATCACTAGAGATTTACACCTAGATAACTGTTCAGATACCCATTCAGTTCAGTTAACCCAGACACACACACACTTTTCTTTTGTTTTGTTTGTTAGTTTTTTTACCCTAAATTAAAGGTCCAAGTACAAAAGTTCTTCTTCTTTAGTCCCAGCAGAGAAGTTCAGTCACACAGCAGTCCTTTTTCCTGGTGTCTTCTGCCAAGCTATTAGCAGAATCTTTCTAAGGCAGTCTTTAAATGTAGCTTCCTTCTAGCTAAGCCACTACCCCTACTTACTAGATCTTTCTACAAGTAATTTAAACCTCACAGCTATAAGTCCTTTCAATCACCTGAGATTTACACCTAGATAACTGTACAGATACCCATTCAGTTCAGTTAACCCAAACACACACTTTTTTTTTTGTTTTATTAGGTTTTTTTTTTTACCCTAAATTAAAGGTCCAAGTACAAAAGTTCTTCTTCTTTAGTTCCAGCAGAGAAGTCCAGTTACACAGCAGTCCTTTATCCTGGTGTCTTCTGCCAAGCTATTAACTGCAAGCAGCACAAAAAACATACGGAAAAACTATCCTCAGAGGGTATGGCTTAGTTCCCCATTTACAGTGTTTCCTGTAGCAAAAAAAAAAAAAGATCAGAAGTTGTCCGTTTCTCCTTCTGCCATCCTTACACCCGCAGCTTGGACTTTCCTCGGTCGCTGTTCCCTCAGTCTCTAAAAGGAAAGACCTTTTGTCCTGAAAATAAAACAGATTGAAGAAATTAAATAAAGCCATCCATAGTTAATCCAATAGATAGTAAAATGCAGATTAGAACAAGCAGCCCATCCCCTTTACTCCACCCTACTGTCTTGCACCAGAAGGCACTCTGCTGCAGCTAACAGTCCTGGTGCTCTAATAGCTCTCAGTTGAAGGATTCAAAAGTAGTTCAGGAAATCTGCCTTTTCCAGGTCCTCATCTGCACAGAGCCCCGGCCCCCTTCCCTTCTTAATCTTAGAATCCCTCCCCTGGTCTTCCTCATTTCACTTACCCAACGCGTCTTGTCCCCTTTCATTACAACCTGAGCTATTCTCTCCTGTTTGTACCTTCATGCTCCTTATTGCTTTTCCTGCTTCCCTCTGTTTCCTGTGATACAACTCCCTATCTGCCTCCCTCTGTGTCTCCTTATACCATCTGAATGCTACTGTTTTAGCCTTTACCTTTTCAGCCACTTCTTTCAAGAATCATAGGTCTCTTTTTCCTCTTGCTTTTGCTCACTAGCTTGGTGGAGAGGTTTGTTGCCTTCACTAAGCCCTTTTTTAGTTTCATTCCCTATTCCTTGATCTCACCCAGGTAATCTTTGAGGCATTCACCTATCATTTTAACATCTGATCTCCTGAAGTCCAGGACCCTTGCCCTTGTGTGGTTTGAACTGAAGCTGCAGCTGGGATCCACATCCATCAGACTAAAGTCCCCAACCAGCAGCCTATTCCCCTTTTCTGCTATCTTGCCAATGGATTCCACCAGTACTGTGTCTAAATCCACCTCCTGTGCTGGAGGTCTGTAAATCATGCCAGTGCAAATAGTAGCTCAGTTACCTGTCGCCTGTCTAAAACATAGAAACACAGACGTTAATGGTAGATAAGGACCAAATGTCCCACCTAGTTTACCCATTTTTCCATATCTACAGTATTACCACAGACCCACAGTACCTCCACCCCCCCCAAATTTCCTGCATCTTTGTCACATGTATGCCCTCCCTCACATAAAGCACTACACCTCCTCCTTTTTCCCTCACCCTGTCCTTCCTGAACTGGGTATAGCCTGGTATGGCCATGTGCCAGTCATGGTTTTCAGTGCACTATGACTTGGTAGTGGCCTCACTATCCATGCCAGTCTCTGCCATGGTGGCCTCTAGGTCCAGCATTTTATTTCTTGGACATCTAGCATTAACACATGCGGCCTTCCACATTTTGTTACCACTCTGCTTGCTAACCCCCCTTTTTCCTCCCTCCCTCCTGCCCCAATATTTTTAATGCTCTTATTCCCATCTACCTTCATTTCTACCACCATGCCTCTTTTATTAATTTGCACCACTGGGGATTCATCTCCCTTTAGGTCCTCCCAACTCTCTACTGCAGTCTGGAGAGTGGCAGTTTATGCCTCCCAGATTACTTTCTCAGTCCCCTCAGCTAGTTTAAATGTTCTTCAATGTAACATTTAAACCATCCCTTGGGGACTGTGGTTCTCCTCCCGGACAGACACAGGCAATCACACTTATCTAGGCCCTTATCCTTTGAGGTATGTCCCCAGTCCTCAATGCAGCTGAACCCCTCCTCTCTACACCGTTCTTTCAACCATGAGTTGAAACTCAAAGTGTGAAGAACCCTTTCCTCCCCATCATGGACAGGCAGCACCTCAGCAAAAAACATGGAGTGTGTTACTTATGACCCCTCCCCAGCTCCCCATGCACTATCTCAGCCCCATCCCTAGCCAGGACAGTAGTCCCCAGTTGGATACTGACATCTGCCTCCAGGCTCTCCCTCCTGCCCTGCCACCCTAGCAATCCTCATGATCTGCTTCCTGTCTCTCCAGGCCACAGTGCTGTGTAATCATCTTACCTCCCTCTCCCCAAATCTATCCCACTCACAATTGAGTCTCCCTCTAAATGTTGCTTCCCCCTCCTCCCCTCCCCTTCTTGGGGTCTCCATTACAGAGGACCCCACATCCTCCCTGCCTACTGTCACAAACACACTCCACAGGTCAGGCCTTCTGTTCCCACAATGCCAACCTCAGAGTGCAATAGTGTGAACAGGTAACAGACAGGGTAACCCTGTCTGCTTTTAGGTCCAAATCACCTTTAGTCTCAAGTTCTGGGGGGGGGGGGATTTAAACTGTGAACCTTATGGTAGCGTACCCAAATGTACAGGCTCAGATAATATTCTCTTCGGGGGAGGCAATATATCTTTCGCCTAAGGGCACCTAATCAGGTATCCAAAATGAACCCTTAAAACTCTGTAAGAGACCTTAGGTATATTCTTACCTTTAACTAAGCTTAGTAACACCACCAAGCACTTGAACAGTCATCAGACTAGATATCTGTTCAGCAACATACAAATAACATACAAAAACTGACTGAGGAGACCCAGGCAGTATCTTAAGAAAATGTTTACTAAAAATGGATAAAAACAGTAAGTTAAAATACAGAACCATTATCAAAGAGCATCACAATCACATAAAAGAAAAAAAAGGAAAACTACAGAAGAAACTCCTACCACAATACAGTTAGATCTTTTCTGTCTAATGTATTACCTTTGTAAGTGCCTTTAAAGTTAGATCAGAGAGCTGTGTCTCTCTAGAGTCCCAAGATGATATGATATTCCTTTTTAGACACACATATCAGTTTCAACTCTTTGTCTCCACACCCCTTCTGTGAGTCATCTGGCTCCTCCTTTTAGAATATAAAATTACAAAAAATTATTTCCTACCAGAAGATATGTTAACAATGTGACCAACAAAAAAAATTTCCCAAATTATGAGTCTTTGATCAAACAAGTTTTTTTTTTTTTTTTTTTTAACCAGGAGAGACACTAAGCTGAAAGCTTGTTTACAGGTGCAACCTGGGAGCTCAAGGAAGTTAAATGACTTGTCCAGGGTCACACAGTATGCATGTGGGGCCTGTGGGAGTCAAACTCAGATCTCCAGGTTCCTTTGAGGTTTACAACCCTGCAGTCCATCACCTAGGTGTGATATAGCCAACAGAAATCAGCTAAATGATGTCCTGTCCTTTAATAAAATGTATATTTAGTTTCCAATTTCAAAAGCATGAGGTCATAAAAGGCTATAAAATGCAATTTCTCAAGGAAGTTAATTACATTACAGAGATCTCCTGATCAGTGTAATACATTCTGTGATTTCAGCTACTGACACCTTGTAATTTAAAAGGGCCAAATCTCACAGACTGAGATTTCAAACACTGACCATTCATTTATACTACCAATATCATACAATAATCATAACCAGCTCGCCAAGCATCACAATCCTCCCCACCTAGACTGAATTTGGGGGCTCTATCCCCTGCATAGGATGAGCTCCTTAAGTCAGTTCACTCCTCATATAGATGCAACAAGCCATCTGCATTCTGATAAGTCGATCCAGCCCTATGTAAGATCGTCATGTCATACCCTTGCAAGGCAAGACTCCATCTTAATAGTCTACCATTAGTTTTTCCCATGTGTGTCATGCAAACCAGGGGATTTTGGTCAGTTTGTACCTCAAAATGTTGCCCCTATAAGTATGTCTCTAACCTCTTTAGGGCCCACACTATGGCATGACACTCTTTTTCCACAGTATAGTAAGCCAGCTCCCTGGGAAGTAACTTTTTACTCAGGTACATTAAGGGGTCATCTTTCCCTTGGTTGGATGTCTGACTCAATACTGCCCCAACACCCATGTCTGAGGTGTCAGTCTGAACTATAAAGGGTCTGTAATAGTCAGGACTTGTCAATACAGGAGCACTACATAGTGCCTTCTTCAGTCTGGTAAATGCTTTTTCACAGGCTGGTTCCCAGGCATTTTTCTTAGGCATCTTTTTCTTTACCAGGTCAGATATGAGACCAGTCAGGGCATTGTAAGTGGATACAAGTTTCCTACGAACATACGAAATTTGCCAGCAGATAAAGGCCTAGAGGTCTATCAAGTTTGCTCGAATGTACAGCTAGCACCCCTTATTCTGCAGCTGCCACTCCCTTCCACCCTTCCCTTTCATTAACCCTCCCCTTCGTCCTGTCCCATCCTCGTTTGAAGCAGTCCACTGTTCTACTGCATACCACTTCAGCAGGTAACGCATTCCACCCAGCCACTACCCTCTCTGTAAAAAAGTGTCTCATCTCCCTTCTGAACCTTCCTCGCTCCAGTCTCATATCATGGCCCCTGGTGGTCCTCCCCTCCCTTACTTTGAACAGCCCCTCTGTACCCGTCTTGTTTATTTCTTTCATGTATTTAAAGGTTTCAATCATGTCATCCCTGTCTCTCCTCTCCTCCAGTGAGTACATGTTCAACTCCTTCAACCTCCTCTCGTATGATAAGTCCCCCAGCCCCTTGATCATCTTTGTTGCTCTGCGCTGCACCCCCTCCAGTAACTTAATGTCCCTCTGCAGATACGGACGCCAGTACTGCATGCAGCACTCCAGGTGTGGTCTAACTAATGACCTAAACAGTGGCAGAATCACCTCCTCCCTCCTCGAGGATATACCCCTTGCAATACAACCCAGCATTTTGTTGGCCTTTGCAGCTGCCTTCCTACATTGTGCCGAGTTGTTCATTGACCCTGTAATGAGCACACCCAGATCCTTCTCCTCCTCTGTCTGGGCTAGCTGCACTCCCCCTAGCTGGTAACTCCTCCTCCTTGGGTCCTTCATCCCAAAATGCAGCACCTTGCACTTTTTGGCATTAAAGCCCAGTTGCCAGGTGTCTGACCAGGTTTCAAGCTTTGCCAGATCATCCTGCAACCTCTGCCATCCCCCTAGGTCATCCACCACCACGCCAACCTTGGTATCATCAGCAAACAGACTGATCTTGCTCTTGATGTCCCATGATATGTCTGCAATGAATATCTCAAACAACACTGGTCCCAACACTGAGCTCTGTGGAACACCGCTCGTCACTGCCATTGGGTGTGACAGCTCCCAACCCACCACCACCCTCTGTTGCCTTCCCTGCAGCCAGTTTCCTACCCATCTCACCAGCTTTGCACCCGCCCCTGTGCCTACTAACTTCCTTCCCAGCCTTCCATGTGGCACTGAGTCGAATGTCTTACTGAAGTCCAGATACAGGACATCCACTGCATGGCCCCTGTCCAGTTGCCTAGTTACCCAGTCATAGAACTCGACCAGGTTGGTTTGGCAGGATCTGCCACGTATGAAGCCATGCTGTCTGCTGTCCTGTAGTCCTCTGGCCTCTAGGAGGGCCACCAGCCTCTCCTTCAGGATAATCTCCACTAGCTTACCCACGATGGATGTGAGGCTCACTGGTCTGTAGTTTCCCGGTTCATCCTTGGGGCCACTCTTGTGGAGGGGCACCACATGAGCCATCCTCCAGTCCTATAGTACCCTGCTATCCCTAGAAATCTCCTGACCTGCTTCTGCATTTCTAGGTCCTGCCTTGATCACCTCTATTTTTACTTGGTTAGGACAGAGATGTTCCTGGCCTACAACATGCCCGAGGTATGCCACTTCAGCCATAGCCACCTGGCACTTCTCAGCTTTGACAGTGAGCCTGGCCCTCTGTATCCTGCCCAGCACTTCCCTAAAGTGGGACAGGTGTTCCTTTCAGCTGGCACTAAAGATGGCAATGTCATCCAGGTATGCCACAACATACTCCTCAGCATCATTTAACACCTGGTTCACCAACCTTTGGAAAGTGGCCTGGGCATTCTTCATTCGGAAAGGCATTACTTTAAATTCAAATAAGCCTATCGGAGTGATGAAGGCCGATCTCTCCTTAGCTCTGTCGGTTAACTCTACCTGCCAATACCCCTTTGTCAAGTCAAAAGTCGTAAGGTAGGTCGCCCTTCCCAACTTGTCCAGGATTCATCCGTCCAGGGCATTGGGTGGGAATCTGACTTCAAGACTGCATTCAGTCCACGATACTCCACACAGAAACGAGTAGAGCCATCTGGCTTGGGCACAAGGACTATGAGTGAGACCCAGGGGCTGTGGGATCTCTGGATTATCCCTAAATCCAGCATTTCCTCCACCTCCTTCCTAATGTCCTTTTGGACAGCCTCTGACACCCGATATGCTGTCTGCCATATGGGCATCTGTGTCCCTGTCTCCACATCGTATGTCGCTAAGGGGGTTAATTCCAGGCTTGGCGCTAAACAGTGGAGCAAAGTCTGCTAAAACCTCCCTTACTTCCTGGATCTTGCCCGGGGCCAGCCGTGGTGATAATTTAATTGCCTCCACAGAGGACTCCCACTTGCTTTCTTCCAGCAAGTCCAGAAGGGGGTCTTTTTCATCTGTCCCCTCCCCAAGACTACATACTGCAAACACCATATGGCTTCATCATGTTGTCATGGTATATTCTTTCTGTATGTCTTCTGTCAGGTAATTCTATATTATAGTTCATGTCATTTACCTTTCTAACTACTCTGTACAGTACTGCCCACTCAGCCTGCAGCTTGTCTTTCCAGACTGGGATAAGGACCATGACTTCCTGACCCACAGTGAATGAGCTCTGGTTCTACAGTCATACCACACTTTTTGTTTCTCTTGGGCAGCTTCCAGGTTGCTCTGGGCTGTCCCCATAAGCTCCTTCAGCCTTTCCCTAAACCTAAGGACATAATCCACTATGGGAGTTTGCTGAGTGGCGTGCTTGCCTTTCCAGTCTTCCTGGATCAAGTCCAGGGGTCCACATGCCCAGCATCCATATAAGAGCTCAAAGGGGGAAAACCCTGTTGACTCTCCGGGCATCTCCCTGTATGCAAATAGGTGGGAAGGTATTTCTCCTAGTCCCTCCCATGCTGTTCAGAAAATGCTTGGAGCATTGACTTCAGGGGTACCATTAAATCTTTCTACAAGCTCATTGGCTTGCAGGTGAGGAGGTGTCATGCACCTTTGTACCACCCCACACTTCTTCCACAAACATTTCATCAGGTCCGACATGAAGGACCCCCCCCCCCGACTGGTGATAGCCTCCTGCAGAAACCCAACAAGGGACAAAATCCCATGTAAGGCATCTGCCAGTTTGTCTGTCCTCAGTGAGGATAGGGTGATTGCCTCTGGATATCAGGTTGCATTATCCACTGCATTCAAGATGAATGCCTTCTCGGAGGAGCTGGTGGTATTTAAAGGCCCCATAATATCCATTCCCACCCTCTGGAATGGCTCCTCCACTATGGGCAATAGAATTAGGGCGGCTTGGGTTTTCTTACCTGCCTTCCCCATTTCTTGGCACCCGGTGACAAGAGCTGCAATACTCCTTCATCTGCTGAGTGAAGTTGGGCCAATAGAAATTCTGGACCGACTGCTGCATAGTGTGCATGATTCTCAGATGACCAGACAAGGGAATATCTTGTGCAATGTTAAGCAACTGCTCATGGTACCCCCTGGGGAACGACAAGCTGCCTGCCTATCGCCCCTCCCTCTGTCTTAGCATCCTAAGTATACATCAGTCCATTTTCCCAATAAACATTATGTTTTCCATCACCTCCCTGTGCTCTGTCACAGTCTGCTCAAGCCCTCAGCTTCTCTAGACTAGGGTCATTTTTCTGAGCAGCTGCAAACTCCTTACACATTCCCAAGGCATTGGACAGGTCCCCTTAAGTCTCTAAACTGGGGTCCCTAGCTCTAGCATCAGGACACTCTGGATCACTGTCATCGCTAACCCTCTGACAATGGGTCACACCTCCTTCTTCGGAGTAACCCTCCATAGCTGTTTGATTAACTGCTACTGGGGAAATTTCTACCCCTTTTCATTAGTCTCCATATCAGGAGACACAGGCTGGGAACCAGCCTCCCAGTGGTTTCCACAATGGCTTTTATGGGGTCCAGGGAACTACAATTTTCCCTTGCAACTTGGCTACGGGTAACTGCACACACCATCCCATTTGAGATTGCTGCTAAGGATGACGTCAACCGTTAAAGTTTTGGCTACAGCCACCTGTTGCACAGTTCCCCAATTTCACCCCAGTCTAGAAGAACACTAGCAAGTGGCAATGTTTTCTCCTCCCCAGAGAAGCCTTATACAGTTACAAATTTATTGCATATAAGATGACCAGGCTCTACCAGATCCCCATTTACCAACATCAGGGATACCTGTGTCTCTTAACCCTTGTGTCTGTACACCATTCACTTGACTGAATGCATGTGCTCCCTCATATTCACAGGCATGCTTCCAGGGACACATAAACAACCCACTTCTTTCATAGCCTCATTTTGTATATTGCTCGTTCTTTTGGGACACTCTGGCAATATGCACAATTTCTTAGCAAACTCAACATTTGTTTCTTTTCTCAGAAAAATCTTTTCTTTGAAACCTGGGGCTAACTGGTTTTGGTGGAGGCAGTGAGGGTTTTAACTGCCCTGAAGGCACTCTTTTCCCTTTTTGCGCTGCCATGTCCACCCTATTGACTCTCACAGCAGGTCTGCTCTTGGCATAGCGTTCCGAAAGTTCAGCAGCCTCTTACACTGTTTTGGGATCTTGGTCCTCCAGCCAGGTTTTCAGCTCTGCTGGGCATGCCCCAAAAAACTGTTCTAACAATATAGCATTTTCAATTTTATCTACAGAGTTTTCTTCAATTCCTTCCCACCAATGTTTTAAACACTGACGTTGTTTCGTGGCTAGCTCCTCATAGCTCATATCAGGGCTTCTCCTGAGCTTACAAAATTTAGCTCTGTATGCTTCTGCAGTTAAATCAAACTTTTTTAAAAGTGCAGCTTTAAGTTTGCTGTAATCATTATTGTCCTCATTGTCCATTTGACTCAATGCATCCCGAGCTTTCCCGGTATGTAATGGGGATATCTGGAAGCTCCAGGACCCTCTAGGAATTTTTGCCCGAATACAAACTTTGTCAGAAGAATTTAAAAAGGCATCCATATCCTCCCCCTCTTTAAATTCAGCTATCAATTTGGAATTTCATTTGTAACCTAGTCCTGTAGTTCCAGTTAAACCCAAGCCACTTACCTGCTCTGGTGCTGGCAGTTGGAGTCGTAGCTTCTCCAGTTCACATTGCCTCTGGCACTCATGCTCCTCTTGGTCTGCTTCTCGCTGTTCACGCTCCCTCTTCTCCTCTGCGGCTCACTTCTCTTGCTCCACTTCTCGCCATTCTTGCTCCGCCTCTCGCCGTTCTTGTTCAGCCTTCCCTCTGGAACTCCAGCTCCATTCTGCACAACTCAATCTGCAGCCTGATTGCTTCTGGCTCCAAAATGCTGGTGACCTTCTCCTGCTGCTGTGGCCCTTGGCTTGCATTGGTCCTGCTGTCCTACTCACTGGATCTGGACACTGCACTGGCCGCTGGCCCCCCATGCCCAAGGTTTGGTCCTTTATAGTCTCAGTCTGTGACTTGACACTCTAGGCATCAGCAGCCATCAGAACATCCACAAGGTTCTGCTTGGTGGTTCTCCCCTCGTGCAGGACTCCTCTCTCCTTGCACAACTGCTTCAGATAGTCTGCAGTGTGCTCACTGCAGTTGGAAGCCATCTTCTTCCCTAGCTACGGCTACTCTAACTTGCACTTGGGGGAAAAAAAATAAAACAGTTAGGAACTTTGACTGTAAGCAAAATTATATCGTTCTTTTTTCTCTTTTAAAAATTAATCACTGCCTTATTTTGCAAGTGAGCTGTACAGTATTAAGCTGACACAATGAACAGTTAAAGCTTGTGTTACCAAATTTATTGCACTGCTGCCAACCACATCAGTCACAAACGCACTCTGCAGGTCAGGCCCTCTGCTCCCACAGTGCCAACCTCAGAGCGCAATAGTGTGAACAGGTAATAGTCAGGGTAACCCTCCTGTCTGCTTTTGGGTCTGAATCACCTTTAGTCTCAAGTTCTGGGGGGGATTCAAACTGTGAACCTTGTGCTAGCGTACCCATCTGTACAGGCTCAGATAATATTCTCTTCTGGGGATGCAATATATCTTTTGCCTAAGGGCACCTAACCAGGTATCAAAAAAGAACCTTTAAAACTCTGTAAGAGACTTTAGGTATATTCTTACCTTTTACCAAGCTTAGTAACACCATCAAGACCTTGAACAGTCATCAGACTTAATATCCATTCAGCAATAACATGCAAAAAATGACTGAGGAGACCCAGGCAGTATCTTATGAAAATGTTTATTAAAAATGGATAAAAACAGTAAGATAACATTCAGAACAACTATCAAAGAGCATCACAATCACATCAAAGAAAAAAAAGGAAAACTACAGAACAAACCCCTACCACAATACATTTAATCTTTTCTATCTAATATATTATCTCTGTAAGTGCCTTTAAAGTTAGATCAGAGAGCTGTGTCTCTTTAGAGTCCCAAGATGATGTGACATTCATTTCAGACACAAGTATCAGTTTAAGCTGTCTCCACACCCCTTCTGTGAGTCATCTAGCTCCTTTTAGAATATAAAATTACAAAAAATGATGTCCTACCAGGAGATATGTTAATAATGTGACCATCAGCAAAAACCCATTTCCCAAATTATGAGTCTTTGATCAACCAGTTCCTTTGAGATTTACAACCCTGCAGTCAGTCACCTAGGTGTGATATAGCCAACAAGAATCAGCTAAATGACATCCTGTCCTGTAATAAAATGTATATTTAGTTTCTAACTTCAAAAGCATAAGGTCATAAAAATGCTATAAAATGCAATTTCTCAAGGAAGTTAATTACATTGTAAACTCCTGGTTAAACAACTAAAAAAAAAAAAATTACAGAGATCTCCTGGTCAGTATAATACATTCTTTGATTTCAGCTGCTGACACCTTGTAATTTAAAACGGCCAAATCTTACAGACTGGCATTTCATAAACTGACCATTTATTTATACTACCAATATCATACAAAAATCATAACCAGCTGGCCAAGCGTCACACCTACTTCCGTGGGTACCTCCCCCCTGGCAGTTCTACCCTGCCAGAGTGGTGTATGAATTGTGCAGTGGTACTGGTTGAGGAATGTGCCCTTGACCCACCCCTCTTCTGGAGCCCACTATAATCCAGCCACTCCTTCTCCCTGGCATTCTCAGAGGTAACTGTGGCATCCTTGGTGGGAGAAGAGGTCCCCTGTGTAACCTCCTCATAAATGGGGGTTCTCAAAAGTCTTCCTTGGGTGTGCCTAAATACCCACTGCCCAGTGGTGTTCTGTGTTCTGTTTTAAAGTAATTGCATGTGAGTGCCCTATTAGCCTCCATGCTTGTCTCTTTAAGAGCTGCCTATCTCATAGTGTATAATTAATCTGGATAGTGGCTGAGTGTTCCTAAGCTTGAGTCTCACCTGGGCTGCCAGATAGTTGCTCCATTCTGCCATTGCTAATTGCTCAGAGGGAGGTCTGTTAAGAACTGTAATTGTTTGCTGATTATCTGCTCTCTTTATAATATCGTAGTGTGTCTAACCTGCCTTCTTTGCAGCATGGACTTTTCTATTAATCACCATCTTGGTTCTGGACTGCCAGTATGCACCAATCAGTACCTCTGGGGGCCCTAAAATAGAGCCTGCCCCCAGGGGTCTTGTGGGAGTGAATTTCTGTAGGAATTGTAGTTTTCTCCCTTTGGCACCTAAATGGACCTGGAGGGGGAGCCCCTGCTGTGACAGACAGATGGATCAATGAATTGAACCTTTTGGATCACTGGGAAAGTCCCAAGCTGCCTGCAACAGTGAGACAGTCTGAAGTAGGTGTTGAGAGTGAGGAGCTTGAGAGATTCAAGCAGCTACTCCTGCACACTGCACAGGGGAAATCAGCGGGAAGGTTGTGTCTGGCCTGCCTGTTACCATCTTCCCGAGTGAAGAGACCTTAAGCTTAGTATTGGACTTCATTCGAACCTGTAACTTTCAGCCTGAATTGTGACTAATTTCACCTGAAGAGGACTGAAGACTTGTTGCTGTGTGATCGCCTGGTCAGGACTTCCACCACAATCACAAAGCATATGATTTGTGCAGAAAATCCTGTGAATTACAACTGGACTGTCATCCAAACTGTGGTACTTCCTTGCCTTTATGATAAGTGTGCTGAATGCGAACAGTGGGTCGCGATTTGGTTCCCCATTGCTTGAATATGTCACGCTTGCTGGAAGCAATATCCAGTAACTCTGACCGGACTGAATCAGTTTCCTTCAACCTGTCTGGGCCTCAACACCATGGCCCTGATTGCCGCTCATGCTGCAGAGAACCACCCGACGAGAGGCCTGCCTGTGGATTTGGCTCCTTGCTCAACATCAACGAACAGAAACGACATCACGGTGAATCTTGTGGGCCCTGCTTCTCCTGGCAAACCAGCACTTCATCCTGAGGTCTTCTCTTCATCCCTCCTGCAACCTGGTCTGGGTATCGTGAGTAAATCACAGGGTAGCTCCCTGCAACTACCTCCTAATCAAAATGCGTCATCTGATTTAATTGTCACGAACTGAGCCCTCCCACTCTGGAATACAAATATTGGGTTAAAGTGCATGTTGCATTTTCTTTTTCCTAAGGGCCTCAACAACTGCTGCAACACTGGCCCACCCCGGGCAATGCTTCAGGCTAGCCTGCAACTCCAACTGGGTACCCAGAGTGTGTGTAACTATGATAGAGGGACTCTTAAAAGCATGCCTGCTTAAACCTGATTTAATTAGTAATAGAATCAAGCACCAGATTACGCCCCTTCCTTGTTCATGCCCCAAAATAAATCAGATCTGAATCTTTCTGCCTTACACTGTTTGTGGTGTACCTCTGTACACACAGCATTGAAATACTGTTGGTTGTTGTGGTAAATCTTGTTTTACAATGGGTCTCCAGGGCTGAGCTAGCTGATCTAGCCCAGGTGGTAAGTGCAACAAGTGTGAGGTTAAATCTGTTGTCAGGTGTTAATTGCAATTGTGTATTCAGCAAACCATTTAGACCACTAGAGGTAAAAGAGTGGAGGTAGCAGTGTCCCGAATGGCTGTACCCACGGCAGCTATGCTGCCATTTACCCTGTGGAAGAATGAGTTCCTAGAACTCAGGCTCCTCACCCTGCTCTCAGTCATGCAGGCAGGGGTAGTATCCCTTGGGGTAATGCCACCTAGGGGTTACACTTGAACCCTAGCCAACTTGACCTGGAACTGAGCAACCTCCTCCCTTAGTCCAGAGAGATGTATGCAGATGGAGCAACACTGCAATCTCCAGATGGTCTCCGTAAAAACTGCCACCCCACAACCACTGTACTGCATCACTCCTAGCATTCTCAATTCCTACTCTCCCTGTACCACCTGGAAATATGTTTGTACCCTTACCTTGGAAAGGGTGTTTCAAGTTTCACCTTTATTTGCTTGCTTCGCTTCTTTGTACCCTTACCCTAGAAAGGGTTTCCCCTTCTACTCCACTCAAGAAGTAGTCCCTTCTTGTACAAAGTAAATTTTCCTCCTTCATTTATCCCCTTACCTTTCTCTGCTTTTTCCTGCTGAGGCAGCAGCCCTCTCACCTTCATCTAACCCTTTGCTACTTGCCCCTTGACAGACTGCTATTAGTGTTTCCCTAAACCGTCCTTAAATCCCTTTATAATCCTATTCCCAGTTGTGGTCTACCATTTGCCCTCCACCTTTCCCTGCAGTTAGTTTTACAATGGGAGTGACCAGGAGCCTTACCTCAGCTGACTGGCAGAGTCCTCTGCTTTTGTTCTTCTTCCTGGGACAATGTGCACCTTTTCACCCACCTACTGTTTCAGTGTGGCAACAAAAAAGTTTTCTGATATTCTCCTTTAACACATATGTTAAAGAGTAGCTCTCTACTATAACTTGCAGCTTAAAAACATTAGACTTACAACAGTTATGCTTTAACATTATTTTCTAGTTAAGTGTTAGTTTTGTTACTTTTCCATTGTTGGTCTTCTAAATAATGTAGATAATGCAGTATATCTTTCATTGAATCTTTCAAAATGTATTTGTTTCTCCCCTGCTCACCACATAAGTGCCATTTATGACATCAAAGTCTGTTGTTATGGTGAGCAATATTATGCCATCAACAAAGGCACTGTGAGGTTAACTGGGGAGAGCAAAATGTTTTTTATACAGACTTTTTAGAAAGACTACAATGTGCTGCAAACCTTGGAAAAGAACACTGAAAGTAAAAACACAAGTATTCTCAAATAAATTGTAATAACTGAAACATCTTATTCATGAAAGTACATGCTAAACTGCAGAGTTGCTCTTTAAGGGACAGATATGCAAAGGTTAGTGCCCCATGCTAACATGGTTAAGGTGGGCACTAACACGGGTTTGCACAAGCACTCCTGGTGGGGCCATATTCAGAGGCCCTGGGAGCACCCTCCAAAATTGTCAGCACCTAGATGCTAAAATACTACTGCACCTATGCAAATGAGGGGGGATTCTCTCATACATGCCATGATATTAAAAGATCTGCAGCAGTGGTAAACAGCCCCCAAGTGATGCTGCTTATTGCTGAGGAAAACCACATCTTAAATTAGTGCTAAGCCCACACACCACCCGTAGGCAGGGTGGCTGCACTGCAGTTTCCCACCCCATTATCCTGGTTCCACTATATTAAATAGTGCCTGGTGGCCCACTGGTTCCCCCACAATCACCCATTCTCTACTGCTGTATTAATTTCTGGTGGTCCAGTGGCCCCCCGATCACCCATTTTTGTGCTGTATTAACCCTTGGTGGGCCAGTGGTTCCCCCATTGCACATTCTCTAATGTAAGCTAATCCCTGGTGGTCTGGTTGTCCTCCCATTGCCTATTATCTATGTTGCATTAATCTCTGGTAGTACAGTGGTACCCCTAACCCTGACTACCCAATATGCCTTATGACAGCACTTTCTTGTAGTCATCTGGCCACACCCTCATACAGCCCCTCACCTGACCTGCCCGCTGACATCCCAGCTCCCTGCACTCCCCTTACGCTGTTTACTGCTGCTCCTAATGGCTACATACAGTGACCTGCATGGGCCTCATCTAATTTTCATGGCCAGACATCATCAGTGAGTGTGTATGTTGTAGAAACAGCTGTTTCTACAGTACGCATGCTCACTGGCAGCTCATATGGCAGCTGGCCATTGAAGTGAGAGGAGAGCTGTGCCAGTCACTGTATGTAACTCATTAGGCTGCTGTAGACTAATGTGAGGGGGTTGCGAAGGCGTGGAATGTCAGCAGGTGAGGGGCTGTTTGGGGGCCACCGGGAAGTGCTATCATAAGGTGTACTGGGGATCAGGTGTGGGGAATATCACTGAAACACCAGAGATTAATACACATTAGAGAATGGGTGATGGGGAACCACAGGACCATCAGGGCTCTCTGTTTATCACTGTAAGTGGTGCTAAGGGCTGCTGCACATCAATGGGCTCATTTACATGTTCATGCTGAATATAGCCCACACGGGACGGGTGCTATCCTGTTTTAGGCAGCACCATTCCCTCTGGGAATATGCTACCCTGGTTCATGTCAGGCAGCACAGATTCACTTAGTGCTGTGCCAACATGGACTGATATTCATTCAGGTTGTGCCACTCGCTATCTGTCTGAATGTCTCAGCAGGTAGGAGCAGCACAGGGGCAACAACAGCAGAAAAGATTTGTGATGCACTTGCCCCATTTTTTGAATATGGGGACCTTAGTGTTCATTTATATATTATGGTTCTCTTCCCCAGGGTAATGCTCCCGAGTGGGGCACTCACCCATCTGCAGGACCATTGTGGAAATCCATGCTCAGCTGGTAGCAGCAGGAGATGAGATATCTCAGCTGTGGCACTGCCCCAGCTGGGGTCCACACTTACACCCACTGGCCCAAGGGGGCTGAAAGGTGGCAGGAAGGGGAGGGGAAAGGGTGGCAGGGGCAGTCACAAAAGGTTCAACCAGTATCACACCATACAGACAATAACTCACTTTCCATCCTTGGAGGAAGCTTATGTACCCAACTCTGTCAGGGGACTCCAAATCAGTTGAGGGAAATGGGGAAGATGACTTGGTATCACCTCAAAAGGTGAACAGGAGGAAGTCGACAAAGACAGTCTTAGTAATTGGTGATTCAATGAATATGGGAATAGAGATGCTGGTGGGTGAGGAAGGGCAGTGAACTGGTCAGATGCCTTCCTGGTGCATCACCCATCCAGAATACAGATAGGTTAAGGAGGATGGTGGAGAATGAAGAGGGGGAACCTGGGGTGCTGGTAAACTTGGATATCACCATCTGGTCAACCAGCCTGTGGAGACAGTGAAGCGAAACCTTAAGAGGCTTGGGGACAGACTGAAGGTGCACTCAGCTTTCCAGGCTTTTTATGAGGTCCCACCTGTGTGAAATAAGAAAGTGGGAGTGATAGCATAAGAAAGGAAGAGACTGAGGAGTTTAAAGGGCGAGTGAAGGGATGGTGTCAGGAGGAGAGACAGCATTATGTGGGGGACTGGGGGGAGCTTCTTGGACAGGAGGCTCTTAAATGGCGATGATCTTCACCTGGCAAGACAGGAGGGTCAGTGCTCTTGGGCAGAAGCTTGATGTCTGCATTGAGCAGTTAAACTGACTGCAGGGGAGATGGAGGCTAGAGGGAACCATCGAGAAGAGATGGCAGGAGGGGACTCTATCTAAAACTCTCCCTGAACAGGGAACCAGTAGCAGAGGTGGGTAACAGTTAGGTTGAAGTTCAAATTAGGTTGGGGAAGAGGCCAATGAGGAAGAGCTGACAGATCCTACATTCAGAATAAAAAAAAAAAATGAAAGCGACTAGGAAATAATAATGGAGAAGGAATAAGAAGCAGCAGGAGGAGATCAGGAGAAAGATGTAGAAGGGTCTGCCTTAATGCCAGGAGTCTGTGAAATAAAATTAGTGAGATCCAGGCAATAGTGACAGACACTGCAATGGACCTAGCAGCCACAGAGAATAATGATTGGGACCTGATGGTCCCACGTTACACAATGTTTAGACATGGACAGAGGAACAAGAAAAGCAGGAAGTGTAGCCTTATATGTCAGGGCAGGCACAGAGGCAGTGGATGATGGAAACATTATGGGCAGTGATGGGAAACAGAATCACTGTGGGTTTAGCTCCCAGTATCCTCAGAAAAGAAACCATGGATAGGAGTAATCTGTAAACCTCTAGTATGGAGGGAAGAGAGAGAGAGAAGGGGCTAGGTGCAGAACTAATGGGGGTGGAAGGGGGGAGACGGTGGTGGTGGGAGATCTATATCTGCCTGATATTGACTGGGTCATTCCAGCAACCTGGAGGTTCAGAAGTCAGGCCCTCCTGGATAAATTGCAATACTGCCTGCTGGTGCAGCTGGGTAAGAAACTCACTAGGAAGGCTGCCAGTTTGATACTTCAAACATTAAGGTTTTCACATGTTATTAAAAGGAATTGTTCATCATCAGGAGTTACTTTTATGTGAAACACTGAGTTCTGTAATTCATAATTACATTAATACAAGCTTTCATTTGCCAGTATCTGAAATGGAACATGTACAGTAAGTGTCATCTTGAAAACCGCTATAGTGGTCTCACACCATGTTTAAGCAGTTCCTGGAATGTTGACGTGACTGATGATCCATCTGTCTCGGTAGTGTCATTATGGATCAATGTAGCATCAGCAGACACTACAGTTTAAACCCGTTAAAGTTGTCAAATAATTATCCTTATACATTAAAAATGTGCTTGATGGTTCTTTTTTTTTTAATTATTATAATTTCTGTTATTTGACGTAGTTTGAATTCTATCTGTTTTACATGACTGAGCTGCTGGAAACAGTGTAAATAGATGATGATCCTGTCTAAATGACAGGCTCTTCTATGTATGCTTGACAGAGTGTTTAAAATGTTTAATTTAAAAAAAAAAGACCCTCTCATGTAATTTTGATCTTAGAAAATGGGCTTAGAAATCTCCAGACTCTGATTGGCTGATAGCCCTGTGAAGGTGGGCATCTATCAGATAACAGAGCCTGGGTAATAAATGTACCAGTTCCACACAGCCTCATTACTGAGATCAAGAGGCACTAGCTAATTTTAAAATTAAGAACAGCCATTGTTCCCCTTCGATAACAGAGATTTCCTGAGCAAATAATATTGGCCAGTCTCCCCCCTCCCACACCGTGTAACAGAAAGCATCCGTTCACAAGAAAAACACAAACTTTATATTACATTAAAGGTTTTCTTTCACACGAATGTGCAGAAATATGTGTTAAAGTTTATCGCATCCCTCCCACTCTCACATCAAGCCTGACCGATGTAGTAGCTGCTCCAAGCCGTCAGCGTCTATCCATCTACAGGGAGTACAACTTACAAAACCCCCTGTCACTGCTCCTTGGGACTATTTTCCTCATCCATTCACTTTTTTAGATCACAGCACTGCTCATTACCCTCAAGTAAAATGGAACAAAGTGCACAAATCTACCTGCTTTTTGCAAGCTTTTTCCTTTTTCCTCCTGCTCATAAATGTTTATGGCCCTTCTGTCCCTCCTCAGCAGCTCCATAGTGTGGCTGTCACCGAGGGACAACAGAAACCATAACCACAAAATGCAAGGTAGAGCACAGAACTGTACCTCTCTTTTTTGTTTTCTGTTTTTTTGCATGCACTTAGTTTTCTTTTTGTAATGCTACACACTGTCTGTTCCTGTTCAGCAGCTCCGTAGTGTGCCTGCCTCCCCTCTCCCCATCAACAACTGCCTTTTATTTTAAACAACTACAGAGTTGCCAGCAGTCCCTAGCTTAAAAAAAAATGAAACATTGCATCTAATGGCTGTTGGTCTGCAGCCCACTTGTTTGCCGGCCTGTGACTGCGTTATCAAACTGCCACTGCTAATTAACTACTGGAATTCGGGTCACAGGAGGAGAGTGCAATCCTGTAGTACATAATTTGACCGCAACTTGCGGCTTCTGTCTGGAGCATCAGTTTGCAGACCCAGAAAGCAGCAGAGATTCTGTCTTACATATCGTAGGGCTTCCAGGAAAAAGCTGTGGGGGGGGAGTGTAACCATGACAACCAGGACCAAAAAAACATTTTAAATCCACAGAATAGCAATACAGGTGGAGGAAAGTACAGTTACGTAAGAACTTATCGTAACAGTAGATCTTCGAGAGAGGCTCTTGCAGTAGGTAATTACATATAGGACTGACGCCGGCCGGCGGCAGGACCCCACAGAAAAATTTCTAGCTAGCAGTCCCTGGCGGGGACCGCCCCTCGCCAGGGTGACTGACGCCATATGATCGCCGGTATAAAGGGGCGGTCCCGGACGCCCGCCTTCCAGTTCTTTTCCGCCACAGGCCCGGAAGGCCTGGACGAGAGAAGAAGCAGACATTTCCCTCAATGGAAAAGGGCTGAAAAAGCCTAGGGGATGGAGGGTGGAAGCAGACATTTGCCGTAAGAGCTCTCTGTCTCGAAGATCTACTGTTACGTAAGTTCTTACGTAACTGTACTATCTTACTGAGAGGGCTCTTGCAGGTAATTACATATAGGACAGAATCCCAAGCAGTCTGGAACAAATGAAAGACACCGGGAGGAGGAACTACTCCAAAAAGTAGCTAATAATCTAGCAGAACTCAAGAAAGGAGGCCTTGCAAGACAGCTAACCCGAAGCCTGCTCTACGGCGAGAGGCAATGTCCAAACCGTAATGTTTAGTAAAGGTATGGACTGAAGTCCAAGTGGCGGCAGCACAGATGTCTGCCGCAGACACGTTCTTGAAACAAGCTGCAGAGGCTGCTACTCCATGAGTGGAGTGACCTCTGACTTGACCCGGTAGGGTCTTGTTGTACTTGTCATAACAGAAAATGATGCAATGGGCCAACCATTTTGATAGGCATTGCTTAGAGACAGCATTGCCTTCTCTTTTGTGAGCAAAAGAGACAAACAACTGATCAGTCTTTCTGAGATCCTTCATCCTATCTGTGTAGTATCTCAGGATCCTGTGAACATCGATGGTATGGAGCAGGTATTCTCCTTGATTGGAGTACTGCATGAAGAAGGCAGGTAATTCAATAGACTGATTCAAGGTAGATTCCGCTACCACCTTCGGGAGAAACTTGGGATTCGTGCGAAGAGCTACTCGTTCTTTGTGAAAAATCAGATAGGGAATTTTGCAATCAGGGCCTGAGCTCGGAAATTCTAAGTAGCAGAAGTAATGGCCACCAAGAAGAGCATCTTCCACGTATAAAACTTCAAGTTCAGGTAAGCCGCAGGCTCAAAAGGAGGAAGGGTAAGTTTTCGAGACAAAGTTCAAGTCCCATGGGGAGCTGGAATCTGGACAGGGGCCTGAGATGAAGGACCCTCTGAGGAAAGTTTTGATACCTCAGCTGGGCAAATGCCTTGTCAGTGAAAGGGACATGGTAGGCTGAAATAGCCGCCATATGGACTTTCAAAGAGGAGTGACTGAGACCCAGGTCAAAAAGATGACGCATGTACTCAAGCAGAATGGTCACAGGGCAGAAAAAGGATTCCACGTTCTTGGCCGCAGCCCAGATAGAAAATATTTTCCATTTCATGGCGTAGGTGGACCTAGTGGAGGGTTTTCTAGCCTCCACCAGACTCTCGGCCACCTTAGGAGAAATGCCAAAACGAGATTGAGCTAGGTCTGCAGGAGCCATGCATGAAGTTGAAGGGACTTGAGCCCCAGATGGACCAGGGTGCCCTGATTCTGGGTCAGCAATCTTGGACATAAAGGAAGAGGAAGAGGAGGAACCTCTGAGTATTGTTGTAGAAGAGATAACCAGATTTTCCTGGGCCAGAAAGGAGCGATCAGAATCATTCTCACTCCTTCTAAAGCCAGCTTCTGTAACACACGAGGGACCAGAGGAATTGGGGGAAAAGCATAGACGAATCGGTCCTTCCAGCTTAGAGATAGAGCGTCGCTCCAGAAAGCAGCCCGCCTGGAACGAGCTGAGCAAAAATTGAAAGTTTTTGCGTTTTGGGAGGAAGCTAACAGGTCTATCTGAGGAGTCCCCAAATCTGGAAGATGCTTTTAGAACTTTTTGTCCAATTCCCACTGTGGTAGAGCCGACGAGCGACTTAGTCTGTCTGCCAGGACATTGTCGACTCCCGGAACATGGATCGCTGTGAGGTGAAGGTTGTGAAGTGTTGCCCAATCCCAAACCCTCATCGCTTCCCTGCACAGCGGGTAGGATCAAGTCCCTCCCTGCTTGTTGATGTACCACACCACGTACATGTTGTCCGTTTGGACAGCTTGATGACTGGGAAGGACGAATTGATGAAGGTCTTGGAGAGCATACAGCACTGCTCGAAGTTCGAGCACGTTGATATGGAGAACTATCTCCATCTTTGACCATAGGCCCTGGGTTCGGTGAGGACCCAGATGGGCTCCCCAACCTTCACCTGAAGCGTCCGTGGTCAGAGTCTGAACGGGGGGAGGATGAAAAAAGGAAACCCCCCGGAACAGGTTCTCTCGAACCATCCACCATTGCAAGTCTCTTACCATTGGCGAGGGGATCAGAACTTGATGATCTAGATCGTCTACCCGTTGATCCCACTGAGATCGGAGAGTCCACTGAGAGATTCTCATGTGGAGGCGCGCGCGGAACTGTCCGGATGGCCGCCGCCATGAGCCCCAGTAGACGGAGCACTGACCTCGCCTGGACCCTCCTGCGGGAAATCTGTGACTGGAGGGAGGCCCCCCTGTCTGGAGGCAGAAAGGCCTTGCACAATGATGTGTCGAGAATTGCCCCGATGAACTGGAGTTTCTGTGAAGGCTCCAGGTGAGACTTGGAATGGTTGATGGTAATACCCAGGCCAGTGAAAACCTGCTGGGTGAGGGAGAGAGAATGCAGGAGTTTCTCCTTGGACGAGGCCGCCAGGAGCCAGTCATCCAGGTAGGGAAAAACCTGAACTCCCAAAGTACGGAGGTGGGCCGCTACCACCACCAGGCATTTGGTAAAGACTCGGGGAGCCGAGGAAAGACCAAACGGGAGTGCCCGGAATTGGTAGTGAACCCCCTGGAACACAAACCTGAGGTACTTTCAGTGCGAGGGGCAAATGGGGATGTGCAGGTATGCATCCTGCATATCTAGTGCACAAAGCCATTGGCCCGGCCGAAGCAGGGGCAAAAGGGTTTGAAGGAAAAGCATCCTGAACCTCTTGTATTTCACATACAGGTTCAGAGAGCTGAGATCGAGAATAGGTCTGAGATCTCCTGTCTTCTTTGGTACAAGGAAGAAGTGGGAATAGTAACCCGTCCTGTAGAGGTGAGGGGGGACGGGTTGTATAGCCTGTTTCGCAAGGAGTGCAGAGATTTCTTCCCTGACCAAAAGAAGATGGTCCCTTGAGTAAGCGGAGTTCAGAGGGGGGTGACGCGGAGGTTTCTGTAGAAACTCTATGGAGTGCCCCTCTGCTATGATCTGAAGCACCCATGAATCTGATGTTATCCTCTCCCAACCGTAGGTGGAGGGAGAACCCTCCTACCAGTTCCTCTGGAGCTGCCGGAGGCGGTGGGAGAGGGAAGGAGTCAGGTGTTGTGAGGCAACGCTGCAGCTGGGGCACCCGTTGCTTTTTTGGGTGGCGGGGGCCTGGCAGCTGTGAGGGCCCGACGTTTAGTGGCCCGCCTTCCCTGAGGTTTCGCTTGACGCCGGCTGCGTCTGCAAAAGGGACGGCGCTGTGGGGGATGGGGACGGTACATTGAATCAACAGATTTAAGGGCCGTCCCCTTCTCCTGAAAATCAGTGATGATGTCCTTGACATCACCACCGAAAAGCACAGAACCCCTGAAAGGTGCTTCTTGGATCGCTGACTGCACCTCTGGGACCAGACCTGACACACGGAGCCATGCATGACGCTGAAGACTGACGGCAAAGGCAGAACTCCATCCTGCGGTGTCCACTACGTCATAGGACGACCTCAAAATATGATGACTGGCCGAACGAGCAGAACGGACCAGGTCGGCCAACTCCTGCTTGACTTGGGAGTCAGGCAAAGAGTCGATCTTAGATTCTACCTGGGTAAGGACGGCCTTCTGGTAATCCCCCATATGTGCTACATAGTTCAGGGCCCTAATCCCCAGTGTGGAAGAAGCGTAGATCTTCCTTCCGTACTGATCCAGAAGGCGAGATTCCTTATCCGGGGGAGACGAGCTCAAGTGTTTCAGGTGTGCTGACCGGCCGTTAGCGGCGCTAATCACAACCGAGTCTGCATGGGGGTGAGACTCTAAAAAGTCTACACCCTCCGGAGCCTGGTATAGCCTGTTCGACTTCCTGGGAAGTGGGGCTAAAGCCGACGGTTGCTTCCAAATCGTGGAAACAAGGTGGGCATGAGGCTCGATCCAGGGTGGCACTAGGGTAGGAGCCATAAGGGGTAAGTCCAGATGTTCGTGAGTTTAACCCGTTGAGGATCTGGCTCTAAGGAGTGCCACTGATGGACCTCCTGGATCTTCCTGAGCAACTCCATGAAGGAAGGATCCTCTGAAGGAGACTTCGGAGGAGTCCTCGGCTGGGGCTTGGACGGACAGCGTGGCTCGTCGTCTTTCTCGGAACATCCATCGGAAGCCTCCGAGGAGTCCGAGAGAGAAGAGGAAGAATCTGAAGCAGAGTAAGTCTCCCTAACTCAACTAGGGGGAGGAAAGGGTTCTTGGGGAATCCAGAACGCTTGTCCTGCTCTCTTCTGGATCCCAAGGGTAAAGCCTGGGAACTGGAGGAGGAGAGGAGTGCCATCTGGGGCGACGGGAGCCGTGGGTGGCACCTTTGCTGGAAGATGGCTCTCGACTTCCTTGGTGAGCTGAGCCTTGGCCTCAGCCCACCAGGAGGCAAGAGTCTCCTGAAGATCCATCGGCACCCTAGGGGGCGGAGGAGGAGGAGGGGGATAGGTATACAGAGGAAATCTGTAGGGAGAGTATTCATAACCTGGCTGCGGGTATACCGGAGCCAGGTACTGCAGCGCTGGGTACTGCGGCGTCGAAGGGGTCGGCACCGGGTACTGCGGTGCAGGATACTGTGGACCCGGGAAAACCGGCATCAGATATGATGGCGGATGCCCAGGCACTGGAGGAGCTGCCGGAGCAGACGGTCCAGCTGGGTACTCCACGGGCGGATCAGTCAGGATAGGCCCGTGGGGTGGAGGGCCCAATGGAAGAGGAATATCCCCCGCCGGTGTCAGAGGGGCCGGTTTGGAACCAGCGTCAGCGGGGTCTGTGTCAGGGGAGCTGGCATCAGATCGGGCTCTTCAGGAAGAGGATCGGACGGTAGCCCAGGGTCCCGAGCCTCGTCCGGGACGGAGGGGAAAACCCCGGTCGCCAAGAGACTGGGCCCCTGATCGGCAGCAAAGGCTGCGGGAAGCCTGGTACGACAGATGCGGCAGGGTCTGTCAGAGGTTCGAGGCCTGGCACATGTCAGAAGAAGCCGACGTGTGTCTTATGGGCTGATCCCTGGCGGACGCCAGAGGAGCCGGCGTCCGACTTCAGGGGTCCCTTTGCTGGTGGGGCCGGTATGGGAGGAGGCCCGTCCAAGGGGATACTGCCGCACCACCCTCAAGGGTCAAGCCGCCTTAGCGCCTTCTCCCGGCGATGTCAGAGGAGCCGACGTCCGGCTTAAGGGAGGTGCCCACACCAGTAGGCCGCGAGGCCCTGGCGGTATTGGGGGCTAGAGTCTCCTTTGTCTGAGACACCCGGCGTGGCTCAACGCAACCTCGATAGCAGGCCGACTCCTCCAAAGCCTTGAGGCTGCTGCCGGGCGATCCCCGGAGGGGATGTTATTTTGCCCGCGACTCGTCCGGAGTTGCGGAGGAGGGGCCTTCTCCTTCTTATGCCCTCAGGGAGGTCGACGCCGTCAAGTTTCTTCAACTCCTTCTCCATCGTGGACATCTTCTTTTTGAGGAAATGGGCTTCAAGGGACTGCTGGCGTCATCTGCAGGTGGTCACGTTGAATCGAAGGCAGTGTGGACACTTGTCGACCGCGTGGTTGGGGCCTAAGCAGAAAAGGCAGAGGGAGTGACCATCTTTGTGAGGCAGTTAGGCGCCGCACGAGTCGCACTTATTCTTTGAAGGGGATGACATAAACCGACATTCACCTGACGAAAGAAGAATAAAATTCTCTACTGAAAACTTGTTCGAAAAACAACGAAGTAACAGGACTGAGCGATAAGAACTTAACCGCGAGGCGCTGCACGAGCTGACGGCGGGAAAGAACTGGAAGGTGGGCGTCCGGGACCACCCCTTTATACCGATGTCGTATGATGCCGGTCACCTGACGTGGGAGCGGTCCCCGCCAGGGACTGCTAGCTAGAAATTTTTCCGTGGGGTCCTGCCGCTGGCCGGCGTCAGTCCTATATGTAATTACCTACTGCAAGAGCCCTCTCGAAGTAAGATCTATTTTATCTCAAAACATATTTTAAACTGATTTTTCACTTTTTTTTGTTAAACTTGTTTTTTTACAGTGCCCATTTTCTATGTTAACATACCTCAGGAGTAGTGTTATACCAGACTTTCAGGAACTATAAGGCCTCCGCCTGTGGCGCTGGGCCTCATTACGCTCCTGGGCAGTCTGGTATAGCACAATACCGCCCACCCTGTTGGGTATTACTGCTTACTTAATTCCATGAAAACTGTGATCTATGGTGAGGAGCTAGTGGTAAGGGATCAGGGCGAGAGCAGTAGTGTGAAAATAGGATCAAAGATAATGCAAAAATGCCCGATTAAACGCTGGTCTTCCCACATCTCAGCCGCCTATATAGTAATCTTAGTTTGGTTCAGTGAATATCAGTTTTAATTATTAAATCTGCAATAATATCAACTATCTATTTATCATAGTTTGTTTTTTCTGCAACAGTTTCTCCAGGTCCCACACAAGACAGATTAGTGTGGTATCTCCATGATTGGAGGGTGGAAGGAATCTGGGAGCTAACATGGTTGATACTACACATTATCTAAAGGTCTTCTTTATTCTGGCTGGAGAGGAGGAGGCAGTGGGCCAAGGGCTACACAAAGCAGTTTATCCCCCAGAACTATCAGTCTTGTATCCTGCGACACATCTCTAGGCCAGCATGGATTACATGCTTCTCTGTGGCTGGCATCCGGCCAAGAGTAAAGCCACTCAGCCCAATAAGTACATCTCACAGGAACCCATTAATAGGAACTGTGTCTACTCCTAGCAGGATTGGACTGCCTCAGGTTCCGGCAGAAGTGATGACACTGGATGGCCACCCTGGGTGATGCAAACCCCACACTAGTTGCCCAAAGGCCAGTATACCGCGAGCAGAGACAGAGTGACGTCCCTTCCACCTTAACCACGGCTGCATCTTGGGCTCACCAATCCTCCACAGAACATGGATCAGCTGGACACTCACAAAGCCAGCCCAACACACCTCTGCTCCATACAGCCACCCAGGTGGGCCATTCTCAGCAGCTGATCTGCTGTACGTGCCAACAACAAAAGCACTCTCAGTCCTCACTTCCCAAGTGCATGGTCCACAGCAGTGGGCCAGGATAACCACCTATTGCACAGCACCATGCCCCCGAAACCACAGATTAGCAGGACAGGGATGATTACAACCATCACCCCTAAAGAACCTAAACAACATATGCAAGATACCTGCATCAATCAGGCAACAGGCAGAGAGTAAAACGGAGTGCTCATCCTACACATAAATTGCAGGGGGGGCTGGAAAGTGTGGCCAAAGAAGGACATAACCAGGCCTGTGATAAGCTTCCTACTCAAACCACCCCTCGGACTTGGGTGGCTCAGGAACACAGGGGGCAGGAATCAGGCACAATTGCTGAACAGTAGATCCATGCACACTCACCTTAGCGCTGGCCACCCCTCACATTTCTGAGGGAGACTGGGTAACATGCTCCCCTGAGGGCTTCAGCATATGAATGAGATATCTGAGAGGGTTCAGGGATAAAGGATGGGGCAAAATGGACTAAACAGGGCAGCCAACCCAGACAGAAGGGAACACATGAAACACCCAAAACTTACATATACTAGCCCCCTCCCATGGAAACTGATCCTGTGCCCACTCCATCCCAGTTGCTATAGGGAATGGAGCCACACAGGGAGGACCTAATTGCTACATCAGTGGGTTCCCCCAGCCAAACACAAGGCAAATATTGAACACACCCCCTAGGCTGACATACCAACCTAAACAAAAAGCAGGTAGAGAATGACTACAGGCATCTGACTCAGAGCTGTAGGCATGGCAACTGGTTACAACTCAAACGTGTGCAGGACTATTGCCTGGGCAGATACTGGGGGGCTGCTCTCCACCTGAGTTGCCTACTAATACCCAAATGAAATGGAATTTTACTCTGCTTTTCAGAAAGAGATTCAGATTGTTTAATAAGCTATGAGTCCTGGCTTTAGTGAATAAGGAAACTGAGCCCTATAGTATTTAATTAAAAAAAAAAAAAACACTATCACTTTCAGCCATCCCTGATCCATTACCACTAGTCCCTCACCATAGATCACAATTTTCATGCAATTACAGACCAAAATTACACGAGAGGGTCTTTCTTTAAATGACATATTTTAAACATTCTGCCAAGCAATTATACATAGAAGAGCCTGTCATTTAGTGCGACTGTCATCTATTAACACTGTTCCCAGCAGCTGTCATGTAAAACAGACAGAATTCACACTACATCAAATAACAGAAATCATAATAAAAACAATCATGCACAGTTTTAATGTACAAGAATGATTACTGGACAACTTGACAGGTTTAACATTGTAGTGACTGTCAATGCCACACTGATCCACAAGGACACTACGGAGACAGACTGATCATGAGGCACGTCACTGTCTGACGCAGCATGCACGAGAGCAGTAACATGGAGATCGCAGGTAAAAAAACACAACAGACATTGTTTTCAGCATTTATTTATCATTTTCTATCCACAGTTTGAGGCTTCACTACTTGATATGCCAATGTAAATATTAGTTTAACTGAAGCATGTGAACAAATCCCTTTAACTTCATGCCTTTGAGAAGATTATGGATTGGCTTTAGCCCCCCTTTTGGGCAGGCCTATATTTGCACCTTCTCTAAAAAGTCTTTTTAGTTGTCTTGGTATTGCATATTTTCTAGTTAATGGTTATTCTCAGAGGTTCAACATAAAGATGGTGTACAAAAACAAATATTTAGTACAACTGCTACATAGATAATGATTGTATCCATGCTTATGTTGACAATTCATTTATCTTGTACATTTATTGTGGTAAGGATAATTACAAATGTGATGGCACCAAACACCAGCATGACAGAATGCACAGGGCTCTCGGATCCTGCATCAAGCAAACAGTCCCTCAGGCTGTGGGTAAGTAGGCTCTGAGGGCCCTGCACCATGGTAACAGTTGATACGGACCCATGGGTTGTGTGCTCACATGCATGTGTAGCTATATTGGGGGATGTATTGTATGTTCAGAGCCAACAGCAGCTGCTTCTGCATCATCTTGACCTTTAAGGTTCTCTTTTTTTCTATTATGACAAAAGTCTAGAATTTTAATATCACAATAACATAACACACAAATTAAAACCCAACCCACACTTTAATTCTACATCTCATCAGGTTCTGCATTAGCAGCCATTTTGAGTCTAACTCAATCTGGTTTTCTTTGCAGTTGGTGAACCACCTTGTGCATAGTCCACTGTCTTGGGCTGCCAGTATCAACCTCTCCACTCGTGGATTGAATTCTACATTTGCAACCATTCATGGGGCAGTTCTTGGTCAACATGGGGTTGCTGAAACAGATCCATGTATTTTCCACTGCAGCTATGGTCTATCCAGTTATTTTTTCCTCATTGTTGGTCTCTTTCTTTAAAGGGTTTCTTCTGTTCTTTTGCAAATTCTCTCCCCTATGTGAAATGCTGATGCCTTATGATGTCACTGAGTGCTGGAAAATTCTAGTCACATTCAGCACACTTATATGATCTCATCCCGATGTGACCTCTAATATATTACTGTATCAGGTCATTTATCTGGACAAAAGTCATGCTACATGTACATTTATATGGTCTCCCCCTTGCTTAGTGTCTCCAAATGTTAAGGGATTTTTAACACCATGACAAGAATGGACCCCATTCTTAAGCCAGGGCATATTCAAAAATCAGGAACTCAGTACTGTATTAGTCTTTGATTTTTTGTTGAGAGAGTGCTCTTCTCAGCACATGCAGTGTCCACAGGATGGCTTCCTTTTGCAGTTCATGAGGTGTCACAAATACTGGTAGCATATTTAGATGGGCCTGAAAGTTCTTTTTGATTAGCCCCATTGCTCTGAGCACTACTGGAATGATTTGTGTGTCCTCATTCCACATCAGTTTAGTTTCTGTTTGCATATCATGGTATTTCATCATTTTGTGTCTCTCTGTATGCAGAACATTCTAATCACTAGGGGTGGCTATTTCGATTAGCAATGCTACCTTTTTCCCCCTTGTATTACAATCTCTGGTTTACTTGCTTCCATTTTCTTGGCAATTGGTATCGCATGATCCCATGTGATTATTACTTCTTCATTCTCTGTGATTCTTTGTGGTTCACGTTTCCAGTGTTTCTCTGCTACCTGTATGTTATAGTGTTTGCATAGTTTCCAGTGGATCAATCTTGCTATGTTGTTGTGTCTTTCAGTATACAGGCCTTCTGCCACAAGTACGTCACATCCAGCTACAAGATGTGCAACTATTTCTAATTTTGTACTATAGAACATGCACATGTCTGTTTTTCCTGATTTTTCCTATGGATTTCATAAGCCATCTTGTGCATAGTCCACTGTCTTAGAAACATAGAAGTTGATGGCAGATAAGGACCGCAAGGCCCATCCAGTCTGCCCATTTGTTTTTCTACCTTATAAATGTGCCATCGGCCTTTGCTCTGTCAATGGCCTATCTATTCATACTCATCTGTATTGCTCTCTTATGCTTATCCCATGCCTGTTTGAAGCCCTGCACTGTATTCATATCCACCACTTCCTGAGGTAGGCCATTCCATGTATCCACCACCCTTTCTGTGAAAAAGAACTTCCTCACATTACCCCTTAATCTGCCTCCCTCTAATCTTTGCTGTGTCCTCTTGTCCTGCTATTTTTCTTATATTGAAACATGTTAGACTCTTTCACCTTGTTAATGCCCTTAAGGTGTTTGAATGTTTTGATCATATCACCTCTCTCCCTCCTTTGCTGTAGAGTATACATATTTATTCTTCAATCAATCAAAATCTTTATTTATCCAGGCGGACACCATTGAGCAAGATCATTAGCAAGGTGGACCTGCATTATTATTGAATCTATTATTCTTGGGCTGTCATTATCAGTCTCGTATTGTGGCTTAAATTCACGTCTTTTTAACCACTCATGGGTCAATTCTTGATCGACCTGTGGTTGTTCCAGCAGATCTCTGTATTTTCTGCTGTAATTATGGGTTTTCCAGTTGTTCTTTCTTCTTTTTTGATCTTTGTCCTTATATTATTTTTTCTGCTTCTTTGCACTTTCTGTTGCTAGTTGTTCCTTGTCTACTGGTGGCTTAACATCCACCTCTGTTATTCTCCTGAAAGCTCCTCCTGACTTGATGATGGAAGTCATCTTACTGTTATTTTTTTTTATGATGTAGGACCTTGACTAGGTTTGGGTCCAAGGATGTCTATCTGTCTGTATGCAGCCCCACTACTGTGGACCTATATGTGTAGTCAATCTCAAGGAGGCTCATGCCTCCCTATACAGTGTCTCCCTTGGGGTTAGTGTCTCCAAATGTTTAGGGATTTCTGATACCGTGACCTGAATGGACCCCATTCTTAAGCCAGGGCATATTCAAAACTCAAGAACTCAGTACTGCATTAGTCTTTGATGTTTGCTGAGAGAGCTCTTCTCAGCACACGCAACATCCCCAAAATGGCTTCCTTTTGAAGTTCATAAGGTGTCACAAGTATTGGCAGCATATTTAAATGTGCCTGAAAGTTCTTTTGATTAGTCCAGTTGCTCTAAGCACTACTGGAACAATTTGTGTGTCCTTGTTCCACATCAGTTTTGTTTCTGACTGCATATCCTGGTATTTAATGATTATGTGTCTCTGTACACAGGATACTGTAGTCACTAGGGGTGGCTATTTCAATTAGCAATGCTACCTTTGTTCTTTTTTCTTGTATTACAATATCATGTTTTCTTGCTTCCACTCTTCTGGCTGTTGGTATTGGGTGATCCCATGTGATCATTACTTCTTCATTCTCTGTGATTCTGTGTGGTTCATGCTTCCAGTGTTGCTCTGCCACCTGTATGTTATAGTGTCTGCACAGTTTCCAGTGGATCAATCTTGCTACATTGTTGTGTCTTTCGGTATACAGGCCTTCTGCCATGAGTACTTCACATCCAGCCACGAGATGTGTAACTGTTTCTAATTCTGTACTACAGAACCTGCACTTGTCTGTTGCTCCTGTTTTTTCGATGGATTTTGTGAACCATCTTATGCGTAGTCCACTATCTTGGGCTGCCATTATGAGGCTCTCATCTCGTGACCTAAATTCACCTCTTTTAAACCACTCATGGGTCAGGGCTTGATCGACCTGTGGTTGTTTCAGTAGCTCCCTGTATTTTTCACAATAATTGTGGGCTTTCCGGTTTTTTCTTTTCTGTTGGTCTTTGTCCTTATACTCCTTTTTCTGATTCTTTGCACTTTCCATTGCTGGCTGTTCCTTATCTACTAGTGGATTAACATCCATCTCCCGCTACCCTCCTGAAGGCTTCTCCTAATTTGATGAATGAAGTAATCTCAGGCTTATTTTCTTCATGATGCAGGACCTTGACTATATGCGGGTCCAAGGATGTCAGTGGGTATTGTATGTAGCCCCACTATTGTGGATCTGTGTGTAATCAATCTCAAGAAGACCCATGCCTCCCTCTGACCTTGGGATGTATAGTCTTGGCATGCACTGGTTTTTATATATTAACTGGTGGGCATGAAGCAGTTTTCTTGTTTTTATATCTAGCTAGTTCAACACTTTCTGTGGCCAGTCTATCACACCAAAGCTGTATGATATCACTGGAAGGGTGAGTTGGTTTATAGCTTGCACATTATTTCATGTTGCCAAAGCAGTTTTTAGTATGAGCTTTAACCTAAAATATTCCTTGTTTATTTCTGCTCTCATTTGTACATATTGTGTTGTTGCTCCTTCCTCTATTCCCAGGTATTTATACACTCTCTCTTGCTCAAGTTCTTTTATGTCCCAGCCCACCGTCAGGTTAATGTGTTCTCTATGAGTTGACTTTCCTGCTATAAATGTTGCTTTAGCAGATTTGTCTAGACTAAATGTCATCTGTATATCATCAGAGAGATTTTGACGATTCGTAGTTGTGCTTTCAGGTGTTTGTCGGATGAACTATAAAGCTTTGGGTCATCTACAAAGAGGAGATGAGATGTTAGTTGTTAATTGTTTCTGGGGTTCAAGCTGTAGCCACAAACTAGGTTGCTGATTAGGCAACTTAATGGATTGAGGGCAAGGCTAAACAGAAGTGGTGACAAGGAGTCGCCGTGAAATATCCCTCATTGGATGCTTATATTTGGGATGGTGATTTGACCTTTCTCATGGTTTAATTGCAGGGTAGTTTGCCACTTTCTCATAGTGGTTGTGATAAAGCTTATCAGTGTGGGATGTATCCTGTAGATCTGTAAAGACTCCATGATCCAGGAGTGTATGATGGCATCAAATGCTTTTTTGTAGTCAATCCATGCTACACTAAGGTTTTGGCATTTTTTTCAGCTCTCCATTGTGGCTTTGTTCAGCAAGAGAGGGTCCTTTGTACAGTATGATTTTCTTTTATTGCCTTTTTGTTCTGTTGCCATTAGCTTATTGCAATCTAAATGATTGTAGACTCTGTCTGCATTGATTCCAGTGTATAGTTTCTATGTTGTTGGCAAACAGGTTATTGGGCAATAGTTCTTGGGGAGACTGGCAGACTCAGATTTAATAAGAAGTGTGGTATTCCCTGTTAGCCAGATGGGTGTCAATTCGGGATATGTGTATAGATAATTTTTACAGGTGGTGAAATCATGGTGTAGAGATGTCTGTACTTTTAGCCAGAAGTTGGGTACTGTATCTGGACCTGGGGTTTTCCAGTTGGGGGCCTTCTTTATCTTTGCTTCTATCTCCTTAGCTGTTACATCTGGCCACTCCATATCCCTGGTAATGCCATTTCCTACATTGTCTTTTACTTCCTGTATCCACTTTGCATCCCTATTATGTTCAGCTGGGTTTTCATAGATGCTTCTCCAGAATTCCTCAATTTCTTTTTTTTTCCAGTGGTGTTGTTACTTTGGTTGTTTTCTTTCCCAGCTTCCTATAAAATTTCTTCGTCTTCTCTAAACCATCTGTTTTGTGTTTTTTCTTTGTTTCTTTCTACGTATCTCCTATGCTTCTTGGCTTGAGCAGAAATCTTGAGTTTGTTATTCAAGATGGTAAAATTTAGGTCCTAATTTGTTTTAATGTAGTGTTTTTCTTTGACTTCATCCACTTTCCTGATGACTTTCATTGATCTATTACCCTTTCTAAACTCCTCCAGCAGTGATACCTCTGCTCTTAGTGCCATAATTATCCTCTCTATCCACTTTTTCCAGGGTGGTATGCTGCATTTCCCTCTCTTTTTGTTCTTCATGCCTTGCTTTTGTGGCACTGCTCTATTTGTTATTAGTCTGGCTGCACAATAGTGTATTCTGTTTATCTCAGTGATATCATATGGATCCCTCTGAATGGTTCCAATAACCTTATTTATCTGTTTTATTTGTTCCCTGTGTGTGTCATTTGTAGTTTTTGCAATCTTTCCCTTTGATGTGTTTTGATATATTTGTCCATTTCGATTAAATCTAGCAGGTCTTCTCTCATGTTTTCTTCCTCTTGTTTGAGGGTTGTTCCAATAGTTGGCATTTCCTGCTCTTCCTCTTTCTGTATGGGTTGAACTGGGACTTCAGTTGTTTTACTGACACACAGCACTTGGTGTTCACTTTGCTGAATATCTTTAGTGAGTGTGTCTTGTTCTGTTTCATGTGACTGCATTTGCTGATCAGCTGTCTGCTGTAGTGTCGTACCAGATGATACTGGTGGAGGTCGAGTCCCTACCTCAAATCCTTTTTTCCTTAACTGATCAAGGACTTCTATTTTGATTTGCTGCTTTTCTAGATAACTAAACTGTGTACTTTTCATTACATTCCACTTCTGTGTGGTTATCCTTTTCTTTGTGATGCTTGCCATATCTGGATGTCTTTGTCTGTATAACTGTTAGAATATATCTGCAGTTTTTGTTGCCATGCTGGTAAGAGCTGCTTTCTTTTCTGCATACATGCTGCACCATATCAGGTCCCTTTTCTTTGCCTGGTCCCATGCATCTGCTTTTTCAGCTTTGAAAACCTCTGGTACCTCTTCCTTCTCTCTTACTTCTTCTTCACCCACTTCTTTCTGTAGTCTGTCCAAGCTATGTAGTCTACATACTTTTTTGTTTTTATTTGTCCTATCAGAGATCTAAGGTTGGCATCTGTCACATTGTTCAATTTGTCTGTGGCAATTATTTCTCTTTGCTGTAGTTTACTGTATAGTCTCAGTGTATATCCTTACACTGGAAATTTGGGGTGCATTGCATAGCAGTAACAGTACATCATTTCTAGTCTGTCCTCGTAAGTTCACTTAACTGTTTCCAGTCCTCTGGGCTGGCCTGTCAATCTTTTTAATTTTTGTGGCTTGCTGGCCTCTGCTGCCGCCGTGGGACCATGTTCACCATGGTCTAACACTGTGGCAGGGATGGTAATACTGTTTGAGGATATGGCACTATCATTTTGTCCAACCTTTGCCCTAGTGCCTAGGCTTGGGTCGGCACTTTTTTATCCTGGGATTTGTTCGCCCAGCTTCTACTTGCATTTTTATCACTCTTCGTGCTATATAGTTGCTTGTTCTATACAGCAGTCTTGCCTTGGTGAGATTCTGTTAAAAACAGTGCCCACACCATGTGAAGGTACTCACCAAGACTTGAGCGTGAAATAATTGCAGCTCATCACCAGCATACCTCTCAACTGTACCATATTACAAGGTACATTCCTCATTTTACTTCACAAAAGCTCCCTGTTCCACTTTGTGAGGACTTGTTCCACATTCAAAGTCAAAATTTTAAAGCAAAAATCCATAGTAAATTATGCAGAAAACTATATTATTCAATAATAACAGACTTTCTGAACATAAATGCAACATTTCAACAGTGTTTTGAGCATCTTAGGTAAAGATTTGATTAAGTGTTCCACATTTTGCCCATTTGTTCCACATTTTGACAGGCAATGTTCCACATTTGGGGACAAAAGGTTGAGAGGTATGATCATCAGTGTCACTGTTTGCTCCACCAATGATTCGTCACTTCTCACTTCACTCTATCTGAGCCCTGTCTCCCTGTAAGAATTTGCTGATATCTCATGAGGCTACTCTGTCAGGCAGAACTCCTGTAACATTCAGCACAGTCATAAACTCTCTGCCATGTGAACCTACTAATTCATTATCAGGTAATTCTTCTGAGCAAATCTCATGTTACACGTGGCACATTTATATGGTCTTTCCCCTGTGTGAATTCATTTATGATTGATGAGGCTACTCTGTGATGAAAAACTTATTTCGTTTGTAAGCAATAACCCATAACACCATGGATTTTTAGAGAATCAATCCATGACTTGGAGGAATTGATGATACAAGGCCAATAGTCAAGTGACTTTCATTGTACCTGGGAAGTGCATTCATTCTCAAGAAACTCATGTATTAAAGTGGGTTATTATGCTCGTAAAATAGATTTTTTTTTTGCAATGAAAAATGGTTTTGTGTTCCGTGTGTTAGGTTACTAGACAGAATATGTGAGTTTAGTAACAAAGGCAGTGTGACACTGAATGAACCAACTGCATTAATTATGAAGAAACCTATGCCCTGGTGTGGGTTTTTGTGATTAAAAATAGGAAAATGTATTTTAATGGAAAAATGATTCATTTTTATTTAGCCAGGTAGTTGCTAGGTAGATTAGGGCAGGTGGATTATGAACAGTGAAGTTTGTAGGTAAGTATTCAATGGTCAGGTGCTGTATTTTAACTACTGACATTGTTCAATTTGGTTATTTTTTTATACTCCATGTTATAAAGCACATTTATATGGTGATGTCTACCTTGTTGTGTGTTCACTGATGTAACATCAGTTCACACTTCTGGACAAACATTTTGTCACATTGACCACATTTACATGGTCCCCCCCATATGAACCCGTTGATATTTTATAAGGTTACCTTTCAGTCCAAAGTTCTTGTTATATTCAGCACATTTATATGGCCTACCCATATGAAATTGCAGATGGGAAATAGATATATGTATTTTTTTAATCAGGAGACACACACTAAGCTGGAAGCTTCTTTACAGGTGTGACCTGGGAGCACAAGGAAGTTAAGTGACTTGCTCATGGTCACACAGTATGCAAGTGGGGGCTGTGGGATTCAAACCCAGGTCTCCAGATTTCTAGCTCAGAGCCTTAAACCACTGCACTATACTGCCTCCATTATGAGGTTACTCTGTGATTTGAAAGTCTTGTCGCAAGCAGCACACTGATGTGTTATGAGGCTACTATGTTGTATAAAACTCTTGTTAAATTCAATCTATTTATATGGGTTCTTCCCTGTGTGACTTTGTTGATGTGTTCTGAGGCTAATCTGTGATTTAAAAATCTTGTTACATGCAGCACCATTATGTGGTCTCTCCCTTATGAAACTGCAGATGTTTAACAGATCAATTTTCCAGGCAAATCTCTTGTTACAGTCAACACATTTATACAATCTTGTGTAAACCAGTTTATGTCTTGTGAGGCTGTACTTTGATATAGAAACATAGAATTTGACGGCAGATAAGGACCGCTTGGCCCACCTAGTCTGCTCATTTTCCTACCTAACAGATAAGCTGCAGATCCTAGTTAACCAACAGCTTACTTCCTCCTACCCCCCACTAGGACTGCCTTATGCGTGTCCCATACATTCTTGAAGTCCCCCACTGTTCTTGACCCCACGACCTCCTCAGACTCTATAAGACTCTTGCTACCTCAAACACATTTATATGGTTTCTCCCCCATATAAATTCGCTGGTGTGTTATGAGGCCACTCTGTACAGTAAAACTCTTGTTACATTCTAAACATTTATATGTTTTTTCCCTCGGGTTAGTGTCTCCAAATGTTTAGGGATTTCTAATACCGCAACAAGAATGGACCCCATTCTTGTGCCAAATCATATTCAAAACTCAAGAAATTAGTACTGTATTAGTCTTTGATGTTTGCTGACAGCGCTCTTCTCAGCACGTGCAACGTCCCCAAGATGACTTCCTTTTGAATTCATAAGGTGTCATAAGTATTGGTAGCACATTTAAATCTCCCCAGAGTGAATTAGCTGATGTCCTCTCAGTGATGCTGTAGTGTAAAACCCTTGTCACAGTCAGCACATTTATATGGCCTCTCTCCAGAGTGAATTTGTTGATGTCAAGTGAGACATTTTTGTTGTACAAAAGTCTTTTTCCCATTCAGAACATTTATATGGCTTCTCTCTTTGAGGGTTAGTGTCTCCATATGTTCTGGGATTTGTAATACCATGACAAGAATGGACCCCATTCTTAAGCCAGGGCATATTTAAAAATGAGGAACTCAGTACTGTATTAGTCTTTGATGTTTCCTGAGAAAGCTCTTCCCAGCACACTCAATGTCCCCAGGTTGACTTCCTTTTGCAGTTCATAAGGCATCATGAATATTAGTAGCATATTTAGCTGTGCCTGAAATTTATTTTTGATTAGCCTCATTGCTTCAAGCACGTATTGGAATGATTCATATGTCCTCATTCCACATCAGTTTGGTTTCTGATTACATATCTTGGAATTTCATTCTTTTGTGTCTCTCTGTACGGAGCACACTATAATCACTAGGGAGTGGCTATTTCAATCAACAATGCTACCTTTGTTCTTTTTTATTTGTATTACATCTGGTTTTCTTGCTTTCTCTTTCTTGGCAGTTGGCACTGGGTGTTCCCATGTGATCATTACTTCTTTGCGTACTGTGATTCTTTGGGGCTCATGTTTTCAGTTCTTCTCTGCTACCTGTATGTTACAATGTTTGCATAGTTTCAGTGGATCAATCTTGCTACAGTGTTGCGTCTTTTGGTACACTGACCTTCTGCCATTAGTACCTCACCATCCAGCTACAAGATGTGCAAATGTTTCTAATTCTGCACTATAGAACCTGCACCTTCAGTGTGACTTCGCTGATGTGTTATGAGAGAAATCTTTTGTATAAAACTCATTGCATTAAGCACATTTATATGATCTCTCCCCAGAGTGAATTTGCTGATGTCTTCTCAAGTGATCCTGTCGTGTAAAACCCTTGTCACAGTCAGCACATTTATATGGCCTCTCTCCAGAGTGACTTCGCTGATGTGTTATGAGAGTACTCTTTTCTGTAAAACTCTTGTCACATTGAGCACATTTATACGGTCTCTCCCCAGAGTGAATTCGCTGATGTGTTATAAGGTTACTTTGTGATTTAAAACTCTTGCTACATTCACATTTATATGGTCGCTCCCCTGTGTGAATTCGTTGATGTGTTATGAGGTTACACTGTAATGTAAAACTCTTGCTACATTCACCACATTTATATAATCTTTCACCCATGTGAACCAGCTGATGCCTTGTGAGGCTACTTTATGATATAAAACTAGCATTACATTCAGCACATTTGTATGGTCTCTCCCCCGTATGAGTTCGCTGGTGTATTATTACTTCACTCTTCTGTGCAAAACGTTTGTTACATTCAATGCATTTATATGGTTTCTCCCCCATGTGAACCCACTGATGACTTATTAGGCTCTGTTTGTGGGCAAACTTCCTGTTACATTCAGCACATTCATATGGTTTCTCTCCCGTGTGAATTCGCTGATGACTTATTAGGCTCGGTTCCCGGGCAAACTTCTTGCTACATTCAGCACATTCATATGGTTTCTCCCCAGTGTGAATTCGCTGATGTATTCTGAGAGTTTTCTGTGCTGTAAAACTCTTGCTGCACTCAGAACATTTATATTTCCTTTCTCCTTCATGAATCTGTTGTTGACCAGAAATTAGATGATGGTCATGGAAACTTTTCCCACACTGAGGATATTGATGCGGCTTCTCAGTTGTGCGACGCAGCTGGCTTTTTCCAAGCGATGTTTGCTGGCTCAGACTCTCACTGAAGTCAATGCTCCTGCTGACTAAAAATGAGTATTTTATTATTATTTTCTTACAACAAGGTAACAAATGTGTAATTTTTTTTCCCTTAACCTTTCTGTGAGTTACAACAACTTTGTCTAGGTTTAACCACAGGGATGTGGATGTTAAAACATTCCCATTCAAAAATACTTTGGATTAAATTATTAATTTCTATAACATGTCAATTTATTTATAATATTTGTAGAATGGGTCAAATCAGTTCTGGCTCCTCATTTGCCAGAACCTCGTCAAAGGGGTATTTCAATGGGTACAAAAACATGGCAGGAAAGTAATGCTAACCAAAAGAATTAACCAAACAGGACAAAAGATTATTATGTAAATCAAACAGAACCACTGACAAATCCTCCTCCTCCCCATGAGAAAAATGCAGTCACATTTTGAAATTCTGGCAGTAGCCAGAGCAAGACAGAGTGAACTGCAGCTACCTCCCGAGTGAAAAACAAGTTTCAACTTTTAATATGCAGATAGTAGCTGGCCATACATAGAGTTTAATACAAATGCTGAGTCTCTCCCTGCCCCCCCAAGTAAAAAATACATTTATACTTTCAAAATGCAGGGTAGGCAGACACAGAGTACAATACAACTACAGCTGCCCTTCCCCCCATGTTCACCTTTCTAAAAAAGCAGGCAAAAGCTTGGCAGAATAAAATACAACTGCAGTTATCCCCTGCTCGGAGTAAGATGCAGAACCCGCAACCTCACTTGGTGATGTTTCAAAGCCACATGCGACCCAACAGACTTGCAGAACTACTGTACCCTCTGAAATAGTAGTACCAAGTGTTTTCAGCAAGCAAAATCTGATTATTTCAAAACCCGACTGCATACCTCTAACAACTCCCTGTCCTCCTTCTGGAATGATCTCCGTTCACTCCTCCACCCTTTCTACGAACCCTCCTCACCCACTCTTTGTGTGGCAGGTTCCCTAGTCTCTGATCCTACTGCTGTCACAGATGCCCTGAATAAATCCTTTACAACCTGTGCCCTTCTGCATGACCTCCTCTCTTCCTTTCCTGCCCCTCCTCCACGTGGCCCCCTGACTTTCAACTGGCTCTGGTATCCCCAGAAGAAGTCCTCAGAGCTCTACGCTCCCCGAATTCCACTAAATCCAGCCCTGACAGCCTACACCCTAGACTCCTCAAAATCTCTGCTCTATTTTGACCTTTCTAACATACCTCTTCAATCTATTTCTCTCCTCCTCAACAGTCCCTACAGCCTGGAAGTCAGCTACAGTCATATCCCTTCAGAAAGGGGGTGATCCCACTGGCAACTATGGCCCCATATCACTTCTCCTCTCATTTGCCAAGGTCCAAGAAGCACTTGTCCTCTCAAGGCTAAATGTCTTCCTCTCTGTTTCCAATACTCTCTTCCTGGTCCAATCAGGCTTTAGGAAACCATACTCAACCACCTCCTCCCTTCTTCACTTTACAGATGCCATCCACTCTGCAATGGATCAAGGGCAGACCACCTTGGCTATTTTCATTGACCTTGCAAAGGCCTTTGACCCTCACCCTCTTCTTCTAAACAAGCTAAGTGCCACTGGCCTTTTCCCAGCATCTGTTTCCTGGTTTTGCTCCTACTTAACTGGCTGGTCCCAGACAGTAAAAATCAGCAATGTCCAGTCTCCCTCCCTGCCCATCCTTGCAGGTGTTGCCCAGGGCTCGATTCTTGGTCCTGTTCTATTTTCCTTGTTTATCGATGACCTACCTTCAGTTTGCACCCACGCCAAGATCCACATATATGCAGATGACACCTTACTATTCCTATCTGGTCCTTCTGCCCCAGCCATCCATACAACACTCCAACATGACTTTACTGCAATATCTAACTGGTTCAATGATAATTGCCAGAAAATGAACACCAAAAAGACTGTAGCCATGACTTTTGGCTCCAAACAGAAACTTGACAGGCTCCCCTCCCTCCCTGCCTTCTCTACCCCAGCCAACACTCCTCTCGATGATGTCCCTGCCTACAAATACCTAGCATGGCTTGATCCCGCACTTGACTTCTCCTCCCACTTTAATTCCCTTCATTCTAAACTGGGTCTACTCTACTGACACAAGGGTAGTCTTTCCCTCCTGGTTAGACGTGACTTGCTGGTCAAATGGATACTCCCTGCTTTTGACTACACTTACGTTATCTTCAGCACAGCTCCAGCCACCTCTCTCGCTAAACTAGACATCCTTTTTAATGCCTTCTGTCACCTCGCCTCAAATCCCCCTCTGACTCATCACTGTGATCTGTACTCCTCCTTATCCATCCAATCCCCATTTCAGAGACGCATGTCCCATTGCTCCACTTTCATCTCCAAATATTGGTTTGGTACTCTTCCTTCCTACCTCTCCTCTCTCCTAAATCTTGCTACTCCCTCCCTATACAATTCACGTATGAACTGCCTCCGCTCCTTCACCCTGCCATGAGCATGCACCTCGGCAGGAAAACTAGCTTCTCCTATAGACTCCCTTCCCTTTGGCATAACCTCTCCCCTCAAACCCACTTCACTAGATCCTTTCCCACACTCAAGCGTCTACTCAGGCCATCCCCTGTTACATCTTGTAGATGTCCACTGCCCTAATCTCAACCATACTACTCTCCTCCTCCCTCTTTTCCAAGTCCCGTTTCACTTAGTGTTCACATGTTTCTTCTTTTGCTCCTGTTGTCTCACCCTGTTTATCAATCTCCTGTACAATACTCCATATGCAGTCCTATAATGAAATATTTTCTGCTCATTGTATTATAATGTAGTGATGTATTCTGGATTATTCTGTATTCTTTATGCTATTCTGCAGTATACTGTATCTGAATTTTGTTTATCCTTTGCTGTATTTGTTACACCTGTCCCCGGGTCGTGTCTGGAAAAGATCTTCTGCTCAGTGTGCCTTTCCCAGCCACCAAATTTTAAATAAATAGCAAGTTTATGTTTTTAAATGCAGGCAGTATACATGCAGTATATAGAGTAAAATCAGTATCCCTAAGAAATGCTGTTTACTCATGCAAAGCCATGTGGTCAGGCCAGTACTTCAAACCTGCACTTAACCATGTCTCCTTAAGTTTAAAGAGCAGCTGACACCTTCAGGAGAACTTTAAAAAAACATAACATTTAGACACAGTTCAGCTTGCTTTTCACATTGGTTTTATATTTTTCCTCCCCATTATTTATTACTGAGGTAATTTGTATGAAAACAGGATCTTTGCTCCTGAAAAGTTCATCTATGCCTGTTGCTTTCTCCCTACCAGATGTCATAATGCACTGCTTGTGATATCACAGTTACTCCCATGGCAACAGACTGTGATGTCACAACAGACAATTGTGACTTGATGTAGGGAGTAAGTTAAAGAGGCAGATAAACTCTAAGAGAACTCTAAGGGATAAAGATCATGCATTCACGTAGATTTACTCAGTAATAACTAATTAGGAAGAGAAATCTATACAATACACATGGGATGCAAGCTAAAGTGTACCTAATTGTTATGTTTTTCAAAGTTTTCTTTGAGGCGTCAGTAGCTCTTTAAAGAAATGGTACTTTTGCTGCATCTGTAACTGATAGTTTCTTTTTTCTTACTCCATTAGTGCCTTTCCTCTATGATTTTGTCTGACCATACTTTCTGCGATTAGTAAAAGCATCAGTGATATTGTTAGCATGGCTCCTCACTGTGCCATGCTATCATTCTGGGACAAAAAACCCTGCTGGAGGGGCCATGAAAATGGGGCCTCCACTACCAGTTTTCACAGAAGTGGAAACCAGATCTGTCTCAGCCACCAGCATACCACTAGGATCATCCCTGCTGGTTCCTACTTGAGTATGTGATCGCTTTCTGTGACTGTCAGATGGTGACTGGCAAAGGAGGTAAGAGGAGGGCTGTGCCTGCCGCCAATTTAACAGAGAATGGCGATTGGGCTGAGGGAAGGGGCGGAGGTCCTCGGTGGTTGGGGGGGGTTGGTGAACCAATGGGGGGTGGAGGGATGAGTACACCACCAGTGACGATACATGAGAGAAGAATGGGTGAACAGGAGATGGGGACCACTGAATCATCAGAGACTGATGCATGAGAGAAGGATGGGTGATTGAGCATAAGGGTACCACTAAACCACTAGGACAGAGGATGGGTATTTGGGGGGCTGGCGGGACCACTACACCACAGAGGACTGACATATTGGATGGAGGATGAGTGATTGGGGGGTGGGGGACTGCTTGACATAGGGGCAGTCAGAAGCAGTACAGCTGTCATGCCTTTCAGTGGGGGGCATAGGCTTAGCCTCTAGAAAAGACGTGGTGTTCGGTAATGATAAACAGCATCACTCTGAGGACTGTTTACTGCCATCACAAACCTTTCAATATTTTGCTGCATTGGTATGCAAGAGGGACCTATCATTTTTAGAGGCACAGTGGTATGCCTTGGCACTGGCAGGTTTGACCATCACTCTGGGGGCTCTGATAATGGCTAAGTCTGGAGCGCCAAGGCTAACCACGTTTGTACCAATGGCAGCCATTGAATATGGGGGCTATTGCGCACACTTTATTTTGTATGCTATCAAGTATGCTACACTGATGTTAGACCGTGCTATATGAATATGTAAGTATCTACCTGGAATGTCTTTCTGTACAGCTTTTACCGTATGTTATAAAATGGGCTTAAGATTTTGAGCAATTTCATTGGTTGTTAGCCATGCGTTAGAACTGTCTAACACACAGCTAAAACTAGTGCTGGCCCAAACGATGCAGATCTTAAAAAATAATAATGGGCCAGCAGAATTTTCAAAAGTATCTAATGCCATTTTTTCCCCCTCGTTTAGCGACCTAGAAATACAAGCACACACATACCTTCTCACCCCCACCTCCATCCCCACTCAAAAACTTGGATCCTAAAGTAAGTACGTAAGTAGCATCATTTGTTAAATCCTTTTTTGTTTGTTTTTTAAATAGTCACCACAAACCAACTGCTCAGCAGAGCTCAACCACTCACTCCATTCCCTCAGCAACTTCCATCTTAAGCTCACTCCTCCTCGTCAGAGACAAACATGCTTTTGAAAGAAAAAAAAACACACTGTGGAAGATAAGACCATCATGTTCGTGAATTCTACTTCATCCTATAATGAGAGGTATAGTCCTCTGAAAACCTAGAAAAGGAGCTAAATTCCTGCTGCCCAAATGTTTTTTTTTTTTATTTACCTTCTGTCCTTAAATAATTTGTAATTTCTCACTGCAGCGCTACGCTCTCATCCTCTCCTTTACGAGACTACACATGCACAACCACTGCTCTGTACTGGCTCCTCGATGGACCAGACCTTACAGCAAAACAAAATAAAAAAATAAAAATATATATATTTAATATATGGATATGTTATTTAATAACTTTCCCATTTAGCAAACTGACTCTAACATCGGTGCTTCCTTTACAGAACCACCTATTGCCTCCTACCGCCGGCCACCTAACCTGCGGAATCTCCTAGTTAAAAGCAGCCTACCTACTCCTAACAGTTCCTCCCTCCCAGATACCAAACCTTGCAACAGGACTCGCTGTTACACCTGCAAATTTATTTCCAGTATGACTGAGATTCGGGGGCATACAGGTGTTTTTCACATCACCAAGGAGTTCTCATGCACCTCCACTAATGTGGTGTATTGTATTCTTTGCAGGAAGTGTAAATACAGCTATTTACATAGGAGAAACTGGTAGACGTCTTGCTGACCGTTTCAGGGAACATTACAGAGCAGTCAGGAATGGTGAAACTGCTAAACCCATTGTATCCCACTTTATCTCCAGGGACCACAATGTCAATGACCTTTCTGTTTGTGTCCTTCAGCAGGGCTTCTGGGATCCTGACCATAGAAAAAACATGGAAGCCAAGCTGATCATCCGCCTTGGCTCCCAGCAGCCCTCTGGTTTAAATGATAGACTTATTTTCTACTAACATCTTTCAGCCATCCCTTTTTTCCCTAAAGTCTATTTGTTTTTGTACTCATTTAATTTATTTTTCATTTTCACCTTAAGTCTCCATTTCTGTCTCCTTCCCACACATTTGTCACCTTTCAGCCTTCTTACTAGGCCCTGTTAATTAGTCCCCACCTGGGAACTTCCCCAGCTCTTTCACTCCCATTATGCTTTATCTTTCCCATCGTCACCTTTTTGTTTCACAGATTCTCTCTTACTCTTACCATTTATCACTTCTTCTCCCTGAGCCTCCCCTTTCTTCTTTCTCCACACATATATATCTCTCTCATTTTACCTCTCCTCTACACTAACTTTTTTTTTTTTTCTTTAGATATTTCCTGAAGAAGACCTAAGGTCGAAACGTAGATTTTTAACTCTATTTTCAGCATGCATTTAATATAACCATTTTGTTTTGCTTTTAGACCACATGCTGATGCAGCGCCTTGTTTTTATTTTTTACAATATGTTATTTAATATACTCATAAAGCACACAAAAAAAATTGGTACTACCATCACACCTCCAGTGTTAATAGTACTGTCAATGAATGTTAATACTATCATTCCACAGCATAACGATAGTATTATCACAAAACATATACAACGCAACCACACAACTGTCCAAATCAGTGATGGTCCCAAACATCAATCAAGCATACAAACTCAAACTGTGGCTCATCATTGGCTGCTTTCTGTGTGTAGGCATTCTAAACACTTTTGAAAACATGGTGGTGGACTTTCGCTTAGCGAGAGCATACAGCGTCCACAACACTTAACCATTTTTTTTTAAATTACAAAAAAAGGATTTGCCTGAAAAACCAAAAACAAAAGGCAAGACAAAACGAAAATAAACTGTTTTCTCACACCGTACGTTGTGCTAGGGCAGTGAGAGTGGGGGATCGATAGCGAGCGAGATAGTCTCACAGCCAGAAAGTGTGATGGTCGGCTGTAACCAAGACAGAGTCCTCAACAAAATAACGCAAAAAAAACCCAAACTTGGATCCATATATTAAAAAAAAAATAAAAGATAGGTCACAGGGCATTACCAGTGTAATACCATCTCAAGGTTCTGGACACAGGAACCTCTCGAGCTTCACTCTCAAGGTTCTTATGTGTCCAACACCTCTCAATGATATTACTCACCGGTAATGTCCAGTTATCTATCCATTATTCTATTTATATATGTATATTCATTGCAAAAAACTTTCTTAATGCATCAGTTAGGACTGAAGCATCAAAAGTAAGGAAATGAGGCATTAGGGTTTCCAACCCTAACACCTTCTCCCACCAACACCTAATTACTCCACCTCACCTCCACAGACCAATATTATCGGGTGTGCCTCGGTCATTAACACTAACTCTCATCCCATTCTAACTGTAAGGAAGCTGAGATGGTACACTATAGAAGAATGGGGTGAGAGTTAGGCCCAATGACCCCAAGGCACACCCCGACACCTGTTGTTCTGTGGAGGGGGGGCGGGGTCTTAGGGTTGGAAACCCTAACGTGTTATTTCCTTACTTTTGTTGCTTCAACCCTAACTGATGCATTAAATTTTTTGCAATGAATTTCCTTACTTTTTGAGAAAGTGTAATGTTATCCTTACATGTTTGTGGGAGTGCAGGGCCCATCAGTCTATACTGTGTTGTGGTTGCATCTCACTCTGGGAGCCATCAAGCTTTCGCCATTTTGTAATGGTATCCATTTGTGGTAGAGCAGGGCCCCCCATTTATCCATAGCTGTAGAGACAATGTATTGAACTCTCATCTCCCACTATGGCATAATGAAGGCCCCTGCAGCCTCATAACTGCATAATAATATCCATATGTGAGAGCATAGGGCCCTCTGTGCCCTGCGCTCCCATTTACCTATAAGTATAGAGGCACAGTACAGGCCTAAACATTCTAAGTAACCCTAGTGATGCAAATGGTGCAGTATCTCAGTACCCATAGGAACAATGGAAAAAAACTGATCACAGTTGTAATCATGCCCTGACAATCTGCCTGCCAGCTTAGTACACCTAAATGTGTACTAAGCTACATTTAGCAAAAAATCTGTATCTCGAACAGTTTTCGAGATACAGGCGCTGAAAAGTACTGCGTCCACCACAATGTTATCCTAAGGGAAATTTCCAAACTTCAAAATCATATAATTATAGAAGCAATGTCAATTTTATCACCAAACCAGCAGAAGTCACATCTTTGGGCAAGCTCCTGCTACCCTAAAAATTTCAGCATGAAATACAAAACAGTTTCTTAGTAGTGACCTTTTAAAATCTCTTTTTGTGACGTGTCAAAATCCCTTTCTGTGAGCTTATCCCTTTTCATGAGGTCCGGTCATGTGATCCTCCCCTCAGAAAAAGGGATTCTGACAGCTCGCGAAAAGGGATCGGAAGTGAGTAGTGAAAAGGAATTTTTAAACTTTTAAAGTACCATTTTTTAAGCAAACTAAACTAAACCAAAGGCATCGGTTTGTAGAGGATGTTCCCCCTGAGCAAAACCCATACTTGGATGTCTACAGAAGACATCCTTGGGGCAAGTTATGATGTTTTGTTTGTGCCAAAAAATGAAAAGCAAGATGAAAAGGAATTATTGTCTCATGAAGAGGGATTTAAAAATATTTTTTCACCAGACCTTCAAAAGGCACTTCCCTGACCCAGTCCCCATTTACCCTGAAAATTTCAGACCAGGTGGAGACACCATTCGGGCTGTAGAGACGAGCAAAGAATTTCAAAAAGTTGAGGATTTTTCACACTTCACAGCTCCACAACCACAAATTTGACCGGAATGAAACTTTCCAGATCCAGAGATCCTTTGTACCAGACTGAGCATGCAAATGTTTAAGCAAATTGGATAAACGGTTGCAAAGTTATTAAAGTGCAAAATTTTGGGTTTAACATTGAAGTGTCCGTGCAACCCTAACTATACTAACATATATATGTATTCATGGCAAAAAAAATCAGTTTAAAGCATCAGTTAGGGTTGTTCCACAGCAACAAAAGCGAGGAAATTCGGTGTAAGGGTTACCACCCCTTGCACCCCACGCACACCCCGCACCCACCCACAAGCATCAGTGTGTGCATTGGGGTCACTGGCCCTAACTCTCACCCCCTTCCATATGTTAATAAGATGAGGTAGTGCAGTACAGGAGAATGGGGTGAGAGTTAGTACAGACGATCCTAACGCACACCCCGATGCCTGTTGGTGGGTGCAGGGTGGGCGTGGGGTGAAAGTGGTGACCACCCTAACACTGAATTTCCTCACTTTTGTCACTGTGGAACAACCCTAACTGATGCATTAAATGAAGTTTTTTGCCATGAATTTCCCTTCTTTTTGAGAATGTGCATTATAAATAGTGAATGGAATGTGGCGGTGGGAGCGTGGGGCCTCATGTGAATTTTTGTCACTTCGCTGCATAGAAACTGTATGACTGACTGAAATGAAAATTGCTAAATGAAGACATGTACCATACCACAACATGTATAACAAATGTTATTTGAATCTGTTCAACAGTTGCACAACGGCACGCCAGGCAACCTGCGCAGGAGTGCCAAAAAGAACATTTTTGCCACTTTGCTACACAAGAACCATATATCCAATGGAACCAAAAATGCTACAAGAACACATGTACCATAGCACACCGTGTGTCCAGAATTCTCTGTTCATCCATTCAACGATCGCACAGCGCCACGAGCAAACAATGTAACATGCACAATTCAGCAACCGTAAGAGCAAGTGACCCGAAAATTGTCACAGTCAAAAATGTATTATAAGTCTTTGTACATTCCAAATGGCAGGCAAACTGAACACATGGTTCAGAAGTTATTGAAGCGTAATGAACCAAATTTTCATTCATCGGAGTGGCATAATTTCACACTGTTAATGTTTTACACACCAAACCACTGCAAGGCACCTCCGTACTAGTAGGGCTACCTACTCTATAAATTTCAAGCCAGTAGAACCATGCAGAACGCTATGCACAAAATGTTAACTGCATCATGCAGCATCTCCACAGCGAATTATTTTCCAACATATAAACAGCATTTTTCACATTCCCAGGACATCCAATCTAAACTCTCCAAATTTCATGTTAAAAGACCAAACCATTCCAGAGACATTCAATTTATACGTTTCTGCACCTTTAAGAAGTCTTCCACCACAAAATGGCAGAAATCACAGTCAAAAATGCGCTAAAATGGCAGACCTGGCAGCTGAAAAATCTGTAACCACGAGGGAGGCCAATTTCAAATGGAAATAGCTCAGGAAAGAAACAACATTTTTTCACCAAACAAAAACTGGCATGTTCCTTGAACAAAGGTCTTTCTACATGGCAAGTTTCAGATCAATCAACCACACACTGGCCTGCGCTATGCGTTGTGTAAGACAGTGCAGAAAAATAAAAACATGATGTTTTGCACTGCACTGCGCAAATGCAAAAACACAAATGTAACGTTAATGCAAACGATGATGGCAACATTGAGGTAAAAACAAAATAGTAATGCGAACGGTAATGCAAACGAAAGCGCAAATGGTAAGGCACACTGTGCCACAAATGGAAACGATAACACAAAAGGTATGAGAAACGCAAGCACAAACGTAAATGAAAACAGAAATGGTAACGCAAACGCTAACGGCAACAGAAACACAGACGGTAACGAAAATGTAAATGGTAACAGAAACACAAACAGAAACGCAAATGGTAACGGCAGCGGCAATGCAAAAGGAAACAGTAACGCACTAGACAATGGAAATGCTACTACAAATGCAAACGCTAAGGCTACCGGAAATGCAAATGGTAACGAACACGCAAACGGTAATGGTAACGCAATTGGAAATGCAAATGGTTACAGTAACACCAACAATGATGCCAAAGGAAACAGTAATGCAAATGGAAACACAAATGCAAGCACGTACGCAAATGGTGACACACACAGTGATGCAAAAGTAAATGCAAACAAAAATGGTAACAGAAATGCAAACAGTAACCGTAACGCAAATGCAAGCACAAACGCAAAGGGTAACACACATGGTGACGTAAATGTAAACACTAACGCAAATGGTAACAGAAACGCAAGCGGAAACGCTAATGGTAACAGTAACGAAAGCGCACACTCTTTTTTTCCCCAAAAAGGTGCATTCAGAAGCACAGTGAATACAAAGAATGTATGCATAATAATGGCCCTCGGAGCAGAAAATGAGCACTTGGAATACTAAATTCTTTCTATCTCAGGAACCGTACGACGTACAAAACATTTAAAATTTCATATTATTTATGACTTTCCAGGCTAGTGTTGTAGTTAGCCCCCTAGCAGGACACTAAGCATTCTGCCGAAAAAAAGTCCGTATCTCGAACCATTTTCGAGATACAGGCCCCGAAAGGTGCGGTGGATGCCGTAATATAAGCTTATGGGAAACATTGTCAACTTCAGAGTGCTGTAACTTTGCAGCCCTCTAATATTTTGTCACCAAACCACCAAAAGGCACATTGGTTGGATCTTGGCTTTCTTCCCTCCAAATTACAGCCCAAAAGACCAAACCATTCTTTTGCAGCAGGGTGGCAAAGATTCCCTACTGTTTTGGCCATGGTGTCGCAGTCTTTCATGAATAAAATCACTTAGTGTCGACATATATGAAAAGTACTTTAGACACTGCTTTTCACAAAATTTTAAACATATTTCTGGGGTGTTTTACCCCCAGAAAAGACATGGCTAGCATCCTCAGGGCTCAACTAGGTGAACACAAGAATTGTGTCCCTAGAGGGTCCCAAATTTAAATGCCAAGCATGTCTGTGACCACCAACTGAAAACAAGATAGTTGATTTGTGACAATACCAGGGTCATTTGCGAAAGAAAAAGGTGTATTTGTGACACTTTTGCATATTTTGTTAACTTTTCCCATAGACTATAATGGCAAAAGTCTTTTTTGAATAACTTTTGAACCGTTTAATATTTTTTCACGAAATCTTCGAAACGCACATCGGGGACCCCGACTGCATGTTCCCTGAAGGTTTCGGACCAGTCGTGCAAACTGTGCGGGCTGTAGGCATGAGCAAAGATTGTGCAAAAATGCATAATTTGTGTGTTTTTCGGTGCTCTGTAGCTCCCGCAACCGTACATCCGACCGTAACGAAACTTGGCAGGTCCAGAGATCTATGATCCCAGACTTCAGGCAAATCCATTGTGCGTGGCAAGATTATTGCTGCCAAAGTTCAGATTTAACCGCGTTAATTATTATATATAGGCAAAATCTGCTTACGCATTGTTAGGGTTAATCTTGTTTGCCAAGTGCTTAGGAATTTATGTTGTTGAGCTCCCCTGCCTTTCAGCTCGCTTTCATCGCATCAGGGTGTATCGTTAGCTGTCGGTCCTAACTCTCACCCCATCACATGTGTAAACAAGCTGAGGTATAGAAGAATGGAGTGAGAGTTTGTACCGACTACCCCAACGCACACCCTGATGCCGGTTGGGGGGCAGGCTGGGGAGGGTGCAAGGGGGGCTTTCAACCCTAACACTGAATTTCCTCGCTTTTGTCGCTGTGCAACAACCCTAACTGATGCATTAAATGGAGTTTTTTTGCCTCTAATTTCCCTTCTTTTTGAGAATGAGGACTATAAATACGGAATGAAATGTGGTGGTGGGAGCGCGGGGGCCCCACCACGTGATTTTTTGTGACATAGTAACGGTAACAGCAATGCAAACGCAAGCGGTAATGGTTGCACAGATGGTGAAGCAAACGTAAATTGTAAAGCAGGCATTAATAGAAACGTAGGCGCAAAGTGACGCCAAAGCGAAAAATGACGCAAACAGAGATGCAAGCGCATAATGAAACGCAACCGGTAATGCACACGGTCATGGCAGCACTATTGTAAATGCAAACGATAACTGTGGCAGGAACAATAACGTGAAAGGAAACAGAAATGGAAACGCAAGCGCGTACGGAAACGCAAACCGTAATACGCATGGTCATGGTACCGCATTTCTAAACATAAATGGTAATGGTAACAGCAAAAATAACAGCAAAGGAAATAGAAATGCAAGTGCGTATGGAAACACAAACCATACGGGCACGGGAATGCAATTGGAAAAGCAAATGGTAACAGTAAGAACAATGATGCAAAACAAAAGACAAATGCAAACAGAAATGGAAGGGCAGCTGCCAACAGAAATGGTAATGCGCACGGTGACACTAAGTGAAACACAAACAGTAGTGGACACAGAAATGGTAACAGTAACGCAAACGCAACCGCAAATGGAAACGCAAAGGGTAATGCACACGGTGGTGTACACGGGAACGGTAATGCAAACAGGCACGGAAAGAGAAGTGTAAAGCCTACATGTAACAGTAACTGGAGCACACACCCTATTTTTCACCAAAAGCTCCATTGAGAAACATAGTGAAAATAAAGAATGTATGCATAATAATGGGCCTCGGAGCAGAAAACAAGCAGTTGTAATACTAAATTGCTAATATCTCAGTAACTGTATGACGTAGAAAAAATATTTACATTTCACATCATTCATCAGTTTCCTGGCTAAGTTTTCACTGAATGCATAGCCCATTGTCGCGACGAAAATTCCAGATCTTTCACCGTTTCTGAGATACAAGCCACGAAATGCGCGGCAGATGCAACCATGTTTAGTCTATGGGAAAAAACGTCAACTTCGGAGTACCATAACTTTGCATCCATGCAATATTTTTTAACCAAACCACAAAAAGGCACATCTGTGAGATGTTGGCTTTCTTCCCTCCAAATTTCAGCCCAAAAGACCAAACTGTTCCTTTGCAGCAGGCTGACAAACAATCCCTGTCATTTTGGACATCCCCTGAAAAGTAGTGTCGTGATTTGTGAAAGCTTTCACAAAAATTTGCAAAAGTGTCGCAAGTGCGACACTACTTTTTCCAAAAATTTGAAAAACATATTTCTGGGGTGTTTAACCCCAAAATAAAGACGTGGCAAGCATCCTCAAGGCTCGAATAGGTAAACACAAAAATAATTATGTTCCTAGATGGTCCCAAATTTAAATGCCAAGCATTTCTGTGATCAGTAACTGAAAACAAAATGGCAGATTTGCGACACTACTTGGGTCAATTACGACACTTTCGAACTTTTTGTTAACTTTTCCCATTGACTTATAATGGGAACTTGTTTTTTGAATAACTTTTGAACCGTTTAATATTTTTTCACGAAATCTTCAAAAGGTACATCAGGGACCCCGGCAGCAACTTCCCTGAAGCTTTCGGACCGGTCGCACAAACCGTGCAAACTGTAATTGCGCACATAAATGTCGCTTAATAACTCTGCAGCTGTATATCCGACTGGTACGAAAGTTGGCAGATCCCAAGATCTATGCTGCCAGTCTGTGCCTGACAAATTTCAGGTAAATCTGTTGAATGGTGGCAAAGTTATTAAGGTGCACATTTTCACCCTTTAACCTTAAAAGGGCTACTCAACCCCAACTATGCATACACACACTATATTATATGAAACTGAAATGAAACTTAGTACTTCATGAGATGTCTGTTTCATGATGGGGCATGGCAAATTTCATGCATATCACCTGAACTTTTTCAAAGTTATTGAAGCATGAACTATTAAGCGTAACATAAAAGTGAAGGAAGAATTTGACTGCAAATGGTGATCTACACATTTTGGGAGTGTACTTCTCCAGAGGTGCACACCCAATCAAAATGAAACTTGGCATGTCAAGAGGCCATTAGTCATTGAGGATGCATGCCAAATGTCATGCAAATTACAAGAAAATTTGTGAAGTTATTAAAGTGTAAACTGTGAAGGAAAGAAAGAATTTGACAAAAATTGGGGATGTACACATTCAGGGATTGCGCAACTCTAGACGTGCACTCCCACTCAAAATGAAACTTGGTATATCAAGAGACTATTAGTCTACAAGGGGACATACAGTACTAAATTTCATGTAAAGTGCAAGAACAGCTGCAAAGTTATTAATGCACAAAGTGAAACAATCAAAGAAAGAATCTGACAAAAAATGTGGATGTACGCATTTTGAGGCTGTATATCTCCAGAGATACACTCCCAATAAAAATGAAACTTCGCAAATCAAGAGAACATTTGTCTTTTGAGGGCACATTCCAAATTTGATGTAAACTGCAAGAATAGCTGTGAAGTTATTAATGCACAAAGTAGGTGACTGTGCCTCTATAATATATATTCGATGTTAGGGTTACCAACTACCCCCAACCCCCACCCTCTACACACCAACAGGCATTGGGGTGTGCCTTGGGATCATCGGCCCTAACACTCACCCCATTCTGTTTGTAAGGGATCTGAGATGGTACAGTATAGCAGAATGGGGTGAGAGGTCCGACGACCCCAAGGTACACCCCGACGCCTGCTGGTGAGTGGGGGTGGGGTGGTAGGGTTGGTAACCCTAACATCAAATTTTCAAACTTTTGCCGCTGTAATGACAACCTTAACTGATGCATTAACGGAGTCTTTTGCAATGAATTTACCTTCTTTTTGAGAAAGTGTTAATCTTACTCATTTCCATACTGTACATGGGAGTGCATGCCCTCTGGGCCCTGCACTCCTATCTACCCACACGCATACAGACTTATGGCAGGAGGGTCCTGTGCTACCAATTTTACAAATGGTATCCATAGGTGGGAGGTAGGAGCATGGGCGCTCTGGGCCCTGGGCTCCCACCCACCCATAATTGTAGTGGCACAGTGCAGAAGGGCCCTGTGCTCCCAGTTTAGCATAAATGGTATGCCTTGGTGAGAGCACAGGCCCGCTGGGCCTTGCACTTCCACCTTTCCATAAGTACAGACACACAGCGCAGGCCTAGACACATTCCAAGTAACCCTTGTACTGCAAATGTGGCAATATCTTAGTAACCATAGCAACTTTGGAAAAATTCCTTCGCTGTTGTATTCATGACCATGGCCACCTTTACGCTGGCTAAGGTGTACTAAGCTGTGCTTAGCAAAAAATCAGTACCTCAAACTGTTTTTGAGATATAGTTGCAGAAAGGAGCCGCGACTGCCATAATGTTATCCTATGGGAAAACTTGCAAATTCATAGTGCTGTAACTATGGAACCGGTGTCAATTTCTTCACCAAACCAGCAAAGGGCACATCTGTGGGGCAAGGGCGTGCCATCCTGAAAATTGCAGCCCAAAAGTCCTAACCATTTTCTTGCTATGATATGGCAAAGAAACTGTTTTTTGGGGCTGTTTACCTGCTTTCACTTTCAGAATATATATTTTTTTTACCAAAGGTGATAATGGGAAACTTTAATAACTTTTCAACAAATAAATTGCTTTCACCAAACCTTCAAAAGGCACTTCCCTGATTAAGTATTCATATAGAAACATAGAAACATAGAATTTGACGGCAGATAAGGACCGCTTGGCCCACCCAGTCTGCCCATTTCCCTACCTACTGGATAAGCTGCAGATCCTAGTTAACCAGCAGCCTACTTCTTCCTACCCCAACCCCCCCAGAACTGCCTTATGACTATCCCATGCATGCTTGAATTCCACCACTGATTTTGACTCCACAACCTCCTCCGGAAGGCCGTTCCATGCATCCACAACCCTCTCTGTGAAAAAATACTTCCTTAAATTACCTCTGAGCTCCCCCTCTATCTTCAGATTGTGCCCTCTTGTTCTTGCACACCTCTTTTTTTGAAAGATGCTACCCTCTTGGACTTTGTTGATTCCCTTGAGGTACTTGAAAGTTTCTATCATGTCCCCTCTCCCTCCTTTCCTCGAGGCTATACATATTAAGCTCCTTAAGTCTCTTCATATGTCTTCCGTGCAGACCCTGCACCATTTTAGTTGTCTCCTCTGACAGCTTCCATCCTGTCTATGTCTTTGCGGAGATTAGGTCTCCAGAACTGCACACAGTACTCCAGATGGGGTCTCACCAGCTGCCTGTACAGAGGGATAATAACTTCCTGTTTTCTACTGGTGATGCCTCCCTATGCATCCCAGTATCCCCCAGCCTCCTTGCTGCTCTCACATTGCTTGCCCATCTTTAGGTCATCTGATATGACTACCCCCAGGTCCCTCTCCATTTTTGTTGTTGTTAGTATCTCACCCCCATTATGTACTCTTCCCGGGTTTTGTTTCCCAGGTGCATTACCTTGCACTTCTTAGCATTGAATCTAAGCTGCCATACATTTGACCATTCCTCAACCTTGCCAAGTCCTTCTCATCCTTTCCACCCCACCCTGTGCATCAACTCTGTTGCAGATCTTAGTGTCATCTGCAAAGACATACTTTTCCTTCCAGTCCTTCTGCAATGTAACATAAAGACATTGAAGAGGACCGGTCCTAATACTGAACCTCACGGTACCCCACTAGTAACCCTCCTTTCTTCTGAGTGGACTCCATTTACTATTACTCTCTGTGTCCTATTCTCCAGCCAATTCTTTACCCAGGCTGTCATCTTGGGACCCACACCCAGGCTGGCTAACTTGTATATTAATCTGCGTGGGACTGTGTCAAATGCCTTGCTAAAGTCTAGGCAGGCCATGTCCACAGCCCTCCTGATCTACTACTTTGGTCACCCAGTCAAAGAAATCTATCAGATTTGTCTGGCATGACCTTCCGCTGTGAATCCATGCTGCCTAGGGTCCTGTGCCCCTCTGGCCTCTAGATACTCGACAATTCTTTCCTTTAGAAGTGATTCCATCATTTTCCTATCACTGAGGTTAAACTAACAGGTCTATAGTTTCCTGCTTCTGCCTTGCTCCCACTTTTGTGAAGGAATCACATCTGCCCTCCTCCAGTCCTCGGGCACCACCCCATCCTCCCATGATTTGTTAAAAAGGGTAGTCAGTGATGTCACTAGTTCTACCCTTAGTTCTTTAGAATTCTGGGATGAATCCCATCAGGCCCCATTGCTTTGTCCACCTTCAGTTTTAAGAGTTCTTTCAGAACCCTTTCTTCTGTAAATGGGCCGGTATCAACTTCTGTATCCAACGTGTTACTACTGTTTGTTTTATGTACCTCCCCCTCTTCCTTTGTAAATACTGAGCAAAAATATTTGTTTAGTATCTCTGCCTTTTCACAGTCTCCCTCTGCCCACCCTCCCTCCCCTTTATTAAGCCTCACTATCCCTCCCTTGGTCTTCCTTCGCTCCCTGATGTACCTATAAAAGGTTTTATCCCTTCTTCACTGAGTTGGCTATCTTTTCCTCGGTTTGGGCCTTTGCTGTTCTGACTGCCTTCCCAGCTTCCTTTGCTTTAACTGATACAGTTCTCTGTCCTGCTCCTTCTACGATTCCTTGTACTTCCTGAATGCTTTCTTTTCTCTTGAACCTTCACTGCCACTTCCTTTGAGAACCATAGTGGTTTCTTACATCGTCTTGTTTTGTTTATTTGCTTCACACAAAGGCTCGTTACCTCTGTGATGGCAGTTTTTATTATTCCCCATTGTTCTTCAACCCCTCCTTCCTGCCCATTTGCTAGTGCATTCCTTAGGCACTCACCCATTTTGGCAAAGTCAGCCCTCCTAAAGTCCAGTACTTTTGTCTTTGTATGTCTTGACTCTATTGCTGTGTTTATTGTGAACCATACTGTTTGATGGTCGCTAGTTCCCAGATGGCTACCCACTTCTACATCTGTAATCCTCTCTCCATCTCCATTTGAAAGAATCAAGTCTAATATTGCTCCCTCTCGAGTGGGCTCCAGTACTAGTTGTCTAAGGCATGCCCCCTGTAGGGCATCTAGAATGACTGCACTCTTCGAAGTAGCAGCTGCAACTGCACTCCAGTTAACATCCGGCATATTCAGATCAGTGACAGCGCTAGGGGTTTTAAAACATGGGTCAAATTAGACCCATAGGTGCACAAAATGTAGGTCAAAATGAGAAACAACTGGGTCCAAACCTAATCGTAAGTAGAAATTTCACTAGTACAGAAGCTTAAATTTGTTGAGTAAAAATACTTTTCTATTGTTTAGTTTTCCATCTTTCAGCTATTGTTAGAAACAGGTGCACCACTTTGGACCCACTGTCCTGTGGAAAGTGGGTCATTTCTGGGCAAGCTGCAACTTTTTCCCTTTTTGCCCTATCTAGCGCTGTCTCTGATTCAGATCACCCATCAGCAATATCTCCCCTTTTTCTGCCATTCTAAGTATACTTTCTATCATTTCCCTGTCCATTTCCTCCCCCTGAGAAGGGTGTCAGTATATAACCCCTGTGCGTATTGTGGTGCCATTGCCTGTCTCCAAATTTACCCACAGTGCTTCTTCTCCTCCCTGTTTACCCTTTTGTTCTGTTGCTTTTATTCCTTCCCTTATGTAAAGAACTACTCCTCCTCCTCTTTTACCCTCCCTGTCCCTCCTGTAGACAGTGTATCCTGGTATGTTTATGTCCCAATCATGGTTTTGTGTGTACCATGTTTCTGTGACTGCCACGATATCCAGATGTTCCTCCTCCATCAAGGCCACTAATTCAGGAAGCTTGTTACCCAGACTACGGGCATTAGTACTCATTGCTCTCCATTTTTGATGGCTTTACCTTCTGTTGCAGCATCCCCACTGACCGTTCTACCTCAGTCTTTTTCTCATTTAGTACCCGCTTTGTAGGGAGAGGCTGGGATTTTCCTGCTGCTTGTCAGTGCCTCCCTTGACTAGTTTAAAGCTTGCCAATGAAGCATTTAAACCGACTGCTCAAAAGACTTGTTCCTTCCAGGACAGATGCAGACCATCCTGCCAGTATAGGGTGGTGTCCTCCAGGTGGAACCCAGTCCCCAATGAAGCCAAACCCCTGTGCTCCGCACCATTTTTTCAACCATTCATTAAACTGCATGGTGCCAATTGCCCTCGCCTCCCCCATGCTTTTGACAGGCAGCACCTCTGAGAAGGATACTGTGTGTGCTACTCGTCTTAGGTCCCTCCCCAACTCTGCAATGTCCTCCTGCACTGATATACCTTGAAAATGTCAGACCAGACAGAGAAACTATTCGGGCTATAGAGAGGAGCAAAGAATTTCAAAAAGTTGAGGAGTTCTCACTTTTTCACACTTCACAACTCTGCAACCACACATCTGATTGGAACGAAACTCTCCAGATCCAGAAATCTATGGTACCAGACTGCACATGCAAAAGATATTAGGCAAATTGAATGTACGGTTACAAAGTTAGTAAAGTGCAAAATATGAAGTTTAAAATAGAAGTGGTTGTGCAACCCTATCTATATTGACCTGGGCCAGTATAGTATAGTATAATATAATATAATATAATATAATATAATATAATATAATATAAATAACTGGCTTCCCCTTTTTCCCATAGAGAAACCGTGACGTAATTGCCATTATAAAGGAGTGTCTATAACGGCAAAGCTGCACAAAGCCACACAATTGCGCAAAGCTGCACTAAGTCACGCAAAGCTACGCAAACAGTGCAAAACACCAGTAATTATAAAAAACAAAATATGGGGTGCTTCACTCTCTGGGTTTATGTAGCATCTTACCCCTTGAGTGTGTGTAAACTTCTTGTTACACACACCACCCCATACATTATTCTACATTTAGAAAATGGGCTATTTATTTCCTAGCATCTGATTGGCTGGTGCCCTTGCCAAGGACGTACATTATCTTTCAATAGATGCCCAGCAAATAAAAAGTACCAGCCCTAGTGCCCATCACCCACTCATGTACCCCTGTGCCCATCCTGCTTCCTGACTGGCTGAAAACACACAATTTAACTTTAAATCACCGCCATTTTTACTGTCGCTTAGCGAGGGATACTGGCTCTCAATGCTATGCAGTTCACTACCAGCTACTTCACGATTCTCTCACATAACCTCAGAGGGGCTTCTTTCAGTTACATTTTGTTTTTTTCTTATGTGATTAGGTTCCCTCTTGAGCAATTTTCTGTGACTCTCAATACCTAAGCTCTCCCTCCAGCTTACCTCTCGCTCACACGAGAAAACTATACTGGACACTGAGCAAGACAGCCCTCCCCCAACAGAAGCGATCTCCCAGTCTCCGTTAGCTTTCAAATAATAAAAAAACATACACTAGCCACACATACAAAAAATAAACCAATAAAAGCAAAGCTCTCCGACCGATCAGCTTCATGGAACCGCCTGTCATCAGTGCGGTTTTGAAATGTGCAGCATGTGCATGCCTTTACAAACCAAAGCAAAACTTCCTTTCATCCTCTCCAAGCTCACATCTGCCATTCATTTACACTCTTCTCCACAGCAGAAACATAATCAGCCTCTAATACCCTACACAGAAGTGGCACAACCACCAGATCATGGAGATGGCTTAGGGGACGCATCGGAATCCCTTCGGCTCCCCCGAAGGTCAAAACCAAGCAACTCCTGCCCGGTCCCAAACAGAACAGGGAAAACAAGCAGGTGGCACAAGGGCACCTTCCTCGAACAACCCCAAACTAATCCCCACATTCACACTGACAAGACTCACTCCAGGAGATTGAAGGTATCCAACGCCAGTCCACCATCCGGGAAAAGCAATCCACACTTCCTCGGGCAAGATGATGATAAAAAGCCACATACAGCTCCTCCAAAACCCCAGAGAGCCCGGCAGCCACGGAGACAAAACAAGTATGAAGCGGGTGAGTCTAAAAGGTGTCTTTGCCGCAAAACAAGAGCAGCAACTCGCTCAGTCCAGTGGCTTAGGTAACAAACACGGCACACTCACCCTGCAGTGATAGACACTGATACTGGCTCTCCTGTGTCCTTCACTCTACAGGCAAAAAGTAAACTCTTTTTTCAGGCTTACTTTTGTTTGATGCTGCTCCTCTGATCTGTAGCTAAGTCCCGCTCTGGTACATTTACCGATCACAAATTTGAACTCCACAACATCGCGCTAAAGTAAAAAATAAATAAATAAAGTACTAGTGGCATGCAATGTGGTGGTGTTTTGGGGGTGAGACAACACATTGTTACCAAGTAAAGCACGCAGTCGCCCACCCCAATACTTATAGATCAGCAATCCCCCATTTCTACACACCTATTACTGGCACCTTTTTTGAACCTGCAGTAAAACCACAGTTTCTGCCTCTCCAGTTTTCAGCACTTAAAAGGAAACTTGATGTCTTGTTTTAGATGGGGGTTGGGGGTGGGTAAGAGAACAGAATGGCTCTGTCACCTGAGTGTGTGTGTGGGAGGGTTAGGGGATAGAACAGCACATAAAATGAGGGACTACTTTATGAAACAAAAAGTTTATTTGTTGATATTTCTATTTATGTTCATTCATTTCATTAGTTATTTAACAACCTACTGTAACAAAAATTTACACATATGCCCATTTTCTAAGCGCAATAATACCCTCCAGGGTGGGCAGTATTTGGAAATACCAGACCTTCCAGTGGCTATAAGGCCCTCCGCCTGCAGCGTCGGGCCTCATTACGCCCCTGGGCAGTCCGGTATTTCCCAATACTGCCCACCCTGTCGGGTATTATTGCTTACATAATATACTATAATATAATGTAATATAATATAATACACACACACACACGCATTCTCTAGTCAAAATTCAACACTGGTGAGTTGGGGGGGCATCTTGGTAACCATAGTAACCAAATTTGACTATGGTAGCCAAACCTGGAAAAAATTCCAAACTGCAAAAAAAAAAAAAAAAAATACAGCAGGCGGAGGAACTATTTTACATCCAAACACAATTAACATTTTAATTTTTTTTCTAATTAAACATCAAATTTATGACATCTACATTCATGCTATGCAGAAAGGCCCATTTTATAAATGAAATAAGACACTCCAGGATGTGTGTTAGATAGTTCTAAAGCACAACTATGGGGCTGGACACACTTGGCCTGCGGCCTTGTGCCTCACTACGCCCCCTAGTCATGCATTAGAACTGTCTAACGCACACTCCATCATGTCTTATTGCTTACTTAACATACTGTAGTACAGTGCCTTGAGCATTTTTATAGAAAGGCAAGGTTTAAAATGAAATGACTGATTGATTTACTATCACTTCTGTAAAACTGCTTGTGTTGTCATTTGCTAGACCCCTCTTCTGCTGAAACCCTTTTTCATAGCCCGCTTCTTGACTACAGTAATTTCCTCCTCTGTACACTTCCCAAATCCCTCCTATCAGAATGACAAAATGTTTTTAACACAGATATTCATTCACCCTCTACTGGAATTATGACTGTGTGGCTCCAGTTCTCTGTCATGTCTACCAGTTCTCAACAAAGCCCATACCCCTATAACACAGAAAGGCTTCATTTTAAAAGGATCTATCATGCAAGATTATAAGGCGGCATCCCCACAGCCAGGATACTGTGCAGACAGTCCCAAAACCCAAGACTGCACAGCACAATGGCCCAAAACACCAAAGTCGGGAAAGGGCTGCTGACACACTGGTCCCGAGGCACGGCAGACTGCACGATGAAGCTGCCTGACACAACCACGTCAGGAAAGGGCCAGGAGGAAGGAAAATGCCACAGAACAGGGAAACATGCAGGAAGCCAGCCATGGACCATCCCCCCTCAACACCATAAACAATGCCCCCGGTGGGGCCAACTCGGGCAATGTACACCGCAATACAGGCAATGCGGCCAGCATACCACCCCACAACACCATAGCATCCTGTAAAGCGAGCCCACTGCTCCAGTGGGCAACATACCTTGGGGACTCCTGGACAGCATGGGATCTCCGTGTGGAGAGAGGACAGAAACAGTGGCACAGGTGCATGCAGTCATGCGGTACTGCAACACGGGGAACGTAACTCCCGTCGCACACAGGACATCATAAAGGTACAGGGGGGTACAGGAGACAGAATGATGGCAGATGCACAGGAGGCCCATGCAGGAGCAGGAGAGCATGGCAAGCACAAGCCATGCACGGCCAGAATGTCAGGTTGTACCAACAATCAGGGGGAAGTTAAGCTACATAATACCTGCATGTGGTGGAGCGGGTACGAAACACCACCTATTACTGCTGCTGCAAGCAACACAAATTGAAATCCTGCCTGGGACGGGCAATAACACTGCTTGACAACGGAAAGCACTACTTCAAGAAGATGAACACTCACAACCATGCCCAGGATGTAACAGATGTACCCATGGCCCAGGCGCTGGAAGGAAAGGGCTCAGGGAACCATGGAGAGCCCAGCACAGCTCATGAAGAGTGAGAGCACCTCTCTGACACCGGAGGTGTGGCAACACCTGCCCAGTAAACGTGCGCTGCTCCAAAAGGTCAACAGGGCACGGAGGAGGATGTCACCCCCTGAGCCAGCAATGCTGGCAGAGCTCCAGACACCTGACAGCCTCAGTACTGTGAACGGTGAGGCTGTCTACCACAAGATGACCATCACAGAGAACCAGACAGTCCCGCTGTTTACAACACCAAGCAATGCAGATAACCTGGCCAACGCACCCTTCTGGGCGATGAACGGCACATTCAAGACTGTCCCCTGGCTCTTCATGCAACCCTACTCCATCCATGGACCGGTCAGGAAGGGTGACAACAGCCATATCCTGCCGCTGGCATACACCCTGATGACCTCAAAAAGCCCAGGAATGCTACACCACCATGTTTCAGGAGCTGCACCTGTATGCAAACAGCCTGTTCCACACCCTGGAGCCGCCAGTCATCATCACCAACTTCGAGCAGGTAGCCATCAATGCTTGCAGGCAAGAATTTCCATGCACCATCAATACAGGCTGCTGCCTTCACTTTGGGCAGATCATGTGGTGTAAGAACCAGAGCCTTGGCCTAGCCCCACATTATGGTACCGACTCAGAGTACAGCCTGAAGATCCATCAGCTAGTGGCACTCACCTGCCTGCCTACTAAGGAGATCCCTGTGGCATTCGTGCAGCTGAAACCCATGATGCCTGTGAACACTGGTGACCTCCTCACCTGGTTTGAGGAGAACTACGTGTTGGGGAGACCATGGCCACACGCCTGTGCCATGAAGACCACCAACAGATATGCATCCCTGTTCCCTCCACAAGCTGTGGTCCATCACTGACCTGATGGACAGGGGGATCCCACGCATACAAAAGTGTCGAGGCATGGCACTGCCACCTGTATGTACTGCTTGGTAAGACCCACATTGGGGTGCTCACAATGCTGCATGAGATCCACAAGGAGCTCCAGAGGATGGATGCAACGCAGGAGGGCATCCACCGGGGCCAGCCCAGGACACCACTGAAGAAGGCGTATGCTGCCCAGGAGGAGCGGCCCCAGAGATTTCTGTCGTATAGGGACACTGCCAAATCACTGGAATTCCTGTGTGCCATGGCCTACAACACTGCCCTGTGACAGGGTCTGTCAGGGGCAGAGTGCCTGCCCTTGCATCTGTGCTCAGCACACTGTCACATGCCATGCCATCCGTAGTTGACCATATGCAGCACACAGACGGAACCCACACTACACAGGCCAGCACAAGCACCCTGCACAGTGCCACATACAGTCCACAGCACACACTGCATTGGGCGGTATGCCCTGGCTATAGCCCGGCCATCTGCATGTGCCTACACACTGGTCCAGTCATGCTTGCCCAGTGGTGACATACACTGTGTCCTGCACTGTGCGCAGGGCTTCCTGAGTCTGCACACATCTGCCTTATGTCCTCCCCCCCCAGACATCCATGTTGTCCTGCACTGGTGTACAGGGGGTTCCTTGTTGCAAGACACTGCTGTCCTATGCCCCATCCCCCCCCATCTCCATCTTCAGGCTTCCACATTTCTTCCCACCACAGCGGCCAATGGCTTGGGGGTCCCATGCACCAGCCAACATGCATGTGCACTTTAGCAGGGGTCTGCATCTTCAGCTGCATAGAGTGTGTGGAACAACCTGCCACGGTACCGCTGGATCCCACTCACATACACCCTGATGACATCCAAAGCTCAGGAATGCTACACCACCATGTTTCAGGAGCTGCACCTGTATGCAAACAGCCTGTTCCACATCCTGGAGCCGCCAGTTATCATCACCAACTTCAAGCAGGTAGCCATCAATGCTTGCAGGCAGGAATTTCCATGCACCATCAATACAGGCTGCTGCCTTCACTTTGGGCAGATCATGTGGCGTAAGAACCAGAGCCTTGGCCTAGCCCCACATTATGGTACCGACTCAGAGTACAGCCTGAAGATCCATCAGCTAGTGGCACTCACCTGCCTGCCTACTAAGGAGATCCCTGTGGCATTCGTGCAGCTGAAGCCCATGATGCCTGTGAACACTGGTGACCTCCTCACCTGGTTTGAGGAGAACTACGTGTTGGGGAGACCATGGCCACACGCCTGTGCCATGAAGACCACCAACAGATATGCAACCCTGTTCCCTCCACAGCTGTGTTCCGTCACTGACCTGATGGACAGGGAGATCCCATGCATACAAAAGTGTCGAGGCATGGCACTGCCACCTGTATGTACTGCTTGGTAAGACCCACATTGGGGTGCTCACAATGCTGCATGAGATCCACAAGGAGCTCCAGAGGATGGATGCAACGCAGGAGGGCATCCACGGGGCCAGCCCAGGACACCACTGAAGAAGGCGTATGCTGCCCAGGAGGAGAGGATCCAGAGATTTCTGTCGTATAGGGACGCTGCCAAAATCACTGGAATTCCTGCATGCCATGGCCTACAACACTGCCCTGTGACAGGGTCTGGCAGGGGCAGAGTGCCTGCCCTTGCATCTGCGCTCGGCACACTGTCACATGCCATGCCACCCGTAGTTGACCATGTGCAGCACACAGACGGAACCCACACTACACAGGCCAGCACAAGCACCCTGCACAGTGCCACATACAGTCCACAGCACACACTGCATTGGGCGGTATGCCCTGGGTATAGCCCGGCCATCTACATGTGCCTACACACTGGTCCAGTCATGCTTGCCCAGTGGTGACATACACTGTGTCCTGCACTGGTGCGCAGGGCTTCCCTGGAGTCTGCACACATCTACCCTCTGTCCGGTCCCCCCCCAGACATCCATGTTGTCCTGCACTGGTGTACAGGGGGTTCCTTGTTGCAAGACACTGCTGTCCTATGCCCCATCCCCCCCCATCTCCATCTTCAGGCTTCCATTTCTTCCCACCACAGCGGCCAATGGCTTGGGGGTCCCATACCAGCCAACATGTCGCACTTGCTAGCAGGGTCTGCATCTTCAGCTGCATAGAGTGTGTGGAACAACCTGCCCGCAGTACCGCTGGATCCCACTCACATCTCTCCCAGGCATACCCTCCCGCACAGCATACCTGTTAATGTAACTGTCTGCAGACTTGTGCACTGTGCGGTGCAGCAGTGTGAGGCTGACTTTTTTGGGATGCTGTGCATCGGATGGGACACTGCACCCTCCAAATGCCCGCACCTCCTCACAACCAGGACCCTTCCTGCCTGTGCAGCATCCCGTCGTGCAATCCAGACAGTGGGCCTGTCAGGCAGCGGTCAGGCTGTTGGGATCTGGGCTGCTGCTACTCTCGTGTGCTAGTGCACTGGCATCTGCGTGTCGGGTTGCTGTGTTTCAGTAGTTTGTATGGATACCTTTTAAAATACTCCTTGGCTTTACTCCTTTCAAGTTTTCTGGTGACATCACTGCTTACTCGCGATCCCAAACTCTTTGCTCTTCCAACTCTAGACGGTTTCCTTTTGTAGCCAATTCCCTCTCAACCACAGTTAGAAAGATTCCATATAAGCATCTTATCTAGTCATCCACTGTACATACTGGTGGGAGTGACTTCAAGATGATCCTTCTGCTGTGCAGTGTCTTCCCCCTTCACTTCCACAAATAGGAGTTCCTCATCCCTTTCAAACAGCAATAATAGTTACTCTACTGGAATGTTGTAGCCTGTACATCAAAAACGAAAAGCAATACAAATGTTATTTATAACGAAAACTAGAGAAACAGAAACATAGAACTTGTCAGTAGAAAAGGACAGCATGGCCCACCCAATCAGCCAAGACTGTCACTGTTTTGTCTGTGTCTGCAGACCTTCACTGGTCTCCAGTCACCCTCCTTCCTCCCTCCCTGCATATTTACTAATATTCCCCTATGTCTATTCCTTACATGCTTAAAGCCCCCTACTGTTTTAGCCTTCACCCCTTCAGCTGGTAGTATATTTCAGATGTCTACCACTCCTTCAGTGAAGAAGTACTTTCTCACGTCCCTCTTAACTTCCTCCCCTCCAGCTTCTCTGCATGCCCTCTGATCCTGGTGCTCTTTCTCATTTGAAATAGACCCCCTTCTGCATCCTGTTCAACCATGTGAGGTACCTGTAGGTCTCTGTTATGTCACCTCTCTCTCCTCTCGAGTGTTCATGTTGAGATCCCTCAGTATCTCCATGTAGTGTTTTTGGGGCAACCACTGCAAAATTTTAATTGCCCTCCTCTGGACAGCGTTCAACATGCCTATGTCCTTTCTGAGGTGTGGCTTCCAGAACTGGACACAGTACTCTAGGTGAGGTCTTACCAGTGAGCATTACAGCGGCAACACCACCTCCCTCTGCCTGCTGGAGATACCTCTCACAATGCATCCCAACATCGCACTGGTCCTACCCACTGCTTTGTCACACTGGCCTGCCACTTTGAAGTTATTAGATGTAATATCACCAAGGAACAATTCCTGCTAAGTGACTGACAGTTCCTCTCCACCATCCTGTACTCAGTTTCTGGGTTAAATGCTGCAAAACACTCTTGTAAGAAAAAATGCATTGTACCCACTGTTGCTAGTAATTGTACATTTATGAATGATGATTCATAACAGAGAATCTGATGGCAGAAGAAGACCAAGGGTCCATCAAGTCTACCCATACTATACTACCTCGCCCTACCAACTTACTGCACTGGTGGGGTTTCTCCGTTTTCCTCAGCTCCCTCAACACTCAATCCCATATTGCCAACCCTAGGGACAGAGAATAACCATGCCCTGTCCCAGTCATGTTTAAATCCAATGAGGGTAGCTGCTCCTACTCCTGTAACCATAGTTTCACCACCCTTTTCATGAAGTAAAACATCCGCATGTCTCTCTTGAGCTTGCCCTCGCTATCCTCCAATTAGGACCCCAGTGGCTGCATCTCTATTCCTTACAGAGAGATCCTTGCTATTCACTATGTTTATACCCTCAGACATATTCATTTCTGTCATGTCCTTTATTTAAAATGAAGGGCTATGGACAGAACTGCCCATTTTCATAGGCAACTGTACATAAATACAATACAAACAAAACAGTAGAAATATGCAGCTTATGCAAAACAGTTACAGACAGACTTATTTAAATACAGGTTCCAGGATGCCAAGAGGCATCAAACGGGTCTTAAATTGGATTAAATTTACAAGCCTAGAAGTCCTACTGCATTTCTACTGCTCTGTTGTTTCACCCAGCAGTCTATACCAAACCATATCAGCAAACAAACTCTGTAATGTCAAAATGGGCAACCCAGCCTGTACCTATTCTGAACCTGTTATAATCTCTCCCTGTATATATCCACTCTCATTCTGTTGCCATACCACTGTATTGTTTTATATTCTGAACCTGTTGGATCTATGTAACCCTCCCAGGTCGCATCTGGAAACAAGCGGTCCCCACTCAGTATGCTTATCCGATAAATCTCTTAAATAAATAAATAAAGAAAGAAAGAAAGAAAGAAGGATTGTGCAAACTGTTTATAAAACATAACACCAATAATTTCCTTAGGCAGATAATTCCAGAAGCATTCTATCCTGTAATAAAAAGAAACCTAGCCTAAATGTGTCTTACACCATAGTAACTTCAATATCACTTTCAGATATAATCTTATAACAGTAGGATCTTGGTAATTCCTATTAACCAGTAAGCTCAGTTTATAAGGCACCCTCCCATAGCACACCTTACAGGCCCAACAATCCAACAAATATTCTATTTCTAGTGTCAAATTAGGGCAATTCGATGTTGAGTAGAGCGTGCATGCATGGCAGTCCATGAACAGATTAACTGCAACTCTGCACCCTCTATTCAGCAGCATCTCCATCCAATGAAATGCAATTTTTCCAGCAGAGGAACATACAACAAGCTCATATTCAATAAACGGAATTATATGGCTAAAAATCACCTGTTTTCAAGCTTCAGATGTGAGATTTGATCTATTCTGAGAGAGAACTCCAAATTTCATGTTTACCAATTTAACAAGAGCATTGCTATGCAATGTATAAGATAAACTGGACTCAAGTATGACACCAAGGTACTGATACGAATCAACTTATTCCAATAAAGGACCTCCCGCTGTCTTAATTTGCAATTACCAATATGGCCAGTTATTTCTCCTGCTGGAAAACTGTATAGGTTTGATTTTCTTTACATTCAAATAGAACTTCATGCTTTCAAATTATGTTTGGACCTTACCAAAACCATTTTATAATTTGTCACTAACGGTAACAATGTTCTTATCACTATAAAAACTAGTAGAGCATTCATCTGCATAACGCAGAATACGGGTTGGTTCAGCAGCTACAGGGAGGTCATTCAAAAACAGACTGAATGTAGGATTCCCCAGATAGATCACTGTGGTGCACTTAGTTTCACTGGAACAGCAGAAGAAAACTGACCATAAATCTTCACCGAGGGCCGGTGCTGGAAGCCCTCCCTACCGGACAAGCCAACGGCAAGGTAATCTCACCTGGGATTCTCGCAGCAGTCGCGACCGGAGGAGTGAAGCTGCTTGCCTCCTCTGATTTTGGCTTGGCGCCTTTTTCAAACGCTCCCGCGCCCCAACACACGCTGCAGTCTAGGGCTCAGGAGAGGACATTATTCATTTTTTCTGTGTGTTAGGCATTTTCTTTTTACCACTGAAACATAGCACTGTGAGGTCGAGGCAATTGTGTGTTTGTGGACTGTGCTCATTAGAAGGGGACTGCACTGGGATTGATAAAGCTTAATTTAAAAATATCCTTCCTGTTACCTGAATTTAATTCCTGGCATTTTAGACCTATCGCCCCCTCCCCCCTCCTGTTGCCTTTCACCGCTACTATTTAATTCACCCCTGTCTCTCCCTCTCTGCAGATTTCACCCCCTCCCCGAGGACTGAGGTCGCGAGGGCCGGTGCTGGAAGCCCTCCCTACCGGACAAGCCAACGGCAAGGTAATCTCACCTGGGATTCTCGCAGCAGTCGCGACCGGAGGAGTGAAGCTGCTTGCCTCCTCTGATTTTTGGCTTTGGCGCCTTTTCCAAACGGCTCCCTGCGCTCCCAACACACGCTGCAGTCTAGGGCTCAGGAGAGGACATTATTCATTTTTTTCTGTGTGTTAGGCATTTTTCTTTTTACCACTGAAACATAGCACTGTGAGGTCGAGGCAATTGTGTGTTTGTGGACTGTGCTCATTAGAAGGGGACTGCACTGGGATTGATAAAGCTTAATTTAAAAATATCCTTCCTGTTACCTGAATTTAATTCCTGGCATTTTAGACCTATCGCCCCCCCCCTCCTGTTGCCTTTCACGCTACTATTTAATTCACCCTGTCTCTCCTCTCTGCAGATTTCACCCCTCCCGAGGACTGAGGTCGCGGGGCCGGTGCTGGAAGCCCTCCCTACCGGACAAGCCAACGGCAGGTAATCTCACCTGGGATTCTCGCAGCAGTCGCGACCCGGAGGAGTGAAGCCTTGCCTCCTCTGATTTTTTGGCTTGCCTTTTCCAAGCGGCTCCCTGCGCTCCCAACACACGCTGCAGTCTAGGGCTCAGGAGGCCCGCCCGGCCTCTGCGTCGGCTCCCCACCGCCCCACCACCACCTTGGTCGGCTCTCAAATTTATAGGGAAGGTTAGTCAGGTGGCCGTGAACAAAAACCTATCAGCTCACTTTCCCAGCTGCAGGTTATATTAGGCTACCACTAGGGGCCACTGAAATATAACTTTCTCTATCAAAATTTATTATGCTGTCGCTCCTACTAGCTGCATTCCTGGTTTCCAGGATCCAACAATATGATCTGCTACCCTACTAGAGCACCAATGTCACATTACCTCAACATTTCCATTCTTAACCTATTTGCCAATAATGACTACAGACCCATTCTCAGCAACACCTTCCAAGCTAGTCAAGCGGGTCCCTTTGCCCTTACCCTCATGCTCTCTCTTAACCCCCTACACCCGACATCCTACTCACTGCACCCTTAGCACTACACCACCTCCCAAGACCACAACCCCAACACCTCGACTTAAACCTTAACCACCCCCACACCTCCATAGCCCTTCAAGCCTGTGCCTTTCACAGTCTACCAATCCCGACCTCCAGTGTTAAAGCCCCTCATCATACCAATCCCAACGACACTCCTCCAAGCACTGCAGGTTGGCCATCCTCCGGCACACCCTCCTGCTTTTATTGCTATCGGGCAATATCCACCCCAACCCAGGACCACCCAGCACAAAGGCCCCCTAACCACCCCAGGGCAGACTACTCCTGGCAACTCTAAATATATGCAGCCTACAAAAAAACTCACTCTTCTCCAAGGCTGGGTTGCCCAGCATACACCTGACATCATAGCCCTCTCGGAGACCTGGCTGTCAGAGAAAATACCAAATAAGGCAGTCTCCCTGCGTAATTATTCTCTCTTCAGGACCGATAGGGTCAGTAAGAGGGGTGGCGGCTGTGCATTTTTGTAAAATCCCCTCTCCAAGCCACTGAAGTTAACACCCCTGCACCCCAATATGGCGCCCAGACACTAATTGTCAAACTCAGCCTGGGCACCAAAACACTATACATCGCGTCAGCCTACATCCCCCCGAGAAACCAAAAACTCGCCTTTGATTCCATCCTCCAAACAATCTCTAACCTACCTAATACAAGTGAACTCATCCTAATGGGTGATTTCAATGTTAACTGGCTATCCCCCTCCTCGTCCAGCTTTAAGGATTCAGCTCTAGCGTATGACCTAACCCAGATAGTCACCTCTCCTACCAGAAGGGACAACAGAACTGGGGCCTCCACCCTTTTAGACCTTATCTTCACAAATAGGCCACGGAACCTCTCCCAAGCCTCGGTACTTCCAGATTCAATTAGTGACCACTCCCCAGTGACCAGTTGGTGGTCTGGCAAAATGACCCCTACCCCCCCGCTAATCCTCATGCAGAGACGGCTAAAAAGAGGAGGCCTACGTAAACTCATAGCCCATCTAGCTACTTGTGATTGGCTCCCAATTTACACCTCACAGTCGGTAGACTTTGCTCTCACTCACTTTATATCCACATTTAACAAGGCCTCGACATTTTGCCCCCTCACCAAACAAGTACTGAAAACCAGATCCACCCCTTGGTTCACACCATCACTACTTAACCTGCTCCAATGGCGGGACAACCTTGGCATAAGGCCATTGAATGCATAAACACACATGATAGAGTACTATACCGGAGCAGCCCTAATAAATGTACATGGGCGTCAGACAGGCAAGGCATCCTACTACCAGCAAACCCTTACCTCCGCATGGGGGAGACGGGAAGAATTCTGGAGCAACGTAAAGAACTAAATGGGAATTCACGCCCCTTCCCCTCCCTACTCTCTGTAACGGAGAAGATACACAAGACCCTCCGTAGTAGCTGAAGCCTTAACACCACCTCTCGGACCTCTCCAGTATCCTCCCCCTAATTTCTTCCACCCAGTCCCCCCTCCCGACACTCCCACTAACTCGGATTCACTACCATTCAGACTGAGAGTCATCTCCTGCCAGGAAGCAAAACATTACATTACCAATGCAATTTCCAATTCCCGGTACAGCAATGATTCACTCGATCTAAAGCTCATTCGGCTGACACTGGACGTTACAATTCCCCACCTCACTAAAATTCTCAATCTCTCTCTCTGCCTCGGTCAGTTCCCCTCAACCTGGAAGAATGCCTTAATCACTCCCATCTTGAAGAGTGGAGACCCACTTTACCAAGCAACTATAGACCTATCTCCATACTTCCTCCGCTCTCTAAAGCTGGAAAAAATAATATTAGCTGACCAGTTTACAGAACACCTCACTAGATACAACCTCCTTAGTCATGCTCAAGCACGGTTTCGGACAGGACATAGCACTGTGACCGCACTGACCGAGCTCACCTCATTCATCCACGGGCCTTGGACCAAGGAGCTGTTGCAGGTGCAATCTTCGTGGACCTCACCAGCGTTTGACACAGTCAGTCACGATCTGTTGCTTCATGTAATGCCACAGCTAAATGTGGTCACTGAGGCGACTGCCTGGTTCAGGACTACCTATCAGGCGGTCTCAACAAGTTGGGGTAAATACCACCATCTCCTCCATAAAGCAGTGTGCTCTGGGGTCCCTGAAGTCTATCCTGGCCCCTTCTCTTCTCCCTCTTTTAAACTCTCTTCCCATGGCATGCAGTGGAAACATGCTTCTCTATGCGGATGATGCGGTAATATTCTGGAAACACCCCAACCATGCACCTGCAGCAAGCCCTACAGGGTTTCTTTGGGGAGCTAGAATGTGGTTCGATGAACACCGCCTGATCATCAACTATAAAAAAACTAAATCCATGTTATTTGCACACCGACAAAACCCACACAGCCAATCGGCTCTACTAATTAACAACAAGCAAGGCACCCTCCTTGAACACGTCACTAACTTCAAATACCTGGGTATCACTTTAGATACCTCCCTCTCCTACCATAGACACGTCCAACTTCTTTCCACCGCTGTTAACACAAGAGTGGGAATCCTCTATCGGGTTAAACACTGTTTACCCCACAGGCCTTGCATCTAGCAGTCTCTGCCTCAATCCTCTCCCTAATCGATTATGGGATATCGATATATGGACGGCTGAACTCACGTTTCACGCAGCATCGACATCCGCCCTGAATAAAGCCTGCCGACTAGTCACCGCAGTGACCAGCTTACTCATACATGTGACCTATATGCCCTGACTGGCTGGCTAAACTTCCAACAAAGACTACACTACCACACCTGTATCCTGGCTAAAAAATACAACTTCAGACCGCCCACTTGGCCTTCTCCCAATAATCAGACCAGCCCCATCAGCGCAATACCCGACTTCGCCTCTAATCCTTCATTCTGGATCCCCACTGTAGGACATCAATGGGTCAAAGATCGTTTTGATTGCCGTGCTCCTCGTTGGCTTAATGCACTACCTCCTTGGCTCACTCAGTCACACAGCCTCCGTTTCAAAGCAGGCCTCAAAGCCCACCTAGCTGAATCCATTCCTGTGCCTGTGGCTAGCTATTCTTCTCCTAAGTAGGCTACCTTACCACACTAAATAAAAAAATAAAAAATCTGACACAGGGTCTCATGGACCCCAAGAATACGCCTTCCATTAAAAAACTGACACAGGGTCTCATGGATCCCACGAACACGCCTCCCCCCTAGTCTAACAAATGATACCCTTAATGTCCCTGCTACAGTCACTGCTGTATTAAGATAAAGCCTGGACTGCACTGTTCAGAACTGTCATGTGCATTATTTGAGTGTGTATGTTTCTCCTGTATACTGCCTTACTATGTATGTATCCTTGTACTCCGTCTCCCCTCCACCACTGTAACCGACGTGGAGCCTTTGCAAATGAGTCTGCGACTCAAAGGTTTGTAATTCGGAAAATATGCAATAAACAATAAACAATAAACAAACTTGATGAACCCTCCCTCCTAAGTAACTGCTGAACAAACCCACAAGGGAACTGGAAAAACTCATATTACTCAGTTTAGTCCATAGCAAATCTGGATCTTCATGGTGACCCTCCCATGCCACTCTAGACTGTCTATGCCCTTCATCAAGTACAACCTCTGTAACAGAGTACAGTACTCCAGATGAGGCCTCACCAAGGATATGTACAGGGGCAGTATCACCTCGCTTCTCCTATTATCAGAAACCCCTCCCTATACACCACAGCATCCTTGATGCTTTGATACATTCTTTGTTACAGTGACTAATTTGCTTTCACTGATGGTGACCTCTAGATCCCTCTCTTCTGTTGAAGGGGCCAGCCTTACCCATCTCATCCAGTATTCACTATGTGGGTTCCATTTTGCCAAGTACATTACCGTATACTTCTTGGCATTGAATTTTAGCTGCCAGGTTTCATACCATCTCTTCAGCTTCTCTATTTATCTGGAGCTGCTGAACCCCTTCTTTGTGATCTTCTCTTCCACAGAGCTTAGTGTCATCAGCAAAGAGGAAAAATTTTCCCAGATACCTTCCCCTATGTCACTGATGAACATACAGAAGAGGCTTGGTCCCACGACTGACCCCTGCAGCACCCAGATTGTGACCTCCCAGTACAACGACTTGGCCCTATTCACTACTACATGCTGTTGCCTCCCCATGTCAATTTCCTACCCATCTGACTAAACCTTGCTCTTGTAACCCCCCCTTTGGGGGCTTACCTTAATTGCCCCAGTTTCTGCCATCTCCCAATATGCCATCTGGTGTGCCTGTTTTCCCTTTATCTCGGCCACAGCCCAGAGTCTTTACTGGTGCCCTGAAGCCCCGTGTCAGTTTTCAGCCCAGTTCAGGCTTAGATTCTGACCCACAAGTCACTGGTGTTATTCTGAACTTGCCAGACTGCGACTGCACCTATGAGCCATTTGATTTACTGACCACCTATCTTGTGGTCAAGTGGGGAGTGTTTCAGCAGTCCCGGAGCCCCGGTGTGCCTAAATGGGGACCAGTGACCTCGAGGAGGCTGATAAAAAGCCTCAAGTAAGTTAAAAAAATTAAATGAATATTAATGAGATCCTTTTATGAATATTAATAAGTTGCTCTCTGCTGCCTAGGGGGGCAGTGTTTCAGCGGCAGCAACAGAGAAACTAATGCAAATAAATATAAAATAGTGTGATTACTTGAAAGGGCACAAGGAGGGCTACATTCCTGTGGGGGTACTATAAATAAAAGGGGCTTTCCTTGGCTGCATCAGAACTTTATTTGTGGAACAACATGAGGACTGCTATGAGACTGTATGGGAGCAGCCACCACGTTCCGACACTTTGACCCTCTAAAACAGCCAAGTAGATAAGTGGGCGCCCAAAGACTGTTGAAAGGAATTCTGGGGAAAGGTGTTGACTATTTCAGGTGCCAAGAGACATAGCAAATTTATAATTTAAGGGGGCTCAGAATGTTGACTGATGACAGAATTGGACCAATCAGAGGGTGGATTTCCCTGAAGAAGTCCCAGAGACTTTGGGGGAGTTATTTTTCAGTCTGGGTCAGTCTGCTCAAGGGGCTGGTTCAGTCTGTGCTGGCCTCTGAGTCAAGAGGGCTCAGTGCAGTGAGCAAAGGTATTTTAAGACCTTGCTTAGGACTTAATCCTAAGTCATTTGGTGAGATAAAGGGGAAGAAGTCCTGCCAATTCAAAGGAACGTTGCTGTTGTGACAAGCATTCCAGGCATCCTGCTGGAATCTGCTGCCTGGAAGAGATTTCTACTGCAGCTATTCTGCAACTGTTTTGGCACTTTGAGAAACACTGTGTTGCGAAGAGAGGGCCTTGCTGGAAACTGGGTGCAAGCCAGAGCAGAGGTGGGTGCTGTCTGAAACAGAAAGTCTGTCTGAGAACTGTGCCAGTCAGAAAAAAGGTGGAAGTTGTTCTGAACCCTGAAATATTGTAAAGAGAAAGTTGGGCAGGTATGCTATGCTCCAGGACCCAGTCGCTGTTCCTGTGTTTCCAGTGTGTGAAAAAATTGTTCTAGGGACGTGGATATGTTGTTCAATCCACACTTACTGGCAGGTTCCTTGCCACTTTAAATCTTGCTGGAAGGTCTTCAAGCTGGCTCCTCCCACCCACCCGAGTGGTAAAACCATCGGCTCCGCCCCATGACACCAGATCTTCCTTACCGCTTGGAAGCTCAGGTTCCCTCCTTAGCGCTCTGCGTTTTAGGCCTGGATCCGCACTCTTCAGTCAATATGAAACTTATTCCTAAATTCAAAAGACTTCGGTCTTCTCTTTCTCTCATGGCTGTGATGGACAAATTGACTCCCAGATTTCGTCGGTGCCCCTATGGGCAGAAGATGTCCTGGACCGACCCGCACTCCACGTGCGTTTATTGCCTTGAACTCGGCCATGACTCACAGACTTGTGAGTTGTGCAAATCTTTTCGGCTTTGGTCTTGGAGGACCGCGCTGCCAGACTGCTGTTTGGGTGGCCCAAGAAATGTTATCCTCCAGTCAAGTCGAAGGAGGCCTGTTGGGCGGTGTCCGTGGCTGCGGGCTCGACTGAACAGCTCAAACAGATGATCGCCCTCGAGGAGGAGGCGGCCCAGGCCGCATCATCATCATCCTCGGTCACGGCATTTATCCCGCTCTCCTTGGACTCCTCCTACACAGCTTCTTTTAAGGAGCTTTGCCAATCCCTCTCCACCAAAGGACAAGGGCCTTCAGGACATTCCTCTCAGTCCAAAAAGAAGGACTCCAATGGTAAGTCCCACCATCGACGTTCGTGGGAGCGGGAGAGGTCCCCTTCCCCGGATAGTCGACACCTGACTTTGGTCGAGGTTGCGGCTAAGGCCGCTGGCTTCACGGTGTCCCCGCCAGGTCAGTCGGCCAAGGCACCCGTCGACGCGGTCGAGATTTTTCTCGACCCGGATGGTCTATCGACTGGAGAAGCTGACAACCCTTCTTCACCGGTTCCTTCGGTGGAAACCGAGGACTTGCCTGTGCCTCCTGTGCCAGAGTCCCCGGTTAAGGTCCCTGAACCAAGGGAGGAGCAGGCTTCCCCTGCCCCCTCTCAGACCCACCCTCGGAATCCCCGAAGGTCTCGGTCTTGGACCTCTTCCAGGTCCAGCCGGTCCCACTGACATCGGCGGTCTTGGTACCATGGAAAGCGGCGCCGCCGCTCATCCTTGTTGTCCTCTTCGGAGGATAGGCTCCGGCGCAAACTGCGTCGGTGCTACAAGGATCTAATGTGGCAGCAGCTCTTATTGTCCGGGAACAAGCCGACTCCATCACCTTCTCCGGCCATTAAATGACTGTCACTGGAGCGGCTGAAACAACCCCTCGTAGTAGTCGAGGAGCCGAAGCCAGCACCGGTTGTTCAGCTGAAACCGGCTGCGCCACCCATTGTGGCGGAACCCCCGCCTCCACAACCTAAAACTGGGGCCCCAACCAAGGATTCTCAGTCAGGCCAGAGCTTGCCCCACTGGTTGTCGGTCACCCGCACTCCCGATTGACCTCGACAGGTGGAGAGTGGCTCAGGTGCTCAGCAGCTGTTCGCAGACTCCTCGGAGTCTGACGACGACTCCGCCTTATTCTCTAGGCCACTTAACCTGGAGTCCATTGGGGTCAGTCAGTGGATGAGAGCCCATCCTTGTTCCTTGGAATGCTTTGGCTCATCTCAGAGTCCACTGGGATGAAGCTTGAACCCATTGCAAAATGGGCCAAGTATCCCCTCACAGAGATACTGGACCAAGGGGATTCCCCCACGGAGGCCTTCCCGGTGGCCGAAGCCATTGTTGGCCCAGCCCTGGAGCTATGGCAGTGGCCAGCTTCTTGTCCAGCACCTTTGGCCGGGATGGCTCGGAAGTATGCTGTTCCCACCGGTTCACTCTCCGGTTTCTCGGAGCACCCCTCCGTGGAGGGGCTAGTGACCGACAGCGTTTTCCAGCTTTCCAGGAACGCTAGGGATGTGGACAAGCCACCCGATAAGGAGTCCAAGAAATGGGACTACTCTGGGCAGAAAGTCTATGCTGCTTCTTCCCCAGGCCTTTGTCAGGTCAGCTCGACCGTCCTGATGGCACACTTTTCACATGCCCTTTTGGGCTCACTGGATGAGGGGATTCCTCATCTCCCAGCTGACCTTCAAATGACGGTCAAGCAGGTGTGGGATCAGGGAAGGGCGGTGGCCAAACAGCAGCTCCAAACTTCCTTGGACATCGCTGACTCGCATGCCCAGTTAGTAGCGGCTGCAGTGGCCATGCGCTGCAGAGCTTGGCTGCGGATCTCCACCTTTACGGTGGATACCCAGCACAAGCTGGCAGACATTCCCTTCTTGGGTACTGACTTGTTCGGTCCCGGGGTGGAGGGTCATCTGCAATGGATCGAGAAGTCCAAACGCCACCTTAGACTCTGTCACGTCTGCCCAGAAGGACAAAGGCCGCCAGCAGCAGCGTAAACCCTTTCGTCCTTCAGCCTCTGCGGCACGTCCAGCCCAGCAACACCAGCATCAGGGCCAGCAGACTCGCACTTGGCACCCCAAAGCCAAGCCGGCTACTTCCTCCAGCAGGAAGCCGGGAGGGAAAGGTCCTGGCGACTCCTCGGCCAGCCCTTCCTCCAAGCCTGCCCAGTGACGGGTTGAGGGGTGTCGCCCCAACCTCATCACTCCTCCCCGGGTTCCCCCCATGGGGGGATGGCTCCGCCACTTCCTTTCCGCCTGGTCCGGTATCACCACAGACCACTGGGTGTTGGAAGTGGTAAGAAAGGGTCTGCCTCTGGAATTTGAGCAGTCCCCACCCTATCGAGCCGTCGCCCCACGGGGGGCTACGGGTTCTGCAGCCTCTCTGTTGGCTCGTCAAGCCGACATTGCCCTGCTCCTCCAGAAGCAGGTGATCAGGGAGGTGGCGGATCCTCCACCAGATCCAGGGTTTGTGTCCAGGTACTTCCTGGTCCCAAAACGGATGGGGGGCTGGCGCCCCATTCTAGACCTACATGACCTGAACAAGTTCCTAAGGTCTCGTACCTTCAGGATGGTCACTCGGACTCAGATCATTCCATCCTTGGAACGAGGCGTGTGGTTCTGTTCTCTGGACCTCCAGGACGCGTTCTTTCACGTCCCAATCTGTCTGTCTCACCAGCGATTCCTCCGCTTCAGGGCAGAGGGATCCCTTTATGAGTTCCGGGCCATGCCCTTCGGCCTCTCTCCAGCTCCCAGGGTCTTCACCAAATGCACAGTAGTGGTGACAGCATTCCTGCAGCGCCAAAGGGTCTGGGTGTACCCTTACCTGGACGACTGGCAGATTGCAGCCCCCTCCAAGCTGGAGGTGGAGTGGTCCAGGGATCTGGCCCTCCAGGTCTGCTCTCAGATTGGCCTCCTCATGAACGAGGCCAAATTGGAACTTGTGCCAACGCAGGTGATTCAGTTCATCGGGGCACAGCTCGACTCTCTTCAAGCCAGAGCACGGCTCCTGGCGGACAGGGCCAAGGTCCTTTCCTCCTTTGCCCAATCATTTCTGGTTGGGCAATATCGCCCTGCCCGGGACTTCCTGCGCCTCCTGGGCCTCATGGCGGCCTGCACCAGCGTGGTCCATTGGGCCCGCTGACACATGCGTCCCCTGCAATGGGGGCTGGCCTGCCAATGGTCACAGCGCTCTGGTCCTCTAGACCAGCCAGTGACAGTGACCCAAGAGATGTGGAACGGCCTCCAGCGGTGGCTCGTTCCAGCTCATCTGCAGGAGGGTATCCTGTTTGTCTGCCCAGAGCCAACGGTCACTCTGATGACCGACACCTCTCTGATGGGTTGGGGAGCCCATCTGGGGGAGCTCAGAACACACAGCCTCTGATCCCCTCAAGCCTCGATGCCACATCCAACCTGCTGGAGCCCGGCGGTCCGACTAGCCCTCACCGCCTTCGCCGTTTATGCGGGGTCAAGTGGTCCAAGTCCAGACGGACAACACCACGACTATGTACTACCTAAACCGCCAGGGCGGGACGTGCTCCTTGCCTCTGTGCAAGGAGGCTCTCCACACTTGGTCTCTTGTGAGCAGACTGGAGGTGGATCTCTTAGCCATCCATGTGGCAGGAGCCTCCAACACTCTGGCCGATGCCCTAAGCCGGATAGGTGCTGCATCTCATGAGTGGTCTCTCCTACCAGAGGTAGTACCAGATCTGTTCTCCCACTGGGGCACTCTTCAGATGGACCCGTTTGCCTCCAGGGAGAATGCGAAGCTGAGGCTGTTCCATGCCCGCCCCCCTCAGCAGGGCTCACTGCAGGGGGATGCCTTCTCGCGGCCGTGGACCCCGGGCCTCTTCTATGCCTTCCCTCCATTTCCCTTGATCCACAAGGTGCTTCTCAAGGTGAAGAGGGACAAGGTGCAGGTGATTCTGGTAGCCCCAGACTGGCCCCATCAGTTCTGGTATCCAGATCTCCTCAGCCTCAGCTCCAGGCTCCCGAGGTGGCTTCCAGCCCACCCGGACCTGATCTCAGTCAACAAGGGAAAGGTACTCCACCCGGACCTTCAATTCCTGCACTTGACGGCCTGGTTCCTGAGTGGCTAGAGTTCCAGGCCTTGGGTCTTTCCGACGACGTCTTCAACGTTGTTGAGGCATCCCGTAAGGAGTTGACCAGAAAATGCTATGCCTTCAAATGGAAGAGATTCTCCATTTGGTGTCAGGATAAGGGGTTGGACCCTTCCTCCTGTTCTTTGGCTAGCATACTGGACTACCTGTGGTCCCTTTCTCAGCTAGGGCTTCGGTCGACGACCCTTAAGGTGCACATGGCAGCCATCACTGCTTACCGGGCGCGGGTCGGAAAGCAGTCGGTGGTGCAGGAGAAGGTGGTCGGGCGCTTTTTCAAAGGTCTTGATCACATATCCCTCCAGTCGAGAACCTCCACCTCCATGGGATCTACTGTGGGTATTGGCTAAGCTCATGGGCAAGCCATTCGAACCAATGCACAGGTGTGACATCTCTCACCTGTCGTGGAAGACACCGCCTTCTTGGTGGCTATCCGTCAGCCAGAAGGATGGGAGAGCTCCAGGTGCTTTCCATCGAGTCTCCTTATCTGGTCTTCCACAGGGACAAGGTTGTCCTGCGCCCCCACCCGAAATTCCTTCCGAAGGTGGTGTTGGAGTTTCACCTTAACCAGGTGTTGACTCTGCCGGTGTTCTACCCCAATCACACCTCGGAGGCCGAATATAGGCTCCATACTTTGGACCCTAGAAGAGCGTTCTCTTATTACAAGGAGCAGATGGCTGAAGTTCGGGGAGAGGTTTGCCAGCTGTTTGTCACCTACGCTGAAACCGCACCTGGCAGACCTGCAGCCAAGCGGACTACAGGCAGGTGGGTCACCTCCTGCATAGATCTCTGCTATAGGTTGGTGGACATGGAGCCTCCCAAAGGGATAAGAGCTCATTCTACCTGCCGTACCGCTACTCCGGTGGCTGCTTCCAGGGACATCCCTACCCAGGAAATCTGCAGGGCTGCTACCTGGAAGTCAGCACACACCTTCATTACCCACTACCACATCGACCTTGAGTCACGCTGGGATGCTGGTTTTGGGACCTCAGTCCTTATTTCCCAAGTAGGGAGTGCGCGTCTTGCCTTCCTCCTCCCGGAGAACTGCTAGGAGTCTGCCAGTAAGTGTGGATTGAACAACATATCCACGTGCCTAGAAATACAGGTTACTCACCTGTAACAGGAGTTCTAGGAGTGGTATATGTTGTTCATCCACACAACCCACCCGACCTCCTCGGCTTCGACGTGCAACCTGGCTTCCAGTGGGCTAGATCTGGAGTCATGGGGCGGAGCCAAGAGTTTAACTACCCGGGTGGGAGGAGCCAGCTTGAAGACCTTCTGGCAAGATTTAAAGCGGCAAGGAACCTGCCAGTAAGTGTGGATGAACAACATATACCACTCCTAGAACTCCTGTTACAGGTGAGTAACCTGTATTTATTGTGGACTGTAAGACTGGCTGCCAAACAGCACTGGCAAGTGAGAGATCTGTCAAAATATCCAGTTGCATCCCGAAGCTGTTTGCTGTCAAGAAAAGAGGAAAACCAGAGGTCCTCAGCTGCATCCTGAGCCAGATGAGGAAACTGCTAACCCCTGCCAAGTGGGGTCGGCTGGCTGCAGGGGATCATGGGTTTATTCCTGAGTGCTAGCGCATTCTGACCTGTGAAGGAGCTGGGCCATGGGGCCACTCCTAGGGCTGGGTCCTCTGTAGTCGGTGGGCCCTGCATATGTGAGTAAAAAATATTTCAGCACTCCAATATTCAAAAAATTCAGAGATTTTTATTGCAAACAATAATTTATTGCAGTACTTACAAAATGTAAGAAAAAGTGTTAGCGCAAAATAGCATAATCCTTGCTTCACTTCCCTTACACCAGCCTCAGTGCTTCGGGGTTATGCCACCCCTTCCTCAGGAAGCATGACCAAACCTTCTTACTAGGAGATACATATATGTATGTGTATATATATATATATATATATATATATGTGTATGTATGTAACAAGTGCAGATGCAAACAATTCAAAAAATAACATTCATCCAACCTTGTGCCTTACCCACAAGTTGGCAGATTGTAGAGTACTCCAGCTCTCATTAGTGGTGATGACATCAATTAATTAAAAGGGGAATTCCCTATATATTATGTTCATACACCACTGCTGAGGTGCTTTGTAACCCACTAACTCTTCGGATAATGCTAAAATAACAAATTCATATTTATAAAAGGAAACACCACACAAATAATTAACAAATGAACATATAACAACAACATTAGTGAAATACAATAAACACTAAAATGACAACACTATTTAGTTACCCATCATAAAATAAAAGTGTTGTGCCACAATCTAAAAAAACAACATTTAAATGCTTTTTTTATTTTTATAGTTGTATCACAGAGTACATTTTTAATATAATCTGTATCATATAAGAAATACCCTAAAAACAGAAAATATAAGTTCTTTCCTTTTTCTTCATATTAACTCATACAGTATAAGCAAAGGACTAGTGCCCCGATTTCAAGATCCAAGTTTTCCTATCTTATTTTCATATTTCACTTGTGAATAAATGGTTGCCAGTTCATCATGTCATTGAATCCAATGGGCTTCAAACTTTTTAGGTTAAAAATCCACATTGATTCAGCCTATCTAGTTCCAACAATCTATTTGCCCCTCTATGTGTAAACGGAATGTGGTGGATTCCCATGTATGATATTTTATGTCCACCTACGTCTCCTTGCTCTGATAAATGCTTTGCTATTGGATGAAGTAGGTCCCTCTTCCGTAAAGCCCTGTAGTCTTTTCTTTAATGTACACAATGTTTGACCAACATATAACTCGCCACAGGAGCACCACAGGGCATATACCACAAACTTTGTGGAGCATGTTATAAATTCATTTATTCTGACAGTGCTTGCAGGGGTAGAAACCAGAAGGTTTTTCCCCCATCCAAGTCTTTTGCTTTTTATCCTCAAATTCACTATGCACAAAAAGATTGTGTAGGTTCTTAGCTTTGCGAAATGACACCAGAGGACCAATCTCAAGAGACTTTTTTCAGATCTCCGTCTGTTCCCAAAATATGCCAGTGTTTATTGACAATCCTTTTCAAATCCATAGAACCAGGACCATACTCACTTTCCTTTGCCTATACTGTAATAAATCTCTCCTGCACACCCCTTCAACTTTCTTTAGTGCATCTTTCACGGTGTTTTCTTTATAACCCCATTCCCTCAGCCTAGTAAAAATCCTGTCTTTAGCATCCAAAAAATCTGCAGGATCTGAACAATTTCTTTTTAAACAAATCAATTGGTCAAATGGGAGAGCATCAATATTGTGTTTTGGATGGGAACTTGAGGCATGAAGAACACTGTTCACAGATATTTGTTTTCTATGTACCTGTGTTTTTACTATCTTTCCAGCCTCACCTTTCAATTTCGGATCTAAATAATCAATCTCACTTTGCCCGTACTTCATTGTGAATTGTAAACCCACAGTATTCTCATTTAGATATTTTTTTTTATTTTATTTATTTATTAAATTCTCGGATTACAAATACCTTTGAGCAGAAACTGCTCGTTTACAAAGGTTCCACGTCAAAGGATGAGGGTCAATATACATACAGAGGTAGTAAAAGAATGCACAATAAACAACAAAAACAACTAAAAGAAAAATTAAAGATACTCAGTTATAATATACTTTGAGATAATATTCATATAACGAGTAGCTTGAGTAGGCAGCAGCTGCGGTAACAATAAAGATAGAGGGCACCATAGGCAGTTAGTATTGCAGGCGTGCGACGGGAGAGGAAGTTGGCAGGCTAATGGGCCACTGTCCGATGGTGGTGGAAATGTCTTGTACCAGTGGAGATCTGAAGCAGGAAAGGAGTCACAAGGAAGGCCCGGTGCCAGAGGGAATGAGACTGGGAAAGAGGCGGGCTGTGAGACATGAGTGAGCTGGAGGTGTTTAGAGATCTCTGTTCAGAAAAGCAGTCACATTAGTGGTAGAGGTGGAGTAAAGTTTGAGATTCCTTTTGAAGGGTCCAAGTGTAGTAGAGAAAATAGCTTCTTTATTGAGAATTGAACCATTGAGCGGCACTATAGATAAAGGACCGCTGACCCATTGAGGTACGACATCTAGGAACCTGAAAGGTTAGAGATTGGGCACCACGTGTTTGTTGAGTGCCACTGTAGGTAGTAAAGAGTGAGCTAACACCAGGTGGCATGAGACCGAGGAGAATCTTTTTGGTAAGTAAGCAGGTCTGGTATTGTATTCTGCTGAGTAGGGGTAGAAAAGTGTAAAAAAGAAAAAAGTTCCCCCTCAGTGCCATTCCAAATAAAAAGTAAATCATCAATAAAATCTTCTATATTTAACAATATGGCTAAAAAAGGGATTACTCTGTGGGCTCTGAACCACACCAGCCTCCCACCAACCCAAAAACAAATTGGTGTAGGTCAGTGCAATTGCAGAGCCCATTGCTGTGCCTCATATTTGCTGAAAAAAGCCATTAAACAGAAAGAAATTTGTATACAATATTAAATCCAGTTCCAATAAAATAAATTCCAACGGATATTTGTACTGTGAGTTAATCAAAATCTGTTTCACTGCATTCGTCCCTAAAACATGTTCAATATATGTATCAAGACTAGTGACATCTATTGTGACCCACATATACATTTTCATCCATATAAATCCAGACAATTCAATCAATAAAGCTGTTGAATCATGAAGGTGGAACTCTAACCTATTAACTTCCTGTTTCAGGAAGCTATCCAAATAGATGGCCAAGGGTTCCATTAATGAGCCACAGCCCGATACTATAGGATGCCCAGGGGAGGTTTACATTATCCTTATGGATCTTAGGGATATGTTAGAACACAGGGACAATAGGGTGATGACAGTTTAAAAAATCAAAATCATCCCCATTTATCCAGCCTTCAGCAAGCAATGTCATCAGGAATTCCCGCAGCTGTTCCCTATATTCTTTCAGGGGGTTATGTTGTAATAGTCTATAGGTGGATATGTCTGAGAACTGGCGCAAAGCTTCTATTATGTATTCATTTGAATTCATTGCCACTATATTGCCTCCTTTATCTGAGGGCTTAATGATGATTTCTTTCATGTTTTTTTCAATTCTTGCAAGGCCCTGCATATGTGCTCTGCAATATAGAAACATAGAATTTGATGGCAGATAAGAACTGCTTGGCCCACCCAGTCTGCCCATTTCCCTATCTAATGGATAAGCTGCAGATCCTAGTTAATCAATAGCCTACTTCCTCCTACCCCCACCCCCTAGAATTTCCTTATGTCTGTCCCATGCATTCTTGAACTCCTCCACTGTTTTTGACTCCACAACCTCCTCAGGAAGGCCGTTCCATGCATCCACAACCCTCATGTGAAAAAATACTTCCTCACATTACCTATGATCCATCCCCCTTCTATCTTTAAATTGTGCCCCCTTGTTCTTGTACACCTCTTTCTGAAAGATGCTACCCTTTTGGACTTTGTTGATTCCCTTGAGGTACTTGAAAGTTTCTATCATGCCCCCCCGTCCCTCCTTTCCTTGAGGGTATACATATTAAGCTCCTTAAGTCTCTCTTCATGTGTCTTCTGGTGCAGACCCTGCATCATTTTAGTTGCCCTACTCTGGACTGCCTCCATCCTGTCTATGTCTGTGCGGATATTGGGTCTCCAGAACTGCCGCCAGTACTCCAGATGGGGTCTCACCAGCTGTCTGTACAGAGTGATAACTTCCTGTTTTCTGGTGATGCCTCTCCTAAGCATCACAATATCCCCCAGCCCTCCTTACTGCCCTCTCACATTGCTTGCCCACCTTTAGGTCATCTGATATGACTACCCCAGGTCCCTTTCCATTTTTGTTGTTGTTAGTATCTCACCCCCATTGTGTACTCTTCCCTGGGTTTTTGTTTCCCAGGTGCATTACTTTGCACTTCTTAGCACTGAATCTAAGCTGCCATACATTTGACCATTCCTCCAACCTTGCCAAGTCCCTTCTCACCCTTTCTACCCCACCTTGTGTATCAACTCTGTTGCAGATCTTTTTATCGTCTGCAAAGAGACCTACTTTTTCCTTCCAGTCCCTCTGCAATGTCACTTACAAAGACATTGAAGAGGATTGGTCCTAGAACTGAACCCTGCAGTTCAGTTCTAGGACCACTAGTAACCCCTCTATCTTCAGAGTGGACTCCACTTACTATTACCCTCTGTGTCCCATTCTCCAGCCAATTTTCTACCCAGGCTGCCATCTTGGGACCCACTCCAAGGCTGGCTAACTTGTATATTATAGGCTGAAGGGGACAAGCTGTGAGACCTGCAATCAAGGTGACAAGGGGCCAGACCTTCATTCAAGCTGAAGATTCAAGCTGCAGCACTCTTTCCCTCCACGTCTTCCAAGTTTGTCCAGCCTTTGGTTCCAAGGTTTGGCTGTTCCATTAGAGATTGATCTAAAGAACCTTGAATAACAGCAGGAATTGCCCTGCATTTGCGGGATGTATAAAGTTTAGTTCAAGTTGTGCCCCATGGTGTGGTAAAAAGTGAAAGCATCAAAGAAAAAAGAAAAGCTAAGTTTAATTTAAAGCAAGGGCCCCAATGCTAGCCAACCCATGACATCGAGCAGGCCTGCGATTAGAAACCTGGGTACCCAGTCAGGACAGTGGGACAGACACTGATACCAGTGGGAGTGGTCTGGCCTACAGACTCTCATGTTGTTTATTGTTCTTAATCCTTTGCTAGCCACTTTTTCTCCACAGCTATCCCTTACCCAGATACCCGACCCTAGCCCTTCCCCATAATAGAATGCCAGCAGAGTAGGCCTAACAGTCTTTCGTGTCTGCTCATTTGGTCAGCTCCCAACCTGGGAGCTGACCTTGCTGTCCCCCCCCACACCCCCGGGATTCTCCATTCCCAGTCCAAGATATTCCCCTTGTATTGGACTTTGCCAGCACAACCCTACCACTATACCTGTCCCAACCCCTCTTGAACCCCTCCACAGTCTCTGCCTCCACTAGTCCCTTGGGCAGCACATTCCATGGTTCCACCACCCTTTCAGTGAAGTAGCACCTCCTCGTTTCCCCCCTGAGCATCTTGTTGTTGGAAGTTGCTGTGTGAAGGGTGTTTGTGGGTCTCAACTGTAAAGTGAACGTAGTATGTGGTATTGGGGGTACTGTATGCAAAGTAAAGTGTTTTATTGCAAGTTTAGGTGTGGGATCACTAAGTGGGGCTGTGGGTAGGTAGGTACAACTTTCCAGAGGGTTGTGCTAATGTAACATTTAACCCACTTAAGGAAGTCTCTGGGTAGAGGCACCATGTTAATATAGTGTTATAATTAGAATAGAGCACCTGATCATAGCCAGATCTGAACCCAAACCCCTCAACCTGCATACAGGTAGGAAGGCAGGGGTAGCAACCCATTGGCCCAGGCACCAGGGCTACATCTTTGGAGGCACCACTGGGATTACTACCCCTTAGTGGCCAAATCACAAAATTTTAGTTGGGCCTCACATGGAAATTGGCACCACAATGGAGCAAGTCACTGACCCTAGTGCTGAAATCTCTGCTATTAAAATGTCTGTGCAATATTTGCTTGATTGGTATAAGGCAGAGGAGGTTGACCCTCAAAAGGCCCCACGGTTCGACAAATCCAGTACTTTGATATCTGGGTTACAAGTTTTGTCAGGCAGACAATCATTTTTGCAGCAGCAGGTTGTTCCATGGACAGCCAACTCAATGCTGCCAAGGTCGGTAGTATTTTTTTTTTTTTCTTTGCAACGCAGAGCAGGTCCTGTCCTGACCACTAGGTGTCACCCAGCATGCTGCATCAGCTCTGCTTCTTCATCCTGGTCCAGCTGGTGGTCACATGATGGCAAGAACACATTGAGACAGCATCATGTGGGATCTGGAGGACAGATGCTGTTTACACCATGAGCCTGCATTGGAGTGAGCATGGTAGCCAGCAGCATGTAATGAAGGACCCTCCATCACATAACCACTAGCACTACATCTTCAGCTGGACTGACAGTTGAGTCAGCCTATGGGAACTCGGAGACTGCCTGTCAATTCTTGCAATTGACCATGGTGGGGTTGGGAGGTGGAAGAAGGACAGACGCTGGTGCTTGTGAAGAAGGACCACTGCGCTCTTCAGCTTGGCAGTGGACAGTTGTTACTTTCAATGTGGGTGAGTGATCTTTGGGCTGGGGTACTGTTAGGATGCTAAGAAAGTGTCAGCAAACAGAAAAAAACGGGAAAAAAAGAGAAAGTAGAAAGGGGGAAAAAGCATTTTCCTAAGTAGAAAGGATTGAAGTCGGGGGTGGTCCGAGATTGTGGGGATTGGGAACAAAAATGCAACTGGAAAGGACTGAAGTCGGGGGAGTCGGAGATCATGGGATTGAGACCAATACACAGCAAACAGCAAATCTTAAACCCCCCAAAGCATTCAGAATTAGTTAAAAATAAGAGAGAAAAAAAATGAAAAAAAAGAAACCTGAAGTCAAGTGTGGGGGAAGGGAAGAGACAAAGGCGGATGTACATGCCAGAACTGGTTGGTGTATAACAAATTCTGTAGCATAAGGATTTTACAATACAAAGGGAAAAAACTGAAGTAGGTAGAGAAGGGGGTGAGATCGTGGGGTAGCAAATATACCAGGGTCAACCTAACTGGTGTGTACTGCAGAAGAAGAAAAACATACTAAAGGGAAAAAAACTAAGGTGCTGCAGTTGGGGGGGGTGAGGAGGTTGGATAACTATATAAACTTTGTTGTGCCTTTAGGTCATGGAGCTAGCCTAGTTGTGCCTTGCCGGCGCCACTAATAAAGCCAACAACAAGAAAGGAGTGAATGACTGAGTGAGGCGGTGTGTGTCTTGTTGCCCACCACAGGGAAAAGTAAAGGGAGGAAAGTTAAAGAAAAAAGACCTTACTGACCACTGTCTGACCAGGGAAAAGGAATAGTCACATTGCACTGTTGGGCCAAGATTTATGTAGTAGCTGTGCATACACATTTGCACAAGAGTGGCAAGTGAGCAAGGAAGAAAATAAAAAGGCAAAAGCTGCCTAAGAATTGGAAATAAAACATTTAAAAAAGGGAGGGTGACCTCCTGGACCTGATGGATCAGTAGTGGGACTGGTGGAGTGTGGCAGCAAGGGAAATGTCTGCTTGAGGATGGGGCACTGGAACTTATTGGGATGGGATAAACTGCAGTGTTAAATTAAAAAAAAAGGTTAAACAAAGCAAAATAAATAAAAATAGAAAAAAAAAGTAAGCATAGCAACACTGTCCTCCATCTTGTAGAACAAATCTACACTTGCTACTCACTCCTTCAATTACACACTCGAGCAGACTTGATAGACCATATGGCCTTTATCTGCTGGCAGTTTCGTACGTTTGTAATATCCCCATCTCATTCCGCTGCCTTCATTCCTCCTTTCTGCCTGCCTGGCTGCCTTCCCTTGTTTACAGAGTCAGGACTTTCAAGAGAAAACAGTAAGCTATTAAACTAAGCAATATACAGGGCCCCTGGTGTTCTGCGGCAGAATTTTCTGATTTCTGCGGCAGGGCTCCTTGACTTCTGCGGCAGCATTTTCTGATTTCTGCGACATGATTTATTCATTTCTCTGGCAGAATGCCGTCTGTCATTGGCTAACTATGATGTGATGTCATCGATGACATCATATGCTGAGCATAGAGGAGGGGCTTCAGGATAAACAAGGTGGAAAAGAAAGCCTGACACTATGGAAAAACAGTATATTTATATGAAAATTCACCAAAAACAATGAATTCTACGGCACTATATACTGTATATTCTGCGGCATGATGCAAATTCTGTGGCAAATTCCGCAACCGCAGAACTGCAAAATTCAAGGGACCGTGGCAATATATAAGCATTATCACTAGTGTCTGCCTGTTCCCACTGACCTGCCTCCATTCCAGTCTACTAGTACTACCACCCAGTGAAAAACACACACCACAGTGATTGCTAAACTAAATTTCGTTAGCATAGAAAAATCCAGGATGGAAATGAGAAAGGAAAAGTGTGGCCCACTGGGAATTGAACCTCAGACCCCTGGTATGCTGTTCCAATGCTCTATCCATTAAGCTATAGGCTCACATGATCAGCTGGCCTCAAATCTTTCTTTAAATCCACATATTCCTTTCTCAAGTGTGTTGCATAATCCTGCAACATAGGAACATATCAGAAATATGAACAGACCACTTCTCTCAGTGCAGTTTAGTCCCTGCAAGGCATATTTTTAAATCAGGAATGGACATGAAAAAGGAAAAGTGTGGCCCACTGGGAATTGAACCTCAGATCCCTTGTATGCTGCTCCATTAGCATACCGTCTACCATTAGCATAGGAAAAAAACATTATTTTACTGGTTTTTCTGATGTTCTACATCTACATACTATTAACAGTACACCCCCCACACTATGTACTTTGTTTTTATACAAGTTTTTTTTTTTGTTTAATTTACACTGAAATGTACTGGACTACCACTTGAAACTCAGGGACTACCATTTTTGGCAAGGCCAATTGTCCTGGATTAGCATCCCATTTTGAAATGTGTTGATCCCTGAAAGGCTCTAATGTTACTGGATGTTCCCCTGGGCTCTAACACAGCTATACTTGAGGGAGCCTTAGGTAAAGTCAAATGCCTTGGTAAAGCTGTGGTAGAGGCCCGCCATACTGACCGGACTACACAAAGTTTAATAGTCCTAGTTGAATGTAGCCTCCCAATAGATGGCTCTAGAGTGCCACTGGAGGTCGTGTTTGATGAGTCCAGGGTAGTGGGGAGGGCCGTACATATGTACAGTGTGATGCCCAGGTTTGAGGAGTCCACCAAAACTGAAGGGCTTAAAGATAAGTTCACCAAATTGCTATAGACAGGGGGCCAAACCCTCAAGGACTTAAAGTAGCTGTTTGAAACCCGTCCAGGTACTCCTCCCCCGGCTCCTGCATCTGCAGCTGCACCTTCACCTGCTCCTGCATCTGTGCCTGTCCCAGTACCTGTACCTGCCCCAGAACTGGCACCTGTGCCTACTCCTGTAACCATGCCTACACCAGCCCCTGTGCTTGTTTATGTGCCCTCAATCAGTCATGACTCTCACTGCAAGCTGCAAATGTTTTCGGACTCTGAGGACAAAAAACAAAACACTTGGGGGAAATCATCCAAGGACCCGCTTCAGATGTTTTTAGTTCATTGATGGCCACTAACCCAAATGACAGTGTGCAGGAGCATTTGACCACTCTAGAGTACGTATTTGGGAGAACTGATACTGCTGAAGACTTGATGTGGAAGTTTAAAGCTGTTAGGCAAGGAAAAGGAGAGCACTTATCTGCTTACTTAACCAGATTAGAGATGGGTGCATGGTTGAGTGTGGGTTGGAGCGATGAGTGTCATGAAAAATTAGAAAAAAATGGGGCTGAATTTTCTAAGTTCTTTAACAATACTATATTGCAATTCACAAACAGTGCATCTAAGCCCTATCTTTAACGCCACCTACAAAACCACACATTAATTATATAAAGTAGCAAAGAGGCTACAGTGCTTTAGATAGGCTTACAATGCTGTCAGTGGCAGCAGTGGTCTTTAGATCATATTTGTTTAATTTGCAAGCTACCGTATATAGATTATATAGTTAAGGCTTATTGTGTATGGAATTTGGAGCCTAACAAAATCTTGTTGTAGGACCGATCAAAGGTCAGAAAAGTTTGTGTACTATTGTTCTGACATTACATCGATAGTACAACAACTTTTCAGCCTTGTCCTGCCATCCAATTGGCTCACTTGACACTGCTCTTATGGGAAAAGTAATAAAAACATAGAGGTGCAATTTAGCAAGTACCGAGCCATTAGCCAACATAGTTTAGACACTGAAGTCACAAAAATATTTTATTTTTTTATTTATTTTTTAGTCATTTTAAAATTATATAGTATAGCCACAGGCAGTTGTAACTGCCACACAGGAGTTCTCTGGTCCGACACAGTTGCAGTCACTTAGAGAAGCTGGAGTGAGCAGGAACAGCACCAGAAAACACCAACAGTAACTACCATACAAAAAAAAAAAAAGATTCAATGGGTAACCATATACTATATAAAACAGTGGATGGGTGACCAACAACCAAGGCTGTGTTTCCAATACTGGGAGTTGCTAACATCATAGAGGCCTTTTGTGCTTCGCTCTTGAGGTCTGTGTAATGTCATCAACTCCCTCGATGGAAATGCAGCTTTGTTGTGGATGGTCACCCATCCACTATTTGATATTTATTTGGAAGAGGTTCACTATTCAATATGTTGTGGAACTATATATAAACATATAATACTACCCCCATTATATGCAATTATGTACAATTACCTGCAAAGTAAACAAATAGCATCTGAAGACCACCATTAACCATGATCATAATAAGTCTATCTATAGCACTACAACTCCTTTCCCATGTGGTTTTATGGGTGGGGCTGTATCAGGAAGTAAGACTGTACTTGCACTAAGTTAAACAGTGCAAGAAAGGTGGCAATCATGTATGCTGAGAGTAGTCTTGCACGTACTGTACAGTGATCCTTCGATTATCCACCAAATGTTTGCACAAAATTATATATTTTCCATTGCCCCTAATTATCTCACACCCGTGATTATCCACCCAGCTTTGCTTGTATGAAAATGGGTTGACAGTCAAGAGTGCACTGTAGATTATCAGACTGAAATCAAACATAATGTGACCCCTGGGCAAAAGGGAGAGGAGAGAATTGTGTGCACTGTCACTAGTATGATTTAAGAACTGAAAGAGGGGAACAAAAGGGTAGGAATTGGATTTGTGTTTTTATTTATTTATGACTTTGGTAACTAGGTGAGTCGCTGATCTCAGGGGATGTTTTCAGGCATGACACAGGTCACCGTACAGTGGCACAGAGTTACAAACTGCAATGCATAAGACTGTCGACAGTTGGACAATAAAACACGATTTCATATAATGTACAGTTTATAATAAACAGGTAACAATGGAACACTAGAATACAGGGTAACTTAAGGGCAGAGTTCCACAAAGGCACAAGGTTTGTAATACATAGATCTAACAAGCTTATACCTGTACTAGTAGAAAAACAAAATGTATAAATATTTTCATGCTATATACAGCAGTATGGACTGACCAGGGAAGCAATGGCACCCAGAGGTTACCATGAGCCACTCTTTGAGGCGAGATCTGAAGTGTCTGTGGGTGTTGGTGGAGCAGAGCTCGGCAGATAGTTTAATCACATTGGGGCAGTTACTGATAGGGCTCTACCATCTATATTTGTTTTAACCCTGGGAATATACAGAGAGGGGATACTGTAAGAGTGTATGTGATGATGAACTGTATGAACCGAGAGGATGGTTGCAAGGGGGACCCCTAGCCAGTCCGAATGGCGGAGTCAACCAAGCTGCCAAGGAAGAGGGAGAAGTGACCTTACAGTGGGAGCCATCATAGCATATTGTAGAGGACACAGTGGTGAGTTCAAGTTTATTATTACAGGAATTACTCCATTGAGCAAGCTCATTCACAAGGAGGTCCTGGAGATTTCAAACAGTACAATGACGTACATGATCTTATACAAAACAGATTTGGATAGCATGAGTAAACAGCAATGGCAATGATAAGGTACAGCTTGGATTGTTGCAAATAACTGATACATTACATTCGAAAAACGAATGCACTAATGTGCATGTAGGTATTTGACACTAAGGTATTTAAAGGAGTAGAAAATGAGGCTGGCAGGGTGAAACAACATGCACTGTTGTAGGCAGAAGAGAGCTTGGACATCAGGATTGAGGATGTCCTAGCATAGATGGGGGAGCAGTAATCCAGAATTGGTAGATTACCCTGGGCAATGGCCAGTCTGGCTTCTGGGGTGAGGTATTGCCGAAATCTGTAGGCTGTGCCTAACCTTTGGTGGAATCTTAGAACCGGAGAGTTGCTGTGGTCTACGAAAGAGAGGGAAGGGTTGAGTAGGACACCAAGGTATTTAAAGGAGCCAACTTCTTCCAGGGCTTGGCCATCTGGGGAGATGATACTGAGAGCAGGGAGAGTAAGATTTGGTTAGAAATGGCTTGGATCTGAACAGCATTGATTTAATTTTCTTAGCATTAACCAGGAGGAGGTTTTCTGCAAACCAGTAGTGGGCTGCTGCATAATTATGAGTAAGAACAGAGGAGATGAGGGCGATATGTTGCCCATATCTCTAGACATACTAACTGTATCCTGACATGGGATACGGTTTGCATATAAATGGTTTCCCAAGGTGCCTTACAGTCTGTGACACGGTCCATTTGTGGCAAAGGGGCATGGTCACGGTGAGAGGAAGCCCCAGATTTCTCTTGAGCCTTGGGCCTCAGATTACCTTAAGCTGGCCTTGGTGCCAATCCAGACAGGACCCCACTAGGGTGAGAGATAGACTGCTGGCAGAAAATCACCTGAGGCAAAGTGTGTTCAGTGGAGCCCCGGCCCAGTCTCGAACACAACTCATTTGTGGCAAGGTCATTTGTTCCAGCTCCTGCAATTCCTGCAAATACCCCACCAGACTGGTCAGAGTTGGTAGGCCCGATCCATGGAGACTACCATGCACATCAAAGGAATTCCTGTTAAAGCAGTACTAGACAGTGGGTCTCAAGTCACAATAATTTTCAAGGACTGGTATGATCAGAATTTATCTAACCACTCACTGCAACCACTCAATGTGGACTAAGTGAAACATCATACCCTTATCTAGACCCTTATCTGAACAACTTGGAGACCTGTAGGAGGGCAGTGGCAAAAGCAAATAGGATGCTGGGATGCATCGCTAGGGGGATTATCTCCAGAAGGGCAGAAGCGATCCTTCCTCTGTATAACTACTTGGTTAGGCCACACCTCGAGTATTGTGTGCTGTTTTGGAGACCACACTTAAAGAAGCTCATTGCACTCCTGGAGTGGGTCCACAGGAGGGCAACCAAAATGATCTGGGGCTTGGGGGAGAGAACCTACGAGGAGAGGCTTGAGGAGCTCAACATGTACACCCTGGAGGAGATAAGGGACGGGGGACATGATAGAGGTATTCAAGTACATAAAGGGGGCCCAGTTGGGGTGCTCCAAAGGAAGAAGGTGAAGGCAACGAGAGGACATGGGTGTAAGCTGGAAGAGGCAGACTCATACGGGAGAGGAGGAGGAGGAGGTGTTATTTCACTGAGAGGGTGGTGGAACCATGGAATGCACTGCCCAAGGGGCTGGTGAAGACAGAGACTGTGGAGGGGTTTAATAGGGGATAGGACAGGTACAGGGAGAGGGTGAAGCTGATGAGGTCCGATACATGGGGAACTTCTGGGACTGGGGACAATGTAACCCAAGGGGAAGGAGGGACAGTGAAATCAGCCCCCAGTATGGGTGCTGACACTCGATCAGACACAAAAGACTATTACGCATCCTCTGCTGGCATTTTAGTATGTAGTATGCAAGTATCTCGGTTACCTTAAAGTCTGGTGGTCTTTTCTTTACTCTGTGGTAGGTGTGGGAGATTCTGTAGAGACTTTAGCATTAGTCTGCCCTGCCTCTGGATTGCATGACAGTATCCCTGTGTTAACTGGTACTAATGCACATATGTTCAGCCACCTTGCCCAGCCATGTCAGGAGAGATAGCAAAAGAGTACTGGAAAAGCCCTGCATGTTCACACAGTGATACAGAAAGCTTATGAGTCACAGATGCATCCCACAGAAGATGCCCAAGATTAGCCTGTGGGTATTGTATGGAAGAAGGATTCATCTGCTATTATTCTCTTTCCCAATGGTCAGTGCAGGTTGCTGGAGAAGTACGGTTACATTAAGATGTGACCAACAAAATATATATGTTGGATGCACCAGACGAGGGAAGATCGCCTGAAGGACTTCTGGTTAAACCAAGTGTTCTTTCTGTCTGTGTTCACGCCTATGCTAGAAGAGTGGTGGTCCAAATTCAAAATGTTACAGACCAAGATATCCAAGGTAAACCAAGGTTGCACCTTTGGTGAAGGTCTATTGCGGTGACACCGCTCTTTTGCCATCCAAGTGCCGGAACGGGAAAGAAGGTGAAGTATCACCAGAAATGTTTGATTTATTTTCGAGAGTCCCCATCCCGAATAGCTGGAAAGACAGAATCAGCCAGAAGTTGGCTCGGCGAACCAAGGTGTTCTCCCTCAAAGAATGGGATGTAGGCTGTGTTACGGGTGCTGAACACCACATACGACTGCATGATGAGAGACCCTTTAGGGAGAGGTCTAGACGCCTAGCTCCTGTTGACATCGATGATGTGAGGAGTCATCAGCAAGAAATGTTAGCAGCTGGCATAATACAGGAATCGAGGAGCCCATATGCCTCTCTGATCGCTGTGGTGTGGAAAAAGAACAGCTCCGTGTGTGGACTACAGAATCCTTAATAAAAGAACTGTACCTGATTAATATATCATGCCCCATATACAGAATGCATTAGACTGCTTAAAAGGAAGTTGTTTTCGGTTCTTGATCTCTGTAGTGGGTATTAGCAGATCCCTATGGCCCCAAAAGACAGGGAGAAAACAGCGTTCTTCTGTCCGTTAGGCTTCTACAAATTTCTGGCATACCTGTGACCTTTCAGAGACTTATGGAGTGAGCTATGGGTGACATGAACCTCCTTAAGTGTCTGGTATACGTCAACAATGTCATCATCTTTGGAAAAACTCCTGAAGAACATGAGGCTCTCCTGTTTAAAGGGCTTGACAGACTTGAGGAGTTTGGCCTGAAACTATCAATAGACAAATATAAATTTTTCCAAAGCTTGGTGAAGTATGTACGCCACATCATGTCTTCAGAGGGTATACAAACAGACCCCAGCAAAGTGGAAGCATTAAGCAGCTTGCCAAAGCACAATAACTTGAAAGAACTTCAAAGCTTTCCTGGATTCTGTGGCTATTATTGGCGTTTTGTTAGAGACTACAACAAGGTAGTATGCCCACTGCTAAATTTAACTCAAGGGTACCCACCTACTCACAGAAAGTTCAAAAAAGGTTCTGACAAAGAGACTGTGAAGACATATTTCAGACCCCACAAGCCCTATGGTCAGAGATGGACTTCAGATTGTGACACAGCTTTTCACAAAATCATTTATCAACTGACTCCTGTAGTTGCTTATTCTGATCCATCCAAACCTTACTACATACTGATGCCAGCCTAAGTGGCCTAGGGGCCGTGCTTTACCAAGAGTACACAGAGGGACTACACCCAGCAGCTTTTGCTAGTAGGAGTCTGACACCATCAGAGAAAAATTACCCAGTGCATAAATTAGAGTTCTCACTCTCAAGTGGGCAACAGTTGACCAGTTTCACTAATATCTGTATGGCGCAAAGATCCTAGACAACAACCCACTGACGTATGTCCAAACATCTGCCAAGCTAGCTGCCACCAGACACAAATGACTTTCCACTTTATCGAGATATGATTATGCAGTGGAGTACCGACCAGGCCTAAATCACATCAGTGCTGATGCTGTCTCATGCAGGCCTGCCTCCCTACAGCAGACATTTCCAAATTGCAGTCAAGTGACCCCAAAATTGCTTTACTACTATGAGAAGGGCCTAAACTCAAGCTACATGAGCAGTTATTGTATAGAGAGAGATGACTTGACAGCCAAGGGGAGATGGTCAAAAAGCAACTAGTATTGCTGACTAAGTTCAAAAATGTGCTGAAGGCTTTTCATGACAACATGGGACATTTAGGCAGTGAAAGGACTTTACATCTAGCCCGTTCATGCTTCTACTGGCCTAAGATGGGTATAGATATTGAACTTCGAGAGCAGACTCATTAAAGAGCTATTGTCCATCTGGGATATGAGAAAATCTTGAACTACCCCCTTTCATCCACAAGGAGCACCACAACCGGAGAGGTTTAATCGAACCTTACTCAATATGCTTGGCACATTGCACCCTAAAGATAAGTTCAGGTGGAGTCAACAAATAAGTGCCTTTGTACATACTTATAATTGTACAAAGAATGATGCTACTGTTTTTTCACCATACCACCTCATGTTCAGTAGAGAAGCTCATCTCCCGGTTGATGTATTTTTTGGAGTGTCTCCTGATGGGGTTAAATCAGAGGACTACCATCAGTACATAAAAAGTTAAAAGTCCAGCTAAATCACGAATACCAGCTTGCAAACACTATGGCAGCAAAGAAAAACCAGGTCAACAAAACTTGCCATGACAAGCATGTAAAGGCACAAGAACTCCAACCAGGTGACCGGGTACTAATGAGGAACTTTGGACTTCAAGGAAACAACAAAGTAACTGACCGCTGGAGCAATAGCCTATATATTGTAGTCAGTAAACTAAATGACCTGCCTGTCTACAAAGTGCATCCAGAAGGGGACCCTCATACTGTCAAAACCATTCACAGAAATCATCTTTTACCTATTGAGCCAAGAGGTTTGGACACAGTGCCACAAGCTGCAGCCCCAACAGGCCCTGTCACCAGATCTGCTACTTGTAACAAACAACTAAATGTGTGTGTAACCCCCATGGCCACTTCTTTAACTAATGTGCGCACCCCCCATTAAATATCTGGAAACACTGGTACTCATATACTGGCATACCATTTACTTTACTAAAAGGTCGATACCACCCTTGGCATTAGGATGTATACCTGGCTCATTTTCAAGAGGAAGAGATGGGTGGGGGTGTCACACCTGGACAGCTGGTTCTGATCACTGTATAATTTTTCGTTGTAAATGTAAAAAATTAATGTATGATGGATTGTGGAAAAAAGAAATGCTGGCTGCTGAAACTGACACTTCAAACCTCCCAGGGATAAGTTCAAAGGACAGGACTTTGTTAAACTGCAGATATCTGGGGTGCAATTATCTTGTCAATTTGCTTTGATCCCAGGAAATAAAATTAGCCATTCAGGATGTCCTCAGGGAAATCCTTTGATCTGCACTAAATGTCCTGAGAAAAGGGACACTGGCCAATGTTATGAATAACCTCCCAGGAAACTAGCTCATTTCATCAAAGAGACCGTTGATGTGTAGATAACCAAGGCCCAGACTGAATTAAGGAGTCAAATACACTTTTGCTTTGAATACAGTGACTTATATCAAACAGACTTTTGATGTGTGTTTGAAGCAAAGAACAGACTGGTTTCGACTAGTTACATAGAGAGGAGATTTATTATGTCATCTCTTCATTTTTTAAATACCTTAGTAGGCCACCTTGGTGTTATAAAATATAGATTTTGTTACACCAAGGCGGAGTTTGGTGACCTCAGCGAGAAGACCAGCTAAGGACAGTTTTTAACTGCTGAGAAAATCTTGACAGAACACACTTTCATATTCCTGACTGAGAGCAGAAGAACATCAAAGCGCTGAAAGATTAAGAAGTAAGGACCTTAGGCAAGACTAGTCTGAGTGTTATTATTTGTAGAAATCTGCACTTTTAAACCTGTTTGTTTTAAGACTGTATGTGTTGGGATATTTTGTTCTGTAATATTTTCTGTTGTCCTATTTTAAAGTAAAGATATATATTTTAAAACGGAAACTGCCTGGAATGCCTTGACATTTCTCTTTATTTAAGTGAAGATTTTGAAGGTTATAGTTAACACTTTGTATGAACTTATTGTATACCAAACTGGGAAACGGATAGCGTTCTCTAAGGTCTTGCATAGAGTTCTAAGGGTTCATTTTGTAAACCTGGTTAGGTGCCCGTAGGCAAAGATATCTAGCTCCCTGAAGACAGAATTATCTGAGCCTGATAATTGGGTACTCTAACAAGAGGTTATCAGTTTGAATCCCTCCAGAACCTGAGACTAAGGTGACTCGAACCCACAAAACAGTCAAGAGGGTTACCTTGTACTGTTCACTGTCCACAAATCATACGCTTAGAGGGTGGCACTTTGGGAGTAGAGGACTGACCGTTTGAATGAATTTGTGATGGATTGGTTGGCAGTGGTGGCATAAAAAGTTTGGTGATATAAGCTTCATTGTTCAGTGTGTCAGCTTGAGACCGTTCAGCTCACTTGAAAAAAAGAAATGCAATGTTTTATTTCAAAAGGAAACAGAACTATATCCCTTGGCTTACAGTCAAAGTTCCTACCTATTTTATTTTTTTTCTAAAGTGCCAGTCAGATTAGCGTAGTCAGGGAAGAAGATAGCTTCTGACTACAGTAGGCACACTGTAGATCACTTGAAACAGTTGTGCGAGGACAGAGGAGTCCTGTTTGAGGTGACAGCCAGAAAGCAGAACCTCACAGAGGCCTTGATGGTAGCAGATACCCAGAGCAGGGAGTCACAGACTGTGAATGAAAGGGACCAGGCCTCGAGTGTGGCAGGACTAGCAGCCAGTGAGGGGTCCCGAGCCGATGAGGCGGACAGCAGGGCCACTGTCAGTGAAGGGCCACAGCAGCAGGGGAAGGTCACAAGTATCCTGAATCCAGAGGTACTCAGGCTGGAAATTGAGTTGCGCAGGATGGAACTGGAGGCAGAGCGACAACAGAGGGAGGCAGACCATGAGGAGCGTGAGCGCCAGCGAGCTGCAGAGGAGAAGAGAGAGTGAGAACGCAGAGGGGCAGAGGAGAAGAGAGAGGAGCGCTAGTGGCAACATGAACTGGAGAAGCTACTACTCTGACCAGCGGCACCAGAGCAGGTAAGTAGTTTGGGTTTAACTGGGACTGCAGTACTGGGTTACAAACTGAACTCCAAATTAATAGCAGAGTTTAAGGAAGGGGAGGACATGGATGCCTTTTTAAATTCTTTTGAAAAAGTCTGTATTCAGGCTAAAATTCCTAGAGAGTCCTGGAGCTTCCAGCTATCCCCGCTACTTGCCGGGAAAGCTCGGGATGCATTGGGTCAAATGAACAATGACGACAGTGATGATTACAGCAAGTTAAAAGCTGCACTGTTAAAAAAGTTTGAATTAACTGCTGAATAATACAGAGCTAAATCCCATAAGCTCAGGAGAAGCCCTGATATGAGCTATGAGGAGCTAGCCATGAAACAACATCAGTTTTTAAAACGTTGGTGGGAAGGAATTGAGGCACTCTCTGTTGATAAAATTGAAAATGTGATTTTATTAGAACAATTTTATTGGGCATGCCCAGCAGAGCTAAAAACCTGGCTAGAGGACAGAGATCCAAAAACAGTGCAAGAGGCTGCTGAACACTTGGACCGCTATGTCAAGAGCAGACCTGCTCTGAGAGTGAATGGGGCGAGTGTGGCAGTGCAGAAAGGGAAAAGTGCACCTTCAGGGCAGCTAAAACCCTCACTGTCTCCACCGAAACCAGTTAGCCCCAGGTTTCAACGAAAAGATTTATCTGAAGTAAGAAATGCATGTTGGCTGTGTAAGGAAACTGGGCATATTGCCAGACAATGCCCCAAAAAGGCGAGCCATAATACACAACAGGGGGGCTAGAAAAGAAGTGGGTTGTTTGTGTGTCCCTGAGAGCATGCCAGTGAACATGAGGGAACACATGCATCCAGTCATAGTAAATGGTGTATAGACGCAGGAGTTAAGGGACACAGGGGCATCCCTGACATTGGTAAGGGGGGGGGATCTGGTTCAGCCTGGTCAGCGTATACTCAATAAATACGTAACTGTACAAGGGTTTACTGGTGAAGAGAAAACATTGCCACTCGCTATTGTTCTCCTGGACTGGGGTGAAACAGGGGGAACAGTGCAACAGGTGGCTGTAGCCAACACATTAGCAGTGGATGTGATCCTGGGTAACAATCTCCAGCAGGAGGTGGTATGTGCAGTTACCCGTAACCAAGTGGCAAGGGAAAACAGTAGTTCCCTGAACCCACAGAAACCAGTGTGGAAACCACTGAGAGGCTGGTTCCCCAGCCTGTGTCTCCAGATGGGGAGATTGATGAAAAGGTGGTAGAAATTTCCCCGGTAGCAAGTAACCACACAGCTACAGAGGGTTACTCCGAAGAGGGAGGAGTGACCCCTTGTCCGAGGGTTGGGATTGACAGTGATCCTGAGGGCCCTGACACTAGTGCTAGGGACCCTAGTTTAGCGACTGAAGGGGACCTGTCCCATGCCTTGGGACTGTGTGAGGGGTTTGCAGCTGCTCAGAGGAGTGACCCTAGTTTAGAGAAGCTGAGGACTGGGGCAGACTCAGAGGGCACACAGGGAGGTGACAGCAGACATAAGGTTTATTGGGAAAATGGACTTATGTATACACAGGCAGTACAGACAGAGGGAGGGATGTTAGGCAGGCAGCTCGTCGTTCCCCATTGATATCGTGAGCAGTTGCTCAAGGTTGCCCATGATATTCCCTTGTCTGGTCATCTGGGAATCGCGTGCACAACACAGCGGTTGGCTCAGAATTTCTACTGGCCTAACTTCACCCAGCAGGTGAAGTAGAATTGCAGGTCTTGTCACCGGTGCCAAGAAATAGGGAAGGCGGGCAAGAAAATCCAAGCTGCCCTGATCCCCTTGCCTATAGTGGAGGAGCCATTCCAGAGGGTGGGAATGGATATTGTGGGGCCTTTAAATACCCCCAGCTCCTCAGGGAAGAGATTCATCCTGACTGTGGTGGATTATGCCACCCGGTACCCAGAGGAAGTCGCCCTGTCCTCTCTGAGGACAAAGTGGCAGATGCCTTACTTGGGATTTTCTCCTGTGTTGGGTTTCCGCAGCAGGTAATCACCGATCGAGAGAGTTCCTTCACGTCGGACCTAATGAAATGTTTATGGAAGAAGTGTGGGGTGGTGCAGAGATGCGCAACACCGTATCACCCACAAGCCAATGGACTTGTGGAACGATTCAATAGTACCCTAAAATCAGTGCTCCAGGTGTTTGCTGAACAGCATGGGAGGGACTGGGAGAAATACCTTCCCCACCTGTTGTTTGCATACAGGGAGGTGCCCCTGTCGGACTCTTGTATGGACACCAGGTACGTGGGCCCTTAGACTTGATCCGGGAGGACTGGGAAGGCAAGCACGCCATCCAGGGAACTCCCATTGTGGATTATGTCCTTAGGTTTAGGGAGAGGCTGAAGGAGAATATGGGGACAGCCCAGAGCAACCTGGCAGCTGCCTAACAGAAACAAAATGTATGGTACGACCGCAGAGCCAGAGCTCGCTTGTACAAGGAGGGTCAAGAAGTCATGGTCCTTATTCCGGTCCAGAAAGACAAGCTGCAAGCTGAGTGGGCAGGACTGCACAAAGTGATTAGGAAGGCAAATGACGTGAACTACATTGTGGAGTTACCTGACCGTAGACAGACAGACAGAAAGGATGTACCATGTCAACATGATGAAACCATATGCAAATAGGGCTGACTTGGGTTTGCAGTGAGTAGTCGTGGGAAGGGGATGGACGAAGGAGACCCCCTTCTGGACTTGCTGGAAGAGAGTAAGCAGGAGTACTCTGTGGAGGCAGTAAAATTGTCTCCCCAGCTGACCCCAGGCCAGATCCAGAAAGTAAGGGAGGTTTTAGCAGATTTTACCCCCTTGTTTAGTGCCAAACCTGGACTAACCCCTTAGCGACACATGATGTGTGGAGACAGGTACACAGGCGCCCATATGGCGGACAGCATATCGGGTGTCAGAGGCTGTCCAAAAGGACATTAAGAGGGAAGTGGAGGAGATGCTGGATTAAGGGGTAATCCAGAGATCCCACAGTCCCTGGGCCTCACCCTTAGTCCTTGTACCCAAGCCAGATGGCTCGACTCGTTTCTGTGTAGACTATCATGGACTGAATGCAGTCACAAAGACAGATGCCCACCCGAAGCCCTGGATGGATGAACTCCTGGATAAGTTGGGAGGGGCGACCTACCTTACGACCACTGACCTGACAAAGGGGTGCTGGCAGGTCGAGTTGTCGGACAGAGCTAGGGAGAGGTCATCCTTCATCACTCCGACGGGCTTATTTGAGTTCAAAGTAATGCCTTTCGGAATAAAGAACGCCCTGGCCACTTTCCAAAGGTTGGTGAACCAGGTGTAAAATGGTGCTGAGGAGTACGCCGTGGCGTACCTGGATGACACTGCCATCTTTAGTACCAGCTGGGAGGAACACCTTTCACACCTTAGGGAAGTGCTGGACAGGATACAGAGGGCCGGGCTCAGTGTCAAAGCCAAGAAGTGCCTGGTGGTCATGGGAGAGGTGGCATACCTCAGGCATGTGGTAGGGCAGGGACAGCTCCGTCCTAACCAAATGAAGATAGAGGTAATCCAGGCATGGCCCAGACCAGAAACTCAGACGCAGGTCAGGAGTTTTCTTGGGACAGCAGGGTACTATAGAAAATCTGTACCCAATTACAGTGCCCTGGCTGCTCCCCTATTTGACCTGACAAAGAAAAGGATGACCAAGAAGATTACCTGGGGCCCAGCCTGTGAGGAAGCCTTTTCCAAACTAAAGGAGGCACTGTGCAGTGCTCCTGTTTTGACAAGTCCTGACTATAGTAAAACCTTTATAGTTCAGACTGACACCTCAGACGTGGGTATTGTGGCAGTACTGAGCCAGACATCCAGTGAAGGAAGGGACCACCCCATAGCCTAACTGAGTAAAAAGTTACTTCACAGGGAGCAGCCATACTCCACAGTGGAAAAGGAGTGTATTGCCATAGTGTAGGCCCTAAAGAAATTGGAGCCATACTTGTATGGGCAGCATTTTGTGGTGCAGACTGATCACAACCCCCTAGTTTGGCTGACGCAGATGGGGAAAAACAATGGTCGATTACTAAGATGGAGTCTTGTTTTGCAAGGATATGATATGACCATTCTACATAGGGCCAGAGCGACCAATGAGAACTCAGATGGGTTGTCCAGGGTGTATGAGGAGTGAACTGATTTGGAAAGCTCATCCCATGCAGGGGACAGACCCCCCAAATTCCATCTAGGTGGGGAGGAATTGTCACACCTGGACAGCTGGTTCTGATCCCTGTATAATTTTTGGTTGTAAATGTAAAAAATTAACATATGATGGACTGTGGAAAAAGGAAATTCTGGCTGCTGAAACTGACACTTCAAACCCACCCCCCAGGGATAAGTTCAAAGGACAGGACATTGTTAAACTGCAGATATCTGGGGTGCAATTATCTTGTCAATTTGCTTTGATCCCAGGAAATAAAATTAGCCATTCAGGACATCCTCAGGGAAGTCCTTTGATCTGCATTAGATGTCCTGAGAAAAGGGACACTGGCCAGTGTTATGAATAACCTCCCAGGAAACCAGCTCATTTCATCAAAGAGACCTTTGATGTGTAGATAACCAAGGCCCAGATGGAATTAAGGAGTCAAATACACTTTTGCTTTGAATACAGTGACTTATATCAAAGAGACTTTTGATGTGTGTGTAAAGCAAAGCACAGACTGGTTTCGACTAGTTACACAGAGTTGAGATTTATTATGACATCTCTTAATTTTTTAAATACCTTAGTAGGCCATCTTGGTGTTATAAAATATAGATTTTGTTACACCAAGGCGGAGTTTGGTGACCTCAGCGAGAAGACCAGCTCAGGACAGTTTTTAACTGCTGTCAAAATCTTGACAGAACACACTTTCATATTTCTGACTGAAAGCGGAAGAACGTCAAAGCGCTGAAAGATTAAGAAGTAAGGACCTTAGGCAAGACTAGTCTGAGTGTTATTATTTGTAGAAATCTGCACTTTTAAACCTGTTTGTTTTAAGACTGTATGTGTTGGGATATTTTGTTCTGTAATATTTTCTGTTGTCCTATTTTAAAGTAAAGATATATATTTTAAAATGGAAACTGCCTGGAGTGCCTTGACATTTCTCTTTTTATTTAAGTGAAGCTTTTGAAGGTTATAGTTAACACTGTGTATGAACTTATTGTATACCAAACTGGGAAACGGATAGAGTTCTCTAAGGTCTTGCCCAGAGTTCTAAGAGTTTATTTTGTAGACCTGGTTAGGTGCCCGAAGGCAAAGATATCTGGCCCCCCAAAGACAGAATTATCTGAGCCTGATAATTGGGTACGCTAACAAGAGGTTATCAGTTTGAATCCCTCCAGAACTTGGGACTAAAGTGACTCAAACCCACAAAACAGACAAGAGGGTTACCTTGTACTGTTCACTGCCCACAAATCATATGCTCAGAGGTTGGCACTTTGGGAGTAGAGGGATGACCGGTTGAGCGAATTTGTGACGGGGGGTACAGAGACAAACAGCCTAAATCCTGTGTAAATAACATGACCCAGGTCCTGGGTGGAGGCTGCTAGGCATATGTTTGATCTAACCAGCTGAGGGGGGCCCCAGTAAATCCACAAAACCAGAAGCAATAAATTGGAACGTCCATAACAGTGACTGGGGTTGTGCAGTATGGCTTTATTCAAAGATGGCAAGTAAAGCTGTAGTAGATCCCCAAGGGTTAGTTCAGGGTGGACAGGTACAAATTCCAAGAACTCTCCTTGCATTGCGTGCAGTACAGTTCAACACAGAAACATCTTCTTTCCAAATTCCCAAAAGTGCATCTGTGTACACTAGACCGCGCACATGAACATCTCTCTTCCCATGAATGTTATTTACTGAAATCTAAGCCATTCACTCGGAACTCTTTTCGGACATAGGTGCAATTATGTGAAAACTCAGCCTCACTCCTTAACCTGCAGTTTGGCCACTCGCTCAGGTAAAAATACTGGTCACCTTTACAAACCAGGAAGCCCTGCCTTGTAAATGCTTAGATGGCATTCCTCCCACCCTTGGCCCCAACCGACAGACTCTGACATTCTTCAGGGTTACACCACTGCAACCCCCAATCCCCACTGAAATGCTACAGGTCCCATACTTTACTTGTCACAACACTGGGGTGACACAGAGAAAATAAACTGCATTCACTGGGGTCCACAGTTTAACTTACTTCATTCACACTGGTGAGACTAGGGGCACTGACAGGTGTGATCCAGCCTTATCTATGGGCACATGCACCCCAGACTATCCACTCCCCTAAGAACATTTGTGTAGATCTAGTCTCCCTCTCAGTACTCACATAAACTTGTTCCATTCACTGGGCATGGAACAACCAAAAGAAACAGGAAAGGCTCTTTTATGGATAGCCGGTCCTCGCAGTCTATTTCAGGTCCTATACCAAGGCAGCTGAAAACACCTCAGAACATTCAGGGGAGTGCCCCTTGAGTCGACAGAGAACAAGCAGATTCTTCCACTTCACATGGAAGTACAAATCAGGAACAGCTGCTGTAGTCTTTGTCTCCACCACTTCCAACTGGAAGCTGGAAATTACAAAACTAGGGTGATAAATCTTGGGCCCTCTGTCAGAGCCCACTGGCAGTTCTCCTGTCACTCTCAACCCTCACTCCACAACTGCCAACTACAAAACTGAAAATTCTAAGCTCCCCAGAGCAGCTATCCACAGAGTGTGGCTTATGCTGCTGCGAGAGTTCTAAATGACCTAATCATTCTCCCCTCAGGTTAGCTGAGTAAACAATGATGTAATTATGGTTGAGCCCCTAATGAGTTCCCTACCAGCTGCCTGCTACCTTCCTAACAATAATACTCTTAGGATTTTAGTAACCCAGGGGACTGGGTGGTTACACGTGTTTTTAACTGGAGTACTGAAAGTGTTACTATAACTTGCACTTGTGGATCCACAAACCTTTGTCCATCACCAAGCCTTATAACACTTTGTCGATAAATGTTGTATTTAGCAGTTATACTTTCACTGTTAGTTGCTCTCCTATGTATTATTGTAATGCTGTATCATTTTGGCACTGTATCCTGCTGTTGCTATTTGATGAATTACTGATTTTTGGAGTGTGTCTATTCCCTATGTTTTTGACAATTTGCTTTTTTTCGGTGTGTGTGTATATCCCTATTGCACCCTCCCCCCAGAATGCACCATCAGACGAGCAACCTGTTGCTCTGTGTGCCCTTCCTGGTGAAACTCTTAAATAAATAAACCAATAAATAAACCAAATCAGCCTTCTGCTGCCCAACCTTCAGCGCCTCCTTACTATAATGCTACTGTTAACAATGATTCTATTTCTGAAAATGGTGAGAGTGAATTTTGTACTGCTTATTACCCATCACCCAAACTCGCTCAATTGTTTCAAGGAACCCTTCCCTCTACTTCTAGTCATGTTCCTACTAACCACATGGCCTTGGATGATCCTGACCTGTCCACTGTATCTGAACCAACAGACAGTGATGCCCACAGTGTAATTTCTGAAATTGCTAACTCCCTTCATATTGTGGAGTTATCTCACCTAAATGCATCTAAATCTTTTCTCTGAAACCTGGGGCTAACTGGTTTCAGTGGAGGCAGTGAGGGTTTTAGCTGCCCTGAAGGTGCTCATTTCCATTTCTGCACTGCCACGCCCGCCCCATTCGCTCTCAGAGCAGGTCTGCTCTTGGCATAGCGGTCCAAGAATTCAGCAGCCTCTTGCACTGTTTTGGAATCTCGGTCCTCTAGCCAGGTTTTTAGCTCAGCTGGGCATGCCCAATAAAACTGTTCTAACAAAATCACAATTTCAATTTTATCAACAGAGTTGCCTCAATTCCTTCCCACCAACGTTTTAAAAACTGACGTTGTTTCATGGCTAGCTCCTCGTAGCTCATGTCAGGGTTTCTCCTGAGCTTACGGAATTTAGATCTGTATGATTCAGCAGTTATTTCACATTTTTTTTAACAATACAGCTTTAAGTTTGTTGTACTCATCACTGTCGTCATTGTGCATTTGACCCAATGCATCCCGAGCTTTCGCGGTAAGTAGCGGGGATAGCTGGAAGCTCCAGGACTCTCTAGGAATTTTAGCCTGTATACAAACTTTTTCAAAAGAATTTAAAAAGGCATCCATATCCTCCCACTCTTTAAATTTGGCTATTAATTTGGAATTCAGTTTGTAACCCAGTCCTGTAGTCTCTTTTAAACCCAAGCCACTTACCTGCTCTGGTGCCACTGGTTGGAGTCTTAGCTTCTCCAGTCTGTGCTGCCTCTGACGCTCCTGCTCCGCACAGTCTGTGTCTCGGTGTTCTCGCTCCCTCTTCTCCTCTGCAGCTCGCTGGTGCTCACGCTCCGCGTCTCGGTCTCTCATCTCCTCTGCAGCTCACTGGCACTCGCACTCCTCATGGTCTGCCTCCCGTTGTTCTTGGTCCCTCTCCCTCTGGAACTCCAGCTCCATTCTGCGCAACTCAATTTGCAGCCTGAGTTCTTCTGGATCCAGGATACTGGTGACCTTCCCCTGCTGCTGTGGCCCTTCACTGACAGTGGCCCTGTGGCCTTCCTCATTGGATCTGGACACTGCACTGGCTGCTAGCCCTGCCACACTCAAGGTCTGGTCCTTTTCAGTCACTGTCTGTGACTCGCTACTCTGGGTATCTGCTGCTATCAGGTCATCTACGAGGTTCTGTTTGCTGGCTTTCACCTTGAACGGGACTCCTCTGTCCCCACACAACTGCCTTAAGTAGTCTACAGTGTGCCTGCTGTAGTTGGAAGCCATCTTCTTCCCTAAATATGGCTACTCTGACTTGCACTTTAGAAAAAAAAAAACTAAAACTGGTAGGCACTTGACTGTACACTAAGTGATATAGTTCTGTCTCCTTCTTTAAAAAATAAATAACTGCCTTTTTCTTTCTTTGCAAGTGAGCTGATGGTCTCAAGCTGACACACTGAACAATCAAAGCTTATAATACCAAAATTTTCACACTGCTGCCCAAGCAATCTGTCACAAACACACTCAGCAGGTCAGGCCCTCTGCTCCCACAGTGCCAACCTCCAAGCGCAGCCTTGAGAATAGTTAACAGAAACAGGGTAACCCTCCTGTCTGTTTTGTGGGTTCGAATCAACCTTTGGTGTCAGTTCTGGAGGGATTCAAACTGTGAACCTCTTGCTAGTGTACCCAATACATAGGCTCAGATAATTCTGTCTTCGGTGGCCAGATATCTTTGCCTATAGGCACCTAACCAGGTGTACAAAATGAACCCTTAAAAAACTCTAATAAAGACCTCAGATTACTCCTACCTTCTTCCAGTTTGGTATCACCCTTCAAGCTTATGCATGGTGTCAGCTTTAACCATATATACTTCACTTGCTAAAGAAAGAAATTCAAAGACAGACCAAGTAGGCTCTAAAAATAGAGTTTTACTAAAATAGATAAAAATATGTAAAACATAAAATACGGAACCAGATATCACAAGAACCATACAGTCTTTTAAAAGAATAAGGTTTTCACAGCGCAATTCCTACTACAGTACTTAGATTTGTCTCTCTCTCTCTAAATGCCTGCTTAAAGTGCTCAAAGATGTGTCTTTCTCAGAGTGTAGATAGAAGTGTCAAAATGGAAAACAGAATACTGTTTAAAAGCTGGTTTGGCCCACCTCTTTGCATGAGGTCACCTAGCCGCTCCCTGTCAGAATATAAAAAATATATATCTATGCAAAACAGGATGTCTTATCAAAGGTAAATTCTGTGATCTCCGCACAACTCATTTTCTCATATGACTTTCTTTGATCTTATGATCAGCTTCCCTTTTCCGGGACATCAAAGCTTCTTTTATGGCTTCGCACTATAGCGTCATAACCTGCTCTTCTTCTTCTAAGCGTTATAAAAGTTTATGATCTATCTTGGTAGTTAAAACTATATTTAACTTAGATAAACAGGAGATTCTTGATTAAGGCCTGTTCTAGTCTGTAATTAGCTCCTGGTCTTCCAGGTAACACCTTTATCTAAAACCTGGGGGGGGGGGGGTTCATTTCACATGCTGTCTCAGCATCTCTCATGAGAGACAGTCAATAACACATTTTTATATTACAAAAATGATACAGTGATCAGAACCAGCTGTCCAAGTGTCACAGTGCCCTTTTCATCAGAAGCTGTCTTACTGGTGGACAATGAGCCAGGAGTAGCTAACCTGAATGCTGATGAAAAAGCCAAGTGCCAATGCCCTCTAGGTCTAGATGATCAGAAAGAGCTGCTAACCTGTGGTTCAGCTTACTTATGACACACCTGGATTACTTTCTGACCTGCCAATAAATGTTGTCCACAATGAAGTGTACATCACATCTAACTCTCTGCCCAAAATAGTATTCACTGCCTCCTCCCATATCAGAATCAAAACCTCCAACCAGTATAGGAAGGGGCATAGGTACAAAGTAAAAAGGGTAATCTGAAGTATAGGCTGGTTTGTGGTAAAACAGGGTTTAATGTCCAAGAGTTGAAACCAAAGGGTATGTCATGTTCCTGTGGTTAACCAAATGTTAACCAAATGCAAAAAAAGTGTGATGATAATATCCAAAATGTCAGACAAGTTACCAGTAACTGAACTATGCAGAGAGTATGAAAAGAATACATTTAAAGTAATAGCATGCTGTACTGTGTAGATACATGTGTTATGTGTTAGGTCTAACACTGTATATAGTTAATCTTGTATATAGTGGGGTATTACTATAATTACTAGTTTATTATAGACTTAGTGTGGATGCCAGGTTTTGTAGGCAATGGAGAGATGTAACCCCCCCTTTAGGGGCTTATCTTAATTGCCCTGGATTCCTCCATCTCCCTGTGCGCCTTCTGGCATGCCTGTTTTCCCCCTTTTATCCACTGCCACAGCCCAGGATCTTTACTGGTGCCCATGAAGCCCTGTGTCAGTTTTCAGCCCAGTTCAGGCTTAGATTCTGAACCGCGAGTTGCCAATGTTATTCTGAACTTGCCAGTGACCGTGCATGCGTGGGAGCCCTTTGATTTACTGACTACCAATCTTGCAGTCAAGTGGGAACTGTTTCAGTGGTCCTGGTGCCTTTGTGTGCCTAAATGGGAAATGGTGACCTTGAGGAGGCTGATGAAAAGCCTCAAGAAAGTTTAAAAAGTTAAGTTTTAAAACAGGTATTAGTGGGGCTCATGAATATTTATGAGTCCTTTATGAATAATAATAAGTTGCTGCCTACTGCCTTGGAGGGTGGGACAGTATTTTGGCAGCAGCGACAGAGAAACTACTGTGAATAAATATAAAATAGTGTGATCACTTGAAAGGGCACAAGGGGGGCTACATGTCTGTGAGGGTACTGTAAATAAAAAGGTCTTTCCTTGGTTGCACTAGAACTTTATTTGTGGAACAATATGAGGACTGCTATGAGACCGTGTGGAAGCAGCCATGTTCTGACACTCTGAGCTTCTAAAGCAGCCAAGTAGATAAGTGGGCGCCCAAAGACTGTTGAAAGGACTTCTGGGAAAAGGCGCTGACTAGTTCAGCCACCAAGAGACATGGCCAATCAATAATCAAAGGGGGCTCAATGATGACAGAACTGGACCAATGAGAGAGCGGATCTCCCTGGAGAAATCCTAGAGACTTTGAGGGAGTTATTTTTCAGTCTGATCAGTGCACGAGGTGCTGGTTCAGTCTGTGCTGGCCTCCGTGTGAGTCAAGAGGGATCAGTGCAGTGAGCAAGGGTATTTTAAGACCTTGCTCAGGACTTAAACCCAAGTTGTTTGGTGAGATAAAGGGGCAGAAGTCCTGACAATTGAGAGGAACTTTGCTGTTGTGACAAGCATTCCAGGCAACCTGCTGGAATCTGCAGCCTGGAGGAAATTTCTACTGCAACTATCCTGCAACTGTTTTGGCACTTGAGAGACACTGTGTTGCGAAGAGAGGGCCTTGCTGGAAACAGGGTGCAAGCCAGAGCAGAGGTGTGTGGTATCTGAAATAGAAAGTCTGTCCAAGAACTGTGCCAGTCAGAACAAAGATGGAAGTTGTTCTGAACCTTGAAAGATTGTAAAGAGAAAGTTGGGCAGGTGTCCTATACTCCAGGGCCCAGTCGCTGTTGCTGTGTTTTTAGCATGTACAAAAATTGTTACTGTGGACTGTGAGACTGGCTGCCAAATGGCATTGGCAAGTGAGAGGTCTGTCAAAATACACAGCTACATCCTGAAGCTGTTTGCTGTCAAGAAAAAAGAGGAAAACCAGAGGTCCTCAGCAGCATCCAGAGCCAGGTGGGGAAGTTACTAACCCCCACCAAGTGGGGTTTGCTGGCTGCAGGGGACCACAGAGTTTATTCCCAAGTGCTAGGGCACTCTGACCTGTGAAGGAGCCGGGCCATGGGGCCATTTCTAAGTGTGGGTCTTCTGTAGTCAGTGGGCCCTGCATATGTGCTCTGCAATTAGCCTCTAAAGGCCAGAGGGGACAAGCTGCGAGACCTGCAATCAAGGTGACAAGCGGCCAGACCCTCAGTCAAGCTGAAGATTCAGGCTGCAGCACTCTTTCCCTCCACGTCTTCAAGTTTGTTCAGCCATTGGTTCCACGGTTCGGCTGATCCATCAACCTCAGAACTTCAGCCACAAATCCATCAGAGACTGATTCGCAGAAGCGTGAGTCACAGCAGGAAATGCCCTGCATTTGGGGATGTACAAAGTTTAGTTCAAGTTGTGCCCCATGGTGTGGTAAAAAGTTAAAGCATCAAACAAAAACAGAAAGACTAAATTTAATTTAAAGCAAGGGCCCTAACACTAGCCAACCCGCGGCACTGAGGAGGCCTGCGATTAGAAACCTGGGTACCCATTCAGGACAGTGGGGGTGGACTGGCCTACGGGCTCTCATGTTGTTTATTGTTCTTAATCCTTTGCTAACCACTTTTTCTCCACAACTATCCCTTATTCAGGTACCCCGACCCTAGTCCTTCCCCATAATAAAGCTGTATTTTGTGGTTGGAAATGGCTGTGTGAAGGGTTTTTGTGGGTTTTAACTGTAAAGTGAACACTTGGTAATAAGGTACTGTATGCAAAGTAAAGTGTTTTATTGCAAGTTTAGGTGTGGGGTCACTAGGTGGGGCTGAGTGGAGGCACCGTGTCAATAGAGTTATAGTTGGAATAGAGCACCTGGTCACAGCCAGATCTGAACCCAGGCCCCTCAACCTGCATACAGGTAGGCAGGCAGGGATAGTGGCCCATTGGCCCACAGCGCCAGGACTACACTCCACTTCCAAATCCTCCATCTTTTCCAGCAGCCTCCTCTATAGTACCTAATTAAAAAGTAGAGAAAATCTACCACCAATCCTTTGTCTTGTCGCTTTAGTGAGCCATTAAAATAATAAAGAGTATCAGGCTGGTCTGAAATGACTTCCCTGACTCAAGCCCATGCTGCTTGCTGTCTTGAAGTTCACTGTCCTCCACCTGGGCCACCAAGATTTCTTTGACTATGGGCTCTATCATAGACATAGAAACATAGATTTTGACGGCAGATAAGGACCGCTTGGCCCACCCAGTCTGCCCATTTCCCTACCTAATGGATAAGCTGCAGATCCTAGTTAACCAGCAGCCTACTTCTTCCTACCCCAACCCCCTAGAATTGCCTTATGACTGTCCCATGCATACTTGAATTCCACCACTGTTTTTGACTCCACAACCTCCTCCAGAAGGCCATTCCATGCATCCACACCCCTCTCTGTGAAAAATACTTTGTAAGTTACCTCTGAGCCACCCCCTATCTTCAAATTGTGACCCCTTGTTCTTGCACACCTCTTTTTTTGAAAGATGCTACCCTCTTGGACTTTGTTGATTCCCTTGAGGTACTTGAAAGTTTTTATCATGTCCCCCCTCTCCCTCCTTTCCTCAAGGCTATACATATTTAGCTCTTTAAGTCTCTCTTCATATGTCTTCCGGTGCAGACCCTGCACCATTTTAGTTGCACTCCTCTGGACAGCTTCCATCCTGTCTATGTCTTTGCGGAGACTGGGTCTCCAGAACTGCACGCAGTACTCAGATGGGGTCTCACCAACTGTCTCTACAGAGGGATAATAACTTCCTGTTTTCTACTGGTGATGCCTCTCTCTATGCATCCCAGTATCCCCCCAACCCTCCTTGCTGCCCTCTCACATTGCTTGCCCACCTTTAGGTCATCTAATATGACTACCCCCAGGTCCCTTTCCATTTTTGATGTTGTTAGTATCTCACCCCTCATTGTGTACTCTCCCCCTGGATTTTTGTTTCCCAGATGCATTACATTGCACTTCTTAGGATTGAATCTAAGCTGCCATACATTTGACCATTCCTCTAACCTTGCCAAGTCCCTTCTCATCCTTTCTACCCCACCTTGTGCATCAACTCTGTTGCAGATCTTTGTGTCATCTGCAAAGAGACATACTTTTCCTTCAGTCCCTCTGCAATGTCGCTATAAAGACATTGAAGAGGACCGTCTAATACTGAACCCTACGGTACCCACCAGTAACCCCCATTTCTTCAGAGTGGACTCCATTTACTATTACTCTCTGTCCTATTCTCCAGCCAATTCTTTTCCCAAGCTGTCATCTTGGGACCCACTCCCAGGCTGGCTAACTTGTATATTAATCTTTTGTGGGACTGTGTCAAATGCCTTGCTAAAGTCTAGGTAGGCCATGTCCACAGCCCTCCCTGATCTACTACTTTGGTCACCCAGTCAAAGAAATCTATCAGATTTGTCTAGCATGACCTTCCGCTGTGAATCCATGCTGCCTTGGGTCCTGTGCCCCTCTGGCCTCTAGATACTCAACAATTCTTTCCTTCAGAAGTGATTCCATCATTTTCCCTACCACTGAGGTTAAACTAACAGGTCTGTAGTTTCCTGCTTCTGCCTCGCTCCCATTTTTGTGAAGGGGAATCACATCTGCCCTCCTCCAGTCCCCACCCCATCCTCCCATGATTTGTTAAAGAGGTGTAGTGATAGTATAATATGTTGATTATTGTCACTCCATTTTGTATGCTATTTCATGTAATGTATGTCATTTTATACTCCATTTTGTATTGTGTGACTCCATTTTACATGCTGCTTCATTTAATTGGTGTTTTGCTCTTTAGATAGCCTCATTATTATGTTTTGCTTCAGACAGTGTATTTTGCTAACTTGAAGGTTGCATATTATCAGGCAACCTGTTTTTGTAGTTTTGTTTAAACTTCTGCTTAGCTCATAGTGTTCTAGGCACCCGGCCAGTGTTTGGAGCACAGTGACCTAGCAGGTGTAGGGAATTCTGAGCAGTCCTTATGGTGTGGTCCAGGCATCCTGGGAGCCCAGCCAGCTTCTAGAATGTGGCGAGACAACACTATGAAGGCTGCACAGTTATTTTAGCATAGAATAAGATATAAATGTAGCTTTCTCAATGCCTGGTTAGAACCTCACCTGCAGGTGGGCAGCATCGCTGAGGCCCAATTCTCGGTTCGTGAGACTCCTAGCCAGGCTGGCAAGGGGGCTTCCCAGCCATTGGAACAGGCTTGGATGTAGCTTTTGGAATCGGTGATGTATAACCTTTTGTATTATATTTTGCTATAATAAAGCTTTGGCTTGCTATACTTATTGTACTGTTATTGTGTGTATGTGAGTGTGAATGGCAAATAGCTGCTTGGTTTGAGTTGGCAGAACAAGAGGGTAGTCAGTGGTGTCACTAGTTCTACCCTAAGTTCTTTTAGAATTCTGGAATGAATCCCATCAGGCCCCATTGTTTTGCCCACCTTCATTTTTAAGAGTTCTTTCAGAACCCTTTCTTCTGTAAATGGGCTGGTATCAACTTCTGTATCCAGAGTGTTTCTGCTGTTTGTTTTAGGTACCTCCCCCTCTTCCTTTGTAAATACTGAGCAAAAATATTTGTTTAGTATCTCTGCCTTTTCACAGTCACCCTCTGCCCACCCTCCCTCCCTTTATTAAGCCTCACTAACCCTCCCTTGGTCTTCCTTCGCTCCCTGATGTACCTATAAAAGATTTTATTCCCCTTCTTAACTGAGTTGGCTATCTTTTCCTCGGTTTGGGCCTTTGCTGTTCTGACTGCCTTCCCAGCTTCCTTTTGCTTTAACTGATACAGTTCTCTGTCATGCTCCTTCTGTGATTCCTTGTACTTCCTGAATGCTTTCTTTTTCTCTTGAACCTTCACTGCCACTTCCTTTGAGAACTGCAGTGGTTTCTTACATCGTTTAGTTTTATTTGCTTCACACACAAAGGCTTGTTACCTTTGTGATGGCAGTTTTTATTATTCCCCATTGTTCGTCCACCCCTCCTTCCTGCCCATTTGCCAGTGCATTCCTTAGGCACTCACCCATTTTGGCAAAGTCAGCCCTCCTACAGTCCAGTACTTTTGCCTTTGTATGGCTTGACTCTATTGCTGTGTTTATTGTGAACCATACTGTTCGATGGTCGCTAGTTCCCAGATGGCTACCCACTTCTACATCTGTGATCCTCTCTTCATCTCCATTTGAGAGAACCAAGTCTAAGATTGCTCCCTCTCCAGTGGGCTCCAATACTAGCTGTCTAAGGCATACCCCCTGTAGGGCATCTAGAATAACCCCACTCTTCGAAGTGGTTGCTGCAACTGCACTCCAGTTAACAACTGGCATATTCAGATCACCCATCAGCAATATCTCCCCTTTTTCTGCCATTGTAAGTATTCTTTCTATCATTTCCTTGTCCATTTCCTCCCCCTGAGAAGGGGGTCTGTATACAACCCCTGTGCGGATTGTGGTGCCATTGTCGGTCTCCAAATTTACCCACAGAGCTTCTTCTCCTCCCTGTTTTCCCTTTTGTTCTGTTGCTTTCATTCCTTCCCTTAAGTAAAGAGCTACTCCTCCTCCTCTTTTACCCTCCCTGTCCCTCCTGTAGATACTGTATCCTAGTATGTTTACGTCCCAGTCATGGTTTTGTGTGTACCATGTTTCTGTGACTGCCACGATATCCAGATGTTCCTCCTCCATCAAGGCCACTAATTCAGGAAGCTTGTTACTCAGACTTCGAGCATTGGTACTCATTGCTCTCCATTTTTTGATGGTTTTACCTTCTTTTGCAGCATCCCCCACTGACCTTTCTACCTCTGCCTTTTTCTCATCTAGTACCCTGTTTTGTAGGGAGAGGCTGGGATTTTCCTGCTGCTTATCAGTGCCTCCTCCCTTGACTAGTTTAAAAGCTTGCCAATGAAGCATTTAAACCGATTGCTCAAAGACTTGTTCCCTTCCTGGACAGATGCAGACCATCCTGCCAGTACAGGCTGATATCCTCAGGTAGAACCCAGTCCCCAGCAAGCCAAACCCTGTGCTCCACATTTTTTCAACCATTCATTAAACTGCATGGTGCAAAGTACCCTCGCCTCTTATGCCATTGACAGGCAGCACCTCAGAAGGATACTATGTGTGCTACTTGTTGGGCCCTCCCCAATTCCACAAAGTCCTTCTGCACTGCTCTAATCTCATGATGAGCCAAGTCATTTGTCCCTAGGTGGACAATGACATCCAGCTCAGACTCCCGTGCAGCTGTTCTTGTGATCCCGAGGATGCGCTTCCTGTCTCTCCAAGCCATGGCACCAGGTAGGCACCTTACTTCAGTTTTCCCTGCTCCCCCCAGTTACCTACAATGGAGGTAAGACTGACAGGCATGTAGTTGCCTGGTTCCTCTCTCTCTCCCCTCCCACCTTGTGGAGCTGCACTACGTTGCTGGACAGCCAATCTGCTGGAACCATATCTGACTTCAAAGAGTCTAGTCATGCTAAGGGTATTATCATTTCTGTGGCCAGTTTCCCAAGTACCCATTAAGTGCAGGCTGTACAGGCCCAATGATTTATCTACTGTAAGGCTTCCAGTCCTTTCCTCACCCACCCTCTGATTATCACTGCCCTGACCATTTCTTAAACACCACCACGTCCCCACCGCAAATCTAGCTGCCTTGTCACTGCACTGTTCTGTAGAGGTCCATTGTCCCCTTACAAGAATACCAAGCAGAAGTAGTTCTTCAGTACATTTGCCTCTGTTTGCCATCTTCAGATATCCTCTTCCCTCTGCTAGCCTGACAATCCTCCACCTAGTTTCATTTTTTCCCCTACTGTATCTAAAAAATTATTTTTCCCATCCTCTTACACTCATGGCAATCAGCGTCTACCTTTGCCCACGTAACTCCCATCCTTGCCTCTTTACCTACAACATAACCACAACACTATTCTATTACAAAACTATGGATAAAGATCAGCCACCTATGAAGCCATATGACTAACTTCCATGTTTACATATTCCTGCATGCCCTGTTCTCGACATATTTATATATTTCTGCATGCCCTGTTATCTCCATATTAACATATTCCTGCATGCCCTGTTCTCTCCATATTTACATATTCCTGCATGCCCTGTTCTCTCCATATTTACATATTCCTGCATGCCCTGTTCTCGACATATTTACATATTCCTGCACGCCCTGTTCTCGACATATTTATATATTCCTGCATGCCCTGTTATCTCCATATTAACATATTCCTGCATGCCCTGTTCTCTCCATATTTGCATATTCCTGCATGCCCCGTTATCTCCATATTAACATATTCCTGCATGCCCTGTTCTCTCCATATTTACATATTCCTGCATTCCCTGTTCTCTCCTTATTTACGTATTCCTGCATGCCCTGTTCTCGACATATTTATATATTCTTGCATGCCCTGTTATCTCCAAATTAACATATTCCTGCATGCCCTGTTCTCTCCATATTTACGTATTCCTGCATGTCCTGTACTCGACATATTTATATATTCCTGCATGCCTTGTTATCTCCATATTAACATATTCCTGCATGCCCTGTTCTCTTCATATTTACATATTCCTGCATGCCCTGTACTCTGCATATTTACATATTCCTGCATGCCCTGTTCTCGACATATTTATATATTCCTGCATGCCCTGTTATCTCCATATTAACATATTCCTGCATGCCCTGTTCTCTCCATATTTACATATTCCTGCATGCCCTGTTCTCTCCATATTTACATATTCCTGCATGCCCTGTTCTCTCCATAGTGGCATATTCCTGCATGCCCTGTTCTCTTCTTACTTACTGTGCTGTATTGTGCCCCTCAAATGTACCTACATTGCTTTTCTGCAAGGCTGTGCAAAACAAATACTACTTGTGACAAATACACACAAATACAGCACTTGTTACCAATACAAATATCACTCAAAGATCTGTATTTGTGTCAGACCACACAAAGTAGTGTTAGACCTTGGTTTAGACTGACATGAAACACTGTGTGACTGCTACTGTTCAATACCTGGATGCATAGTTTCTTGATAAATCTGCAAATGTTATTAAAACCTGTCAAACCCTTGGTCTTATGTCATCATTAACAATAGAAGCAAGTCCAAAAAGTAAAATGAAATATTTTATGAACACTGATAGGCGAACAAATACAAATAACAAAAATCAGCCCCGTGGACAGCCCTACTTTTCTCTTCTGGAATCCTAACTACAGTGGCCGCGCCTACCCTGTGGAACACATTTTCTACTTATGTCAGGGAGGCTCCCTCAGAGGAAGCTTTTATAACAAAATCGGGTCAGATCCACCACAGCTGCATAATGAAGTTAGTGAAGTTGTGTGGAATTGTTAAGGAGGTATGGAGAAACAGCACAATGGTTTGTAAGTAGTAAGATTCATTTTAGTTTCTGTTCTAAGGAAGGCATACATATTATTAGGAAAATGTATGGAAGTGTACATTTTAATGGAAGGAATAGGAAGCAATATAGGTTTACAAAGAACCGCAAAGCAAATGCTACTGAAGTATGTGTTATCCTGGACGATATTGGCTGGACAGCCAAATCTGAAAGAAAACACAATTGCACATACCTCAATGATGCAAAGCATCATGGGAATCATATACAAATCACCATTATGGTACAGAAGGTGGCAGTACATGAAACCTGTCACTGGCTGCAGGGTGGGGATGTGGGGGGAATGGCATGAGCGTTACTGTTGACAATCCCAAGTCATACCCCCGATGCCTGTCAGTCCCTATAGGGCAGGGTGTTATGATCAGAAACCATAATGCCCTGGGCGTTGTAATGTGACTTCTTAACCTAGCAACAGCATTCAATGCATTACATTATAAGGACAAGTAAATGTTTTTAATACATTTACAGACAGTTACATAAACTTAATTTTCTTCATAGAATAATTTAAATTTAGTAATAGTGGTAGTACAAAGCAGTTACCCAGACAACTTGAAAACTATAACTACTTTATATTGAACATTGACAACCCAAAGAACCTCCTTGAAATTGAGATGCAAATGTCACACATTTATCAGTTTTCTAACAGTAATATTTTACTATACTAAATACATTTCTTGCTTCAGTAACTGCTCAGCACATCTACTGCATGACCTACTTATTGACATTTTACACCTGCTATGCAATGTACTGCTGCTTACTACACCAACATCATGAACCATAAAACAGATGATTGCCATAACTAGGGAGGTAGTATAGCACAGTGCTTTAAGGCTCTGAGCTGCAAATCTGGAGATCTGGGTTTGAATCCCACAGCTCCCACTTGTATACTGGGTGACCCTGAGCAAGTCACTTAACTTCCATGTGCACCCAGGCTGCCCCTGTAAACAAGCTTTCAGCTTAGTGTGCCACTCCTGGTTACACACTTGAAAAAAAAAACACAATATATTATTGTTCTTGCTTTATTTTGCTACTACAAGCTTTGACTAACACATCCATCATTAAATGTACTTTTTATAGCTTATGTGTCTGTGACCTAGGCAGAACTACACTTAAACTCTTACACATAAATAAATAATCCATCAGAATAATATTTATTTCAGTAGTATCTCTTTCCTTGTCAGGTGCCCATGACACTATATATTTGTGTGTGTGTGTGTGTGTGTATATATATCATACTAAAATACTAAAATGCCAGCAGAATAGGCCTAACGGTCTTTCGAGTCTGCTCGATTGGTCAGCCCCCATCCTGGGTGCTGACCTTGCTGCCCCCCTCGCCTTCTCTGGCTTCTCCCTTCCCAGTTCTGGATATTCTTGCTGCATTGGATTTTACTTCCAGAACCCTTCCCCTGTACCTGTCCCAGCCCTCTTGAACCCCTCCACCGTCTCTGCCTCCACCAGCCCCTAGGCAGTGCATTCCATGGCTCCACCACCCCTCTCAGTGAAGTAGCACCTCCTCCTTTCTCCCTGAATCTCCCCCTCCAGCTTCCACCCATGCCCTCTAGTGGCCCTCCTCCCTTCCTTGAAGCACCCTGACTGTTCCTCCCTATTTACCCTCTTCATGTACTTGAAGACCTGTATCATGTCCCCGGTCCTTCTCTCTTCCAATGTGTACATATTTAGCTCTTCGAGCCTCTCCTCATAGGTCCTGTCCCCCAAGCCCCAAATCATTTTGGTTGCCCTCCTCTGGACCATCTCCAGGAGTTTAATGTCCCTCTTTAAGTGTGGCCTCCAAAACTGCACGCAGTACTCAAGGTGTGGCCTCACCAAGCAGTTATACAGAGGGAGTATCACTTCCCTCCTTCTGGAGGTGATCCCCCTAGCGATGCATCTCAGCATCCTGTTGGTCTTGGCTGCTGCCCTCCTACAAGTCTCAGAGTTGTTCATCTTGACATCCACCACCACCCCCAGGTCCCTCTCAGCCACTGAGACTTGTAGCATTCCCCGGTGTACACTTGGCCCGGGTTTCTGGCCCCCAGGTGGAGTACCTTGCATTTCCCTGCATTGAACCTCAGCTTCCACTTTCTAGACCATCTTTCCAGAGCCTCCAGGTCCCCTGTAGGGCCACCCTCCCCTCTCCCCATCCACCACCGCCCCAGTTTTGAGTCATCCGCAAGAGACTCATCTCACTCCTGATTCCTGTCCTTATGTCAGAGACATAGGCATTGAACAGGAGGGGCCCAAGGACTGATCTATGTGGGACCCCACTAATGACCCTCTTTGGGGATGAGACTATCCCACCAACTACGACCCTTTGGGTCCGGTCCTGGAGCCAATTGCCTATCCATCTGATCATCTGGTTCCCCACCCCATTTCTCCCAGCTTATCCAACAGGCCACGTGAGGAACAGAGTCAAATGCCTTGCTGAAGTCTAGAAAGAGGGCGTCCACTGGTCTATCCAGGTCCAAGGCACTCGTCACCCAGTCATAGAACTCCACAAGGTTTGTCTGACCACGATTTCCCGGGGCCAGATCCATGCTGTCTATCGTCCAGGCACCCTGACTTTCCAGGTCCCCCTAGCCTCTCCTTGACAATGCCCTCCATCACCTTGCCCACCACCAATGTCAGGCTGACAGGCCTGTAGCTCCTGCCACCTCCCTTGATCCCCCTTGTGGATAGGCACTATATGCACCACCTTCCAGTCCTGGGACCCACCCTGTCCTCGAGAGATGGTGAAAAGCTCCGCCAGGGTTTCGCGCAGGACATCCGTAAGTTCCTTCAGCTCTGGGATGTAATTTATCCAGCCCCGGTGCTTTCTCCGTCTTAAGGGAGCTGAGGGCTTCCCTCACTCTCTCTGTTGTGATTTCCACTTCCAGTACCTCTTCTCCCTGCTTAGCCCTCCCCCCTCCTGCCAGTGATGCCTCCCCCTCTCCCCAGACCTGTCGATCGGTGAGGGTCCCTTAACATCCTTTAACTTCAAAACACTAAACCTATTCAAATGCACAAAACACAAAACTTAATTCTCTTCACGCATTACTGCTAAACTTCAGGTCCTAGAGAGACAGAAATGTAGAGCTTCCCCTAGCTATTTGGGTGGGTGCTTCAGCTGTGTGTGTGTTGGGGGGGAGGTACAAAAAGCTTTTAAGAAACAGACACTCTAGTATCCAGTATGGGATAGTCTTCTTTGGGTGACATACTTTACTCCTTTGTGGACTTATACCTTAATTGTCATTCTTGTGTTGCAAGTGCTTGCTTTCAGGTGCTGTAATTTCAGGATGCAGTTTCGCAGTGCTGTATAAGGAAGCAGTGTCAGGCACTCCTTAATTACGTTTTCTTTCCTTCTGAACCTTAAGCTCTGATGCCCCAGTTGTTCCTGCATGATAGATCCACCTCATGCCCCTCCCACATGAACCAAAAAAGAGGTGGGGTGGATCTATAGGAGCTTCTCAGGTGGAGGTGGCGTGGGGTGGATCTTACCCCCACAAAAAAAACAAAAAAAAAAAACAATGTTGCCTACCACTACTCCGGTTCCAGTTCTTGTACCTCCCATTTAAGAAAGAAAATAGTGCCATGCAACCACTGACTAACATGAAAGTGTATTTATTTGAGGATGGAAAGCATTTCTTGGAGGAGGGTAAGGCGGAGGAGACCATTTACACCTTCAGCCAGTTCCACGGACAGAAAACATGACATCAGCCTTCTTGTACATGCAAAACATCCACAGGCTCCACTCACTGCAGCCATAAAAAGAGGCTAAAAACCTATTTGTTCCAGCAGGCTTTTATTGACTGACAAGTGGCCTGTTAGATAGATGAATTTTAATGACGCTCCTCGTGGAAATGTTAAGTATAAAGTTGTACATTATTGTATATTATTATATGGTTGTTTGTTTTATTGTACAGTACACAGAGTCCTTGGAAATGGGCATTTTTATAATTAGAATATCTATTTGCTTCTTCATGTTAGCATACTGCTTGCACTAGCAAAACAGGATGTTTTTATGAGCACAGACGCATACACAATTGCCATCAGATAAAGGCCAAATGGTCTATCTAGTTTGCTTGTTGCTGAACCCATGCATTCACATTTCCATGATGCTCTGCCCCTCCTCTCTTAAGCTTTTTACCTGGTCGTTAGAGTTTTTGTTCCTAACAAAAACTGATCCAGCACCTTTCTTCTGCATCACCTGGTGGCTTGATTGAAGCCCTGGCAAATCTCACAAGTCCTAACATTGTGAGGGAGGCCTAAACAGCAGACACACACTTTGTGTGTGTCATCCTTGTAAATCTTCTCAATATTCACAGTACTGGAACAATGTCACTGGTTTTGGCGGCATGTAGAGGCGGCAGTATCACTAAAATATTAGTGATTATTACCCAAATACTTAAAAATAAAATGATAAATAACAATGGCTAGTTGGCTGGCATTTCCACGATAGGTCCAACAAATACAATCAACAGTGGGAAAAGAACTGAGGAGAGATGGGGCCGCCCACATTTGTGTAGATGCTGACACATGATGTCACTGCGGGTGGTCCCAGGCTAGCAAATGTTTCTGTGTGGTCCTAGCGTGGTTGGGGGTATAGTTCCTAAGGTGTGGCCTAAAGGATGAGATATCCTTGAAAAAGATACACGTTTACATTTTTAAAATGCAGGCAGTAACCTGAAATAGAGTTAAGTACAACAGCTGCCCCCCCCCCACCACTAATTAAAAAAAAAATAAAAAAAGACAAGTCTACACTTTAATAAGCATGGTTAAAGGGATACTGCCAGCTTTGTGAGAATGTCTTTCATATATTTCAGACTGGTGTCTTTTGCCATCTATATTTGCAGTGACAGCATATCTGGGTCCTAGCGTTAGCACAATTTGTAAAACTCATTGTTTATTTTTACTAAAATTCCCTATCTGGTTAGTCCACCTTACTCCCGCTCCAGCCACTCCTCCCCGAGTACCAAGGGCTCTCGCAATCCAGCACCCATGTGCATGACTGGTGACTATTTTTTTGAGCCACTGAAAAATCGAAACATAGACAATGATGTCTGAAAAAGACCACAGGTCCATCCCATCTGCCCACGTTCCCTAAATTCCTGAAATTCCAGGAACCTTCCTTGGAACCTAATATTCCTCCAGGTTACTAACCCTCCTGGTTCTTCACCCCTTCTCTTACCTGTACCCATCACCCTGGAAAACCAATATTCCCTTCATTCTGTCCCAGTCCTGCTTGAATCTCTTGACTGTGTTCACTCCCACTACCTCAGCTGGCAGACTGTTCCAAGGTTCCACCATCCTTTACAGCCTTTCCATAAAAAAGTACTTCCTCAGTCTCTCCTGAACCTCTCACCTGATAATATCCACTCATGTCCATGTGACTGCGAGTTAGTATTCAGACTAAAAAATTCCCTGCATCTCACTTAATGCCTTTGAGGAATTTGAAGGTCTCAATCATATCCCCCCTCTCCCTTCTGGCTTTCAATAAGTACATATTTAGTGCCTTGAGGCATTCCTCATAGGATCTACCTTGCTGTCCCTGAAGCATGTTGGTCATACTGTACCATCTCCAATCTATAGGAAGCTTATGTACAGAAGAATAAGGAGGCTAAGTCGTCAGTAAAGCAAGCAAAGGTGGTGACAGAACTTCAGATGGCAAAAGGAGTCAAGGAGGGGAACAAGCAATTCTTCAGGTATTTACAAGAGAAAAGAAAACAAAGGGGGAGGGGTAGTTAGACTTAAGGAGGTGGACAGGATTGTGGAAGAAGAGTGACAGAAGGCCACCGTTCTGAACAAATACTTCTGTTCAATGCTCACCAAGAAACACAGTGGCCCAATGCCTGACAGTGGCATTATAGCGCATGAGCAGGTGGCCCTGAAAACCTGACATTATTACCACAGGCAGGGTTAGGGAGGTGCTCGAGCATTTCAATGCTTGGCCACTATCCCTCCTTTTTCCTGGAGTTCCTTCGACCGGACGGAAATCATAGATGTTATGTGGATTGTCCAGGGTATGCGCCCTACATGCTATAGTTTAGATCCTGGCCCTACAGCCCTGATCATGAGCTATCGGGATGCTATCGGCCCCTTTCTGGTGTAGGTAGTCTGGTGCTCCATACCCCTGCTCCCTGAATGAGGCAGTGGTGACACCTCTGTTGAAGAAAGCTTCATTGGACCCAGATGCTCTCCCAAACTACAGCCCCATCTCTAACCTTCCCTTTGTGGGAAGGGTGATTGAGAAAGCAGTGGCTGTACAGCTGGAGAACCATTTGACCATCCATACCATCTACGAACCTCTCCAGTCCAGTTTCCGAAAGAGGTACAGTACCGAGACTGCGCTGGTTCGGGTGCTCAATGATCTCCTGATGGCGAGAGATCAGAAAAAAATGGTCCATTCTGGTACTTCATGATCTGTCATCAGCTTTTGACACCGTGGACCACAGGGTACTGCTTCAGCACCAGAGTCATCTGTGGGCTCTTTGGTTTGGTCCACAGACGGTTTACATCATTCCACACTGGTAGAACTCAGAGGGTGGTGTTGGGGGTCTTTTCCTCTGAACCTATCTCTCTGTCATGTGGGGTTCCCCAGGGCTCGGTGCTGTCCCCATGTTGTTTGCGGTGTATATACTGCCCCTCGGAGACATTGTAAGACGGTGTGGGCTGAGGTTTCATTGCTATGCTGATGATACCCAGCTCTACCTGTCTTTTGCGTCCAACCAGGATGGAGCACTCTCGGTATTTAATGACTGCCTCGCTGAAATCCAGGATTGGATGAAGTCCAGCTGGCTGAAGTTGAACCCAGGGAAGACTGAGGTGATGGTTGTGGATCCAGGTCGCCAGATGGGGGGTTGGGGGCAGGTCAACCCACGGAATTATTCCTGGGGCACTCCGAGCTCCCTACCTCTGAACAGGTGCAAGACCTTGGGGTGATACTTGATGAAGGACTGACACTTCAGTCTCAGGTGTCGGCTGTCGTTAAGTTATCCTTTTACCATCTGAGGAACACCGCTAGAATCAAGCACCTTGTTCCATTCAGTGACCTTCCTACATTGATGCACGCATTTGTGACCTCGCGTCTGGATAATTGCAACTCCCTTTACTTTGGGCTGCCGGGGGTTGATATCCGCCACCTGCAGTTGGTGCAGAATTCCGCAGCCTGGTTGCTAATGGAGACTCCCTGGTCCTCCCACATCACACCAGTGCTGCGGGAACTGCACTGGCTGCCAGTTCAGTGGCGGATCACCTTCAAAGTCGGATTACTGACGTATGAAGCCCTACATGGACTGGGGCCCCGACTACCTGAAAAAGCTTCTGGTCCCTTACGACCCTGTGCATCCGCTCTGCTCGGCTGACGAGGGGTTGCTAGAGATTCCGAGGTTTTTTTTTTTTATTTAAATCTCCGGGGGCATGAGCATTTATGTCCATGGCCCCAACCCTCTGGAATTTTCTACCCCATTGGATAAGGGCATGCATGACGGTGTGGTTATTTAAATAGGCATTAAAGACACATTTATGGAGCATGGCACACGGTGATGTGGAAGACAGATTTTAACTGTATAGTATATTTATTACTGTGGTGCAGCATTGTTTTAAATTGTTTTAATTTGTACTGCGCCTTGATACTCGAAAGGCGCATTAAAAATAAAGATTATTATTATTGTCAGAAGCATAATTAGAGTTATTTAGAAAATCCCATATTATTAACACTTAAACCATGCAGAAAAAAACAGAAATCATTTTCATTGGTTTAAAACAGGCCTTCAGAAATAATTAAAGTGACACTGGAAAGCTCGAATATCTAGAGTGATTTCAGCTGAACCAAACTTAAAGGTCAAAGGTTGTTTAAAGATAACAGCAGATAGTGAATTACCATGTATCAGTCTAATGGATAAAAAAAAATAAGATTCTCTGTTCACTAAATTATATGCCAAGGGAAGGAAACCTCCCTAAGACACATATTTCACAAGAGAGGCCACAGTACATCACTCTTCTCAGAACAGAACCTTAGATAATGAGATGACCCTCAAGAAAATATCTTCATGCTAAAATGTAACATATAACCAAGTAAAACAACAATAAAAATAAATAAATAAGTCCCAAAATTACAACATCAGAAATTATCTTTACATGGTATACAGAATGATGAAAATGATGTATACCCAAATTGAGCAAGTGTACCACACTGATTAAAGTACAACTGGCTGGAGATATATTCCCAACATACTCTCAACAAACTATTATGTTAAGACCTTGTTGTAACAAGATTTTATATATAATATCAATTGTCAGCGTAAGTGCCAGATAAAAAGAGTGCTAGTCAGGGACCCCCAAGAAATTTAGACTATGCCGCCTGATATGTACAGATTTCAAGAAATTGTCAGTGTATAATCAAAATAATACATATATACAGTAGAAACAGTCCAGGGAATCTGAAACAAAAATTCTAAGGAATCCCCCCCCCCCGGGGGAAAGAAACTACTTAAAATGAAATATATGTACAAGAATCCTAATAACCATCAACTGCACCCACCACTACAACAGTTACCCTCCCCCCCAAAAAATGCAACTGTCATTAACTCCCAAGTAAATGAGACACGTATCCTAACAAGTACAGGGTGTAAAAACATTACAATATATACTCAAATTACAGAACTAGCAGAAGGAAGTAAATATCCACTATAATATGAGTCCACATAAGGGAGGAAGCCAGTAACTACAGATTGGTTAGCCTCACATCAGTGTAAGATAAACAAATGGAGACCCTGATTAAACAAGACCTAGTGGAATACTTGAGTAACAGTGACCTTTAGGATGAAAAACAACATGGTTTCATGGTGGGCAGGTCATGCCAAACGAAACTGATAACGTGTTTTGATTGGGTTACTAGGGAATAGGATAAAGGCCATCCAGTGGACCTCGTCTATTTCAACTTCAGCAAGGCCTTTGCCTCTGTGCCACATAACCACCTGCTGAAGAAGCTAGAAGATTTGTGCATAGCAAACTACACAGTTAAGTGGATGAGTAACTGGCTGGGGGCAGGAAGCAGACAGTAACAGCCAACAGGGAGAGGTCAGAGGAGGGAGAGGTGACGAGTGGGGTCCCTCAGGGCTGGGTCCTAGGACTAGTCCTTTTTAATGTGCTCATCAGCAAAATTGCACTGTTTGCAGATGACACAAAGCTACGAGGTAGGGTGGACAGGGAGGAAGCAGTTGGAAACCTACAAAAAAAATCTGAAAAATTTGGAAAAATTGTCCGGTGTCTGGTAGCTAAAATTCAACGTAAAAAAAAGTAAAGCGATGCATCTAAGCAAGAATAACCCAAGGACATCCTATTGGCTCAACGGGGTCAAGCTCAGTGCCTCACAAGAACAAAGGAATCTAGGAGTCATCATATGTGACACCCAAAAACAAGTCAGCCAGTGCAACACAGCATATAGTAGGGCCAACAAAATGTTTGGGTGTATAGTGAGAGGATTCGACAGTAGGCAGCGGGAGGTGATACTGCCACTGTACAGATCCCTGGTGAGACCCTACCTGGAATACTGTATCTAGTTTTGGAGCCCACACCTTAGAAAGGACAATGGACAGGCTAAAAACCATATAGAGAAGGGCAACCAAAATGATATAGGGGCTCCAGGGGCTATCAAATGAAGGGCATTTTGAGGTGTTAAACATGTACTCGCTAGAGACAAGGAGGGAAAGGGGAGATATGATAGAAACCTTCAAGTACATGAGGGGAATAAATGCAGTGCCCTACTCTGAACTATTCACAAGGGCTTCCAGCTCAAATATGAGGGGGCATGGATGGAATCTAAGGGGTGGGAAATTCAAAAGGGATCTTATGAAACACTGTTTCTCAGAAAGGAGAGTGGAGCCTAGGGTATTAGCCCAACAAATTGATTAGCAGTTTCAAGCATGATTGTGCTAATCAACTGTAAAAATGCATAGCACACGGCACAGAACGGTTAGCAAAATATAACAAAATACATCTAATTTTGTCTACTGTGCTCACTCACTGAACAAAATGGCTAGCAGCCTACTGCTATACATTTATCAAAATGGTTAGCACTGCCCAAGTTTTGTGTAGCGTTTTGCTCTGCTATACCAATTATTTAATACCCTGAAGCCACGTAACAGGCTGCATGTGGATGTGGTGGGAACTAGGACCATGGCTGCTTTCAAATGGGGTTGCGGAAAAGAGAATGCTTGAATTAATCCATGGGTACAAGTATGGGATAGGTCCCAGGATCTCCTAGGGTTCTGGGAACACAAGGGCAGACTTGATGGACCTTTGGTCTCCTTCTGCCATCACGTTTCTGTTTCTAACCTATCTGTATCTTTTCTGAGGCGAGGACTCCAGAACTGGGTGCAGTACTCCAGGTGAGGCCTCACCACGGATCTGTTGAGGGGAAGTATTAACTCTTTTTCTACTGTCAGTCTCCCTCCTGACACATCCCAGTATCCTGTTAGCCTTGCTATAGGTCTTGTTAAGCCGGCTCATTTGTTTAAGGGAATTACTGATGATAACTCCTAGATCACATTCCTCGTGTACCAAGTCTCTCTCCTCCCATCCAGTACTCTGTCTTGGGATTCTTTTTCCCTAGGTGCATTACCATGCACTTTTCAGCACTGAACTTCCTTTGGCCACCCCTCAAGCTTTAGCAGGTCCTTCTGCATATCCCCTATTCCTTCTTCACTGTCCACCCTCCCGCATAGTTTTGTGTAATCTGCAAAGAGACAACGTGCCCTGGATTCCTTCACCAGTGTCACTAATGTACATGTTGAAGAGGACTGGACCCAGGACAGATCCCTGTGGAACCCTGCTTGTCACCTTCCTCTCCTCTGACTAATCCCCATTGACCACCACCCTCACTTGCCGCCCTGATAGCCAATTACCCACCCAGTTCACTAGACTTCTAGCTGCACCAGAGTCTTCCATCTTCTTAAGCAATCTCTTGTATGGTACCGAATCAAAGGCCTTATTGAACTCAAAGTATAGCCGGTCCACCGTGTGGCCCATGTGTAACCCCCTTGTTACCTGGGGTTACTAGAATCCCAGTAAGACCTAGTGGTAGGCAGGGAAGGCAGCTTGTGAAACTCCAGTTAAATGGGTTTCACACTGTCTCACTCTGTTCTCAGTCACAGCTGAGACTGAGAGATGACATCACCATAGAACTTTCGCAGCTGCATAAGCCACATTGGAATCTGCGCCACAGGGAGTGAGATAGAACCTTGGGAGTTTTCAAAGTCAGTCTTCTGTTTTGTCTTGAAGAAGAAGGAAGTCTTTTGTTTACCTTCTGTGTGAGAAGGTCAGTGTCCAGTTTTAAGTGGTGGAGACTGCTGTCCAGGTCGCAGGGCCCCCTCCCTCTGGGGGGGGAGTAAAGTATCCTTCTGAGGATTCCAGGGGCAATCCCCTAATTTTTACTACAGAAGAAAGCTGCCTTTTTACAGTTTCTGTTTTGGTCTACAAGATGAAAGAAGTTGTATTTGGCCTGTGGGGCACCTGCAACGAAAGGGTGAGTGTTTTGCTCTAATTTGAGAGGGCAAACAATATGTTTCTTCAGTTTGGAAAATGTGAAGAAAGCTGGGATGTGAACTACTATTTGGGAGGCCTATTGTACTAGAACAAACAAATGGAGTAGTGTAAAAATCTAAAGTCTTTATGGATTCAAGTAATGTTGTAGAGGGGTGCTACAGGTCATCAACCGTTTAATCTACATTTTAAAGTTTAGTTTCTGTTTGTCCAGAGAAATGGCCGGGTATGGGCTGTGGGAGCTGGAGGTGGGAACACCCCCCCATCTTTAGTAACCAGGTCCACCTCTACGGATTTCTACTGTGATTACTACTAGCCTCATGCGCCTGGCCAGTGATGAGGTAGGTACCCAGACGTGGGTCGCAAATTGGAAAATCTCTCTAGGAGTCGCAGACTCTAAGTGGTGTGGGGAGCCACAGCTTGGGAAAATATTCTCCTTGTTTGATGGCAGTCAGAAGGAAGTAAGAAAACAAATCTCTCTAGGAGTCGCAAACTCTAAGTGGTGTGGGGAGCCACAGCTTGGGAAAATAATTCCCCTTGTTTGATGGGAGCCACAACAAGTAAATTGGGTTCATCCTTTAAATGGACCGTCAGTCAAGTGGCCAGCAGGGGAGCCGGGCCAGTCGGGCTGTGCATCCAAAGCACATGCAAGTCCGGGCTGTGTGCCTGGTGGGTCCAGAGCCAGAAAACAGTAGAAATGGATTCATTCTTTAAGTGGACCGCCTTGTAGTCTCTAATCTGCATTATCAGTAAACATAGCCCCTTGGGTGTCCATCTATGCTTTGTTATGTTCAGCTAGTTATGAATGAAAGCCACACTGAAAAATCCCAATCCTGGTTCTGGACGTTACAGTTATTGCTTCCTGTAGTCAGATTTACTTGGGTGCCCCTGTGCAGAGTAGCCAAACCTAGTTCCCCTTGTGCTAGGTAACCTCATCCTCCCCAAACCCAGGTCCCCACCAGGTATTGCTGCCAACGCCAACAGCATGCCACCTGTCATTTTAGTAAAAAGGCAGGGGTGAGGGGTTACACATGTCTATCTCCTTTGTCACCCAGTCAAAGAAAAACTATCACGCTGGTCTGGCAAGACCTTCCTGCTACAAAATCATGTAGTCTGCTATCCTGGAGTCCATTGCTTAAGGTGCTCTACGAGGTCCTCTTTGATCAGAGATTCCATCAGCTTTCCCACAACAGAGATAAGACTGACAGGTCTGTAACTCCCTGGTTGTTCCTTACCCCCCTCCTTACGTAACACAACATCTGCCTTCCTCCAATCCCCTGTAACTTCCCCAGACCTGAGTGAGCTGTGAACAGCCCAGTCAGTGGCTCAGCCAGCTCTGCTGCTAATTTCCTAAGTATCTTTGTATAAAACTCATCTGGACCAAGGGCTTTATCTATCTTAAAGGCTGCCAGCCCAGTGGGTCCCTCCATGTGCCCATGTACACTATTACAACTAAGCATTGGTAATCCAGTGTCCTCCCCCACCTGACCCACTTGCTCATATCTCATCTCCCTGCACCCCCTTACCTGGGTTGCTGGTGCTCCTCCAAGCTCAATACCGTGAGTAGCACAGACCTCCTGTCTGTGAGAACGCATACAGTAGAAAGCCATTTTTTAGAGATCGAGGGGTGGTTCACCAGGTCAAAGCTGATTATGAGCACAAAGAAAACAAAATGTATGAAATTTTTATTAAAAAAAAAAGTGATGATACTACTCTTAAACTTCAAATTTATACAAAAATCTAACTAAATTAGAACAGGTTAAGGATTACAGTTATTTGGGAGTGATATTTAATGAGCAGATGTCTTTCTTGCCATATTACAGATTTGGTAAAAAAAAGTGAATAAAAGGGTGGGGCTCTAAGGAGAACTACATAATGTTTAACATTAATAGATAGGAAGAAGTTGGCTGAACAGTTAATGATTCCAGTGCTAAGATATGGTGAATTGATATACAGAAGAACTAATAAAACACTCAATAAATTAAGTTGGTTGCCCTTGGATACAAATTATATTTGTCATTGGTTAATCTTAATTCATAAAATGAAATATTCTTGTCTAAATCACCCAATTTCATTATTGCTGTTTCCAGCAAAGCAACATTCTAAAAGGTTACTAACTAGATCAGCCCACTTAAATAAGATTATCATTTTTTTATCTTTTTTTATTTATTAAATTCTCGGATTACAAATACCTTTGAGCAGAAACTGCTCGTTTACAAAGGTTCCACGTCAAAGGATGAGGGTCAACATACATACAGAGGTAGTAAAAGAATGCACAATAAACAACCAAAACAACTACAAGAAAAAATAAAGATACTCAGTTATAACATACTTTGAGATAATATTCACAAAACGAGCAGCTTGGAGGAGCACCAGCAACCCAGGTAAGGGGGTGCATAGATCATAGAAAAATCATGAAACAAATATGGGGATAGGATTTTAATTCATCAAGCTGCTAGTTTTTGGAATCTTCTTTCTGCAGGTGTAAGGGAAATTACAAATTATTTTACATTTGTTCATATTATAAAAGAAGTGAATACTCATTTCTGTAATTGTTGATTACTCCTTTCAATGTACTGTAAAGTTAAATAAGATCTCTGTTTTTATGCAAAGACAAAGGAAGTATTTTTATGCTTTTTTGTTATATAGAAATATTTATGCAGATGTGTTTTGTGTACGTGTTAATATGGAACCTTATTGTATGTATTTTAGATAGGGATTGCACAGGTCTGTCTTGTAAACTGGACTTTTGTCCAAACGACTTGCACTACCCGTTTAAAAATAAATTTTACCTACCTACACTCACTGAATGCTCATATAGTGGCTAGTCATGAAGGTGACAAGAGGGAACATATGAAGAAGCCAGCAGAAGAAGGCCATTTGGTCTACCAAGTCTGCTCATACTGCAGGGTCCATAGCTTGAGCTTATGTCCCTGCCCTCCCTCCCCACTCCTCCCTTCCACCCTACCCATGATCCTTACCTTCCCTCTGTGCCTATCCCAAGCTCTTTTAAAGCTGCCCACTGTCTTCAATGAGATGACCTCTTCCAAGTGCCCACCACCCTCTCTGTGAAGAAGTGCTTCCTGACCTCCCTCCTAAACCTCCCACCCTCCAGCTTAAGACTGTGCCCCCTCGTGTTATGGTTGCCACTCAGCTTAAAGAGACTCTCCTTATCAAACTTAGTTATCCCTTTCAAGTACTTTAAGGTCCCAATCATGTCCCCCCTCTCTCTCCTGTCTTCCAGGGAGTATTCAATTCAATTCAATTTTATTTTATTTTTAACCAGGAAATACACCATTGAGATACCAATTTGCAAGGTGGTCCTAGGGGGACACACATAATACAAATAAAAGGAAAACACTACAGATTTATACATTAGTTCACACAATACAGTGGGTAATACATAACAAGGTACAGTCAATTACTCAGATTTTTACATATCTACATAAGTGCAAGTAGCTAACTGCATAATATGATTGGAATGGAAGGAGGTAAGGGGGAAGGTACAGCATGATCCATAAGGTGAGGTAGGAATAGTCGAAGATGAGTAGGATGAGGGGGAAAAGGTGAAAGGGAGAGAGGCTCAGGGAGTAGCAGGGCATAGACAGACAGGAGTGCAAAACAAAAAAGAAAGAAGTGGGGCAGGGAGAGCCAGGGGCAAATATAGTGGTAAGTGCCACATAAAATATCAAAAGGGGGGTTCAAAAGTACATGTTCAGTGCCCTCAACCTCTTCACATATGCCTTGCCCTGCTGACCAGCTATCATCTTTGTAGCCCTCCTCTGGACCTTCTCCAGCAGGTTAATGTCCTTTTTGAGGTGTGGGCACCAGTACGGAACTCCATACTCTAGATGCGTCCTTACCAGTGACCTGTACAAGGGCAGTATAACCTCCTATCTCCTACTACTGATCCCCCAGCTATGCATCCTAGCATCTTGTTTGCCTTTGCTGCTGCTTTCTTGCACTGCATGGAGTGCTTCAGGTTACTAGTGATCACCACTCCCAAGTCATTCTCCTCCTCTGATGCATACACTCAGACACACTCAGGTAGTACTCTGCCCTGGCATTCTTGGCTCCAATATACATAACTTTGCATTTCTTGGCATTGAAGCCAAGGTGCCAAATCCGGAACCACCTCCCCAGCTTTTCCAGATCTTTCTGTACGTCCTGTATCCCTTCGGCTGTGTCCACTCTCCCACAGAGCTTGGTGTCATCTGTGAATAGTCACATTTTGCCCTTAATGCCATCCCAAATGTCATTGGTGAAGACACTGAACAACACCAGCTCCAGCACGGAGCCCTGTGGGACCCCACTAGTTACCTCTCTGGAAGTGAAGTGGAAGTGCTGGTCAGTGTATCAAGCTTGCAGGAGTGCCAGCCACCTAGTTAAAGGGGGTGCAGTGAAGTGGGATATGAGCAGCTGGAGGCACACTTGATCACCAGTGTTCAGTTGTAATAGTGTACATCGACGCTCAGGGGGTGAAACACTGAACACCAAGACATATTTAGTCATTTAGAATGGGGACTCAGAGGGGTTGCGGGGGAACCATTGGACCACCAGGGTATAGCGAACTTAACTCAGAGGAGTGATCGAGGGGGAGGGGGACACACTAGACAAATCAAGGTGTTTTGAATTCTGCTCAGAGGAGTGATCGGAGGTAGAGGGAACCACTGAACCACCAGGGATCTCCTTGTTTTATGTGGAAGGGGTGCTAAGGGGCTGTTGTGCTCCTTGCAAAAAAATGAGCCAGTAATGGGTATGTAAATGGATCCTTAGAACCTTGCATGCCCAATGAGCTCATCTGCAGGTTCAGACTAAATATAGTCCACAGGGGTACTGGCACGATCCCATTGTGGGCAGCGCTATTTTCTGTGGGCTATATACAGCCCAGGTCCATGTCGATGCAGCACAAGTTACACTTAGTGCTGCAGTGACATGGTCTAGCATTCAGTCATATAGCGCTAGTCGCTATCCGACTGAATATAGCAGCTGCTGTGGCAAGCGCAGGCACAAGTGCGGTGTAAACATTTGTACTGCACATATGCACATGTTTGAATGTCCAACACTTTGTCTTTCTGAGGGTTGAGGCGCTGAACACCACTCGCGCTATGCGGCGGCGGGTTGAGATCGTTGAGTCCACGGCGAGGGTCAGAGGGAAAGAGAGAATGGAGCATCCACAGAACTGCTCTCTCTCTGGGGAGGGACCATGGGGTAGCCCAGTGTGTAGCAACCCCCAGTGGAGTGGCTGACATTGCTACGCAGCCACGGGCTCAGCAAGTGTGTAGACGCTGGTGTCTGTCTCCTCCGGACGTGGTGAAACAGCCACGCCTCAGGCTGGACAGCATTGCACGCCTCATGTCGGGGCGAACACTCACAGGAAAAACCCTCTGGGCTGAATAGGTGACGGCCCACCTGAGCTATGCTACATCGTCTACCACTGGAGTTCCCTCCACCGCCCCTTCTATCTCCTCGGCCCTGTCTCTGGGGGCTTGGGGAGGAACAGTAATCCTTGAGGATGGTGGGGCTCACAGTGGGAGGTAGAGCAGCACTGGCCAGTGACGAGGCCTGTGAGAGTTCCGACTCCAGAGGCGATAAAAAAGAGTTAACAAAAAAACACTTCGTCTTTCACAAAATCCAAGGATTATTTCAGGAACAAATGGCATTTTGAAATGTGACCCTTACTATGGCTGCTAATGCACATACACAAAGTCACGGCTTTATGTTCAAAATGCATTTCACTGTGCCATGCTGATGCTGAGGAGGCACGGGACAGAGAAGCAGTAAGGGACTTTCGATCGGAGTGACTGCCAGGCGTTTAATACAGAAAGACATGGAAGGCACTAGTATGGCATGGGTAAGGAGGCATTACTACTTTCAAATGATCAAGGTATAGACACTAATCACTCTCACGCATAAACTGACAGTTAACTGTTTCATCTGACAGCAACTCGATCTTCTCTCACTCCCCATGCTTTGTTACAGAGGCAAAAGTTAGTCAGTTTAAAAAACAAAAACCATAATGACAAGGCATTTGGATTGCTAACAGGGTGCCTTGGTGAAGAGAGACCACATTATGCACACCTAGTAAAGTAGTTTTCCCTTGTAAAACTGCTGCAACTTCACTGTACTGCACTGTGAGTCACTCCTCTGCCATATAGTGATGTCAGCAGTACAGCCCTGGGACCACAGCAACACCAGGCTTGCTACAGAAGCTCTGGTACACCCTGCAGTTTTTAGCAGCTCAGAATGCAAAAACTAACTACAGAGGACAGTAATGAAATACAATTCTAGAATCAATGCAAGAAGGGGTCATTTATGCATTAAAGTCAAAAAGACTGGGAAATGTGCTGACAGCAACTCAATCTTTCGATCCCCATGCTTTGTTACAGAGACAGAAGCAAGTCAGCTTTACAGAAAAACATAATGACAAGGCATTTGGATTTTGGCATAATGCACTGTGAACAGAGTGTCTTGGGGAAGGGGGAAACACAGTGTGTATTACTACTGGTAGTTTCCCTTGCAAAACTACTGCAACTGCACTGTACTGCACAGTGTGAGTCATTCCTCTGCCATATAGTGATGTCAGTGGGAGCTAGCAGCTGAATAGCAAAGGCAAATGCAGCAGGGCTCAAAAACAAATGCAAAATATAGAAGGCAAAGTAAACCTTGGCCAAAAATATCAAATGCACACCCCCCAGGTCCAGTACTGCATATAAATACAATCACGAAAGGTGCTCTTTAAAGGACAAACATTCCACATACCATCCGGTTTCCAGCGAAACTATGTGTCGTTTATGAGAGCAAGATCTATATGTTCACAGTCCCGGTTGATGCGGGAAAATGGTGACTACAAAGCTGGATGGGGAACAGCAGAAGAGTACACTTGAAAAGCTGAACTGACCATGTATGGTTTTAAATCTCACTGATCTTGTGATCACAGTAAGGGTTCTTCTTTCCCTGATCTTTGTAATTGTAAAAGAGCTGGATTATTGTTAAATTCATGATTAAGTTAGGTTTGATAAGACAGAGTACTGCAGTGTTTGACTGGTAAGGGCATAAGGTTACCAATTTAAAATGGATTACTCTTTTTGCATTAAGTTTAAGATAGCCCTCATACTTAATAACGTTAGGCCCATCTGGATTAATAAAGCTCCTCCAGTTATTTCATTCAAGTTAGCGTGTGGCCTAAATTGCCCTTTGCCATCCTGCTGAGGGAGAAGTTCTAATATTTAATAAATACAATATGTAGGAGTATTAAATCCTAATGTGTAACTGCACCTTGTACTGCATGAAGAAAATGTTTATCTGTTTTAAGCCTGGGGAGTGCAGGTTGTAAGCATCACTATTAATCTTATAAGAGAATTGTTCACATCTTGTCTATGTATGACACTTATTGCCCAACTGGGCACAGGAATGTTTGGGATGCACTTTTGGATTACTTTTTAAAGGCAGTTAGGTCATATCCTCTTGGACTACAGTTCTACAGAGTTGGATATTTAGCTATTGATGTATGTTATCTTAAGGTAGCCACCCTGATTTAGCATATAAACAAGGGCTACTGTACTACTCTGTACATCCTGAGAGATTTCCATCCCAATGCTATATGAATAACTGATTGTTCCTTGTACATATATATTTGTATATATTATATGTTTAACATAAAATATAAATTAAAAAAAAAAGAAAAGGGACATCAAACTACTGGAGGGGGTCCAACGCAGGGTGACAAAGATGATCCTGGGGATTGGGGACAAAACATATGAGGAGAGATTGAGGGGCTCAACAAGTACACCCTGGAGGACAGAATTTAGAGAGGGGGATATGATTAAGAGACCGTCAAGTACCTAAAGGGCATAAACAGAGGTAATTCTGAGAGTCTAAGTTAAAAAGGGAGAGGGCCACCAGGAGACAGTCTAAAATTGGAGACAGGAAGTTTCAGGAGGGAAATGAACAGGCACTATTTTATGGAGAGGGTGGTGGCAGGTTGGAATGCGCAGCCAAAAGAAGTGATATCACCTGGGGGTAGTCTAGGCAAGCAATGTGAGAAGGCAGTAAGGAGGGCTGGGGGATACTGGGATGCACAGGGAAAGGCATCACCAGTAGAAAACAGGAAGTTTTTATCCCTCTATACAGACAGTTGGTGAGACCCCATCTGGAGTACTACATGCATTTCTGGAGACCCAGTCTCCGCAAGAAAATAGACAGGATGGAGGCAGTCCAGAGGAGGGCAACTAAAATGATTCAGGGTCTGCACCAGAAGCCACATAAAGAGAGACTAAATGAGCTTAATATGTATACCCTTGAGGAAAGGAGGGAGAGGGGACATGACAGAAACTTTCAAGTACCTCAAGGGACTCAACAAAGTCAAGAAATAGCATCTTCCAGAAAAAAGATGTGCAAGAACAAGGGCACAATTTGAAGATGGGGGCAGCTCAGGGAAACGTGAGGAAGTATTTTTTCACAGAGATGGTGGTGGACACATGGAACGGCCTTCCTGAGGAGGTAGTAGGGTCAAAAACAGTGGGGAAATTCAAGAATGCATGGGACAGACATAAGGCAATTCTGGTGGGGGTAGGAGGAAGTAGGCTGTTGGTTAACTAGGATCTGCATCTTATCCAACAGGTAGGGAAATGGGCAGACTGGGTGGGCCAAGCAATCCTCATCTGCCATCAAAGCCTATGTTTCTATGTGGACAGTGGGCAGCTTCAAGGGAGGGTGGGACAGGGCCAAAGGGAGAGTCGAAACTATGGGAAAGGAGGAGGAAGAGAAGTCGGAGATAGGGGGCCACTAAATCAGAAGTGCGTCAAGAGAAGGGGGGCAGCTGCATTTTAATAAACAGCCTGCTGCACACTCAAGCAGACTAGAGAGAGATAGAATGGCCTGTATCTGGTGGCAATTTCATATGTTTATATGTTTGTAAAATGCCGGCAGTAGGCAGACAGAGAAAAATACAATTGCAGCTACCTCCCCACTGTGTAAAATGCTGGTTTACACTTTTAAAGGAAAACAAAGAAAAACAACCAGCTCTCCCTAGTTGCTGCCAAAATGCCCAATTAGCACTTTTAGTCTGTAAGGGAATTTTAAAGTACCTGTAAATGCTTTTAGTAATCAGTGAAACAGCGAGATACAATTTCTGATTCCTATCGCTGGAAACCGCTATCTCACGAACAGCTATGCCCTTCCCGAGCCCACATTATGCTAATATGCCCACCTCACCAATGGCTGAAGCTGGCAGGGGACATTAGCATAAAGTGAGTGAGGGAAGCACGTGGCTGCTCGTGAGATGGCGGTGTCCCAGAAACAGGAATCGGAAGTTGTGTCTTGCTGTTTCACTGATTAGAAAAAGCATTCACAGGCACTTTAAAGAAATTTCCTTACTGTCTAAAAGTGCTCATTGGGCGTTTCAGCAGCAGCTGGGGAAAGCTGCTTGTTTTCCTTTAAAATGCAGGCAGTAGGCAAACATAGAGAAAATACAACTACAGCTACCACCCCCAGTAAAAAAAATAACTTTACTGTTTTTCTAAATTAAGGCAATCGCTTCACAGGGAAAAGTACAACCGCAGCTATCCCCCACCCTGTGAAAAAACAAATTTATACTTTTAAAATGCAGGTAGCAGGCAGACAGAGTAAAATACAACTGCAGCTACCCCCCCTCTCAGTAAAAGAGAATGGTAACAGTTTCAAAATGCAGGCGGTAGGCAAACAGAGTAATGTATAACTGTAGCTATCCTCCCCCTATAAAAAGAGGCAGTAGGCAGACAGAGAGAGAGGTACAGCTGTAGCTACCCCATGTAGAAAATAGTTAACTTTTTTTTTTTTTTTAATGTAGGCACTAGCTCAGAGAAAAGTACAACTGCAGTTAACTTCCTTCCCCAGTAAAAAAAAAAAAAAAGTTTGTATTTTTAAAACACAGACAGTAGACAGGTAGATTAAATAAAGGCTCCTTAAAAAGTTTCTTATTCGTACACAACCTTGGAGTTTTGACCTGCATCTCTTGCTTGCACTAGTCCTTGCTCCTTATGTTTAAATAAAGGGTACCTTTGTAGCATTGTTGGGTGATATATCCTTTTTTACACTGTCTCCCTCCTTCACCCCCTGAATCCCCTTCTATATGTTTTTTCGTTAGACCCCCTTTTACAGTCGTTAATTAAATTACCAAAGTGGACAGGGATTATAGGAGATGCTTTGGATAATCAGCTACATTTGCAAGCCTATGCAGATGATTTGAATTTATATTTTTCAGACTTGGCTCAAATTCACAATTTTCTAGAAGCGTTTAAAATTTTCTCTGCAGTTTCAAATGCTAAAATAAATCTGCAGAAGACTAGAGGCTTGTTTATTGGGGCAATGGGTCCTGCTGAGGTTGTACAGGATGATACCTGCATTTCACGGAAACCACAAAAAAATTTTAGGAATCCTTTTTGATCCCCAAAATCTGCCAGTTGAAAACTGGAATCTAGTGCTTGAGAAAGTTGAAAAGAAAGTAAATAGGTGGAAGCAGTGGACATTTTCTAAATTAAAGCACATACATATCTTAAAACAATTTATTATACCATGCCTACAGTATGTAGCAATGATTTTCCCTCTTCCACTTCAGCTGGAGACTAAAACCTATAGTGTTTTTTTCAAATATTATGGGGGAATCGTTTGAACCCAGTTAAGAGACATTATACTTATTTAGGTACAAAATCAGTGGGTCTTGGGATGATAGACCCAATTACATTTTTGCACACCCTATTTTTTATGAATACTATTAAATGTGGTTTGATTCAAGTTGTGAGTCTAGAACAGCGATGGACTGATAGGGCCCTTGGTAGATATTTTAAAATTTGGCATAATTTAGCTCCTAAAATGAATCCTCATATTCACATTCCTTTGTATTTTAGACCAGCAGTGCAAAAACTATATAGATGGCAAATCACTAAAGATATATGATTAAGAATAATAATATGCAGACTATGTATGAATTGGTAATGGAAACAGTACATCTGCAAGTCTCTTGTTTTAAAAATTGTCCATCAGCCTTAAATCCCAAGGTATTAGCACAACTTAACAACACTAGATTACCTCCAAGTCAGTGGGAAACGCAATGGCTTATTCTGTATGGCCGTCTCAATGTTGGGGGGAATGCTAAATAGAAAGCTAGAGAAGAGAGGAATTGTCCTTATATGGACTGTATTAATACAGAAGAAACGATGGAACATTTTTTCTTACAGTGCTCCTTTTCTAAAGGCTTGTGGGTTAATTTAGCAAGATTATGGAATTTTAAATGGTTTCCTTCTGTCACATATGATATACTAGTATTGAGAATTTATCCTCCTAGTTTTGCTCATTTTCATGTTAATACTTTATTTTTTATTGTGTGAGATAATTTTTACGTCAGGCAAGATGCCAATGGGTGATTTATCAAAGGAAAATGTCTTATGAGTGTTATAGCATTTTAGTGTCAAATGAACTTTCAAAACAACAGAGTCCAAAACAGTATTTCCCTTGTCTTGCGGAAAATCAGGCTTTAGGCACTCGGTTACAACGAAATGACTGCCAGCCTGCTGTTTGACAGAGTCAGTGTTCAAAGGGTTTGGTTTGACAGGAAAACTAAGAGCTGACTCACAGCGCCCATTCTTCAGAAAGTTTCCATCAGCTGGCGAGTTGACAGGATTAGCAGCTAATGACAGGGCGCACCTCCTTGGGTAGCAGCTTCTATGCTAGATTCCGCAGCTTCAGTTTGAGACTAGATATTCCATTTGGACCGTCAGGTGCAATGCAAACTTCCACTTTTTGCAATTTAACCACACTACCAGACATATCGGCACTTTTCTCTATTTCCTCCGTGGAAAGAGGAGCTTCATGAAACTCCTCATCTGAATCAGCTTCCACACTCCGCTGTAGATCAGCCTCTGTTGCAAAAACAGTGGGAGCTGAGGCAAGCACTCCCACTGAACAGACGTCCTCCTCCTCCAGCGTCTCACACAGAGTGGCCATCCTGCAGACAGCCTGTCCCCCTACTGACGAGTAGGGGAATTTCCATGGTGTCCTGGCCAAATTTCCCTCATTCATGAAAAAAAAATACCACCAACAGCTTAATCTGGATCAAGGTCAGTTGGCATTCACCTGTATCCCCCTCTCCCGGGTCGTGCCTGAAAATAGGCAGGATTTGTCTAGTGCACTTACCCAGTCAACAAAAACTAAATAAATAAATAATCTGGGTAGCTCCCTACAACCGCTATTTTAATCATCTGTGGTATCATCGGATTTCTTTAACCTTCTGGGTTTTCAAAAGACTGAGCCAACTGTCTCGGATTACAAATGATCATCTTGTTGTTGTGTATGCTAACTGCCTTTCTTTCCATCAAGGGCCCCAACATCAGCTGCAACACTGTCCACCCTCGGGCAACGCCTCTGGCTAGCCAGTTTCCATCCTGGGTACCCAGTGTTGCAGGACTGTCTGTTTTGGGACTAAAAGTGCATGCCAAAACCCTGATTCAAATCACAGAACAAATCATTTAACTAAATTCACGCCCCTTCCTTGTTCACATCCCCTGAATAAATCTGATTGTCTTTTTCATGTTTAACCTGACTAGTGTGCATATTAGAAGTTGGGTTAAAGTACTGAAAGTGTGCATTTGCCTTGTTAATCATATTTTACAGGGGGTCTCCAGGGAACCTGCTGAAGGTCCGACCCTGGTAGCAAGTGTGAAGGGCGTGTGCATATTATTACTGTTATATCCTGACTGTGTGTTAACTGCTGTTAAAGGTTCCAAGCCACTAGGAGGGTTAGTGGATGGTTGTAGCTTCCCAGAGGGCTATAACAGGCTAGACAGACACCCCCAATACTATTACTCTGGGTGGAGGCACCTTAATACTGAATCCAGGCCCCTTAACCTGTGCACAGACTTGCAGGCAGGGGTAGTAACCTTAAGGATAGCGCCGCCTAGGGGTTACACTAAGAAGCTAAAAGAAAAGTCCACTCTGTCAGGGGGATAAAGTGCAGGAAGGTTATGACTCTAAAGAGATCCTCTCAAAGATCTACTCTAACTGGTAAGTAACAAACCTGTCTTTATGAATATCTCTAAAGAGCTGTAACAGATTAAAAGATCATCATGCAGTGCTAACCTCAACCAAGTGATTGGTAAAAAAAGCAGACCTACCCCTCAGGACAGCAAGTCTTGTAAGACAATAAATCCACCCTCCAACAGGAGATTGGATCCAAATTGTAATGCTTGGTGAAAGTATGGAGCCTGTGCTAGGTATGAGCTCTGCCAATATCAGCTGCTAAAACTGACTGGAAGCAGGTCAATGAGGCTTTCAACCTCCATGTGACATGTCCAGTAACGGTACCAGGCAGGTTCTGCCCTGCTTCCCTGTAACAGAACACAATGTAAAAGATCCATTCGGATATACATTGCTTGGAAACTCTAATTCCTCTGGTACCAGGGTCAAAGGAAACAAACAGTTGAGAGGACTGATCATGGTCATAGAAACAGAATTGGTCATCAAATAACAAAGTACAGTTATGTAAGAACTTGCCGTAACAGTAGATCTTCGAGAACAGCTCTTGCAGCAGGTTACATCATTAGGACTGAAGCCACCAGACGTCAGGACCCCACGGAAATCTTCTAGCTAGCAGTCTTCAGCGGGGACCGCCTCAGACGTCGGTCCTGCCCCCGACATCAGGCGTAGTACATAAGGAGGCGGTTCCGCCAGAATCCCCAGTTCTCCCACCGGAGACTTCCGGCCGCTGGATGACATCAGAAGAGAAGACCGAGGACCCACCATCAGATGGCCAGGACTAAGAACAGACCTTCCCAATCCAAAGGATGGGTGTTAGGTTAGAACCTACTTCCTCCAAGGGGGAATGGTGGGCGGGAAGGTACCTGCTACAAGAGCTGTTCTCGAAGATCTACTGTTACGGTAAGTTCTTACGTAACTGTACTATCTTCTTCAAGATACAGCTCTTGCAGCAGGTTACGATTAGGACTGATTCCCAAGCAATGGCGACATTGTAAAGCCATCGGGGAGGAGAAAGACAGAATTAAGACCCTTCCGAGCCTAAAGCAGGAGTCCCTGGAGGGCGGCTGGGCGAAATAGCCCTTCATCACCTGAGCGTCCAGTCTATAATGCCTGATAAAAGTATGCACCGAGCTCCAGGTGGCTGCAGCACAGATAGCTGAAGTGGACACATTCTTCAGTGCTGCGAAGGAGGTAGCCACTCCTCTGGTGGAATGGCCCTTAACTGCTCCTGGCAAGGGTTTCCTGCATTTGTCATAACAGAAAGAGATACACTGAATGAGCCAGCGTGAAAGGGTCTGCTTCAAAACGGGGGCCCCTTTCATCCTCTCAGCGAAGGATACGAACAGCTGCTCCACTTTCCGGTGCTGTTTGGTTCTGGTCAGATAGTATCTGAGACATCTGTGAACATCCAGGGTGTGAAGCAGTGCTTCTCCTCGATTGGTGTACTTGGGAAAGTACACTGGTAAATCGATGTCCTGATTAAAGGTAAGGGCTGAAACCACCTTAGGCAGGAACTTAGGATTTGTCCTCAGGGATACCCTATCCTGGTGGAAAATTAAATAAGGCTCTTTATACATGAGAGCATGTAATTCAGAGATTCTTCTCGGCGAAGTAACAGCAACTAAAAACGTTTTCCATGACAGAAAATGTAGCTCGCAATCCGCGGCTGGTTCAAAGGGTGGCAGTGTAAGCTGCTCCAGGATGAAGGGCAAGTCCCAAAGAGGGACGGGATCCTAATGGCCTAACGTGAGGACCCCCTTAGAAAGGCACGAGTAGCATCCAACTGGCCACCATGCGATGGCCTAGGGGCATGATAAGCTGAGATTGCACAAAGGTGCACTTTGATCGAGGAGTAAGCTAGCCCGGATTGAAAAAGGGAAAGCAGGTACTCCAGAACCAGCTTCTCAGGACAGTCTAAGGGCGAAAAACCACGTGTTTGAGTCCACAGGCAAAACCTGCACCACTTCATGGCGTATGTTGCGTGTGTTGCCGTTTTTCTGGCGGCAGAAAGCACGTCTGCCACCTCTTGCGAGACCCCGTGTTGCATCATGGCTATGTCTCTAGGAGCCAGGCATGTAGGTTCAATGAATGTAAGTCCGGGTGGACTAGTGAACCCTCCTCCTGAGACAACAGGCAGGAGCTGATTGGCAAAGGAAGCGGAGGTTCACGGGACAACTGATTCAGAAGCGGGAACCAAATTTGCCTGGGCCAAAAAGGCGCTATCAAAATAAGCGTTGCGTGCTCCCTGCGAAGTTTGAAAAGGACTCTCTGTATCAACGGGAAAGGAGGGAAGGCATAGAGGAATCTGCCCGCCCAGGAGAGGGACAACGCGTCTCGCCAGAAAACACCAGGCCCTGGATCTAGCAAGCAAAAATTGGGCAGTTTTGCGTTGGATGGGGACGCGAATAGATCCAATTCTGGAGTGCCCCATCTGTGAAACAGATCCTCTGCCACCTCCTGCAGAAGTTCCCACTCATGGACTCTGGCCTGGGAATGACTCAGGCTGTCTGTGACAGTGTTGTCCACCCCGGGAATGTGAACTACAATGAGGCTTGCACTGTGTCGTATTACCCATTCCCACACCCTCATGGCCTCCCTGCAAAGGGGTAGGAGTGTGTGCCTCCTTGTTTGTTGAGGTAATACATCACCGCAGTATTGTCTGTTTGTAACAGGAGAGTACTTGGTGGAATCTCCGACTGGAAGGCTTGCAGGGCATAAAGGACCGCCCTCATCTCCAATATGTTGATATGGAGATGAGATTCCTGGGTAGTCCATGTTCCCTGAGACCTCACCCTGTTCAAGTGCGCTCCCCACCCCCGCCCTGAGGCATCTGTGGAGAGTGTTATCACCGGGGACAGCACTGTGAAGGGAACCCCTACAGAGAGGGTTCCTGGATCTATCCACCATTGCCAGTCCCAAACCACGGCCTTCGTGATTCAGACTGAATGCTGCAGATAGTCTTGCCTTTGGTCCCATTGCACTCTTAACATCCACTGAGTTACCCGCATGTGGAGTCTTGCCATCGGGACTGTTGGAATGGCCGCAGCCATGTGTCCGAGCAGGTGAAGGACCAATCTGGCTGGGATGGTCATCTTCACTGATAGGTACCTTATGAGGGATCGGATGCGTTCCGCTCTGTCTTCGGGAAGAAAAGCTTTCCCCTTGACGGTGTCCAGAACTGCCCCTATGAACTGCAGTTTCTGGGACGGTACCAGGAGAGACTTTTCGTAGTTGATTAGGATGCCCAGAGACAGAAAAAGGGCCCGAGTATGCTGAATGGCCATCAGCAATGCCTCCTGGAGGAGGCCATGAGAAGCCAGTCGTCCAGGTATGGGAGGAACACATGAGTGGCCCGTCTCTTAAGAGGCAGCTGCCATGACTACCACACACTTGGTGAATACCCTGGGTGCTGATGACAGCCCGAAGGCGCTGGAACTGATAATGGCAGCCGAGAAACTCAAGGCGCAGGAACCTCCTGTGCGCCAGGCAATAGGGATGTGCAGGTGGCGTCACTGCATGTCCAGGGACGCCAAGCGTCCTTCTTCAGCATGGGATTAGTCCCAGAAGGGTCACCATGCAGAAGCGCTTGTAAATGACCGACATATTGAGGTCGCCGAGGTCCAAGACTGGACGGAGGTCCCCTGTTTTCTTTGGAACCAGGAAGAAGTGTGAATAGTATCCTGCTCCTCTCTGGTTCCCTGGAACGTGCTCCAAAGCTTCTTTCTGTAGCAGCGTGAGCACTTCCTGCCGTATGAGCAGGGCATGCTGACCCGAATAACGGGAGAGCAGAGGAGGCCTTGTGGGAGGGTTGTCTACAAATTCTATATAATGGCCTTTTTGACCAACTGTAGCACCCACCTGTCGGTGGTGATCGACCGCCACCCTGACAGGTGGTCCGCGATGTGACCCCCGACTTTCATTTCCCGTTGATCCTGAGGAGGGGCGGGAGCCGGGAAGAAGTCATGCTGTAGCAGCATTGGATCCTACAGGTTGGGCCGACTTGGTGGCTCGTTGGCCTCTGCTTGAGGATGTCTTAGCCTGGGCTTTCCGAGAGAAGGAGCCCCTCTGTTGCTGGCCAAAACGAGGTTGTTGCCTTTGGATCCGGCTGCGAAAGCAACTCTGGTTCCTACGAAAGGAACTAAGTCTAGATCTGTACATGGCATGGACAGATCTAATAGCCTTCCTGGCTTCCTGCAATTTGGTGATCACCTTTTCCGAGGCTTCACCAAACAGAACTTTGCCATAGTAAGAAGCGTCCATGATATTTTTCTGGACATCCGGGGTAAACCCGGAGACACAAAGCCATGCATGTCTCTGGAGACACACGCCTGAGGCTGCCGCTCTGGCCGAAGAGTCCGCAGAGTCGTATGCGGCTCTGAGCACCTGGGTCCCCACGTCTGAACCCGTACAGAGGAGTTGCAGGAGTTCCTCCTTTTGGCCACCGTCTGGCAGTTTCTCCGCCAGGTCCCGTCCCTGTTCCCACAACACGTTCTGGAACTGAACCATGTGGGTGAAGTAATTCAATGATCTAATGGCGCAAGTCGCGGTCACGTACGTGCACCTGCCCAGCACGTCCAACTGCTTGGACTCCGGGTCCGGTGGCTGCGTGCTCAAATGTTGCGGTTTCTGGGACCGGTCATGAGAGGCTGTAATGACCAGGGAGTCGGCCAGAGGATGGTTAGCCAAGTACTGGTCCTCCCTTAGGGCCTTGTACAAGCGGTCAGCCTTCTTCGGCATTGCCGGGGTCGAATGTGGATGCTTCCATGCTGTCTTGGTGGACGCCCACAAAGGTAAGCCCACCTGTACTACCACAGGCTTGGGGTCTTTGCCAAGGTAGCTGGGCAAGGCGTGAGTCTTTCGGGTCAGCGCCTCAGCATCCCATCCCATGTTCTCCTGAATATGCCTCATTATTTCGGAGAATGAGGGGTCATCCGGAGGAGACCTAGGGAGGTCGCGTGGGTCTGGAGAGGGGATGCTGATTGGTGAAGGAGACCTGGAGCATTCAGAAATGTCAGATCTGGAACCCTCCGTGGACGGTGAATACCGGCGTCTTCTGGGTCTCTTGGGGCTGGGTGACCTTGAAGAGGATCTTGACGGAGGCCTTCTCTTCTCCAAAGATCTACCCCTAGGAGGTGCTGCTGGCTCCTGGGGGGAAGGTGCTCGTCCTGCTGACCCCCTGGGTGAAGGGGTGTAGGCATTGGGGTGCAGCGGTGCGCAGGAGGAGGCTGCGTGGTGACCACATCCTTTTGATGGTGTCCCACCAGAAGGTGAAAACTCCTTCACTTCTGACAAGTTTAGGCCTGACGAAGCCGGACCGGGCGCGGTGGCTTGTCGTCGGGGCAGGCGTGTTCGCTCGGTCTCTGGTTCCTGAGGGTTCCCGTGGGAGTTCGACGGAGTCCGGGATCGCCTGCCTGGTCTTCGGGCTGGGTAGACTCCTCCTCCGACAGCGCCTCCCGACCGACGTTGGTAGGCAGTGGTGTGGTCCTCCTGACTGCGGTATCTGATGCCGGTCCCCCCGCCGGCGTCCTGGGGGGGCGAATGCCTGACCAGTGACGGGTGAAGAACGGTCACCAGTTCCCTGGAGTGCTTGTGTACCTTGGCAGACGTCCACTTAAGGGAGGTCAGCTCCTTGGTCTTGCGCTGGGGTGGTGACGGTAGGGAGACTGACCAGATGTTGGGGGCCGAGTGCCGGGAGGATGACTTGTGGGACTTCCCAGACCTGGATGAGGCCTTAGCCGAGGAAGCGGGCCTGGAGGTCTTGGCAGGCCACAGAGTAGAGGAACCACTGACCGATTTGACCACAACCGGGGGAGGCTGAGAGCGGGCCCTCGACGAAGAGTGGTCCAACCTGGAGCTGGAGCTGCCGGAGTCCAAGGCCCTGGAGGGGGATCTGGGTCTCACGTTCTCCCAGTGCTTCTCGTGGTGCCTGTGTGACTTCCCTGAAGATTTCCCTCTGGAGGAAGGTTCAATGGCCTTAAGTTTTTCTTCGAGGAGGAAAGCCTGGAGGGCCTTCTGTTGGCGGATTCTCATACGGCTGTTAAAGCCCTGACAGAAGGAGCAAGCCTGGGTGTCGTGGTCTGGGCCCAGGCAGCGAACGCAGGCCGAATGAGGGTCTTTGAAAGGAATCTGCTTTCCACAGGCACACTTCGAAGAATGGCTCTCCACTGAAGTTGGGGAGGACATCAGACGAAAAAAAGACTGAAGAGAATTGATTTTGTAAAGTTTGAAAGTTTTCCTGGTTGTCGCACGCTAGAACTAACTGAGAGGTCGAGACTTGCAAAGTCGACGACGGGAAAGAACTGGGGATTCTGGCGGGACTGCCTCCTTATATACTATGCCTGACGTCGAGGGCAGGACTGATGTCGGAGGCGGTCCCCGCTGAAGACTGTTAGCTAGAAGTTTTCCGTGGGGTCCTGACGCCTGGCAGCTTCAGTCCTAATGGTATAACCTGCTGCAAGAGCTGTATCTCGAAGAAGATCCACTTTGCCCACCCAGTCTGTCAGTTTTTCCCTGTCTATACTTTCACTGCAGACCCTATAAGCATATAAACATACAAAGAAGCCAGCAGAATAATGTCATTTGATCTAGTCTGCTAATGTGCAGAGTCCTCACTTTAAGCTACTGATCCTGCCCCCCAAAACCTCCTGCCCATTCTATCTGTCCCTACTTATTCCTTATTTTCCTTTTAGCTTAATCCCACCCTGTCTTGAAGCAGCCCACCATCTTCAATGAGACCACCTCTTCTGGCAGCGCATTCCAACATGCCACCACCCCCTCTGTGAAGAAATTCTTCCTAGCCTCCTTCTTAAACCTTTCCCCTCCAACTTAAGACTGTGTCTCCTCATGTTTCAGTTGCCACTTAACCTTAAAGAGACCTCCTTATCCACCTTATTTATCCCTTTCAAATACTTGAAGGTCTCAAAAATGTCCCCACTCTGTCCCTCAGGGAGTACATGTTCAGGGCCCCCAACCTCTCCTCATATGTTTTACCCTGCTGACCCATGATCATCTTCATTGCTCTCCTTTGGACCATCTCCAGCAGGTCTTTCTTAAAGTACGGGCACTAGAACTGCACACCGTAATCCAGATGTGGCCTTACTAATGACCTGCACAAGAGCAGTATAAACCTCCTTTCGCCTGCTGCTGATCCCCCTAGCAATGCAGCCCAACATTTTAATTGCCCTTCTGCTGTTTTCCTACACTATATGAAGTGCTTTAGGTCACTAGTGATCACTCCCAGATCCTTCTCCTCCAACGCAGATACATGGACCCCTTCTAGGCTGTACTCAGTCATGGGGTTTTTGACTCCGATGTGCATAACTTTTCACTTCTTGGCATTGAAGCCAAGCTACCAAATCACAGTCTACCTCTCTAGTTTTCCCAGATCCATCTTTAGGTCTTGTATCCCTTCTGCTGTGTCCACCCTCCCACAGAGCTTGATGTCGTCTGTGAATAGGTACTTTTTGCCCTTAATACCATCCCCAGTATCACTGATGAAGACATCAAACAACACCAATCTTAGCACTGACCCTATGGAACCCCACTCTTGACCTCCTTGGTGCTAGATAACTCATCCACCAGCACCTGTCTCTTGAGTCCTGCTCCTTAGCCAGTTTTCCACCCATCTATTCAACCTCTTTCCAACCCCGAGATCTGTCAACTTCCTGATGAACCTTTTGTGAGGTACAGAGTTAAACACCTTAGTGAAGTCCTCCTTTTTCTTTGGCCACCAGTTCCTGGGATCTCCATCGGACAAAGCCTCTAGGCAGCTTGTTCCACCCACCTGAAACCCCCCAGACTAAGGTCAGTCCTGAAACTCAAGCCTACACTCTCATCCTGCATGACCCCCGGCTTGTACCCCCACCCCTGAGGCAGGGCCACCAACCACCGACCTTTGCACTCCTTGAAATCTAATCTGCAGGTGGAGTGAGACCTGAGGACATCAGAGACCTGGTTGATGGGTTCTGGTGGTGGGCACAGGGCTGCGAAGACTCATCATCCTCCCAGGCACTGGGGTGTTTCACCTGTCCTGTGTGCATGACCGTGAACCTGGGGGCACGGATGTGCAGTGACGTCAAACGCAGGTGCACTCCCACACCCTTCCTGCAGATGTCCGCTGTTGCCCCCACCCTTTCCTTGATGGGTTCCCAGCTGTAGCACCCACAGCCTTCGCTGGGAGTCACTGATGCCAGGGGACATGGAGCCCACCCTCCCCAGGAGAGAAGATCTGTCCTCTGGATGCTCTATCCTCTCCTCCCTGGCCAACCCTGGTAACCCAAGCTTGCTCCCAAGCCCGGGTCACTGGCATGGTGTGAGGTGTGGCATCCGGCACCTCAACCATCAGTGCCACCAGGCTGGCTAAAATTCCAGATTAACCCGATTCAATACACCAGTCTGCATCTGTAACCCCCACACCAAGGATGAGGCTAAAAAATAAGCAAATGACCTAGTGCTCCTTTGCTGGTCACAAAAACTAAATGAATAAACTTCATGTCTGTGCCTTTACATTACTTTATATATAGCACTGTCCCTGATATTCACGTCTCCATCTTTCATTTGTGTGTGCAGTCCCTGACTTTACTGTGCCTCACACACTACTTTGTGCCACACAAACTGAGGCTTCCAACAGAACAAGCCTCCACAAACTGCAAATCCATGGCGCAAACCTCAGTTCATGCAGCACAAGCTGCTCTTTTTTCTAAAGAGGTTTTCTCACTCCTGTTATGTCTGGCACAGCCCTATCACTGACCTTTTCTCATACTTACAGGTCCTGTAAAGCCTTGTGATCTCTCACTGATAGGCTACGGTCAGCTATGAAGGTGAGCAGAGGGCTGTGCAAGTGGCTGTCATAACAGACGGTACTGCATAGTGCAGGGTGGTGGCCCCAAGAGGGTAGGTTGGGTGGCCTTGACTGCCATTCAAGGAGTGGAGGAGTCCACCTGATCACCAGGTGTATTGGGAATAATACAGAAAGGGAGACTGGCGAGTGAGGGACCCACTATACCACAAGGGTGTACTGGGAACAATACAGAACAGGTGACTGGGGTGTGAGGTGGGGGGACTTCAAGATTATCGGGCATTACTGTAACAGGCAGAATGGGCGCTCTGGGGCTGTGCAGGCATGCTAATGAGCCCACAATGGGCATGCAAATGGCTCTTTACTGCCTCTCATGCCCAGTAGGCTCATTAGTATCCTAGGGCTGAATATGGACCTCAGAAGCCCTGGCACTATCCTGTTCGGCAAAACAGTCTCTAGTAGACTCCCCTATGGGCCATATTCAGCAGTGGGCTGTGTCAGTGCAGTGCATAGTCACCGTGTGCAGCACTGGCACAGCCTTTTATTCATCCGAGTTAGCGCACTCTGATCGGAGCAAACTTAACTGTCTGAATATTGCCCCATGCTGGCTGTGTGCTATATGCCACACAGTGCTCCTGTCTGCATGGCGCACATGTCTGGATTTCAGTAGGGGGGACTTAGATCCAATGTTATCCTTTTTGATGCCCATATAAACACACCTCAGAAGGTAGCTTATCATCTTAGAAATATTGCATCAATTCATAAATATCTTACTTTGGTTCAGAGAAAATGTTCATGCTGGAGAGGAGAGACTGGGACACCTCAATATGCATACCCTGGACCCTGGAGGAGAGACTGGGACACCTCAATATGTAAACCTTGGAGGAGAGACTGGGACGCCTCAATATGTATACCCTTGAGGAGAGAAGAGACAGGGTGATATGACAGAAACCTACAAATATCTAACAGGCATAAAAAGGGTACCAGAGGGTAGCATCTTTCAGAAAAGGAGATATCCAGAATGACAAGGCATGACATGAGGTTGGAAGGGGGTAGACTTAAGGGGTAGTGTGAGGAAGTATTTCTTCACAGAAAGGGTGGTGGATGCATGGAATAGATTCCCAGTGGAGGTGGTGGGGGCAAACACAGTAGGGGGATTCATGCATGGGACAGGCATAGGGGAACCCTAGCAATAGGAACAAGGAGGTAAAGCTGGAGATCAAGTAGGGTCTACGGCTTTTACAGTAGGCAGGGAAAATGGGTAGACTAGATGGGCCTAGCAGTCCTTATCTGCCATCAGTTTCTATGTTTCTATGCACAGTCCACGGTGTTCAACATACTGAATTACTGTATGGCAGAGGAATTTTGTCTGGTCTTATTAACAACTCCTGTATGTTGCAACTGATTATGAATTTGGCTACTCACACTGTAAAACAGAATAAACACATTTGATCACACTTGTCCTACATTAGTTTTTTTATCCAATTATTTAACCAGGAGTGGCACACTAAGCTGAAAGCTGGTTTACAGGGGTGACCTGGGAGCACAGGGAAGTTAAGTGACTTGCTCAGGGTCACACAGTAATGCAAGTGGGGGCTGTGGGATTCAAACCCAGTCTCCAGATTTGAAGCTCAGAGCCCTAAACCACTGTGTTATACTGCCTCCCTTGGTACAACTTGACTGGCCCTTGTAGAAGAATTACTTGTTAAATTATCTTGCTGATATAAATATTCACATGACACAGGTCCTAAAGGTTTAAATGAGTTATTCTATTTCTATCTTTTCATTCGTGGTCTGCCATCCAGAAATCATCACATTTTCTGTTTCAAAAGTTAGAATGAAGACAATACACGGTCGTTCCTTTAGTGTCAGGGCAGCTATATTATGGAACTCCTTACCAGAGTATATTACGTCAGTAGCCTCAATAATTAAAACAGTATTCTCCACTGAAAATATCCTTATTCAGAATTGCTCATGACAGCATAATGTGCGATGTATTTTGTATATTATTCAGAAGTGTTGACTGATGTTATGCTGTGCTGCAGGAATATGTATGTACTATGATGTGATACGTCTGTCAGACCTTTACTATATTTTAATGTATTGTACAGAGCCTTGAGCATTTTTATGGAAAGTCACTATACATTGAATCCTCATTCAATTTACTATCATCTTTTCCAATATTGCCTGTATGGTCACTTCTTAGACCACTCTCTTTCGAAACCCTTTTTCTTCCCTTATGTCTACTGATCTTGACTACAGTAATTCATTTTCTCTGGACTTCCCAAGTCCTTCCTCTTTCATGGACAAAATGTCTACAGTGCAGATACCTGCCTGCTCACCCACTCCTGGAATAACAGTTCAATGAATTAATTCCACTGTCATGTCCACCAACTTACAGTTCAATCCCATATCCACTATAAAACTGTCCTGTATCTTTTAACAAATCTTGGCTTTACTCATTCCTGTCTTTCTGACAACACTGCTTCCTACTCTTGATTCCATAATCCCTGCTCCTCAATCAAATTCTACACCTCTTTCCTATTCCTCCTAACCCCCTCTCAACCACAGTGGGAAAAATCCCATATCAAACTATTATGTAGCAGTCTACTTACTGCTGGGAGGGTCTTCAAGATGATACTTCTGCTGTGCCGTCTCTTTCTCCTCCACATCACCACTTGGGCATTCTTTGCCCCCCTCAAACAGTAATAACAGTTGCTCCTCTGGGATGTTGTATCCTGCACATTGAAACAAGCAGCAATTGAATGATATACATTTTATTTACAATCAGAGGTAAAGTGAAAAAACACACAGGGGATACAAAACCACACTTTCCCCCCTGTAATGCAAAGCATCATGGGCTGTATATGCAAATCACCACAGTATATTATGCTGGTTCAACTTTAAGCAAAATTGCACGGTGCTGAAAGGCCTCTCGCACAGTCTGCAAAGGGTGCCAACAGAAGACACAGACACATGTTTCTTCCTACCAGGACTCATCAGTGTGCCTCATGTTTAACACCCCAGTGGAATGAACCAGCCACCCTAAGATAGTTTATCTGGGTTATGTTGTCGTGAGCCCAATAAAAACAAAAAACAAGCTAAAAGACAAAGCACCTCAGTGCACAAGCACTGAGGCAATGGTTACCCCAAAGGGCACTGGCCAGGAAGCCATGTTTCAAAGAAATACAAAATCACACAGGAAATGTCTGAAACACACCTGTAGTTACTCATGCTTTAATACTGACAGATGATGGTTAATAACTACACCAATATTCCATGACAAATTATGGATAAAGATTGGCAACCTCGGAGGCTAAATTACTACTTTCCATACTTCTATAGTCCTGTACCCCATATATTCTCCTTACATACATGCTCTGTTGTATCCATACTTACATTATTCTTGCACATATGGTTCTCGCCATACTTGCATATTTCTGCAACCCCTCTTCTCTCCTATTTGCACCTCAGTTTGTTCAGTAGGTTTACCCCCTAACACTTCCTTTGCTACCACAGATACCAACCCCTGATACCTGCCTTACCTTGCTTTGAATCCTTGTACCATCTCTCACTCAACCACTTCCCATAGCAGGCTATTCCACTAATTGCCCATCACCCTCTCTATGAATAAGTATTTTTTCACATTTCTCCTACACCTAACCCATGCCTGTGTGTATCTATGCCACTTACACAACTCCCGTTCTGAGTTTAAACTATCATTGACATTTCTCTCTGCTTATCCCTTTGAATTACTTACTTGTTTATATAATTTCTACACTTTCCTTTCTGGCGTCAAGTGACTACTTCAGCTTCCTCAGCCTTTCTTCATAGGGCCTTCCTTACATACCATGTATTATTTTGGTGGCCTTCCTATACACTGTTTTCAGATTATCTGTGTGTCTCTTTCTGAAGATGTGGGCCACAGACCTACACAGAGTACTCCAGTGGACTTACCAGGATCTATAGAAAGCCAACCTCCTACTGGTGAATTCCCTGCCCATGCTGGCCTTAGCATACCCCTTGTTGCCCTTGGCCTGAGGATATTTGCTAATGAATACCCAAAGGTCCACTTCCTCCACTGTTTGGCCTGCTCTGACACTTTCTCTGCAATCCTCTGTTTTGGGGTTCTTTTTGCCAATATGCATAACCTTGCATCTTTTCCACTTGAATGTGAGCAGCCAGATCTTGGGGACATTTTCCAGTCTCTTCAGGTCTTTTCTCATTGTCCTAATCCATTCTCCATGTCCATCCTGCTACATATTTTTGTTTCATTTGCAAATAAATTAATCTTTACCTGTATGTCCTCTTCCATGTTACTGATGAGACTATTAAAAAGTACCAGTTCTAGTACTGAACCCTGTGACATCTCACTCATCTGCTTCCTGAACCCAAGTGAGTTCCATTTACCACCACCCTCTGTGTTGTCTCCTTCACTCCGTTACTTATCCAATTTGATAAGATCTCCTAATCTCAGGTCCCTCAGCTTCTTCACAAGTCTCCTCTAAAGTATAAAGTCAAAGATATGCTAAAGTGCAAGTTTCCAATCTTTTCAGCTCACCAGTCACCAAAGACCAGTTAAATATTATCTTCTGATGCCTCCCAAAGTGCCCTCCATTTCTTTCAGTGCCCTGGGGTAAAGCCCATCTGGCCCACAGTGCCTTCTTTATGTTGAACCTCCTCAGCCGCTTGAATGCCAGATCCCCTTAAATCTGTCCCATTTCAACTTCTGTCTGTTCTCCTCCCTCAACTTTGTTGAGCATCCTGGAGGAGGACCCCCTTCCTCCACTGTGAATACTAAGCGGAAGCATTCATACAGTATGTTTGCCTCACTTTCATCCTGCCCACACACAACCCTCCGTTTTTATGGCCTTACTATGGTTTTCCTCTTCTGCCAAATATATCTATAGAAGGATTTATTTTCCTTTGCACCCTGCACAGTCTTGAGCTTTGACTATTTTTATCATTAATCCCACTTCCCTTGCCTTGTTCTGGTTAACCTCCCTCCTCGCCTCTGTCTGACCCAGTCTGTAATTTTGAAATCTGCTCTCTTAGCCTCCCATAGCTTCCCTCACCTTGTTAACAAAACATACATGTTTCTTGTACCTCTTGCCTTTTACCACTTTTTTCATGCAACATCTGGAAACATCCAAAACAGCATTCTTAATGGCCTCCCCTTTTTGCTTTGACCCCATTAAATTGCCCTAGCCCCTCGAGCTTTACCTGCAGTAATCCTTCCACCCTCCCCAAATCCACACTCCTAAAGTCTGGTGCTAGCACCTTGATCCTGGGCCACTGTGCTCAGGTGGTTATGCAAAAAACACATACTACTGATCATTTGACACCAGGGGGTCCTTGACCTTTACTTCCTCATTAAAATCATAGGTCAGGAGTACCAGGTTTAGGCTAGCCCCATTTCTAGCATTTCTCATACCTGTTGTACCATGAAGCAGTCCTAAAAGGCATCCACTAATGCCCGATGTCACAGCATGTGGGAATAAACTTTAGACGAGGCAAATTTACAGGTTTAACACACCATGGTGTGATATTTATTTTTCAAAGGTTAGAAAAATAATAAATTAAAGCAAGAAAAATTGCAAATAAAATCACTATTTAACATCAGTAGTTTCTCACAAAATACAGTTCTGGGTCTTAAAGCTCCTAAGACCCTTCTCATCTGCAGTCAACAGCTTGCCTACCTCTCTTCTCCCTCTCCTAGGGCTGAGCCCCTCTGGGTTGAACTGAAGTAAACTCTGTGCAAAGGTTTTTATATCTTTTTGGTAGGGTCACCTGACTTAGCCCTTACCTGTATGGACATGTTTCAAAACCATAGGGAAGGGGATTGTGTCAGGAGATTTCCTAGTTCAGTTAAAGGTACAGTATATATCCACAGATATTGACTTTCTACATCTCTGATCCACAGTGACTAAGCACTTTTATACACAGAACCTTATACAGTAACAGGTTTATAGTGTGAATGTATGAAAATATCTTAAAGATTTCTTATAGCTGTATTAATCATGACACTATTATTGTTTAATATGACTTCTGAATCCTTTTTCTTTAAAAGGGCTTTACTAACTGTATTCATTCCTATTTAAAACAGCCTTTATGCTTTTTATACACAAAATGTACTTATGCACTTTACACAACACCTGTCCTGGTGTTTGGTATCATTCCAGGGACTGGATGGAAATGGAAAAAGAATGAAGAGAGAGAACTAGTAGGAAGTTTAGTAGGGACAGTAAAGAGCTACGCTAGGTGGCCAACCTACGGTAGGGAGGGAAAAGAAGAAAAGCGTTAACTGTCACTCAGAAATAAGGAGGTAGAAAAGTGGTCAATCAGTCACAGCCAAGTGTGCAGCCTAACTCCACCACACACCTCCCTCCTTAAGAAAGAAACAGTTCTCAAAACTATACTGTTTATTCAAGAACCTCCTCTCAGTCAAAAATATTCTACCAAAACAGTAGAATGGGGGTTAGTTGAAACTGTCTCTCACCCACTATGAAAGTTTCAACCCAGGGTTCCTTAATTCAGCTATTTTTAGTATTGCCCACCATACCAAGTTACTGCAATACGACAGTACTTTCACAACATTAGCCTGGGTCTGTCATACAATTCAGCACAGTATCCATCTATGTTCCCAGAGGACTTCAGTCTGTAGCGACTTTCTATCCCCTAATTCACTCTGGTTACTACAACTTAAGACATTTCATTTGTAATATCAAGCACCCATCAATAGGCATTGTTTCAGCACCCATCACTTGGCACTGTTTCAGAACCTTGTGCACCCACTGTCGTACCTTCATCAGTACATTAAAAAAAGAGGAAGCAATACACAGCAGTTTTGTGCCGACTTCCAGCTTCCTTGATACCCATCACTTGGCATCGTTTCAGCTCCCGTCACTTCGCATCGTTTCAGAACCTTGTGCACCCACTATTGTACCTTCATCAGTACATTAAAAAAGAGGTTTTATATAATGGCAAGAAAATGTCCTGGACTCTGATTGGTCAGTGTGTCCCTGGCACAGTGAGGTTATCCAGCACAACCTCACTGTATTGATTTGTTGGATTGTTGTTTGCTCTTCTCTTCAGAAACAAATATATACTGCCACACTAAAACTCTACTAAAAACATTTTTTTAATATTTTTTTTTATTTTGTAGAACAACGAGCCATTGTATAATAGCAATAGTGCACTCCAGGGTGTGGGTTGTGCTGGGATAACCTCACTTCTGGGATGTTGGACGCACTCAGCCTGCAGCCTCATGCCCAACCACCCAGGTGTGAGGTTATCCCAGCACAATCCACACCCTCTCGTACATTATTCCTTAAGTAATACACAGCAGACTTCAAGCTTCTTTCGTACCCACCACTTGGCATTGTTTCAGCCCTGTGCACCCACTATCATACCTTTATCAGTACATTAAAAAAAGAGGAAGTAATTCACAGCAGTTTTATGCCGACTTCAAGCTTCCTCCATCTAGCTATCAGGGCAGTCGTATAAGCCTATACCACAGCTTTCTCTGGGGTGAGTTGTACCCAGCTCTAACCCCATTCTAAACACATGGTTTCCACTCAGGGGCCAAATCATAGGTTCCACTCCATACCTAGATCCTCCATGACCAGAGGTTCCTCATTTTACATCATACAGCATAGACATTTCTTTTATGTTATACATTTCTGGTATTCATTTCATTTATCCATTTCCCTTTCATATATTTTCTGGCAGACAAGGAACCTTCTCATGCTTAACAACAACCAGCCAGTTCCTAACTCCAAAACATTTGGTGTTTCCTTTCAACCCTTATTTTAACATATCAGGGGTTTCCTTTCAAACCTTACACCATTCTGGTACCATCAACTGACTGTACTCAGCACCAGCCTTAATGCTATATTCATTTTAAACATTACGTGTTTCATACATTTCATACCATATTACATGGGTGTTCAAAACATGGGGGGAAGTCCATTCAACCACCATGGTGTCTTCCCTGTTGCTTTGGACAACAACAAGATCTCAAAAGTGGTTGGCAACAGGTTCCATCAGGGGGTCCTCCTCCTCTAGAATCAATGGATCCAGCTCCTCTGCTTCGGCCACAGAATCCTCCAGTCAGGAACCCTCCAACAGCACCCAGCAGTGGTGCTCTGCCTCTGCGTTCCATCGAACTCCAATTCAGGCAATAGCTCCTCTCCCAGTTCTCCTCACCTGGGCTCTGGTATGCACTCCGGGAGGTCCCTCCTTCTTCAACAGATCCTTGAAATCCACAAGATCCTGGAGGTACACCATCCTGCTCTTTGCCCCCTATGTCTGGATATCAGGCTGGTATCTGGGTACTGGTCTCCAACTTGTTTCTCTGGACAACCAGTACCATCCCATTTCTCACACCAAGTTTGTCACAGCATGTAGGAATAAACTTTAGACGAGGCAAATTTACAGGTTTAACACACCATGGTGTGATGTTTATTTTTCAAAGGTTAGAAAAATACTAAATGAAAACAACAACAATTGCAAAGAAAATCACTCCTTAACATCGTAGTTTCTCTCAAAATACAGTCCTGGATCTTAGTGCTCCTAAGACCCTTCTCATCTGCATTCAACAGCTTGTCTGCCTCTCTTCTCCCTCTCCTAGGGCTGAGCCCCTCTGGGCTGAACTGAAGTAAACTCTGTGCAAAGGTTTTTATATCTTTTTGGTAGGGTCACCTGACTGAGCCCTTACATGTCTGGACAGGTTTCAAAACCAAGGGGAAGGGGACTGTGTCAGGGGATTTCCTAGTTCAGTTAAAGGTACAGTGTATATATATATCCACTGATATTGACTTTCTATATCTCTGATCCACAGTGACTAAGCACTTTTACACATATAACCTTATACAGTAACAGGTTTATAGTGTGAGTTTCATGAAAATATCTTAAGAATTTCTTATAACGGTACTAATCATGACACTATTATTGTTTAATATGACTTCTGAATCCTTTTTTCTTTAAAAAGACTTTACTAACTGTATTCATTCATATCTAAAATAGCCTTCATGCTTTTTGTACACAAAATGCACTTATGCACCTTACATAACACCTGTCCAGGTGTTTGGCATCATTCCAGGGACTGGATGGATGGAAATGGAAAACGAATGAAAAGAGAGAACTAGTAGGAAGTTTAGCAGGACAGTAAAGAGCTACACTAGGTGGCCAACCTAGGTGTAGGGGAAAAAGAAGAAATGCAAAGAGAAAAGCATTAACTGTCGCTCAGAAATAAGGAGATAGAAAAGTGGTCCATCAGTCACAGCTGAGGGTGCAACCTAACTCCACCACACCGACTTACATTCACTTGCCCCAGGTATGTCCCAGTCCCAGTCCATGTCATGCAGGTTTAAGTCTCCCATCCCAACAGCCTTACTAATTTCCCCCCTTCCAACAACCTGTCTTCAGCCCTAGTCTGGTTCAGGGGTGGGGCTTTAAGCAACCCTCAACCTCGTGTTCTTCCCCCTCCACCACTTCCTATACCCATGAGTTCACACATTCTTGCCCCCAGATGAGTCCCCCTTCATCCCCATTATTGACAACACATGACCCCCCAACTTTGCTATCCTTCTGGAAGAAAAAGTATATCCTGGGATTGAGAGGTCCCAATCATGCTGAGGTGCAACACACATCTCTGTTACAGTTATGATGTCTTCTTGGTCCTCCACAGCAAACACCTGCAGGTCTTCCATTTTGTTTCCAAGGTTCCTGACATTTAAGCTGCTCACTCTCCATGCTTCTCTTTCTTTGTCATTGCCCTGACCTCTCTGCTTCCCATCACCATCTTATTTATTAACTTCTCACACACTTCGTTTGCTCCCAATTATTATTCCCACTCAGCCTCACTCCCCTACTTGGTAAAATGCTAACTAGGCCCTCTACACTTTCCACCACACCCTGGAGTCTTTTAACTTCAGGCTCACCTGCTGCTACTTTAAATATCTAGCAATGAAGACAAACTTCTACCCCAGAGCCATACATGTGATATCTGCAACTTGCTTAAGAGGGAGATTTGGGTCAAATTAGTAGGGAGATTGGCCTGCTGGTAGGGAGATGCCATAACGTCATGAGTTTGTCCTTAAATGGCATCAAAAAATAAGAAAAGTATTCAAAAACATTTAATACATTTAATTGTCAATAATAACCACTAAAATAATCGACAACTAGTTGTACAAAGTTATCAATTACATTGTTCATCACTAATTTACTTTTTATGTGTCTTTATCTGCCATAAAAAAAAAAAAAAAACACACATGAATGGATATTTTGGACAGAACTTTTACTTAACCAGGAGATTTTGTTTCCAGGGAGGGAGGGGGAGTTCAGTCAAAAAACAAGTAGTCTTCTGCAAAAAGAAGGAGATATCACACGTGTGCAAAGCATTTGCCCCTTCCCCCTTCAGTGGGCTGAAGGCCATCACTCCTAAAGAGCCTCCTATCCCAGAAGTGTCCCCAGTCCCCTATATATCTAAACCTCTCCTCTCCTCCCTGTACCATTCCCTCAGCCTGTTGAAATGGTCTATCTTTAGAAGCCTCTCATTTTTCCATATATCACACCAGCAAGACATCTGAGAAGGCCACTGACACCACTCAGCTTGCCTCTCATACTCCAGAAACTGGCCTTCACCTCCTGTACCTCATGGCTGGTCAGGTCATTGGTCTTCAAGTGGACAATCACATCTGGCCCCTCCCCCACATGCCCAAGTATCCCCACTGTCCTAGTGATATCCTTTCTTGCTGTAGACCGATTATAATAATAACCTATATGCAAACACACACAGTGGTCATACTATATCACTCCTGTCTATGCTGTACTCACACACTCTACTGTGTCTCTTCAAATTCCAACTCTCTACTCTCTGCTACACACCCAGTTCTCCCACATCTAGCCATCCATGGTTCAAGAGTACCAAGCTTCACTTCATCATATCTCTCTCGTACTCCTCTCCCCAGGTGACATAAATCCCAACCTTGGCTCCTCACTCATTAATACCCCTCCCTTCCTGCCCCCAACCTTTTCTCCAACCCAGACTACCCTCCCCTGGGGTCTAAAGATCTTCCACCTTAATATTTGTAGTCTTCTCCCTAAACTTGACCTGCTACTCCTCTTGTAGAAACCCTAAATCCAGACATACTAATAGTATCCAAGACCTGGCTAACAAAGTTCCTGATGCATCCATCACAATCCCTAGTTATGCCATCACCCGAGGATCGAACAAGTAGTCGGGGTAGGTGGCGCTATCTACTCTTCCTCCTCCTCTCTCCAAATCACTGCTGTTCTATCGACCTCAGATCCCAAGAGTTATGAAGCACTCTTCTTAAGATCATCTCTACCCTTCTCAGCCCCTATATTCATCGCAGGAGTGTACGGCTGCCCTGGTCTACACTATTCCGTTGCCACTGAACTAATCACCACCATTGGGTCCCTTGCTTCCTCAAGTGAACTCTGCCTCCTGGGTGACCTTGACTGGCCGTCTCCCTCCCTAAGTAAAACTTGCACAGACATAGCTGCCCTTAACCTATTCCAATTAATCATGGAACCTACTCGCCTAAACCTCAAATCCCAAAACCACACTCTCCTTGACTGGGCCCTTACCCCACACAAACACAGGGTAATCCAGTCCTGCCTACTGCCTGACACTCTTAAATGATCTACTTAGTTAGGAAAGTACACAGAACAAAGTCTCCCCCCAAATTGTTAACCATCCACTCCTACAAAACCTTTGACCTTGCTTCAGTACATCAGGACCTAACCCTCATGGACTGTGCCCCTATAACTTCTACTAAAACTATAGATCTTGCTCTTGCATATTTCAAAGACAATTTTATCTCCATCTGGAAAAAACATGCTCCCCTGAAGCAAGTCAGAGTGCATGGTACCCATCTTCCATGGTCCACTCTTGAGCTCCTGGCCTGTCAATAAGCGCGTGACATAGCAAGGAAAACAAACAAATCTACCAAACTTCCTTGTGACTGCTCTATCTACTGCACTCTCAGAAATGCCTGCACTAAAACCATCCAGCAGTCCAAAACTGAATACTTCCAGTCCACCTTTAATACCAACATAAGCAACCCATCAAAGTTTTGGAAAGTAGTCCACTCACTATTCTCACCCCAAGATAAACCTCCATCTCCACTGCTCAATATTTACAACCAGCTCACAGCCGACCATCCCTTAGTAGCTGCTGAGTTCAATTCTTAATTTACTTCCTGTGCCTCCACCTTGCTAGCCTTTCTCCCACCTCATTCACCCCACCTCACCCCCCCCCTTACTGACTCCCCCCCAACACCATCACAGCGAGCTTTAACTTTTCACCAATCTCTCCAAATGACACCTTAATGGCTCTCCTCTCTATAAACCCTACTAAAGGTAGCTTCCCTGATGGCTTCGACCCAAAGCTGCTTTACTTATTTGCTCATGCGATCTTCCAACTGCTAGCTGACCTACTCAACCTGTCCTCCTGCACAGCAACTATCCCTGCTGCCTGGAAACATGCAACTGTCCTCCCCCTTTTCCAGGTAACTACCGCCCGATCTCGCTTTTACCCTCCCTGGAAAAACTTCAGGAATACCTTGTTCTCCCAGTTTTCTTCCTTTCTTGATGCTCCTTTTTTCTCCCTTCCAGTCTGATTTCTGCAAGAATCACTCTATAACCACCTCCCTATTCAGACTCAAGGACTTCATCCATTCTGCCATGGATAAAGGCCACATTATGTCTGTCATCCTTGTCTGCCTTGCTAAGGCGTTCGACACTGTCTCCCACTCCCTCCTTCTTGAAATCCTCTCATCAGTTGGCCTATCACAGCCTGCCTGTGACTGGTTCAGAGCCTACCTGATAGGTAGAACACAATCTGTTAGAATAGCTGACGCTACATCCCCACTGTTACAAATCTCTGGTGTGCCTCAAAGCTCCGTACTTGGCCCACTTCTATTCTCAGTTTTCCTATATGACCTTCCATCAATTTGTTCCTCGTCCCTTATCCATATGTATGCTGACGACACTATCTTGTTCACCTCTGGCCACTCACCCTCTGATGTAACTACCAGACTTCAGCTTTACTTCAATAACGTTCACATCAACTCTTTCTCAATGCCAAGAAGACAGACAGTCTCCATGACCTTTGGCACTAGGCAGAGACTGTCTAGGTTGCCCTCCCTCCCCTCCCCTCCTACCACACCCTTGACGGGACAACATTAGAAGACACCACCTCTTTTAAGTACCTGGGTGTCTGGCTTGACCAACACCTCAACATTTCTTTAAAAAAAAAAAAATGATGCTATCCTGAAAAAATGTTACAGTTCCTTACCACTACCGGTTAGGCGTGATCTTGTTCACAAAATGATACTTCCTATTTTCGACTATGGTGACATAGTCTACAGTGCCGCTCCCAAGTCTTCCCTTGCCAGATTGGATCCTGTCACTTTGCCCTAGACTCCCCCTCCTGTACACATCAATGCACCCTATATCACTCTCTAACTCTGCCTTCTCTGGAGTGCAAGTGCCTCTGTCACTGTGCTAAATTCACTTCTAAATTCTGGTTTGGGTCTCTCCCCTCTTACCTCTCTCTCCTCACTTACTGATCCACCCCTCACCCTCTTAGATCCTCGCACTTCTGCACCCTAGGTATCCCTCATAGCCACACCTCCATAGGCCATGATACTTTCTCATATCGCTTCTCTAAACTCTGGAACTCACTCCCTCCTCCTATCCAACTTTCCTAGTCCCCTTCATCCCTCTCCTAGCTCTACACAACTTTTATTCCCCAAGTACATCTGCTCCTAACTACCACCTCCATCCTCCACCTGACCCTACCCTCTAACCCTACAAACCTCTCTATCCCTATATCTATCCATACTCGCCCTCCCCACCCTTTCAACCCTCCCTACCTCTTGTACTTCTTCCCTTGACCACAAGACAAAGATCATCAGCATGCAAGCACTGAGGCAATGGTTACCCCAAAGGGCACTGGCCAGGAAGCCAAGTTTCAAAGAAATACAAAATCACACATACCCCCATAATGCAAAGCACCATGGGCTGTATATGCAAATCACCACAGTATATTATGCTGGTTCAACTTTAAGCAGAAATGCATGGTACCAAAATGTCTCTCACACAGTCTGCAAAGGATGCTAACAGAAGACACATACACGTGTTTCATCCTACCAGGACTCATCAGTGTGCCTCGTCTGTTTGACACCCCAGTGGAATTAACCAGCTACCCTAAGATGGTCTATCTGGGTTATATTGTGGTGAACCTGTGACTACTCCCTAGACCACGTTCCCCAACTCTCTCCCTGCCCTCTAACATTATCTTTCCTCCCCCCTGTCACCTGCCCCCCCTTCCTTACCCGCTACCTCTCTCTCCCCTTCTCCCTGATCCTGTCTCCCTTATAGGTTTCTCTCCCCTCTCCTTCCCCCTAATCTCTTTTCTCCCTAATTTTGACCCTACTGCTCTCCTCAGCCATATGCAATCTGCTATTCCCTCTGTTCTCTACTTACTTATAGCCCCCTTCTGACACTTACTCTCCCCTCTATTGCATATCATCTAATCACTACAAAATTTCTATTTACCCTAAGTTACAGCACCTATTTACAGCCCCCCCTATCAGCCCCCCTCTAGCTCTACCCTCTCCCATAACTCCAGTGACTATTCCCCCATCTCCTGCCTCCCGCGCCTGCAGTGTGGCTAACTGTGCCGCTGCCAACCACACCTGCTCTGCGTTTTCTCTCTCTCTCTCTCTCCTCCCTCTCTCCTTCCCTCCCCTGGCTGTCTATCTCCCACCCCTCCCTTCCTCACCCTCTCCCCCGGTCTTCACTCTTCCCTTAGGTTTACACTAACCCATGCTTCCTACTATTTTGGCACTTCAGTGTTTTACCCACCCACAAGGTTCACGGTCTCCAGCTCCGGTGTTGCCATGTAAGTTTCCCACCCTATGGTTTTGCTTACCTCAGCCATAGGCTTTGTTATATAGTGCTGTAAGTCCACTACAATGTTATGTTTAATTATTTGTTCTTGTACTGTATTCTTTTTGTATTATGTTTATTTGCTCTCCCAACTATTGTAACTTCCCTTCCCCCCAGGGCACTTCTGGAAATGAGTTGTTTCTCAGCTCATGTCGTCTTTCCTGGTGAAACATTTTGCAAATAAACAAATAAAAATTAATAAAACATATATGTGTAAAATACCATTATACAACAGGTCTCTAAAATTCTGATGCACTATTGAAAGATTATTAAAATGAGGACATAGGCTTACTTGTAGGTGTCAACAGTTATAAGTTAATAGGACTTTTGAGGGGTGTTTTTGATGGTATAAGTGACTCTGAGCCTGGGGTTTAAGTGAGAGGACCAGAAGCAAAACTAAGCAGTTCTGTCTGCCCAAACCTCAGGAGAGGAGTCTCTTGTACCATAAAAGACACCCCTCAGAAGCCCTATTTTCTGATGATAAATCACTAGAGTTTATAATAAGTTTAGAATTTTTTACATTTTATTATGCCGTCCACCCCCAGCAGTGAATTGGAGAACTCTCTTCTAAAGCCCCTTCATGAGAGCACATTGTACACAGGATAAGAGGTACAATGGCTCTGTGTGCTGATTTGCTGAAATCACATTAATGGTTTATAACAGTAGATATAAATACATAAATTATCCATAATTAAGGCTGCAGCCATTTCAAGAAATCTTGGGACAGGAGCCAATGTCATGGATGGCCATGCTGTATGTCGTTATACAAGTCTGACCCTCAGTGACACTTGTTTCTATCTCAAGACTCCACGAAATGACTGCAGCCTTGGTACAAATTTATGAAGTGTTCACATATTTATACCTATGGACTTATGACACCAATAGGTAAACTTATATGCAACTGGTAAGTTGAGGGGCAAGAACAACAAAAGAGGGTAACATCCTATAAGAGTAGAAGGTACAAAACAGACAGGTGAAGTAAAAAAGGGATAGGATAAAACTAAGAAAAGGAGTAACACCCTATCTAAAGTAATTTAACAACAGCATATGACAAAACTGCACAACAATAACAGCGTGGTAGGGAACAGTGGAAGGGCGCAAAACCGTGAAAGGATATATGTGTGGTAGTGCACCCTCTCATTCTCCCAGGCAGAGGATAAGACCTCTGCTGTAACAAGGGTCTGCTGTGCAGCTGCCACGGCTCGACAGGATGAGCCACTGGCAGCAAGGGAGGCAGGCAGTACGTTTGGGACCAGGTTTCGATTCCTGGTCCCAGACGCACAGATTTTTACATTTTTCACCTGTGTGATTTTACTGCCCCCCGCCAAGGTTAGATATTTTGTTGGTGGGAGTTAGGGGTGCATAACCCCCGCAAAAAGAAAAGACTTGCGCCGCTGGCATGTATTGTGCTGTACTGGCAGTGTGGTATATCGCTGCAGCATAATGTCTTGCAACATTATGACCTCATGCCGTTTAACAAAGGGGTATTGCAAACAACATAAGGAGAAAAGATTTCTACGTAACACAGGAGACTAAGAATTGGGAATGCTGGAAGTGGTGCGGTGCAGTGCAGTGGTTGTGGGGCAGCAGTTTTCAGAGAGATCTTCTGGAGACTTCAGTGCTGCCCCATCTGCATGTAACTCTGTGGGTTGAGGGAAGAGGTCACAAGACTCCAGGCAAAACTGGCCAGGAATTGAGGACCTGCTCCCCCACCCAAGGGTGCCAACTCTAACACTGTTACCTCACAGGATGCCAGGGATGAGCAGCGGCTGGACTATGGTGGGCTCCGGAGGGGTGGGGTGGTTTGAAGGACATTCTTAACAAGTACCACTACAAAATTCCTATGTTACTCTGGAGAGGAGGGACTACCATGAGGAGGCACCAGTGGTAGTGGCTAGGGAGGATGTGGGAGTCCTCCATAATGGACACCCCCAGGAGGGAGGGAGGGAGGAGGAGGAGAACCCAGAGAAGGACAACACAACTTCTGGTGGGGGACTCAATTTTCAGGGGAACAGATCTGGGAATAGAAGGGAGGCAGAGAGGAAGGTCAGGTGCCTATGTGATGCCATGGTTGGAGGGATGGGAAATGTATACTAGAGAGCTCTAGGGCAGCAGGAAGGAAGAAAGGGGGAGCTGGATGTCATTGACCACCTGGGGACTAATAACTTGGCTAGGGACAAGAATGGGATAGTGCAGGGGGGATTTTAAGGAACTGGGGAGTGGTCTTAGACAGGCGGCATGCTCAGTGGCTTCTGCTGTGGTGCTGCCTGTCTGGGGGTGGAAAAGGTTCTCTGTGCCAGAAGCTTCAACTCATGGCTGATAGAATGGTGCAGACAGGAAGGGGTTCAACTACACTGGGGACCCCCCCCCCCCAGGAAGATGAGGGCCTACAGAGGAGTGATGGCCAGCATCAAGCTGGGATGGGAACTGCAGTCCTCAGAGGAGGGTTTAAATGTTACTCTTAAGAACATTTAAACTAGCCAAGGGGGTGGCAGAAGAAATCAGGAGGGCAGAAACTGCCCCCTTCAACAAACTGAAGTAAAGAGTAGAGCGATCCCAAGGGGACAGGTATCATCCAGAGTGCAAGTTAATAAAGAAAGCGGGGGGGGGGTATAAAAATGGAGAGGAAGGGGAACAGAAACATTAACAAATTCTGGTCAGAGCCGAAATGGCTGTGGAGAGCTTTGGGGGTGCTTTTACCCATTCTTTCCTTTTTTTCCTTTTTGTATAATATTTTCATTATCCAAACATTTCACAGATAATACAGTACATATCACTTAATTGAAATACAGCTAATGTACAGCCATTCTCTTTTCTTTTACAGACACTTCCACCTGTTTACAACTCCCTCTTAATCCACATTATTCACCCATTACTTTCTCCATATCCTTTACATTCCTTTATTCCCTACATCCTAGATAGGGTGAGTCCTATTTTTCAGCAGTTAGGCTGCTTTTTTATATCATCCACATCTCTCGTGTATTTACTTTAATACTTAACAATAGATCTAGGTCAGCTAAAAAGAAGAAAGGAACAAACCTAAGAAAATAAAAAAATGAAAAAGAATACCACATGGTGTTTTTTATGTCAGGCCCTTCCAAGCATTGGCTCTGCTCTCTAAATTCAATTTAATCTGTCTAATTAACTATCTAGTCAGACTCTTGATTTCATTCTCCCTCTTGTTTTGCTTTACAACCTTTTATTAAGGCTTATACCATTTCTCCCTCACGTAGAATTGTCGCTTCTCCCAGGGTGAGAGTATTTAGAAAGGTTCCCCAGACTCTGGAGAATTGGTCCTCCTTTCCCTTTAACACATAGGTCAGTCTGTCTACTGCTAAGGCTCCAATGGCCAAGCGTCTCCATTGTTCCATCGTTGGTACCATGTCACCCAAAGATTTTGCATCCCCTACCTGGCTACCACCAGTAGGACTCTCACCCATCTGGGATAAAGATCCCATGTACCATCTGTTGCTTCTTCCACCCCCATTAATATCAATCATGGGAGAACTCTATGGATCTACCCACCATCTTTGAGAGTTCACCCACCACTCCTTTCCAGTATGCCCCTAACTTCAGGCATTCCCAATAATAGTGTATGAAGGTACCCAGATTCACTTTACATTTTCCACATTCTGGGGACACTCCTGGGTAAAATTTATGCACCATTCTGTGTGGCTAATATAAACGATGTAAAAATGTATATTGCACTTCTTTGTACTTATTACATAAATGTAGGCCCATGTGCGACTGCAGCACTGCTTCCCAGTTAGAGTCTAATATCTCTGTCCCACCATCCTGTGACCCTGTAAGTCTCTCTCTCAAAGAAAACTCTATCAAGTTTAACTGCCCTGCCCACCAAGCCTTCCTCATGTCTAGTCACTCCCAGTATCGCTCTCTCTATTTCATCTAGTGGTGATTTCCCTTGACTGTCTCTGTAACCTTTTACAGTAGTCTCGGACTTGGAAGTATTTAAAAAGGTGTGAGGAAGGGATGCCTACACCCATCCGTATCTCTTGAAAGGTATGCATACCCGCTATAGTGAGCAGGTCTCCGACACATTGAGGTCCCTGCTCCTGCCAGAACTTAAATCCCCCATCCCCTACACCTGGCAAGAAGTCAGGGTTGTCCACCACTGGCACCAGTATGGTCTTTACTCGATTCACCCCTCTTCTTTTCTTTATAGTTGCCCAGGCCTCCAGGGCTGAGGCCACCAAGGGATTAGGGTCCCCCAACCTCCTGTATGCTTGTAAAGCCCCCTCTCCGAGGTAAACCGAAGCCTGCCCCGGGCATTCTTCTTCCTTCAGGACTAGCCAGACGGCTGCCTTTGCTCTATTGACCCAGTTATGAAAATATCCATACTGTGTGGCCAAATAGTATCCCTTGATACATAGATACATACGTAGATACATAGACAGTGTCGGCAGATAAGGGCCTATGGCTCATCCAGTCTACCCATTTGAACTTGTAAGTTCAGTTTATGTTTTCCAAGAAGCCTGTTGCCCCTTACCCCTGACCTCCAGAATTCCTTTATGTCTATCCCATGCATTCTTAAATCCCGTGATTGTTTCAGCCCCCACCACTTCCTCTGGCAGGGTGTTCCACTTGTCCACCACCCGTTCTGTGAAGAAATTCTTCCTCACATTTCCTCTGAATCGTCCTCCCTCCAACTTCATCCCATGCCCTCTAGTCCTGGAACATCTTTTTTGCTTAAAAATAGTGTATTCCTGCACCTGTTCCTCCCTATAAGATACTTGTATGTTTCTATCATATCCCCTCTCTCCCTCCTCTCCTCCAGGGAGTACATGTTCAGTTCCTTCAACCTGTCCTCATAGGACTTGTGATGCAATCCATGCGCCATCTTTGCTGCCCTCCTCTGAACCTTCTCTACCCTGTCTATGTCCTAACGTAGGTAAGGTCTCCAGAACTGTACAGAGTACTCCAGGTGGGGCCTCACTAGTGTCTTGTATAGTGGAATTATGACCTCCCTTTTCCTGCTGGTGATGCCCCTGCCTATGCATCCCATCATCCTATTTGCTTTACCTGCTGCCTTGTCACACCGTTTCTCTGCCTTGAGGTCATCAGAGATGATAACCCCAAGATCCCTTTTCTGCTTGGTGCATGCTATATCCTCACCCCCAACTGATATATTGTGCCAGGATTTTTGTGCCCATATGCATTATCTTGCACTTCCTTGCATTGAATTTTAACTGCCAAACCCCTGCCCATTCTTCAAGTTTCTGCAGGTCCCTTCTCATTCTGTCTACACCCTCTGGTGTGTCTACTCTGTTACAGAGTTTTGTGTCATCAGAGAACAGTGAAATTCTGCCTTCTATGTCCTGCACAATGTCACTGATGAAGATATTGAATAGGACCGCTCCCAGCACTGATCCCTGTGGTACCCCACTGGTCACTCTTCCCTCTGTGGAGTGACAGCCATTTACCACCACCCTCTGTGTCCTGCTACCCAGCCAGTTACCTACCCACCACACTACTGTCCTGCCCACACACATATTCCCCAGTTTGTGCAATAGTCTTTTATGTATGTCAAAGGCCTTGCTGAAGTCCAGATAGGCCATGTCCACTGCCCTTCCCTGATCCACCTCCCTAGTCACCCAGTCAAAAAATTCAATTGAGGTTGGTCTGACATGACCTCCTCCTGGTGAAACCATGCTGCCTTGGATCCTGTAGTCCATTGACAACCAGATGTTCCACCAATCTCTCCTTCAGTAGTGCTTCCATGATCTTCCCCACTACTGAGGTGAGGCTGACTGGTCTGTAGTTCCGCACTTCCTCTTTGTTCCCACTTTTGTATAAGGGGACTACATCTGCTATCCTCCAGTCTTTGGGTACCTCCCCTGTTTCCAGTGATTGGATAAACAGGATAGCCAGAGGTTCAGCCACCACCTCTCTTAGTTCTTTAAGGACCCTGGGGTGTACCCCATCTGGCCCCATTGTTTTATCAACTCTTAATACTTCCAGTTTCTTCAGGACCCTTTCTCGTGTAAAGGGACTTGTGTCCATTTCTGCACCATTCTCACCCCTTGTACTCCCTTCAGACCCATTACCCTCCTCTTCCTCAGTAAAGACTGAGCAGAAATACCTGTTCAATATGTTAGCTTTACTGTTGTCATCTTCTACACCCCCCATCCTCCCTTCAGTCTCACTATCCCTCCCTTTGCCTTTCTTTTTTCACTTATGTACCTGTAAAGGTTTGTCCCTCTACCCACTGATTTTGCAATGTGTTCTTCTGTCTGAGCTTTGGCTTCCTTACTGACCTCCCTGCCTCCCATTGCTTCTCCTGGTACTTCTCCCTATCCCCTTCTGCCTGTGTCTTTTGTATTGGAATGCAATCTTTTGGCTTTCACTTTCTTTGCTACCTCTTTGGAAAACCATAATGGTCTCCTCTTCCTTTTCCTCTTGCTAACCTGCTTAATACATAATTCTGTTGCTCTTGTAATCCCTATTTTAAATACCCCACTGTTCCTCAACCCCTGATTCCTGCCCCATTCCCTTAATGCCTCTTTCAAGTATCTCCCATTTTCCCAAAGTCTGCCCCCTAAAATCCAGGATCGTGTTTTTGTGTGGTTTGGTTCTGCTCTTTCTGTGATTTCAAACCACAGTGACTGTGGTCACTGTTCCCCAGGTGCTCCCCCACTCTTACCCCATCCCACTGCTCCCTGTTTGTGAGCACAAGGTCCAGTATTGCCTTCTGCAGTTGGTTCCATGACCAGTTGCTTGAGGAAGGCATCCTGAAGGAGTCCAGGATAAATCTACTCCTAGTTGATGCTGCTGCTGGGATGCTCCAGTCCACGTCTGGAATACTGAAGTCTCCAACCAGTACTACCTCACCCTTGTCTGCCATTCTTTGGATGGCTAGCATCAACTCCTATCTGTTTCTTCCTCCTGGGCTGGTGGTCTATAGACCACACCTGTCTGGATGGCTGGCCCCATTTTCCTTTCCAGCTTAACCCACAGTATCTCTCCCCATTTTGTTCCTCCTGGATCTCTGTGGCCCTTATGTCATTTTCACATACAGTGCCACTCTCCTCCTTCCTGCCTTCCTCTTCTGAATATGTTGTAGCCAGGTATGGCCATCTCCCAGTCGTGGTTATCATTACACCAGGTTTCAGTGATGGCCACAATGTCCAGGTCTGACTGCACCATGACAGCCTCAGATCTTCCATCTTGTTGCTAAGGCTCCTGGCATTTGCACACATGGCTTTCCATGATTTGACCTCCCTAGACTGTTTTGCTGTTCTACTCCAGCTCCTTCCTTGGTTGTCCTTTATCCCTGGTTCTCCTTGCTGTCTGCCCTTCTGCTGAATTTTGCCCCTTTTCTGCCTATTCACCTCTTGGGTGCTAATCTCCATCTTTTGCACACTGCTTTGTACAGACAGCAACTCCTCTGGTTCACTGGTTCCACTGCTAGCTGTGGAGGGTGAGCAAGTAGGTACCCCCCTTGCTGGCCTGCCACCCCCCTTTGCTAGTTTAAATGCTTGTCAATGTAGCATTTAAACTTATCATTGAGTGCTTGGATTCCCCTCCAGGATGGATGCAGGCCGTCAGGCTTGAACAAACCTCTATCCTTCCAGGTGGGTCATGTCTAGGAAGCTCATCCCTCCATTTTCTCTATCTGCCTTAAGTCTTTTGAAGCTCAGCCTAGGTTTCTTCCCCTGCCGTATGAAATCTGTGAAGCCCTTTTCTAATTTGTCGATGTCAACATTTTTCAGGCATCATCTGCATAGTATAGAGAATTCTAGACAAGACATTCATTTTTAGAAGATTCAGTTCACACATCCCCAAGACTGGCAATGCCTTCCACCTATTTAAATCTTTTAGGATAGTTCCGAACAATGGCGAATAATTCAACTCATAAAGGGTACCCAAATATTTCCCCACCCTTATTCCTAGATAAATAAACGGCTTGTTTACCCTCCTGAGGTCCCATGTGTCCCTCCTTTCTTGAGTATTTCCCTCCAGGTACATTAACTCTGACTTGTGTATATTTAGTTTGTATCCTGAGAATGAGGCAAAGTTGTCTATAATCTGTAGCAGGGCTGGCATCGAACTCTTCGGTTCAGTCAGGAATAGCAAAATGTCATCTGCATACAGCATGAAAACATGCTGTGTTTCCCACTTGTCCAGAATCCATGAGATTTGAGGGTCACTCCTGATCCTAATATAATATAAAATAAATAAATAAATACATAAAATAATAGCCAGAAGTTCTACTGCAATGGCAAACAACAGTGGAGATAAGGGGCATCACTGCCTAATGCCTCTGTCCAACCTAAATTCTTTGGACAGCAGACCATTCACTAATACTCTTGCTGTAGACGTCCTGTAAAAAGCCCCTACCATTTGTATACATTCATCCCCCAGCCCAAATCATGCCAGGATCTCATTCAAGTAGTTCCACTCTCGCTTATCAAATACTTTCTCAGCGTCCACGGACAGGACACAAGCCTGCCCAGGATGACAACACCCCTACCATATTACATTCAACAGTCTTCTCATATTATGGTAAGAGAGCCTGCCCTGTACAAAGCCCATCTGGGCTGGGTGGACTATCAAAGGGAGTATCTCAGGGCCAAAACCTTTGTCATGATCTGACAGTCTCAATTCAACAAAGATATTGGACAATGAGACAAGCACTCTGAAGGGTCTTTACCTTGTTTAGGAATAACACAAATATTTGTCTTACAAGTTTTAGGTAGCCCTTTCTCCCCCTTTGCCTCCTCAATTAAGTTTCTCAAGGGTGTGGCTACTTCCCCTCTTAACTCTTTATAATATTCCACCCCAAAACCGTCTGGACCGGCTGCTTTACCCTATTTAAGACAGCTTACTGCTTTATATACTTCCTTCACTTTAATTGCTGCACCCAGCATCTCCCTTTTCTCTTCACTTAGCCTCGGAATAGGCAGTCCATCCAAGAATGCCTTCATTGCTTGTTCCAATGCCTGGCACTATGCCTGGTAAAATTTGGCAAAGAAATCCCTAAAGCCACTTCTAATTTGGGCGTCCTCCCTCACCAACTTCCCTTGTCTATCTCTAATAATCACTATCTCTTTATTTGTTCTGCCACCCTTCATAAGATGCACTAATAAGGGTCTTGGTTTGCTGCCCCACTCATATATTCTTTGCCTTGCATATAAGATCCTTGCTCTAGCTTCTTCTGTTAGATTAAGGTTCAAGGCTTCCCTAGCCACCTGAAGCTCTCGCAGCTTCTCTCTGGTTTCCTCCTACAGAACATCCCACTGTAGTTCCCCAATCTTTTCCTCCAATTTCCTTTGCTTTTGCTGTCTGTCTTTTCTCATCTTGGCCATATACCCAATGATGACCCCCCTTCATACACACTTTTCCTGTTTCCCAAAAAATCACTTCTGAGTACATCGTCCCTTTATTATTTATTACATAATTCTTCCATTGGTCCTTCAGGAAATCCTGACACTCCCTCTTGGTTAGCAGATATATGGGGAACTGCCACCCCCCCACACCCCTCTTTTTTTGTCAGAAGGATATCCATTTGGACCACAGTATGGTCTGACAAGAATATTGGACTGTGTGCCACCTCTTTAACCCTGGAGTATGGGTCTCTCTGGACAAACAGGTAGTCGAGCCTTGACCAAGTTGCATGGGGTGAGAGTAGAAAGTATACTCCCGGGCCCCAGGATTCTCAGTTCGCCAGGTGTCAACTAAACATAAATCCGTTAACCCCAATCTCCACTGCTGGATGGCCACTATTCCCCAAGGTTGATGGCCTAAGTAATCCATCTTGGGGTCTGCCACACAGTTAAAACCTCCCCCTATTACTAGATTCAGGAATTGTTTTCTTATCAATATATCAATTATCTTTTGGCAAAAGGCTGGCTCCATCACTGAAGGAGCATAAATATTCCCAAATGTTACCATCCTGCCCAACAGTTCCCCTATCACAAATATAAGTCAGCCCTTCAAGGGGTCACCGTGCAGTATGGCATGAATGGGAAATGTCCTTTTTTCTAATTTTATTTACAATACTTTTGTTTCTGCAGCCAGCACTGGTACCTCAGCCTGGTCACAGACTTCGTCACTCCCACTCGAGCCGCAACTTCCCCAATACCCCCTGGCTTACCCCCCAGGACAGGGTTGAGGCACCGGCCCCTTAAGTGCTGCAAGCGTCAGAAGAGGTTGGGGGAGTCAGCCTAGGAGTTAATCGGAGCAGTGAGGCAGGCGTCACCTAGGCGGTGGCAGTGGCATTTTCTCCCTAGTGTAAGGGGGTGGGGATGTGCAATGATGACCAGTGTCCACTCTCGCCCCCTGAAGATGTTGGCATTGGCATGTGCAGTGCACCTAGCTTCTGCTAGGTGTCCACATAGTGCCGAACACTCTGCCACCCACCCCCTCCCAGAGAAGGAGAGCAGTCACTGGACGCTCAATCCTTCTCCCCCTGGCTGGCCCTCTGATGTCCCAGGTCTGTTCCCAAATAGTCACAGGTTGGCACCCTGACTCTGCGCCAGTGGGCCAGCTATGAATGGGAAATTTCAGTGCATCAGTATGGCCACCCTACTCTTATGTGAGCTGTAAGAAGCTGTGTGGCAAGCCCAACCAACCCATCCCCCAAACAATTTTTCATGCTCTTTAAGTGTTAAATGGGTTTCTTGGAGCATGGCGACGGTTGCACCCTTCCGTTTTAGTGCAGTTAACACCTTTGCTCTCTTAGCTGGGGATGTGAACCCCTTTACATTCCAAGCGATTATTGTACTACAACTATCTTGTGCCTACCTATGACATTCTGTTTTCACTGACACTTCTGTTATCATGTACTCATATTCCATCCTTTTCTAAAGTCCCTTCAGTCTGAGTAAGTGAGCAGAGCGTTCCATGTGGTTAATAATAACAAGAACAGTAACAAGAACTATAACTATAACAAGAAACTTTAAACAGTAAAAACTTGTCCCTTACACCTTCCTCCCCTTCCTCCACATTTCTCTCAACTGTTTTCTCTTCCACCTCTCCTGTCGTCTGTGCGTTCATCTGTTAACCCTTGTGACTTCCCCTACACCCCTTCCCCCAGCATCCTTCTTATGTCAAGTTTATTTTGTGAGAAATACCTTGTGTCTCTCTATTCCACATGCCCATCTCCTGCATCCCCCGGGTCCTCCATATATAATTTGTCCAGGACATCTCTGCAGGGGTTAGTCATGGGCTATCCTGTTCCCTCTCCCCTCATAGCAACCTGTTATCCCTCTCCAAGGTATCAGTTCCTGTATGGTTCTGTAGTATTCCCAGACCCCCAGGTACACTCTCTCCTTGTCCACATCCCTCCAATCCATGGCCATTCGGCTTCTACTTCTATGAGGGTTTCCGCAGGCCGAGGGGTGAGGGACAAGCACCCACGTACACGCACCAAGTGCTCCTGCCCCCATCCCACAGCTCCCCCTTCATAATCTCAAGGTGTCCTTATATTCAATTCCCCTTGGTGCACTCCATGCATGCCCGTGGCCTTACCCGCTAATGTCCTATTACCCGAGTTCCTGAACATCACCCAGGAGCCAGGAGTCTTATTTACTGTAGTGCCAGGAGTTGCTCATGGGGCTCATGTCATGGCCACAGACCAGTTCCTACTGGGGATAAATCGAGTCTCTACTCTGTCTATAATCAGTTCAGTGTCTCACGTTCTTGAAGCAGCTCAAACTAATTTACACGGTAGCTCTCCTCGGTGCACAGCCCCGTGATTAGAAAACAAGAAAAACAAGAATTAGTGTTTATTGCAGCCTCACAGTCTCTTGGGAAGCCACCAGGTCAGCCCTTCTTATTCTTCTTGTCCCATTTATTGATAAAACCTTGCAGCTTCCCTGACTCCCAAAACAAATATGTGGCCCCCCTGATCGTGCCTTAACAGTCGCTGGATACACCATAAAAAACTCCAGACCCCTCTCTCTCTCAGCTGATCCATCTGGTTCTGGATCCTTAGCGACATGTCCTGCTGCAGTGCGAGTCTGTGCCCCTCAAACAGGAGCTCTTTGTGGCTTCTGAAGGCCGCCATCACAGCCTGGCATTCCAGGTAGTAGTGTAGCCTGAATATGACTTGCCTCAGTGGCTGGTCGCTTTGTGGGTGTGGTGCCAGTGCCCTATGTGTTTGCTCCACTTTTAGCCTGCCATTTCTCGGGGTCATCCCCAACAGCTTAGGGAGGATTTCCGAACAAAACTCCAGGATGTTTCCCTTTTCAGCTCCCTCTGGCAAACCCCAAATTCGTAGACTGTTCCTCCTACTATAATTTTCTTGGTAGTCAAGGGCTTCCTTTAGTTCTTCCATCTCCTTTTCAAGCTTTGCTAGTTTCTCTGGTGTCTCCCTCGTGGCATCTTCTAGATCCAATACTCTCTGTTCCACCCATTAAGTCTCCCAGTATGTTGCTTTATTTCTGGAGATAGACCTGAGATGGAGTGCTCGAAGTGATCCCACCTTGGCTTTAGATCAGTGAGCACTTGCTCCGAGACCACTTTGCTAATCAGAGCTATTTCCGCGGCCGACAGCGAAATCAGGCCTATTCCACCTGTAGTCGCACCATCGTGCACTGCTGATTTCTTGGCATTTTTTGCGGTTTTGCCCGTAGATAAGAACTCATCCATCCTGAAGTCAGGTAGAGACTTTTAATTATTGAATTATGGAGGTATGTCACAAAAAATACTTTTAAATTCACTATAGGATGCGAAGCTCCAGAGAGATGAGACTTGCTTTCTCAGCTGCTCATTAGCGCCATCACCCATTTTTTTTTTTATTTGAACTTTATTTCTTTTATCACAAAACCTTGACATGGGACCACAAGACATAGATAATTAGCAGGAATACAGATAAAGATCATACAGTTATATGTCAAGTCCCATCCTGCCCAAACCCACCCCCAGCCTGAAAACTCCCTTCCCCCCTCCCTGACTTAGCATCAATAACCTATGTAGCACCCCTGCTCGAAGGGGATATGCCTTTGGCCTACTAGGCAATTAAGGAGGAGTGTCCCCCAGGAGGTATATGCAGACTCTTCAGGAAGGTGTGGCCCCAGACTGAATCAAGTATAGGGTGTAAAGTTTCTCCCATATCTTCTGGTAATGTGACAAAGACCCCTATAAACTGGCTTTGAATTGTTCGGCTCTTAGATTAAATAATAGTTTTTGCAGCCATTCTGTGCTAAGTGACAGTGTGGGCCACCAGCCAGTGGCATAAAACCAGTTTCTTAAGGGACAATTAAATCATTGCCATGTAATACCAATGTTGGCGAACTGGAATTTGGGACAGATCCCCCACCATGCATATTTCCAGGGCAAAAAGATCTTCTATGCCCAGCAAGGGATCCATTTTAGTCCTAATGGAATCCCAAAGAGACTTGATTTATGGGCAGTCCCAGAATATGTGCTTAAGGGTACCTTCCTATTGCTGGCATCTACTGTACAGTGAGGTGGTGGCTCTACCTATCTTGGATAGTTTGACTGTAACATGTTGTTTAGAATCTGAAATTAGGTTAGTCTCAGTCTGTCTTGGGAAATATATATATATATACACATACATATACACACTATATATATATATATATATATATATATATATATATATATATATATATATATATATACATACATACACACACACACACACACACACACGTGTCCCTCCAGAAATTCTTCCACCTATTCTGTAAACTGGGGAACTGCACAGACCAATATTTGGGTTCCTCATACTGGGCTTCAGAAGTTCTGAGAAGTACTGCAGAATATACCAGGAAGATTGCATGTGACCTGCCAGCAACAGGAACAAGGGAACTAAACCACACTCCAGTGTCATCTCCTCCCTCTAATGTGTCCATCCTTTGTGCCAATAGGTGACGCAGCTGGTATACTTTGAAAGTCTTCCCTCTATCAATGGCGTAATGATTCATAATGGAATCCACAGACCTGCAAGCTCCCCCCCCCCGGGAAAAAAATCCCCTACTATAGAATCATTAAGCTGGGGGATCCACTGAGCCGAGATAGGCTGGTCACCTATTTTAAAGTTGGGGTTCCCTATAAGTGGTTGAAGAAAGTCCTTGCTATGTTTGTAGCTTAGAAAGCAGCATAACTGAATATGTATCCTGACTAAGGTAGCTGTGGGGGAACTGGCTAAGGCGCATGGGAGGTCCTTTAGTGAGACATGTAGAATAACCTCTGGGGATATACCAGCTGCAGAAATCAATTCCCTTCCCAACATTAACCACAAAGGGACATCAGTTCTGCCTGAGGAACAAGGCTTTTCAGATGTTTGCATGCTTGACTCGCCCAATAACAAAGACCAAAATGTGGCAGTCTCAGACACCCACAACCTTTAGGAGTAGCTAATTTATGGTAGGCCCTTCTAGGGGGTTTACTTAGCCAAATAAATGAGGAAATAATGGAATGGACTTTTTTGAACCACTTTAAGGGAAGCCAGGAGTTCAGCATACTAAGAGGGTAAACGAGCCTAGGCAAAATGTCCATATTGATTAGATTAATATGCCCCCATAGTGACATTGGGAGGGATTGCCATCTGGCGAGATCCTGTTGAATAATCTGCAGGATGGAGTCCAGAGTAAGCTTCCTCATAGTAGCTTCACTTCTGGACAGGAGTATCCCTAAATACTTCAGGCTCTGCAGTCACCATTGTAGTCATAGCTGCTCTACATCTTGCCTCATTAAGTTATTGTTAAGGGGAAACACTGTGGTTCTTCCCAGGTTGATTTTGTAATTGGAGAATCTACTGAATACTGCTGTAGTGGTTAGGACAACAGGAAAGGACTCTCTGGGGTACACCAGATGTAGCAGGATATCAGCGGCACAAGCCGAAAGTTTAAAGACCTGAGTGCCTATAGCTATAGCCCGTATGTCTTCATTTTCTCTTAACCTGGTCAATAAAGGTTCTAAGTAAATATTGAAGAAAAGGGGGAAACAGCGGGCAGCCCTGTCTGGTTCCCAAGTCGAGGGAAAAAGTGTCAGAAAATACCTCGTTGCAATATATGTGAGCACATGGGTTCCTGTACAGGGAAGAGATCCAATTTATAAATTTCTGCAGGAAACCGAATTTATGCATGGTACAGAACAAACATTGCCAATCAACTCTGTTGAATGCTTTCTCTGCATCCAGGGACAGCAGCCTAGCCAGGATAGCAGAGTCCATGGAAGCAGAGAAGATATGTGCCAACTTGCACAGATGATCCGAGGAGTTCCTACCCACCCTTCATGTACACCACCTGCTCAGGCTGGATTATGCAAGGTAGTACCAGAGTCACATTGTTAGCAAGTAGCTTTGCTAGTATTTTAATATCATAATATAATAACTGGTCAGCAATTTTTTGTTAGGGCTGACCGAGTTATAATTTGTTGTTATAACGGCGAGCACGCGCCAAGTCACTCAGTCACAGCGGCTCCCTCATTGGCTGTTCACATTCTCTGGGTGGGCTAAACACTTTTGAAAACATGGTGGCTCCTCACTCGCTTAGCGAGGAACTGCCAGACCAAGACTTCTTGTCACTTTTTCTTTAAAAAAAAAAACATGCACAGTAACCATAAAAACAATCTATCTGGTTGATCCTACTATTCGGAAACCTCACCGGAGAACTGCCACCGACAACATCTCTGACTCTCGCTCGCCGAGGTAAGCAATCGCAATCGTGATCTAAATACAAAGCCTGCAAAAATTCAAAGTACATTAACATTAGAAAAATCAACTGTAAAAAAAATCAAAAACAGAAAGACTGTCTCAGAAAGACAGACACTGGTGTGTGAGTGTGTGTGTGTGTGTATGTATGTATATGTATGTGTGTATATATATGTATAGACAGAGAACCAGTAAAGTTTGTGTTGCAAAAAATTGCTGACCAGCAATTATAAAAAATAAAAGATGGGGAAGTGTGATTTAAACTCAAATTTAATGGTTTCCCTCGGCATGGGATGCTTTAATAAACCCCTCGGGCTTTGCCCTCGGGGTTTATGTAGCATCCTACACCTTGGGCAACCATTAAATTCTCGTTAAGCACACTTCCCAATCCATTATTCTATCAGTAATAATGATATGGGTCTGCAACTGGTTACCATTTTTGAGTCCTTTCCACGTTTATACAGAACAGTGATGAGGGCTTCTAGCAATGTCTTGTCCCACAGTTCAGAACTCAGAATCCAACTGAATAATTTAGAGAGCCAGGAGGTTAGCTGCTTACCAAAAACCTTGTAAAAATTGGAGGAGAACCCATCTGGGCCTGGCGCTTTATCCGAGGTTAAGGAGTTAACAGTGGCCTGTATCTCCCCTTCCCCTATGGGTGCTATCAGATGCCGTTTTTGCCGTACACTCAGTGAAGGGAGGAAGATGGCTTCAAGATACTCTGATACCTTATTCGTTTCTTGGAGGATGGGCAGAGGCTATAGAGATCTTTATAGTAGTTTGCAAATTCCCTAGTAATATCTCTTGGATTAAGCAAAATAGACTTATCTGACTGAGATCGGATACTTTTAACTATTCTAGAAGCTTCTAGGTTTTTAAGCCTGAGGGCCTTCTTGCCCTGATCTATGTACTTTCTCCTGGTCTTCAAAATAGAAACTGCCTTCTCATGGAGTACTCTATTATATTGGTCCCTAAGCCCCATCAACCTACTTCTGATTACTTCTGTAGTACTGGGCAACAATGAAGCTTCCAAGCTATGAATTTCATCCAGAAGGAAGATAGCCTTTTGTTCCCTTGTAAGCTAACCTTATAAGTTACCCTCGAAGGACGCATTTTAGGGCACCCCATTCTAAGTCCGTTCTACTTGTGGAATGTAAATTAACCTCAGTGTAAAGCTCTATCACCTCAACAGTGGTATCAACTACTACTTTCTCTGTAAGCAACTGGTTATTCAGTTTCCAAATCGTTTTCTTGGGCAAACTGGGGGTAAGGTTCAGACAGCACCACGTGACAGAGTGGTCCAAAATAACCCCAGGATCTATTTTACTATCTAGTACCCCATGTAAGTATTTAGCTGATCAAAAAGTAGTCGATCCTTGAGGAAGAACCATGCACTTCTGACCTAAATGTATATTCCCTCGAGTCAGAGTGGAGAATCCTCCATCGGTCTCATAGACCAAGGTGGTCCACTAAGTCCCTTATTGGCCTCTGTGCTGGGGAGAGGCCTTTAAACTTCTTGTCAGATTTGTCTTAATCTGGGGAGAAAGGAAGATTCCAATCTCCCCCTAGTATAATAGGGAGAGTAGTGAAAGGAGCCAAGACAGTCAGCAACTCTGTGAAAAAGCCAGGGGTGTCTACGCTGGGGCCATACACGATCCCTAGCACCACTTCCATCCTAGCTAGAAGCCCTTTCACTAAAATGTATCTGCCATTCGGATCACTAATGTTCTGCTCACATATGAAAGGTGTGCCTGGATATCAAAATTGGGCCCCCCCTACTCTGTGTGCTGTCTCCCGCATTGCATGTCTGACCCACATACTGCCTCCATAATAAGGTCCCTTCAGCCTCCAGTAAGTGGGTCTTTTGCAATAAAGAGATATCGCCTCGGAGATGCTGAATGTGTTTTAAAACCTGCTGATGTTTGACATTGTTATGGGCTCCCCTAATGTTCCAGGAAAAAATTTTCTTATGGTGCATCATTGCCATACACAAAAAATAAGTACGTACGGCTCAGAATTACAATTACCACAACAGGCTTGATTGTATCCTCTTTCCATTGATGCCAAGCCACCCATACTCTTCTTCCTCTCCCGAGCCCCCGTCCCATACCCAAAATACAGTTCCCCTAACATGACAACTAACCCCACACATTCTCTTACCAAGTACTGTAAACAAACTCCAACCAAAGCTAAAGGTAACCCCCCCTTCCTGCCAACTGAAGCGCTTTATAGTATGCGATATACCCTTCTCCAGAGTAGCCTGACCCCCCCTCCCGCTTATGAAAAGAGAAAAAAAAGAAAGAACCCCTGTGCCCCAAGATTGGCAAAACCAACAGTGATGTATTAAAACAAAACAACTTTCCCCAGCACTAGAAAAAAGCGAGCATATTCTAAAGTGTGTACCCTCCGGGGCACAGGATTAACTAGACCCCTTTTAAACTGAGAGGTAAAAAGCAAAAAACAGTGGCCCACGGCTTATCCTATAAAATCAGAACGTGTAAGTCCCTGCCAGCAACCACGCTTGTGGCTGAAAAGAAAAATTCCTTGGCGACACCTAACAGTGAAGTAGCCCAAAGTCCAGAGCATGATAGTAACTTAGTCCCCACATTCCTTTAACCTCCTCAAAGTAGCAGAGGCCATCCTGTTTGACCAATATCCCGAACAAGATACGATCACTCCCGGGACTGCCAGACTTGCAGGCCTCTCCACAGCTTCATGATAGCCAGCTTGCTGCACAGCAAACATTAAAGCAAAATGCAGGCCTGCTACCTGGAATGTGTCCAAAAGGTCCAAAAATAAACTTAAACTTAAATAATGAGCCCCTCGGGCCATCTGATCCGTAACTCAAGGAATTTTACAGTAATGTCCCATAACATAAAGGCAATGATCATGCCACTCTCGGTGACCCAGTGTGCATGACAAAGTAAAAGACAGTAAGCACGGGGTAGTCCAAACAGCACAGTCCCTTTGTGTGTTAGGCCAAGACATTACTGCAAACCAGGGAGGTAAAATGCAGAACTCCCAAGTAAAATAGAAAGGTTGACATACTGCATAGGCTTCCACTTGATGCTTTCCTCAGCAGTTTTTGAACAGGTCTAGGCAGGTCTCCTTTAAGGCATCCTCAGCACTTTTCGGGTCTTTGAATGCGGACCAGCTACCGGCAAGGGACACTTGAATCTGCGCCAGACAGCCCATTCGGAACTTAATATTGGCAGTAATTAGCTTGGTCACTATAGGATGGAAAGATGCTCTCCTTTGCCACACCGAGAGGGGTAAGTCCTGCACCACTTGTACTGTCATGCCTTCCCACTTCACTTCCTGCAACTCCTTTATCTCGTTAAGGAAGTGCAGTTTCTCCTGAAAATTGAGGAATCTAAAGATCAAGTACGAGGTGAAGCCCCCAGGGAGGATAGGGCGTATGGTGTGATGGGCATGCTCAAGTAGGTTTAGTTTAGTTTATTGTTCTAGGAATTACTACCTTTGAGCCAGAGGCTCTTTTACAAAGGTTCCATGTCAATTAGGTACAGTACAAAAGGTTACATAGATAACACAACAATTTGTGTTGTGTCAAGAGCAAAAAAAATATACAAATACATATCAAATCATTTGTGCAAAAGGACATGAGATATCAATAATCACATTATTATTACAAGAAAGAGGTCATGTCAGATTAGGAGAAACAAATAGGGAAAAGTCCAGAACAGAGAGGGTAAGTGAAAGGTGTGGAGCAGACAATAGCAGGAGAAAAGGTTTCCCAAACATGTCTTTGTCAAATAACAGGACAGGGTGGGTAGTGAGAAAATAGGAGGTTTAATCTGGGCAGTCACAGGAGCTGGAGGTGGCAAGGTGAGAGAAAAGCCTTGATTTGAAAATACCTAGAGAGGTGGAGGCAGTGTAAGGTGCTGAGGGCATTTAGCCAGCTGGGGCCACGATAGGCAAATGATCTTTGTCCCTGAGAAGTCGGCATCGGGGGACTTGGAGGCTAGTGTTCTGATCTTCTGGTAAAACGGTGCTAGCTCGGGCATAACAGGTCTTGGATACAGGGTGGAGTGAGGCCCAGAGTGGATTTTTGCCATCAGGCAGGTAAGGTACTTTATCCGGTTTGAGAGTTGCAACAACCTGAGTCAGCATAGAGGTTCACATGTGTGTGGAATGCGTCGGTGGCTACCAGTGAGCAACCGACAGGCCTTATTTAGGGATGTTGTAATGCGACAAGTGCTGTAGTAGTGGCAGATCCAGTATATAACTAAGCCATAGTCAACGACTGAGATGATACAGGATTGGATGGCAATCCTCAGTGCAGAATGGGTAAAGCTGTCGGTTCCAATACAGAATCCCAATTAGCTGATTAATAGTTTTGCTGTACTATCAATGTGAGTTGCAAGGTTAGGCCTTGATCAAAGCTGATTCCAAGATATTTGAAAATTGGCACTTGTTCAAGGGTATTTCCTAGGTATGTATTAATGGTGAGTGGGACTTGCCGTTTGTTGTTTTGTGGGTTAGAGAAGAGCATGGATTTAGTTTTTTTGTGGTTTAGAACCAGCTTATGTTCAAGGAACCACATCTCAACTTTGGAAAAAGCATGCTGAAGGTTGAGGCGCAAGAGGTTTGGATCTTTATGAGTGGCGAGAATCATGGTATCGTCGGCATAGAGGATTATTTGTTCAGGGCAGGATTTGGGGAGGGAGTTTAGGAAAAGGCTGAAAAGGAGGGGGCCCAGGATGGATCCCTGGGGAACTCCTGAGCGAACCGGTTTTGAGTCTGAGAGAACTCCAGCTACTTTTACAGATTGAGAGCGCTGAGCAAGGTAATTTTTTACCCAGTCACCAGGACCCTGCGAGAGCCCTAGGGATAGTAGTTATTTGATAAGTAGGCCATGGTGAACTGTATCAAATGCCTTGGTTAAGTCAATGTAGACTGCTCCAGTTAGGTTTCCTTTGTCCATGGCATTGTGGACTGCTCCTGAGAATTCAAGTAGGGCAGTCGATGTGCTGTGCCCTTTCCTAAATCCATGCTGCCGAGTGCATAGGACGTTGTGCTTTTCCAGGTAGTCTGAAAGTTGGTCCGCCACCAAGCGTTCAAGGGCCTTAGAGAGGGGTGGTAGTATTGATATCGGGCGACAGTTACCAGGCAGTGACTTATCACGACTTTTGTGCACCGGAGTGACAACTGCAGCTTTCCATTTCCTAGGGAATTGGCTGTAGCAGAGGAAGATTGAAAATTTTGTGAGGGGAGCAGTACTTCCTCCAGAGTGAGGACAAGTTTAAGGTCAATAGTGTCGCTGCTTGCTCGGGACTTAGAAATGGCTTTCTTTACATATTTATAGACTTCATGTGCCTTTACTAGTTCGAAATGGAAGGGTGGTTTGGTTGGAGATGCAGTAGTAGAAGTAGAAATTGGAGGGTCAGCATCAGTGAAGAAATCAGATGAGAGGACACCACTAAGGTCCGTGAAGGTATCATTTAGGGTGTTTGCAATGATCTCTGGCTCTAATGTAGTGGTTCCATCCACATTCATTATTGTAGGAGAGGATTTGGACTGCTGATCCATGATATTCTTTATGTTGTCCCAGAAGGATTTCCCTTCACCCCAGGAGTTGGAGAGGGCATTCTCGAAGTAGAAGCTCTTCATCAAGCGGATCTGTTTAGTACAGTGGTTACGAGCCTGTTTATACTTTTGAATGTCTGACAGAGTGCCAGTAGCTCTTGCAGTGGCCCAGAGGTGATCCCTACTTTTGAGTTGTGCCAATAACTTCGCCGTGAGCCAGGGATTTGTGAGTGCTTTGATTTTGCACTTTTTTACTGGTGCATAGGTGTCACAGGCAGTGTTGAAAGTAGAAATAAAGTAATCAAGGGCTAGGTCAACATCTTGAGTTTTGTAAATCAAAGACCAGTCTATCTGCCTCAGACAGGTCTTGAGATGAATAAGGTTGCCATAAGGTAGGACTCTGCTATAGATGGTTGTTTTTGGAGGCGGCTTACGAAACTTATTTGTCCAGGTACATATTATTGGAGAGTGATCACTGAGCGAGTCAGGGAGAACACTTACATTGGTTATATGGGTAGGGTGGCTGGTAAGGATCCAGTCAATGAGGTGCTGGTCCCTGATTTGTAGTTTTCCTGGTGGGAGTTTACCACTTGTGTTAAATTTGCTGCTAGGATAGCATCTTTGTTTGACCCTGCATCAGGAGCAAGCCAATTTATATTAAAGTCCCCAAGGAGAAGGAGTTCGATGTCAGAAGGTTGTGTACTTACGAACTGGAGGACAGCCTGTAGGCCAGAATCAGGATCTTTTGGTGGGATATAGACAGCAGCAATCGTGAGGACTTTGTTTTGGGCACCAAGTAGTATCTTGATAGGGAGGAGTTGCACTGAGGTTTCTGTGGTGGGGTAAGAACCAGGAGACAGGTGAGGTAGTCCTTTATGTAGACTGCACACCCACCACCCTTTCGAGGTCCTATCCAGCCTGAATATCTTGTAGCCTTGTATAGAGATGGCATGATCCGAGTATTAGATGTCAGCCAAGTTTCGACGATGGCAAGGATATCCGGGTTGTGCTGGCTGGCAAAGATTTGAAGGGAGGCCAGTTTTGGGAGGAGACTGCAGATGTTTAAGGTAGCAATTTTGAGCCCCCCCTCCATTTTGGCAGGCTCTGTTGTACTATAGGAGACAGGGCCAGGATTTGAGTGGACACTTTCTGATATCAAGAGGAGGAGGAGGAGTAGGAGTTTAAGAGACAGTTGCTGTACTTCGTAGTCAACAGAATTACACTTCTGAGGCTTATGCGGCTTGGACCATTGCAGGCGTCTAGGGACCCAGAGCAAGGAGGTTGTTAGTAATAGAGGATGATATGCCCATTTATCCTTGTTGTAGCTTGTCAGTTGCACCCAGTCGCTGCAGATAGGTACCTGGTGGATAAGTCAAAAGCCAAAAGAATGATCAACAGCTGAGGTCCAGAGTCACTGAAATGTTAAAATTCCTGAAGGTGATTAACTGTGCCTGCACATATGCAGGATGTGAAATCCCTTTGTCTGTATGCTTCTTTGTCATTCAAACAGGTTTCTGAAAAGCCCACATACAGATCATGGAGCAGGTCAGACGAAAGTGTGGATTCCAGCAGGACCCAGAGTCACCAAGGTTGTCAGATGTAGTTGCTTCACTTATGTTTTGCTTGGGATAGCTTCCAAAAAGTTGATTTTAAAATGAAGATAAAGATATCTGATGATGATTTTTTTGCAGAAATCCAGTCCAGGGGACTTTCACAGATGTAGTGAGCAAGAATGGTATAGTTACCACAAGCAGAAAAACATGTAAATCCACAAAAACTAAGCTACAGACACAGACAAACACAAGCAGCCACCACACAGACCCAGGGAGTGATGGGCCTGCAAGCTAAGCCACCAATTTCTGAACAAAAAGCACCAGGTCGGCGCCTTCTTCCTTCTCGGGCAGGCCAATCAGGACCGCACTGTTACGGCTACTTCAACATTCTAGATCCTCGACCTTTGATACCAGCTTGGCAATGCAGTGTCTGGTGGCTGCCATAGCTGGATCAATTCTCTCTACCTTTCTCTCCACAGAGATTATACGGGCCTCGTTATCCCTGGTGCGTCTAGTGAGATCCTCCAGAGCCCCAACCATAGTTTTGAATTCTGCTGTTAAGGGATGAAGTTCATCACGGAAGGGGTGAAATTCTTCTAAAATGCACTCCACAGTAAGAAGGTTCTGCAGATGGCCGTATGGAGGTGCCACAGGCCTTGGTCTTTTTGCTAGCCTTCTCGGGTGTAGGCAGTGGCATATGGTGGGGTAAAGCTGATCACATTTCAGCCTCCATTCCCTCGTGTCTGGAGGTCTTTGCTCCACTCGCAGAAGCTCTGATCTACTTCTCTAAAGCTAAATAGCTCTTTTTCAAAATTAAATTACTTGGGGTTCCAAAATATTGAGTTTAGCTAGGGGGGATAGCAGCAGCGCTCTGAGGGAGCTGCTACACAGCAGGCTGTATTACGTGATCTGTTGAGAATTCTCGATAACCTTTGCCCGTCTGAGGCTCCTCAATTAAAAGCATACTGGTGTTAATTAGCTTCTCTGAAGTAATCTTCTGTTACGTTTTAAATGTATATGTTAAACCAATGAGAATTATTTCTGGTTTTTTTTCAACATAATCTGGTGTTAATAGTATGGGATTTTCAAAACAACTGCCATAAAGCTTCTGAAGAAGGACTAGGTAGGTTCGAAAGCTAGAGCACTTTGTTCTTTTCTGTAACATCCATGTTGGTCCAATAAAAGGTATCAAATCATTTGTTCTGGATCCTTTATTTCTAATGAATTTGCACAATGCAGCTCTGCTGAGAGGCAGTTTCAATGCAGTCTTCCTTTTACACATTTTTACAATGTGTTTTCCTAGAACATGCCTGCTGATTGCTGTATATTTAGCCTGGATAGTTCACAGAAGAAATGGCATCTCATTTTCAGTGGGGCTCTACATCTACACACTACTATGCTGCATTGCATAAAATCAGAACTCACTGAAAACAATATTTTACATCCTAAGTGACCCTGAATAAATACATTATAAAAATGATAAAATCATGACCCCACTGAAAACAAGATACTGCATCTAATCTGGAGCATCCTGAGTAAATACAGTGCAAAAATGTGTAAATGAAGATCCCTATGACAATGAGAGGTAGCATCTCCCCAACGTTATCCAGGATACAAAATATAGGATAAGAAATATTTAAAGGAAATGTACTGTAAACTGAACTTCACTGTGTTCACTGACATAAACAGTTTCTTTATTGTTTAATAACATATTAGACTGCAGTATTTATTTCGAATGTTGTGGCCATGAGGATGGTGGTGTGTGTGTGTGTGTGTGTGTGTGTGTGTGTATATGTGTGTGTGTGTGTGTGTGTGTTGTGTGTGTGTGTGTGTGTGTGTGAGAGTGCGTTTGCTGTAGCTCAACATATTTGTTCCCCAAAAAGCATAATAAAAAAATGCCTGCTGGTTGCTATGTATTTCAGCTGGATAGTTCACAGAAGACCTGGCATGTATGTGAGACAGTGCTTATCAGACAGTGATTTAAAAAAAAAAAAAAAAAAAAACTGTAAATCTTTTTAGATTTGCTGGGAAAGGGTGACATTTATGAGGTATGAATCTTTCTTGAAAGACAATACTGTACCTGCCCAAACTGAAGCTTGTAGCAAGAAAATGTTTAAATGCTAAGTATTTAAATGTGCAAGCTGTTGCATTTCGAAGGGGATAAACAAATCTCCAGTTTAACAGGCAACCAATATTTAACAAGCTGTTTCAGTTTCGAAATGGCCATCTGATAAGCAGCTTGGAGTTATGTCTCCAACATTCTAAACAGAAAGAAGGGAGTATTTTATTTCAGTTGGCATAGTGATTTGTACATGTGGAAGGATACATTGAAAACTCCAAAATATGTGTTCCACAACACTCCATTTTTACAGCTACAGACAGCAACATGGCTGTAGGCTCCACCCACAGCCATCAAAGGAGAAGGGGGATGAAGGGACAGAAAGGGAAAAGGGTGGTAACAAGCACAATGCAAACAAAATCTGGAAGGTCATGTGCACAAATGCTAGAAGTAACTAGCCTGCTAACTGCGGCACCCATGTTTGAAAGTGAGCATGGTGCCTCAGAGAGCAAGCAGGAGGGAGGTTGGATGAGCATCCATGGACAGCTCTCCATCTCCAGGGCAGAGGGTTGTGGTTTCCGGTATACTAGTAACAGCCACTGGAGACAGGGTGTCTAGCAGCCAGGACCACCTGGCTCTACCGAACTGTCATCAGCCGTCTGTGGTACGGGTGTGGGAGTGCGCTTGTCCCGTGCTGATGTCACTGCAAGTCCGCACTCCTGGGGGAACCAACAAGGGAAAACCCTGTGTAGCTGTGCACCGTGAAGGCCTACAACCCTGCATGCCGATTGACGCCACAGCTAGCCCCAGGACTGATTTTGGTAGATTTCAATCTCCCCTTCGGGGGCCCCACTGCAAAGGGTAAGTAATGGGCCTAGATTCTGGGTGGCTGCTGGGGATGCAGGTGTTGGGCACAAAGTCACCAAGTCTGGGATATCCCCATCAGAAGCACAGCAAATATACAGAATTAGAAAAAAAAAAAAGAAGAAGAATGCTAGAAGTGTAGGAAATAAGATGCCAGACCCTAGAGGCCACAATAGCAAAGTCCAACCTGGACATAGTGGACATTACTGAGTCACGGTGCACTGAAAACTATGACTGCAACATGGCCATCCCAGGCTATACTCTGTTCAGGAAAGACAGGATGGGAAGGAAAGGAGGAGCAGTGGTACTTTATGTGAGAGAGGACATTAAAGCAATGGGGAGACAGGGAACACAGGGGGAAGAGGTACTATGAGTCACTCTGGAGTCAGAGAACAGAGCCGCTATTCATATCAGCGTGATCTAAAGACCTCTGGTACCGGGGGACAAGTTAAATAAAATGTACTGTTGGGTCTTGATATTCGATCCGTGCTCCTAATTAATCACCAGGTGACCATCATAACATGTAAAAACACTTGGAAAGTAGCCCCACATAGATTATAATGGAGCTAGTTCCACGCACTACCTGGCCTTACATCACACCATGGCTGTGTATGGGGGTGGAGCATGGGCGACAATAAAAAACGTGAAGTTGTATTGAACCAGTGGGGACAATTTTATTAGTGAAATTACAAGAAAACTAAAGAGCTACTTTGGGGAAGATATACAGCACACGCTTTTTGCAGCAGTAAGACTGTATGTATATCTGTGCTGCATATCTGTATCCAGTTAACTTGGTAGATCTCTTTAAAGGGGCATAGTGAAGGCAACAAACCTCTGCATCAAGCAAGTGAGCAAAAGAAAGAAGATAAAGAGACCACTATGGTTCTCAAAAGGTGAAAGAAAAGGTTAAGGCTAAAAGGGTTGCATCCAGAAGGTACAAGTAGATGCAGAGGCAGGATAGGGAGGTGTATCCGGGGAAACAGGGAAAGCAGTAAGGAGCACAACAGTGCAAACTGAAGAAAGAATAGCTGATGTGACGGGGGGAGCAAGACATTTTTAGGAAAGTACTGTAAACGGGGGAGTCATGTGATGCAGAGCACCTGCTAGCAGCTTTCCTCCACAGCTCTAGCTGCCTGAAGAACAAAACGATTATTTTACTAGCACTCGGCCTACAAACGGAATTTAAACACCTGCTCTAGATTAGGGAACCATCAGTGCATTTCATGGAACCAACTAGATCATCAATGGAGATCAAGATGAAGAAATCTAAGCCCAAATATACCCCACCAGCCACCCCAGAGAAGGCCAACAAGAAAGTCAGGGCCTCTCCCGCATCTGATGCCCAGGGGTCAACTGCAACCTCTCTGGATCATGAGCCACTTACCATGGGGCATTTTCTGGCTGAATTCACTCCTTTCTGAAAATAGCTCTGTACATCAACAGTGGATGTAAAATCAATGGCATCAGCTATTGAGGATATTTCCAAATGAACTGGGGATAATGAGACCAAGCTAATTTCCCTCGAGAGGTGGGTCTTCAAGATGGAATCAGAAATCACAGCATCTCACTATAAAACAGCACGGATAGATACTAAAATTGAGGACCTTGAAGGCCGCAGTAGATGGAACAATGCGGTCATAATAGGATTGCCAGAAAGGGAAAAAGGAGCTGACACCATTGGGTTTATCCAAAAACTGATTGAGAAGCTAGCAGGTCCTTTGCCCTTTGGACCCAAATACACTACTGAACTAGCCCACCGAACCCTCCAACCTATCCCGCCAACAGGGGCTCCCCCATGTCCCCTTATTTTCAGATTCTTAAATTACCTGGAAAGACAGCATTTTCTGGCCAAAGTGCGAGAGCTCCAAGAGATCAAATGGCAAAACAGTAAGCTACGTGTGACCCAAGATCTACCGGTCTCAATTCGCCAGTGAAGAGCGTCTTTTCACCCTCTGGTTTTCAAGCTGATAGCAGCAGGTATCCGATTCCACATGGGATACCCTGTGAGGCTTCAGGTGCAGATTGAGGGTAACTGGTTTACCTAAGAGGACATCAACACAGCCACCTCTGGGCTTCAGGCAGTCTTATCTGATCTTTTTAAGGTTTGCTAACTGAACACGAAAGTAATCGGCGGGCACACAGTTCTCTGCTAATAAGACTGTTCAGAACCGACTGTGCTTTCCCTCTACTACTGTTGGGTCTGAATTCTACTTTGCGGCTGTCCCACATGGACTCAGTTAGTGTCCCTACTGAGGTTTTGGTCATTTGCATAAACTACTCTCAGGTAAAATTATAATGTAATCAAATGCATCCCCCTGCACCTAGAATGCTTAGTCCCCCTATCTCCTCGATGGCATTCACCACGGCTTCCACTAAATGGCCTGTTCAGCGTATGGCAGTTGGGGGACAGGGATTCACACGTATGTGCAGTCAGGGTCAAATCGAGGCATTGGCACAGAGTACCGAATCAGCACTAGAGGGAACTGTAATTTATCAAGCTTTGCCATCTCGGACTAGTGCTATGCGGGAGACACTCACCAATCAGAAGGCCTATCTGACCCTATTCAGTGAACTCTCCTAGTCCTATTGTTGCACTGGCTCCGTCACCGCCTGGAAACAGATTACCCTGGACATTCACAGAACTGCAAGTAAAGTTTCGTAGCTCTTTGTGCAGTGGTCAGCCCATTGAGACCCTTCTTTTGATAGTCTGTTGAATCCAGGTAGTGACACGACTGTTCTGGCAAGATCCATAGGCACGAGTCAATGGTCTGATCGCGTAAGACATACAGTGCTCACCATAAACCCAAGTGCCCCCTCTGCATTCAATCCTGATGCCAGGCTTGGACTGACAGCAATGGGGAAGACTCCTCTTAACATTTAAAATTCCCACCGATTCTGTTGCATGGACTGCTTCATACCACCATGTGTTAGGATTAATATGTACCAGCTAAACCCACAGAATAGGGGACTTCAATTTTTAAGTTTTATTTGTATTGTTTATCAGACTGATCCCCCTCCAGGATTACTTTTACTGTGGACAGTTACATTTTCCTTTTGGCATTGCCTTTTGTCATTTGGTCTCATGAATGTTGGATTTCTGTGTTTGATGTGTGAAATGTAGACAGTGCTATATCGAAGACTTTGCTAGTTTTAATAGTTGCTCTCTTTCACTGGGTTAGCGGGTGTCTGGGGTGAGGGAGAGGTAAGGATGTACTGTTCATCATGGACCAAGTGATTATTCTGTTGGGGGGTGGGAGCCATGAGACATTTTGTTTGTTACCTGTTGTTTACAGCATCTTATTGTTGTGAGGGTTATGCTTTGAGGAGAGGGAGTTGGGTAGGTTATAAATGGAGGGCAGAGGTCAGTTTGGTTTGTAGGGAGGGGGGTAGGGGGTTAGACTTTGGGGGATGAGGGAAAGCAGGTGGGACATGGCATCCAAACAGAGAAGTTGCATGGTTTTATAGCTGTTTTACCCCGGTAGCACTTACAGCAGGATAGTGTCACATATTCAAGATGGCTAAACCTCTGTTTTTTACTACCTGGAATGTTAGAGGTGCCAGACATAAAACTAAGCAGTTCAAAATCCTCAGGCACCTCCAGCTGCTCAGAAGTGATGTTACCAAATCCTGCCAAACCAACCTAGTCGAGTTCTATGACTGAGTAACTAGGCAACTGGACAGGAGCCATGCAGTGGATGTCCTGTATCTGGACTTCAGTAAGGCATTCGACTCAGTGCCACATGGAAGGCTGGGAAGGAAGTTAGTAGGCACAGAGGTGGGTGCAAAGCTGGTGAGATGGGTAGGAAACTGGCTGCAGGGTAGGCAACAGAGGGTGGTATTGGTTGGGGAGCTCTCACACCCAAGGGCAGTGACGAGCGGTGTTCCACAGGACTCTGTGTTGGAACCAGTGTTTGGGATACTCATTGCAGACATATCATGGGACAACAAGAGCAAGATCAGTCTGTTTGCTGATGATACCAAGGTAGGCACGGTGGTGGATGACCTAGGGGGATGGCAGGGGTTGCAGGATGATCTGGCAAAGCTTGAAACCTGGTCAGACACCTGGCAACTGGGCTTTAATGCCAAAAAGTGCAAGGTGCTGTATTTTGGGATGAAGAACCCAAGGAGAAGTTACCAGCTAGGGGGAGTGCAGCTAGCCCAGACAGAGGAGGAGAAGGGTCTGGGTGTGCTCATTACAGGGTCAATGAACAACTTGGCACAATGTAGGAAGGCAGCTGCAAAGGCCAACAAAATGCTGGGTTGTATTGCAAGGGGTATATCCTCGAGGAGGGAGGAGGTGATTCTGTCACTGTATAGGTCATTAGTTAGACCACACCTGGAGTACTGCGTGCAGTACTGGTGTCTGTATCTGAAGAGGGACATTAAGTTACTGGAGGGGGTACTTCGCAAAGCTACAAAGATGATCAAGGGGCTGGGGGACTTATCATATGAGAGGAGGTTGAAGGAGTTGAACATGTACTCACTGGAGGAGAGACAGGAGTGACATGATTGAAACCTTTAAATACATGAAAGGAATAAACAAGACTGGTACAGAGGGGCTGTTCAAAGTAAGGGAGGAGAGGGCCACCAGGGGCCATGATATGAGACTGGGCGAGGAAGGTTCAGGAGGGAGATGAGAGACACTTTTTACAGAGGGTGGTGGCTAGGTGGAATCGTTACCTGCTGAAGTGGTATGCAGTAGAACAGTGGACTGCTTCAAACGAGGATGGGACAGGACAAGGGGGAGGGTTAATGAAGGGGAAGGGTAGAAGGGAAGAGCAGCTGCAGAATAAGGGGTGCTAGCTGCACATTCGAGCAGACTTGATAGACCTCTAGGCCTTTATCTGCTGGCAAATTTCATATGTTCATGTACCTTCCTACAAGAAACCCACCTCTTGGGAAAGGAAGCTGGCAAGCTCAGCTGGCAACAAGTAGGACAGGTCTTCGCATCAGGTGTCAATAGCCAGAGAACAGGTGTGATGATTTTGTTGGCGCGCTCAGTCCCTTTTACCTGTGCCCAAACCATCAGTGGCCCCCAGGGCAGGTATGTTTTTATTAATGGTCTACTGCACATGATGCAGATCCTCCTGGGGGGTGTGTATGGCCCTAACACCGATTCCCCTTCCTTTTTTATGCAGTTACTGGACATCTTATCTCCCTTACTGAATATCCCCATATTGATTGGTGAGGACTGGAACCTTCCCTTTGATCCTGAATTGGACCGTTCTGACAGGCGTAAAGGTGGTCTTTCTCCTGCACAGCATGCAATACGAGATATGGCAGGTCATCTGGGTCTGTGTGATATTTGGAGAACTCTCCATTCCACAGATTGAGAATTCACATTCACATCAGGGGTCCATGGGACCTCATCTTGTACTATTTGCTTGCCAGTCACTCGGTTCTACATGGAGTCCTGGAGGCAAACACTCCCAGGGACACCCTCTGACCATGCAGTTGTAGCCAGCAAGACAATTTTTCCCTCTCTTCCACTTGCGGGGGGGGGAGGGGTCTGCAGACTTAATAACCAAATCCTTAAGGATGAGGGAACAGTCTGACTTATAGCTGAGCGCATCGATCAGTTTATCAGTACCACTCAAGGCTCAACGGGTAAGCCTGACATGGAGTGGGGGTCTCTGAAGGCATATCTTAGAGGGACTTTTATTAGCATGGCCTCTAACAGGAAAAAGAAAAAAGATAGGAAAACACTCAAGACTCTATCCCATTTGAGACATCTGGAGGCTCAACTCTCACCAAGCTCATTTGCTTCTGGATCTATTCTTGCAAGGACTAATACGGCAACTACTAAATCTAGATTTCAAGCTCATCTGAGGCATTCCGGCAGGAAGTCATTAAGCTTAGGAGTCAATATTCCGATCTTCTGGGGGAGAAAGCGGAATATGCCATCTTAAAATCTAGAGCTAAGAACATTAACCAGGAGGAGGAGCCTAGTCATCTTCTAGCCCTCAGGGTTAAAAAACAAGAAGCTTCTAGGTTGGTCATTTCTATCCACTCCATCTCAGATGGGTCCCTACAAACCACCCCATTGGGAATTGTGAAAGAATTCAAAAATTATTAACATGGATTAAACAGCCCAATGGGGAACCTACCCCCAGTGAGTTCTGTAGATACTTTCTTAAATAACATCCCCCTTCCCTCCATTTCAGATGCCCAAAAACACTCTCTTTTAAAGTCTGTATCTGAAACCGAAATACTGAGTGTGATTTGGAGCCCCCCACTGACAAAGTGCCAGGTCCGGACGGGTTCTCCTCAAATTTGTACAAGGTGTTTGCTGAGAAACTTGCCCCTCTTCTCAAAACCTTGTTTCAGTATATCCTTAAAGAAGGAGCAGAAGATCATAGTCTTTTCGACGCCCTGATCATTGTCTTACACAAGCCAGGGAAAAGCCCTGATGCAGTCACGAGTTACTGGCCAATATCTCTGTTAAATCAGGATATTAAGATCTTGGCAAAATTCCGGGCAGACCGACTCAGTGGTGTCCTCCCATATTTAATAGGCCCAGAGTAAGTGGGCTTTATGAAGGGACATTCGTCGATGGACCATCTCTGGAAACTAGCCCACATTTTCTCCATATCCAGGGACGCAGCCATCCTGGCAATGCTGGTGTCCCTGGATGCAGAGAAAGTCTTTGATAGGGTGGATTGGCAGTTTCTGTTCAGAGCAATGGCCCGTTTTGGTTCCCCCCAATTCATCCAATGGGTCCGGGTATTATACTCTCATCCCAGTGCCCGTATATATTGTAATGGGGTATTCTCAGTGGGTTTTCCTCTATTTTCAGGTACTAGATAGGGCTGTCCGTTATCCCCTCTATTGTTTAATCTCTATTTAGAACCCCTTATTTATAGTCTGAAGACTTGTCCGTCGATCTAGGGAATTGACCTGGGGCAACAAGAAGTCAAGATCTCAGCCTATGCGGATGATCTCCTCCTACATATCATTCATCCCAGATCACCTATACCATCTGTTTTAAGTATAATAGAGGAGTTTAGCCCACTGTACAATTATAATATTAATGCTGAGAAAACCTCCCTCTTCCTTCTGAATCATAGAGCACAGAGGCATGAGATCTTGGCCCTTGGGCTTTCCTAGTCCCTCAAGTCTCTCAAGTATCTAGGGATACACCTTTCCAGAAGTGACTCCCAGCTCAAGAAACTAAAGCTGGACAATGCCCTCCTAGAGATTCATCAAGACCTAACAAAATGGTGTATATTACCACTTACTTTATGGGGTTGGGTTAACCTAGTGAAGATGAATGTCCTCCCATGCTTGTTTTATCCAATAAATCTCCTGAATCTGAGGTTGCCCCTTCAGTGGTTTGAAACTGTGCAAAGGCATATTAGTGAGTTTATATGGACTGGTAAAATTCCTAGGAAGGCTCATCACAAGTTAGCAGCCCCAAAGCAGAAAGTCGGCTTAAGGCTTCCTTACACTGGCCTATACTACTGGGCCAGTCAGGCCAGTAAATACTGTAGGTGGGTTGAGCCTGAGCAACAGTTACATCCACTGTTTATGTATCCCTCTGGCTAACAGTAGAGCAGGACCTAATTTCTTTGAATGGACTCTCTCCGTCGGCCCTTTTCTACACTGAACCCAAATCCCTTCCCTCTTTACTACATTCCTCCCTGATCAGGACTTTGGTCTGGATTCATGCCCAGCTCTGCGCTTTCATAAATACGACAACTCCCTTGATCTCACCCAACCCCTAGTTGGCAATCCTAACTGTAACCCCTTTGTTACCCGAGGTTACTAGAATCCCAGTAAGACCTAGTGGTAGGCAGGGAAGGCAGCTTGTGAAACTCCAGTTAAATCGGTTTCACAATGTCTCACTCTGTCCTCAGTCACAGCTGAGACTTGAGAGATGACATCACCATAGAACTGTCGCAGCTGTATGAGCCACATTGGAATCTACAATTCAGGGAGTGAGTTTAGAACTTTGGGAAATTTCAGTCATTCTTCCTCAGTTTGTCCTAAAGCAAACAAGAAGGAAGTCAGTCAGCCTTCAGTTTGTTTCAAAGAAGAAGGAAGTGTTCCTGTGTTTACCTTTTTTTTTTTTTTTTAAAGTGGTGGAGACCGCTCCCCCAGTCTCAATGCCCCCCTCGGGCAATCCCCTTCTCCCACCATGGAAGGAAGCTGCCTGGTTTTATTTAGTCTGTTCTTGTATAACAGCAAAGGTTATAGTACTTCGCCTGTGGGGCACCTGCAACGAATGGGTGAGTGTTTGGCTCCTTTTGAAGGGGGCAAACAAATGGTTTTCTTCAGTTGGGAAATGAATGTGGACTGCTATTTGGGAGAACTATGTTTACTAGGACAAACAAATGGAGCAGTCAAACAGTCTAAAGTTTTAAATGGATTTCAAGAAATGGGGACTGCTATTTGGGAGGACTATGTTACTAGGACGAACAAATGGAGCAGTCAGTCTAAAGTTTTATTGGATTTCAAGTAATGCTGTAGAGGGGCGCTTCAGGTCATCCACCGTTCAATCTACATTTTAAAGTTCTAAAGTTTTCTGTGTGTAACCAGAGAAATGGCCGGGTATGGGCTGTGGGAGCTGGAGGTGGGAAAACCTCCCATCTTTAGTAACCGGGTCCACCTCTACGGATTTCTTCTGTGTTTTGCTACTTGCCTCATGCACTTGGCCAGTGATGGGGTGGGTACCCAGACGTGGGTCGCAACTTGAAAATCTCTCTAGGAGTCGCAGACTCTAAGTGGTGTGGGGAGCCACAGGATGGGAAAATTACTCCTTGTTGGATGGGAGTCTCCTTGTTTGATGGGAGTTCGATTGGAAGTAAGAAAACAAATCTCTCTAGGAGTCACAGACTCTAAGTGTCGTGGGGAGCCACAGTTTGAGAGTCTCCTTGTTTGATGGGATGTCTTTCCAAGTAAAGTTGGGTTCATTCTTCAAGTGGACCGTCAGTCAAGTGGCCAGCAGGGGAGCCGGGGCAGTCGGGCTATGTATCCAAAGCGCATGCAAAGTCCGGGCAGAGTGCCTGGTGGGTCCAAAGCCAGACAACAGTAGTAATGTGTTCATTCTTCAAATGGACAGCTTGGTTAACCACTAATCTGCATATACAGTGAACGTATCCCTTTGGGGGACCATGCAATGCTTTGTTTATGTTCAGTTAGTTAATAAATAAAGCCACACTGAAAAATCCCAACTCTGGTTCTGGACATTACAGTTATTGCTTCCTGTAGTTGGATTTACTTGGGTGTCCCTGTGCAGAGTAGCCAAACCTAGGTCCCTTGTGCCAGGTAACCTCATCCTCCCCGAACCCAGGTCCCCCACCAGGTATTGCTTCCAATGCCAAGAGCATGCCACCTGTCGTTTTAGTAAAAAGGCAGGGGTGGGGTCCTTACAAAAATGGAGTCACCGCTTTGGATTTGTTCGGGAAGGAAGGTAGGTAGGTAGGAAGGTAGGAAGGAGGTAAGGGACCCATTGGCGGGGAGTGACCATTCCACGGTCTGGTTCTGCCTGGACCTAGGAGGGGTAGAAGGCTGCACATAGACGGAAGTAACCGACTTCAGGGGGGCGGATTTTAAGGAAATGGGAAGGATCCTTAAGGAGCATTTGGATGGGATTGGGTCAGACATGGACGCTGATAGTAGGTGGGAAATCATCAGGAGAGGGGTGCAGGATGCTACCAGCACCTGTGCAAGAGTAAGACGAAAATACGGTAGGGCCCAAAAACCCTGTTGGTGGACCAGGAGGTCCAGGAGGTGGTGTGGGGAAAGAAAGCAGCCTATAAGCATCCAAGTGCTCAAGGAGGAAAGGGATCGAGGGGAGCATGCTGCTGATGGCTAGAAGGGCCACTAAAGCAGTGAGGGCGGCTAAGGCAAGGAAGGAGCAGAACCTGGCCAGGGAAATTAGGAGAGGGAACAAGGGGTTCTTTAGATACATTGGGGAAAGACGAAGGGTGAAGGGGCAGATTAGCAGGATTAAATCAGGGGAGAGATGGGCACAAGACCCGGGGGAGCAGGCTGAGGTACTAAATGAGTACTTCACCTCAGTTTTCACCAGGGAAAATGGGGGTGCTGCATCATACATGGGAGGAGACAGAGATACTGAGGAGGGGGGGACCCCTACCGATTGGCAGGTCTGGGGAGAGGGGGAGGCATCACTGGCAGGTAGGGAAAGGGCTAAGTAGGGAGAAGAGGTACCGGAAGTGGAAATCACAGCAGAGAGAGAGTGAGGGAAGCCCTCAGCTCCCTTAAGACGGAGAAAGCACCAGGGCCGGATAAATTACATCCCAGAGTGCTGAAGGAACTTGCAGATGTCCTGGCGAAACCCCTGGCAGAGCTTTTCACCATCTCTCTGAGGACAGGGTGGGTGCCCCAAGACTGGAAGGTGGCGCATATAGTGCCTATCCACAAGGGGGATCAAGGGAGGTGGCAGGGAACTACAGGCCTGTCAGCCTGACATCGATGGGGGCAAGGTGATGGAGGGCATTGTCAAGGAGAGAGGTAGGGGGACCTGGATAAGTCAGGGTGCCTGGACGATAGACAGCATGGATTCATCCCTGGGAAATCGTGGTCAGACAAACCTGGTGGAGTTCTATGACTGGGTGACAAGTGCCTTGGATCTGGGTAGACCAGTGGATGTCCTCTTCTAGACTTCAGCAAGGCATTTGACTCTGTTCCTCACGTGGGCCTGTTGGATAAGCTGGGAGAAATGGGGTGGGAACCAGATGATCAGATGGATAGGCAATTGGCTCCAGGACCGGACCCAGAGGTTTGAGTTGGTGGGATAGTCTCATCCCCAAGGAGGGACATTAGTGGGGTCCCACAGGGATCAGTCCTGGGCCCTTCTGTTCAACGCCATCGATCTGACATAAGGACAGGAATCAGGGAGTGAGATGAGTCTCTTTGCAGATGACTCGAAACTGGGGCGGTGGTGGATGGGGAGGAGGGGAGGGTGGCCCTACAGGGGACCTGGAGGCTCTGGAAAGATGGTCTGAAAGGGAAGCTGAGCTCAATGCAGGGAAATGCAAGGTACTCCACCTGGAGGCCAGAAACCCGGGCCAAGTGTACACCCTGGGGGATGCTACAAGTCTCGATGGCTGAGAGGGACCTGGGGGTGGTGGTGGATGTCAAGATGAACAACTCTGAGACTTGTAGGAGGGCAGCAGCCAAGGCCAACAGGATGCTGGGATGCACCGCTAGGGGGATCACCTCCAGAAGGAGGGAAGTGATACTCCCTCTGTATAACTGCTTGGTGAGGCCGCACCTTGAGTACTACGTGCAGTTTTGGAGGCCACACTTAAAGAGGGACATTAACCTCCTGGAGAGGGTCCAGAGGAGGGCAACCAAAATGATTTGGGGCTTGGGGGACAGAACCTATGAGGAGAGGCTCAAAAGAGCTAAATATGTACACATTGGAAGAGAGAGGGACTGGGGGGCATGATAGAGGTCCTCAGGTACATGAAGAGAGTAAATAGGGAGGAACAGTCAGGGTGCTTCAAGGAAGGAGGAAGGGCCACTAGAGGGCATGGGTGGAAGCTGGAGGGGAAGATTCAGTGGAGAAAGGAGGAGGTGCTACTTCACTGAGAGGGTGGTGGAGCCATGGAATGCACTGCCTAGGGGCTGGTGGGGCAAGAGACAGTGGAGGGTTCTAAGAGGGGGGGACAGGTACAGGGGAAGGGTTCTGGAAGCAAAATCCAATGCAGCAAGAATATCCGGAACTGGGAAGGGAGAAGCCAGAGAAGGCGAGGGGGACAGCAAGGTCAGCACCCAGGGTGGGGGCTGACCAAACGAGTAGACACGAAAGACCGTTAGGCCTATTCTGCTGGCATTTTAGTATGTTAGTATGTTAGAAGGTGCTTGGGCAAGTGAGCTAGCATTTTGGCTATCTGGCAGTCGGTAGCCCAAAAAAGTTGAAGCAATTTTCCTAGTGTGTTGCTGTGTGCTGTGAATCTTGTGCTGCTGTTTAAAAAATGCCAACTGTTTACCAAGGAGCTGTAAAGCCAATGTGTGTGTCCTTGTCCTGCATCAAAATTGTTTACAGCGTTTTGTCAGTTTTAAAATGAATTTCTGTGAAGAAAAGTGTGGAAAACTAGGGGTAGCAACAGATAAAGTATGCCCTGGACGTTTGAAATGCTTTTAAAATGAATTTTTGTGAAGGAAAGTGTGGAAAGCTAGGGGTAGCAACAGAGAAAATATGCCCTGGACGTTGGAAATGCTTTCTGTGTAATGCTAGAGACTGCAGAGTTAATGGCAATGTTACATGGTTGAAATGGGCTCCCGCCGTGGAGTCAGTTGAGAAAAAAAAAGTGCATCTTTTCAGTTTAAATTTGCCTGCTCGACGATCGTCGTGAGGAGAGGAGCCCTCGCGAGGAAGAAGAGGCTCATTTGCATGGCGTCGTGTGGTTGGTCAGTTTGCCATTAGTCCCGCCCCTCAGCCAGCTCTTCAGAGTCTGCTTCAGCATTCGAGAGGGAGACAGAGAGTAGTGCGTATACTGGCAGTGGAGGAGCATCGCGAAGGGTTTCAAAGTGCTGTAAACAAGTAAAAAAGTGACTTTCTAGTTTAAAAGCGAGCTCAACCCACAAATCGATCGTGGGATCAGTGAATTGTGTGTTAAGGCGACGATCGCAGAGACTGCCCGCCCGTTTGCATTCTGAGGCCTTCAAAAATCTGGCTGCAGGCCATTTTACCCCATCGCAGCAATCTGCTACAATAACAGTGCGTAAATAATTAAAACTGCTCGAATCAGTGATTCTCAGTAATGCCATATAAAATGTGTGTGCAGCTGTATAGTCACTTTGCAAGTAGCGATTGTGTGATGTCCTGTTAGCAAGTGCAAGTCTGTAAAGCCATTAAATGTGTGCATAGCAATGAAAGTAGCCTCAGTTTAAAGTCTGCAGCCAGAGAGAGACTGTGGGTTGTAAGAAAGTGCAACACTAGTAGAAGCAGGCAATCCTGTGCTGAAGCCTGAAGTTTTAAAGGGACTGTAATTAAATGAATGTTGCCAGCATGTGAAAAATCCAAGGAAAATCCTGTAAATGTGTGAACAGCCAGAACAGAGCAAGTTGTGCAGTTTGAGTAAAAGTTATTAGTAGCTGATGTAAATCGGGTGCGCAGTGGCTTGACCCAGAGTCTGATTGTTGATGCACAGGAGTGCTGCTGCCACCATTACAGGGTGGGGTGGTAAAGTAAACACAGCAGCAGAGGAGCCATTTTAAAGCTACAGAGTGTGTTCATTAAAGTGGGACTTTCAGTTACAGTGAATTTTGTTTGTTTTTCTGCAGTTATGGCCTCAGGACCAGCTCGTTATCCGGATCATGCCCGGGTTGCAGTAACAGCAGCAGTAAATAGATTGAGAGATATTGAAAAGTGGTGCTATAAAGGGCAACTCCCTCTTGATGTGGCAATTCCTAATTATCCAGTGCGTGTATGCCAGATGTGCTCGAGTGCTGGAAGGGATGTCTTCATGATTCCTCACTGTGCTGGATGTCTACAAAAATATGGCTTGTATAAAGTGCCTCCAATTCGTTTGGCTCCCACATGGACAAAAATTCAAGAATCTGCAGTTGGCAGCAAACAGCATCAGGCAGAGCCTGTGGAGGAAGGTCCCTCGGGGGAGTGTGGCACAAAGCTAGAGGGGGTCTAGCCCAAGTCTCGAAGGTGAAGATGAGATGCGGGAGGCCTTTGAATGGGAGGTGTCAACCTCCGCTCCTAGTGATGAATGGACAGTCTCAGGGGTGAGAACTACTGCTCACTCCTGGGCTCCAGATCCTCAGTGAAGAGAAAGATGAGGGGAACCTATGTGGCCTTGTGAGAAAGGAGCAGTACACAGCCTCAAGATCTTGCCTCATGAGGAATGTGTTCAAGAAGGTGGTGATGCCACTGCCCTGGCTTCACAAGAAGAAGAAGAAAAAGTCAGGGATCCTTTTTAATTTCATTGAGGATCTGAGCTGGCAGAACCAGGACTGGCCACCCCTAAGCCAGTCCAGTGGTCTCAGATTGACCAAAACAAGTAAAGAGGAGAGACTGGTTCATAGAAAGGCCAATGAAATCTTTGGTATGACCTTTCCTACCTTTCCTCGAGAGTCTGGGAGGAGACTGAGAACTGCAGAAATCCTGGATCTGGGATGAAGCAATGAAACATGTGCATCCTGGGGCTAACCAGCATGTAAAGAATAGACTGTTCCACGAAAAGTATACACAGTGGAAGAGAGGCAGGACACTGTTTATGGACAGAGTGAGAATAGTGGACGGAGAGGGACATGAAGTCTCCCACTGTGTGAATTATGTGCGTCCAGACGGAGTAATAATTCAAGCCCCTGACCCCCTCTACTATTGGCCTCGGTGCAAGGACCTCCCAGTAATTAAGCCCGTGCCTACAAAATGGAGAGCCGAGCAGTGGTAGTCAATACTGCCACATCTAGACTGTGAAGTGCCCTCATTGATCTGCCAATATGAATAACCAAGGACTCAGGTGCTCCACATTCATCCGTCCACAGTGTACTGTCTTGTTCAGCAACCATCTACTGGCCCACCAGATGACTTCAGATCCAGAGAGGACACCAGCCCAGCTGTTTCCTGTTCATCGCCTGGTAATCGGATGATGTTGGACCAGCTGTTTTTCTTTTTGTTCCTGTTCTAAGGTTCCTTCTCCAGAGATGACATCAGCCCAGCTGTTTCCAGATGTGCCCTCCTGTGTTCTCTGAATATGTCCGCCCAGCTGTATCAGAAGAAATGCTGCCAGGGAGAGTCTTCGGCTGCGGTGCAGGTCAGTGCCTAGTCTTATACTTCAAGAGGCTGGTAAGTCCACAAAACCCCTTTTTCTATCTTTATGACATTGCAGTACACACCCTACACTACAGACTTCAAAAATGTGTGAACTGTCCGCAAAGACTCTCCCCTTTGGAATTATGGCCTTAAAGAACTACGTTTCAAGGGGCTCTGGCCCAGAAGAGACTCTTTATTGGACTGGCCTTCGGGCCTTGTGGTCACCAGTTGGGACTTTTAGGGCACTCCATCCCCCCTAAAGGTGTCTTGTAACCAATGTCATTATTGTACTTTAATGAAAATACTGTGTTTTTCTACCTTTTCTAAAAAAAAAAAAAACATTTTTTGGGGGGGGGGGATTGTTCAGTGTTTTTTCTGTATGGTAAGGGTTGTTGTTGTTTAGATAGACTGTGAATGCAGATTAGGATGTGTTTTTGTCTTTTCTTACAGGTGTTCCTGGAAGACAGAAGAGAAGACAAGAAGAGGAGGAGGGGCTCATCGGAGTTCCTCATCAGTGCTTATGGTGTAGAATTTAAATGTACTGTGTTATTATTGCTAATGGTTGTAGTTGCAGGCTGCCCAAGGTCGGGGAGGTCCCCGGGTTTTGTTTTGTTTGGGATGTTATGTTAGAGGCAGATAGGTTTTCCCTAGAGGATTAGGGGGAATAGACAGGCTGTGGTCCTCAGTGGCCATAGGGACTGCAGTGCTGATCTATCAGGGCTATGCTCTGGACGGTTCTACCACAGCCACTAGGTGTCCATAGAAAGTGGATAGAGTAGAGGCTGATATGTCAGCTATAGGCCTCTAGGCCCTTAGTGTTGCCTACCTGTGCTTGCACATGGTAGGAGGGGGCCTGATCACCCCCCTCCGCAGGTAGCACTTAGGGTAGGATGGCCTAAGGCCGGGTGCATAATGACTGGGGACAGTCATTTTCCTGGTCAAGGGCGAGTGTAGCCCCTTTGTCACCCGGGGTTACTAGAATCCTAGTAAGACCTAGTGGTAGGCAGGGAAAGCAGCTTGTGAAACTCCAGTTAAATAGGTTTCACACTGTCTCACTCTGTCCTCAGTCACAGCTGAGACTTGAGAGATGACATCACCATAGAACTGTCGCAGCTGCATGAGCCACATTGGAATCTACAGCTCAGGGAGTGAGTTTAGAACTTTGGGAAATTTCAAAGTCATTCTTCTTCAGTTTATCCTAAAGCAAACAGGAAGGAAGTCGGTCAGTCTTCAGTTTGTTTCAAAGAAGAAGGAAGTGTTCCTGTGTTTACTTTTTTTTTTTTTTTTTTTTAAAGTGGTGGAGACCGCTCCCCCGGTCTCAGTGCCCCCCTCCCTCGGGGGGGGGGTGTTCTCTGTGGGTTCAAGGGGCAATCCCCTTCTCCCACCATGGAAGGAAGCTGCCTGGTTTTATTTAGTCTATTCTTGTATAACAGCAAAGGTTATAGTACTTAGCCTGTGGGGCACCTACACTGAATGGGTGAGTGTTTGGCTCCTTTTGAAGGGCAAACAAATGGTTTTCTTCAGTTGGAAATGAATGTGGACTGCTATTTGGGAGAACTATGTTTACTAGGACAAACAAATGGAGCAGTCAAACAGTCTAAAGTTTTAAATGGATTTCAAGTAATGGAACTGCTATTTGGGAGGACTATGTTACTAGGGCGAACAAATGGAGCAGTCAAACAGTCTAAAGTTTTATTGGATTTCAAGTAATGCTGTAGAGGGGGTGCTCAGGTCATCCACCATTCAATCTACATTTTAAAGTTCTAAAGTTTTCTGTGTATCCAGAGAAATGGCGGGTATGGGCTGTGGGAGCTGGAGGTGGGAAAACCCCCATCTTTAATGTCAGGTCCACCTCTATGGATTTCTTCTGTGTTTTGATACTTGCCTCATGCACTTGGCCAGTGTGGGTGGGTACCCAGGCGTGGGCGCAACTTGAAAATCTCTGTAGGAGTCGCAGACTCTAAGTGGTGTGGGGAGCCACAGGATGGGAAAATTACTCCTTGTTGGATGGGAGTCTCCTTGTTTGATGGGAGTTCGATTGAAAGTAAGAAAACAAATCTCTCTAGGAGTCACATACTCTAAGTGGTGTGGGGAGCCACAGTTTGGGAGTCTCCTTGTTTGATGGGATGTCTTTCCAAGTAAAGTTGGGTTCATTCTTCAAGTGGACCGTCAGTCAAGTGGCCGGCAGGGGCACCGGGCCAGTCAGACTATGTATCCAAAGCGCATGCAAAGTCGAGGACTAAGTGCCTGGTGGGTCCAAAGCCAGACAACAGTAGTAATGTGTTCATTCTTCAAATGGACCGCTTGGTTAACCACTATTCTGCACATACAGTGAACATAGCCCTTTGGGGGACCATGCAATGTTTTGTTTATGTTCAGTTAGTTAATAAATAAAGCCACACTGAAAAATCCCAAATCTGGTTCTGGACATTACAGTTATTGCTTCCTGTAGTTGGATTTACTTGGGTGCCCCTGTGCAGAGTAGCCAAACCTAGGTCCCTTGTGCCACTTAACCTCATCCTCCCCGAACCCAGGTCCCCCACCAGGTATTGCTGCCAACACCAACAGCATGCCACCTGTCGTTTCAGTAAAAAGGCAGGGGTGGGGTCCTTACATAACTTTAAGCTGGGAGGCCAGCGTATCCCTCCTCAATGGATACCCCAGCTATCCACCTTAGATGTACAACAGTTTGTGGACAGGGACGGCTCCTAGTATACTTCATCTGGGATCATTCAAAAGTGCAATCTTCAGAATAATTTAATCTTCAGAATATTTCAGATGCCCAACATGTTGGTGCAGTTCTCCAGATCCCCTCTGCCCCAGGAGACTAGGTTTAATTTTCAGAAAGATATAGCACCCCTAGCAGCAGCACCCATGCTGAGTCTAACATATATAAAATGTTCTATGACTGGGCCTTTCCTGAGATAGATGGAGTTGTCCCCTATTGGAATTCGGCACTGCCAAATGCATCCCATGATTAGGCAGCTTTGTGGAGTAATTGTCATTAATTTACCAGTCAAGACAGACTGAGATTAATGCAGATCCAGATTCTGCTTAATATGTATATGACTCCAGTTAAGCTGGCCAAACTCAACAGCACTAGGTCCTCACAGTGTGTGTGATGCTCCCAAGCAGAGGGAATGTTACTCCACATTTTTTGGGAGTACATTCAAATGGGGCCATTGTAGACCTGCATTAAAGCTAGAGCAGATCCCCTGTTAGGATTAGAGGACCTTGTTTACATTGGAAATATGCATACTAGGGGATTAGTCTAATATTAAGGTTACAGCTCAGAAATACTACATGGCCCTCCTCTCCATGTCCGTCAAAAAACTGGTGTTGCGTCATTGGAGGGATTAAGACCTATCATCCTACAATGAGTGGTTACAGGAAGTGCTGCTTATTCTTCAGACAGAACAGATGACTGCCAGTCTTAAAAAAAATCAGTTGTCCCTATTTGAAAAGGTATGTGGTAATTTTTACACTTTGTATTCCCGCTAGTCCAGCCCTGTGGGGTATGCATGAGTTGCTTGATTATCTGTCTTTTGGTGGTAGGGATGCCATGTGGGGGAGGGAAGACTGGATGGGTGGGGTTTGGGGGTCTAACTTTATGCATTCATGGTTTCTGCATGTTACGATTGGTTTTCTGTATAACTGCTGTAAAAACCAATAAACTTTGAATTAAAAAAAAGGAAAAGTACTGTAAACGAAAAGAGGAAGACCATGGAAGGGACTGTAGAGTTACCAAAGGAAAGGGGGGACTATATAGAGAGGGACCAGGAAAATGCTGACATCTTAATAGACTCATAGAAATCTGATGGCAGAAAAGGATCTCACCCGACCATCGAGTCTCCTTCCCCTACTCATCTCCCATTTCATGGATCCTCCCCTTCTCCCTCACTTACCAACTCCATATGTCTGTCCCATGCCCTCTTGAAACCCTCCACCATTTCAGCCCCCACCACCTTTTCTGCTAGTTTATTCCAGGCCCCCACCACCCTCTTCATGAATAATCACCCCCTCACATTGCCCCTATATCTTCCTCCTTCCAGTCTCAGGCTGTGCCCTCTAGTTATAGCCCCCTCTTTTCTTTTAAATAAGCTCCCCTCCTAAACCTTACTGACCCCCTTCATGTATTTAAAAGTTTCAATCATGTCCCCCCTTTCCTTTCTGGTGGGCACAGCTCCAGTTCCCTATACTTCTGCTTGCATGGTTTCCCCTGCATACTGTGCACCGTCCTGGTTGGCCTTCTCTCTTAACCTTCTCCATCCCATCTATGTCCTTGCTCCAGGTGTGACTTCACCATGGCGTTGTACAGAGGCATCAGCACCTCTCTTCTTCTGCTAGTTATGCCCCCGCCCCACCGCAATGCATACCAACTTTCTATTTGCCTTCCCCACCGCTTTGCTGCATCGGCTACCTACCTTGAGACTGCTTAATATTATAATCCCCAGATACCTCTCCTGTTTGCTTTTTTTTTTTTTTTAATTCCCCCTTCCCCCCCCTCTACTCGAGTGTAAGCTTCTCACTGGTTTTTAAGTCCCACGTGCATTACAGCATCCTACCAGGTCAATATAGCGCAGACAGAACCATACATGAAATACTGTGCTGTCAGAAGTGCGAATGGCACTACACAGCGGCAGAGCCAGATTTGGGAGCCGGGGGGGAGGCCAGCCAGTCAATCATGGGCTCCACAACAGGCACTGCACAGTGAATAAAGATGTTGGTGGGGCACCGCTACTCACACTGTGGCAGCCAGGAGGGGCGACCACCCCTGCAGCCCCCCCTCTAGCTCTGCCACTGGCACTACAGCAACAGCGGTCCTACAAGTGTGCAGTAAGAACCGCTACCCCGTCACTGTTGTCTCTTCTTGTGAAAGGTGAAGGACACTGCCATGGTGGTGCATTGCTGCTCCATTGGTGGAGTGGCTAGAGCACCTGCCCCCCGCAGCATCAGGGACCTGGGGCTGTGGTTTGACTCTCCCCAGGTTCCAGTATGATGCTGCTGTTTTTTTTTTTTTGTTTGGTTGGGGGAAATAAACAAAATCCACACTCAGATTTTTTTTTTTTGTTTCCCTGAAGTCCATGACCCCTGGAATTGGTTATATTTAGTCCGGGGTGTGAGAGGCCAAGCCTCCCACGTCTAAGGGCAGAGCCCCTGGAAAAACAAAAAGTATTGCTCCGGTGTGTGCGGTGGTCTTTGTGCTGACACTGTTATGACACACGCTGTTATGCATGCAGCATTCTTGGTATGTGCAGTTTTCACCGCAACATTATGACCCCATGCCTTACAGCACACTTCTTAGAAACATAGAAACATAGACTTTGACGGCAGATAAGGACCGCTAGGCCCAACTAGTCTGCCCATTTCCCTACCTACAGGATAGGCCGCAGATCCTAGTTACATACCTCTCAACTGTCCCTGATTTTCAGGGATGTCCCTGATTTTGCCTCAAAATTTTACTCTGTCCCTCCAAAAATTTGTGTTTCCATGGCTAAATAGTGGGGACTGTAAGCACAAAATAATATCAAGCATTAAAATTACAGACTTGTTCTTCGTTAGAAAATACATTTTGCACTAAGCCCCATATTCTACCAGCTTTCTGGTGGATATATCTAATTTTGAAGATGTGTCCCTGATTTTGGTCCTGTGTCCCTGATTTTTTTTAAGCAGTGTCCCTGATTTATGAGGCAGGAGGTTGAGAGGTATGCCTAGTTAACCAACAGCCTATTTCTTCTTACCCCCCCACAAGAATTGCCTTATGTCTGTCCCATGCATTCTTGAATTCTCCCACAGTTTTAGACCCCACAACCTCCTCAGGAAGGCTGTTCCATGCATCCACTACCCTCTCTGTGAAATAATACTTCCTCACATTGCCCCTGAACCGCCCTCCTTCTATCTTTAAATTGTGTCCCCTTGTTCTTGCGAGTCTCTTTTTCTGAAAGATGCTACCCTCTTGGACTGTTTGATTCCACTGAGGTACTTAAAAGTTTCTATCATGTCCCCCTCTCCTTCTTTCCTCAAGGTAATACATATTAAGCTCCTTTAGTCTCTCCTCATCGACTTCTCTTGCAGACCCTGCACCATTTTAGTTGCCCTCCTCTGGACTGCCTCTATCCTGTCTATGTCCTTGCGGAGATGGGGTCTCCAGAACTGGACACAGTACTCCAGATGGGGTCTCACCAACTGTCTGTACAGAGGGATAACAACTTCCTGTTTTCTGCTGATGATGCCTCTCCCTATACATCCCAGTATACCCCCAGCCCTCCCTACTGCCTTCTCACATTGCTTGTGTAACCCCCCTGCAAATGGGGGTTCCCAAAAGACTTCCAGGAGCTTGCTTGAATGCTCCAAGCCTGAATGGTGTTTGGCATTTAAGCCATTTATCAGTGAGTGTTTTTAGAGCCTCTGGTACTGTCTCTTTAAGAGCTGTCTGCTTGCAGACATAATTAGTTTGTATGGGGACTGTGTGTTCTTTGATTGAGTACCACTCAAGCTGCTGCCAATTCACTTCATTTTGCAGTCACTAGGAGTGCAAAGGGAACCTATCTGAAGGATGTAGCTGTTTGCCAGAAATTATTTGGAGTAATAATAAATTACAGTTTGTCTAACCTGCTTTCTTTGCAGTCAGAACTGTGTCTGCTAGTTCCCATTCTAGTTTTGAACTGCTGAACTGGACCAATCAGTGTGGGGTAAGCTAGCTCTAAAATGGTGCCTTGGACGAATCAGAACTTGGACTCATAATCTGAGCCAGCCACAAGAGGATTGTATGGGCAGTGACTCTGGGAGATGTAGTTTAGACTTCAGTGCCTTTTGGACCAACAGCAGCAGTCTATTGTGAGTGACAGCCAATCCAGTCAAGAACTGAGAGGAACTCAAAGGAAGTGCCGTTTTGTCGGTTGGAGTTTCAGTTGAGCTTTGGCAGTGAAGAAGGAAGGAGCCCTGTGCTTTTCAGTGTGCAGTTTTAGTCAAAAGCGTGTGTAAGGCCCAAGTTCCGGTCTGCAGCTTGTGTAACAGCTTGTTAGGACCGAATCCGTCCTGAAAAGAATCAAGGATCTCTGAAGGTAGAAACCAGGCTCACCCTGTAGAAGACTGGAGGAATTGCTGAAAATTGCATTCGGTCTGTCAGGAACTGAATCTGCTGTGTGTTCTCCCGGTATTGTGCAGTAATTGCGATCGATACAGATGCAGCCTGCCTGGTATAGTGCTTTCTTTATATGGATGTGTGAAGAGGTTTGTGTACCTCAAGTGAGCCCTGCTGACATTGAAGGACCCTATCTTATTTGGAGGTCGTGAGTACTAATTCAGGGTCGCTCCCTGTTGAATTGCCACATTAAATCCAAATGGAATTACTGTACTGCTGACTGTTTAATTCTCCTTTTCTCTGTGTGAAAGGGCCCCTACCAGCTGCCACGGTTTGGACTAGCCACTAGGGCTTGGGTACCCAGGGACAGTAACTGATAGGGATAGGCCTGTGCACAGAGCCATAGAGTAGATTATTAGAGTGATAAGCTAATTAACCTGATTTCCCCTGTCCATGTTATATCCCCTAAATAAATCAGAGCTGCTTGTTTCAGCAAAGTTATACTGCCTGAGGTATTTGTCTATGTTAAAGTACTGTACTGTGATTGTTGCACTGTATCTCATTTCACAGGAGGTCCCAGTGCCGGAACCAGACCTGGGGTAAGTGTATACTGTGAAGGTAATTCTGATATATTGTGTGGGCCACTAGTGGGAAAGAAAGGGGTTGCAGTGTCCCAGAGGGCTGTGACCAAGTTAGTTTAACTATTGCAAACCCTGACCTCTGGGTGGAGGCACCGCCATTGGATCCAGGCCCCTCAACCTGTTAGTGGCAAATCAGGCAGGGGTAGTAGCCCCTGGGATAGCGCCATCTAGGGGTTACACTTGCTAACCTTAAGGTCATCTGATATGATTACCCCCAGGTCCCTTTCCTTTTTGTTGTTGTTACTACCTCCCCACCCATTGTGCATTCTTCCCCTGGGTTCTTGTTTCCCAGGTGCATTATTTTGCACTTCTTTGCATTGAATCCTAGCTGCCATACTTCTGACCATTCCTCCAACCTTGCCAAGTACCTTTTCATCCTTTCCACGCCTCCTTGTGTATCAACTCTGTTGCAGATCTTTGTGTCATCTGCAAAAAGGCATACTTTTCCTTCCAGTCCCTCTGCAATGTCACTGATGAAGACATTAAAAGGACTGGACCCAATACTGAACCTCAGCGGTACCCACTAGTAACCCCTTTCTTCAAAGTGGACTCCATTTACAATTACCTTCTGTGTCCTGTTGTGCAGCCAATGTTTTACCCAGGCTATCACCCTGGGTCCCACTCCCAGGCTGGTTAATTTGACTATTAATCTTTTGTGTGGGACTGTGTCAAATGCCTTGCTAAAGTCTAGGTAGGCCATGTCCACAGCCCCTCCTGGTCTACTACTTTGGTCACCCAGTCAAAGAAATCTACTAGATTCGTCTGACACGACCTTCCCGCTGTGAATCCATGCTGCCTTGGGTCTTGTGCTCCACTGGCCTCTAGGTACTCGACTATTCTTTCCTTCAGAAGTGACTCCATCACTTTCCCTACCACAGAGGTCAGACTGACAGGTCTGTAGTTTCCTGCCTCTGTCTTGGTCCCACTTTTGTGAAGGGGAATCACATCCGCCTTCCTCCAGTCCTCGGGTACCACACCATCCTCCCATGATTTATTAAAAAGAGTAGCCAGTGGTTTCACTGGTTCCTCCCTTAATTCTTTTAGAATTCTGGGGTGAATTCCATCAGGACCCATTGCTTTGTCCACCTTCAGTTTTAGGAGTTCTTGCAGAACCCTTTCTTCTGTGAAAGGACTGGATCGACCCCCTATCAAAGTGCTTCTGTTAATTGGATTAGACACTTCCTCCTCCTCTTTTGTGAATACTGAGCAGAAATATTCGTTCAGTATTCCTGCTTTTCACTGTCCCCTCTGCCCACCACCGTTCATTCTATTCAGCCTCACTATCCTCCTTTGTCTTCTACGCTCGCTGATGTACCTATAAAGGTTTTATCCCCTTCTTAACTGAGTTGGCTATCTTTCCTCAGTTTGGGCCTTTGCTATTCTGACTTCCCTCCCTACTTCCTTCTGCCTTAACTGGTACAGCTCTCTGTCCTGCTCCTTCTGTGTTTCCTATACTTCCGAATGCTATCTTTTCTTCCTGACTTTCACAGCCACCTCTTTTGAGAACCATAGTGGCTTTTGTTTCGTTTGATTTGTTTATTTGCTTCACACAAAGGCTTGTTGCCTCTGTGATGGCAGTTTGATAATTCCCCATTGTTGCTCCACACCTCCTTCTAGCCCGTTTGCTAGTGCTTTTCTGAGGCACTCTCCCATCTTGCCAAAGTCAGCCTTCCTAAAGTCCAGTACCCTCACTTTTGTATAGCTTGACTCTGTAGCCGAGTTTAACGTGAACCACACTGTTTGATGGTCACTTGTCCCCAGATGGCAACCCACTTCTAGATCTGAGATCCTCTCACTGCCCCCCTTTGAGAGTACGAGGTCTAAGATTGCTCCCTCATGAGTGGGTTCCAAAACTAGCTGTCTAATGCCTGCCACCTGTAGGGGCATCAAGATTGGCCCTGCTCTTGGATGTGGCTGCAGCAAATGTGCTCCAGTTAACATCTGGCATATTCAGGTCTCCCATCAACAGTATCTCCCCTTTCTCTGCCATTCTAAGAATCGTTCTATCATATCCTTGTCCATTCCTTCCCCTGACATGGGGTCTGTACCAACCCTGTGCGGAATGTGGTGCCTTTCCAGTCTCAAGGTGACCAACAGTGCCTCCTCTCCTCCCTGTTTACTCTTTTGTTCAGTTGCTTTTATACCTTCCTTTACATGAGACTACTCCTCCCCTCTTCTCCCTGCCTGTCTTTCCTGTAGGTTATGTACCCTGGTATGTTAACATCCCAGTCATGGTTCTCTGTGTACCATGTTTCTGTGACTGCTACGATATCCAGGCATCCTCTTTCATTAAGGCCATCAGCTCAGGAGCTTGTTGCCCAGACTACGGGCATTGGTACTCATTACCCTCCATTTCCTGATGGCCTTACTCCCTTTGCCCCATCCCTGTCCTTCTTGCCTTTGTCACTTTCTCCATTTACCCCTGCCCTCCTCCCTATCGACACCTCTATGTTGGTGTTTGCGACTTACTACCGTGATTATTTGGGGGCTAGGATTTTCCTGCTCCTTTCCAGTGCCTCCCTTGGCTAGTTTAAAAGCTTGCCAATGAAGCATTAAACCTATCACCTAGGATCCTGGTTCCCCTCCCGGACAGATGCAGCCCATCATGCCAGTATAGGCTTGCATCCTCCCAGGTGGACCCCAGTCCCCAATGAAGCCAGCCCCTGAGCTCCACACCAGTTTTCAACCACTGATTGAATCCCATGTGCGGAACACCCTAGCCTCTCCTATGCCATAGATGGGTAGCACCTCTGAGAAGGTTACTGTGCGTGCTGCTTGACTAAGTCCCTCCCAATTCCACAAACTCTTCCTGCACTTCTCTAATCCTTTCTTAGCCAGTCATTTGTCCCTAGGTGGACAATGACATCCAGCTCCTTCCCTGTGCAGCTGCTCCGGCAATCCTGAGGATTCGCTTAACTGTCCTCCAAGCCATGGTGCCAGGCAGGCACCTCACCTCCTCTCCCCTTCCTCCCCAGTTCTACCTTCCAATAATGGAGTCCCCACCAGGAGCTGTTTCCTTCCCTGCAGGGTCCCCTGCCACCCCTGTGAGTCTCCTTTGTGGAGGTTCTCAGCATCCTCCTTGGTCTCCACTGTGGGTGCCTCCATAGAGGAACCACACTTTGCCAGAATGGCATAGGAATTGGAGAGGTACAACGGGAGGGATGCGCCTCTTTCCTCACCCTCCTGAGCCCACTGTGGTCCAACCGCCTCTTTTTGGCAACCTCTGAGGCAATGGCAGTGGCACTGGTGGTCCCTGGATGAAGGGAAGTCCCACAAATCCTGGCCAACCTCAGCCTGGAGATGAGCAACCTCCTCCTCAGCCCAGAGAGGTGCCTGCAGATGGGACAACACCGCATCCTCCAGAACATCTCCCGAAGACTGCTGCTCCACAGCCACTGCACCGTACCACTCCAATCATGTCTTATTTCTGGCCCTTTAACTGTTTGCAATCCTTACTCTTTCCTCTGTTTTTTTCTCTCTCCTTACTTTCTGCCTGTGTGCCCTTTAAGCTCCTGATTGTCCTGTTCTGAGGCGAGAATATCCTATATTTCGCAGTAGACCACTTACTTGCTCAGAGGCAGACCTCCAGCAGCTAGAGGGCCGGAGGCTACTCTTGCCCTTCTAGGATGGTGGGTCCTTGGTGGTTCTGTGATCACTCACTTCCTGCCCTAAACAGGAAGTTCCTGTTGTCAGTCAAATCCTGTGCCTATAAAAATAGAATTAGCTTGGGGAGGGAAGGGAAGGAGGGCAATATAGTCCCAGCAGAGAAGTTCAGTCACACAGCAGTCCTTTCTCCTGGTGCCTTCTGCCAAGCTATTAGCTGAAACTTTCTAAGGCAGTCTTTAAATGTAGCTTCCTTCTAGCTAGCCACTCCCCTACTTACCAGATCTTTCTACAAGTAATTTAAACCTCACAGCAGTTAAGTCCTTTCAGTCACCTGAGATTTACACCTAGATAACTCTGCAGATACCCATTCAGTTCAGTTAACCCAAACACACACTTTTTTTTTTGTATGTTAGTTTTTTTTACCCTAAATTAAAGGTCAAATACAAAAGTTCTTCTACTTTAGTCCCAGCAGAGAAGTTCAGTCACACAACAGTCCTTTCTCCTGGTGCCTTCTGCCAAGCTATTCCATTCTATTCTTGGCATTAAATTTCAGTTGTCAAGTTTCTGACCACCTCTCCAGAATCTTTGGGTCCTGCTTCATGGCATTCCCCGGGTGTCCACCCTACTGCAGATTTTTGTATCATCTGCAAACAGGCACACCCTTCCTTCCAGCCCGTCTGCTATATCACTGATGTATATATTAAAAATGAGGGGTCCCAGTACTGACCCCTGGGGCACCCCACTCGTCACCCCCCCTCACTTTATCACCACCCTCTGGCTTCTGCCCACCAACCAGTTTTCTACCCACCTAGCTATTTTTCATTGCACCCCTAAGCTTTCCAGCTTATTTACTAGCCTTTTGTGAGGCACAGTGTCTAAGGCCTTACTAAAGTCCAGATAGGCTACGTCCACCTCCCCTCCCTGATCAACCACCTGCGTCACCCTTCTGAAGAACTCCTATCAGGTTATGATATCAACTGATAATCAGTGTCAGTGGCTCAGTAGGTGGCATACTCGCCTCTGAGGCCGGGAGATCAGAGGGCTGTGGGTTCAGTTCCCACATCTGGCACTTGGGTTAATATCCCAGTACTGACACTGTAGTACAGCATGAGAGGGGTGCTGCACTTCTGAGGTGGCGTCTTTCGGATGAGAGGTTAAACCGATGTCCCATCTGCCTGGATTGGTGGTAGTTCAGGTGGATGTTAAAGATCCCATGGCACTTATCAAAAAGAGTAGGGGTAAATATTATTGAAGAAAGAAATCATATCCATACACAAGAAACATAATTCATAACTCATAAATCACAATATTCAATACAGCTTTAAACTAAACAATACTTGCTCATCATTTTTCCCCTTTTAAGTAACTGCTGCATCTGTGTTTGTAATCCATGGCATTTCTTTCCATAATTCCCCAGTATCTAATGCTGAAAGTTGTTTACATTCTAGAATATACACTGCTTGTAAATCTTTCACTATTTTTCCCTTAGTTCAATATAAGTATATTCTTTTTGTTTCAAGGTAAACAAGCATTGGGCCATCCAAATATTCCACTTTGTGATGGTGAAAAGTAGCTGTTAGGTACTGTGATTCCATTTACTCCAAGCTGGAGAAACCTGCCCGTACATTATATTAACATAAGTGAGTTTTGTAAATAATGGTTCATTCCACTGCATGGCTAGGTATGCCCAAAAATCTTTGATAAAGGAACACTGGAAGAGGAGATGTTCTATTGTTTCTACAGTAATGATACATTATAGCCTACTACATATTCCATCTTGGATCTGTTTGTGTTTATAATTATTTTTTACATTTATGTTCTCGTGGCAGGACAGCCAGTGGAAGTCCCATATGTGTATTGGAATTCTCGGATTTCTCAATAGATTTTTAAGGGAACTCCTGTACTGTGCAGGACACAAAGTGAAAGGCTTGGGACATGCACAGATAGATGCCCGTAGATTTTTTATAACATATTTTGTGCGTGACAGCTGCCAGAATCTGTTGGGGAGTAACTTTCCACTGTTTTAGCCTACAGAAAGTATCCTTTATATATTATAAGGAAACTGGACCTCGCACTATCTTCAAGGAATTCTGTTCCCACTGGTGGAACCATGGCTTACAGTTTTCATACATCCAGCCCTCTCACCCCTTTTGTGTATTAATCAATAAAGGACTCAGGTTAGTGATAAAAACTAGTAAAAAATAAGATAGGGTTAAGCATATTCAGCCCACCCTCCTTCACAGGTAAGTATAAAATATCCCATATTATAGGGTTGAGGCAGCTCCCCAGATGGCCTGAAAAAAAAAAGGCTCATGATGGTTGCTTCTAGCTTTTTGAGGACTGGAAACACATAACTGAGGTTTAAAAAGACGGGTAATAAGAACATTTTAATTAAGAATATCCTTTTCTTTTTGCTAATTTTACTCCTATTCCACTGTAAAATTTTAGATTTCCCAATTGCAATTTTCTCGTCCCAGTTTAAAATATGTTTCAGGAGGGCCAAATTTAACCCCCAGGACAATAGAGAGTTGGATGGGCCCCACAGAGTTTTCCTGCACCGGGCCGGTCCCTAGTACTAAGGCATTACATTTTCCTAAGTTTAAGGCAGCACCAGAGACTGTTCCAAAAGTGGAACATTCCGAAATGGCCACAAGGATTGAGGATTTGTCTTTTACTATAAGGCACCTTCATACGCTAAAGCTTTGGGCGGCACCTGTAGGTTTGGCCCCATTATAGAGTTGATAGACTGAGAAACATTAAGTTTCCGTAGTAAAGGATCTATAAAAAAAGTATATGAGAGGGGGCTCAATGGGCACCCCAGCCGAACCCCTCATCTTATAGGTACCATAGGTCCCAATTTTCCATTAACTACTGGTACTATGGTTGCTGTCCCATATAGGGATTTAATCCAGTTTACCATTTGAGGCGGTACACAATAGTGTAGTAAAGCTTCCCAGAAAAATTCATGACAGATTGAAGCAAAGGCTTTTCTTTGGTCTAGAGACTACAAAGCCAGGACACATATTAGAATAGCCTTTTGTGATGATTTTCTTTACTAAAATAAGGTGATCTTGTATTTTCCGCTGAGGAATAGCACAGGCTTGTTCATGGGAAATGACAGTTTCTGCCACCAGGAGTACCCTCTTGGTTAAAATTTTGGATACAAGTTTACAATCAATGTTTAACATACACATAGGCCTCCAGTTAGTTATTTAGATCAACCCTGTCCCCTTTTTTATGCAGGAAAATTAACGTTCCTTCATTAAAGCTTAATGGCATTTCACCAGATTCTAAAAGAGCATAGAACACTGACGTAAGCTCCATACTCAGGGTCTCCCCTATGATTTTATACAACTCGTTTTGGAGACCATCTGGCCCAGGTGTAATGTTATTCTTTAAATGATGAATGCCATCTAATACCTCCCCTACTGATATTGGTCTACATACCTCAGCCAATACCCAAGAGAAAAAAACCACAGGCACTGGAATATCCTACAAAATTCTTTAGCACACATGGTAACTTTCTCGGAAGTGCTACCTGTCTATGGCATGGATGAGGTTAGGGCACTCTGCACCATGGGATTCAATGACTGGTAGAAAAGTTGGTGCAGAGCTCAGGGATTTGGCTTCATTGGGGACTGGGGCTCCACCTGGAGGGATGCAGGCCTATACAGGCATGATGGTCTGCACCTATCCTGGAGGGGAACCAGGATCCTAGGTGATAGGTTTAAATGATTCACTAGCAAGCATTTAAACTAGCCAAGGTGGGAGGCACTGAAGAAGAGAAGGGAAATCCTAGCCCCCAAGAAATCAGGGTAATTAGTGAGGTAAACACCAAGATAGAGCAGTCGATAGGGAGAAGGGCAGGGGTAAATAGAGAAAAAGACAAAGGCAGTAGGGACAGGGATGGGGCAAAAAGAAATAAAGCCATAAAAAAATGGAAGGTAATGAGTACCAATGCCCGTAGTCTAGGTAAAAAGCTCCCTGAAATGGAGGCTTTGATGGAAGAGGAATGCCTGGATATTGTGGCAGTCACAGAAACATGGTACACAGAGACCCATGGGTGGGATGTCAACATACCAGGGTACACAATCTACAGGAGGGACAGGGAGGAAAGAGGAGGAGGAGGAATAGCTCTCTATGTAAGGGAAGGGATCAAAGCAACAGAGCTAAAAGGTAAACAGGGAGGAGAAGAGGCACTGTGGGTCACCCTAGAGACTGGAAATGGCTCCACAATCCGCACAGGGGTTGTATACAGACTCCTATCTCAGAGGGAGGAAATGGACAAGGAAATGATAGAAGGCATCCTCGGGATGGCAGAGAAAGGGGAGGCATTGCTGATGGGGGGGACCTGAATATGCCAGATGTTGACTGGAGCACCTTTGCTGCAACCCACCCTCCTTCACAAGTAAGTAAGAGCAGGGCCATTCTCTATGCCCTACAGGGGGCATGCTACAGACAACTAGTTTTGGAACCCACTCGGGAGAGAGCAGTCTTAGACCTGGTACTCTCAAATGGGGATGGAGAGAGGATCTCTGATCTTGAAGTGGGTAGCCATCTGGGAACAAGCAATCACCAAACAGTGTGGTTCACAATAAACTTAGCTGTAGAGTAAAGCCACGCAAAAGTGAAGGTACTTGACTTCAGGAGGGCTGATTTTGTCAAAATGGGAGAGTGCCTCAGAAAAGCACTGGCAAACAGGCAAGAAGGTGGGGTGAGGCAACAATGGGGAAACATCAAAACTGCCATCACAGAGGCAACAAGCCTTTGTGTGAAGCAAATAAACAAATCAAAACGAAAGAAAAAAACATTATGGTTCTCAAATAAAGTGGCGGGGAAGGTAAGAAAGAAAAAGATAGCATTCAGAAGTATAAGGAAACACAGTAGGAGCAGGACAGAGAACTTTACCAGTCAAAACAGAAAGAAGCGGGTAAGGTAGTCAGAATAGCAAAGGCCCAAACTGAGGAAAAAATAACCAACTCAGTTAAGAAGGGGGATAAAACCTTTTATAGGTACATTAGGGAACAAAGGAAGACTAAGGCAGGGATACTGAGGCTGAACAAAGAGGAAGGTGGTTGGGCAGAAAGCAACAGTGAAAAAGCAGGGATACTGAATGAATACTTCTGCTCAGTATTCACAATGGAAAAGCAGGGGGAAATACCTAATCCGGTCAATGGAAGCACTCTGGATGGGGGGTTGATATTAGTCCTTTCACAGCAGAAATGGTTCCGAAATAACTCTTAAAACTGAAGGTGGATAAAGCAATGGGGCCTGATGGGATTCACCCCAAAATTCTAAAAGAACTAAGGGACAAACTAGTAACACCACTGACTACATTTTTAATAAATCATGGGAGGATGGTGTGGTACCTGAGGACTGGAGGAGGGTGGATGCGATTCCCCTTCACAAAAGTGGGAGCAAGACAGAGGCAGGGAACTACAGACCTGTCAGTTTGACCTCAGTGGTAGGGAAAATGATGGAATCACTTCTGAAGGAAAGAATCTTTGAGTACCTAGAGGCCAATGGGGCACAGGACCCAAGGCAGCATGGATTCACAGCAGGAAGGTCATGTCAGACAAATCTAATTGATTTCTTTGGCTGAGTGACCAAAGCAGTAGACCAAGGAGGGGCCGTGGACATGGTCTACCTAGACTTTAGCAAGCTTTTGACACAGTCTTGCACAAAAGATTAATAAACAAATTAGCCAGCCTGGGAGTGGGTCCCAGGGTGGTAGCCTGGGTAAAACACTGGTTGGACAACAGGACACAGCGGGTAACAGTAAATGGAGTCCACAGTGAAGAAAGGAGGGTTACTAGTGGGGTACTGCAGGGTTCAGTGCTAGGTCTCGTCCTTTATAATGTCTTTATAAGTGACATTGCAGAGGGACTGGAAGGGAAAGTATGTCTCTCTGCAGATGATACAAAGATCTGCAACAGGGTAGATACACAAGGTGGGGTGGAAAGGATGAAAAGGGACTTGGCAAGGTTGAGGGAATGGTCAAATTTATGGCAGTATAGAATTTCAGTGCAAAGAAGTGCAAAGTAATGCAACTGGGAAACAAAAACCCAGGGGAAGAGTACATAATGGAGGGTGAGATGCCGACAACAACAAAAATGGAAAGGGACCTGGGGGTAGTCATATCAGATGACCTAAAGGTGGGCCAGCAATGTGAGAAGGCAGTAAGGAGGGCTGGGGGGATACTGGGATGCATAGGGAGAGGCATCACCAGTAGAAAACAGGAAGTTGTTGGCCCTCTGTACAGACAGTTGGTAAGATCACATCTGGAGTACAGTGTACAGTTCTGGAGACCCCATCTCCACAGACAGGATGGATACGAACATATGAAATTTGCCAGCAGATAAAGGCCTAGAAGTCTATCAAGTCTGCTTGAATGTGCAGCTAGCACCCCTTATTCTGCAGCTGCCCCTCCCTGCCACCTTTCCTCTTCATTAACCTTCCCCCTTGTCCTGTCCCATCCTCGTTTGAAGCAGTCCACTGTTCTACTGCATAGCACTTTAGCAGGTAACACATTCCACCCAGCCACCACCCTCTCTGTAGAAAAGTGACTCCTCATCTTCCTCCTGAACCTTCCTCACTCCAGTCTCATATCATGGCCCCTGGTGGCCCTCCCTTCCCTTACTTTGAACAGTCCCTCTGTACCCGTCTTGTTTATTCCTTTCATGTATTTAAAGGTTTCAATCATGTCACCCCGTCTCTCCTCTCCTCCAGTGAGTACATGTTCAACTCCTTCAACCTCTTCTCGTATGATAAGTCCCCAGCCCCTTGATCATCTTTGTTGCTCTCGCTGCACCTCCAGTAACTTAATGTCCTCTTCAGATATGGACACCAGTACTGCACGCAGTACTCAGGTGTGGTCTAACTAATGACCTATACAGTGGCAGAATCACCTGCTCCCTCCTCGAGGATATACCCTTTGCAATACAACCCAGCATTTTGTTGGCCTTTGCAGCTGCCTTCCTACATTGTGCCAAGTTGTTCATTGACCCTGTAATGAGCACACCGGATCCTTCTCCTCCTCTGTCTGGGCTAGCTACTCCCCTAGCTGGTAACTCCTCCTTGGGTTCTTCATCCCAAAATGCAGCACCTGCACTTTTGGCATTAAAGCCCAGTTGCCAGGTGTCTGAACAGGTTTCAAGCTTTGCCAGATCATCCTGCAACCCCTGCCATCCCCTGAGGTCATCCACCACCACGCCTACCTTGGTATCATCAGCAAACAGACTGATTTTGCTTTTGATGTCCCATGATATGTCTGCAATGAATATCCCAAACAACACTGGTCCCAACACTGAGCCCTGTGAAACACCGCTCGTCACTGCCCTTGGGTGTGAGAGCTCCCCAGCCAATACCACCCTCTGTTGCCTTCACTGCAGCCAGTTTCCTACCCATCTCACCAGCTTTGCACCTGCCCCTGTGCCTACTAACTTCCTTCCCAGCCTTCCATGTGGCACTGAGTCGAATGCCTTACTGAAGTCCAGATACAGGACATCCACTGTATGGTCCCTGTCCAGTTGCCTAGTTACCCAGTCATAGAACTCGACCAAGTTGGTTTGGCAGGATCTACCACATATGAAGCCATGCTGTCTGCTGTCCTGTAGTCCTTTGGCCTCTAGGAGGGTCACCAGCCTCTCCTTCAGGATAGTCTCCATTAGCTTACCTATGATGGATGTGAGGCTCACTGGTCTGTAGTTTCTCTGTTCATCCTTGGGGCCACTCTTGTGGAGGGGCACCACATGAGCCATCTTCCAGTCCTGAAGTATGTCCAGAGGAGCGCAGCCAAAATGATGCAGGGTCTGCATCAGAAGATATGTGAAGAAAGACTAAAGGAACTAAAGATGTATAGCCTCGAGGAAAGGAGGGAGAAGGGGACATGATAGAAACTTTTAAATACCTCAAAGGAATCAACAAAGTCCAAAAGGGTAACATTTTTCAGAAGAAGAGATGTGCAAAAACAAGGGGACACAATTTGAAGATAGAGGGGGATGGCTCAGAGGTAATGTGAGGAAGTATTTCTTCACAGAAAGGGTTGTAGATACATGGAACAGCCTTCCTGAGGAGGTCACAGAGTCAAAAACAGTGGGGGAATTCAAGAATGCATGGGACAGACATAAGGCAATTCTAGTGGGGGGTAGGAGGAAGTAGGCTGTTGGTTAACTAGGATCTGCAGCTTATCCGTTAGGTAGGGAAATGGGCAGGCTAGGTGGGCCAAGCAGTCAAATTCTATGTTTCTAGTAAAGTTCTGTGCATCAGAAGGAATATTCATAAACAATTTCCTGGCAAAATCAGACACTATATGTACCATTTTATCAAGGGAGTTCTAAAGGGCTCCAGCCTGGTCCAGCAAACCAGTCATGGATTTTTTTTCTCCACCTGGTGTGTATTATAGCTAAAGGGACATGTTTCTTGTTCTCCACCTTGCATGCCAAACGTATGCTGCTGAAAATGTTGTGTAGCTTTTTGTTTTACAAAAGCCATCATTTCTGCTTGGACTAACCAAACTTGGTTACTCGCATCCTGCCTTGTGGTATGAGCTATAGTCAGTAGGTTTTGTAACTGGTGGCACTTTTGTAAATATGTAGGGTAGGCAGAATTACATCTTCCCTTACTGTACGATTTGAGGAAGCGCACAAAGTCCAATTTTGTATCTTCCCACCAGAGGATGGGATTCTCACAGCACACCAGCACTGATTTTCTGGCTGCTAAAAACTGTTCTAGTACGTTAAGAAAGGCTGCCTCTTTTACCAGACAGGCATTACATTTCCAAATGCCAGGCCCTTTACCAAATGTGAGATTACCACCAATTAGAATAGAAACTTTCCTATGGTCTGAAAATTCTAAGGGTTCCACCCAGGCAGCTGAAGTGCTCAGATTTTGGGACAAAAAAAATATAATCAATTCTAGTTGCCAGGGTACCCTTCTGGAAGGTGTGTGTGTGTTTTTTTGTGTGTTCCAGATAAGCATCTCGTATGTTTGCAGTGTAAATAATTGTGTTTAAGGAGCGAGAGTCACAATATATTTTTTTTGTTTTAGAGTGAGCACTTTTGTCCTGGAGACTTAGCCCACAATTGAAATCTCCTGCAAACACCACATATTTGGATGTGTGTAAAAAAGGCTGAATATGGGACAGTATCTCAATTCTAGTTGATTTCGTCTGGGGGGCATAGAGGTTAATTACACGGTAAGGCTGTTTCTGAATAAGGGCATCAAGTATTAATACTCTGCCTGGGACCACATCATAAAGTTTTAGCAGTATAAAATCAAGTGAGTGTATAGTATACCTACACCAGAGCATGGTTCCTGGCCAATAGACCAGAATGATGGACCTAGTAACCAATGTCTTTGGGCCTGTTTTATTTCACTATAGGTATGAAATTGGACATCTTGTAAAAAAGATCAGACCCATCTGTAATGAAGTAAGGAAAGCCAGGACTGTGTTCAGTTTTTCTATCCTCTTAATACTATTTACGTTAATAGTATGGCATGCTAAGGCACCAGGAGACATTTGACATGTGAGAAGGAGGAGGGGATCAAATCGCTTCTCCAGTTATTTCTTCCTCCCAGATCCACCAGCTCTTTTTGTTTTAGACCTTGCCTTACGTTTCTATAAACCTCTTCCTCTAGAACTGATTTCTGTATCTGTTGTGCCCTCAGGGTGCGAGAAGGGGATAGATGAGGAGTCTAAGTCCTCACCAGAGTCGGCAGATGTCTCTTGCAAAATATCATAGGGGTTGGATGGCTGTATGGGGGACGTTCTAACAGCTTTTGTGGAGGAGCAATTTTAGCTTGGCCCTTGAGGAGTGTCTGCATTCAGTTTGTACAGACTCTGGGGAAGGGGGCACGGACTCTTTCAGTAGGTATTGGGTCAGAATTTACCACAACCGCCTCCTGCATCTGGGGTGGAAGGGGAGAAGGCTCAGGATGTGCAGCAGTCGAGGTGGAAGGCTTCTCCTGGTCAGGGCAAGTCTGAGCTATACTGGGGCTATTCTGGATTTTAGCTTTTTGCGCCTGGGAAATTATAAATGGCTTGTCTGCACCTCCCTCATGGTGCTTCTGGCTGTGTGCAGCCCAGGAGAAGTTCTGAAATGTGTGCCCTAGTTCATCACACAAATTGCATCTACATTCATTTAAACATGCAGTACTCAAGTGCCCCAATTCCCCACATAAGATGTACTTTACAGTGTCACACACTACTCGGATGTGAGGGTTCCCCACACCGATAGCAGGTCTTAGGCTGCCCTGGGTAAAATAACACTCCCCTATCTTGGCCCAGGAAAAAAAAAAAAGTTTGGCAGATGCATAACCCCAAAGTCATTTGATTTTAGAAGGACTTTTATTCTCCACCCCCCAGTCCATATATTTTCTGTGTCTAGGATGGCCTCTGGATCTCCAATAACAGTGCAACGAAGCTTCAGCCAGTAAAGAATGTCAGATAAATCCACTCCCTCATTCCAGAATAAAACAGAAATAGTCTTGTAGGCAGGCTTGGTGAGAGGGATAGCTAAAAAAGGACTCCACAATGCTGAACATTTTAGGGTATGATATTTTGACCAGAACCTCTCCATTCCTCGGGGGGGTTTTAAAACTTATGTCAAAAGTTGTTTCCCCTGAAATATGAATCAATGCGTATATTCTATGTGAGAAGAACTTCATTGAGTCTTTTAGAAGAGATCTAGCCCCAAATACTCAGTCTGGAGGTTCTGGCATTCCGCCCATATAAGAGAGTCTAACTGCATTGTGGCGCTTGGCTGGAAGATGGGCAAGCAAAACAGAGAGGAAAAAGTCTTCTTTTGCCCATCAGGTTGTTTATTTAAGGATGCTTCCACTTGGAGTGGTGCTGTATTTTTCTTCCCATTAGGTAAAGCCAGTATAGGGTTTTGTGTCAGAGTTAAATCATCAGGTATAGCCAGTGGGTCTTCCTGCTAGACAGACTCCCCAGGATTTTGTATATGAGATTTATTCATATTCTGTACTGCAGTTTTCTGAAAATCAGCAGGCATAGGCATTCTAATAGGGGATTTACCAGAAACCCACTGGCCAGACTGGGGTTGTTTTTCCCAGCTGCACCTTGGAGGGCATTTTCTATAGACCAAGGGCCTGGGCCTGGGCCAGGGGCCTTCGTCCCAGGAGAGGAAACATTTTTTTTTTAGAATGCAATTGTTTGAATACAGGAGGAGTACTCATATTTTGTAGAGGTGTCTCAGTAGCAGAGTAAGCCTCCATAGACTCGTTCTGATCCCCGGCAGATGACGGTTTCTTTAAAGCATTCTTTTGCTTACTCAGCTGATCTGCAATGACAGTGTTAACCACACTCTCAGCTTTCGAATGCCAGATTTTCTGCATCAAGGATGTTTCTTTAAAGTGGAATCTGCACTCTTCCACCTCCAGTAAGCGCTGTAACTCCAACGTTTCTTCAGACGCCAGCTTTGATGTCTGTATCAGCAATGTCTTCAAGCCCCTCAAGCTCAGAATCAGTGTCCAAACTTTCCTCCTGCTCTTGTTCCTGCAGTTGTGCATCCATATTGTTATTACTCATGCCATCCTGTTCATTTACCATAGTGTGCATATCCAAATCCTTATTCCCTTGATTTTGCTCAGTTTACACTTCAGTCGCTGGCACAGACGAAGTGTGAGAGAAGACTAGCTCTCACAACTCCACAAGGTCCTTCCTCACTCCAGTATTCTCGTCTGCCATCTTAGTCCCACAGACAAAAGGGTCCCCCCTGCTCACAGGAAGCAAGAATAGGGGAATTTCCCCGATGTCCTGGCCAAATTTCCCTCATTCAAAAAAAATACCACCAACAGCTTAATCTGGTTCAAGGTCAGTTGGCATTCATCTGTATCCCCCTCCCCCGGGTCGTGCCTGAAAATAGGCAGGATTTGTCTAGTGCACTTACCCGGTCAACAAAAACTAAATAAAATAAATAAAGTTCATCTGGCATGACCTCCCATTCATGAAGCCATGCTGCCCATCATCCTGCAATACGCTGTCCATGCTGCCCATCATCCTGCAATACGCTGTCCATCAAGGTAGCCTACTACCCTCTCTTTAATTAGCACCTCCATTACCTTACCCACCACTGAGGTGATGCTGACCGGATGGTAATTCTCTGCTGCCTCCTTACTGCCACTTTTGTGCAGTGGCACCACATCCACCCTCCTGCAGTCCCTTGACACACACCCCATATCCAGGGACAAGTTAAACAGCCTCGTCAGTGGGGCTGCAAGCTCTTCCCTCAGTTCCTAGAGTACCCTCGGCTGCAAGTTGTTCAGCCCCATTGCCTTGTCCACCTTTAACCTGCCCAGTTCCTCCCTTACCCTGTCTTTGCTCAACAGGCTAGGATTCACCATTTTGCCTTCTCTAACCCCTCCTGCTCAGCTCGGGTCCCCTACCCCCCATGAAGACTAAGCAGAATTTACAGAGGAAGGGGAAGGGGAGGACCACAGAAAAGCAACAATGGCTTGGGGGTGGTGGACACTAGTCCTTTTTCAGAAGAAAGAAAGAGTCCTGAAGGCACTCGCTCCACTTCTTCTGCCGATTTGCCTTGAACTGCCCACTTTGCATTCACTACTGTACCCTGTACTCTGCTCTTTCCCTCCCATCACTAGATTATCACCGCCTAACCCACTGCACCTCTTTCATTTCTAAGTTCTGGCTAGCTTCCTTCCCCCAATCTGCGCTCCCTTAACTCACCAATGCCCCCCTCTTCTTGCTCCTTCTGTACTCCAGACCACCGCTCCCTCCTGTTCCCCTCTTGGAAATCCCTTGCTAGTCAGGCTGCTTTCCCCCTCTGCTTTCCTAAACTCTTGAACTCTCTCCCCCTAACCATTCGCTTTGCTTCTTCCAAAAACTCTCTATCCTGTCTACTCCAAGCTCACAACACTCTCTACTGTAACTGCCCATCATTAACTGTCCCCCCCACTCACCCCTCCCTTTTCTTCACTTTCCCACCTACCTCTGGCCTCTAACCCCTCTCTCCCTTCCCCCCAAAACATCCCCTAGAACCTGCCCCTCACCCAACTCTTCCTTTCTTCGCTTTCACGTTCTTCTAGCCTCTCCCAATTCCCCACACATACTATTCCTCCAAACACCCCCTTCACCCAGGCCATGATTAAACTTTTATTATAATTCTCCCTACTGAAGTTCCTACTAAGCCTCATCTTATGTCCTCCTTAAATATTACAGAAGCACTCTGAACTGATATGACTGATGTAACATTGAGTACTTACTTGCATTATTTGCATTAATTGTTTTTTACTCATGTTATGTGGCTGTATTGTAAATATATCTGTATGCATTGTACCATTTGACCCGGCACTAACCAGGCCCATCTTGCAAATGAGCTTGCTCAATGATGTTCGCCTGGATAAATAAAGATTTTGATTGATTATAAACATCATACAAGAGCCTGTTACTCCTGTAACCTGTGTGTCTTCGTGCACTGCTAATAATACTCCCTCAGGAAATTGCACTTACTGTAATGTTTATGTAACACTGTACAACTGTAAATGCTATGTAATCATTATTTACTGTCTAATAGTACTAGTGTTCTACTGTTCTACTGTATATGTAATTTAATCTCTGTATTTATCCCTCCCCCGACGCATCTGGAAATGAGCTGTTTTAGTGCTTAGCATATCCTTCCTAGTAAAATTCTATAAATAAATAAATACATGAATAAACAGATAAATCTTAAAGTGGGCAAAACGATCCAGCAGATAGGGTGTATCCAGGGCATTGAGGGAGCTCAGAGAGGTACTGGTGTATCTCGGACAGTCTTATATATTAGATTGCTGGACACCAGAGTGGTACCAGAGGACTGAAGGAGGGCAGATGTAGTCCGACTTCACAAAAGTAGCAGCAGGAAGGAGGCTGGCAATTATAGGCCAGTCCACCTGATATCAGTGGTGGGAAAGTTAATGTAAACATCGCTGAAGAAAAAGACTGTGGAATATCTTGAATCCAGCAGGTTACATGACCTGACGCAGCATGGATTCACAGGGGGGAGGTCATGTTAAACAAATGTCAGATTTCTTTCAATTGATGACCAAGGAATTAGATTAGGGAAGAGCAGTGGACGTGGCCTACATAGATTTCAGTAAGGTTTCTGACACCGTTCTACACAGGAGACAAATAAACAAAGCTGGGTAGTTTAAGGGTGGGTAAAAAGATGGTGAACTGGGTAATATGTTTGTTAGGGGGACAGGCAACAGAGGGTGGTGGTCAACAAGGTTTGCTCGGAGGAAGGGTGACTAGCAAAGTACATTCAGTAGTCAGTGATGGGACTGGTCATTTTTAATGTCTTTATAAGTGACATTGCAGAGGACCTGGAAGGGGAGGTGTGCTTCTTTGCAGATGATACCAAGATCTACTGTACAACAGGGTGGGCACCTCAAGGGGGTGGAAACGATAAGCAGAGACCTGAGAAAACTCCAGGAGTGGTCAGGGGTATGGCAGATGGGCTTCAATGCAAAGAAGTACAAAATAATGCATATCTGCAATCATATAGGATGAGCTAAAGGTGGCCAGGCAGGGCAACAAGGCAGTTGGGAGGGCTAGTGGGATGCAGGAGTGCATAGGAAGGGTACCGCCAGCAGAAAAGTGAAGTGGTGCTGACCCTGTACAGATGGCTAGTAAGACCCCACCTGGAAACTGGGTCCACTTCTGGAAACCACATTTCTGGAAGGAGATAGACAGAGTGAAGGTGGTCCAGAGGACAGCAACTAAAGTGGTGCAGGGACTGCATCAAAAGCCCTATGAGAACAATAGGTCACCCAGGAAGAAACCAGGGAGGGGGATGTGATGGAGACCCTTTGGATACCTCACAGGGCTAAATAAGGTGCAGGACTGAAGAATTTGTTTTAGAAAAAATGCTCAAGAACAAGGGGACATCGTATGAAGCTGGAAGGGGGTAGACTCAAGAGAAAAGTGAGGACGTACGTATTCACCAAAGGAGTGGTGGAGTCCGGGAACAGTCTTCCAGTGAAGGTGGTGGGGTTTAAGAATGTATGGGATAGGCACACGGGAATCGTAGTGGAAAGGAAGGGGGAGAGAGAAAGAGCTGTAGAACAAGGAGGGTCTGTGGTGAAAATGTAGGTAGGGAAAAACGGGCAGATTAGGTTGTCCAAGCGATCCTGATCTGTTGTCAGATTCTATGATTCTCATTACAGCTCATGGAAGATCAGAATCTTATGGACCTGGCAAAATCACCTTCTCCCTCAATTAATTAAATCACCATATTTGTGCAGTTTTAAAACCATAACTGTGGTTTAGCATCTTCCACCTCCTGGAAAGTCTTACCTGCCTTCAACAACTTGGGAGTGTCACAAAATGGAATGAAGGGGTAGGCCTAAAATGTTACAGAAAAGCCCCTGAGGTAGTCCAGTCATCCCTTTCCCTTAACATGACACCAGGCTTGATATTTTAAAAGCAAAATGAAAGAACTGAGAATAAAGATCCCACCTCTGATACAGTGTCTGTCCTTACCTACTGAAACCATGGTTTCATAATTCTGCACCATCACTTCCCTGTGAAGCTCCTTCTCCTGTTTACTTAATATCTTCCACTCTTCTTCGGAAAAAACAACAGTAACATCCTCAAAGGTTTCTGGTACCTGAAAAGACACGAGACGTGTTTAATTGCTCTCGATTCCACTGCACACATGGAGAAATTTGCAAGATCTCATTCTCAACAAGAAGGGGACAGGCAAGGTTAAAATTTGCTGCCTAAAAGACAAAGATTAACTGGTCACTCATTTGCCAAAGATGAAACTGATGAGGAGTGTGCGAATAATTAGTAGTATTTCCCGAATACCATGCAAAATGCATTATTCATTCAGATATGAATAGTGACACTATTCATGCCTAATGATATTTGAGAAATGACCCTAACAAAATGTTTAAGAAAAGCCCCTACACTGCTCCCCAGTCCAACTGTTTAAAGTTCCACAACTCTTATTCACCCACCCTGTGCAACTAGTCCAATCCCCCCTCCCCCCAGCACCCACAATGTATTATTTAAATCATGTGATCAGCTGTTTTAGTATGCTGGCAAGCACAGAAGTGCTTTCTTTCACAAGAAGGTGGCCGGCTGTGGAGGAAGAAGGGTTGTGTGGTTCACCTTCCTGCAAATGGGGGACTTCTTTTTGTTCTGACATCAAAACTACCCACACACACCAACTCCAACAGACAGTCAAAAAACTCTGGGTGCAAGACTTGGCTCTCGGGGAGCAGTTCCTCCATAAAACTCTAGATACAGGCATTCCCTGAGCCATGTGCATCCCCATCCAGAACAGTGACGCAGGTCAGTTGCAGCGCTACCTGAAGCAGGGGTCTGCATTTACACTCTGCACAGACTTTGACTAGGACCCTCTTTGCAGCTCCTGCTTGCAGCAGAAATGGAAGCGCAGCAGAAGCTGCTGAGTGCAGGCTCAGTTTTTGATCTTTATTCTGTTGAGGGCTCTTGTTAGTGGCAGAAGAGAGGAGCCGCTGGAGCAGCTGAGGGCAAGAGGGCTTGAATTCCAATAGCCTCTCTCCACCACCAAGAAGCGCCAAGTCAGCATGCCACTTGGTGTGAACAAGGCTACTGAGTCTCCACCAGTCAGGTGGACAAAAGTACAAGGGGCAGAATTTTGTAAGCCCAATGGGTTTGAATTGAGCCTCTGATTTGGTTCTACTCATTACTAGGATCCTCTTTGCAGTTCCTGCTTGTGGCAGAAACAGAAGCACTGTAGAAGCTGCTGAGTGCAGGCTCAGTTTTTGATTTTTGTTCTGTTGGAGGCTCCAGTTTGCAGCAGAAGAGAGGAACTGCCAGAGCTGCTGAGGATGAGAGGGCTTTAATTCCAACAGCCTCTCACCCCTCCACCGAGGACTGCCACATCTGCTTGCTGCTGGATATGAATGGGGTTACTGAGTCTATACCAACCAGGTGGATGGATCCCACAGGAGGTGGAGCTTTGTGAGCCCGCTCTCCCTTTATTAGTTGCTGCCAAGCATCCCTCCTGCTTGCAGCCCCTGCGTGTCGGACCCCCGCAAAAAGACAGCGACTGGACTCTGCCAGGAGTCAGCCACGGAGACAGCCAACAGCCAAAAACCCTGCCAGTTAGAACCCTGGGTTTCTCAGTTGGAGTGTGGTTGGGGGGTGTATGGGAACTGACTGGTACATGTCATGGTTTGGGAAGCTTGTTGCTAAACTGATATCTAGGTAGGGGATATTATCTTGCCTGGAAGAAAAAAAAATATATATATATTTATTTGTTTTAGTGTTTGTTTATAGCATACCTGAATCTATGACATACCTAGGGTAGTTTAATTAAAGGATTGTATACTGTACTTTAATAACTCATACTGTGCACAGCATAGACTTTACTGGGTTCCAGGAAAGGAGGCCAGGAAACACAGGGATAGCATGAATAAGAAATGTGGGGAGTGGTGCAGTGCAGTGGTTGTGGGGCAGCAGTCTTCAGGTAGCCCTTCGGCAGACTGTAGTGCTGCCCCATCTGGGACTTTCTCCCCCTCGCTCAGGGGTCACCAAGTCTGACATTGTTACTTCAAAGGATGACAAATAGGAGGAGCAGCTGGAGGACGGTGGACTTGAGGAGGGTGGGAGTGATGGAATCAGAAAGTTGGCGGGGGGGATGCAGGCACATTCCACAACTGGAACCACTACAGAATTCCTATGCTGCTCTGATGGAGCAAGACTGCCAAGAGGAGGCACCCATGGTAGTGGCCAGAAGGAACATAGTGACCTTCCCGAGTGGAGATCCCAAAGAGGGTGGAAGAGGACCCCGGAGGAGGAGGAGGAAGCAACTTCTGGTGGAGGACTCATTTGTAAGGGGGATGGAGCTGGGAATGGGAAACGGGGTGGAGAAGGAGGTCAGATGCCTACCCAGTGCCACAGCCCAGAGGGATGGGATGCATATTCTACAGCTTACTAGGGCAGCAGAAGGAAGGGAGAGCTGGATGTCATTGTCCCCCTGAGGACAAATGCCCTGGCTAGGAACAGGGCAGGAATAGTGCAGGGGGAGCTGAAGGAACTAGGAAGGGGTTTTGAACAGGTAGTACACTCAGTAGCTTTTGCGGAGCTGCTGCCTGTCTATGATGGGGGAAGAAGAGGAATCTCTGCAGCAAAGCCTTCAACTCATGTTGAAGGAATGATGCAGAGAGGAGGGGTATGGCTACACTGGGGACTGGGGGTGCACCTTGGAGGATGAAAGCCTATACAGAGGTGATGGCCAGCATCCATTCCTGAGGGGAACATAGAAACATGGAATCTATCGGCAGATAAGGATCATACAGCCCACCTAGTCTGCCCATTTCCCTACCTGGTTTAGCAATCCATACTCTCATCTAGATTGCCTTTCACCTGCTCTGCTGTACAGCAGGGTGTCTTTATGCTTATCACATGCGCTTTTGAATCCTTGAACTGTTTTCATTTCCACCGGTAGGCTGTTCCAAGGATCCACCACCCTCTGTAAAAAAAAATACTTCCTAGTATTGTCCCTAAGCCTCCCTCCTTCCAGACTCATGTTATGTCCACAGTACTCAGTGAATGTTTTAAATGTTACCAATGCTACAGATAATGTTGGCAGGCAGGAGTAATCTATTCACCAGTTTTAAAATATAGTGAGAAAAAAAAATAGGATGCATACGAGTACTGTAGATCTGTAAAATAACTGCTCCTTTTGAATCACCAGTTATGTTATGAAACAGTGTTCTTTGGAGTGTGGGGTATTTACAAATGTTGGGCGAGTACTGGTACTCATTAAAAACATTTTCTGGAGGGTATTTCTTAAAATGCGATGAGTAAAACAGGTCAACTCCCCTTATCTGGAGCCCTGAATGTTACTTTGATGAACATTTAAACTAGTCGATGTGGTAGTAGAGGAAAAGGGGAGAAAGAAACTACCCCAACCCCCACAGGCTGAGACAGAGAGTAGGAAGATTGTGTGGGGACAGAGTCCCACCAGGGGGCATGTTAATCAAAGAAGCAGGGGGTTAGATAGGAAGAAGGGGAATGAAGCAGTCAAAGAAGGAAACATAGAATGTGATGGCAGGTAAGGACCACTGGGCCCACCAACTCTGCTCCCTTTTTTTTTTTTAACCTTCACTTTTTGCTGCAGACCCTACTTGATCTACGGCACAATCTCTCTCCCCCCTTTATCACCCTTATGATTCCCTTGTGCCTGTCACAGGCAGTTTTGAACTCCAACCACTGTTTCTGCCCCCACTACCTCTGCTGGAAGGCTGTTCCAGGTATCCACCACCCTTTCTGTGAAGAAGTAATTCCTCGGATCCTTCCTGAATTTATGCAACTGTAGCTTCATAGCACAACCCCTTGTTCTAGGGCACGTTTTTTTCTGAAAACTACCCCCTCCTGTATCTTATTAAAGGAAAATTACATCCTCATATCTTAATTTTGTTTCCATCTCAACAGACAATTCTTTTCATGCAGCTGCTAGAAATGCATGCAACTGCCTTAGTCTGTTTTCACACTTCATGCAAGGTGCTGTCCCTGTCCTGGAAGGCTCCATTTGGTGGCTGTTGGAATGTCATTGTCTCTGAGACCTGCATTAGCATATGAGAACATGATGCGTAATCAACCTTTAAACTCCCCAGTATGCCTGTCTGCTTAATTGGTCTTCAAAGAATCAAGCTGCAAGAAAGTACGAAATACCATGTTTACGTTCAGCGAGCTTTGCAAACCATCTGAGTTGTAATGCAGGGTTTTTCCCTTTAAACTTCATTCAGTTTATGTGTTTCCAGAGTTTTTGCAGCATATTTGTTTTTTCTACATAGAGAGATACATAATACAAATGGTTAATCTGACGTCATGTTCTTATATGCTAATGCAGTTCTCATGGACAATGAGATTTCAACAACCATGAAATGGAGACCCCATGGGCAGTCACAGGGGCTACCATGAGCAATGAAAAGAAACTAAAAGTAACACATATAGCCCTAATAGCTTCAGGAAATGAGCCGTCTATTGACATGGTAACAAACAACATTTAAATAATATGAGGCTGTAGTTTTCCTTTAATCCCTGTGAGGTATTTAAAGGTCTAACATACCCCACTCTCTTCTCTCCTCCAGGGTGTATATATTTAGCTCATTTAGCCTCTCCTCATGGGACTTCTGGTGCAGATCCTGCACCATTCTGGTAGCCCTCCTCTGGACTGCTTCCACTCTGCCTATGCCCTTCTTGAGATGTGGTCTCCAGAACCGGACACAATAATCAGGTTGAGGTCTTACCAGTGATCTAATAGGGTCAGCACCACCTCCCACTTCCTGCTGGCAATACCCCTTCCTGTGCACTCCTGCATCCCACTAGCCCTTCTGACTGCCTTGTCACGCTGCCTGGCCACCTTTCTATCATCTGTTATGATTACCCCAGGTCTCTTTCCTGTTTGGTCTTTGTCAGTTCAGTATCTCTCCACTCATTTTGTACTGCCCTCCTGGATTTCTATCACTGAACTGCATATTTTGCACTTTTATTTTTGCATTAAAACCCAGCTGCCATACCAATGACCACTCTCTTTTGATTTTATTTATTTATTTGATAACCGGGTAAAAAACATCTGGGCCACATGGCCCTTTTGCAGGTTTGACCCAGCGAGGGTCAATGACTCTCATGTACAATTATAACAAATAAATTAGAACAATGAAGACCAAGGTAGAAAAGCACAAATATGACAAAGATTACAAAAATTCAATAAAATAAAAACTGCACATTCATATACTGTACAAGAGCATACAGACTGTTAATATAACATTTTTTTTTCAAATGCATCCTAAACTGTTGCAAACTAACTGCATGTTGTAGATCAGCTGGCAAATCATTCCAAATTTTTACAGCATAATACATAAAAGTTTTTTTGAAGTGTAATAGTTTTACAAGTTGACAGTCAAGCAAATTGAGTTTTGGGAATGTAATGATTGCATAGTAGTTCACTGCGTAAAACAATTTTACATTGGACTTGTTTTCATATGAGGATTTATCTTATCAACAAAACAGGCTATCTGCAGTATATCTGTACTAGACAGTGGTAACTGCCCCAATCTACTGTAGAGGCTACAACGAGGCAGTGTAGCGCAGTGGTCTAAGGCTCTGAGCTGCAAATCTGGTGACATCCAGCAGACCAGACCTGGGTTTGAATCCCACAGCTTCCACTTGCATACTGTGTGACCCTGAGCAAGTCACTTAACCTCCTTGTGCTCCCAGGTCACTCCTGTAAAAAAGTTCTCAGCTTAGTGTGCTATACCTGGTTAAACAATAAATAACAAAAAAAAAAATGATGTTCCCTAAATTTAGCCCTAAGGGCAAATCGACATATTGAATTATACAGAGTGTTTCTTTGTTGCCTAATTTTCTCAGAAGCACCTCTCCAGATTATACTACCATAATCTAATATAGGCATTAGACATGCCATTGCTATTGTTCTTCTAGCCTCATCAGTAAGAAAAGATCTTTCAGCATACAAAGCTCCGAACTTTTTATGTAGTTGTTTAGTCACATTATTTATGTGAACCTGGAAACTAAGATGACAATCTAGGGTCACCCCAAGTATCTCAACTCGGTAACAATTTCAGTTGGAGTTCCATCATTTGCTACAAGAGAAAAAGTATCTATTGTCGCCGTATGTTTTCTTAAAGAACAAAATAATGTACCATTTGTTTTCTTTTTATTTAATCACTAAACAATTTTTACTTAACCAGTTTGCCAAATGTGCATATTCTCCGCCCAGCTTTTGTTGGACTGTCTCAATACATTTGTCCGAAACACATATCTCCACATCGTCAGCATATAGGACGATGGACGATTCTGTACAGACAGTATTCAACCTTTCTTGGTTCATATAAAGTATTATTAATCCGAACTTGTTGAGTTCTTTCAGTTAAATAACTGTGGAACCAGCACACCACAGGGACCCCAAAACCCAATTTCTGTAGTTTATCTTCCATTTCTTTTCAGAACCCTGCCCATGCTTTTCACCCCACTGAGTGTCTACTCTGTTGCCGATCTTGGTGTCATCCACAAAGAGGCAGACCTTCACTTCCAACCCCTCTGCTATGTCACTTATAAAAGACATTGAAGAGGCTTGGTCCCAGTACTGATCCCTGCAGTACCCTGCTGGTCACCCTTCTTTCCTCTGAATGAACTCTGTTTACCACTTCCCTCTGTGTCCTATTCGCCAACCAGTTTCTTATCCAGGTAATCACCTTGTTACCCAACTTGCTTACCAGTCTCCTATGTAGAACGGTGTTGAAAGCCTTGCTGAAATACAGGTAGGCAATGTCCACTGCTCCTCCCTGATCCAAATCCTTTGTTACTCAGTCAAAGAAACCTGTCAGGTTTATTTGGCATGACATTCCCCTGTGAAACCACGCTGCCTTGGATCCTGTAATCTGTTAGATACAAGATATTCCACAATCCTTTTCTTTATTAATGTTCCCATTAATTTACCCACCAGGTAAGGAAAGGGGGGGGGGGGAAGAAGGAACAAAAGTAAAAAGGAGGAGCAACAAGCAAAGAGCTAATAAAATCTGGAAGGCTGTGTATGCTAATGCTAGAAGCTTGGGACATAAGATCCCAGACCTAGAGGCCATCATGGCGGAGGCCAACTTGGATACTGTGGCAATTACAGACTCACAGTGCACTAACACTATGACTGGGATATGGCCATACTAGGCTACATGCTGTTCAGAAAGGACAGGGAGGGAAGGAAAGGAGGAGGAGGAGGAGGTGTAGGTTTATGTGAAGGAAAGCATAAAAGCAACAGAAATACAGGGGATTCAGGGGGGCAGAGATGTTGTGGGTCACTTTCGAGTTGAGAAACAAAGCCACAATTCGGACAGGTGTGATCTACAGGCCTCCAGCACAGGGGGAGGCGTTAGATAAGGAAAGATTAGAAGTAATAGGCAAAATGGCTGAAAAGGGGAGGTGTTGCTGGGGGGGGGCTTCAATCTGCTGGATGTAGATTGAAGCCTCCCAGCTGCAGCTTCAGCCAAAACAGGGACATTCTGAACTCCCTGCAAGGGGCATTCCTCAGGCAACTAGTCAGTCAGTGAACCCACTCATGATGGGGCAGTACTGGACCTGGTGCTTGCTGACAGGGCACAGTGTTGCAGACATCAAGCTGAGAAGCCATCTGGGGACCAGTGATCATTGTACAGTGTGGTTCAACATAAGAACAGCTGCAGAATCCAACCACACAATGGTGAATATCCTGGACTTCAGAAGGGTTGATTTTATAAAATGGGTTAATGTCTCATGAATGACCTGGCAGGGGGAGATGACTTAGGGGGCTGAAAGATCAGTGGGCCAAACTAAAAGAGGACATAGTGAAGTCAAGAAACCTCAGCATCAAGAAAGTAAGCAAAAGCAAAAGAGGAGACCACTATGGTTCTCAAAAGAGGTGACAGGAAAGGTAAAGGCTAAAAGAGTAGCATTCAAAAGGCATAAGGACACCCAGAGAGAGAAGGAGGATAACGAAGTACATTAGGAAAAACAGAGGGAGACAGGGAAAGCATTAAGGACCGCAAAGTGCAAAGGTGCAAAGTGAAGAAAGAAGAGCTTAGGTAGTACCAAAAAGGGGACAAGATATTTTTTAGGAAAGTTAGTGAAAAAAGACAAAGGAAGGGATTGTACAGTTAAAGATGGAGGGGGGAGAATGTATGGAAAGGGACCAAGAAAAAAGCAGACATCCTGAAAACATACTTGTGTTCAGTGTTTACAGTAGAAAGGGAAGGGCAGGGGGCCAAGAAAAAAAAACAAAAAAACACAGGACTTTCGTTGGGGGGGAAATGAACACTAGTCCTTTTCTGAGGAGATAGTCTGGAAAGCACTCACTAACCTGAAGATGGACAAAGCAATAGGGCCAGATGGGGTGCATCCAAGTGCGCCAAGGGAACTCAAAGAGGTACTAACTGCACCTCTGACAGACCAGTTTAACAGATTACTGGAGACTGGAGTAATCTTGGAGGACTGCAGAAGAGCAGAAATAGTCCCATTTCACAGAAGTGGTAGCAGGAAGAGGCTGGCAATTATAGGTCTGTCAGCCTGACTTGGGTGGTGGGTAAGTTCATGGAAACACCACTAAAGGAAAGGATTGTGGAATATCTTGAATCCAGTGGGTTACAGTAACTGAGACGGCGTGGATTCACAGAGGGAAGGTCATGCCAAACAAATCTGATAGATTTCTTTGACTGGGTGACCAACGAGTTGGATCAGGGAGGAGCAGTGGACATGGCCTACCAGGATTTCAGCAAGACTTTCAACACCGTACCACATAGGAGACTGGTAAGCAAGTTGGATAGCTTGGGAGCAGGCAATAAAATGGTAACCTGGATAAGAAACTAGCTAGTGGATAGGAGACAGAGGGTAGTGGAAAATGGAGCTCACTCAGAGGAAGGGAGGGTAACCAGCAGGGCACCACAGGGTTTGGTACTGGGACTGGTCCTCTTTAATGTATTTATAAGTGACATAGCAGAGTAGCTGGAAGGGAAGGTCTGCCTCTTTGTGGATGACACCAAGGTCCGCAACAGAGTGGACACTCGGGGGGGGGGGGGAGAATGGGCAGCGGTCTGAAAAAATTGGAGGAGTGGTCAATGGCACAGCAGCTAGGTTTTAATGCAAAAATGTGCAAAATAATGCACTTGGCAATAGAAACCCAAGGGCAGAGTACAAGATGGGTTGAGTGATATTGATAATAACCAAGCAGTAAAGAGAGCTGGGGGTAATCATACTGAAGGACCTAAAGGTGCCCAGGCAGTGTGATAAGGCAGTTGGGAAGGCCAGGGGGATGCTGGGGTGTACAGGAAGGGGTATCTCTGGCAGGAAGAGGGAGGTGGTGTTGCCTGTATACAAATCACTGGTAAGAGACCCCACCTTGAGTACCGTGTCTAGTTCTGGTTACCACATCTCAGGAAGGACAATGATAGGGTGGCAAAAGCCCAGAAGAGGCTACAAAAATGATGCAGGGCCTGCATCAAAAGCCCTACAAGGAGAAGCTAAAGAAGGTCGATACGTATGCCATGGAGGAAAGGAAGAAGAGGAAGGAGATGATAGAGACCTTTAAATTCCTCACGGGAGTTAATAATCCTCTTCGAAAATGTCTCTAGTTTGGAATACTTGGGCATCACCCTGGACCTCTCCCTTACATTCACTGATCATGTTAATATTTCCATGCATAGAGTTAACCAAAAATTAGGAGTTGCCTACCAGCAAGACAATTCCTGTACCATGAGGCATGCCTAGCAACTGCACAAGGTAACCTTCTTCCTCTTATTGATTACTGGTCCCCCATACATTTCCCTGTGTCGTCAGCCCTGCGCTCCAGGCTGACATCAGTTTACAGCAGCATCTGCCGCTCTGTCCCCCTCACACCCTTTTCAGCCCATCATTGTGATATATACAAATCACTTGGTTGGCCCCCACTTCAAGGACGTTTTGACTATGCCTTGGGCTGCCGAATAGACTCTACACTCAGAGGTGGTCCCCTTATTCATCCCTACTCTCAGGGAAAGTGGCTACTAGGTGCCTCCGTGAATCATCCATCCTCCCCCTGGTAGTTCTCAGAATCTCCACTACCATAAGCAGCAAAGCCTCTTTGTTATGGAACAAGTTCCCTATATCGCTCCACTGGTCTTCCTCCCACTTATCCTTCAAAAGTCACTTTAAAAATTGACTATTACTGGAAGCAAAAGGCCACTGTTCATCTGTGTAAGCTGGGATGATCCCCCCTTTCACCTTTTGTGTGCGTCTTCCCACCCTTGCGACACCCCTTTCTCTCCAGCTTCTTTCCCACCCCCACCTGGCCCTCTCTCCCCTCGCTATAGTCTACTCCACTGTACATTGCTTATTGTGGACTGTCTTACTGAATTCTGAATATCCATCTGGTTGTTACTTGATTTTGTTATTGTCGTGCCTTTTTGAAATTGCACTTAATATGGTTTACCTGGTAATTTGTCACTTTACTGTGTAACCACCTTCAGCTACTTTACACAGTTAGCTACCCATTACTGGGCACAGACTACTTTGGAAATGGTACCATCCCTAGCTTTGGGAATGTATACCAGGCTCATTACTTCTAGAGGTCAAACAAAGGGGTGGGGGTGTACAAAGGAGAGAACATTTCACTAGGGCTATGCTAGACCTATACTTTTGGAGGGGTACCCAGTAACTCCACACAGGAAGCAAAAATGTAAATGTCCAAACCAGGTTGTGGTTCTAAAATGTGACTTTATTCCAAAACATATTCTCTAAAGCAAAGGTGGACCCCCAAGGTTTACACATCATGGCACAAGGTATTTACAGAACAACAAAATGATTGCGTCTGACAGAAACTCTGCATATTCTTATATTTCATAGGACATTGAATTCTCTTCTAGTGGCACTGGCCACAACTGAACATTTCTTCTAGTGGCACTGACCACAACTGAGCACACATATTTCCCATATGGCATAGGACTTTATAACTTCTGCAAGTGACAATTGGCCACAACGGAGCACACAGAGGCTCATTACTAGCACAACCCACTCCAGGGGGAAACTTCTCTTCAGACACTGGCCATCATGTCCTGAATAACCAGGCACCCTTACAGAATCTATAGTGCTGAACTGGTTACTCCAGATGGGGGGGCTGCCCACCCTTTGCTTCCACGTACATACCTAGCCATTCTTTCAGAGTTTCACCTAAAATTTCTTGAAACAAATACATCTCTGAATTAACTTTCACGTCCAGCATTAGGAAACACTACTCTGAGAGTGTAGGAAATTAAAGTCCTGAACAATGTGCATTAGTTTGCTTATGGACCCCACAATTGTCAGCCAACTTTAAACTGAGAAGAATCTCAAACTTACAACAGAACTGGTGTACCTTTCCCTTTTAACCAGAGAAACACCTAAAGTACCGGTACTTTCTTCAGGAAGCACAAAGTTACATCTACTCATGGTGAGAACAGTACAGGCAGCTTCAAATTGTCCTGGATCAAATATGGGATTGCCACTAGGATCCATTCTCTAGCAGTCCTTTTCATTCTGGGGATGGAAATCAGAAGATCCTGCTGTAGACAATGGCTTTCACCACTTCTCTTGGAAGGCTGGTGAGTTTCAGGACTACAGTGATAAAATAGGCTCTCCTTTCAGAGCCCACACTGCAGCTTTCACTCCTCTGACTCACTCACTGCCCAACTGACAACCAACTGACTGCTTGCTCCTCACAGAACTGACCCAAGATTCTAAAACTCTCCACTTACAGTCAGCTGCTGTGGCTCATGCTGCTGCAAGAGCTCTAAATTACCTCATCTCTCCCTATTTCTCATCTCAGCTGAGACCAAGTAAGCAAGAGAGTGAGTAGGTGAAATACCCATTTAACTAGTTATTCACCAGCTGCCTTCCCTACCTAGCACCAACACCAGAGGGATTCTAGTAACCTCAGGGAACTGGCTAGTTAAACTCACCCCTGCCAGGCAAATGACTGTCCGCAGTCATCTCTCCACCTGGCACCAGGCCATCCTACCCTGTGTTACCTATGGGGAGGTAGCGCTTCTTCTCCCCTACCATGTGCCAGGCAACACTAAAGGTACAGAGGTCGGCTGATGACACTTCAGCCCCTTTTGTACGATTTATCTATGGATACTCAGTGGCTCCAAGAAAACCGCTTGAAGTATGCCCTAACAGACCAGGGGTCGATCATAACATTATTTTACTGGCCCAGGGCATAGTGACAATAGAATCAGGCCAGTGCAATTTAGCCCTTAACTGGTACATGGCTCTTTAAGAAATCGCTGGGTCCTTTTTTTTTTTTTTTTGTCCAAATAGTAATTTTTGTAGGCTGGCAACTCCTACTAGGTCCTCTGGAGCCATCCGATTGGAGGAGTAGATGATTTGGCACCAGCCTGCAACTCCCCCTCCCACCTGCACCTTCTGAGCTGCTGAGTTCCCACATGTATGCAGTGAAGCACTGTGCCCATGCAGAACACAGGAAGTGATCAATGACGGTGTGCTGGCTGCCCCAAGTTTGTTTTGGTAAGAACACTCAGCTAGTTGACAATCAAGATGTGGAGTCAGATTTGTGAATGAGGGCGAAATGGTGATGCCTCGCCTCATGGCCTAGGCTAGTCATGTAGGGAATAGCTTAAACTGTGTGGGCCAGAGCTGATGCAGTTTGCCAAAATGGTAATGGGGAGTTGCAAGTTGTTCATTTCTGTGCTGTACCCATTGATTCTGTAGCGAGTCCGGAGTTACCGTGAGTCTAAATTGGCTGCATATTGGGTCTGAGCGCTTCCCCTCACCTCCGGTTGCGTTTCAGGGTTTGGTGAATAACTGGCAGCCAATGCAGATTCTGTATTCATTTTTATTTATCAACTTCCTTTCTGGTGGTTGAACTGCTCATTTCCAGAGGTGGTGAGGGGGTGTACATGCTGTGTTGGCTGGGGTTGGGCTTTCCAGTCTGCAGATTGTGAGCCTGCTTGTCTACTCTTTGGTTAAGGGCCACAGGGGGAGTTAGGAGGCAGTGAAGTCCTGCTGCATTCTAAATCATAGGACAGAATTACCAAGTGGCGAGCCAGATTTGCACTGGGGGGAAAGTGGGTTGGGTAGGTTACTAGGTGCATGACTGATGGAACGGGGATCAATGGCATGCAGAGAAGGTGGCTTGTTGGGCCCCAGGCTTGTATGCCACCCGGGGGGGTCGGGTAGGTCTAGGACTGAAGAATTCTGTGGTGGCCTTTGGGCAAGTCAAGAGATTTGCCAGTAAATGGCATTCCAGTCATTTTATTTCCTCAAAGTTGTGCAATGAAGACATTTTTTTTTTTTTTTTTTTTTAACAGGGTCACAAGTAAACAGCATTTTGTGTCTGGAATGTCACTGTTTTAATGTATTGCAGGCCTGAAGAACTTAGAAGTCTGCTTCTAGGCAGGGGAGATGCTAGTCCTTGGCTGAATTTGTACAGCTGGCAAAGCAAACCTAAGATGCCAGATTGACCTGCTGCCCAGTGACTGTGGGAGGACAGGAGGAGTGAAAGGTGAGGAAAGGAGTTCCAGGTCATAAAAAACAAGCATCTTTGACTTGTTGGTTGGTGGGGGGCTGGGGTGAACTTGAGCTTTGAGGCAAGATGATCCCCTTTGGGATAAAATCCTGAGCTGTGGTGGGCAACAAGTTCCCTCTCAGTCAAAACCAACCCCCATTGCTGGTCACCTTACCTGACTGCAGCTGAGCTGTGTGGAAGCGTCAGCTGCTTAGTTTGTAACTGCTGGTAGGTATATAATGCCCAGTTATGGCCGAATCTGGGAGGGCACTAAATCTGCTGATTCAGGTTGGCATTTATGAATCCTTGTCAACTTTGTACACAACCCCCTTCTGGCTTGTTGGGGGCGGGGGAGTGTTGGTGAACTTGAGGCAAGATCCTCACTTGGGACAAAATCCTCAGCTTTGAGCTGTGGTGTGTGGGCTCTGTTCCAATTAGTATGCCATACAGCAACAATGCACTCTGCAGCACCCTTTGGTCCACCAGCAACTGCTGGTCACGCTTGGCTGCAGCTGAGCTGTTAGTGCTGGGAAATGGCAACTGCTGATTGTAGCTGCTGGCAAATCTAGGTCTGGTAGGGGGAATTTTCTCCACTAGTCTGGCAACGTGGCAGTCAGAGTATGAGATCCATGATGACATGAGGGGATGGGAATAAAGTTAATCTGTGTCTCCGTTTCCTGTATATTTATGGGGCATCATCCATGGCGGCAGTCAATTTAATTATATTTTTTCTTAAAACAGTAAAAAAACTGTTGTTTCAGGCATCTAACTTTGTCACTGTGTGCTTCTTTTCATAAATCTTTTATGATAATGTTGGAGCTAGTAGGTAGCACACTCACCTCTGAGGCCGGGAGATCAGAGGGCTGTGGGTTCAGTTCCCACATCTGGCACTTGGGTTAATATCCCAGTACTGACACTGTAATGCAGCATGAGAGGGGTGCTGCATTTCTGAGGTGCCATCTTTCGGATGAGACGTTAAACCGAGGTCCCATCTGCCTGGATTGGTGGTAGTTCAGGTGGATGTTAAAGATCCCATGACAGTTATCGAAAAGAGCAGGGGAATTTCCCCAGTGTCCTGGCCAAATTTCCCTCATTCACTAAAAATACCACCAACAACTTGATCTGGTTCAAGGTCAGTTGGCATGCATCTGTATCCCCCTTCCTCCGGGTCGTGCCTGAAAATAGGCAGGATTTGTCTAGTGCACTTACCCGGTCAACAAAAGCTAAATAAATAATAATAAATAGTGCAATCTCTAGGGGGACAGTGTGGCTGAGTCATCACTTTTCCGGGTGGACCAGTGCAAAAAAACAGTTAAGTGTGACCCCTGCAGACCAGAACTGAGCCCCAACTGCAGATCAGGACCCCAACCTGTCTATTCCCCTAACATTCTAGGGAAAATCTATCCGACTAGGCTACCCACTGGGGAACCTACCTCCCAACTTCCCAGGGTATCTGAACAAAACAAGGAAACATACATTACATTTCCCAAAATTTCCCCACAACCTCACACTTGTGAAGAAAACATGTTAACACCCTGTTAACCACAGACAATCCTAAAAACACTAAGAAAAGGGGAACTCAGCTGAGCTCCAGCATCCTCTCCTTTTCTTCCTCAGGAACACCGAGCAAGAGAAGAAAACAAAAACACATTCTGCATTCTACACAGTGCCTAAATCTCCACCTGAACACTAGAGAGCCCAAGAATATTTTTCTATAAAAGTACAAAAGTAAAAAAAAAATGGACATTTATACAACACATTTGGGGATGGAAGGCTCTAAAAAGTTCAAAACCAGTGACCAGATTGCTGTTACCCAAAGGCATGGTCCATTAAAGAGTCTCTCCTAGGCCAGAGCCTGCTGAAGAACAATTCTTAGACAGGACTGTGCCTGTATAGCAATGCAATCCATAGGGAGAGTCTTTTATGGCAAACAGAGTTCTGTGGACAGTCTTCAAATGTAGGATGTGTTATGCAAAGTCAGTAAAGTAAACAGAAAATTTGGTCTTGAAGACCAAAAACAAAGGATCACCTTACTTCTACAAGCTGAGGACCCTCTCCCTTCAGACCAGGTGGCATCTTCAGATACTGCTGGGGTGGTGTCCTGCAGAAAACAAACGGAACAGGAAACTGCTGGACTGATGTAATATGGAAACCAAATGATGGAACAGGAAAACAGCTAGGATGATGTCATATGGAAGGCCAGGTGATGGAACAGAAAAAAACACTGCTGGGCTGATGAATCTGGATACATCTAAAGAATCCTGGAACACGAGAAGAGCTGCATTTTCCTCCATGGATATTGTTACTTCGGATGACAGACACTGGGCTGCCATTGCTCTCATCCCTCTAGGCATGCTGGGCATATTCAGAGAGTGGCATTATTAACGGTAGTACCACTCAGGGTGTAGGGCAAGGACTATGACCCCGTCTGGATATTCAAAGTTGATGTTGTGGAATGTCTCATTCCCAGCCCCATCCACAATTCGCACGGTGTCCATAAACAGAATCCTGCCCATTCTCCAGAATTTAAGTTGATCATTTATGACTTTGTCCCTTACACATTCTGCTGCGCCAGAGTACAATTCTTGCTTACCTCTTCCAACAACCAGGATTGCCTGTTCTGTTTGATTTCCTTCCAGACTTGGCAGTGGAAAGGTAGGAAAGGATTTCCCATAGATGGCGTCAGCCCTCCTACGCACAAGTCTCTCCTCCTTGCTACTCTTCACAAGTCTGCAACCCATGGCCTGGAATGGGGTGGCCAGTCCTGGCTGAGACAGTGTGGCATACACAAAGAATGAAAGAACTCGTCCCCTACTATCTCTGTGGGCAGGTTACTGGAGCCTTCTTCAACTGTCTCTGGCTCATCACAGGCAAGAGCTTGAGGAGACTCACCGGAGCCCTCAATGTGAAGATACATTTCTTCATCCTCCACTTCCTCACTCATGATCTCAGCCCAGGAGTCAGCAAATGTAGTCACTCCCTGGACATTCCACTCATCACTGGGCACGGAGGTAGACACCTCCCAATTCAGTGTCTCTTGCAGTTTGTCCTCCCCCACTAAGCTAGGGCTCTGACCCCAATTCCATGGGTCCACAGATAATTCTATAACCTCTTGTTACCCAGGGTTACTAGAATCCCAGTAAGACCTAGTGGTAGGCAGAAAAGGCAGCTTGTGAAACTCCAGTTAAATGGGTTTCACACTGTCTCACTCTGTTCTCAGTCTCAGCTGAGACTGAGAGATGACATCACCAATAGAACTGTCGCAGCTACATAAGCCACATTGGAATCTGCAGCAGAGAGAGTTAGATAGAATGTTGGGAGTTTTCAAAGTCAGTGTCCTGTGTGCTTTCAAACAGGAAGGGTCAGTTCCTGTTTGCCTTTAGTAAGAGGAAGGAGCAGTTTCTGTTTTGCCTTCAAGTGGTGGAGACCGCTGTTCGGGTCTCAGTGCCCCCCTCCCTCCGGGGAGGAGTAAAGATCCCCATGTAGATTCCAGGGGCAATCCCCTAAATTCTGCAGAAAAAAGAAAGCTGCCTATTTCAGTTTCAGTCTGTGTTTGAAAAGTGGGAAGAGTTGTACTTTGCCTGTGGGGCACCTGCAACAAAAGGGTGAGTGTTTGCTCTAATGTGAGAGGGCAAAAAATGTGTTTCTTCTGCCTGGGATATGTGAAGAAATCTGGGATTTGAACTACTATTTGGAAGGCCTATAGTACTAGGACTAGGACAAACAAATGGAGTAGTGTCAAAAGCCAGAGTGCGGTGTGAATTCAAGTAATGTTGTAGAGGGGGTGTGACAGTTCATCCACCATTTAATCTACATTCCGAAGTTTCAGTTTTTTCCAGAGAAATGGCCAGGTATGGGTTGTAGGAGCTGGAGGTGGGAACACCCCCCCCATCTTTAGTAACCAGGTCCACCTCTACAGAGTTCTGCTGTGATTGCTACTTGCCTCATGCGCTTGGCCAGTGATGAGGCAAGTACCCAGACGTGGGTCGCAAATGGGAAAATCTCTCTAGGAGTCACAGACTAAGTGGTGTGGGGAGCCACAACAAGTAAAATGGGTTCATTCTTCCAATGGACCGACATTCAAGTGGCCTGCAGGGGAGCCGGGCCAGTCGGGCTGTGTACCCAAAGCGCGTACAAGTCCAGGCTGTATGCCTAGTGGGTCCAGAGCCTGAAAACAGTAGAATTGGTTAATTCTTCAGGTGGACCACCTTGTAGTCTCCAATCTGCATTATCAGTAAATGTAGCCCCATGGGGGTCCATCTATGCTTTGTTGTGTTAAGCTAGTTGTGAATAAAAGCCACACTGTAACATCCTATTCCTGGTTCTGGACAATACAGTTATTGCTTCCTGTGTTCAGATTTACTTGGGTGCCCCTGTGCAGAGTAGCCAAACCTAGGTCCCCTTGTGCCAAGTAACCTCATCCTCCCCAAACCCAGGTCCCCACCAGGTACTGCTGTCAGCGCCAACAGCATGCCACCTGTTGTTTTGGCAAAAAGGCAGGGGTGAGGGGTTACAAAAACGGAGGCACCGCTTTGGATTTGTTTGGGAAGGAAGGTGCTTGGGCAAGGGGGCTAGCGTTTTGGCTATCTGGCAGTGGGTAGCCCAAAAAGCTGAAGCAATTTCCCTAGTGTGTTGCTGTGTGCTGTGAATCTTGTGCTGCTGTTTAAAAAATGCCAACTGTTTACCAAGGAGCTGTAAAGCCAAAGAGTGTGCCCTTGTCCTGCATCGAAAATTGTTTACAGCGTTTTTGCCTGCTTTAAAAATGAACTGTGGTAAATAAAAGTGTGGAAGACTAGGAGTAGCAACAGAGAAATTATGCCTTAGACGTTTAAAATGCTTTAAAAAAGAATTCTTGCGAAGGAAAGTGTGGAAGACTAGGGGTAGCAACAGAGAAATTATGCCCTGGACGTTGGAAATGCTTTCTGTGTAAATGGAGAGACTGCTGAGTTAATGGCAATGTTACATGGTTGAAATGGGCTCCTGCCGTGGAGTCAGTTGGAAAAAAAAAAAAAGTACATTCTACAGTTTAAATTTGCCTGCTCGACGATCGCTGTGAGGAGAGCCCTCGTGAGGAAGAAGAGGCTCATTTGCATGATGTCATGTGGTTTGTCAGGCTGCAATTAGTCCCGCCCCTCAGCCAGCTCTTCTGAGACTGCCCCAGCATTCGAGAGGGAGTGAGAGTGCAGTGCATGTACTGGCAGTGGAGGAGCGTCGCAGAGTATTCAAAGCAAAGTAAACAGTTAAAAAATTGACTTTTGAGTTTAAAATCGGGCTCAACTCACAAATCGATCATGGAAATTAAGTGTTTGGTGGTTAAAACGACGATCGCTAAGACTGCCCGCCTGTTTGTGTACTGAGGCCTTAAAAAACTGGCTGCAGGCCGTTTTACCCCCTTGCAGCAAATTGCTTCTGATCACAGTAAGTAAACCTTCATAAAACTGCTCAAACAGTGATTTTCAGTTATGCCATACAAAACGTGTGTGCAGCAGTGTAGGCGCTTTGCAAGTAACAACTGTGTGAAGTCCTGCCAGCAAGTGCAAGTCTGTAAAGCCATTGAATGTGTGCATGGAAGTGAAAATAGCCTCAGTTTAAAGTTTGCAGCCAGCGAGAGAGACTGTGGGTTGTAGCAAAATGCAACGCTAGTAGAAGCAGGCAATCCTGAGCTAAAACCTGAAGCTTTTAAGGGACTGTGAATTAAAGTAAATGTTACCAGCACGTGAGAAGTCCAAGGAAAATCCTGTAAATGTGTGTAAAGCCAGATCAGATCAAGTTGTGCAGTTTGAGTAAAAGTTATCAGTACCTGGTGTAAATCAGGTGCGCAGTGGCTTGACCCAGATTCTAAATGCTGATACACAGGAGTGCTGCCGCCGCCATTACAGGGTGGGGTAGTAAAGTAAACACAACAGCAGAGGAGCCATTTTAAAGCTACAGAGTGTGTTCATTAAAGTGAGACTTTCAGTTACAGTGAACTTTTGTTTATTTTTCTGCAGTTATGGCCTCAGGACCAGCTCGTTACCCGGATCATGCCCAGGTTGCAGTAACAGCAGCAGTAAATAGACTGAGAGATATTGAAAAGTGGTGCTATGGAGGGCAACTGCCTCCTGATGTGGCAATTCCTAATTATCCGGTGCGTGTATGCCAAATATGCTGGAAGGGACGTCTTCATGATTCCTCACTGTGCTGCATGCCTACAAAAATATGGCTTGTATAAAGTGCCTCCAATTTGTTTGGCTCCCACATGGACAAGAATTCAGGAATCTGCAGTTGGCAGCACACAGCACCAGGTGGAGCCTGTGGAGGAAGGTCCCTCGGGGGAGTGTGGCACAAAGCTAGAGGGTGCAGAGTTAGAGACTGAACCTGAACCTGAAGTTGAAGTTTTGGATGCTGGATCTCAGAAAGAAACTTCGGATAAAGTATCAATAGACCCCTGGGGAGGGCCTAGCCCAAGTCTCTTAGATGAAGATGAGATGCGGGAGGCCTTTGAATGGGAGGTGTCGACCTCCGCACCTAGTGATGAATGGATAGTCTCAGGTGTAAGAACGACTGTTCACTTCCTGGGCTCAGATCCTTAGTGAAGAGGCAGATGAGGGGGAACCTATGTGGCCTTGTTCAAGTTCAAGTTTATTGCAGGAAAACTCCATTGAGCAAGCTCATTCACAAGAAGGTCCTGTGACAAACACTTAAAGTACAAACATAGATAGGTAATAACAGTATGTACATGAAATGCACGTTATATAATACAGGCTGGATATACATACAAGGGTACTACATAGGGTGACCGCAGGTGGTAAACATTAATATGAGACAGGGAAGCGACTTACAGGTTGCATACTGATAAATGAAACATGATGACTGGTGTGTGCAATACATATATTTTGGCAGCCAGAACAAACAACAGACTACAACTGATATGGGGGGGGAGGAGTGATTTGATAGAGTAGCAGTGGAGTGTAAACATAGATAAAGCCAGAAGTAGAAGGGGAAGGGAAAGCAGTTAATATGACAAAGCAATTATACCTTACCAGTGGATAAATATGGCACACATGGGGAAGGAAGAGACTTAATGACAGTTACAGGTGTCTTTTATTTTGGCTGAACTTAGAGATTTGTAGAAGTTTATTGAAACTGTGCTAGTTAGTCTCAGTACGGTTTGTAATTGGTTCCAAATGGAGGGAAGGGCATATGCAATAGTACGTTTACCAAAGGAGGTCCGCGTCCTTGGTATGTCAAGCACAATAAAGTCAGATTTTCTTAACGAGTATGCACTATGTGAGATACTAATAAGGGAAGAGAGATAGCTTGGCAATTTCTGCAGGAGCAGTTTAAGAGTCCATAGCTCAGCATGGAGCAGGCGTCTAGTAGTAAGGGATATCCAACCAACAGCTGCATATAAGTCACAGTGGTGCGAACGGTAAGGGGGGAGTTGGTAATGAACTGTAACGCACGGTGATAAAGGATGTCCAATTTACTTAGATTTGCAAGAGTGGTGGAGGAATAGATTACATCGCCATAGTCGAGTGGGGTAGAAAAGTGGCCTGTACAAGCTTGTTTCGAGTTTCAAGGGGGAAAAGGGGCCTATTTCTGTAGAAGAAACCTAACCTTGCTTTTAACCTTCTAGAGACATCTTCAACGTGGTCATTGAAAGATAATTTATTGTCGATCCAGATACCAAATATTTAAATTTGGTTACAACTTCCAGAGGCTCATTTAGGGTGGTGACAAAGGAACGGGTACACAGCCTCAAGATCTTGGCTCGGAGGGATATATTGAAGAAGGTGGTGATGCCACAGCCCTGGCTTTACAGGAGGAAGAAGTCAGGGATCCGTTTTTAATTTTCTTGAGGATGCGAAGCTGGCAGAACCAGGACTGGCCACCCCCAAGCCAGGGCAGCGGTCTCAGATTGACCAAAGCAAGCAGTGAGGAGAGACTGGTTCGTAGAAAGGCAAATGAGATCTATGGTATGACCTTTCCTACCTTTCTTGGAAAGTCTGGGAGGAGACTGAGAACTGCAGGAAATCCTGGATCTGGGATGAAGCAATGAAAAGTGTGCATCCTGTGGCTAAAAAGCATGTAAAGAATAGACTGTTCCACAAAAAGTATACCCAGTGGAAGAGAGGCAGGACACTGTTTATGGACAGAGTGAGAATAGTGGACAGAGAGAGAGATGAAATCTCCCACTGTGTGAATTATGTGCTCCCAGACGGGGTAATAATTCAAGTCCCTGACCCCCGGTACTATTGGCCTCAGTGCAAGGACCACCGAGCAACTGTGCCCGTGCCTACAAAATGGAGAGCCGAGCAGTGGTAGTCAATACTGCCACACTAGACTGTGAAGTGCCCTTATTGATCCGCCAATATGAATAACCAGGACTCAGGTGCCCCACATTCATCAGTCTACAGTGTACTGTCCTGTCCAGCAACCATCCACTGGCCCACCAGATGACTTCAGATCCAGAGAGGACACCATCCCAGCTGTTTCCTGTTCATCACCTGGCAATCGGATGACGTCGGACCAGCTGTTTTTCTTTTTGTTCCTGTTCTAAGGTTCCATCTCCATTGATGACATCAGCCCAGCTGTTTCCAGATGTGCCCTCCTGTGGTTCCCAGAAGATGTCTTCCCAGCTGTATCAGAAGAAATGCTGCCAGGGAGAGTCTTCGGTTGCGGTGCAGGTTCGTGCAAAGTCTTGTACTACAAATGGCTGGTAAGTCCGAACTTTTCTATCTTTATGACATTGCAGTACACACCCTACACTACAGACTTCAAAAATGTGTGAACTGTCCGCAAAGACTCTCCTCTTCAGGACTTTGGCCTGTTAGAACTGTGCTTCACCGAGCTCCGGCCCAGGAGAGACTCTTTATTGGACTAGCCTTCGGGCCTTGTGGTCACTAGTTGGGACTTTTAGGACACTCCATCCCCCCAAATGTGTATTGTAAATAATGTCATTATTGTATTCTAATGTAAATACTGTTTTTCCACCTTTTTTCTAAAAAATCTTTTTGGGATTTTTCAGTGTTTTGTATGGTAAGGGTTTTAGGTAGACTGTGTATCCAGATTAGGAGTGTGTTGTGTCTTTCTTTTTCTTACAGGTATTCCTGGGAAGACAGAAGAGAAGACAAGAAGAGGAGGAGGGGCTCATCGGAGTTCCTCGTCAGTGCTTTATTGTGTAGAAATTTAAAGTACTGTGGTGTTATTATTATTATGGTTATTGCTGTATTAACCCTTTCCTTCCACAGGTGTGGTTACGGGGGTAGGGAGGAGGCAGTAATGTGGTATTTTAATGGAGTGGTTGCAGGCTGCCCAGGGTCGGGGCGGTCCCCGGGTTGTTTTTTGTTTTGGGATATTACGTTAGAGGCAGATAGGTTTTCCCTAGAGGGTTAGGGGGAACAGACAGGCTGTGGTCCTGAATGGCCATTGGAACCGCAGTGCTGATCTATCAGGGCTATGCTCTGGATAGTTCTGCCAGAGCCACTAGGTGTCCATAGTAAGTGGATAGTGTAGAGGATGATATGTCAGCTACAGGCCTCTAGGCCCTTAATGTCGCCTGCCTGTGCTTGCACATGGTAGGAAGGGGCCTGATCACCCCCCTCCGCAGGTAGCACATAGGGTGGGAAGGCCTAAGGCCGGGTGCATAATGACTGGGGACAGTCATTTTCCTGGTCAAGGGCGAGTGTAACCCCTTGTTACCCGGGGTTACTAGAATCACAGTAACACCTAGTGGTAGGCAGGGAAGGCAGCTTGTAAAACTCCAGTTAAATGGGTTTCACAATGTCTCACTCTGTTCTCAGTCTCAGCTGAGACTGAGAGATGACATCATCAATAGAACTGTCGCAGCTGCATAAGCCACATTGGAATCTGCAGCAGAGAGAGTTAGATAGAACGTTGGGAGTTTTCAAAGTCAGTGTCCTGTGTACTTTCAAACAGGAAGGGTCAGTTCCTGTTTGCCTTTAGTAAGAGGAAGGAGCAGTTCCAGTTTTGCCTTCAAGTGGTGGAGACCGCATTTCGGGTCTCAGTGCCCCCCCCTCCGGGGGGGAGAGTAAAGATCCCCATGTAGATTCCAGGGGCAATCCCCTAAATTCTTCAGAAGAAAGAAAGCTGCCTATTTCAGTTTCAGTCTGTGTTTGAAAAGTGGGAAGAGTTGTACTTCGCCTGTGGGGCACCTGCAACAAAAGGGTGAGTGTTTGCTCTAATATGAGAAGGCAAAAAATGTGTTTCTTCAGCCTGGGATATGTGAAGAAATCTGGGATTTGAACTGCTATTTGGGAGGCCTATAGTCCTAAGACAAACAAATGGAGTACTGTCAAAAGCTAGAGTGCTGTGTGAATTCAAGTAATGTTGTACAGGGGGTGCGACAGTTCATCCACCATTTAATCTACATTCCGAAGTTTCAGTTTTTTCCAGAGAAATGGCCAGGTATGGGTTGTGGAAGCTGGAGGTGGGAACACCCCCCATCTTTAGTAACCAGGTCCACCTCTACGAATTTCTGCTGGGTTTGCTACTTGCCTGATGCACTTGGCCAGTGATGAGGGAAGTACCCAGACGTGGGTCGCAAATGGGAAAATCTCTCTAGGAGTCACAGACTCTAAGTGGTGTGGGGAGCCACAACTAATAAAATGGGTTCATTCTTCCAATGGACCGACATTCAAGTGGCCGGCAGGGGAGCCGGGCCAGTCGGGCTGTGTACCCAAAGCGTGTGCAAGTCCGGGCTGTGTGCCTGGTGGGTCCTGAGCCTGAAAACAGTAGAACTGGTTCATTCTTCAAGTGGACCGCCTTGTAGTCTCTAATCTGCATTATCAGTAAATGTAGCCCCATGGGGGTCCATCTATGCTTTGTTGTGTTCAGCTAGTTGTGAATAAAAGCCACACTGTAAAATCCCATTCCTGGTTCTGGACATTACAGTTATTGCTTCCTGTGTTCGGATTTACTTGGGTGCCCCTGTGCAGAGTAGCCAAACCTAGGTCCCCCTTGTGCCGAGTAACCTCATCCTCCCCGAACCCAGGTCCCCACCAGGTATTGCTGCCAGTGCCAACAGCATGCCACCTGTGGTCTGGTAAAAAGACAGGGGTGAGGGGTTACACTTCCATTGCAATGTCTGCTTGGGACACAGGCGTGGAAACCTCTTTCTGTTCCTGCCTTTGCACTGGATCAACATCAATTTTTTTCTCTCCTTCTGTGACACACTCTGTGGAACTTTCCCCAACAGGTTCAGCCTGGTGCTGTATGCTGCTGCAAGCAGAATCCTCTACTCAGGTCCACATGGGAGCCAACTGAATTCTTGATGCCCTCTCTCTGGCACGGCACCCCTGCTCATTCCATATTTCACAAGGCAGTCTGAGCAGTGAGATAACAGAAACACATCCCTTCCATCCTTTACACACACAATGCACAGTCTCACTAGATAGAAAGGGACTGCTACAGCTGGAGGCAACCTTTCACCATAGAAAGTTCTCTATTACTCCTAGTACTGCCACCTCCTCTGCAATCATAGTTTGGGCATGATCCAGTTATCGAGGAGTTCCCGAAGCTATGTCTGAAAGCAAACACACACAGAACTTGTTGTTACTGAGTTGTGCAACAGTATCCTTACTGTCTCACAAAATGGCTTCCAGCTGCTGTGTTTACATTTCTGACCCCGCCCTGTAATGGCAGCAGTAACTTGTCCTCATGCATCAAACTCTATTTACTTGCTAAAACTGTGTTTCCGACCTTTTCTGACTACTGAATTTCCTCAAAACTGCAATCAATTGCTCTGATGGTATCTTTCAGCACATTCATATGATTTTAAACTTGACGTTGCGATCAGTATCAATTCAGAGAACTATTTACACATGCTCAAAGTCACTTGGTATATTCTTACCTAGCAAGACAGTAACACACTTTTAAGACCTTAACAGTTGGCAGAATTAACACTTTTCCAGTATTCGCATGCAAAAGAATCTGAGAAAGGCACAGGCAGAATTTCAGGAAAAATAATGTTTACTTAAAATTAAAAATAGATAAAATACAAAACGCTAAACATATAAAATTGGGGTTACAGTCTTTTAAAGTAAATGGACAATTATACAAAATTAACACCTTATTACTGAATTTCTACTACCCTAGATTTCAAGCAATAAATAGATGGCTGAATCTACCTAAAGTGCTGCGAGAGGTTTGGCAGGAGTCCCAGGGAAAATGTGTCAAATGCCGCCCAAAAAAAAATCAAATGCAATGTTTTTCTCCCAGCTGGCTGATAATATGTCTGTTTCAAAACTCCTCCCCCCTGAAGACACAGCTCACATATGTTGGCTGTGGGGTTACTCAAACCTGAGAACTTGAATTAATTTATCAGTCACATGTCTCCGCCCACTGCTCAAACATTCCAATAAAAAAAGATACATCATCTTCTTAATTAGTGAGGCCTTATGACAGACATAATTATCCCTTTGATGTCTTCAAAATCCTGAGGAGCTGTGATCTCCTAGCTGTGAAACCTAACAGAATCAGTTAATAATTTACTTTTCCTCAGAGGTCCTAAAATGCACACTTTGTCCCTATAGATCAATCAATCAAAATCTTTATTTTACCAGGTGGAACATCATTGAGACAAGCTCATTTACAAGATGGACCTGGAGCAAAGCAATTGCAAACAGGGTTAAGACATAACAGGTTGAGTGAATGTACATAATGATTACATAGTAATAATAGCAACATAATAACATATAACAATCACATGTGACAAGATACTTCCACCAGAATATAGCAATAGGTTCAACAGGAGGTAGTGCCATTTAAATACAATTGCATAGATACAGATACAATGACGTCAGGTACAGTAATGAGCTAAAATGTATACAGTAAACATCATTGGATGAGTCATAGTGAGCAGGAGTGGCAGTTCCTCTAGTGCCAAAGAGGATTGAGATGTAAGAGTCCTTTGATAAATACTGTAGGCATGGCCTGGCAAGTGGGGTGGAAAGGGAAGGGGGGTATAGGGAGTGGGGAGGGAAGGTCAGATGAGATAGGAGATCAAAGTAGAGAGATGTTTACAACTGTTACAACCTGGCATAAAGGAAGTCCTGCTACTACGTTTCAAAACAGAGAAGGAAACTGGTTATCTAGCTACCATAGCAACTGTTTTAGCATCAAAAGGTCAGACCCCTTTAAAAACTGATGGCTGCCATTTTCCCTAAGCAGACATTCACATAGAACATATATTTATATCACAAATATAATCATAACTAGTAGAGGGTTAATCACGTTACAGGGCTTATTAACAGCACAACCCACTCCAGGGAGTAACTTCTCTTCAGACATTGGCCACCATGTCCCTGAATAACCAGGCACCCTTACAGAGCCTATAGTGCTGAACTGGTTACTCCAGATGGGGGCCTGCCCACATTTCACTTTCACATCCATACCCAGCAATTCTTTCAGAGTTGCACCTTAAAACTTCTTGAAAAACACTCAGAAAATGCATCTTTGAATTAACTTCACATCCAGCATTAGCAAACACTACTCTGGGAGTGTAGGAACTTAAAGTCCTGAACAATGTGCATTAGTGTGCTTCTGGACCCCACATTTGTCAGCCAACTTTAAACTGAGAAAAGTCTCAAACTTAGAACAGAACTGGTGTACCTTTCCCTTTTAACCAGAGAAACACCCAAAGTACAGGTACTTTCTCCAGGAAGCACAAAGTCAAACCTATTCACAGTTAGAACAGTACAGGCAGCTTCCAATTGTCCTGGATCAAATAGGGGACTGCCCCTAGGATCCATTCTTTAGCAGTCCTTTTCATCCCTCTGGGGATGAAAATCAGGAGATTCTGCTGTAGACAACAGGTTTCACCACTTCTCTTGGCAGGCTGGTGATTTTCAGGACTAGGGAAAGTAAACAGGCTCTCCTCTCAGAGCCCACACTGCAGCTCTCACTCCTCTGACTCACTCACTCACTGACAAATGACAAACTAACTGACTGACTTCTGCTGACAGAACTGACCCAAGATTCTAAAACTCCCCACTCACAGCCAACTGCTATGGCTTTCGCAGCTGTGAGAGTTCTAAATGACCTCACCTCTTTCATCTTAGCTGAGGCCAAGTGAAAAACAGAATGAGTAGGTGAAAACCCCATTTAACTAGTTATTCACCAGCTGCTTTCCCTACCTAGCATTGACACTGATGGGATTCTAGTATCCCCAGAGGACTGGGTGGTTACAACTATATTGTTCTCCATGTTCCTGTGATGATGTATATGGACTTGTAATTAGCCTACAACTTCACCTTGTACCTTATTGTATTCCCATTTTTGTTAACACCCTCTGTACTGTAATTCCCTGCACCTCGGCCATATTACTCCTTCTGCATTCTATTTTGCAAATACTTCCAAAATCCTCGGCTCGTCACAAATGCCCCAAACTCCACTCACTCATAATAGCACTCCTCTTACTCGCATCAGGAAATGTTCATCCCAGTCCTGGTCCCACTACATCCACCTCTGCCAGTTGTAATTCTTCCACTAATGTACCAACTTCCTCCACCCCTTCTGCCCTTCCAAAGGGCCAGAAAATCCTCCACTTAAACATCTGCAGTCTCATGTCAAAAATTTACCTTTTACATCCTATGGTAATCTCCCTCACATCTGATATTCTAATTGTAACCCCTTGTTTCCTGGGGTTACATCACTATGAGGGAAGTACCCAGACATGGGTTGCAAATGGGAAAATCTCTCTAGGAGTCACAGACTCTAAGTGGTGTGGGAAGCCACAACAAGTGTAAAGAAAATTATCTTTGTGAGATGGGAGTCAGAAGAAGTAAGGAGGAAATCTCTCTAGGAGTCGCAAACTCTAAGTGGTGTGGGGAGCCATGACAGGAAAATGGGTTCATTCTTCCAATGGACTTCCAATCAAGTGGCCGCAGGGGCAGACCCGTCAGACTGTGTACCCAAAGCATGTACAGTCCGGGCTGTGTGCTTGGTGGGTCCAGAGCCTGAAAACAGTATAATTGGTTCGTTCTTCAAGTGGACCGCCTAGTAGTCTCTAATCTGCATTACCAGAAAATGTAGCCCCATGTGGGTCCGTCTATGCTTTGTTGTGTTCAGCTAGTTGTGAATAAAAGCCACACTGTAAAATCCCATTTCTGGTTCTGGACATTGCAGTTATTGCTTCCTGTGTTCGGATTTACTTGGGTGCCCCTGTGCAGAGTAGCCAAACCTAGGTCCCCCTGTGCCGAGTAACCTCATCCTCCCCGAACCCAGGTCTCCACCAGGTACTGCTGTCAGCACCAACAGCATGCCACCTGTCATTTTGTCAAAAAGGCAGGGGTGAGGGGTTACATAATTTTAATGGAAACTTGGTTAAACGGTGACATACCTGATCTCACCATTAATATCCCAGGTTATTCCATAATCTGGCAGGATAGAACTGGCAGGGGTGGCAGAGTAGCCATGTATATCCTCTCCTCACTTCAGTTCACAACTATTCTATCATCCTCATTACCCCCTTTGCCTATGAAGCACTTGTAGTAAACATTAACTTGCCTTTTTCCTCCCCAATCTTCATAGCTGGCAGCTACTGTCGACCTAGTTCCAAGGCATCAGATACTTTGGATCTCATTACCTCCATAACCTCCCTCTCACATAAAGGCGAGCTATACATTCTGGGTGATGCAATCCAAAACTGACCATCACCAACAACTACCAAGACACGAAATAACATCAGTGTCCACTCCTAAATCTCTCCCAACTCATCCTGGAACCCATCCGCCTAAATCATAAAACCCTTACCCACTCCCTGATAGACTGGGCTGTCTCCTCTTACCCCCACCAAGTCATTAAATCAGGCATCCTCCCGGAAGCCCTCAGTGATCATCACCCAATCTTCGCAGTCAGGAAAGCCCACAGACCAAAACGCCTCACAACATTCTGCAACTCTGCTCCTTCAGCTCCTTAAATCCCTTAAACCTTAATCCCCTTCTTAAATGAACTGGCTAGCTCCGACTGGTCTCCTATTGCCTTTGCCCCTTCCATTAACCAAGCCCTCACTTATTTTAAAGATACATTTCTAACTACATGGACTCCTACGCTCCATTCAAATGCACCAGAGTTCATGGCAACTATCATCCCTGGGTCTTCCCTGAGTTACTGACCTGTCTCAGGGAGCGAGACAAAGCTTGGAGGAAATACAAGGCCTCCCAGATTCCCCCAGACTATGCCAGGCATCACATGTTAAGAAATGCCTGCACAAAAGCTACTAGACTTGCCAAGTCTGAATATTTTAAAATCATCTTTTCTCAAAAACATCAATTCCCTCTCCAAATTCTGGAAAGTGGTCCATGCCCTATTCTGCCCCCTTCACATCCGCCTCCCCCTGTGCTTAAAATAAACAACTCATTGGTCTCTGAGCTGTGCGCAGTGGTTCAAGAGTTTAATTCAAATTATACCTCCTGTGCCACAGCACTTCTAAAGTCCCTCCCCTCTAACCCCTCTCCTCCTGATCCTCCCCCCACACCCAGCACTCAGCCACTCCATGCCCTCCCTTCCTTCTCCTTTTCTGCTGTCTCCCCAGAAGAAACACTAATGGCCCCTCTCTCTCTTAATCCTTCCAAAGGCTCATCACCAGATGACCTAAACTCCTCTACCTTTCAGCTTCTCCTATAGCTTACCCTCTCTCCTTAATCCTAAATCTTTCCTTCTCGTCCTCATCTGTCCCTTCATCCTGGAAACATGCAGTGGTCCTCCCCCTCCCAAAGGGTGGTGACCCTTCCTCCGCTGCAAATTTTCGCCTAGTCTCCCGCCTCCCTGCCCTTGCTAAACTTCAAGAACATCTGATCCTCTTTCAACTAACCACCTTCCTTGATGTCTCTTCCTTTTTCACCCTGTTACAATCTGTTTTTTGGAAGAACCACTCCACTACCACCTTCCTACTCAGGCTCACTAACTCCATCCTCACTGGGATGGATAACGGCCTCATTACCTCTGCCATCTTTGTTGACTTCACCAAGGCTTTCGACACAGTCTCCCATGCCCTACTTCTCGACTCTCTTATGGCTGCTGGGCTGTCTACTACTGCCCAAAACTGGTTTAGAGCTTACCTCTCAGGCAGAACACAATCAGTCAAAATTCAGGATGCAATCTCTTCCCCCCCTCCCTATTTCCACAGAAGTCCCACAGAGCTTGGTGCTTGAACCCATTTTATTCTCCATTTTCCTAAATGACTTGCCCTCAGTATGCTCACCCTCCTCTATCCATATGTTTGCCAATGACACCGTCTTGTTCTCCTCTGGCAAATGCCCCGCCAATGTAGCAATCAACCTTCAGCATGACTTTCACCAGGTTCAGCTATAGTTTGCCTCACATCAGCTATTCCTAAATGCCAAAAAGACCGTCTCCATGACCTATGGCACCAGGCAGAGAGTCTCTATGCTCCACCCTTTACCGTCTTTCCATACCCTTGATGGGACAATCCTAAAGGACACCTCCTCAATTAGATACCTTGGGGTTTGGTTGGATCAACACCTCAACTTCTCCGGCCACACTGACAGCATCCTGAGAAAATTGCGCCACCAGTTTGGTGCCTTATTCAGGAAACATAGTTACATCCCTCCTATGGCACCGCGTGAACTAGTCCAGAAGATCATCCTCCCCATTTTAATCTACTGTGATGTAGTCTATGGTGCTGCTCCCAAATCCTCCCTAACCAGACTGAACACTCTCTTTAACTCCTGTCGATTTGCCCTTGATGCTCCATCATGCTCTCATCACTATAACTTCTACCACACCCTGTCCCTTCCCCCGTTTGCCAACAGGCACCTCACTCATTGTGCCAAACTCACTTCTAAATTTTGGTCAGGAGACCTTCCCTCCTACCTCTCATGCTTACTCTCTCCCCCCTCTCACTCCCTCAGATCCTCTGACACTCGCACTTTGTTTGTTCCCCATTGAACCACTCTCATCTGTCAGTCTGGCTTTACCCATCATTTCCTGCAAATCTGGAACTCCCTCCCACAACAAATACGGCACTCCTCCTCTTACTCCTTTGCCTCTGCCTTACAGTTACTTTCTCTCATCTAACTGCTACTGCTATAACTGTCCTTAACTGTCCGACTATGCCTCTGCTCCTCCCCATGACTCACATCCCCTATTAAACCTTTATCCCCCCAAGCCTGCTTCTCAGCACACTTTTCTCTGCCTTTACCACTTACCCCCCATTCCTACCCCAACCTTTTTTCTCTCTTTTCCCATTGCCAACTTGCCCCTACTTAGTTTTGACCTCTGGCAGGGTTCTCAGCATCCTGGAGGTGTTTAGCACTCAGCAAGGTTCCTCCTTACCCTCGCCTTTCCCCCTCTCCTTTCTACCTAACTTGTCCTCACCTAAATCTGTCCTCTGTTAGGAATCTTAGCACCCTGGCGATGTCTCCTCTCAAGTAAGTTTTCTTCGCTTCCTCCTTTTTTCCTTTCCTCTTCTGTCCCCCCCCCATTCACTCTGCCCAACTTGTCCTCACCTGATTCTATCCCCTGGCAGGGATCTCTGCATCTTGGAGGAGCCCAACACTGGACAATCCTCTTCCTTCCCTCTCCCTATATTGTTTCTAGCCAACTAGTCCTCACCTGCGTCTGCACTTGGCAGGGTTCTCAGCATCCTGGAGTAGCCTAGTCTTAGGCAAGCTTCTTCTTTCCCTCATCTTCCCTCCTTTCCCTTCATCCTTTCTTTTCTCTCTTCCCAACTTGTCCTCACCTAGTTCTGCCGCCTGGCAGGGTTTTCAGCATCCTGTGGGGTCCAGCACTGGGAAATGACTCTTCCTTCCCTCCCCCTTCCCCTCCATCCTCTCTACCTATCTCATCCTCACTTTTCCTTGCTCTCTGGCAGGGTTCTCAGCATCCTGAAGAGGCCTAGTCTTAGGCAAGTTTCTCCCCCCTCCCCTCCTTCCCTTTACCATCCCTTCTACTATCTCTACCCAACTTGTCCTTGCCTACTCCTGGCCCTTACTCAAAGTCCTTGCCTCATTCTGCCACTAGCAGATATCTCCACACTCTGAAGGGGCCAGTTCCAGGTATGACTAATCCTTCCCTATCCTATCCCTACCCCCACATCTCTCCTGCACCCCCTACCTCCCTGCACTTAATCAAAGCAATTAGTTCACTTGTGCTAATAATTCACTTTTTGTTCTGTCTGAGGTGCTCCCAGATCGCACTACCACTGTGTTAACTTGCCCTTCACAAATTTTTTTTTCCCTCTCTGTTCTCCGGTAATGTTCCCCCCATTTTTATCCTCTCCTTCCCTAGTTTGTTTCCCCTGTCTACCCCACTACCCTCCTTGATGTCCCCTCACTGTACCTCATTCATTCAATAATTGCTAAATAATCTGCCTCTTAACCGTGATCCATTCCTGCAAGGAGCTGGCTCCAAGGCTACATTAAATATCTGTACTACGTTCCTCAAATATGCCACTTTTAATTAAATCCATATTCCTCAGGTATGATACATTTAATTGTATGTTATGTTACAAATGTGACTGTATGATTATATATGATATTTTTTTTTAACTGTATGACTTGTTACAAATGTAACTGAATGTTTAATTTTTTCAGATATGCTAAATGTTAAACTGTATGTCTAATTCTTCATCCAACTGTTTCCCCCCAGGTCACACCGGGAGACGAGCAACTTGTTCAGTGTACCTTCCTGGTGAAACATTTCAATAAATAAATAAATAAATAAAATAAATGTGCCACTGTTCTTGGCCAGGATCATGCCTGAAAACGGTCCCTTGGATCAGTGCACTTACCCAGTCAACAAAGACATAAATAAATAAAATAAATAAATAAGGAACAGGAGAGGGGTATGTTTCGCAGAGAAAGGTGCCCTAGTACAGGTGGGCAAGCTATGAAGCTGGAGGGGGGGTAGATTCAGGACAGATGTGAGGAAGTACTTCTTCAGAGAAAAGTGGCGGATTCCTGGAACAGCCTTCCAGTAGAGGTAGTGGGAGCAAAAACAATGGAGGGGTTCAAAATGTCTGGGATAAGCACAAGGGAATCGTGGGGGTAAGTGGGGGGGGGGAGACAGTGCCACAGATCAAGTATGGTCTGCAGCAAAAATGAAGGTAGAAAAAAAATGGGCAGACTGGGTGGCCAAGCGACGATTATCTGCCAATAGACTCTACGTTTCTATGTTTTAAATGGGGCAAAATAATGTTAAACATCACATCTAGGGTATATATGCTGGCCTATCAGTGCAGCAGGAGTGCTACCGCATGCAATACCACTTGACCTAGATTAGGGAAAACACCTGGGTGGTCAGAGGCAAGCTGGATGGAAAAGAATCAAAAATCCCTGAGGATGCTGTCAGGGAAAACTACCTCCTTTGCTATGCAACCACTCCCTGGGTAACCACAGGTGGCAGTGAGTCCAGAGCAGCTTGGGGGGGGGTATTGTCTGGTTTCAGGCTATGCAAGTTTGTATCCTAAGGGAACAGGATGAAAGAAAGTGGAAAACCCCAGCTAGCAAAAGGATGGTGACCTGGCCTCCCACAGGCCCTGCACTTGCAACATAATGACCCCACTCTGAGCTGGAGCCTGAATTGTGGTGGGCGTTAGGCAGCTCCACCGTACTAGTTGGGGGGGGTAGCCATGGGGGACTGAGTACAGGCAAGGCTGCCAGGAGCCGTAAGACAGGGCTGGGGAGGATGGTCTAGAAAGAACAAGGCCCGTGCAATGGGACTTTAATAGAGCAACAAAAAAAAAACCTAACTTACATCATCTATTACAGCTGCCCATAGGCTACATTTGTATGGGAGGGCTTGTATATATTAACTTTTTCCTGGGTGGAGGGGTTACACTCATATTTGTTGATTATCCTGCAGTGTACCCATTTTAACTAGTACTTGTTGGCATACAACAGCCCAATTTACTTTTAATGAGGCAATTATGTTTATTTATCCTTCTGTTCTAGTTCTATATATATGCTTTATTCACACAACTCTGCAGAAAAGAAACCTGGTTATAGAAAACCTACACAGTAACAAAAAAAAATAAATCTGTCACAGAGTTTCATCTTGAGGCATGAAAACTTCTTATAATATTGTCTGCCGCATCCGTTTTCATTATCTAGCCTGTGATGGGGTTGTAAACCTAAAGCACTTATACTCTCTACCCTTTCTTACCTCCACTGCTCTGATAACATACTGATTATACACACAGGTTCATAGTCTTAAATTCTGCCATCCCAGACTATCTGCTGATCTGATCCGAACTACTGTCTTAACCTCAGCTTTTACTGATAGTATTCTGATCTTATTTTACCAAAATTGTATGTGCTTAACAACAATTTCTACTGGTTGCATTTTAATCCTTTACCTCTGTAAGCCCCAGTATTTTGTACTCTATCCTGTTTATGGTGAATGGTTTCTCGTGTTTGTTGTAACTGTATTTTGCTCTCTGTAATTTTACTCTCCCGGTTGTGCCTGAAAATAGGCAGGTTTTTGTCAAGTGCACTTACCCGGTTACCAAAAGGAAATAAATAAATACACATTCTGCACACAGTGGTTAGAAAAAACCTGTCAAACTGAACCCATTTGCTTTAAGTTTACCCTTTGGTTTGTTTACACAGCAGCTCAGCGTTCCTACCTCCAGCTTCATGATCCTCTGTTTCAGTCTCTCCAACACAACCAACTGCACTGTTCAGAAACACCAGCAGCTGCTAATCTCCAGGTTTTGGGACTACAAGAACAAAGGATGGCTATCCACAGAAAACCGGTTGCCTCTGCAGCTCCCTGTGTGCTCAGCTCATAGAGCCTCCTGTCTCTAGCAGCTCTCTGAGCCAAAAGTGCACTTCCTGTCTTCCTCTGTAATGTGTACTTCCTGTCCACATCTGTAATGTGTCCCCCCTTTCACCATTCAAAACAACTCATTAATATTCATAGTGTGCAGCATGGGGGCGGGATGTTGCTAAATTTTTAAAGTGACAGGCTAGCACATCCAGCTTTGACGTCTCACAAGTCCTTTTATTTTTATTGAATGTTTGGTGGCTGAGAGAGAGATTCAGACTGAGTCAAAGCTCATTATATAGCCACTTCATTCTGGAATCTGGTCACCCCTAAAAAAAAAAAAACTCTCCCACATATTTATCGTTTTTATTTTAATTTCATTTCATTTTATTTGTTTTCCCAGAAAAAGCTCCACTGAACAGTGTTCATTTGCACCTGCCAATTCTCCTTTCTTTCTTTCTTAGTAAATGCCTACCTGAGCCTCCATAAAAGTCTGTTAGGTCAAGACTCCGAGTCTTATTTCTTACATTTACCATGTACCAAGCGTGTTTATTTTCCCTGCACTGTATGTTACTTTAACTTTGTACTGTTCAATATATGTGACGTGGAACCTTTGTAAATGAGTCTCTGGCTCAAAGGTACTTTCTGATCTCTGAAATAAATAAAAATAAAATGTCAGTTGAACCTTAATCAAGCATGCAGTTGCAATATGCAGCCATTAGGAGGAACTCTACATGTAAATGGGGAGCACAAGACATGGAAGTTCAGTAAGTGTACAAGTAGACTTCAGTGAGCTAGGATGATGCACCCTGTAACTGCAGCCATGTGTGCGTTCAGACTGAACTGAAGATGCAGTTAAACTCAAGTGTTAATTCTGACTCCTGTGTGGTTCACTGTTTAATGTCTACTAGTTAAGGAGTTCTTAAGAGCCTGTGAAACACGGTAGCAGTGGTTGGAGCAGCAATGCTGTGAAAGTACTTAAGACACGTAAAAGAAAAGCAAGCAATGTAAGAGAGCCAGGATCAAAAAGGCCGTGAGTGCTATTCAAAGTAAAAGATAGACTATAAATCTTTTTGATGTAAAAGACAAGATGAAGTGTGAGCTGCAACCTCCACAAAGGTGAAATTCTGTATGCATATAAAAAAAGTCTGTTACAGGCTTGGAGGAGGTGGAAAGAAAAGTGTGACTTGTATGTGGACATTGCTATGAAAGATAAAGATGAGAAAGTGAAAGTTAAGGGATTTTTTTTTTATCTCACTGGAGAAAAGGGGTGAGAAGTGTGTGAAGCACTAAATGCAGATCTACTCCAGGGTCAGTATACTCTAGAACAAATAATGATGAACGTTGATGGATACTGTAATCCAGAAAGAAATGAAACTGTAGAAAGATTTAAGTTTTTTACAAGAAACCAGAAATCAGGAGAAAATATGGACAAGTATGTTACAGATTTGAGAATGTTGGCTGCAAGTTACAATTTTAGGGACATTAAAGATAAGTGATAAGTGATCATAGAGTGTGTGGCATCCTAGACTAACATTTAAGAGATTGTTTATTGAGCGAAGGAGATCTGACCCTAGGTAAAAGTTTACAGATATACAGAGCAGCAGAATTGTCAAGGGAAATAATCTGAGCCATAGAGGGGCATGTGACTGAGCAAGTACCTGTGGCAACTCAGAGGGGGGGAGGAGAGAGAGCGAGATACATGCAGAAGTCTGGTGCTGGCCTAAACATTCTGATATCATGTCAATTTGTGGGGAAAAAACATGAGAAAAATAAGGAACGGTACCAAACTTATAGGCAGAAGTGTAAAAACTATGGAAAATGTAGTCACTTTGCAGCTCAGTGTCTAGTTAGGTGCAGAGAAAGAAAGTCTAAGGTGCATGGTGTAAGAGAACCAAACTCAGAGGAAGAGTTTTGTGAGCATATTATGTGAATATCAGTGGAACCAGAAAAGCAAACTGTGAACTCAGTACAGGTGGCATGCCAGAATATAAAAGTACAATTTTTACAACAATGTTGGTTAACAAGGTGCTGATAACATTTCAGTTGAACTGTGCTGCAAGTTGTAATGTTGTTCCACACAAGTTGATGAATTCTGAAATTCCAGTAACAGAGACAGAACAAACACCAGCACTATGCGATAGCACAGCAATAAACTCAGGCTGCACGTGTCAGGCTGAAACTGAGAAATCCCCAAAATAAGTCTGTATCGAGTAGAATTTGTGGTGGTGCAAGAAGGTCAAACCCCACTGCTGGGCAGTAGTGCAGCACAGCCGATGGACCTGATAAAGGTTCAGTATAAGAAGATTTTAAGTGTGAGGACATCAGAGACAGTGCAGGGAAAAGGAGAAAATGAACCCTGGGATTTAAAGAAAATAACTGAGATGTATCAAGACCTCTTCCTGAGAGATGATTGCTTAGAAAGAAAATCTAAGTTGGCACTAGATGCATCTGTGGAAGCAATAAAGCTACCAAAAAGGAGAGTGCCAGTTGCTTTGATAAAACTGTTAAAGCAAGAGCTGCAGAGTCTGCAAGAGAGAGGTATTGTTGCTCCTGTACAGTGTAGTATGGACTGAATAAGCAGTCTGGTGGTTGTTAAAAAAAAGTCTGGAAAGCTACTGTACATATTTGCATATATTCAAAACAACTTAAAGCACTAAAAATAAGTAAATTTTTCCTTCTGACCATTGATCATGTATTGCCAGATTTGCGGAAAGCAAGACTTTTCACCGTGTGTGATATGAAAAATGTGTTTTTGCAAGTAGAGCTGTAAGAAGAGTCAAGCTATCTGACGATATTTGCAACATTCTTTGGGAGGTATTAGTGACTCAGAATGCCAATGAGGATTAGTCCAGCCCCAGAGATGTTCCAGCAAAGGCTAAATCAGGCCTTCGAGGGGTTGCCAGGCATCAGAACAATAGCAGATGATCTACTGATTGTGGGCAAAGGAGACAGCTTACAGCTGGCAACCAGAGACCATGGTGATAAACTGATACAATTCCTGGAACGGTGTCAGGGAAAAAATATCAAGATAAACAAAGACCAATTCAAACTGAAGCTGAGAGAGGTACTGTATACAGGACATCTGCTTACATCAGAGTGCCTGAGGGCAGACCCTTAAAAAGTGAGGGCCATAACAGAAATGCCAAGGCCAGAAGATGTGAAGGGAGTACAGAGGTTTATTGGTATTGTGAACTATCTAGCAAAGTTCTGTCAGGATTTGCGAAACAAGTGTGAAATAGTGAAACAGTTTACTCACAGGGACATCCTGTGGGAATGGAAGGATATACATGAGGCTGTTTGTAAGCAAATAAAAGAGATGATAGGAAAATGCCAGTGTTAAATAATATGACCCAGAAAAAAGTCTGATTTTGCAATGTGATGCATCAGAGTCAGGAGTGGGGGCAGCACTGATTCAGGAGGGTCAGCCTGTTGCTTTTACAAGCAGAGCATTAACTCGGAAAGAGGACATGCACAAATAGAAAAATAACTTTTGGCAGTGTTATTTGGCATGGAAAAAGTCTACCAATATACTTATGGTAGGAGAGTGGATGAGTAATCTGACCATAAACTGCTGGAGAACATTACGGCAAAGCCCTTGTTGCAAGAATCAAAACGATTGCAGAGAATGCTTTTGAGATTCTGGAAGTACAAGGTTTGCATTGGGTATCATCCAGGCGGAAATCTACTGCTAGCTAACACACTGAGCAGTGCTACCTACCGGAGCACAGCAAGGAAGAATCAGTGGAAATGGAGACAGAAGCTATTAACACAGCAGAGCACTTGCCAGTCTTGGAGGGAAGGTTGAGATCTAGTCAAAGGGATACAAAGGAAGATGAAACGTTGCAAATACTAAGAGGTGATTCTGCAGGGGTGGCCGCATGAGAAGGACAAGGGCCATGGGAAGCCAGGCCATATGTTCAAATGTGAGATGAGATGAGATGAGATGAGATGAGATGAGCATGCAAGATGGAATTGTTTTCCAGGGAGAGAGCAGTGATCCCAGAACCTCTAAGAACTGAAATAATGCACAGAGCACATTCATCACATTTGGGTATTGAAGGATGCCTAAGGAGAGCACAGGTGTGTGTGTGTGTATATATATATATATATATATATATATATATATATATATATATATATATATATATATATATACACACACATATACATACATACATACACACACATATACACTGGCATGGGCTGAGTCAGCAGTTTTGGAATTTCATTTGGAAGTGTGACATTTGTAAGTACACAGAAAACTGTCAACAAAAAGAGACTCTGTGGTCATATGAAGTAACTGAGAGGTTGGGAGGTCTTGGGCAGAAGTCAAAACAGATCTATTCAGTTTTGATGGACGAGAGTATTTGATAACTATGGATTATTTCTCCGACTTTTGAAGAATTATCTACCTGATACCAAATCACAGACTTTAATATGCAAGTTAAAAGCACTTTTTGTCAGGTATGGAGTCCTCCTGGATATAGTATGCTCTGATAATGGACCACAGACTTCATCAGAAGAGTTTCAAACTTTCAGAAAATAATGGGACTTTCAGCTTGTTACGTCATCCCCAGGATACCCACAGACCAATGGCAAGACAGAGTCCGCTGTAAAAAACTGCTAAACGACTGCTGAGATGAGCTAAAGATGCAGAGACTGACTGGTATTTGGCTGTGCTGGATCACAGAAATACACCAACACAGGGACAAAGTAGTAGTCTAGTAGAGAGACAACTGAATAGGAGAGTAAAAACATTGCTGCCAACCAGAGGAAGCTTACTCCAGTTGGGAGTACAGAATGGCGTGAGAGAACACCTGAGAGGACAACAGTGTAGACAGCAGTACTACTATAACCAAACAGCAAGAGATTTACCAGAACTCACACTGGGGCACGAGTCACAGTACAGCCAACAGAAAAACTAATGATGCATTGGCAAGGAGGAACAGCACCGAGGCATGCTGAACCAAGAACCTGTGAGATTCAGTTGCCAAATGGTCACAGGAGGATTAATAGAGGCAGGACTAAGTTGAAGATCCTGGTAAAGCACATTTGTAGGTAGCAGATGTCTGTGAGGGGGTCGAAAAGGTAGCACAGTGGTTTAAGGCTCTGAGCTGCAAATCTGGAGACCTGGGTTTGAATGCCACAGCCCCCACATGGATACTGTGTGACCCTGAGCAACTCACTTAACTTCCTTGTGCTCCCTGGTTGCACCTGTAAACAAGCTTTCAGCTTAGTGTCTCTCTCCTGGTTAAACAATTGGGAAAAAAGGTAACAGATCCCATACAAGTGCCTATGCCTATCACTAGTGAGGTGCCAAGGGAGATCTATGTTGAGATCAAGAGAAAGGAAAATGGATGAGGCAAAGGCAAAACACACACTGTTGCGCAGGGTGGGACAGAACCATCTTAACTTTGGAGGTGGGGCCTGCCAATTCAGCTGATAACAGAACAGTTGTTACAACCAGGAGAGATAGAGAAAAATGACGGCCAGACTATCTGAAAGACTATGTGCAAACAGATTGGTAGTATCATGCAAAACTGGACTAATGGGCTCGAACTTGACTCTCCTACAAGATATTGTTTTAAAAGGGGGATAGATAGTTACTTTATGTCTAAAAATAATGGAAAATAATCTGCCCACTCGGAGTGGGAGACAGTCTCGATGGGCTCATAGCCTGCTATTGTCTTATATTACCAAGTAACCAAGAACAGTTTAGTGTTTATATATATATATACATATATATATATATTTTTATGCAGCTGGGATCCAAGACATCTGCCCACTACAACCAGGTTTCGTCCCTCCCACCATGACCTCCCTGGCCGCTGACCACCCTGGCTTGCCCTCACAAGGTGGGGCCACTGAGACGTCCCCCCCATGGACACTTGTCCAGATTACCAGGGGCATCACCACCACCAGTAGGGTGCCCTGGGCTTGCCTCCATGGGTGGGGCCAAGGGAGTGAGCCGACTGGCGGAACACTTGTCTTGATCAGGACCAGGAGGCACAGTGTGGGAGAACAGGACTGGAGGTGCCATTATAGAGGATCTCCAGCCTTTTTTATGAATGCTGCTTCCCCAGAGCTGGGACATGCAATGACACACTGTGTCTGCCCTACCCCCCATGGAAAACAGTGCCAGCCATGGTGGAACCCCCACCTCCACCAGGGGTCCGTAGAGTGTGGTACACTCTGCCCACTCTCCCCCTGGAGAAGGAGAGCTGTCCCTGGGATGCTCAATCCTTCTCCCCCTGACCGGCCTTTCTGACTCCCAAGTCTGTCCCCTACAGTATATGTTTTAGATACAGAAAAACTATTCAATGTGATATTTTAAATAATCAGAAATGCTATGAATACGTACTAGATAGATAGTTATAATTAAGCATTATTTAATGACGGTGATATTTTAAATCTCCAATAGAGGCATGCATTAAAAAAAGAGAAAATATGCAACAACATATGTTAGTGGAACCTTAAGCAAGCATGCAGTTGCAATAGACAACCATTAGGGGGAACTCTACACATGTAAGTGGGGAGCACAGGACATGGACGTTCAGTAAGTGTGCAATCAGACTTCAGTGAGCTAGGATGATGCACCCTGTTACAGCAGCCATGTGTGTGTTCAGACCGAACTGAAGATGCAGTTAAACTCAAGTGTTAATTCCGATTCCTGTGTGGTTTACAGTCTATTTTAAAAAGTGTCTCAGAAATGCTGCAGTCTGATTGCCTGTAAGGATTCTGACAGCCATACATTAATCCCTGTTATACTGTAATTTAGAGCCTGATCACCCTGGCACATGAATTCTTCCTGCTAGCATTCCATCCTTCTAGCACTGCTGAATGATTGGAATGATGCATTTTGATTCTATACCAGCATTCCTAAACTGTTGGTGAAAGAACTGTTTTATTAAAAATCACCCTCTTAATGAGGAAAATATTCAAAAAGTACATGTTTTACACTTCTTTTGTAATATTTTTTATAATAGCAATGTAACCCCTAGGTGGCGCTATCCCAAGAGCTACTACCCCTGCCTGCTTGGCTAGTAGCAGGTTAAGAGGCCTAGGTTCAGTGACGGGTGCCTCCACCCAAAGGTCAGGATTGGTATCAGTCTGACTAACCAGGCCACAGCCCTCTGGGACACTGTGACCCATCTTGTCTCCTGCTAGTGGCCCACACAGTACACAATGTTTACCTTCCCAATACCCCTGATAGGCTTTACACATACACCTAGATTTAGCACTCACCCCAGGACTGGTTCCTTCAGCTTGGCTCTGGGGACCCCCTGTAAAACAAGATGACGCAAGACAAAACCACTATGCAATATCTTAGGCTTAAACAGACACCATAGTCAATATAGGTTGGGGGCTTTAACAAGGATGGGGGCAATCAGGGTAATTGGTTTAAACACACTATAAATATCACAGTTGTGCATGCAGTCAGTGTTCCTATCAGTCTCACTCTCTGGGTACCCAGAATGGAAAAGAGGCTAGCCAGGACCGTAGCTCGGGGTAGGCTGGCATTGCAGCTGGTAGGGGACCAGTTTGGAAAAAAAGTTAACATGCACACCCACTGATTGTAATTCGGAGCCAGAGGGCTCAGTTCATGGAAACACCACAACAAATTAATCAGATGACACACTTGTGATTTAAAAGCTATGTTGCAGGGAGCTACCCTGTTTACTGTTCACGATACCCAAGGCTGAGAACAGGATGGATGATGGTTGTTTTGGACTGCCAGAAAGAGCAGGGTAAGGAGACAAGGCTCTCATGGCAGGGCCCAACTGCATTTGATAGCAGGCGAATTCAGTCCGATGCAAGCTGGGTACAGCTTCCAGCCTTCAACACACAACTCAGCTCTAGGGGGAAACCAGGTTGTGACCCCCCTCCAGTCCACAGCACATTTATATGTAACTAAGGACTACTGTACCAGGCAATCAACTCCTCGATCCCGATTGCAAAGTCACTGCTACACCCAGGAGCTTGAAGGTAGCTAAGGTCCTGACAGGCCAATCGCGCTTGGCAAAATCTTCGGTCTTCTTCAGGTTGAGCCTGGTATCCATCCAGTAGCTTACTTCACAGCACACTGAGTGGATCACTGTCCGACTATTTTACTTTCTCTTTCTCTCTCTGCAAAACAGCAACAAGCTGGTTTTCAGGCCTTCTAAGGTTCTCCCGCACGAACTACTGCACAACACGGCTGCTCGATTATGCAAGCTCTTTCCTCCTCAACTTCCAACTCTGTCTTTCTACCCAAACCTCAGGACACCTCTGCAATCGGTTTGGAGGCACAGTCCGAGAGTGAAGCTCTCCTTTTCTTCTCCAAGGCAGGAGAGCTGAAGGCAGGCAGGCTAGACTTAGCCTTTCCGCCAGATCTCCATGTTACCCCGTGGGGCAGCAGCTCCACAAGCTAGAGCGCCTCACTCTCCAAGCTCCAACTCACTTCTCTTTTGCCAGCAGACAGCTCAGGGGATTTCCCTTAGATCCAAAAGGTTCGGTTGGGCAGTTTAGCTGTCAGTCATAGTAAGATCTCCCCTTCCTGTTGCAAAAAGGCGCCAACAGTCTAAAACTACAGGTCCCAACTGGTAATCCATACAGTACCATTCCAGCAGGCTCCATTTTAGAGTCCCCCGGTACTGATTGGTCCAATTCAGCAGTTCAGGACCAAAATAGTGGATCTAAACTGAACAGTCTTGGCTGCAAAGAAGGCAGGTTAGAACAAACACTATATTTTTATCACTCTAAATGTTTATCAGCAATTAGTTACATCTCTCAACAGGGCTCCCCCTGTGCCACTAGTGACATCAGAAACGGAGCGAGGATTCAGCAACCCGGGCGGGATTCAGGCATGTAAAGACACAGTCTCCTCATAGAGATTAATTATGACTGCAAGCAGGTAGCACTTAAAGAGACAGTACATGGAGGTTTTAAAGGCGCTCACTGGTAGCAACATCTAAATGGCTTTAGTGCCGAACACCAACCAGGTAGTAGGCAATTAGGCGGGCTCTTGGAAGACTTTTCAGGAACCCCCATTTGTAGAGGGGTTACAGCAAAAAGGCAGTCCCAGTAGTTAGATTAACCCCCTGGGGCAAACGGCACTCGCAGGGTTTTAAATAATTGATCCTAGCAGTTTTTTTCTTGGGACAATGCTAACTGTACAGAAAGTATTTATATAGGTTTTCTGGAAGTGTTATGTTTGTTAAACACAGTGAGGCGGGTGCTATGCATTTTCACAATGTTTTAGCACTTTTATGAGCAAAATGCTAATCAGTTTTTGGAGTTAAACAAATCTCTGCACTCGGCTGTTAATCTAACCCCTGGTCTTGCCTTACTGATCACTGCAATGCACTCTCCTCATTGGGCTGGCTTTCCTATGAGTACTACCAACCTGTCTCTCCTTTCCCCAAGCTTACCACAGGATGGTAAGGTTTACCTTGGGGGTATCTGCTTGCCACCATCACTGCAATGTACTGTCATCATTGGGTTGGTTTTCCTATGAGTCTAACATAGAAACATAGAATTTGACGGCAGATAAGGATCGCTTGGCCCACCTAGTCTACCCATTTCCCTACCTAATGGATAAGCTGCAGATCCTAGTTAACCAACAACCTACTTCCTCCTACCCCCCACTTGAATTGCCTTATGTCTGTCCCATGCATTCTTGAATTCTCCCACTGTTTTTGACTCTACGACCTCCTCAGGAAGACTGTTCCATGTATCCACAACCCTCTCTGTGAAGAAATACTTCCTCACATTACCTCTGAGCTGTCCCCCCTCTATCTTCAAATTGTGCCCCCTTGTTCTTGCACATCTCTTTTTCTGAAAGATACTACCCTCTTGGACTTTGTTGCTTCCCTTGAAGTATTTGAAAGTTTCTATCATGTCTCCCCTCTCCCTCCTTTCCTCAAGGCTATACATCTTTAGTTCCTTTAGTCTTTCTTCATATGTCTTCTGATGCAGACCCTGCATCCTTTAGGTTGCCCTCCTCTGGACAGCCTCCACCCTGTCTATGTCTTTGCGGAGATGGTGTCTCCAGAACTGCATGCAGTACTCCAGATGTGGTCTTACCAACTGTCTGTACAGAGGGCAGATAACTTCCTGCTTTCTACTGGTGATGCCTCTCCCTATGCATCCCAGTATCTCCCCAGCCCTCCTCACTGCCTTCTTACATTGCTGAACCACCTTTAGGTCGTCTGATATGACTACCTCCAGGTCCCTTTCCATTTTTGTTGTTTCCAGTATCTCACCCCCCATTGTGTACTCTTCCCCTGGGTTTTTGTTTCCCAGGTGCATTACTTTGCACTTTTTTGCATTGAATCTAAGTTGCCATACATTTGACCATTCCTCCAACCATTCCTTTTCATCCTTTCCAGCCCACCTTGTGTATCAACCCTGTTGCAAATCTTTGTGTCATCTGCAAAGAGACATACTTTCCCTTCCAGCCCCTCTGCAATGTCACTTATAAAGACGTTAAAAAGGACCGGCCCCAGTACTGAACCCTGCGGTACCCCACTAGCAACCCTCCTTTCTTCAATGTGGACTCCATTTACTATTACTCACTGTGTCCTGTTGTTCAACCAGTGTTTTACTCAGGCTATCACCCTAGGACCCACTCCCAGGCTGGCTAATTTGTTTATTAATCTTTTGTGCAGGACTGTCTCAAATGCCTTGCTAAAGTCAAGGTAGGCATGTGCAGCCCTCCCTGGTCTACTGCTTTGGTCACCCAGTCAAAGAAATCAATTAGATTTGTCTGACACGACCTTCCGCTGTGAACCCATGCTGCCTTGGGTCCTGTGCCCCACTGGCCTCTAGGTACTCAACAGTTCTTTCCTCTGAAGTGATTCCATCCTTTTCCTAGCACTGAGTCAAACTGACAGGTCTGTAGTTTTTGCCTCTGTCTTGCTCCCACTTTGTGAAGGGAGCATCATCTGCCCTCCTCCAGTCCTCAGGTACCACCCCATCCTCCCATGATTTATTAAAAAGGTAGTCAGTGGTGTTACTAGTTCTTCCCTTAGTTCTTTTAGAATTCTGGGGTGAATCCCATCAGGCTCCATTGCTTTATCCACCTTCAGTTTTAGGAGTTCTTTCAGAACCCTTTCTTCTGTGAAAGGACTAATATCAATCCCCCTATCCAGAGTGCTTCCATTGACCGGATTAGGTATTTCCCCCTGCTTTTCCATTGTGAATACCGAGCAAAAGTATTCGTTCAGTATCCCTGCTTTTCCACTGTCGCTCTCTGCCCAACCACCTTCCTCTTTGTTCAGCCTCAGTATCCCTGCCTTAGTCTTTCTCTGCTCCCTAATGCACCTATAAAAGGTTTTATCCCCCTTCTGAACTGAGTTTGCTATCTTTTCCTCAGTTTGGGCCTTTGCTATTCTGACTGCCTTACCCACTTCCTTCTGCTTTAACTGGTACAAACTAAGATTCTCCACTCTATACTTCCTGTGTAAGTTTGTCCACAAATTTACCCCCCCCATGCATTAGAGAAGCAATCCACCTTAGACAAGGTGCTTGTGCACTTAGATTGGGTTCTGTCCCCCTCCTAAGCCTAATCTACGTTCAGCAATTGCTTACAAGTCCTTTTTCTATGCAGCAGCATCTGATTGGAACTCTCTGCTCCATTCTGTCCTGTCCTGTTCTACCCTACCTCAGTTCTAAGTATAAGTACTTATCTCTCTCTCGCTGCCTCTCTGACCTGTTCCCACTTCCACTAATTCCTCATACCTCCTCTTCGCTCCTCTGGTGCTCCTCAGCTGGAGGCAGTATAGTGCAGTAGGTTAAGGCTCTGAGCTGCAGATCTGGAGACCTAGGTTTGAATCCCATAACCACCTAGGTGCATACGGTGTGATCCTGAGCAAGTCACTTAACTTCTCAGTGCTCCTAGGTCACATCTGGAAACAAGCTTCAGCTTAGTGTGTTACTCCTGGTTAAACAATGTTCCCTTTCCTTTCCCCAGCTCCTTCCTTCTCTTTCTCCTGTCCTCCTCCCATCCTATTCCACTGCCTTTTCTCAACCCCCCCAACACTCTCCTCCGTGCCACTCTTCTCCTGAGTATTATACACTCTCCTGGCTCACCATCTTACCATGTTTTTGCTAATGTAAATATTGTATCTAGATATCTGCTGTAAACATTATATCTTACCTGTATTTTACTGTATGTCAACCTCAGTATGATGACTATGCTCCTACCATTGCTATCTTGTTACTTCAGGTGTATATACATTATCACTTATCTAACTTGTTTCGTAATCCTGTGGCGGAATGTTCCGGGTCGACCCAGAAAAAAGGAGACTGTAATTGTCTCAGTGGACTTACCCAGTTACCAAAACTCAATAAATAAATAAATAAAATAAATGTACACTAGTCAAAGAGTTTGTAAAAGCCTGTGAAACACTGGTTAGGACAGCACAGTACAGAAAAATCACAGCAGGGGTAAGTATACAGATTAAGGAATAATATAAATTATAACAATATATAAATCTTCTAGATTATTTATATATATATATATATATATTCTAGACCTGGACTGGAGCCTACCAGCAACATCAACCAGGAGCAGATTTATCCTGGACTCCCTTCAAGATGCCTTCCTCAAGCAACTAATCATAGAACCAGTTTGGCAGAAGGCAATACTGGACCTCATGCTCACAAACAGGGACAGTGCAATAGGGGTAACAGTGGGGGAGCACCAGAGGAACAGTGACCAACAGTTACTGTGGTTTGAAATCACAGAAGGAGCAGAACCAAACTGCACAAAAACACGTATCCTGGATTTTAGGAGGGAAGATTTTGGGAAAATGGGGAGATGCTTGAAAGAGGCATTAATGGGAATGGGGGGAATCAGGGGTTGAGGAACAGTGGATTATATTTAAAACAGGGATTACAAGAGCAACATGTTATGCATTAAGCAGGTTAGCAAAGGGGAAAGGAAGAGGAGGCCATTATGGTTATCCAAGGAGATAGCGGAAAAAGTGAAAGCCAAAAAGATTGCATCGAGGCAATACAAAAAGACGCAGGCAGAAGAGGATGGGAGAGAAGTACCAGGAAAAGCAATGGGAGGCAGGGAGATCAGTAAGGGATGCCAAAGCTCAGGCAGAAGAGCACATTGCAAAATCAGTCGTAAAGGGGACAAAACCTTTTACAGGTACATAAGTGAAAAAAGAAGAGCAAGGGAAGGGATTGTAAGACTAAAGGGGAGGATGGGGGCAGCGTGGAGGATGACAGCAGTAAAGCTGACATACTGATGTAACCCCTCACCCCTGCCTTTTTTCCAAAATGACAGGTGGCATGCTGTTGGTGCTGGCAGCAATACCTGGTGGGGACCTGGGTTCAGGGAGGATGAGGTTACTTGGCACAGGGGGACCTAGGTTTGGCTACTCTGCACAGGGGCACCCAAGTAAATCTGAACACAGGAAGCAATAACTGTAATGTCCAGAACCAGGAATGGGATTTTACAGTGTGGCTTTTATTCACTACTAGCTGAACACAACAAAGCATAGATGGACCCCCAAGTGGCTACATTTACTGGTAATGCAAATTAGAGACTACGACGTGGTCCACTTGAAGAATAAACCAATTATACTGTTTTCAGGCTCTGGACCCAGCAGGCACACAGCCCGGACTTGCACATGCTTTGGGTACACAGCCTGACTGGCCCGGCTCCCCTGCCGGCCACTTGATCGGCGGTCCATTGGAAGGATGAACCCATTTTCCTGTCGTGGCTCTCCACACCAGTTAGAGTCTGTGACTCCTAGAGAGATTTCCTCCTTACTTCTTCTGACTCCCATCTCACAAAGAGAATTTTCTTTACACTTGTTGTGGCTCCCCACACCACTTAGAGTCTGCGACTTCTAGAGAGATTTTCCCATTTGCAACCCACGTCTGGGTACTTCCCTCAACACTGGCCAAGTGCATGAGGCAAAGTAGCAACCACAGCGGAAATCCGTAGAGGTGGACCTGGTTGCTAAAGATGGTTGGGTTTGCCCACCTCCAGCTCCCACAGCCCATACCCAGCCATTTCTCTGGAAAAACTGAAACTTCTGAATGTAGATTAAATGATAGATGAACTGTCGCATCCCCTCTACAATATTACTTGAATTCACACAGCACTCCAGCTTTTGACACTACTCCATTTGTTTGACCTAGTCCTATAGGCTTCTCAAATAGTAGTTCAATTCCTAGATTTCTTCACATATCCCAGGCTGAAGAAACACATTGTTTGCCCTCTCATGTTAGAACAAACACTCACCCTTTTGCTGCAGGTGCCCCACAGGTGAATCACAACTCTTCCAACTCTCCAAAACTAAGGCTGAACTGAATAGGCAGCTTTTTTCTTCTCCTTGCAGAATTAAGGGGATTGCCCTTGGAATCTACAAGGGGATCTTTACGTCCCTCCCCCGGAGGGAGGGGCACTGAGACCTGAACAGCGGTCTCCACCACTTAACACTGGCTTCTTCACTTGAAGGCAAAACTGGAACTGCTCCTTCTTACTTGAAGGCAAACTGGAGACTGACTACTTTGAAAACTCCCAGTATTCTATCTAACTCCCTCTGCTGCAGATTCCAATGTGGCTTATGCAGCTGTGACAGTTCTATTGGTGATGACATCACTCAGTCTCAGCTGAGACTGAGAACAGAGTGAGACAGTGTGAAACCCATTTAACTGGAGTTTCACAAGCTGCCTTTCCTGCCTATCACTGGGTCTTACTGGGATTCTAGTAACAAGGGGTTACACTGAACAGATATTTCTGCTCAGTCTTTACTCAGGAAGAGGAGGGTAATGGGTCTGAAGAGAGTACAAGGGGTAGGAATGGTGCAGAAATGGACACAAGTCCCTTTACATGGGAAAGGGTCCTAAAGGAACCGGAAGGAGTAAGAGTCGATAAAGAAATGGGACCAGATGAAGTACACCCAAGGGTCCTTAAAGAACTAAGAGAGGTGGTAGCTGAACCTCTGGCAATTCTGTTTAGCCAATCACTGGAAACAAGGGAGGTACCCAAAGACTGGAGGACAGCAGATGTAGTCCCCTTATACAAAAGTGGGAACAAAGAGGAAGTGGGGAACTACAGACCAGTCAGCCTGACCTCAGTAGTGGGGAAGATCATGGAAGCACTACTGAAGAAGAGATTGGTGGAACATCTGGTTGTCGATGGACTACAGGACCCAAGGCAGCATGGTTTCACCAGGGGAGGTCATGTCAGACCAACCTCATTGAATTTTTTGACTGGGTGACTAGGGAGATGGATTAGGGGAGGGCAGTGGACATGGCCTATCTGGACTTCAGCAAGGCCATTGACACTGTGCCGCATAGAAGGCTATTACACAAACTGGGGAATATGGGTGTGGGCAGGACAGTAGTGTGGTGGGTAGGTAACTGACTGGGTGGCAGGACACAGAGGGTGGTGGTAAATGGCTGTCACTCCACAGAGGGAAGAGTGACCAGTGGGGTACCACAGGGATCAGTGCTGGGACCAGTCCTATTTAATGTCTTCATCAGTGACATTGCACAGGACCTAGAAGGCAGAATTTTTCTGTTTGCTGATGACATGAAGCTCTGTAACAGAGTGGACACACCAGAGGGGGTAGACAGGATAAGGTTGGACCTGCAGAAGCTTGAAGAATGGTCAAGGCTTGGCAATTTAAATTCAATGCAAATAAGTGCAAGATAATGCATATGGGGCACAAAAACCCTGGCACAATATATCAGTTGGGGGGTGAGGATATAGCATGCACCAAGCAGGAAAGGGATCTTGGGGTTATCATCTCTGATGACCTAAAGGTAGGGAAACAGCGTGACAAGGCAGCAGGTAAAGCAAATAGGATGCTGGGATGCATAGGCAGGGGCATCACCAGCAGGAAAATGGAGGTCATAATTCCACTATACAAAACACTAGTGATGCCCCACCTGGAGTACAGTGTACAGTTCTAGAGACCTAACCTACGTAAGGACATAGGCAGGGTAGCAAAGATTCAGAGGAGGGCAACAAAGATGGTGCATGGATTGCATCACAGGTCCTATGAGGACAGGCTGAAGGACTTAAATATGTACTCACTGGAGGAGAGAAGGGAGAAAGGGGGGAGAACAGAGTGCAGGAATACTCTTTTCCCGTGAAAAAGATGTTCCAGGACTGAGGAAATGTAAGGAAGAATTTCTTAACAGAAAGGGTGGCGGACAAGTGGAACACACTGCCGGAGGAAGTGGTGGGGGCTGAAACAACTACAAGATTTAAGAATGCATGGGATAGAAATAAAGGGAATTCTAGAGGACAGGGGTAAGGGGCAACAAACTTCTTGAAAAACATAAAGTGAACTTACAAGCACAAATGGGCAGACTGGGTGGGCCATAGGCCCTTATCTGCTGACAGTGTCTATGTATATATGTATCTATTGTTTGTATTATAGCAAAAAAAAAGTAACAAGTACAGAACAGAGGCAGAAATGTAGAATCTAAGGCACAAAATGATAAGTGCAGTACATATACATAAATAGAATGCAAAATTCAATTCAAATTCATTTCCACATGCATCCTGGAGATTAATCTTAGGAGATGCAAGTCAGTGGTTTCCATTGAATCCTTTAGAAAGAAGCTTGTGTCTTGATAAAAACATTCAATTAAACATGGCCTTTAGGCTCCGTTCAGTTTACGTTTCATATTTTCTGCTTACAGCACTTTAATGTTTCTGTCTCTTCCTTGCATTCTGCACTTTATGCTTTAATGTTCCTCCTTATGTAACTCCATTCTCCAGACAAACGGAACTCTCTATTCAACACATTTTAAAATAAATAAATACTATTTTATTTTGGCTTTCCATCTCTGTTGGTGTAATTTTATGTATTTGCTTGAACACAGCAGGATATTACTGGTTTTAGGTACAGTACCAGTGATCCTGTGGTCACTGGGGGAGGCCCCTGCCGGCTTGCCTCACCCAGAGCTAGAGTACCTAATTTATACTTCAGTAGTTTTCCTAGTGTTGTATTTGCTTATCTTTCTGTACCCTGCTCCTGCAACTGGCCACTGAGAGCAGTTTTGCCATGTGCATTACCTTTCCCTGGCCACTCCCCCCACACTGCTCCACTACTTTATTTATTACCATTACCGGTGTTCATTTTTTCAATTGTGTACCGCTACTTTAATGATCCAATTGCAACACACTGATCTGTGTCATGAGCGTCCTGAAGACATCCAGTGTTCCTGTAGGGTCTGTTGCTGTATTACACAGAAACATACTTTGACAGCAAATAAGGACTGCTTGGCCCACCTAGTCTGCCCATTTTCCCGACCGGTTTCATATCCTAAGTGATCTGCGGCTTACTCTTTCTTTCCTCTCGCTAGAGTTCCTTTATATCTGTCTCATGCGTTTTTTTGAATTTCCCTACTGTTTTTGCCCCATAACCTCTGCCAGGAGGCTGTTCCATGGATCCACCACCCTTTCTTTGAAAAAGTACTTTCTCATGTTACCACTAAGTCTACCCCCCTTGTTCCCTCTTGTACCTTATTTATACCCTTGAGGTACTGGAAAGTCTCTACCATAGCCTCCCTGTCTCTCTCTCTTCTCCTCTAGGGAATATATACTGAGATCCTTTAGTTTCCCCTCATATGACTTTTGGTGCATCCCCTGCACCAAGTTTGTCACCCTTCTCTGAACCGCTTCTACTCTCTCTATGTCCTTCTGGAGATGCGTCCTCCAGAACTGGACACAGTACTCTAGATGAGGTCTCACCAATGTTCTATACAGTGGCATCACCACCTCCTTCCTTCTACTGGACATCTCTCACTATGCACCCCAGCATTCCGCTGACTCTTCATAGACTTCTCCCATTGTTTCATAGCCTTTAGGTCATTAGATATGATTACTCCCAAGTCCCTTTCCTGTTTGGCAGCCATCAACCCCCCACATCATGTACTCCTCCCCCACATTTCTGTGACCCAAGTGCATGATCTTGCACTTCTTGGCATTGAATCTTAGCTGCCACACCCTTGACCACTTCTCAAGCTTGCATAAGTCCCTTTTCATTTTCTCTACCCCTCCTGGAGTGACAAACCTGTTACAGATCTTTGTGCTGTCTGCAAAGAGATACATCTTCCCTTCCAGTCCCTCTGCAATGTCGCTTATGAAGACATTAAAGAGGACTTGTTCAAGCACTGTTCCCTGCGGGACCCTGCTGGTCACTGCCTCTCTTCGGATTGAACTCCATTCACCATCACCCTCTGTCCTATCGCTCAGCCAGATTTCAACTCAGTTTGCCATCCTGCGACCCACTCCCAGGCTGGCCAGCTTATTTACTAGCCTCCTATGTGGGTTGGTGTTGAAGGCCTTGCTGAAATCCAGGTAGGCCACATCCACTGCCTTTCTCTGATTCTCCTCCTGAGTCACCCAGTCAAAGAAATCTTATCAGATTTGTTTGACAAGATCATCCCACTGCGAATCCATGCTACCTCAGATCCTGAGCTCTGTTTAATTTTATTTTAAATTTTGGTGACTGGGTGGGCCCACTGAGACCATTACAGTCCCTTTTTCAGGGCAACCCAGGATTAATTACAAGTAAAACAATAGGCAGACAGGTAGAACATTGCAAATTACAAATTTTCATAATACATCAGTAACAAGCAGTAGGTAATCCAACAATACAGTTATGGGTAGATAAGTTAATAGACAATTTGTACAGGAGAGGAACTTCATACATTACAGGGGATATAGTTACACCAGATCAGACAATAATGTCTTAGGGGTAAACACATCAAACCAATAAGATTGTATCAGGAATGTGAAACAGCAATTCCATAGTAGTTTGACAATAAGTCTAGAATGGTTGAATGTCCAGCTACTAGCATTATGATATTATGCATCAACGGTTACAAGTGCAGCAATTCAGCTCTAGTAGGTGAGCCTTAATTCTCTTCTTAAAACCCCCAAGAGAGGTGCAGTCTGGAGATTACCAGAGAGGGAATTCAAGAGGGACGGGGTGAAGGTAGCAAACGACTGGAGCCCTTGGGAAATTTTCTTACTCTAGGAACATGGAGAAGATTATGGTCAGAGGATCTTAGTGACCTACTGTTCTGTTTGGCTATTAGTAATTCAATCAGGCTTGGGTGGGGGGTGTTGCTTAACCAGAGTTTGAAGGCAAGGCACAATGAGGGATACACAAATTTACCTTCAAGGTATGGCCAGTTTAATGATTGTAGCACCTGACAATGATGTTTCAGAGGTTGGACACCTGCTGCGAAGTGACCTATCCTGTGATACAAGGTTCTTAACCTCTGCATCTCGGTACTTCTAACAGAGTATAAGATCAGGGATCCATGAAGCAGGATGGGTAGGAGGGTATTAGTAGCTATGGTTAGTTGAGATTCCATATTTAGGAAAGGGCTTAGGCAGTATAGAAGCTTCTGATTCATGGACTTGGTCAACTGGTCAATGTGTATCTTAAAGGTAATCTCTTGGTCTAAGTAGACCCCCAAATACTTTTTTTTTGTATATTATATTTTGGCCCCCTCCACAGCCCAGGCATCATTCTGGGGTGCTCGCTTGACTAGATCTTCTAATCCCTGCCTGAACCCTTCATCTGCAGGACTTCCCTGACCACTCAGGCAAGCCTAGCCCCCAGGATCGCCCCCCGGAGTGGGTCCGCCCTCCCTTGGTGGCCTATCTGGAATTAGGAAGGCCTTACCTGGGCACTGGGTCAGCTGTGGAGTCTCTGCAGTGATGGGCTGGTGGTGGGATGTGGGCCTGTCCCTGGAGCCCCCTTTATTTCCATGGTGCTGTGGTGAGGGATTTTCCATTTGCTTATTCCCAGGAGTGTGGCAGTGCAATGACGTCAGTATGGTGATGCCATGGACGTCCACCACACTTCTCCCCTCTACTTCAGCTCTAAGCATAAGTAGTGCCTCCGGCTACCCCCGGGGGCCACTGTTGTGCTGAGCAGGCCCTGGATCCCTCCCCAGAGAGAGGAGAGCAGTCCTCTGGATGCTCTATCCTCCCTCTCTCCTGCCGACCCCCCTGCACCCAAGCTCGTTCCTGAACTCGGGTCACCGGTGTGGCACGAGGTAAGGCGACCAGCGCCTTAGCCCTCAGTGCCACTGGGCCGGCACACCCCCAAATACTTGAAGGACTCCACAACCTCAACCTTCATGCCATTTGAAAGAGTGGGTGACAGTAAATGTGACCTTTGGGGTCCCAAACATTGTAGGCCAAACAATATGGCTTTTGTTTTTTTGCCATTAAGAACAAGTTTGTTGGCATTAAGCCAGTTCTAGAGTAACAAAAGGTCTTTCCCAAGTGAGTCATTTAGTTGGGCAATGTCCTGGGATGGCCTATATAATACGGCATCATCAGCGTATAGGGTCAGGTTTGCCCCCTCACAGATTTGGGGCATACCATTAATAAATAGGGAAATTAGAAGAGTGCCCAGAATCAAACCCTGTGGGACTCCATCCAGTATAGGGCATTTGTCAGATAAAGCAGCATGCCATCTGGCAAACTGTGACCTTACATGAAGGTAGTCAGAGAGCCACTGTAATGCCAGGCTATCTAGGCCTAGGGATCTCAACTTCTGAATAAGCAGCTAATGGTTCACCAAATCAAAGGCCTTGGTGAGGTTGATGAAGACCACGTTGGTTAGCAGGTCTTTATCTAAGGCAGAGAAGATATCCATGGTTAGGCTAACAAGAGGTGTGCTTGTCCTGTGTTTTTTTCTAAAACCGTGTTGCCAAGCTGTTAATAAACAGTGTAACTCAATATAGACCAATAACTGATTATGCACAATCCTCTCTAATACTTCACTTAGGATGCAAAGGAGAGATATTGACCTATAGTTCTCCACTTGTTCACATGACCCACCTTTATGTAGAGGGGTAACCAGGGCCACTTTCCACATTGCAGGGACTTTACCTTCAATGAGTGATCTCTTGAATTTAAGATATATCTCACACCTTTTTGTAGTGATTCCATTTGTTTCCCCCACCACTGAGGTCAGGCTTACTGGCCTGCAATTGCCAGTCTCCTCCCAGCCCCCACTTTTGTGGAGAAGAACTACATTTGCCCTCCTCCAGTCCTTTGATACCACACCTGTTTACAGCGAACTGTTGAACAGGGTTGTCAGGGGTGCTGCTAGCAAATCTCCAAGTTCAATTAAAACTCTAGGATGTATCCCGTCTGGCTCCATTGCCTTGTCCACTTTCAGATTAGCGAGTTCTTTTAAGACTGTCTCCTCCTTAAATGTACTGCTGTTTATCTCCATCCCAGTGGTACTTCCATTGCCTAACTTTGGTCCCTTTCCTTCCCCTTCTTCTGTGAATACTGAACAAAAATACTTGTTCAGGATTTTTGCTTTTTCATGGTCCCTCTCTGCACACTTCCCTCCTTCCCTTTTTAGTCTCACAATCCCACCCTTAGTCTTTTTTCTTTCACTAATGTACCTGAAAGAGTTCTTGTCCCCTTTTGTTAATCCCTGGGTTGTTTTTTCTTCTGTTTACACCTATGCACTCCTGACTGCGTTCCCCACCTCACTCTGCTTTTCCAGATACAGTTTTCTGTCTTCTTCCCTCTGTGTTTCCTTCTACTTCCTGAATGCCACCCTTTTTGCTCCTACCTTCTCGACCACTTCCTTTGAGAACAATAGTGTTTTTTTCTTTCCTTTTGTTTTGCTTACTTGCTCAGTGCAACAGCTTGTTACCTCTGTTATGGCTCCCTTAGAATTCTCCCATTGTTCTTCCACCCCCCCTTCTTCCCTACCAGAGATTTCCTAAGACATTTCCCCATCTTTGCAAAGTTGGCCTACCTGAAATCCAGAACTCTAGCTTTCGTGTGGGTTGACTTTTCTGCTATTCTCCCATTGAACCACACTGTACTGTAATCACTTGGTCCCAGCTGACTCCCCACTTTTACATCTGTAAGTCTGTCCCCGTTGGTGAGTACCAGGTCCAAAGTCACCGCCTCTCGGGTGGGCTTCATAACTAGCTGTCTTAGGCATGCCCCCTATAGGGCTTCCAGGATGTCTCTGTTCTTGGCTGATGCTGCAGCCTGGTTTCTACAATCTATATCCAGCAGACTGAAGTCTCCTACCAGGAGCACCTCCCCTTTAGCTGTCATTCTGTGGATGACTTCTACAAACACCCTGTCCAGATCTTCCTCTTGCAGGAGGTCTGTAGATCACACCAGTGCAAATGGCAGTGCCATTTCCTGTCTCCAGGGAGATCCACAGTAACTTCACCTCTTCTTTCCTGTACCTCAGTTACCTTAATTCCCCTAACATAGATAGCCACTCCTCCTCCCTTTTCACCCACCCTGTCCATCCTGAATAGAGTGCAACCTGGTATTGCTATATCCCAGTCATGGTTCCCCATGAACCATGTCTCGGTAACAACGATAATGTCCAGGTCTACCTCAGACATCAGGGCCACTAGGTCTGGGACTTTTTCCCCAGATTGCAGGCATTTGTGCACATGGCTTTCCAATGTTTACTGCCTCCTCTCCTAATAAATCTCCTCCTATCCCCATGTCTTTCCTCCATGCCCCTCTTGTCCTTACTCCAATTCTGACTTTTCTCTGCATTTTTACCTATTTTATTTTTAGTTATCTTTGGTGATTTCTCAACCTTAGAGTCCTCTCTGCTGTCTGTATCATTTGGTGGTGGGGGGGGGAGACTGTTTGCTTCACCCAGCTTATTTCCTTCACCTTCCTTAGCTAGTTTAAATGTTTGCTGATGAAACATTTAAACCTCTCACTGAGGATCCTGGTCCCCCAGATAGATGCAGGCCATCACTCCTGCACAGGTATGCATCCCTCCAGGTGGAACCCCAGTCCTCAATGAAGCCAAATCCCTCTGCTCCATACCAGTCCTTCAGCCATGCATCTTGGTGGTGAGTACCCTGTTCTCCCCCTTGCCCCCAACAGGTAACGTCTCTGAAAATGTTACAGTGCATGCCACCTGTCTAAGACCCTTCCCCAACTCCCTGAACTGCTCCTGCACTGCCCTAGCCTCACCACTTGCCAGGTCATTCATCCCTAGGTGGACAATGATATCAAGCGTACTCTCCCGTCCTGCTACCTCAGCGATCCTTAGGATGCACTGTCCATCCCTCTGAGCTGTGGCATCAGGTAGACACTTGATCTCCCTCACTCTCTCTCTCCCCTCCTGGCCCCAAGTCTACCCCCCAATAATACAGTACCTCACCAGGAGTTGCTTCCTCCTCCTTCAGAGTCCCCTGCCACTTCCTATGGTGTCTCCGCCATGGAGGACCCCCACATCGTCCTCTGTTACCACTGCGGGTGCCTCTCTGGAACAGTCCTGTCCTGCCAGAGCAGCATAGGCATTGTGGAGTGGAACTGTAGGATGGATGTGTCTCTTTTCTACTGCCCTCACCCTTTCCAAGCCCACCGTCATCCAGCCATTTCTCTTCCATGACAACCATTGAGGCAGTGGGTGTGGGCTTGGCAGTCCCTAGGTGGGGGAGGAGGTACCCTGAATCCTGGCCAACTTGGCCTGGAGATGAGCAACCTTCACCTTCAGCCCAGAGATGTATCTGCTGATGGGACAGCACTGCAGCTTCCAAAAAGTCTCCCTGAAGACTGCCTCCCCACAGCCATTACACTGCACCATTCCCTTCATGTCTGTAAGTGTCCTTCCTGCTTTAGGGCATTTTCTCTCTCTGTCTCATCCTCGTGCTCTCCTCCCTTCTCTACTTTTCTTCAGTAGAGAAACACCATTGCTTACTTGCCTTTGTGCCCTGTTGCTGTCTTTATGTGTTCCAGTGAACCCTCCCTTCCTGCCTCCACAGGAAGTATCTATCTGCTGTAAATCACTCCCTAGAACCTATAAAAGTGGAGTTAATCCCAGGTAGGTGGGTGGAGGAAGGGAAGTAGCGTGTGTGTGTGTGTGTATGTGTTGTGTCCCCTCTTCCCTTACATCCTTTTGCTGCTGCTAGCCAAACACCCTGTAGTAATTAATTTTTAGAAGGCACTAAGCCTCTCTCAGCTGTACACTCCAATTAAACACCTGATTCAAAGGGCTTCCTGAATCTACTCACCCCAAGATTAAGTTCCTGACCTAGTTTGCCCCACACCACCTGTTACAATTTAAAATCCAAGTTTCAAGGTAACCCAGTCACTGCCTATCAAGTTTTGAAGTGCCCAAACCACTGCTTACAGATCTTTTCTCCTCACTTGCCCTGCTATTTTCAAAAGGAAGAGAAGTATAAATAAATATTAATATACCTTTAAGGTAAACTTAAGTGCTTTCACTTCACTCTTTCAGCAAACTCTGGACTTCCATCTTAGTACCCCCAGGTATTTGTTGATGTTGACTATGAGAAGTTTAACAACAGGATCAGCTACCATACTGGCTGCAGTATCCTGCTCGATTAGATCCTCACGAATCAACCGGATTGGATCACCTGCTCCACAGTACTCACTGATTCACTTAGTGATCACTCCCCTGTTGTATGCCACTGGACTAATAAGGCCACTAAGGCCCCCACAAAACCATAACCAATCATATCCTCAAGCGAGGACAGCTAAGCTCGCTCAAGGCCTACCTTAGACATATTAACTGGTCCACTCTCGATTCCATAGTAGATATAGACCAGGGACTGGATTATTTTATTATTAAATCTAATGCAGTGTGTGACATCTGCGCACCGATAAGTAAATGCAAAATTAAGGGAGTCCACAATTTTTGGATCACTCCAACTCTGTGGAAGCTCATGGCCTCAGAGACCATCTTTGGCATAGAGCCAAGGCCACTGGCAAATAGGCTGATGTTCAGAAATATAAAACAAGTAGAAACATCTGCACCCATGAGATCAGACTTGCGGGAACTCATTTTTTAAAAGATTGCTTTGCTGATTCATAGAGATATGGCAGGAAATTTGGGGAAATTTGAAGATCCTTACTGGTAAAAATGACAAAACCTCACCCTCCATGCTATTAGTGAATGAGAAAATCACTAAGGATCCTAACACCATCACCAATACTGTCAATGATGCCTTCACTGACCTTAGCAGCATACTGCCACCTGATCCCCCTGACACATCAGATGGAAATCCTTAAAGTTTCATGACTTCTAATAATTGGTCCTCACAAGTCTCCCCCACTTCTACCTAAAAGCAATCACCATGACCAAAGCCAAAAAATATCTTCTGCAGGTACTTGGCAAATCTAAACACAGCTACGACACGCTGGACCTAAAGCTACTTGCCCTTACTCTGGATCAAACTAATCATTAAATCAGATTTTATTTATAATGCGCTTTTCTAAAATCAAAGCACATATACAATATTAAAACACATAAATAAACAGTTAAAATGTACACATTAAAAAGGCAGCTGATATGAGACTAAATATCCTCCCCGAATGCTAAGCAAAATAAATATGTTTTCAAAGAGGCTTTAAAAGTTTCAGTGATGTGCTTCTCCCACTAACAAAACTTATGAACCTATCTCTCCAGCTGGGGCAGTTCCCCCTGATATGGGAAGCCGCAGTGGTCACCCCAGTCTATGAGAGTGGTAACAGAGCCATACATTCGAACTACAGCTCAATTTTGAGCCTACCTCCTCCCTGTAAGGCATTAGAAAGAATAGTTTCTGACCAGTTAGTTGACTATTTGAAAAAATATGGACTACAATGTGCACAGCAGCACGGGTTCTACAATGTGCACAGCAGCACGGGTTCTACAATGTGCACAGCAGCACGGGTTCTACAATGTGCACAGCAGCATGGGTTCTGCAAGGGGCACAGCACTGCCACTGCCCTATTGGAGTACTCGGGCTTCCTGTATGGGGCCCTAGACAGTAGTCAGATAGCGGTGGCGATTTACATCGACCTCACTAAGGCCTTCAACACTGTCAATCATAAAACTCTACTTAATGAGCTGCTCTCTACTGGCCGCTCTGCTAAAACTGTAGGATGGTCTCAGAGCTACCTTAGTAACAGGTCCCAGCAGGTAAAAATAAATGGCACCCTGTTCAATAATCAACAGATTCTCACCGGCATCCCTCCGGGGTCAATTCTTGGCCCCTTTTTATTTAGCCTTTCATTAACAAACTTCCCTCAGTCTGGAAAGAACAAATGTTTCTGTAGGCAGATGATGCAGTCATCTTCTCTAAAAGCCTTGATCCACACCACTTAGAATCTCACTTTTTAAAGTGACTTCACTGCAGCGGAAGTTTGATTCTCCAAATACAAGCTTCTAATGAACTATAAAAACAAAGAAACAAAGAAAGTAATGTTATTTGTGAACCCCTACAATAAACACAAGGACTTTCGGATGACAATCCTGAATAGCTTGGATACCCCATTGAACAAGTATATACTTTTAAATATCTAGGCATTACCCTGGGCAGCTCTCTATCCTTTGCACAGCATGTAGATCAAATTGTTAAGGTTGTCAATTCTAGAATTGGCCTACTATACAGACACCACCATAGCCTGACCCAAGAGGCATTGTTACTCATCATAAAAAGCTCCATCCAGTCCATCATAGGTTACAGGTTGGTGGTGTATGGGGCAGCCCCCTACTCTACCTTAAAAGGGTTAGTGTTGCCCTTAGTAAATCCTACAGACTGCTTTTTGGTGCCCATAGACTTACCCACACCTGTGACCTCTATGTGCAAACCAATTGGCTAACCCTACAGGGAAGAGTATGGTGTCAAGTGTGTCTCCTTGGGGAAAAAAACTTGCCTAGGCCTGCCATTCAGAACCTCCTCATTGCAGCACCCAGCCCCCACTGCATGAAAAGTTTATCCAGACAATCACTGCATGTCCCTTTCTTTCGAACTTTACAAGCACAAAGGTCTTTTGCATACCGTGCCCCATGATGGCTCAATGAACTCCCCCCCCCAATATAACTAATGAGCCTACACTCGGGCCATTTAAGAGAAAACTCTGCCAACACTACTCCAATCTGAGCAGCTATGACTGCTAGCCCCAGTTTCTTCGTTACCATCCACCTTCCTGCCCTTTTCCCTCTGCCTCCTACCCTCCCTCCTGCCAGCCCTAACTAACCCCCTGCCTTTTCAACATTTCCTATACTCCACTCTGCACTTATGTCCACCCCTACCTCTCTCTTCCTACCCCCCTCTCTCTGAACCCAGACAAAGAAAGAAACTATTCTGCTAAATTGTTTTATTTTTGTAACTATGTACTCATATGTATGTAACTATGTATCCACCTGTATATAGCTATGTATTCACCTGTATGTAACTATGTATTCACCTGTATGGTCAGCTTTGCCATATAACACTGCACTTATACTATTCACACTGTTCCAGTATGAATTGTTTGGTGTTTCTTTTCATTTGATGTGGAACCTTTGTAAATGAGCTCCCAGCTCAAAGGTGTTGTTCCGAAATCTCAACTAAATAAATAAATGATTAACAACACCCCCATCACTGTAGACAACCTAGACTTTAGCTAGAATCCATAAGACTGGAGTGATAATTCACCTTTAGTGTTTTCTGGGGTCTTCATCTCCCGCTGCCAGGTGACTGCAGCTCATGAAGAGCTATGAATCACACCAGACCATCTCGAATCCCAGTGAAATTAAGTAGAGGACTATTGCTTACTAAAATAGGGAGTGCTTTATTTTCTAAAAAAAGTTTAAGTTTTACTGCATGACTCCTACCTGGACCATTGCAGTATCATGTTCCCTTTAGAGGAGTACACTGCAGACCTTTATTGTAACAGTTGTTCTAAGACTGGCACCCTTCCATTTTCTCACTATAATTACAGAACAATGACCATGGTGCATTACATTTCTCTTTAGTCGCAAGGGAAGGGTAATGGATTCCATGCTTTTTACAGACAGCACGATCTTCAACCAGTTCTGCATTGCACTGCAAATTGCCATTAACCATGAATGTGGGAGTGTTTTGTTTGCTGATGTGACCAAAATCAAGAGCAGGTAATGTTTATCTCCTTTCTGAGCCCCTGTAGGAGGATGCATCAGGATTAAGTTCTCAAAGTTTATTTCCAAAGAGAGTTTTAGGATTTGCGTTATCACCTGTTTTTTTTTTTTTCCCCTCCTCTCCCCTGCAGTCCCCCTCTGTTCGGGAGACACTCTACGGCCTTTTCAGCCCTCGCTCACCTGCCTGTAGACCAGAGCAGTCCATCCCAGTGGAGCCTTGGTTTACCCCCCAGGCAGGGTACGGGGTGGGGACCCTACACCCCGAGACTACAGAATTTTCGTCGGGATGCTGTCTCTGGGCAGGCAGGGGCTTTGAGGGTCGGGGCCTAGTGCTCCATCTACCAGGGGACCTTAGGTGCTTTTCCTGTGTCTATCGCGACGGTGTCCCCTGATCGCTGCGCGCTGGCCACCGCCCTTCCGCGCTGCCTGCCTGCCAGCTCACCTGCAGTCGCGCCGGTCGATCCCCTCCCCCGGAGAGGACCAGCAGTCCCTGGGACGCCTGCCTCCCTGCCGCCCTTCCAGCTTCCCGGCTCATTCTCAACCCGGTCGCTGACATCGCAAGCGGAAATTCAATCGCTGCACCGGCGGGCCGGCGACATTATCACCTGTTTGATCTCAGCCTAAAAGGGTTGTAGAACCTTGCATGCCCAGAATATCTGAGAGGTAACTTATTGAGCAGGTGTGCCCATTTATAGTGAGCCAACAGTCTCACAGAAATACTTTGGGCAACAAAGAAGAAAAAACAATCAGCCCTCTAATGTTTGGCAACACATTAGGAGGCTGAGCACAGCCAGTGCCTTGGACTGCGGGTTCAAACCCCATGAGACCCAAATATTCACTTTGTGACATTGGGCAAGTCGGTTATCTAAAGAAGCAATTTTTAAAACTGCAAACTCCAAAATCTGGCTTCATAGTGAGGTAAAGGAAAGGTTGCTGTTTACATTTATGCTAAAACTGCATTTATGTAAATAACATAATTGCAGTTTCATAGCTAATGAAAAATGTAAACATCAGTCTTTCAGTTTCATAAAAACAGCATTGCCTGCTCCCTAAAATGTCTGCCAAGTGTGTTAAGTGATGACATCATTGGAGTCAGAGGCAGAGACCCACATGGCTCCCAGTAGTGCTATCTAGTTTTTCTTTTCCTCTTTCTTTTGAATTGTTTCACCAGAATGATCAACACCATGTGTTAACACTTGGATTATTTTGATCAGTATACATGTTAGGCTATGATTTTGTTCATTTTGTTTACTTTAACTTGATGAAATTGTTTTGTAATCCAGCTGACTTTCTTTTTGGTAAACTGCAGCACAGTACAACAATTCAAATACCTGATGATCTAGTGCTTATGTGATGCTCTGACATTTGTAGTGAAGTACAGATACAGTGGAGGGCTTCAAACAGGCATGGGACAGGCATAAGGGAGCAATAAAGATGCATATGAATAGATAGGCCATTGACAGGGAACAGGCCTATGGCACATTCATAAGGTAGCAGACCAGATTGGCCTTGCAGTCTTATCTGCTGTCAACTTTTATTGTAACCCCTAGATGGCGCTATCCCAGGGGCTACTACCCCTGCCTGATTTGCCACTAACAGGTTGAGGGGCCTGGATCCAATGGCGGGTGCCTCCACCCAGAGGTCAGGGTTTGCAATAGTTAAACTTACTTGGTCACAGCCCTCTGGGACACTGCAACCCCCCTTTCTTCCCACTAGTGGCCCACACAATATATCAGAATTACCTTCACAGTATACACTTACCCCAGGGCTGGTTCAGGCACTGGGACCTCCTGTAAAATAAGATACAGTGCAACAATCACAGTACAATACTTTAACATAGACAAATACCTCAGGCAGTATAACTTTGCTGAAACAAGCAGCTCGGATTTATTTAGGGGGAATATAACAAGGACAGGGGGAAATCAGGTTAATTAGCTTATCACTTTACTCATCTACCTATGGCTCTGTGCACAGGCCTATCCCTACCAGTTACTGTCCCTGGGTACCCAAGCCCTAGTGGCTAGTCCAAACCGTGGCAGCTGGTAGGGGCCCTTTCCCACAGAGAAAAGAAAAATTAGTTTTAAACAGTCAGCAGTACAGTGATTCCATTTGGATTTAATGTGGCAATTCAGCAGGGAGCGACCCTGAATTAGTACTCACGACCTCCAAACAAGATAGGGTCCTTCAATGTCAGCAGGGCTACTCTTGAGCTCCACGAGACTCCTTACACATTTATATGGCAAACAGGCAGGCTGCTTCTCTATCCCGATCGCAATTACTGCACAATACCCGGGAGAACACACAGCAGATTCAGTTCCTGACAGACTGAGGTGCAATTCAGCAATTTCTCCAGTCTTCTACAGGGTGAGCCTGGTTTCTACTCTTCAGATATCCTTTGATTCTCTTCACAGGACAGATTCAGTCCTAACAAGCAGTTACACAAGCTGCAGACCGGAACTCTGGGCCTTACACACGCTTCCCGACTAAACTGCACACTGAAAAGCACAGGGCTCTTTTCCTTCTTCACTGCCAGAGCTCAACTGAAACTCCAACAGACAAAACCGGCACTTCCTTTGAGTTCCTCCCAGTTCTTGACTGGATTGGCTGTCACTCACAACAGACTGCTCCTGTTGGTCCAAAAGGCGCAAGTCTAAACTACATCTCCCAGAGTCACTGCCCATACAATCCTCTTGTGGCTGGCTCAGATTATGAGTCCAAGTTCTGATTCGTCCAAGGCACCATTTTAGAGCTAGCTTACCCCACACTGATTGGTCCAGTTCAGCAGTTCAAAACCAGAATGGGGAACTAGGCAGACACAGTTCTGACTGCAAAGAAAGCAGGTTAGACAAACTGTAATTTCATTATTACTCTAAATGGTTTCTGGCAAACAGTTACATATTTCAGATAGGTTCCTTTGCACTCCTAGTGACTGCAAAATGGAGTGAATTGGCAGCAGCTCGAGTGGTACTCAATCAAAGAAACACACAGTCCCCCATACAAACTAATTATGTCTGCAAGCAGACAGCTCTTAAAGAGACAGTACCAGAGGTTCTAAAAACACTCACTGATAAATGGCTTAAATGCCAAACACCATTCAGGCTTGGAGCATTCAAGCAAGCTCCTGGAAGTCTTTTGGGAACCCCCATTTGCAGGGGGTTACATATGTTTCTATGGTCTGGTTCAATTCCAAAGCTCATGCTGTCTTGGCAATCCACAAATAAGTTTATCTTGCAGTCTTTTTCCACATGAACCCCCTGCACCTAACCTGCCTTCTGTTGAACACCCCACCATCCATACGCTGTTTTTTGTACTGCCTGAGGCTGATATGAGCTTGTGGTCTCATATAGAGAATTACCACACCTCAGATTGTAATCTTGTACCTGAGAGAGTTGTGCACACCTACACTGATACACTTCATCAGCTGGCACTGTTACAGAATGCCTCCCAAATCACTCTCCAGTCCACTTTCTTAATGTTTGACTTCTGCTCACACAGTAAACATTGAGTGGATCACCACCCTTCTGCACAATGAAGGCAGTATGTACAGTCCCCCGTTGTGTGTTTTTCCTGCCTCATTAATCAACAACTAGGACTTCCTGGAGGACCAAGCAATAAGCATCAGGACACACCAGAAAAACTGCTGTTCATACCCTCATAAGGGTAGCACTTACTATGGATAACAATATTATTGGCAGGAGAGGCATACTAATGCCTTGAACTAATCCACCTGACTTCCAGTGTTAGTCTACTCCTTTACCTGTGATCTGCAGAACCCCTCAGGACAGTTCTTGGCAATTCTTCTCCAGTACTTTTCTGTGCCCTGCTCCACAATGCAAGTTGACTGGCTACCACCCTTCCAAATCTTGAATGAGCTTATACACAGCTCCCTCAATACTGTCCCAACCAACGTCAACATCCCCCCCCCACCCAAGGGTAATCTCCCTACACTGAATTCAAGTAGCAATTTAGGTGCAGCCCTGCCACTCTGAGTATTTGTCATCACTGGCTGCTCTCATCCACAGTCAGGTAGTGATCATGGTGCTGGCAGCCCCACATCTCAGATCTCATAATGATCTGCTCACTTTCCTCCATCCTGTTTTCCCCTAACCTGAATATAGCTGTACCCTGCTGGAATGGCCTCTTCAGTCCCTCTCTGGCATTTATTCTTCTCACCTGCTCCCCACACCAAAAACTGGTGAGCTCGCTACCCTTCTGCATCATGACTGTGGTGAGTATAGTCTCCAGTGTTATTTTTACAAATTAATAATAAACATGATCTTCTGGAGCCAGGCTGATAGCAGCAGGGCACAAGGGGAAACATAGGCTTTCCTACCCATATAAGATCTAAGCTGTCTATGATTAGGCACTATTAAATGACGTGCATAATGATGCACACACCTGTCATTTAATAGTGCCTAATCAAAGGTAGCCTAGATCTTTTAAGGTTAGGAAAGCCCATCTTTCCCCTTTTGCCCTGTTGCTATCAGCCTGACTTACTGGTAAGATCTGTTTATTTTTTATATGTCAAATAACGTGAGGACTGTACTACCTGCATTCATGATGCAGAAGGGTGATGAGCTCACCAGTTTTTGGTGTGGGGAGGAGGAGTGAAGAATGAGTAACGGGGGAGACAGAGAAGGCCACTCCTGCAAGGTACTGCTATATTCAGGGAAGTGGGAATACAGAAGGGGAGAAATATGAGCAGATCACTATGAGATACAAGATGTGGGGCTGCAAGCACCATCATCACTACCTGACCCCATTGTCCTGGCCTGGCCACCATTCCCCTTCCCATAAAACCAGTTCATGTAATTGTTCAAGGCTGTGTGTGGATATTAAAGTGTGAAATGTCTGCCACTTCACATTCAGCCACTTCACTACCAGTCTAGCATTGCTTGTAACGCTATTTGAGATACGATGTGTATAACAAATACTATATAAATGTTGATTTTTCTTATTATTATTTCCCATGGAAAAAGAAGACAAGACAAGCACATTTTTGATTTCCAAGAAAGTATGAATTCTGGCATTGGACTACACAAGAACTTTGCTACAAACAAGTGGCAGATCTAGGGGGTGGTGAAGGGTGCATACTGCACCCCCCATTGTAACTTGCTTGCTGCTGCTGCATTTCACTTTGTTGAAGAAGTCTGATTTATTGATTGTACAAAAGTTTATATTCAAAACTATGGATTACATTTGCAGCTTCTGTCAAAAAAGTATTAAAAAAGAACAATAATAGACAATATAAAGGTTTAATAAAAATATTTAAAAGTGCCAATCATGTGGGCCTGTTGGATAAGCTAGGAGAAATAGGGTTGGGAAACCAGATGATCAGATGGATAGGCAATTGGCTCCAGGACTGGACCCAGAGGGTCGTAGTTGGTGGGATAGTTTCATCCCAAGGAGGGTCATTAGTGGGGTCCCACAGGGATCAGTCCTTGGGCCCCTTCTGTTCAATGCCTATGTATCTGACATAAGGACAGGAATCAGGAGTGAGATGAGTCTCTTTGCAGATGACTCGAAACTGGGGGCGGTGGTGGATGGGGTGGAGGGGAGGGTGGCCCTGCAGGGGGACCTGGAGCCTCTGGAAAGATGGTCTAGAAAGTGGAAGCTGAGGTTCAATGCAGGGAAATGCAAGGTACTCCACCTGGGGGTCAGAAACCCAGGCCAAGTGTACACCCTGGGAGGGAAAATACTACAAGTCTCAATGGCTGAGAGGGACCTGGGGGTGGTGGTGGATGTCAAGATGAACAACTCTGAGACTTGTAGGAGGGAAGCAGCCAAGGCCAACAGGATGCTGGGATGCATCGCTAGGGGGATCACCTCCAGAAGGAGGGAAGTGATACTCCCTCTGTATAACTGCTTGGTGAGGCCGCACCTGGAGTACTGCATGCAGTTTTGGAGGCCACACTTAAAGAGGGACATTAACCTCCTGGAGAGGGTCCAGAGGAGGGCAACCAAAATGATTTGGGGCTTGGGGGACAGGACCTATGAAGAGAGGCTCGAAGAGCTAAATATGTACCCATTGGAAGAGAGAAGGGACCGGGGGGACATGATAGAGGTCTTCAGGTATATGAAGAGGGTAAATAGGGGAGGAACAGTCAGGGTGCTTCAAAGGAAGGAGGAAGGGGCCACTAGAGGGCATGGGTGGAAGCTGGAGGGGGGAAGATTCAGGGGAGAAAGGAGGAGGTGCTACTTCTCTGAGAGGGTGGTGGAGCCATGGAATGCACTACCTAGGGGGCTGGTGGAGGCAGAGACAGTGGAGGGGTTCAAGAGGGGGTGGGACAGGTACTGGGGAAGGGTTCTGGAAGCAAAATCCAATGCAGCAAGAATATCCAGAACTAGGAAGGGACAAGCCAGAGAAGGCAAGGGGGACAGCAAGGTCAGCACCCAGGGTGGGGGCTGACCAAACGAGCAGACATGAAAGACCGTTAGGCCTATTCTGCTGGCATTTTAGTATGTTAGTATGCACACCACCCCAGCACCCCCCATTGTAACATCCTGGATCCGCCGTAACTGCTAGACAACCAGGTTATTTAAGATTTGTACTGCATGGTGAATTGACAAAGAGAAAGCCGGTTGGATTAAAACACAATTTCAGCATATTAAAGTAAACAAAATGAACAGAATCATAGCCTAACATGTGTACTGATCAGAATAATGCATATGGTTTTGACCATTTTGGTGAAACAATTCAAAACAAAGGGAAAAAAGAACTAGTTAGCACTATAGAGATCCATATAGCTCTCTGATTCCGGCTCCAATGATGTCATCACTTAACACATTTGGCATCCATTTTAGGAAGCAGGTAAGGCAGTTTTTTTGAAATTGGAAGGCTGATTTTACATTTCTCAAATGCTTTGGAACCGCATTTAGGTACATTATATAAATGTAGTTTTTGCACTAATCTATACAGCAGCCTTTCTTTAGTCCCCTATGAAGTCAGATGTTTTAATAGTTTGTTGTCAAAATATTGTTTAGGTATCCTTTAACCTCACAGTCCTCCCAGCTGTGGAAATGGGCAGAAGCATGACTCCTCTAGAAATAAGGTGTTCCATCTCAGCTGAGCTATCCTGTGTAAATAAATAAAAAAAAAAAATGATATTCTGTAGAGGGGGTGGGATAATGCAAGATTAGTGGCTGGACAGGCATGGGTCATCTGGGTCAAGGTTGGTGGCATGTGTGCAGAAGGCCAGAGAGCGCTGTTCTTTGGTGGGATACCACATGGAATCTTAATGGATTCACCTGGTGACACTCCTGCCTCTTAAATTGCATGTCCACTGCATCGCCTGCTTTTTGAAAGACTTTGTTGAAGTATTGAAGTTGACCGTCATTGCCTCAGAGTGTGCCTGATAGGAGGGCTGGCTGAAGGGTGGTGGGATCTGGAAAAGTGGGGGTAAGGAAACACATTCCTCAGTCAGTGACACTTTCACCACTGTGGCAGAACAGGACTGCCAAGATGAGGCACCCATAGAAGTGATAAGGGAGCCTATGGGGTTCATTTAGAGTGGTGACCTCAAGGTGGGAGGGAGACAAACCCAGAGGATGAGGAAGCAGCTTCTCTTGGGGGACTCAGTCATCAGGGTGTGGTTTTGGGAACACCACAGGAGGGAATGAGGGAGGTGACATGCCTACCCAGCACCTAGGCATGGAGGGATGGGGAGTGGATCCTTAGGATCAACTAGGGCAGAGAGGCAGGAAGGGGAACTGGATGCCATTGTCTAATTGCAAACAAATGACCAGGAAGGAGATGCAGCCTGAGTAATGTAGAATAGATTTAGGGAGCTGAGGAGGGATCTGAAGCAGGTAGCATGCATGATAGCCTTCACCGAGATGCTACCTATGCAAGGCTGGGGGGAGGTGTGGAGACACCAAACTGTTGTCTTCAACAACTGGCTGAAGTCGAGGTGTAAGGAGGAAGGATTTGTTTTCAATGGGGACTGGGATCCTACCTGGAGAGATAAAGGCCTATACAAATGGGATGGCCTCCATGCATCCAGGAGGGGGAAGACAGTCCTGGGTGAAAGGTTTAAATGCTACTTCAAAGGGCATTTAAACTAGCCAAGGGAAAAGGCAGAAGAAAAGAGGGAGGCAGTGAATGCCCCCAAAAACAAAAGGAGCAGAAATGAAGAAGGCCCAAGGGAAATAAAATCCCTAAGGGTAGTGGGTAGGATAGTAGGTAGTATCGGAAAGAGGGGCAGGGATGGGTGGGTTGAGAGGTGCTACCGATGCATGAAAAAACACTAGGAAGGGTGGATAGAGAGAGGATAAAAAGGAGAACGACAGTGCCAGTGCAAACAGTAGAGTGAAAAATGTATTTGAAAGAGAGGGCAAAGTTGGGACAGGGAGGGATGAAAGGAGTGAAGGGCCAAGTGTGCCAATTCAATGAGCCTAAAAAACAACATTCTTGGCCATAAACCTACCATTGAGAAGGTAGACCGAGATCTGGTGACCATAACACAGATGCACAGAAACACAGAACTTGATGGCAGATAAGGACCATTTGGCCCTCCCTGTCTGCTTTTTTTTTGCCTACTTACATTATTAACATAGATCGTACTTGATCTATATCTCTTTCTCCATCCCGCACTTCCTTTCCACTAGGATTCCCTTTTGCCTATTCCATGCATTCTTGAACCCACCACTGTTTTCACCCCCACCAACTCTGCTGGAAGGCTGTTCCAGGAATCAACCACTCTTTCTGTGAAGAAGTACTTCCTCATATCTCTCCTGAATCTACCCCCTTCCAGCTTCATAGCATATCCCCTTGTTCTTGACCACCTTTTTTCTGAAAAATACTTCACTCCTGTACCTTATTTAGCCCTGGGAGGTATTTAAAAGTCTCTATCATATTTCACCTCTCTCCCTCTCTCTCTCTCTCTCTCTCTTCTAGGGTGTACATGTCAAGGTCTTGTAGTCTCTCCTCACAGAGCTTTGATGCAGACACTGCACCATTTTACTTGACCTTCTCTGGACATTCTCTACTCTGTCCTTCCAGACATGGGGTCTCCAGAACCAGACACCTACTCTAGGTGAGGTCTTACCTGCGAGCTATACAGAGGCAACACCACCTCCCTCTTTCTGCTGGTGTGGCCCTACCTATGCACCCCAGCATCCCACTAGCCCTCCCAACTGCCTTGCGCACTGTCTAGCTACATTTAGGTCATCAGATATGATTACCCCAGCTCTCTTTTCTGCATGTTAGTCATCAGTATCAGTCCACCCATTTTGTACTCTGTTCTTGGATTCCTGCACCCTAAGTGCATTACTTTGCACTTTTTTGCACTGAAACCACTGAACCAGCTGCCATACCTTTGACCACTACTCTAGTTTTCTCAGGCCTTTGCTCAACCTTTCCAGCTCCTTGGAGTGTCCACCTTTCTGCAGATTCTGGAGTCATCCACAGAGAGGCAGACCTTCCCTTTCAGTACCTTTGCAATGTCACTTAAAGAGGCACCCCGCTGGTTACCCTCCCTTACTCCGAGTGAACTCTGTTTACCAACGCTCTCTGTTGTCTATCCCCTAACCAATTTCTTATCCAGTTTACCACCTTTGGACCCATTCCTGAACAATCCAGCTTATTTACTAGCCTCCTATGTGGAGCAGTGCCAAACGCCTTACTGAAATCTAGGTAGGCACCACGCTCACTGCTCTTGAATTCCCATCATGTCTTTCTATAAAATGTTTCCCCACTGGGGTATCAGTTCTTTCAAAAAAGCACCAAGCTTAAAGGATAAACTGGTGCATAGTCAGTTTGCTACTTGTGGAGGGACCAGAACTTGCTGGCTTCCAGGACAGCCAAAAGGGTTTTCCAGTGTAAATGCTGCAAAGTATGTAAAGATGGGCTACTGGGCAAGAATTTCAGAAGTACTGCTGCTCAGTGTGAACTGGATATTAGAGATTTCATCACATGTACCACTGAACATGTAGTGTACGGGCGCTGGTGCCCCTGTGGCCTCTGTTATGTGGGAGTGACTGTCAGGATGTTAAAAGGAAGAACTCAGGAGCACGTTAGATCGATCATAAATAAAAGACTTGACACCCCAGTGGGGAGACATTTTGTAGAAAGACATGACTGATTTAGCTGGTCTTGGACTTCGATTATTATGTACTGTATTAAATTAACTACAGTGCTTGTCTTCCTTGATGTGTTTAAGGATCGAATTTGTATTTTAACATGTAGTAATGATGTAGAGCACTGTTATTAGGTTGGTCCACTAATCCAAGTATGCGCTTGTCTTGGTCTTGTAGTTTCCTCTCTCTGATGAAGCTAATACGGTGAAGCACTGGGGTATAGTGGTCCTGGTGTGTGTGTGTGTGTGTGTGTGTGTGTGTGTGGTAGCACTTGTCCATTTTAAACAAAGATTATACAAAGATCAACAACAGGGTCGATACTCCAGGAGGGTATTAAAAATTAGAAGGGATGTAAGCAAGCTAGAGGTATGGCCAAGAGTGTGGCAGCTAAGACTCAGTGCAAAGAAGTGCAAAATCATACACTTGAGGCACAAAAACAAAGGGGAGAAATACATGATGGAGGGGGAGGTACTGACAGCCGTCAAACAGGAAAGGGACCTGGGGATAATCATATCCGATGATCTAAAGATAAGCAAACAATGTGAGAAGGCTGTGGGGAGAGCCAGTGGGATGCTAGGGTACACAGGGAGAGGTATCACCAGCAGGAAAAAGGAGGCGGTGATGCCACTATTCGTATAATTGATGAGACCTCATCTGGAGTACTGTGTCCAGTTCTGGAGGCCACATCTCTGAAAAAACATAGAGTAGAGGCAGTTCTTAGAAGGGCAACAAAAATGGTGCAAGGATTGCACCAGAAGTCATATGAGGAGAGATTAAAGGATCTCAATATGTATTCCCTGGAAGTGTGTGGGGGGGATATGATAGAGATGTTCAAATACCTCAAGGATATAAATAAGGTAGCAGAAGGTAGCATCTTTCAGGAAAAAGAGATGTTCAAGAACAAGAGGTTATGATAAGAGGCTACAGGGGGTAGATTCAGGGGTAACGTAGGAAAGTATTTTTTCACAGAAAGGGTAGTGGAGGTATGGAACAGTCTCCTTGTGAAGGTGGTGAGGCCAAAAACAGTGGGAGAATTTAAGAATGCATGGGATAGACATAAGGGAACACTAGAAATAGGAAAGAGAGGGTAAGTTCACATATCAGTTAGGGTCTGTAGTATGTACAGTAGGTAGGAAAATGTGCAGACTAGGTGGGCCAAGTGGTCCTTATCTGCTGTCAGCCTCTATGTTTCTTATATAAATGTTTGAAATAAAAGGAATGAAGCAGGAAGAGTTCAAGACTGGACATGGCTTTTTTTTGCCAAGCTGTGCCTTAGTGTGGGGAGGGAGAGAGATACGATTACCTCAGGTTTCTTTCCTGCTTGCTAGTCGTCAAAACCAGTCCACCCTTTTTGTACTCTGCTTCTGGGTTCCTGTGCCCTACGTGCATTATTTTGCACATTGAAAACTAGCTGCCATACCCTTGAACACTGCTCTAGTCATCTCTGGTCTGTGCTTATCCTTTCCACCCCTCCCCATAGTTTCCACCTTCCTGTAGATTCTGGTGTCATCCTCAAAGAGGCAGACCTTCCCTTCTAGCACATCTGCAATGTCACTTAAAGACATTAAAGAAGACTGGTCCCAGCACTGATCCCTGAGGCACACCACTGGTCACCTTTCCTTCCTCAGAGTGAACTCTGTTTACCACCACACTCTGTTGCTTATCCCTTAACCAATTTTTTATCTAGTTTACCACCTTTGGACCCATTCCTAAGCTGCCCAGTTTGCTTACTAGTTTCCTACGTGGAACAGTGTCAAAGCCTTGCTGAAATCTAGGTAGGCACCATGCCCAGAGCTCCACCTTGATTTAATTCTTTTGTCACCAGTCAAAGCTATCTATTAGATTCATTTGACATGACCCCCGTGAACCCTTCATTTCCTTGGGTCTTGTAATCCCCTGGATTCAAGATATTCCACAATCTTTTCCTTCGGCTGTGATTTTATTAACATTCTCACTAGCGATGTCAGGCTGATTGGCCAGTAATTGCCAGCCTCCTGTCTCCTACCACTTTCATGTTATGGAACTAGATCTGCCCCCCTCCAATCCTCTAGAATCACCCCTGTTTCCAGTGAGCTGTTAAATAGGACTGTCAGAGCTGCAGCCTGCACCTTCTTGAGCTCCTGCAATATCCTTGGATGCACTCTATCTGGCCCCACTGCTTTCCAACTTCAGATTAGCAAGTCCATTCAGGACCCTCTCTTACGAAAAAAGGACTAGTGTCCATCTCTCTCTCTCTCCCTCCAAAGCTTCTGTTTCTTTTTTGTGGCCTTCCTCTTCTGCTTCCTCTGTGAACACTGAACAAAAGTGTTAGTTCAGCATGTCTGCCTTTTCCTGGTCCCCCTCTGCACTGTCCCCCCTTTCCCTTTTTGGCCTTACAATCCTTCCTCTGGTCTTCCCTTTTCACTTTCTTACCTTAATATAACTGCTGGTGACTCTGGGTTCCACTTACATAAAGAAAACTATTTTGTCTACTCGAATCTGCTTCCCAATAGGAAATCACATACTTTTCTTAACCTGGACCTATATCTAACACATCCTGCCAAACTTGGTAATTTCCTTCTCCTTCACTCTCCTGTCATGCCCAGATGCCTCAAACTCATCTATCACCTCACCAGAGAAACTTGGGTGACTCTCCTGCATTTATGCCTATCTGGGGATATTGAATCAAATCCTGCCCCCCCCCCCCACAATGCTAGGTCAACAAGCGACTCCTCCCGGTTCTCTGCAATGGGCATCAAAATTGCTCATATGAATATTAGAAGTGTACCTGCTAATTTCCCTGTACTGAAAGCCTGGGTAGCCCACTATCACCCAGATATTCTAGGACTGACTGAAACATGACTTAGGCCAGACATACTTGACCCAGTATACAATATAAATGGCTACTACCTTATGAGATTCAATCATCCCTCTAAACAGAGGGGTGGAGGGGTTGCTCTCTATTATAAAGACCATCTCAATATCTCTGTCTAACACTCAGGGTTATCAGGTATCTGTGAAACTGCATACTGTTCTGCTCTTAGGCAGACAAAAAAAGATAAACCTAATATGTACTTATAATACTCCAAAGGAAGCACTCCCTGGTTTAAATAGGCTCTTGGACTATCTCTCTATTCTATAGGGTAAATCTGAACTAATATTAAATGGGTGACTTCAACCTTGACCTATCAGGTACTCACTCTGGTTTGTACATGGAAGCTCTCGTCCGACTTCACCTATCGCAACTGATTACTAGCCCTACTCGAACCTCAGCAAATAGCGAGCATCAATCTCTCCTGGACTGGATAGCCACAAACAGAGCAAATAAAATGATTGCTGCAGGCACCTTTTCTGATTCTATCAGTGATCACCTACCTACCTTCTGCATTTGGAATGGTCATTGCCTCCATCCCCTGAACAGAATTATTCAGTTTTGGGATTTTGCCAAACTGAATCCAAGCGCACTCCTTGATGATATTAATAACATCGACTGGTCACCTATCTATATCACTGAGGATGTAAATACAGCACTTGACTACCTAAATTCTCAGCTACTAGTCCTACAGGATCTGCATGTCCCATTGAAAAAGGGCATCTTAAGGGCTCTGCAAACAGAAGGCTACATAAAGACCTCCTTCAGATTATGTGAAGAAAGGATAAGGCCTGTGTCTTGGGTAAGAAATCCTTATGACAGATGACTGGGCTAATTATAGAAAAATGAGGAATGCCTGCAAAAAAGATGTTTGGAGGGCAAAAAGGAACTATTGCCTTAAGCTTCTCCAGTCTTCAGTGGGTGACTCCCGAGGTTTTTGGAACCACATCCAAAATGTCATAGGCCAAAGACCCAAGACAGCCATAACTGAAATGATGCTAAATGACGCCAGCTGTAAGAATTTACCTACGATTGTAAATGCTCTGAATGCACAATTCTCTGATCTATCTGAATACCTTGCAAAATTTTACCAATCAACTGCACCCCCTCCTGATATCCATCATCCTTCAGGACCCTTTTTTCTGCTCAGATCACTCTCCACTACGGAGGTGCTGCTTCTTCTTAAATGTATCCCCCCTCATGGATCTGTCGGTCCTGATGGATTACTGCCCTATTTCATCAAAATGGCAGCTCCAGCTCTTGCTGCCCCATTGCAAGAATTTCAGCTTATCTATACTAACCCAGACAGTGCCTACACTATGGAAAACTGCTTGCGTTGTCCCTGTACACAAAAAAGGGGACACCAAAAATGTGGCTAACTACAGACTGATCGCCATTCTCTCTACCTTAAAAAAACTACTTGAGAAGGCTGTTGCCACCCAGGTCTCAGAATATCTGCATCTTCACAACCTTTAACCCCTGCTCAACATGGATTCTGAATGGAGCACAGCATCACAACTGCACTACTTCAGGTATCAAATGAAGTCCTCACAGGAATGGATAAGGGCCTGCTCACGGGGGCCATATTTATTGACCTCACTAAGGCTTTCAATCTTGTGAATCACCCCCTACTACTCTTCAAACTGTCCATCCTGGGTTTTTCCCAGTCTTTCCATTCAAGAAATAAGGGCACCATCCATCGCAATAATTTCCAAAAACTGTGTTTATTACCACAAACAAAGGGAAAATATAAAAACAGCAGTCAAGTACCTAGTAGGTGCTACAACTCCAAAATGGTCCGACCGGTTTTGTGCATGCATGCTTCTTCAGGGACAAACCCACACCTCAAGTGAGTCTCTTAAATCTCAAATCATTTAAAGAGACATGAATCAATTTATATTAACAACAATAATAATAATATGACAATTGAGGTAAAAAAAGAGGGGGGAAAGAAAAAGATGATAACAATTTCTGATGTATTACAGACAAAGGGCAATACTGCCATTTACTCTATTATGCAAATAAATGGCAATTTTATGTATATCATAATGTATTTAGTTTTATTAAACTTGCCCCTTCACATGTTTATAATTTAAAAAAATATAGTTGTAATTTCAATACATCAGAAAAGCCATAATTTCTGGCCAAATGACAAAAGCTATATGTCAAGACATTATAAAAGTGACTGACAAAATACATAGAGACATGTATAGGATATAGCAATTCAAAAAAAATTAATTTAAACTTTTTGTTCTTCTCAACCTGCAGAATTCAAGACACACTGAAAAAATAGCAATGAGGAAAGAAGTCCCATTAGTAATTAATAATAATTGAGAAAAGGGGGAAGGGGGGGGGAATTGGAGAGGGAGAGAGCGAGAGCGAGAGAGCAGTTCAGACCTATACAATCATGTAATTTTCTTTTGGCCTTTCTGTGAACATTTCAGATAGGGAGAAAGGTCAAAGTGGTCATTCAAACCTGGGGCAGAGATAGCCCCAAGTCAGAAGGTCCAATATGCTTCTTGACACAATAGCACATTTTCAAGATCACCACCTCTAACACCAAGTTTTACCTTTTCAGTTCCTACAAATCTAAATGAGTGCATGCTTGTAGATACAAAAAATGCCTTGGCCAAACATAGTGTATCGCTTCGTCATATGTCACTGAGGTGTTCACACACTCTCTGTTTGAACGTACGAGATGTCTTCTGTACGTAAATAGAGTTACAAACACAGGATGCCAAATAAACTACAGTAGTAGTAGAGCAGTTTATAAATTTCCTTATCTCGAAAATCATATCAGTATTAACTGATGTAAAGTTCCGGGTTACCTTACAATATTTGCAGTGGCCACAATGAAAGTAACCATTAGGGGGTGAAGGAAGCCAATTTTGTGATTCTCTAGTCACTGGTTGTAGAGAGTGTACTAAATGCTCTCATAGATTTTTACCCCTTTTGTATTCTATACGTTGTAAGGTATCCACTATTTCACCCAGTGCTGCATCAGTATAAAGAATTGGCCAGTGTTTTCGTGCAATAGATTCTATTTTTTTGGAATTTGTACCATATGTAGTGATGGAATTAATCTTATTTATTCAAAAACAGGCTTAGGAAGAGTTTCCCTAGGAATTTCTGTAGCATATTTTTCAGCATTAGCAATGTCATCAGCGCTATATCCTCTCACTCTAAATCTGTTTGACATCTCTTACATTTTAATTTCAAACTTGTGTAATTCAGAGCAATTTCTTTTTACACATAAGAATTGGGATCGAGGCGTGTTCCTGATGGTGTGGCTTGGGTGGCTGCACGAAGCCAAAAGCAAAGTATTTTGATCTGTAGACTTTCTAAACAGATCTGTCTTGAGTGTTCCATCCAAATTTTTAGTAGTACATAAATCCAAAAAATTGATTTCAACTGTACTTTGCTGTAAAGAAAACTTTAAATTACAATTAGATTCATGTAAATATTTAACAAACTCATCAAGTTCTGCTGCACTACCATGCCACACCATCGGGACGTCATCAATATAGCACCTCCAGAGGTCAATATTATAGAAGAAAGGATTTTTGTTGACATCATAAATCACATTTCTTTCCCACTGTCCCAGGTAAAGGTTCACATAGTTTGGGGCAAATGTGGCCCCCATGGCTGTACCCTTTACCTGGTGATAGTATTACCTCTGAAAATAGAACACATTATATATTTTAAAATGTGTTCAGCCAACGACATCAAGAAAATCAGTCTGCTCTTCTGCTAATCCAGTACATTCATGCCACCACATACACAGTGCATCAAGGCCCTCATCATGGGGTATGTTAGTATATAATGACTGGATATCCATAGACACTAATATCCAGTCTTTTTGTGTTTGCATGCCCTCCAGGACCCCCAAGAACTCAGTGGTATACCTTGTATATCTGTACCTTCACGACCTTCTATCCCCTGCTCAACATGGATTCTGAATGGGGCACAGCACCACAACTGCAGTACTTCAGGTATCAAATGAAGTCCTCACAGCAATGGATAAGGGCCTGCTCACAGGGGCCATATTTATTGACCTCATTAAGGCTTTTGATCTTGTGACTCACCCCCTACTACTCTCCAAACTGCCTGTCCTGGGTTTTTCCCAGTCTGCCATCTCTTGGTTTGATAGCTATCTCACTGGGAAGAGGCAATTTGTTCAAATTGCAACTGCTGTCTCTGACCCTTCCCCAACCACTGTTGGAGTTCCCAAGGGATCTATACGTGGCCCTCTTCTTTTCTCTCTCTTTATTAACAACCTGCCCTTACTTCCCTGTCTCTCCTAGCTGATCCTTTATGCTGATGACATCGTGCTTCTCTCTAGTGGTAAAGACCCCACATCAGTAAAGGCAAATCTTCAAGCTGACTTTGACTACTTACAAGTTTGGCTTCTACAAAACAAACTCATACTTAATGCTAAGAAAACTGTGGCTATGCTTTTTGGCTCCCCCTCTAGAATGAAATCCTGTGCTCTGGATCTTTCAGTACTATGTCTTGATTGCTCCTTGTTGGAATCAGTTAACTCCTGTAGGTACCTAGGAGTCACACTTGACCCAGCTCTGGATTTTAACCTCCACCTTGCGGCTACCTGCAAAGCGGTTAACTCCAAACTGGGTATTGCGTGGGAATTAGGTCTTCCCTGAATGATGCTGCCTGGCTTGCTATTGCACAAGGTTTCCTCCTTCCCTCCCTTACATACTGCTCACAGGTATATGTTAATGCTAACAAAGGCTCCCTCCCTAAATGGAGCACCTGTTATAGTATAACAGCATATGCCGATTCGCTCTCTCTGCACACAGACTAACTCATCGCTGCAAACTCTACTCCAAACTAAACTGTCTCGCCGCGACTAATAAAGTAAATAAAGATAGAGGTGATCCAGGCGTGGCCCAGACCAGAAAACCAGAAGCAGGTCAGGAGCTTCTAGGGACAGCAGGGTACTACAGGAAATTTGTACCCAATCACAGTGCCCTGGCTGCTCCCCTATCTGACCTGACAAAGAAAAGGATACCAAAGAAAATTACCTGGCACCCAGCCTGTGAGGAAGCCTTTACCAGACTAAAGGAGGCACTGTGCAGTGCTCCTGTTTTGACAAGTCCTGACTATAGTAAAACCTTTATAATTCAGACTGATGCCTCAGACGTGGGTATTGGGGCAGTACTGAGTCAGACATCTAGCCAAGGGACAGACCATTCAGTAGTGTACCTAAGTAGAAAGCTACTTCCCAGGGTGTAACCATACTCCATGGTGGAAAAGGAGTGTCTTGCCATAGTGTGGGCCCTAAAGAAATTAGAGCCATACTTGTATGGGCAGCATTTTGTGGTGCAGACTGACCACAACGCCCTGGTTTGGCTGACGCAGATGGGGAAAAACAATGGCAGACTGCTAAGATGGAGTCTTGCTTTGCAAGGTTATGATCTGACAATTGTACATAGGGCTGGAGAAGAACCAGAACTCAGATGGGCTGTCTAGGGTCTATGAGGAATGAACTGATTTGGGATGCTTATGGCATATCATGGATAGAACCCCCAAATTCAGTCTAGGTGGGGAGGAATTGTGACATGGGCAGCCAGTTCTGAGTGCTGTATCATTTATTTTTTAAATATAAAAACATATTACTGATTGCCTCTGCTGAGAAATCTGGTACTCTTGAAATGACCTCACTCACCCACCGAGGTTTCAGCTGAAAGATGAAAGCCATGAGAAATTGCTGAACCAGCATGTGAGATCACACACACCCAGGTTTTAGATACCAGGTGTTACTTGAAAGGCCTGAAGCTAATTACAGGGTGGAAGAAGTATGAGTTGAGCATGTCCATTTTATGATGTTGGAGGGAAAAGCCAGGTTATTACACAGGAGTGCGAAATCATAACGATGCTTTCATGTCCTGGAAGGGGGATGCTTATTATGAGATCAAATAAGTGTCATTTGAAGGACATGAGTCATGCTGATGATTGCAGAATTTAATACTTTGAAAATACATCCTGTTTTTGTATAAGGTATATATTTTTATATGTAATCTGACAGAGGAGGAGTTAGGTGCCCTCACACAAAAGGGGTTGGCAAATACAGTTTGCTGTAAGGAATATTCTGGTTTACTTAGACACTTTTATCTAGACTCTGACAAAGAAACATCGGTGAGCACTGTAAACAGGTATTTATAAAGAGAGTCAAATCTAAGTACTGTAAGTAAGAATTGCACTGTTTAAACTTTGTTCTTTTAAAAGATTTGTATGTCTTGTGATATAACAGGTCTGTATTATGTGTTTATAGCAGTATAGCACAGTGGTCTAAGGCTCTGAGTTGTAAATCCGGTGACATCCAGTAGACCAGACCTGGATTTGAATCCCACAGCTTCCACTTGCATACTGTGTGACCCTGAGCAAGTCACTTAACTTCCTTGTGCTCCTAGGTAGCACCTGGAAACAAGCTCTGGCTTAGTGTGCCTTTCCTGATTAAACAATTTCCCTTTAACATATTTTTATCTATTGTAGTAAAATTCTTTTTAGAGCATACTTGGTCTGTCTTTGATTTATTTTCATTTGTAAGAAAAGTATATATGGTTATAGCAGACACTAGGCATAAGCTTGAATGGTGAGACCAAACTGGAAAGAGAAGCATTTTAAATCTGAGGTCCTTATTAAAGTTTTAAGAGTTCATCTCTGTATACCAGGTTAGGTGCCCATAGGCAAAGATATCTGGTCCCCCCCAAAGACAGAAATACCTGAACCTATGCATTGGGTACGCTAGCAAGAGGTTCACAGTTTGAATCAATCCAAGACTTGAGACCAAAGGTTGATCCGAACTCACAAAACAGACAAGAGGGTTACCTTGTTCTGTTAAACTGTTCACAAGACTGCGCTCGGAGGTTGGCACTTTGGGAGTAGAAGGCCTGACCTGCTGAGTGGGTTTATGACAGTGAGTGGTTAGGTTTTTTGTGTATTAGTTGAATATATGGGTGTGACTGGATTTCAATTATTAGATTAAGCAGTTATAAGCATTGTGCTTTGGGAATCATTGCAGGGAAGGAAATTAGCCTACTGGGATATGCAAAGTCTGGGGCACAGATAGCCTGCTAGGTGTCCCAGTTACACAACCTTTTATCGACCACCCAGTTTAAGCTATGACAGCACGACACTGTCAGGAGGTCAGAATTGAAGGGCGCTGAAATGGTCAGTTGTGACAGGACGCTATAGGCTCGATGGAAGTGAGCAGGATAGAAGTGGTTAGGTGCAGGAGGCACCCTGAGTTAAGACAGAACCTGGCGAGAGGCCAGACGTGTTTGGTTCCTGTCCCCAGGGGTCCCAGCAGACCGAGTGGGCAGGTAGCCAGTAGGCTGCAACACATACCAGTCCACTTAGGGTGGTGCTCTGCAATGCCAGATCGATCAGAAATAAGACCTTAGTTATGGCAAACTCAATTGTTTTTTTTAGTTGTTTAACCAGGAGTAGCACACTAAGCAGAAAGCTTTTTTTACAGGTGTGACCTGGGAGCACAGGGAAGTTAAGTAACTTGCTCAGAGTCAGACAGTAAGCAATTAGAAGCTGTGGGATTCAAATCCAGGTCTGGTCTGCTGGATGTCACCAGATTTGTAGCTCAGAGCCTTAAACCACTGCACTATACTGCCTATGGTCAGTATGGCTTGCATTATGCAAACCTGGGCTGGTGATGATGCCGGACCAGTTTTGGAGGTAGCCACCCCCACCCCGGATATGCTGTAGTGCACTGCTCTAGGGTGGAATGCAGAGGTGAGGAAGTGGTCCTCTGTTTTAGATCTGACCTTTGCTTCACTGTACACCTGGCGGGATCTACCAGATCCTTTGAAAGTGTGGCTGTGTGTGGGGGTTCAGGTACTGGTTGCAGGATCCTCCCAATTTACTGCCCCCCTTGGAGCTGCGGGAGAGTTCCTACAGGAAGTGGTGGAGCTCATCATTGGTGAGGAGGTGGGAGGCCCTCAGATGTTTGGTGCTGGGGAACTTCAACGCATGAGCCAATAATGAATCCTCCAGACTTGGTTCCAACCTCCTCCAGACGATGACATCTCTGGGTCTGTGACAAGAAGTTACTTCCTTGACCCATCATGATGGCCACATGCTGGACCTGGTGTTCTCACTGGGGCTTGAGGTAGATAACCACAAGATTGATCAGATCAGTTGGTCTGATCATTGCATAGTGAGGTTCTCATTTGGGGCCCCCCTCTAGAGCCCTTCCCCTGTGGAGATGGTCAGCTACTGTCCTTTGAGGGGATTATCTCCCAGAGGGATTTCTGGCAGTGGCCGACTTATCTAGTGTAGGTTCTGCATGTGTGAAGGGCACGACCGGGGCAGTTGCCGCTTATAATAAAGCGATGTCCGACGCTCTTGATGCCCTCACACCTGTCTGTGTATGACCCAAATCTTCTCACCTGAAGTCTCCATGGTTTGATGGAGAGCTCAAGGTAATGAAGATTAAAGGTCAGAAGTTGGTGCGCTGCTGGTGGAAGACCAGGCTAGAGGAGGAAAAACTGGCTCTGCATGCTCACTACGGTGAGTACCAGGGGGCAATCAACCATAAGAAGGCAGAGTTCCTGTCTAGGAAGATTGCTGCAGGGAAGAGCTGACCAGCTGTTCTGTTTTGGATTGTAAACAGGCTTTTACATCCAGTCTGTCTGCAGCCGAAAAAAGCTTTTTTCTGATTCTCTGTGTGAGGAGTTTGCGCAGTTTTTCTTTGACAGAGTGTTCTCTATTTGGCAGGAAATCCCATCAGTGAGCCAGATTATGGCCTGAAGTGATAGCCTTGGGTGTCGCAGAGGAACTCCACCTGCTTAAGGAGAGTTTAAACTGGTAGAGGTGGCCGAAGTCATTGAAGTTGTTTCTGGGCTGAAGCACACATAGTGTAAACTGGACCCAGTACCGACATGTTTCTTGATGGGATGTGTCAGTTCCGTTTCCCCGGTGTTTGTCTTGATTGTCCGGTGTTCTTTGTCAAAGGGGGTCTTTCCAGATTCCTTGAAAGTGGCTGTGGTGAGACCCCTTCTGAAAAAAACATTTTTAGACCCTGACATCTTGGCAAATTACCGACCTATCTCCAACCTTCCATTCCTGGGTAAGGTTGTAGAGAATACTGTGGCGCAACAGCTTGAGGAGGACCTTGTGACCTTTGACATCTATGAGCCTCTACAGTCTGGATTTCGTGTTAAGCACAGCACTGAAATGGTGTTAATTCGGGTGCGCAATGACCTCCTTAGGGCGAGAGATAGAGGGGAAGGGTCAGTTCTCATTCTCCTCGCTCTCTCTTCAACATTTGACACAGTAGACCATATTGTGTTGCGTGGCCATCTCAGAGAGTACTGTGGGCATGCTGGCACTGTCATCAACTGGTTTGAGTCCTACCTCGCTAGCAGGGGGCAACGGGCAGTGATGGTAAACTTCTCCTCCTCCTCGAGCCTCCTGTCCTGTGGAGTACCTCAGGGTTCGGTCTTGTATTCAATATTGTTTGTTGTATATATGCTGCCCCTGGGTGCACTCATTAGGAAGTACAACATGGGTTTTTATTGCTGTGCTGATGATACCCAGTTGTATCTTTCCTTTGCCCCTGGAACATCTGATGCTGTGGATGTGCTTAACAGCTGCTTGGCCGAGATTAATGACTGGATGTCCTCTAGCTGGTTGTGACTGAACCCTGACAAGACAGAGGTCCTGGTGCTGGAGTTGAACTGAAGGTATGCTAGTATTGCCTCTGGTGTGGCAACTGGTCTCTTCCTGGGGCCTACACCAGTGATGGCTTCCTCTAGGGTGTGCGATCTCGGTGTGTTCCTTAATGATGGACTGACGTTCAAAGCCCAGGTATCGTCCGTTATCCAAAGTGGTTGCTACCACTTGAGGAACATCACCAGGATCAAACCCCTAGTTCCACCTGAGTACCTCCCTACCCTGGTACATGCCTTTGTGACATCCAGACTTGATTACTGTAATGCACTCTACTTCAGGGTCTCTGGAGGTACCCTCCGCCGGCTGCAGCTGGTGCAGAACTCTGCTGCCAGATTGCTGACAGGACTTTGCAAGTTTATTCATGTAATTCCAGTGCTGCAAGGACTGCACTGGCTGCTGGTCAGGTGGATGGTTATCTTCAAACTGGGCTTGTTCACTTTTAAGGCCCTGTGTGGACTAGGCCCTAGCTATCGGTCTGACCTCCTAACACCTGCTGCTCCAGTCCGCTCCCTGCGTTCCTCCTCTAGGGGTCTCCTGACAATTCCAAGGATGAGATTAAAAACTGCCGTCAACCGAGCATAGTGTCACCTTCCCCATCCTTTGGAATTCATTACCACTTGCTGTTAGGGAGGCCCCTTCAGTAAAGGTTTTCAAGGGCTGCTTAAAGACCTTTTTGTTCAGCCTGGCCTTCCCAGATATACAGCTTTAGATAATTAGCTATCTGATCCACTTTTTAAAAGCTTCTTTTGTATTTTATCCTGTTTTTATTTACATTTTACTAATTTTAATGATTTTTATGTATTCACGTACTGTCCTTTTTTTCTCTTGATTGTTGTATGTAAGGCGTCCAGAGCCTCTGGGAATGGGTGCCCAAGAAATAAAATTTGCATTGCCTTGCCATTAAGACTAGGGGTGATTTCCAGGCCTCCTACTCAGGGAGAGGAGGGGGATAGGCAGCTGTTGCAGGTAGTTAAACGGATGGCTCTCAAGGGGGATCTCCTGCTAGTGGGGGACCTAAACCTCCCAACTGTGGACTGGGATATCCCGATTGCAGCATCAGCCAGGAGCAGAGAGATCCTCGAGTCACTACAAGGTGCTTTCATGCACCAGCTGGTTAGGGAGCCCACTGGGGGTATAACATACTGGACATGGTCCTCACCAATGGGGAAAGTGTGGAAGAAGTTGTTACGGGAGACAGCTGAGGTACAAGCGACCACAATAGGGTAAAGAAGGGGAGGGAAACAAATTGGACCAGCACGAAGGTTATGGACTTCAGGCAGAAGGGCTTTACCAGAAGAGGCAAATATTCAGGGAAGAAATGGAAGGAAAGGGGAGAATAAGAGACGTGGAGGAATTATGGGAATCTATTAAAGGGGGGTTACTGAAAGCCACTGAACTTTGTATAAAGAAAGTAAGAAAGAACAAAAAAGAAAGAGGCCACTCTGGTTTACCAGGGAGGTGTTAGGGGCAATTAGGGAGAGAAAAGGGGAATTTAGAACATATAAGAAGACCCAGAGAAAGGAGGACAGGGTGACTTACAGGGCAAAGCTGGGGTTGGCAGGGCAGAAGATTAGGAGGGCTAAAGCTGACACACAAGAGAGAATTGCTGGGCAGGCCATGTGAGGGGATAAAACCTTTTTTAGGTATGTGGGAGAGCAGAGGATGGTGAGGCAGGAATAGAAAGGATGGGAAGGAGGGAGGGAGTACAAGTGGAGGGGAACTTTGAGAAGGCAGAGGTGCTTAATAGCTACTTCTGCTCGGTCTTCAGGGTGGAGGGGGAGGAAAGGGGACCAGAGCTAAGAAGGAGGGGAAGGGAAGACAAAAGGATGGATCCTAGCCTGTTCAGTGAAGACAGGGTAAGATAAAAACTAGGAAGCTTGAAGGTGGACAAGGCAACAGGGCCAGACAGTTTGCATTCTAGGTTACTCCGGTAACTAAGAGAGGAGCTGGCAGCACCTCTGACAAAGCTGTTTAACTTGGCCCTGGATACAGGGTGGGTGCCAAGCGACTGGAAGAAGGCTAATGTGGTGCCACTGCATAAGGGGGGGGGAAGCAAGGAGGAGACAGAGAATTATCGCCCAGTCAGCCTCACCTTGGTGGTTGGTAAGGTGATAGATGCACTAATAATGGAAAGGGTAGTAAACTACCTTGTGGACAGCGGACTGCAGGACAACAGGCAGCATGGCTTCATAAATGGGAGGTCATGCCAGACGAACCTAATAGAGTTTTTCGATTGGGTGACAAAGGTGGTTGATCAGGACAGGCCGTGGGTGTGGCCTATCTGGACTTCAGAAAGACCTTTGACACCATCACTCACAGAAGGCTGGTAAATAAGCTAGAAAGCGTAGGGGTGGGACAGAAAATAACTAGGTGGGTGGCAAACTGGTTGAAGGACAGAAGCCAGAGGGTGACAGTTAATAGGGTACATTCCAGGGAATTGGGGGTTATGAGCAGGGTGCCTTGGGTCAGTATTGGGACCTCTCCTTTTAATATCTATATCAGTGATATAGCAGAGGGGTTGGAGGGGAGGGTGTGCCTATTTGCAGATGATACAAAGATCTGCAGTAGGGTGGACACACTGGGGGGTGGAAGCCATGAGGGAGGACCTAAAGATTCTGGAAGGGTAGTCAGAAACTTGGCAGCTGAAACGCAATGCCAAAAAGTGTGCAGTAATGCACATGAGGCTTAAAAACCCGCAAGACGCTTACACACTGGGGTGGTGGGGTTGGGGGTGCGGGTGAGGTAATTTAGCAAACTGCGCAGGAGAGGGATCTGGGGATAATATCAAACAACCTTAAAGATCAACTGCAGATATATTACAAACAAATGATGAACTTTACTCATTTTCCCTAACATAAGGACAACCAGGCCTTATTTATTACATTTGAAATGAAGAAATTGCCATTTGTCATGTGCAGATGCTATTTTAGTGCTCTCCTAATTGATGGTTTCAGAGAAAATCCCTTAGACATTTTTAAACCAGCTGGTGGAATCTTGGGCGAGTGCTCATTCCATTCAGGCAACAATTACATCATTTACCTCAAGGTCCTGGTAGCTCAGCGCGCACACACACACACACACACACACACACACACACACACACACTGACATCAGATTGCAAAATGTTTACTTTCAGTTGTCTGAGGATCTTTGCCTATTGAATTTTATTGATACAGCATTACAGATAAATATTTAGTTACTTTCACAGATTAATCAGTGATTTTTAGGGGACAATACTTTAAAATAAGGACAGGAAGAGAACAAAGGAAACAAAAATGTATATGTTAACAGCCTGTCATGTTGCTGATATTTTTAAGGGGGAGAGGGAGGCGCTACTGAGCACCAAATGTTGATCAGCTTAGAAAACTGACAGATATTCACTCATGGTGTTTTTAAGGAACAATTTGTTTAATACAGGCCACCACCAGAATACTGAAAGCAAAGACTGATTTTTAAATGTCATGATGTACTGAGCTGTCAGGGCCTTGAGGAAAATTATGTCATTATTACGTGAGTGGAATCAGCACTCACCCAAGATTCCACCAGTTGGTCTAAAATGTCTGAGGGATTTTCTGTGAAACCTTGAAAAAAGACAGGCAGAAAAACAGCATCTGAACATGATAAATTACTGTTCCTGTGCATTACTTGCAATATATATGTGTAACCCCTAGATGGCGCTATCCCAGGGGCTACTACCCCTGCCTGATTTGCCACTAACAGGTTGAGGGGCCTGGATCCAATGGCGGGTGCCTCCACCCAGAGGTCAGGGTTTGCAATAGTTAAACTAACTTGGTCACAGCCCTCTGGGACACTGCAACCCCTTTCTTCCCACTAGTGGCCCACACAATATATCAGAATTACCTTCACAGTATACACTTACCCCCAGGACTGGTTCCGCACTGGGACCTCCTGTGAAATAAGATACAGTGCAACAATCACAGTACAGTACTTTAACATAGACAAATACCTCAGGCAGTATAACTTTGCTGAAACAAGCAGCTCTGATTTATTTAGGGGATATAACAAGGACAGGGGGAATCAGGTTAATTAGCTTATACTTTACTCATCTACTATGGCTCTGTGCATAGGCCTATCCCTACCAGTTACTGTCCCTGGGTACCCAAGCCCTAGTGGCTAGTCCAAACCGTGGCAGCTGGTAGGGGCCCTTTCCCACAGAGAAAAGAAAAATTAGTTTAAACAGTCAGCAGTACAGTGATTCCATTTGGATTTAATGTGGCAATTCAACGGGGAGCGACCCTGAATTAGTACTCACGACCTCCAAACAAGATAGGGTCCTTCAACGTCAGCAGGGCTATTCTTGAGCTCAACGAGACTCCTCACACATTTATATGGTAAAAAGAAAGTACTATACCAGGCAGGCTGCTTCTCTATCCCGATCGCAATTACTGCACAATACCCGGGAGAACACACAGCAGATTCAGTTCCTGACAGACAGAGTGCAATTCAGCCATTTCTCCAGTCTTCTACAGGGTGAGCCTGGTTTCTACGCTTCAGATACCCTTTGATTCTCTTCACAGGATGGATTCAGTCCTAACAAGCAGTTACACAAGCTGCAGACCGGAACTCAGGGCCTTACACGCTTTCCTGACTAAAACTGCACACTGAAAAAGCACAGGGCTCCTTCCTTCTTCACTTCCAGAGCTCAAACTGAAACTCCAACAGACAAAACCGGCACTTCCTTTGAGTTCCTCCCAGTTCTTGACTGGATTGGCTGTCACTCACAATAGACTGTTCCTGTTGGTCCAAAAGGCCAAGTTAAACTACATCTCCCATAGTCACTGCCCACACAATCCTCTTGTGGCTGGCTCAGATTATGAGTCCAAGTTCTGATTCGTCCAAGGCATCATTTTAGAGCTAGCTTACCCCACACTGATTGGTCCAGTTCAGCAGTTCAAAACCAGAATGGGGAACTAGGCAGACACAGATCTGACTGCAAAGAAAGCAGGTTAGACAAACTGTAATTTCATTATTACTCTAAATAATTTCTGGCAAACAGTTACATCTTTCAGATAGGTTCCCTTTGCACCTAGTGACTGCAAAATGGAGTGAATTGGCAGCAGCCGAGTGGTACTCAAACAGAGAAGCACACAGTCCCCCATACAAACTAATTATGTCTGCAAGCAGACAGCTCTTAAAGAGACAGTACCAGAGGCTCTAAAACACTCACTGATAAATGGCTTAAATGCCAAACACCATTCAGGCTTGGAGCATTCAAGCAAGCTCCTGGAAGTCTTTTGGGAACCCCATTTGCAGGGGTTACACCCTTCCTGGTTTGGAAAGCTTGACGTCCGCAAGCAAGGCACTTCCATAAGTTTCAACTGCAACCATATACATTTGCATTAGGCTCGCATATGTAATCATCAGTCAATATATCATTTTACCAAGAACACATTTCTGAAACATTGCAGTACGTCTCTTTACACAGTATTACACACACATTGTACCATAACTCAGTTATTACCTCTTGTACATGAAACCTGAAGAGAGGGGCCCTTCCCTATCAGTTACCTTGGGGCTGGACGGGCAAGGGCACCATATCTAGAGGGCAACACAAGTAACTTGAGTTAGCACTGATGCTCAGTTTGGGCAATGAGCTCAGGGACATACACCTTTATGGACAACATTGAGAGGCAGATCCACTGGCGGCCCAGGGAATCATAACTGAGGTGCACCACAGGCTTTACAGCTCGACCAGTCTTTCTAGGGGAACTGTTACAGTCTCTGCACTCTGAGCCTCATTTCTGCATTGTCCTCACTTGTCAGGGGAGTCTCCATGGGGGTATAGAGGCTAGAACTTGGGGCACTTTCAGCTCCAGGAGTTACAGTTTGGAGTCCACAACATTTGGCTCGCATGGAGAGCTTTTGGACACTGGCAGTGGACTGTCAGGGCACTCAAAATACTCTTCTTGTTGTTGTGTATCACCAGTCTGCCCCAATCTATCATTTTCCTCCCCTGAAAGCTCAAACAGTTCAACCATGCACAATGATTCCATTTCATCTGATCTGATGCTTTGCACTTCACTTTCTGGGAGCATTGGCTCCAGGGACGAAGCTGGGGGCTTAGACAGTCCAGAAGGCCCAGCTTCATCTCCAGTATTGACTAGGGGATTGCCCCGAAACAATTGACTCAGTTCGTAAGAAGGATAGTATTCAAAGTCACTCTCACTTTCTTCCGATATGGACTGACAGTCATGCTCAACTGGGACTTGTGGAGGGAACACTTAACTTTGCTTCTGTAGGTGCAGACTTTCTTGATCTTTTCTTAGCAGCAGCTCTAGTCACTGGTCCAGAGGGGGATCTTCTGGGGCTCAGACTCAATCAAGATTTGTCCAATGGGCAGTAAATGATTTCTATGCATTGTTTTACATCTTTTGAATTATTCTCAGGCCTTACTTTGTACACTGGCAGATCATCTAGTTTGCCCACTACAATGTGGAGGAGATGGTGCCATCTGTCAGCAATCTTGTGTTTGCCATGCAGTCCCAGATTTCTTAGCAATACCCGATCTCCCTCCTGGAGTTCCTGTGTTTCACCTTTTATCATACCTTTCTTTGTTGGCCAGATTTCTTTGGCAGCCATGGTTTGAGCCAGTTAGTACGCATGAGTTAGCTGGGCCTTTAACTTTGCACATACTGTAAATAATTGTCAGCTTGAACCCCATCAGGAGAGACCCCAAAACACACATCTACCGGTAGCGAGCTTCTCTCCAAACATCAGGCTGTAGGGGGAGAACCCAGTGGCATCACTTTGGTGCAGTTATAAGCATGTACCAGGGTGCTAATTTGTTGGCTCCATCTAGGCTTGTCCTTTGGGTGCAGGTGCCTAGCATATCTAGCAAAGTGCGGTTGAAACGTTCAGGCTGTGGGTCCCCCTGGGGGTGGTAAGGAGTGGTTCTGGACTTTCGCACTCCCCACAGAGAAAGCATCTCTTTGATCAGACAACTCTCAAAGTCTCTCCCTTGATCAGAATGGATTCTTTGTGGAGCCCCATAGTGAACAAAAAAGTTTTCTACAAGTACTTTGGCCACAGTGGATGCTTTCTGGTCTTTGGTGGGAAAGCTTGGGCATATCTCGTGAAATGGTCAGTGACCACCAGCACATTACTGATATTTCTTTGATCTGACTCAAACTCAGAAAATCAATACAGACCAGCTCCATGGGTGCACTGGTGGTTATGTTAACAAGGGGCAGCCTCTGGGGCAAAGCTTTCCTCTGTAAGCAGCGACTACAAGTTCGAATGTGTTGCTCCACATCAGCCCCCATCTTAGGCCAATAGAATCTGGATCTCACCAAGTCAAGTTCTGTCTATACCAAGGTGCCCCATGTGGTTGTGCAAGGACCTCAATACTGAGTCTCGAAGGCAGTGGGCAGCACTAGTTGTTGTTTGTCTACTTGTCCCCTCTGTCTACTGTTTCTCTGTATAACAGTTTATTGATCAGTTTCAACTTAGGACCTTCTTTGTATAACAGTGCAGTTCTCAAATCAGTGGGCGTAATTTGGACACATCTTTTCCTGCATAGAGGGCTTCTAAAGCTGATTTGATCATGGGATCGCGGATTGAGCCCCCGAATACTGTCATTGTCCAGCTGAGGCAGTGCTCCAATGTCTATTGCAGAAAAGTGGCAATAAGCAGCAGGTATGCAATTCTCAGAGGGTCCCAAGCAATCCACCATGCAGTCCACTGCGTCCGTGGACATTGTTCCTCCCTGTCAAACTTCCGGCAGAGTCCCGAATGTCAGGTTCTGCCAATCGGACCCAATCATTCTGGGGAACAGGCCTCCGGGAGAGAGCATCAGCATCTATGTGGTTCAGACCTGTCGTATTCGAGAGCAAGTCATATGTAGATAATTGCAGAAAACCACCTATGGCCAGTGGCATCCAACTTAGCTGAGGTCTGCACATAGGTCAAGGATTATTGTCAGTTTTACTAGTATTTTAGCCCCATACAAGTACTCATGGAATTGGTCAACAATAGCCCACTTCAAAGCTAGGAACTCTAACTTATGTACAGGATAGTTCTTTTCGGATGGGGTCAGGCTTCTACTGGCAAAGGCCACTGGTCTCAGGCCATTCTCGTGCTCTTGGTACAACACGGCCCCAATCCTTGCAAGCTAGCATCAGTGTGCAGGATCGTAGGTTTTCTTGGATCGGCATAGGCCAGCACTGGAGCATGGGTGTTGATATATGATCTCATGAAAAGCAGTCTCACAATCAGAGTCCAGCAGGCCCCAAATACTTCACTCGGATGAAAATACACTCTTTCAGTCTTAAGGGGCCGCTGACTTTTGGTATTTTTTGTGGGTTGGGGATACCCTTGAGTAAGGTTAAGTAAAGGCGGATCACTCTTGAATAGTCCTTGATGAACGCCAATAATAACCACAGAATCCCAGGAATCTTTGCAGTTCTTTTAGATTTTGTGCTGTGGCCAGGTGGTCAAGGCCTCAACTTTACTTGGGTCGGTCTCTATTCCTAGAGTGGATACTATGTGTCCCACATACTTTACTGATGTTTGAAAGAATTGACACTTATTAATGGACAGTTTAAGGCCAAAGTCCTCCAGTCGGTCCAATACCTTAAATAATCTGCTCTCATGTTCCTCCAGTGAGCTGTCAAACACAATAACATCATCTAGGTATACCAGGCACTCAAGTAAGTTCTTGTCCCCACTGCACCCATCAATCGCTGAAAAGTGTCTGGGGCACCTGAAATCCCTTGAGGCATCCCTCATGAATTCATAGAAGCCAAGCGGACAGATAAAGGTGTCTTCTCTCACGGTCCTCTGGGGCCATCGGGATCTGGTAGTACCCACTGCGGAGATCCAAGCGAGAGAACCACTTGCTCCCGCTTAGGCAGTCCAAGCATCCTGAATGCGGGCATTGTGTACTGATCAGGGATAGTCCGCCGGTTTAAGGTGCAATAATCCCACACATCCTTACTGTCCCATTCTTTTCCTCACTACCACAATGGGGGAAGCATAAGGGCTTCTGGATTCTTGTATTACACCAGCAGCTAACATCCTTGCAGATGCTGCCTCACATCATCTATATCAGCAGGTGCCAGGCGTCGAGACCTCTCACGAAATGGTCTTTCCTCATGCAGCCAGATATTGTGCTCAGCTCCTTGCACGCATCCTATGTCCCATTCCTTTAAAGAAAACACCTGGTCTCTCTGGGCAAGCTTCTCACTGATCCTCACTTTCCATTCAGCTGGCAACGGGGAGTCGCCGAAATCAAACAAGTCAGGCGTGACTCTGTCATTCTTCCTCGAACTCTTGCTGCTGGGTAGCACTGCAGTATCTGCACAATGCACATTAGCCAGGATGCAACCTCTATTTACTCGAATGTCTCTTTCAGACACATTATGAACTTGGACCATTACCCTTCTGGCATAAGCATGGGCTCTAGCGGGCAAAATACTAGGCTGACCAGCAGTCCCTCTGGCAATTTTCCATCGCCTGGTGCATCCAACATTAATATTTTATTCTTAACATCCTTTCTGATACGCACCTCTCCCTGTAAGGTACACTGGGCATTTGGCGCCAGGATCAGAGACTCAGGATCCTTCTTCCATACAATTCCGACCGGTTCCTCTGGTTCTATTTTTTCAGCATCCCTCTGTGCCTCATAGGCCTTCTTAATTAAAGCCGGAACTCTTAAAGCTCTACTAGTCTTTGACCCCTGTTTTTCATAACACAACTGTGCCAGCCTTCCGAACATATGAGCATTTGTTCCAATCAACAAAGGGACACCATCATACAGTCCAGTGGGGGGACACACTAAGGCTAGGGTCTCTACTTGTTCTGCCACCAGCCACGGAGGTGGGGAAAGACAGCCAAATTCGGATATACCCGAATAGGGTAGGCCTTCTCACTTAACCCCATACATGCAGTCCTTCTAATGGTTGTAAGGGTACGTCTGACAAATGCTTCTGATACCAATCCTGAAACATAATTGTCACTTGGGAGCCACTGTCTAATACAGCTCTTGTAGACACTCCATTCACCTTTACAGTGGTCTCCATGGAGGACCCACTATTCTGGACCAGTCTGGAGAGGCGGTAGTGGGGGCCTGGGCAACTGACCTTGCCACAAAGGACGTGAGTTAGCATTTTGGTGCCCTCACTGGGATCATTTCGTGCACCTCTAACCACTGATTTGTTCTCCAAAGCTCTCCTTGTAGCCTATAAGCAACTTTGTCAGTGTCTTTGGGGACCGGCATTCCCTTTTCATGTGCCCATCTTTCCCACAATTATAGCAAAACATACTTTCTGGAGTTTGAGCTGGCCGAGGCCCACACGGGAGCCAGGGCGGGAGTACTACTAACTGGAAACCTTGGTGCCATCTCTGTCTGCGGCGTGATAAGCATTTGGAGATCTCATCAGTTTCTCCACTTCCATGGTCAAGGAATTGAGTTTGGAGCTGTTATCAGCAGGAGATACATGGGTGGGTACCCCCACCCCATAGCAGATGCAGTCGGATATAGGTCAGGGGCCTGCATTTGCAGGCGTGGCCTTCATAAAGTGACTGTTTTGAATTCCCGAACTCTCTCAACAGTTCGCCCCATTGTGGCATATCTTTTTCCTTGTCAGATCACTCATTGACTGTCAACCTCTGCCCCTGAACTTCACTTGATGGGTCACTCTCAGTCACTCGGGTCGTAGCCGCAGCTATTGGTGCAGGTCCCTCCCGAGGTCGCCTTTTCTCAACTCCTCGAATTTCTCTCATTAACTCATCACAGGAGGGTGGGGATTCCAGTCAATTTGCCAGGCGTAACTGAAGCAACAGCAGTTCTGAGAAGGGGGCAGACTTAAGGATCCTGTCCAGCCTGGTTCGATCCAGTTCAATCTCTGGCAAACTACCCTTTCTGAGGCATTCTTGCAACAATTTTTCCAGCCGAGATACATACACAGACAACAACTCCCCTTGGTACTGTTGTGCATTTCTTACTCTCCACCATAGATCCTCATCAGAATCTAGGCTCCCATACACATTCTCCAAGGCCTCAAGATAGGCCTGTGCAGTCACTTCAGGGTTACTGGCCCGTTTAGCATGGATGGTAGCCAGGGCAGGACCTCGGAGGCTCTCACTAACCCTCTTTCGCTTTTCGGCTTCCGAGCATTGCCATTCTAGCACTTGGGGGGCAACATAGTCTATCCAAGTCTCCCAGTCATCCTCCCCTTGGGGGGTGGGGAGGGTGCCAGAGAAGATCCTAAACCTTCGGTAAGAGTCGTGACTAATGGCAGGTGCAGAAATAGGAGTCTGCATTGGTTCAGCCACCATTACGGGTGCTGGAGCGGGAGAGGGTGTTGGGGGAGGAACACCCCCAGGTGGCAAGAATAGCTTCTTCAAGTCCTCCACAGTTTTCCCTTCCCCCAGCAACCATTTAGCAAATTTCTCCTCAAAAGTTTCAGACAGTGGTGGGGCACATTCCCCCGGTCTTTACTGTACTTAGTTATCACTCTCCAGGCAGTGAAGGCTCCTCTGGGGTAATGGTCTGTGGCACTTTGGAGCTATCTATGGGATCCTTAAACTCTACTAGGGCCAGGAAAGTGTGGGTGAGCAGATTAGCATGCCGACCCACCACCACAGGGTTTTGTAAACCTTCCACCTTGGAAAGTACTCCTTGTACAGTGTCCGTATTGATACCCAGGGGGATGTCCAGGATAAGCATAGCATTTTGGGGGTCAATCTCCTCCCCAGTACACCACTCCACCAGCCGGTGCACAGCCACTTCTGTCGGGGTACCCATTTTTTTCCTTAACAGTGGTTCGTAAATATGGCCACTAGAGGACACACAATCCCAGCGGTGAGCCTCCAAGATGTAACCCCTAGATGGCGCTATCCCAGGGGCTACTACCCCTGCCTGATTTGCCACTAACAGGTTGAGGGGCCTGGATCCAATGGCGGGTGCCTCCACCCAGAGGTCAGGGTTTGCAATAGTTAAACTAACTTGGTCACAGCCCTCTGGGACACTGCAACCCCCCTTTCTTCCCACTAGTGGCCCACACAATATATCAGAATTACCTTCACAGTATACACTTACCCCCAGGACTGGTTCCAGCACTGGGACCTCCTGTGAAATAAGATACAGTGCAACAATCACAGTACAGTACTTTAACATAGACAAATACCTCAGGCAGTATAACTTTGCTGAAACAAGCAGCTCTGATTTATTTAGGGGGATATAACAAGGACAGGGGGAAATCAGGTTAATTAGCTTATACTTTACTCATCTACCTATGGCTCTGTGCACAGGCCTATCCCTACCAGTTACTGTCCCTGGGTACCCAAGCCCTAGTGGCTAGTCCAAACCGTGGCAGCTGGTAGGGACCCTTTCCCACAGAGAAAAGAAAAATTAGTTTAAACAGTCAGCAGTACAGTGATTCCATTTGGATTTAATGTGGCAATTCAACAGGGAGCGACCCTGAATTAGTACTCACGACCTCCAAACAAGATAGGGTCCTTCAACGTCAGCAGGGCTATTCTTGAGCTCAACGAGACTCCTCACACATTTATATGGTAAAAGAAAGTACTATACCAGGCAGGCTGCTTTCTATCCCGATCGCAATTACTGCACAATACCGGAGAACACACAGCAGATTCAGTTCCTGACAGACAGAGTGCAATTCCAGCCATTTCTCCAGTCTTCTACAGGGTGAGCCTGGTTTCTACTCTTCAGATACCCTTTGATTCTCTTCACAGGACAGATTCAGTCCTAACAAGCAGTTACACAAGCTGCAGACCGGAACTCAGGGCCTTACACACGTTTCCTGACTAAAACTGCACACTGAAAAAGCACAGGGCTCCTTCCTTCTTCACTTCCAGAGCTCAAACTGAAACTCCAACAGACAAAACCGGGCACTTCCTTTGAGTTCCTCCCAGTTCTTGACTGGATTGGCTGTCACTCACAATAGACTGTTCCTGTTGGTCCAAAAAGGCACCGAAGTCTAAACTACATCTCCCATAGTCACTGCCCACACAATCCTCTTGTGGCTGGCTCAGATTATGAGTCCAAGTTCTGATTCGTCCAAGGCATCATTTTAGAGCTAGCTTACCCCACACTGATTGGTCCAGTTCAGCAGTTCAAAACCAGAATGGGGAACTAGGCAGACACAGATCTGACTGCAAAGAAAGCAGGTTAGACAAACTGTAATTTCATTATTACTCTAAATAATTTCTGGCAAACATTTACATCTTTCAGATAGGTTCCCTTTGCACTCCTAGTGACTGCAAAAATGGAGTGAATTGGTAGCAGCTCGAGTGGTACTCAAACAGAGAAGCACACAGTCCTCTCACACAAACTAATTATGTCTGCAAGCAGACAGCTCTTAAAGAGACAGTACCAGAGGCTCTAAAAACACTCACTGATAAATGGCTTAAATGCCAAACACCATTCAGGCTTGGAGCATTCAAGCAAGCTCCTGGAAGTCTTTTGGGAACCCCCATTTGCAGGGGGGTTACATATGGAGTGGTTGTCTTCATGGTGAGCAAATAAAATACGGTAAAAGCATTTTAAAAACACTGCAATTGATCCTTAAGGCGGGCAACCAGTGCAACAAAGCAGTGGGCAAGGTAAATAGAATGCTGGCGTGCATAGGGAAGGGCACAACAAGCAGAAGGAGGAAGGTACTGGTGCCTCTTTATAAAACCATGGTGAAACCTCACCTGGAGTATTGGGTCTAGTTCTGGAGACCTCACCTATGCAAGGACATATATGAGATTGAAAGGGTTTAGAGAAGGGCAAGCAAGATGGTGCACGGTATGCACAGGAAGCCATATGAGGAGAGGTGGAGGGGATGGATCTGTACCCACTGGAGACTAGAAGGGAGAGGAGAACATTTATTTATTTATTATTTATTTATTTAGCTTTTGTTGACCGGGTAAGTGCACTAGACAAATCCTGCCTATTTTCAGGCACGGCCCGGGGGGAGGGGGATACAGATGAATGCCAACTGACCTTGAACCAGATTAAGCTGTTGGAGGTATTTTTAGTGAATGAGGGAAATTTGGCCCGGACACCAGGGAAATTCCCCTACTCTTTTCGATTAGTGCCATGGGATCTTTAACATCCACCTGAACTACCACCAATCCAGGCAGATGGGACCTCGGTTTAACGTCTCATCCGAAAGATGACACCTCAGAAATGCAGCACCCCTCTCATGCTGCATTACAGTGTCAGTACTGGGACCTTCTCTAACATGACAGAAACATTTAAGTACATGAAGGGGATTAATAAGATGAGGGAGGAGAGCTTATTTACAAGGAAAGTGGGTGCTAAAACTAGAGGTCATAGTCTAAGATTAGAAGGAGGAAGATTTAAGGGCAATGTGAGGAGGTGTTACTTCACAGAGAGGGAGGTGGAGTCCTGGAACAAACTACCTGAGGAGGTGTGGTGGGGTTGAAATGGCAGAGGGACTGAAGAAGGCATGGGTCAGACATAAGGGGTTGACCAGCGAGGGAAGAGGAGGTCCCTTGACAAAGGGGGGGGGGGTAAAGTGCAGATTCGATGGGCCAGAGAGGTCCTTTTCTTCTGTCAGATTTCTATGACTCCGTGATTATGCTCTCTTTTAGCTTTGCCTACTGTTCCTTCACCCCACCCAGATCATCCCCCCACCAGGTCATCCCTGAGGCATTCACCCATCTTTATAAAATCTGCCCTTCTGAAGTATAGGATCCTTGCCCTTGTGTTGTTTGATTCTGCAGTCATCACTATATTGAACCACACTGTATGGTAATCACTGGTTCCCAGGTGGTCTCCCACCTTGAAGTCTACAACACTGTCCCTGTTAGTAAGACAGAATCATAGTGCAATGACAACCGCAACTGGGAAGTGGCCATACCAGGTTACAACATGTTTCATAAAGATAGGGTAAGGAGGAAAGAGGGGTTGTTTTATATTTAAAGGATGGTATTAAGGCCAAGAAATACATGAACAGAGCAGGGAAAGGGAGGGGATAGAAGTTCATTAGCTTGACTTAGAAATGGGGTATGGGGGTGGTGTATAGACCACCAACACAAGGGGAGGAACTGTACAGAGCTTGGGACAGGTCAATGGCAAAATGGCAAGCACAGAGGAAGTAGTAATCATGGGTGACTTTAGTTTGCCAGATGTGGACTGTAACACACTGGCTGCAACTGTGACTAGGAGCAGGGCATTCTAGAGTCTCTGCAAAGGACATTTGTCAGGCAGCTGGTTGCAGAGTCCACTGGAGATGAGGTAGTGCTGGATCTGGTACTTACAAACAGAAACAGCATTGCAGACTTCACAGTGGGTAACATCGTACAGTGTGGTTTGGTATAAGGATCGGGTATGGGGAAAACCACACTAGGATGATAGTCCAGGACTTCAGGGGAGCAGATGTTAGAGAAATGGGAGGCTACCTTAGGAAGTACTTTGAAGGGGGCTTAGCCCAAGGAGGTGGAGGCACAGTGGAATAGAATTGGAAAGGCTATGCCTGGAGTTCAATGGCCAAGCAGCCAGCCACTCCCACTTCCTGAGCTGTATAAGCAGTTCCTCTCAGCCTCATTGTGAAGCACTTTTTTTTTTTTTGCAGCTGAAGGCTCTGTCTGCCGAGTTCTTTGGGGCCTGCAGGGCTGGCTGAGCCCCCTTCCTCCCGTTGCTGCTCTTGTTCGTCTTTGCTGGATTTCTGTGTTTATTTTCCTGCTTCTGGTTTGTATTTTGCCTTTGGCTGCATGTGTGCTTCTTTTTTGTTTCCTGTTTTCTGTGTTTGTTTGTCTTTTTTTGGGGGCTTTGTTTCTAAACTCCTAGCATATCGTTCCAGAGCTCCTACTGCTTGCTTTCAGCTACTTACAACTCTCAAACTACTGCAGTGCAACTGCAATCATTATTTGTGTGTTTCAGCTCAGCTATAAGCGGCTCTATGTTGCATACTCAATTAATTTCACCCGACTCAGGCTTACACTGAACCTAGCTATGCAGCTCAATCATGCTTTCTCATTCTTCTTGCCTCATTACAGCAGCTTCATTGCACTGCCTGGCTACACCTGCTTTCAGAGCATTGTGTCTCCCTATTTATGTTTATTGCAGTTACAACTTAGTGTACTTCATGTAGATGTTGCTTTTATGTTTATTCATTCATTTCTACTCTAAGGTCAGCCAAAAAAAGCTCCTGCTGAGGCTGTCAACCTAGCTTTAATATCTGCATGTGATTCTCTGCCCTTCCATCATTTTTTTTCTTGTCCTACGGCGGGGACTGGGAAGTGTTTGGGGAGTCATGACCCCATGTGGCTAATTATTTCTGTTCTAAATCCTGCCTTCGCCGCTGAAAATCCTCGGAGTATTTGCCACCTTGATTTGGCTTTTAAATATTTTGCTGGCTTGCCCTACTATTGAGTGCTGCTTCATTGCTACTATGTTATGCAGACCTATGTGCAGGTCCACTTATTACTACTCTGTTTACTGACCTACGTACAGGTCCATGCTTGCTTACGCAATCTATTGCTCATACCTACTGAATCCTCTCGACTTCAGCCTCTGGGATGTCTGCTGCACTCGATCTGCTTTTGACCTTACAAGGTCTCAGCACTCACTACTCATTATGATAGCACACCAGTGCTCAATCAGCTCGACAGCTTGTCAGCTGTCAGTCTAATTCTGGGGCATGCCATCCATTCTATTCTGGTGCAGGGTTCCTGCAGATGACAGTCTTGCTCTGCATTTGTTCCACATCTTGAGCATGTCCAGCTTGGGGTGGTATCCTTCTCACCTGGCCCATAGCTGGGAATGTCCTCACCCCAGGCTTGGCTTTAGCTGGCTGCTACACGACAGCAGCTCCTGGTGTAGAATTTAAGACTAACAGTAAAGGGTGGTTATGATTATCTTCTTTGGCTCTAGTGTTCCACTTAAAGGTTGTCCATTGGCTTTAGTGGTTTTCCTAGCATAGTAGTATCCCCTAGTTTCTTTAGGTAGGTTCCACTGTTGGATGGAGGTGGAGGATGTCCTGCCATTCCTTCTCTCCTTAGAGGATCCCCTCATTCTCAATGCAAATCATCAGTATCATGCTATGCAAACCTGGACATTTTATTGTGTAATCAAACTGAGCATCTCATTAAGTTATCAAACTGTCTATGCTTCTCTACCACTATGTTACAGTTACTGCACCTACGTCACAGTTACTGCTTGCTCATAAGCTTCGTGTCACTTCATTCTTTGGGATATATTGTACTACATTTCTTTTGGGATTCCTAAGATACCTTTAGCCATGGGAATCATCCTGTGGCACCTCTAGGGGTGGAACCCTCTCTGAGGGTTCCTTACCTTTCGTACCCCTACAGGGTGGTAATTCCTCTGGAACAGAGAGTGCGCACAGCCAAAATCAAACTAACACAGTTGTACAAGCATAACACTATACTGACTGTGCAGGATGTTGAATTGGAAAGGCTATGCCAGGAGTTCAATGGCCAAGCAGCCAGCCACTCCCACTTCCTTAGCTATATAAGCAGTTCCTCTCAGCCTCATTGTGAAGCATTTTTTCTTTGCCCCACCATCCTCTTCTCCTCCTCCTGCAGCAGCAGCACTTCTCTCCTTAGGAGAATTCCTAAGGTACCTTTAGCCACAGGAATTGTCCCTTGGCACCTCTGGGGTGGAACCCTCTCTGAGGGTTCCTTGCTTTTCGTATCCCTACAGGGTGGTAATTCATCTGGAATAGAGAGTGTGAATGGCCAGAACCAAACTAACACAGTTGCACAAGCATAACACTATACTGGCTGTGTAGGGCATTGAATAAAGAACAGAAGAACTGAGGTAATGTTAAGCTGTTTAAAGGTAATACACAAGGGTAAGAGAAGAAAGATGACACTTTGGTTCTCAAAGGAGGTGGTAAGCAGTAAAGGAGAAAAAAATAGCTTTCAGAAAGTATAAAAAGATCCAAATGGGGGCTGACATGGAGGTATATCTAGAGAAACAAAGGCAGTCTGTAAAAACAGTAAAGTCTCAAACTGAGGAAAGGATCACCCAGGAGGTCAAGAATAGAGATAAGACCTTCTTCAGGTATGTGAGTAAGAGGAAGACAAGGGATGGTATAGTGAAGATTAGGAGACCAGAAGGGGGTGAATTTGTAGAGGAAGATCAGGAAAAAGCTAAAAGTTTAAATGAATACTTCTGTCTGGTATTCACAGTGGAAGGGGGGGAATGGGCAGACATGCATTAACAAGCACCAGGGGGATTGGGGGTGAACACAGATTCATTTATGGAAGAGTGAGTCTGCCATTGGTTGGAAGTCCTAAAGGAAAACAAGGCGATGGGGCCAGATGGAATTCACCAAAGGGTACTAAAAGAACTGAGCACGGTGCAAGCTGCCCCTCTGGCAACACTCTTTAGCACCTCAGTGTAGACTGGGGTGGTTCCAGAGGAATGGAGGAGGATGGGCACATGTGCAAGCCACCAAGGAAATGGCAACCTAACTTAAAAGCTCTCTAGCCATGGTTACAAAGTCTGTCTTTTCTGCCACTACAAGTACTGCAGGAATTTGAACTAAATGCAAAATTCATTAGTACATATTTTTTGCTTTATGATAATATCCAGTTTGTCTTGGTCGGTGTGTGGTTGCTGAACTATGTGGTGGTATGTGGTTGCTGTTGAAAGAAACCTTCTCTCAGCCATCTCCTCACACATCAGCAAATGGCGATAACAGCAGTGCCAGCTCCAGCAGTGGCAACCCAATAGAGTGATATGGAGGAGATCAAGGAGATGCTGCGGCCCCTCCTTCAAGGCATTCCTCCTTTGAGGGCATCAGTTTCAGATGTAGGGCAAAGAATGAAGGCCATAGAATACAGCCTGGCACACACCAAGTTGGCCACCCTCAAAATGGACACCCAGCCCACTCTCCATTCAGTTGGATTGGACAGTCAGACTGGAGCAACAAATAAACTTTCTCTGGGCCAAAGTAGACAATCTTGGAAATCGAGGTTGTCAGAACAATATTTGTATAGTGCGTCTCCCAGAGGGCACTGAAAAAAAGGACATGTGTCTTTTCTTCCAACCAATGTTCCCGAAGGTACTGGACTTTTACTGGGATGGCCCTTTGGAAATAGAGAGGGCTCACTGTATCCTTGGCCCAAAACCCCAAGGACCTCCCCCTTGACCCAGCCTTGAATACTTCTTAAGATACAGTGTGAAGGAGCAGGTACTTCACCTGGTAAGAGAAAATGGCATCCTGAAATGGGATGGGCACTGAATTTATTTGTTCCAGAATTACTCCAAGGAAGTAGCGAATCACAGGAAAGCATTTGCTATGGTGAAAAAGATGGCTAAGAAAAATATCCCCTACTCCATCTGCTACCCAGCTATTCAACAAGTCCAGTGGGATGGAAAGTGGCTGTCATTCAATTACTCAGGGCAGGCAAAACAGTTCAGCTAACTCCTTAAGGAAGCAAGGTGACAGGTACCGTCCAAATGTCCCAAGGAGTGCTGACCAGAAAGCCTCAGGACACCAGAACTTGCAGCCCTCACCAGCTAGAGATAATTTACCACAACCATTAGAGGCTGATCAGTGAGACCCCTGGCTGACAGTTAAACCAAAGAGGTCAGGGGCAAGTGGTCAGGATCAGAACCCTGAAATGGCAGAGGGACAGGCACACCAATGGTCAAGGCATCGAGGCTCTAGGCATTCCACTAGGGATTCAAGTCCTCAGCCATCTGAGATCAAGCCACCAAATAAAGCTGTAAGCGATATTCTGGGAAGAAGGGACAGCTATATCTGCCAGTGATTCAAGGCCAACACAAGATGGACACTGCGAAGGTGGGCTGCTTGGTCACCACTCAGCTGGAGGAAGACGTCCCTCTCCACCTGAGTTGGGCAAGTATGGTGGAAGGATTGGTCAGCCCCTGACACACGAACATATGAAAAATGCTAGCAGATACAGGCCTCAAGGTCTATCCAATCTGCTCAATTGTGCAGCTAGCAGTGTGTTACTCTGCAGCTGCCCTCCCCCCCGGTCTGGTAGTGACCTTTCCCTTGACCTTTCCCTTGATCCTGTCCCACCCCATCTTAAAACTGGCCACTGACTAACATCACCACCTCCTCCTCCGGGAGTGCATTCCACCCATCCATCACCCTTTCCATGAAGTAGTGTCTTCTCATTTCCCTCTTGAACTGTCACCCTCCAATTTCAGACTGTGCATCCTACTGTTTCTCCCTTTCTTTAATCAAAAAATCCCCACTGTACTAACCTTGTTTATGCCCCTCATATATTTAAAGGTTTCGATCACATCCCCTCTATCCCTCCTCTCCTCCAGGGAGTACATGTTGCGCTCCCTCAGTCTGTCTTCATAGGGTTTGTCCTCCATTCCAATCTGTTTTGCCCTTACCTATCCCTTGTGCCAGCCTAAGCCCTTGCGACACCCCCATAAAAATGGGCAGCTGCTACCCATGACTGACACTGCCAAGAGGAGTTCTACAGAACGCTGACATGGACTCTTCTTTTCTTTGATGAGAGACTCTTATCCTTTGGACTTGTCTTTTTAATGCATATATTTGTTGTTTGTTGTCTCTCCTCTTTCCCCCTCCTCCCTGACAAGGTGAAGAAATATGCTGAATCATGACTACCAGAAGCTGTAAATTGTTTGTTCTGTTTTATCTGCCTGAATGGTGCACCAGGACACATTTTCTGTTTACCCTCTCGGGGGTTGGGGGGGTGAGGAAGGGATGTTCTGTGTGATACTGTGATAAAGTGATGGTGCAGCCCTCAGGGCCATGGTGGGTGAGGAGGGTGTGATGGCAATGTACAGTAGCCTCAAGAGGATCGCAATGTGTAGTAGCCCCAGCTCTTCCCTGAAAAGTCCACAGACTTACAGTGTAACAGCCCTGTAGTGACTGTTCCACCAAGAATAATAGGGAAATGTAGTTAGTCTTGGGATACCTAAAAAATAGGTTAGTAAGGACCTGAGTTCTAGGCCTGGGGTGGGTAGGAGCTGTCAGATAGAGTAAGTGTGGCCCCTGCTAGTAAAATAAAAAGCAGAGTCAGAATTTAAAATAAAAATTAATACATAGTAACATTGTAAATAGTTTAAGTTGTATAGTGCGAGCATATTAGTAGGTTAAGGAGGAGGATGTAGTATGGGAGGAAGAAGGAAAGGACTACCTGGCCCTAGCTGCCTTAGCCACATGCAGTTTGTGCTCATTTTCTAGTAATTGGTGATTTTTTTCTATCAAAAAATGCAATGTTAGTGAGAAATGGTAATTTTAATTCATTGGTGGCCAGTGGACTAGTAACTCTCATGCCTTAGCTACTGTAACATTGCCCTGGTGAGCCAGTGGTTAATTTGGTCTGCCTTTGCTTTCTCTAATGAAGTAACTGTTTTCTTTAATGGAAAAAAAGAGAATTCCTGTAAGGATCAAAGAGATTGTGCTGCTCTGTTTAAGCAAAGAAAGTGCAGAGAGGTAGCTGCGGGCGCCGGCTGCGCCTAGGAGAGGAGTGGGGAACGTGAGCAGCTGATTGTTGGCTCCACAGTGAGCCTTGTGCTTGGATGGAATCCCCCTGCTGCTCTGGCGGTCACTCCTCTACTGCGACCTCGCTTGCGAGTTAGGCTTCGGCCTACTGTTCAGTGTGAGAGGGAGCAGTAGCGCTAGGCGCTCCTCCCATAGACAGGATCTACCAGACAGATTTCCCTCTATAGTAAACGTGATGAGCGCCAGTGGAAACAGCCTTTTTGGACTGACTCACAGCAATCAAGTAGAGAAAAATGAAATTAATGGGCACAGTCTGTGTTGGGGCTCCGGTAAGTCCTGAGGAGAAACAGAGTAAAGAAAAAGTGTGAAGAGCTCACTCAGCTCAGTAAGAGCGATTTTGTGACAGGAAACAGTACATTTACCTGGAGATTCCATGGCAATCAAAAATGCATAAAAAAAACACACTAAACTTTTATATTTAATAAAAGCCATTAAGGGCTAAGGAGAGTCCAGTGGTCAGATTAAAAAACAGTGTGATTTTCCAGAAATGCTTAGTTTGTAAAATTGAGTAGTTTTAAGTCAGGCTCTGTGTGAAAAGTCACTTGCAGTCAGAGAATGCATACAGGAGACAGTTTGTTTTCAAAAGAGTACTGCCAATGTGTTTTTTTGCTCTATTTAACTCAGACTTGTAGAGAAAAGTGTGCTTAATAAAGGAAAATAGTTTCAAGGAGTCACCAACCTTTTTAGGGGGAGTGGGTCCTGGTCAGGCACAATCCATGCAGACAGTTACACAGGAGGTGGAGCTAAGCATGGGAATGAATACTCAATTTTAACTGGAAAAAAAACTAATTCAAGGGGCCCTAGGAGAGGCCAAGTTGAGACAGGGTGGAGAGGAGAAGTGGGTGATTAACCGTGTCAAAGGCCTTTGATAGGTCCAGGAAGCCAGCACCAGCCAGGTTGCCATTATCCAGACCAGAGTGTATGAAACTAGTGAATTCAAGGAGGGCAGGTTGTACTATGCCCTTGCCTGAAACCGTGTTGTTCAGGAGTCAGGAGTTTGTATTTAGATAGGTACCCAGTGAGCTAACCCGCAACAATACGCTCGAGAGCCTTGGAGAGTGGGGGAAGGATAGATCTGGGATGGTAGTTACTAGGGGAAAGACGGTCACCAGATTTGTGGATGGGGGTTATAAGAGCCGTCTTCCATAGTGAGGGGAACTTACCTAGGTAGAGGGAGAGGTTGAGTAGTGAGGTTAAGAGGGGCAGGACCTCATCAAGGGTCAATTGCAGGATTCTGAGGTCAATCATGTCACTACTGAAGCTGGCCTTCTTAAGGGCTTTCATAAGGTAGGGTTTAGCTTATCGAGAGGTGAGGGTCCGGAAGTGGAAAGGAGAAGATGTTGGGGGGGATGAGGGCAATGGGGGGGGGTTGACTGAAGAAGTTAGGGGGGAGAGTAGTGTGGAGATCTAAGAAAGTGGAGTTTAGCGCTTCAGCCACTAGGTGTGGGTTGTTTGAGATGGAGCCGTTCATGCTGAATTGATAAAGGGAAGGGGGAGTTTGACTTTCCACTGAGGGACTTCAGATTGTCCCAGAATTTGCACCCATCCCCCCCAGGTAGCGGTTAGGGTAGTTTTGAAGTGATCAGCATTAGCTTTTCTAATGGCCCATGTACAGCTGTTGCAAGCAGCGCAGTAGAGGTCTCTGTCTAGAGACTTGCCAGAGTCAAGGGCTTTTTTCCACAATTCATCACGACGCATCATGAGGTCTAGCAGGTGAGATGTGATCCATAGAGTGTTATAGGCCCTTACTATCTTTTTTTATTTTTTTTAAGGGATGCAAATTTGTTACAGGCTCCATTGAACATGTCAATAAAGTAGCTAAGGGCTGCGTCTATATTCTGACTGCAGTAAAGAGGGGACCAGTCATGGTGCATTAGATGGGTTCCAAGATTCCTTAGATTGCTGGGTTTGAGGGGTCTAGAGAAAACTGTCTTGGGGGGTGGTTTGGGTGCATGACAGAACCACTTGAAAAGGACAGGAGAGTGGTCATTGAGGGCATTTGAGAGGACGGAGAGATCAGAGATTTTATGGGGCACTGTAAGGTGGCTGCACCAGTGTTGTGGTTAATGCGCATCGAGGTGGAGACTAGTTGGGTGATGTTGAAGGCAGAGAGTGCATCTTTGAGGTGGGAGGTGGTGGGGGAGAGCCAGTTCAGATTGAGATCGCCAAGTGTGATAAGTTCAGTTTTTTGGAGGAGGGTGGTGAGATAGTCAAGGAGGGATTGGAAAGTGGGTTTCTTTCCACGAGGTGGGATGTAGACTGCAGAGATGATCACGGGGGCTCTTGAGGGGACAGGTGTGATGCTAATGGATAGGGCTTGGGCACCACTAGCCAGTTGGGGGGGTGGGCTTGGGCCTGTAGGTGGTCGCGGAGGTAGATAACACAGCCCCCCCCCACATTTCCCGATTCTGTCTAGGCAGTGCAGGGTGTAGCTGGGTAGGGATATATGGGCATCTAGGGATTGGGATATAGGGGCGCCTCTTACCTCTCCCATTAGGAACTTCATTATCCTTCCTCTTGCTGATTGAGGCGCGGACACTAGGGTGGGAGGAGGGGGTTCGGGAGAGGGGGCTGTCTGTTTGTTTGTTTGTTGTAGCATATGTATATGTAGCCTCATGTCACTACCCTGTCATGTCTTGTATTGTGTGCTGCTTAAAGCTAAATAAAGTTTAGTAAATTAAAAAAAAAAAAACTGATATTGTTACCGGTGTGAGCAAAGCCAAAATCCGTTTTTACTGGTGTTTGTTTTATGAGCTTTCTTTAACAATTTTTTTCTGAGTTATCATGCATTTTAATTGTTTTGTTGTCTAGTATTAATGCATCAGTTCTCATAATTAGAAAAAAGAAACTGTATGATAAGTTCAGCATGTACCTCAACCAGAGGCTAAGTCTGCTGTATTGCCTCTGTCCTTTCCCATCGTCTGTCTCGTCAAAAAATAGCAATGCCCTCACTCCTCCCTCTCCTTTCCTATGGTGCCCTGCTAATCTTCCCAGCTTGGCCAGCATCCTCTCTCACCTCAATCAACTTTATCTTAGGGTAGGATGTTTTGCACTAGCAGTTGACCCCCGGCATCACCACTGTAATGTCCTCTCATCACTAGGCTAGTGTAAGTTTCAGTACATTACCTTGTGCCTAATGTATCAGCTGGTCCACCTTCATTCCCCTCCTTGCCTGGGTGACCTTATCAGACTTAGGCATTCCCAGCGGACACTATGGTCTGCCTCCCTTTCCCTACTTGTACCCCAACCCTCGGCTGCCAGCTGGCAGAAGATCCTTTGCCTTTTTGGTCACATCCACCTGGAATTCTCTCCACAGGTGATTCTCTCCAGCACTTCCCTCCCACAATTTAAACACTACCTCTCACATCACCTTCTTCCCCCTCCAGCCGTACAGATGCTAAGGTTCCCAACTCATTTAGGCAAAACAAGAAGCAAACAGCAGTACCCTCATGCTGCCCATGTGCTTCACACAGTACCTTACCTGCTGTGTTCCTCTGACTGTGCAGTCAGACTTGGGTGCTGTTGCAGCACCCCACCTTCCCACACTGGTATAAGGCACTGGCAGGTAGGGTAACAACAGCACGCAGTCAAGCAGCAATTCAGTGGTACTCAGAAGCTAATTCCCCCTGACTCAGGGGCACACAACTAACATCAACAGCATGCAGAACTGCCAGGTCTTACACTGTCAGCAGCCCGGTTCATACGCCCAGCTAAAAAAGAACACCCCAACATTAAAAACAAAATAGTGGTGCAGGCTTATGGTTTGCAACACTAGCAAGTGGGAGATCTGTGTTTGTGAGCTGAACTGATCCAGACTCCCCTGTCCTAGGCTGGTGGGGTTTAGAGTGCGATGCAGAGGCACTGTGTGCTGACCCGAGGGGGCATATTTTAGCGGCTTCTGGGGGCTGCCTCAACAATGTGGGTGACCACACAGTGTTGTAAGACCCCACCAAATTAGTTGATCCCACCAAGGGTGTAGCCATGAATTTCTGTACTGCGCACCAAGTGTGGAGTCACTGCTACCCCCCCATTAGGGCGAGCTACCCTTCCCCCATCCATACCCCCCTCACTCAACACGTTATTTTCTGTATTATAGATAGATAGAAACATAGATAGATTTTGATGGCAGACAAGGACCACTTGGCCCACCCAGTCTGCCCATTTCCCTGCCTAATGGATAAGCTGCAGATCCTAGTTAACCAGCAGCCTACTTCTTCCTACCCCCACCCCCTAGAATTGCTTTATGACTGTCCCATGCATGCTTGAATTCCACCACTGTTTTTGACTCCACAACCTCCTCCGGAAGGCCGTTTCATGCATCCACAACCCTCTCTGTGAAAAAATACTTCCTTAAATTACCTCTGAGCTGCCCCCCTCTATCTTCAAATTGTGCCCCCTTGTTCTTGCACACCTCTTTTTTTGAAAGATGCTACCCTCTTGGACTTTGTTGATTCCCTTGAGATACTTGAAAGTTTCTGTCATGTCCCCCCTCTCCCTCCTTTCCTCGAGGCTATACATATTAAGCTCCTTAAGTCTCTCTTCATATGTCTTCTGGTGCAGACCCTGCACTACTTTAGTTGCCCTCCTGGACAGCCTCCATCCTGTCTATGTCCTTGCGGAGATTGGGTCTCCAGAACTGCACGCAGTACTCCAGATGGGGTCTCACCAACTATCTGTACAGAGGGATAATAACTTCCTGTTTTCTACTGGTGATGCCTCTCCCTATGCATCCCAGTATCCCCCAGCCCTCCTTGCTGCCCTCTCACATTGCTTGCCCACCTTTAGGTCATCTGATATGACTACCCCCAGGTCCCTTTCCATTTTTGTTGTTGTTAGTATCTCACCTCCCATTGTGTACTCTTCCCCTGGGTTTTTGTTTCCCAGGTGCATGACCTTGCACTTCTTAGCATTGAATCTAAGCTGCCATACGTTTGACCATTCCTCTAACCTTGCCAAGTCCCTTCTCAACCTTTCCACCCCACCTTGTGCATCAGCTCTGTTGCAGATCTTTGTGTCATCTGCAAAGAGACATACTTTTCCTTCCAGTCCCTCTGCAATGTCGCTTATAAAGACATTGAAGAGGACCAGTCCTAATACTGAACCCTGCGGTACCCCACTAGTAACCCCCCTTTCTTCAGAGTGGACTCCATTTACTATTACTCTCTGTGTCCTATTCTCCAGCCAATTCTTTACCCAGGCTGTCATCTTGGGACCCACTCCCAGGCTGGCTAACTTGTATATTAATCTTTTGTGTAGGACTGTGTCAAATGCCTTGCTAAAGTCTAAGTAGGCCATGTCCACAGCCCCTCCCTGATCTACTACTTTGGTCACCCAGTCAAAGAAATCTATCAGATTTGTCTGGCATGACCTTCCCGCAGTGAATCCATGCTACCTTGGGTCCTGAGCCCCTCTGGCCTCTAGATATTCAACAATTCTTTCCTTCAGAAGTGATTCCATCATTTTCCCTACCACTGAGGTTAAACTAACAGGCCTGTAGTTTTCTGCTTCTGCCTTGCTCCCACTTTTGTGAAGGGGAATCACATCTGCCCTTCTCCAGTCCTCGGGTACCACCCCATCCTCCCATGATTTGTTAAAGAGGGTAGTCAGTAGTGTCACTAGTTCTACCCTATGTTCTTTCAGAATTCTGGGATGAATCCCATCAGGCCCCATTGCTTTGTTCTCCTTCAGTTTTAAGAGTTCTTTCAGAACCATTTCTTCTGTAAATGGGCTGGTATCAACTTCTGTATCCAGAGTGTTTCTACTGTTTGTCTTAGGTACCTCCCCCACTTCCTTTGTAAATACTGAGCAAAAATATGTGTTTAGTATCTCTGCCTTTTCACAGTCACCCTCTGCCCACCCTCCCTCCTCTTTATTAAGCCTCACTAGCCCTCCCTTGGTCTTCCCTCGCTCCCTGCTGTACCTATGAAAGGTTTTATCCCCCTTCTTAACTGAGTTGGCTATCTTTTCCTCGGTTTGGGCTATTGCTGTTCTGACTGCCTTCCCAGCTTCCTTTTGCTTTAACTGATACAGTTCTCTGTCCTGCTCCTTCTGTGATTCCTTGTACTGCTTGAATGCTTTCTTTTTCTCTTGAACCTTCACTGCTACTTCCTTTGAGAGCTATAGTGGCTTGTTACCTCTGTGATGGCAGTTTTTATTATTCCCCATTGTTCTTCCACCCCTCCTTCCTGCCCATTTGCTAGTGCATTCCTTAGGCACTCACCCATTTTGGCAAAGTCAGCCCTCCTTAAGTCCAGTACTTTTGCCTTTGTATGGCTTGACTCTGTTGCTGTGTTTATTGTGAACCATACTGTTTGATGGTCGCTAGCTCCCAGATGGCTACCCACTTCTACATCTGTGATCCTCTTGTCATCTCCATTTGAGAGAACCTGGTCTAAGATTGCTCCCTCTCAAGTGGGCTCCAATACTAGTTGTCTAAGGTATGCCCCTTGTAGGGCATCTAGAATAACCCCACTCTTTGAAGTGGCTGCTGCAACTGCACTCCAGTTAATATCCGGCATATTCAGATCACCCATCAGCAATATCTCCCCTTTTTCTGCCATTCTAAGTATTCTTTCTATCATTTCCTTGTCCATTTCCTCCCCCTGAGAAGGGGGTCTCTATACACCCTGTGCGGATTGTGGTGCCATTGCCAGTCTCAAATTACCCACAGTGCTTCTTCTCCTCCCTGTTTTCCCTTTTGTTCTGTTGCTTTGATTCCTTCCCTTATGTAAAGAGCTACTCCTCCTCCTCCTCTTTTACCCTCCCTGTCCCTCCTGTAGATAGTGTATCCTGGTATGTTTATGTCCCAGTCATGGTTTTGTGTGTACCATGTTTCTGTGACTGCCATGATATCCAGATGTTCCTCCTCCATCAAGGCCACTAATTCAGGAAGCTTGTTACTCAGACTACGGGCATTGGTACTCATTGCTCTCCATTTTTTGATGGCTTTACCTTCTTTTGCAGCCTCCCCCACTGACCTGTCTACCTCGGTCTTTTTCTCATTTAGTACCCTGTTTTGTAGGGAGAGGCTGAGATTTTCCTGCTGCTTATCAGTGCCTCCCCCCTTGACTAGTTTAAAAGCTTGCCAATGAAGCATTTAAACCAATTGCTCAAAAGACTTGTTCCTTCCTGGATAGATGCAGACCATCCTGCCAGTATAGGCTGGTGTCCCTACAGGTGGAACCCCAGTCCCCAATGAAGCCAAACCCTGTGCTCCACCATTTTTCAACCATTCATTAAACTGCATGGTGCAAAGTACCTCGCCTCACTCATGCCATTGACAGGCAGCACCTCAGAGAAGGATATTGTGTGTGCTACTTGTCTTAGGCCCCTCCCCAATTCTACAAAGTCCTTCTGCACTGCTCTAATCTCATGATTAGCCAAGTCATTTGTCCCTAGGTGGACAATGACATCCAGCTCAGTCTCCCATGCAGCTGTTCTCGTGATCCTGAGGATGCGCTTCCTGTCTCTCCAAGCCATGGCACCAGGCAGGCACCTTACTTCAGTTTTCCCTGCTCCCCCCAGTTCTATCCCCCTAATAATTGAGTCCACCACCAGGAGCTGCTTCCTTTCCTTGTGGTGTCCTCTGCCTCCTTCCTGTGGGCCTCTCTTGTGATAGTTGTCCTCAGCCTCCTTAGTCTCCTCTGCAGATGCATCCATATGGGAGCTATGCTCCCCCAGAATGGTGTATGGATTGTGGTGTGAAACAACTGACTGGATGTGCCTCTGTTCCACCATCCTCACCCTCCCTGAGCCCACTGTGGTCCAACTGCTGTCCTTTTTTCGCAACCTCTGAGGTAGTGGCGGTGGCTCTGGTGCTCCCTGGATGGGGGAGGTTCCCTTCCTACCGTCCAGCGTAGTCTAGAGGAAGGTCCACTTACTACTGTCCAGTGTGGCCTGAAGATGGGCAACTTCCTCCCTCAGGGAAGAGAGTTGTCTGCAAATAGGGCAGCATCTCAGCCTCCAGAAAGACTCCCGGAAAACTGCTGCCCCACAGCCATTACATTGCACTACTCCCCACATTTTGTGTGTGTGTGAGTGTGATTGGTTTGTAATACAGAAATATATATATATATATATTCTACAATGTGTATGCTTATATTGTCAGTGCAGTGTGCTAGAAAGGGTATGACAGTGATATGCACCTTGCACTCTTAAGGAAATGATGTCAGAACCCCAGGTATAAAGAAACTATTTCCAGGTGTGGGTGGGGTGAGGGGTGGGAAGGGTTGGGCCTAAACTGTGCCCTCACAAAACAATCAGCTAAAATCTCTGACCCACCACTGCGATGAGTGCCTTCCTGTCAGCAAGATGCCCTACACAACAATTTGACAGAGAAAATACCCTGCTAATCAAACAAGAGAAAAATCCACATCCAAGTCAGACACAGGTAAACCTCCCCAGCCCCAAAACAGGCCTAGTGGTTTGTGCTCTGAAAGCTGTGAGCCCCAAAATAAGTCAGCTGTGCTTTAAACTCTTCCTGCACTGAAAATGTTAAGAATTGTAACAAAGGCAAACCTAGATCCGCCTCCCTCTGTTGCTTGAAAGACTGTCTTTTCCTGTTTCACACTGCAGGTTTTTCTATGACAACTCCTTAACCACAGTAATTTTATTTAAAAATAGTTTAACTATCACAAACTCCTACACACCAGTAAATTATTTAAAAATAGTTTCTGTCCCAAAATCCTAGTAGTCAATCCAGCTACCCCCAAGGGACAACCAAAATGCAGTATTCAAACCCTTGTGAAGTTACTTCCAAGATAAGCAGAGTTTGCAAGCTCCTTTTTCAACTCCTCAGCCACCTGTAATTTATTCAAAAATAGTTTAACTGTCAGAAAATCCTACTAGACAATCTAGCTACCTCCAAGGATCTACCCAAATGCAGTATTTAAATCCTTCTGAAGTTACTCACAAGATAAACAGAGTTTGCAAGCCCCTTCTTGGTTAAACACTGAATAAATATGTGAATAAAAAGCAATTACCAAGGGTAGTTAGTTTCATCTCCCACAGAATTAAGCAAAAGTGCACGTTGTTGCAGATACCAAGTGAAATATAGAATTTCTCACACAGCTCACAGCTGAATAAAGAAGTAGTGTCCTTCTAGGTCAAGAAAATCTGCTTTGTGTCTTTAAAAATTGCAGCCTCTAGTAACTTATAGTAAACTGATCTAGTCTGGATATCTCCACCCAGGGCAATTTGTTGACAATGGTTATGATGCAGCCCTTCCTGTTCCAATACAACACTTTTTGGTCTGAAAACAATGTCCTGCCCCTAAGGCTGTCTGTGTTTCAATTCTCACTGCATTATATACCAGTACACCACTAGCCACACCACCAAAAGGTGTAAAAGACTGGCTTTTGGTTACAGTATTTTACTGTGACCTTCCTATACCTCATCATCAAGGTAGCCAGTCCCACAGAGGTCCATTTCCACCACACCAGACATGCCACACCAACAGGTTTCAGACTAACAGACTGGCTTTTGGTTACAATATTGCATTGTGACAAGCCTCTGTACCACATCAAGGTAGCCAGTCCCACAGACATATACACACACACACACACGTTTTAGATACAAGGTGTTACCTGGAAGGCCAGAAGCTAATTACAGACTTTAACTAAGTTAATTATAGCTGTAGTTGCTAAGATGGAAAATCATAAACTTTTATAATGCTTAGAGGAAGAGCAGGTTGTGACATTTTAGTGAGAAGTCATAAAAGATGCTTTGATATCCTGGGAAGGGGAAACTGATCGTGAAATCAAAGAAATATCATTTGAAAAAGAAAATGAGTTATGCTGAGATCATAGAATATTAATTTACCTTCTGGGAAAAAGACATCCTGTTTTTGTATAGATATATTTTGTTATGTATTCTGACATGGAGGAGCTAGGTGACCTCATGCAAAGAGGTGGGCAAAGCCAGCTTTTAAACAATATTCTGTTTTCCTTCAGAGCACACACTCTTATCTGCACTCTGACAAAAAACATCTTTGAGCACTTTAAGCAGGTATTTAAAGAGACAAAGAGAGAGAGAGAGATATCTAAGCACTGTAGTAGGAATTGCACTGTTTAAACCATGTTCTTTTAAAAGATGTGTATGGTTCTTGTGATATATTGGTTCTGTATTTTATGTTTTACATATTTTTTATCTATTATAGTAAAAGTCTATTTTTAGAGCCTATTTGGTCTGTCTTTGATTTCTTTCCTTTACAAGTGAAGTATATATGGTTACAGCAGACACTGTGCATAAGCTTGAATGGTGATACCAAACTGGAAAAAGGTAAGCGTTTTAATCTGAGGTATTTCATTACAGTTTTTAAGGGTTCATTTCTGTACACCTGGTTAGGAGCCCATAGGCAAAGATATCTAGCCCCCTGAAGACAGAAATATCTGAGCCTGTGCATTGGGTACACTAGCAAGAGGGTCACAGTTTGAATCCCTCCAAGACTTGAGACCAAAGGTTGATTTGAACACCCAAAACAGACAGGAGGGTTACACTGTTTCTGTTAACTGTTCACAAGACTACACATGGAGGTTGGCACTTTGGGAGTAGAGGGCTGACCTGCTGAGAGTGTTTGTGACAGTAATAAACAAGCTTTATTACTCTTATGCAACGTGTCTGTGATTCCTTGCATGCCCAGTATTGCCAAGAACCTGAGAGTGAGGTTTAGACCTCCTGACAATATAATTGTTGGGTCTTTCTTTTTGGCCACAGCAATTATATAAAATAATTAAAAAAGGATGTTCTTAAATCCTGTGCAGCTGTGGTCCGTTTTGATTCCAGTGCTGGTCTGCAGTCATTTTTATTTATTCATGCTTTTAATTTTTTTCTGTCAGCAGGTGAACGTTTAGTTATTTGCTGGTTTTCTTTGTAGTCATCACTTACTGTGGAGACCTAGTCCAAGTGGCAGTTCTGTGGGAGAGACCAGGTGGTCGGTGGTCTGGGAGGAAGACCTGTAGTGGGCTCATGAACAGACCGAGGGAAAACAGTGCGCATGTTTGCCGTAATAAACATTCCTTTATTACAGCAAATAATGCCATGGTTTTCCTATGGTAAAAAGGAAGACTCATTAATTATAGATACATATTACATATGTAACCCCCCTGCAAATGGGGGTTCCCAAAAGACTTCCAGGAGCTTGCTTGAATGCTCCAAGCCTGAATGGTGTTTGGCGTTTAAGCCATTTATCAGTGAGTGTTTTAGAACCTCTGGTACTGTCTCTTTAAGAGCTGTCTGCTTGCAGACATAATTAGTTGTATGGGGACTGTGTGTTTTTTTGATTGAGTACCACTCAAGCTGCTGCCAATTCACCCCATTTTGCAGTCACTAGGAGTGCAAAGGGAACCTGTCTGAAAGATGTAACTGATTGCCAGAAATCATTTACAGTAATAATAAAATTACAGTTTGTCTAACCTGCTTTCTTTGCAGTCAGAACTGTCTGCCTAGTTCCCCATTCTGGTTTTGAACTGCTGAACTGGACCAATCAGTGTGGGGTAAAACTTAGCTCTAAATGATGCCTGACGAATCAGAACTTGGGACTCATAATCTGAGCCAGCCACAAGAGGATTGTATGGGCAGTGACTCTGGGAGATGTAGTTTAGACTTGGTGCCTTTTGGACCAACAGCAGCAGTCTATTGTGAGTGACAGCCAATCCAGTCAAGAACTGGGAGGAACTCAAAGGAAGTGCCCGGTTTTTGTCTGTTGGGAGTTTCAGTTTGAGATCTGAAAGTGAAGGGAAAGAAACCCTGTGCTCCTTCAGTGCACAGTTTCAGTCAAAAAACGTGCAAGGCCCAGAGTTCGGTCTACAACTTGTGTAACTGCTTGTTAGGACTGAATCTGTCCTGTGAAAAGAATCAAAGGATCTCTGAAGAGTAGAAACCAGGCTCACCCTGTAGAAGACTGAAGAAATTGTTGAATTACACTCGGTCTGTCAGGAACTGAATCTGCTGTGTGTTCTCCTGGTTATTGTGCAGTAATTGCGATTGGGATACAGATGCAGCCTGCCTGGTATAGTGCTTTTTTTTTACCATATAAATGTGTGAGGAGTCTCTTGGAGATCAAAAGTAGCCCTGCTGACATTGAAGGACCATATCTTCTTTGGAGGTCGTGGAGTACTAATTCGGGTCGCCTCCCTGTTGAATTGCCACATTAAATCCAAATGGAATTACTGTACTGCTGACTGTTTAATTTTCCTTTCTCTGTGTGAAAGGGCCCCTACCAGCTGCCACGGTTTGGACTAGCTAGGGCCTGGGTACCCAGGGACAGTAACTGGTAGGGATAGGCCTGTGCACAGAGCCATAGTAGATAGTAAAGTGATAAGCTAATTAACCTGATTTCCCCTGTCCTTGTTATATCCCCTAAATAAATCAGAGCTGTTTGTTTCAACAAAGTTATACTGCCTGGAGGTATTTGTCTATGTTAAAGTACTGTACTGTGATTGTTGCACTGTATCTTATTTTACAGGATGTCCCGTGCCTGAACCAGCCTTGGGGGTAAGTGTATACTGTGAAGGTAATTCTGCTATATTGTGTGGGCCACTAGTGGGAAGAAAGGGGTTGCAGTGTCCCAGAGGGCTGTGACCAAGTAAGTTTAACTATTGCAAACCCTGACCTCTGGGTGGAGGCACCCATGCGTTGGATCCAGGCCCTCCAACCTGTTAGTGGCAAATCAGGCAGGGTAGTAGCCCTGGGATAGCGCCATCTAGGGGTTACATTTTGAGGCTCACCGCTGGGATTGTGTGTCCTCTAGTGGCCATATTTACAAACCACTGTTAAGGAAAATAAATAAATAAATAAATAAATGGGTACCCGACAGAAGTGGCTGTGCACCGGCTGGTGGGGTGGTGTACTGGGGAGGAGATCGACCCCCAAAATGCTATGCTTATCCTGGACATCCCTGGGTATCAATACGGACACTGTGCAGGGAGTACTTTCCAAGGTGGAAGGTTTACAAAATCCTGTGGTGGTGGGTGGCACGCTAATCTGCTCACCCACACTTTCCTGGCCCTAGTAGAGTTTAAGGATCCCATAGATAGCTCCAAAGTACCACAGACCATTACCCCAGAGGGAGCCCTCACTGCTTGGAGAGTGATAACTAAGGACAGTAAAGACCCGGGGGGGAATGAGCCCCCACCACTATCTGAAACTTTTGAGGAGAAATTTGCTAAATGGTTGCTGGGAGAAGGGAAAACTGTGGAGGACTTGAAGAAACTATTCTTGCCACCTGGGGGTGTTCCTCCCCCAACACCCTCTCCTGCTCCAGTACCCGTAATGGTGGCTGAACCAATGCAGACTCCTATTTCTGCACCTGCCATTAGTCACGACTCTTACCGAAGGTTGAGGATCTTCTCTGGCACCTCCCACCCCCAGGGAGGAGATGACTGGGAGACCTGGATAGACTATGTTGCCCCCAAGTGCTAGAATGGCAATGCTCGGAAGCAGGCGAAAGAGGGTTAGTGAGCCTCCGAGGTCCTGCCCTGGCTACCATCCGTGCTAAGCGGGCCAGTAACCCTGAAGCGACTGCAAAGCCTATCTTGAGGCCTTGGAGAATGTGTATGGGAGCCCAGATTCTGATGAGGACCTATGGTGGAGAGTAAGAAATGCACAACAGTACCAAGGGAGTTGTTGTCTGTGTATGTCTCTCGGCTGGAAAATTGTTGCAAGAATGCCTCAGAAAGGGTAGTTTGCCAGCGATTGAACTGGACCGAACCAGACTGGACAGAATCCTTAAGTCTGCCCCCTTCTCAGAACTGCTGTTGCTTCAGTTACGCCTGGCAAATCGACTGGAATCCCACCCCTCCTATGATGAGTTAATGAGAGAAATTCGAGGAGTTGAGAAAAGCGACCTCGGGAGGACCTGCACCAATAGCTGTGGCTATGACCCGAGGTGACTGAGGGTGGCCCATCAAGTGAAGTTCAGGGGCAGAGGTTGGCAGTCACGAGTGTTCTTGATAAGGAAAAGATATGCCACAATGGGGTGAACTGTTGAGAGAGATCCGGGAATTCAAAAACAGTCCTTTATGAAGGCCACGCCTGCAAGTACGGGCCCCGACCTATATCCGACTTACATCTGCTATGGGGGTGGGGATACCCACCCATGTATCTCCTGCTGATAACAGCTCGAACCTCGATTCCTTGACCATGGAAGTGGAGAAACTGACAGATGTCTCCAAATGCTTATCCCATGAGACAGAGATGGCACCAAGGTTTCCAGTTAGTAATACCCCCGCCCTGGCTCCCAGTGTGGCACCTCGGCCAGCTCAAACTCCAGAAAGTATGTTTTGCTATAATTGTGGGAAGGATGGGCACATGAAAAGGGAATGCCAATCCCCAAAGACACTGACAAAGTTGCATATAGGCTACAAGGAGAGCTTCGGAGAACAAATCAGTGGTTAAGAGGTGCATGAAATGATCCCAGTGAGGCACCAAAAATGCTAATTCACGTCCTTTGTGGCAAGGTCAGTTGCCCAGGCCCCCCACTACCGCCTCTCCAGACTGGTCCAGGAATAGGTGGGTCCTCCATGGAGACCACTGTAAAGGTAAATGGAGTGTCTACATAGAGCTGTATTAGACAGTGGCTCCCCAGTGACAATTATGTTTCAAGATTGGTATCAGAAGCATTTGTCAGACGTACCCTACAACCATTAGAAGGACTGCATGCTGGGGTTATGAGAAGGCTCACCCTATTCTGGGTATATCCGAATTTGGCTGTCTTTCCCCACCTCCGTGGCTGGAGTGGGCTGAACAAGTAGAGACCCTAGCCTTAGGTGTGTCCCCCACTGGACTGTATGGATGGTGTCCTTTGTTGATTGGAACAAATGCTCATATGTTCAGAAGGCTGGCACATTTGTGTTATGAAAAACAGGGGTCAAAGACTAGTAGAGCTTAAGAGTTCCGCTTTAATTAAGAAGGCCTATGAGGCACAGAGATGCTGAAAATATAGAACCAGAGGAACCGGTTGGAATTGTATGGAAGAAGGATCCTGAGTCTCTGATCCTGGCACCAAATGCCCAGTGTACCTTACAGGGAGAGGTCCTGTCATTGAAAGGATGTTAAGAATAAAATATTAATGTTGGATGCACCAGGCGATGGAAAATTGCCAGAGGGACTGCTGGTCAAGCCTAGTATTTTGCCCGCTAGAGCCCATGCTTATGCCAGAGGAGTAATGGTCCAAGTTCATAATGTGTCTGAAAGGAGACATTCGAGTAAATAGAGGTTGCATCCTGGCTAATGTGCATTGTGCAGACACTGCAGTGCTACCGAGCAGCAAGAGTTCAAGGAAGAATGACAGAGTAGCGCCTGACTTGTTTGATTCGGCAACTCCCGCTGCCAGCTGAATGGAAAGTGAGGATCAGTGAGAAGCTTGCCCAGAGAGACCAGGTGTTTTCTTTAAAGGAATGGGACGTAGGATGCGTGCAAGGATGAGCACAATATCCGCTGCATGACGAAGACCATTTTGTGAGAGGTCTCGAGCCTGGCACCTGCTGATATAGATGATGTGAGACGGCATCTGCAAGAGATGTTAGCGGCTGGTGTAATACAAGCATCCAGAAGCTCTTATGTTTCCCCATTGTGGTAGTGAGGAAAAAGAATGGGACAGTAAGGATGTGCGGGATTATCGCATCTTAAACCGGCGGACTATCCTTGATCAGTACACAATGCCCGCATTCAGGATGCTTTGACTGCCTAAACGGGAGCAAGGGTTCCTCTGTGCTGGGATCTCCGCAGGGTACTACCAGATCCCGATGGCCCCAGAGGACCGTGAGAAGACAGCCTTTATCTGTCCGCTTGGCTTCTATTCATGAGGATGCCTCAAGGATTTCAGGTGCCCCAGCCACTTTTCAACGATTGATGGAGCGTGCAGTGGGGACATGAACTTACTAGAGTGCCTGGTATCCTAGATGATGTTATTGTGTTTGGCAGCTCACTGGAGGAACATGAGAGGATTATTTAAGGTATTGGATGGACTGGAGGACTTTGGCATTAAACTGTCCATTCATAAGTGTCAATTCTTTCAAACATCAGTAAAGTATGTGGGACACATAGTATCCACCGAGGAATAGAGACCGACCCAAGTAAAGTTGGGGCCTTGACCACCTGGCCTGGCCAAAAATCTAAAAAGACTGCAAGATTCCTGGGATTCTGTAGTTATTATCGGCGTTCATCAAGGACTATTCAAGGTGATCCAGCCCTTTACTTAACCTTACTCAAGGGTATCCCCAACCCACAAAAAATACCAAAAGTCAAGTCCCTCAAGACTGAAAGAGTGTATTTTCATCCGAGTGAAGTATTTGGGGCCCGCTGGACTCCTGATTGTGAGACTGCTTTTCATGAGATCATATATCAACTTACCCATGCTCCAGTGCTGGCCTATGCCGATCCAAGAAAACCTACGTCCTGCACACTGATGCTAGCTTGAGGGTTGGGGCTGTGTTGTACCAAGAGCACGAGAATGGCCTGAGACCAGTGGCCTTGCCAGTAGAAGCCTGACCCCATCCGAAAAGAACTATCCTGTACATAAGTTAGAGTTCCTAGCTTTGAAGTGGGCTATTGTTGACCAATTCCATGAGTACTTGTATGGGGCTAAATACTAGTAAAACTGACAATAATCCTTTGACCTATGTGCAGACCTCAGCTAAGTTGGATGCCACTGGCCACAGGTGGCTTTCTGCATTATCTACATATGACTATGCTCTCGAATACCGGCAGGTCTGAACCACATAGATGCTGATGCTCTCTCCCGGAGGCCTGTTCCCCAGAATGATTGGGTCCGATTGGCAGAACCTGACATTCGGGCACTCTACCGAAGTTTGACTAGGAGGAACAAATGTCCACGGACTGAGTGGACTGCATGGTGGATTGCTTGGGCCCTCTGAGAATTGCATACCTGCTTATTGCCACTTTTCTGCAATAGACATTGGTGCACTGCCTCAGCTGGACAATGACAGTATTCAAGGCGGCTCAATCCAGAATCCTATGATCAAATCAGCTTAGAAGCCTCTATGCAGGAAAAGATGTGTCCAAATTACGCTCCACTGATTTGAGAACTGCACTGTTATACAAAGAAGGTCCTAAGTTGAAACTGATCAATAAACTGTTATATAGAGAAACAGTAGACAGAGGGGGACAAGTAGACAAACAACAACTGGTGCTGCCTCCTGCCTTCGAGACTCAGTATTGAGGTCCTTGCACAACCACATGGGGCCACCTTGGTATAGACAGAACACTTGACTTGGTGAGATCCAGATTCTATTGGCCTAAGATGGGGCTGATGTGTGGAGCAACTTACATACGAACTTGTAGTAAGCTGCTTACAGAGGAAAGCTTTGCCCAGAGGCTGCCCCCTTATTAACATAACCACCAGTGCACCCATGGAGCTGGTCTGTATTGATTTTCTGAGTTTGGAGTCAGATCAAAGAAATATCAGTAATTGCTGGTGGTCACTGACCATTTCACGAGATATGCCCAAGCTTTTCCCACCAAAGACCAGAAAGCATCCACTGTAGCCAAAGTACTCGTAGAAAACTTTTTGTTCACTATGGGGCTCCACAAAGAATCCATTCTGATCAAGGGAGAGACTTTGAGAGTCGTCTGATCAAAGAGATGCTTTCTCTGTGGGAGTGAGAAAGTCCAGAACCACTCCTTACCACCCCAGGGGACCCACAGCCTGAGCGTTTCAACACGCACTTTGCTAGATATGCTAGGCACCCTGCACCCAAAGGACAAGCCTAGATGGAGCCAACAAATTAGCACCCTGGTACATGCTTATAACTGCACCAAAAGTGATGCCACTGGGTTCTCCCCCACCGCCTGATGTTTGGAAGAAGCTCGACTACCGTAGATGTGTGTTTTGGGGGTCTCTCCTGATGGGGTTCAAGCTGACAACTATTTACAGTATGTGCAAAAGTTAAAGGCCCAGCTAACTCATGCGTACCAACTGGCTCAAACCATGGCTGCCAAAGAAATCTGGCCAACAAAGAAAGGTATGATAAAAGGTGAAAGCACAGGAACTCCAGGAGGAGATCGGTATTGCTAAGAAATCTGGGACTGCATGGCAAACACAAGATTGCTGACAGATGGCACCATCTCCCTCACATTTAATTGGGCAAACTAGATGATCTGCCAGTGTACAAAGTAAGGCCTGAGAACAATTCAAAGATGTAAAAACAATGCATAGAAATCATTTACTACCCATTGGACAAATCCTGATTGAGTCTGAGCCCCAGAAGATGCCCCTCTGGACCAGTGACTAGAGCGCTGCTAAGAAAAGATCAAGGAAGTCTGCACCTACAGAAGCAGAGTTAAAGTGTTCCCCTGCACAAGTCCCAGTTGAGCATGACTGTCAGTCCATATCAGAAGAAAGTGAGAGTGACTTTGAATACTATCCTTCTTACGAACTGAGTCAATTGTTTCGGGCAATCCCTAGTCAATACTGGAGACAAAGCTGGGCCTTCTGGACTGTCTATGCCCCAGCTTCATCCCTGGAGCCAATGCTCCCAGAAAGTGAAGTGCAAAGCATCAGATCAGATGAAATGGAATCATTGTGCATGGTTGAACTGTTTGAGCTTTCAGGGAGGAAAATGATAGATTGGGGCAGACTGGTGATACACCGAACAAGAAGAGTATTTTGAGTGCCCTGACAGTCCACTGCCAGTGTCTGAAAGCTCTCCATGCGAGCCAAATGTTGTGGACTCAGAAACTGTAACTCCTGGAGCTGAAAGTGCCCAGGTTCTAGCCTCTCTACCCCATGGAGACTCCCTGACAAGTGAGAACAATGCTGAAAATGAGGCTCAGAGTGCAGAGACTGTAACAGCTCCCCCTAGAAAGACTGGTCGAGCTGTAAAGCCTGTGGTGCACCTCAGTTATGATTCCCTAGGGCGGGCCAGTGGACCTGCCTCTCAATGTTGTCCATAAAAGGAGTGTATGTGTCCCGAGCTCATTGCCCAAACTGAGCGTTAGTGCTAACTCCAAGTTACTTGTGTTGCCCTCTAAGTATGGTGCCCTGCCCCGTCCAGCCCCAAGGTAACTGATAGGAAGGGTCCCTCTCTTGAGGTTTCATGTACAAGAGGTAATAACTTGAGTTATGGTACAATGTGTGTGTTATACTGTAAAGAGTGACGTACTGCAATGTTTCAGAAATGGTTCTTGGTAAAATGATGTATTGACTGATGATTACATGTGTGAGCCTAATGCAAATGTATATAGTTGCAGTTGAAACTTATGGGTACTCTGCTTGACGCGGACGCCAAGCTTTTCCCAGGCCAGGAAGGGTGTAACCCCTGCAAATGGGGGTTCCCAAAAGACTTCCAGGAGCTTGCTTGAATGCTCCAAGCCTGAATGGTGTTTGCGTCTAAGCCATTTATCAGTGAGTGTTTTTGAACCTCTGGTACTGTCTTTAAGAGCTGTCTGCTTGCAGACATAATTAGTTTGTATGGGGACTGTGTGTTTCTTTGATTGAGTACCACTCCAGCTGCTGCCAATTCACCCATTTTGCAGTCACTAGAGTGCAAAGGGAACCTGTCTGAAAGATGTAACTGATTGCCAGAAATCATTTACAGTAATAATAAAATTACAGTTTGTCTAACCTGCTTTCTTTGCAGTCAGAACTGTCTGCCTAGTTCCCCATTCTGGTTTTGAACTGCTGAACTGGACCAATCAGTGTGGGGTAAACTAGCTCTAAAATGATGCCTTGGACGGAATCAGAACTTGGGACTCATAATCTGAGCCAGCCACAGAGGATTGTATGGGCAGTGACTCTGGGAGATGTAGTTTAGACTTGGTGCCTTTTGGACCAACAGCAGCAGTCTATTGTGAGTGACAGCCAATCCAGTCAAGAACTGGGAGGAACTCAAAGGAAGTGCCCGGTTTTTGTCTGTTGGGAGTTTCAGTTTGAGATCTGAAAGTGAAGGGGAAAAAACCCTGTGCTCCTTCAGTGCACAGTTTCAGTCAAAAAGCGTGTGCAAGGCCCAGAGTTCCGGGCTCTACAACTTGTGTAACTGCTTGTTAGGACTGAATCCGTCCCTGTGAAAGAATCAAAGGATCTCTGAAGAGTAGAAACCAGGCTCACCCAGAAGACTGAAGAAATTGTTGAATTACACTCGGTCTGTCAGGAACTGAATCTGCTGTGTGTTCTCCTGGTTATTGTGCAGTAATTCGATTGGGATACAGATGCAGCCTGCCTGGTATAGTGCTTTCTTTTTTTTTACCATATAAATGTGTGAGGAGTCTCTTGGAGATCAAAAGTAGCCCTGCTGACATTGAAGGACCATATCTTCTTTGGAGGTCGTGAGTACTAATTCGGGGTCGCTCCCTGTTGAATTGCCACATTAAATCCAAATGGAATTACTGTACTGCTGACTGTTTAATTTTCCTTTTCTCTGTGTGAAAGGGCCCTACCAGCTGCCACGGTTTGGACTAGCCACTAGGGCCTGGGTACCCAGGGACAGTAACTGGTAGGGATAGGCCGTGCACAGAGCCATAGGTAGATAGTAAAGTGATAAGCTAATTCAACCTGATTTCCCCTGTCCTTGTTATATCCCCCAAATAAATCAGAGCTGTTTGTTTCAACAAAGTTATACTGCCTGAGGTATTTGTCTATGTTAAAGTACTGTACTGTGATTGTTGCACTGTATCTTATTTTACAGGATGTCCCGTGCCTGAACCAGCCTTGGGGGTAAGTGTATACTGTGAAGGTAATCTGCTATATTGTGTGGGCCACTAGTGGGAAGAAAGGGGGTTGCAGTGTCCCAGAGGGCTGTGACCAAGTAAGTTTAACTATTGCAAACCCTGACCTCTGGGTGGAGGCACCCGTCGTTGGATCCAGGCCCCTCAACCTGTTAGTGGCAAATCAGGCAGGGGTAGTAGCCCCTGGGATAGCGCCATCTAGGGGTTACACATATATATATAACATCATACTGCTTGTCTGTATCCAACATACACAAGTGAAAATGCCTAACAGTATCCAAAAAAGAACAAAAAGTCATACATTTTAATCAACATAAACCCTCTTTCACATTTATGAAGATCAGCTACATACAGATCTGCAGTCTTCTGGGTGAGAGGGGAAAACAATTATGGACTCAGATATTGATTCTGCTAGATTACTTGTCACAAGTTACTGGAAAGTGAAACACTAGCTCCCCTCTAACAGCAAGCTGTGAACTGTAGACAAGCTGGAAAACTCACACTCACATTTTCCTGCTGTTGTCAGTGTGCTGCTCAGTTGATCACCACAAGCAATCATCATCCCTGCCTCCTGCTCAGTAACACAATTGCAGCATCGTAGGAAAAAAGTCAGCAATTAATTAACTCATTCTTCAATCTGCTGCTCACTCCGCTAAATTGTTTCTGTCAAAACAAACCATTGTTTACCAGCCTCCCTGCTGTGCACTACACCAGCAGTCTGTCACCTATGCCCCATGTGCTAAAGCTCACTTTTTAATATATACAAACTGAGACCAGAATGTTGAGGAGGACATGATGGCTGGCTTAAAACATTGAGGGGGACATGCCCCCTTATCTCTCCTAGTGGTTGTGCCTATGTAGGTACCAGCAGAACGGATTCCAGAAAATCCAAGCACCCCAACAGACAAGGTAAGGATAGGAAAGGAAGTGAGCAGACAGAACAGGGCTGCACTGGAGACAGATGATAAAGAACAAAAAAATCAACAGTATCATGAAATGTTTTATAACTAACAAATACTGGTTCTTTAACTAACCTTTCTTCAGTTTTATTCGGAATACTTTCATTTTTTTGTGTGTGTAAATTCTGAATCCTACCTTGCAGCTCATTAAACCATCAAATCCAACATTGGCAGTGTAGTGCTCTGATCTGAAAACCTGCATTTGAATCCCACTGCCCTCGCTTGCATACTGTGTGACCCTAAACAAGTCACTTAACTTCCTTGCACTTCCAGGACACACCTGTAAACAAACTTCAGCTTAGTGTTTCTGTCTCCTGGTTAAAACAAATCCTCAATCCTAGTATTTAATTTAGGGTCCCCATCCATTTTATTCCCTCCAAGCTAATCATATCTTCTTCCTGTGGCCGGCCCAGTTGCATGGAAGCTGAGGTGCTAGATGCCTTACCTCTTCCCATGCCAGAGACCTGGGTTTAGGAATGAGCCAGAGTTACCGGGGGTTGATTTTGGGGAGGGCGAGGAGCTGGATTGAGCTGTCACAAGGCAGCTGTCCTCTCCTGGGGAGGGACATGGGTTTCCCCAGCTCTTGTCTGCCACTAGGTGCAGGCTAGGTAGCAGCGCCAAGCCACAAGGGAGACCAGGCATTAGGTTGGGTGGAAGAAGGGGCCATTACTGGAGCCACGGAGCACATGGATGCCTCCATGTGCATGTGCAACCTTGTTCTAGGGTCCTGGGTTTAATGGGGAGAAAATGAAAAAAATGGGGCACTGAGGCAGGCTAAATGAAGCCCTAAAGCTAAAAGAGCAGATTGGGATCCTCTGAGAGAGGACCGCAGCCATGCCTGCCCAGAGCCCCGACATGCAAAAAAGCTATATAGAAGAAAACATATCTTCTCCCTGTTTAATGTTTAAATCCCAGACATTTGTGGCACCCCAGCTGAGGTATGAAACAAACTGGATTCATTCCTGTTCTGGAGAGGGTTCCATAGAATAGCCCAAAATTAGCAGATACCTAGAAACAAAATAAAACAATTTCAGAGAAACACAAACAATCTTCAGTAACAGTCAAACAGGTTTTAAATAATTCTTACATCAAAATTAGATACTGTTCTGAAAGACAAATGTAGATGTCAAAGTGAATCTGTAAAGAAAATGAACCATAGATTAGAACACTTTCCAGGAAACAGATTTAAAAAGGCAAAGGAAATTAAAAACATGAAAGACAGATGAAAGTACAATAAGATTAGACTGAATATGGGGTTATTGAATGAACATCATTCACAAATCTGGACTGTCATGTACGGTATGGGCTGCATGCCCATTGGCTCTTGCTCTGCACCAATGGGCATGCAGCCCTACCGGGCAGTCAGTCATGGGCGGCGGAGCGGCAGGCAGGTGGGATGCTGCCGCCCACCGGCTGCTGGGGGAGCGGGGTGGTGGGGCTTTGTGGGTGGGTGGGGGACACTAGCCACCAGGGCTATGTCGGGGGTGGTTTTATTACACATACCACCCACGATCGGGCATTTTGGTCCACTGGACCACCAGGGATATGTCATGGGAGGGGTGGGATTTATTACACATACCGCCTGTGATCAGGCATTTTGTTCCACTGGACCACCAGGGATATGTACGGGAGGGAGCACATTGCTGCCCAAGATCGGGCTGGTGGGGGAGTACACTATGCCCTCGATCGGGCTGTGGGGGGGGCACAGGGACTGGGTTGGGGGCCAGCCACAGATGGCAGCTGCTGTGTTGCACCCTGCAATATGGCAGCTCACCTCTGGGTGGCCCTCGACTTAAGCCTTTTTTTTTTTGGCTCAAAGTCCTGCAGTCGCAGGTTAGGGGTTGCGCCTGTACAATTCTGCACAGCCCGGCTGAATATCGGGCTGTGCAGTTTATGCATGGTTCCTCCCCCTCCAGTTCAGCATGCATTCATTTGCATTGCGCTGTTGCTCAGCATGTTTTCTGTGGCGCAACTGCCTCCTGCGGAATATCGCAGAATGGAGCAAGTTTGGACTTGCGCATGGCGCAACCCTTTTGAATATCTGGCTCTGTGTCTCCAAACACAACCCTTCCATGATATCACCTAGCTCCTCCTTGTTAAATATAAAAAATATATAAACAGTATGTCCTATCAGGAGGTATATTAAATAAGGTGACATCAGCAAAAACTCATTTCTCAATATGACTCCTTAATTAACATCCCCCTCTTTGATCTCGAGCAGATCCTCTTTTCCCAAGGATCAAATTATTTCATATAGCTTAGCACCATGATGGGAACATGTTTTTCCTCTAAGATGTCATAAAAGTTTACAATCCCTATATCCTGGCAGCTGTCTCCAATTAAGTCAGATAAACAGGAGACCCTTAATTATGTCTCTCTAGTCTTTTATTTCCTCCTGGTTTCAGGCTAACATATCCTGTTGCTTCTCTGAAACTGGGGGGGGGGCATTCATGGAAGCACTGACAGTCACACACTATATTCTATATTACAAAATCATAACCAGCTGGCCAAGCATCACAGTTATTACTCAACCACTGTGGCTGTCACATGTGGAGTGCCACAGGGCTCGGTTCTGGGTCTTGTGTTGTTCCAGATATTCCTGTAAAATATGGGTCAGCAGGCAACTAGTTGGCTAAGTAAATATGTAAATGACACAAAACTCACTGGTGTTGTCACCACTGATGAAGATATAACTAAGCTTCGAATAGCTCTAGATAACATACTTAAAGGAAGTTTCTGAAATAAGGTATTGGGCTTCATAGCCCAATACCTTATATGATTGTGAGCTCACCACTACAAAAATTGTAATTTTTAACGTAATAGTTTTAGCAGGGGAAGGGATTGTAACTGACGCATAATCCTCAGCAAGCCAATTATTCCCTTCCAACTTCCTCATAAGCCTGCTCTACCCCCACGCTCTCAGAATTTGTGACATGTGGCCAGGGAGATCACAGGGGTGAGCCCCATGCAAATCTATGGGGACTGCTTTTAAAGCCAATTTTTCATAATTTTAAAATGTCTTAGAGGAAAATTAAAGCAGTCGCTTAACTAAGAGGAATCCTACTAGTTAAGCTACTGCTTTAATTTTCCTCTAAGACAGTTTAAAATGACTAAAAACTGTCTTTAAAAACAACCCCATAGACTTGTATGGGGTTCACCCCTGCACTTTCCCTGGCCACGTGTCACAATTTCTGAAAGCACGGGGGTGAAGTTGGGGTGGAGCAGACTCATGAGGAAGTTGGAAGGGATCGACTGGCCTAGGGTTCACCGTCATCTACGATCTCTTCCCCTGCTAAAACTATTAAGTTAAAAATTAAAATTTTTGTAGCAGTGAGCTCACGCTGCTAGAAGGTATTGGGCTATGAAGCCCAATATCTTATAGCAACCATGTCAGAAATTCACTTGAATTGGGCTGACTCTAGGGGGATGAGTTTTATGGAGAAGTGCTATGTTCTGCATTTAGGATGTTAAAACAAGAAAGCAACGTATCTCCTAAATGGACTACCTCTTAGACTCTGAGAATTACATGATGAACATGACCTTAGAATAACAATGACAAAAAAGCCTTCATACGATACACACTGTAATGACCAAACATCTAAGGCAAAAAAATTGTTATGGACTATCAAACTACATTTTAGAAGTAGGGATGAAAAGGTAATAATGCCATTGTACAGAGTGTATGTTACACCATTACTTCATTATGGTAGTCCTATCTGGGGCCAATAACAAGGGGAAGCCCAGCCAGATTAGATAAAATACAAAGGCAGACTACTAAATTCATTTATAATCTAAAGACATTATCTTATAATGACCACCTACAAAAGTTAAACCTGATGTCACTAGAGACAAGAAGAGTTCGAGGAGACCTACTTTTATGCTAAGACATAACGCAAGACAACTACCTTCTAAGTGAAACTGAACTGGAATTCAAAAATGATAACATGAGCACAAGGGGACATTCACTACAACTAAGACCAAAAACATTTTATACCAACAAAAGAAAGGATTTCTACAAACAGAGGGTGGTGAACCCGTGAAATAAACTACTGCTTCAGATCATAATCAGTAAGGACAAACAGCTGTTTAAGAACATATTAGACTCATATATCTTAGATGGAAACCCCTTTGTTGTATTATGGGAAAGTGACAGGAGTTCACGTGGGCCAACTGCCTTCTCAGTGCCTTACACCTTAGTATTAACCTTAGTAGTGTGAAATGATATTCAGCTACAGTAGTCATTCTGAATACTAGAGGCACAAATACAAAGAACTACAGGAGCAATTAAAACTGTGTATTCTGAATATATTCTGAAGACTAACATACCATTGTGGTGGTGTCAGACCCCCCCTCCCCCACAGTTTTCTCTGTTTGGCAACCCGGACAAAATCCTTCTTCTCCCCTCTAATCCCTAAAAGCCTACTGCAGTAGCACCTTCTATAGTCTCTCTCTTGTGCTGTCTTTTCCCATTTCTACCCAAGTGGACTTGACTGCCCACCCAAGTATCCCTTGCATTCTGCGCTTCCCCGCTTCATTTTCTAATCTCTGTCTGGTTGCTGAAACGCAATTGCGCATTGTGGCACCTGTTTGTGCCTAAATTAGGTTCTGCACCTTTAAGTGCAGAGCCTGGGCGTCTATATGTGCCTGTGTTATTATTACCATCGCCACTTAGTTTCTGTGCTGTCATAAAAACAAAATAAAAGAAAATGAAGGTGGAGTGGTTTAAAATAAAATATGAGAAAGCATTCCCAGTTTATTTATGCTAGTAGGCATAAAACGTTATGACTCGGTGTGTTGCATTGCTACAGGTCTGCTGGCTTCTGCGCTTCTGAATTCCAGAGAATGCTCTCCCGTCGCATCGCAAAGCACTTGTGGCTCTTGTGAACAGCCTTAGAACTCTGTCACAGATCTGCTTGACAGGTTGGTCAGAGCCATGAAATTGCTTCAACCACCTGTAATTTCTTTTAACGCATGTTTTCTTGTGGCTGAGTGCCAGGGAAATATTATGGGCTAGCAGCTACTGGTTTGGCACCAAATACAAACTGCTAGTGCTTACACAGAGATCTGGAATAAAATTTAAATGTGCAGCCATATTTATAGCAGTATCACACTTAAAGCGTTTGCACATTTGTTTAAAGCCCTGAACTGATGGCTGTCAGTTCTACAAAGAGAAAGTTTAACCAGTGAGTGTTTCCCTATTAACCTTATGTTTGGAGATAGTTCTCAGAAACAAAAGTAGAAAAACACATGAGAAACACAGAAATAAATACAGAAATATATATATATATATTTTTTTATTTATTAGAGTCTACGATTACAATTACCTTTGTACCAAGGCTCTTTTACAAAGGTTCCATATCGAGATGAGAAGAAACAAGCAGGACATTAATTATTACAGGATAACAAGTTACAGTTGTTTATCATCACATGAGTACATACAGATTAGGCGGTACTATGGGCACTTGGTGAGATACGAAAAGAAGATGCTGCCAGAGGCAATTGTCAAAACATACTGGAAGCGCAAGTAGAAAGTGCAAGTAAGAGGAGGAGGAGGGGGGAATGTAGAAGGGGGAGAGTAGGGGGTGGATGAGCAGGGACAAGTGCCAAAATATATTAAGCCTTTCTTCCACATATTATTTACGAGATTTACCAGGAAGGCATACTGAGCAACATGCTCGATTCCAGATGCGACCTGGGGGCCGAGGCCCAATTTACAAACATGTCGATTTACAAGAAAATTTTTTTCATATATAGTACAAAAATGAACAAGCATCGTATTACCACGTTTAGTGAAATGGTTACAGACAGAGGTAATACATACATAGTGTAGAGAAAATTGGAGGGTGGTCAACTTGGGAGCAATTATTTACACCATATGTGGAGGGTTGAATTAATTGAAACAGGAGCAGCTGGAAGAGAAATACCCTCGGAGTAGGCAATTTCGTTGGTAGGGGTTTGGAGCATGTCTTATGGGGGCAGGTAGGATGTTCCAGATTTGAGGGATTTGGTAGTTAAAAGTGGCCCGGCCTTTTTTTGTGCACATGAACAGGACATGCAGCAGCCTAGGGTCTGTGCTCCTGAGGGAATACACAGGTGGAGGTTGTTGGGAGAGGGTAGAGGACAGGTAGGATGGAAGGGAGAGGGACCAATATTTGGCTGCGAACCTGGCACAGTTCGTTTGTCTACAGTCGTGGAGGGATGGCAGGGTTAGAGAGGTGTAAAGGTTGCAGTGGTGTGTAGAATGTGGGCAATCAAGGATAAAGTGACAGAAAGAGTAGAACAGGATGTCAAGGCTGGCCAAGGCGGATGCAGGGGCTGTGGTGTATACTATATCTCCATAGTCGAGAACGGGCAGAATCATTTTTTGGACAATGGCTTGCCTAGTCTGTGTGGGGAGGCAGCTTTTGTTTCAGTATAGAGTGCTGAGCTTTGGAACGAGCTTCTTGTGCAAGGATTCGATGTGGGAGGAGAAGTCTAGATGTTGGTCAAGCCAGACACCTAAATACCTGAAGCTAGTGCAATTCTCAAGGGGGGTCCCATCCAGAGTTTTAAAAGGGGTGCAGGGGGACTGAGGGGAGAGTCTTTGTTGGGGGCCAAAAGTTTGGAATACAGTTTTTTTAGAGTTTAGGAATAACTGGTTGGACCTAAACCAGTGCTGGATGGCGTAGAAATCTTCCTGGAGGGTAGCTATGCTAGATGTTGTAGGGCCAGAAGCATAAAGGACAGTGTCATCTGCATACATCTGGATAGATGAATGTTGGCAGGTTGATGGGAGGTCATTTAGAAAAACGGAGAAGAGTAGGGGACCTAGAACAGATCCTTGGGGGACGCCTGATAAGACTGGTAGTGGGTTCGAGGTGTGTGAGGCAAGTTTGACAGTTTGGGTCCTGCCCACTAGGTAGTCTTGGAACCAATTTGTGGCTGGTTTAGAAAGCCCTGTGTCTGTGAGTTTGGAGAGGAGGAGGGAGTAGGAGATGGTATCAAAATCCTTGGCTAGGTCGATAAAGATGGCCGTGGTGATGTGTCCCTTGTCCATACTCATGAGAATGTCACCGGTGACACGTAACAGAGATGTGATGGTAGAGTGGGATTTACGGAAGCCCAATTGGAATGGAATGAAGAAAGAGTATCCTTCCAGGTAAGGAGTGAGTTGGGACAGGACCAGACATTCCTGTAATTTGGCCAGTATAGGGAGTAGGGAGATAGGTCTGTAATTTCTTGGGGAGGATGGATCACCCCTTTTGGCAGTGGGATAATGGTGGCCTGCTTCCAGGCAGTAGGGAGCTTGCCCAGAGAGAAAGAGAGGTTAAAAAAGGCAACTAAAGGAGCAACTACGACTGGGGCGGATAGGAAGAGCATCTTTGCATCCATGGACGTCGGGCATTTGCCTTTGTTAGGATTCAGGGCCCGTAAAGATTGGAAGACTTCTGTTTCAGTTACTGGATGGAAACAGAATGGCAGGACAGGGCAGGCAGGTTTAGGGGTCATGAGCGAAGGGGTTGAGGGAGTATAGCAGAGGAGGACAGGAGTTTTTCTGCGCAACTGGAGAAGTGGGTGTTTAAAACTTCAGTTACGTTGATGGGATTGCAGATGAGGGAGCCCTGGACAGATAGTGTGGGGGTTGAGTGGGGGGGATATAAGGGATTTTAGTGATTTCCAGAAATCAGTTTGATGATTTATGTTTTGCTAAAAGCCGAGAGGAAGTAGTTTTTTTTGGCTTGGCGGATGGAGTTTGTGCAGGTATTTCATAGGGATACGTATGTAGTGAGGGGCTCCTGAGTGCCAAGCTTCTTGTAGGCTTTCCAGGCGTGGTCCCTTGTGTGGCATAATTTGATTATATCTGCTGAGATTTATGGGAGGTGTGCACCTCTAACTCTTTTCTTGCATGGGGGCATGTTTGTCCCAGACTTTTAGGAAGCTGGTTTTGAAAACCTCAAAGGCGGTGTCAGTGGAGGATGCTTTTGAGATAAAGAACCAGTTTGAGCATCCTAGGTCCAGCAAGAGAGATGCTATGTTGATATTATGGAAGTCCATGCACATATTGGGCAATCTGAGCTGTTTTTATTCCTTCTATTTGTTTAACTTGTTGCTGGGTGCTTTTGCTGCTGAACACCTTTTTACCAGGTCAAAGAAACAACTTTGTACTTTGCTTCATTTTGTTTGTACCTTCTGTTCATTTTTATGAAACTGCTGTGGCAATTGCATTGTTTTCATTTTCTTTGGTCTAAGAAACACAGCCCATATGCTAGGCCCCTACTTACCCAAAACCGAGTGAAGGAGCAGGTGTGGTTCCTCTGAAGTCTGTAGGGTGCTGTCTCCTAGGAAGCCAGCAGCCTCATTCTCAGTCTGTGTAGAAAATGGTCACTATCAGTCACTAGGAGGTGGGTGGAGCTTAGCGACCAATTATCCAGAATCTGGTTTGTTCTTCACCATTTTTATGTTCTGTTAAAGCTTATAATGATTATTATTGTAAATATTGGAAATGCCTATAATAAGGTCCTTCTGATCCCCCACACTTCTGCATAGTGTAGTATTTACTCTGTATTAGTCTGAGGTGGATCAGGTGACCAGATTGCCCGATAAAAAGGACCCTTCCAAGGTCTAAGATTTCAGTTTAGTCTGGGAGGCTGAACCAGTAAGAACTCACAGAGCATAGTGGAAAGATATGCTGCTATATGAACTCCACTCTGTGATTTTGTTTTGCTTATCCATTTTCCCATTTTGCTTCTGAAAGTTTTTACTTTCCATTCTGTATTTGCTGAATAAAAGGACCTACTAGCTGGTGTGTTCAGCCTTACATCTAAGTGTCCGTGTTATCCATCACACACCTCTTCACAACCACTTGATTTGTATTCAGGTTTGGTAAGGGATCAGATGCTATTGCTGCCAGCTGGGATCAAGCCACTGATTGAACCACTTTGTTTTCCATTATTGACCATAAGAGGCTCGGTACATTACCTACTGACACTTCCATGGGCAGCGTCACTGGAAACTTGTGGAAAAAGTTGCCCAAAAATGTAGAGATTTGTTTGAAGAATTAGAGGGGAAGGTTCACTATTCATCTACAGTTCTACTCAGTAAATATGCTATTGTTTTTCTACAATGTATATGAATCAGCATAAATTGTTAGATAAATATATTGCCACATGTACATGCTTTCACATGCAGAAAAGCATGTGTTCTTGAAATGAATAGTAAATTCATTGATATGTTGCTTACATTCTAAAATCTAAAAATATCTACCACATGCAGTGTTAACTGGATTTTATTTAGTAATTCATAATCTGACAATATCAAATACATCCTGAATCAACATATTTTGTCAGGTTCTACATGTAATATAATTCTATTAGCTGCCTACTTTGGTGCAGTTAAAATAAGCAGATAACCAGGGTGCCAGTCTTGATCTAGCAAAAACAAATGGTTTATTTTGTTAAAATGGTGTTTGCCCCTTTACATGGCAGACCAGGTTGTCCTGGTGCACCCCTGCTCCCAGGCTTAAAATGGTTGTGCTCAGAAGGGAAGGGGGGAGGAAGGGGAGGAGCTAAGGAGCAGAACAATGGACAGACAAACAGGAAGGGAAGGGGGATAGGGATGTACTTAAGGGACAGCACAAGGGGGCCTCAGACACTTTTGCTGGAGTTTTGGATATACATCAACTGCAGCACGTCGAATTTGGCAATTCTTGTAGGTTGGTTTCACCAAGAGAAAGAGGTAAGGAAAACAAGCATTGTTGAGATGTTTAAAAAAAAAAAAGGAAAGAGATGAAGGTATACAGAGCAGTTTGGTATAAGTGCAATATACAGTTGAAGATAGGAGTAACGGGGGGGTCAGATTAGGGGGGGATAGAGCGACCACGTGGGTGCAATGCACACACCGCGGGAGAGGTGGGGGCTTGTTGAAAGCCCATGTCTTGGTCTAGTAGGATCTGAGTTTTGTTCTTGTTTCCTGTGGTGGCCTGATCGCTGGCTTGAGGAAATTCTAAAAGCCGGGGTCAAGGGAGAGTGAAAAGGAGCAGGGCCATGTGGAGGATGCCATACACCATGTGGAAGGAGTGGCATGGTTTTCCTTGTCTGCATGTTAGTGGTAGCAGTCGTATTCCCCCTGTTAAGGAGAGCGAGAAGGAGGAGGGCCACACGGAGGACGCCATACACCACTCAGGAGGAGTAGCGTAGCGTTCCATGGCTGCATGAGAGTGTAGCAGTCGTTTTCCTCTTTTTTGGTGGCTGGCTGGCAGGGACAATAGGCCTGGATGAGGCCGACGGACTGGGGGGGCGAAGTGCGTTACGGGGGGGCCAAGTGGCATTGACGAAACGCGTGGTGTGGTGGATTGGAAATCCTAATTTACTTGCCTGTATGCTGGTTGGGGTTGTTTAGTGGGACATTTTGGTTCCGGGAAGCGGAAGGGGAGGCCGTGTGGCGTGAATGTCGCACGCACTGGAAGAGTTGCGGTGAAGCACAGGCATTGTGCTGCAGGCTACGACATTTGGGGTAGCCTGTTTTCTTTACAAAACAGGAGTGTGAGTTTGAAGGAGGACTGGAAGCTGAGGGAGAGTGAGCACGACCGGCACCGCATGGCGTGACGTCACACGTGGCGGTGGGGAGCAGAAAACACCGAAATTCTAGCCTGCTAGGCATTCAGTGGCTTTTGGGGGCCTGCTTGATCCTGGAGGCTGGATAGTAGGCCTAGGGAGGCCTGATGGCATGGACTGCATGGCGAATAGGTCGCAGGCCAGGTAGGGGTGGCAGAAGGGATGGCCTTGGTCTTTCGGGCCTTGGGTCATTGGGGAGAGGGTTTTTTCTTTTTAGGGGATAAAACCCATGGTATACAAGAGGGCTAGAGGAGGCCTAGAAACTGGGCAGAGAGAGCTCAACGCTGACCATGTGACGTGACGTCATACGCTGCATGGGAAGGGGGTTGGAAATACCCTCTTTTTTGCATGAATTAAGGCGCTTGTGCCTGCATGGTGGCCATGGTGGGGGACTGTGACAGGTACGGTAAGGCCTGTAAGAGGTCCAGAAGCAGGGCACATGGGGCACACCACAGGCCATAGGGTGGGATGGTAAGGTATTATCTAGGTTGTAGCGAGGCGGTCACATGAAAGTAATACCCTCACTTGAGGGAGGGCAGTGCAGCCGATTACCAGGGTGGGGGCTGCTAACCATGTGGCACTTTGGTTAAGCCGGACAGGCGAGGCAGACAGAGGAGTACAACAAGGAGAAATTAGCTACAAACAGAGAAGGGAGGTCTGGAGGGGTCACAAGCGGATGACAGTGAGGGGCAAGAAACTGGGCAAGAGTGGATGGGGCCCTGACGAACATTCTGGATGGTGCAGTTATACATTTTGACCTTGTTTTCCTCTCATAGTTGTTTTTCAGGAAAAGAGGAAGAGAACAATGGCACCAAAAAAGAACAGGCCATCGAAAGAAGAGGCTTACAAGGCAATAATGGAGTTGGTGGAGAAGGCTAACAGGATGTGGGAGCTGGTGGAGGGGGAGGAGCCAGGGAGACCCAGGGGAAAGAGAAAGGTGGCCACAGGAAAGGGTGGCAAAGAAAAAAGACCAGCCAGAGGGTCACGGGGTACTGGGAAGGCACCACCGGTGGCAGCGGGGCCAGCCAAGTTGACGGACTTGTTGCCCCTGCAAACTATGGTCACTGTGCCACCGATGTCCCAGCCGGATCAGGATAACATCTCCCGGGTTGAACCCCGCGATGCCCTGAATGACTTGCTCCCTCCACAAAATCCACCAGCCCACCACCCTCCACAACCCCTGGGACTAGCAAGAGGGACCTTGGAAGACTCCAGCAGGAAGGCCCGGACAAGGTCACAGGTAATATGCCCAGCGCAGTGGGGAACAGTATAAGAGAATATATAGGGCAAATAGTAACAGCATTAGGAGCAGGCGGTATAGGGCAAATGGAAGCAGCACTGGCAGAGGTCAGGAAGGAGAAAGAAGGGACAGAGAGGAGGCAACAGGGAGGAGAGAGAGAAGGGGAAGGGACAAGAGAGATAGATGCCCCTGGAATGAGGATAGGCAAGCACGTGCCACTGACCACGAAAGAAAAAATTTGGAAAGGAGTATATGTAGACATATTCACCTTGGTGAGCCGCGAGGCCGCTGCCAAGTATGAAGAGGCTGAAAGCATAGGAAAGAGTGAGATGGCAGCAGCTATAGTGCTTTTAGGGAGTAAAGAGGAGGACAAGGTCACAAAAGGGAAGACTTGGGATAGATGGTTCCTAGGTTTCACTACCTTCTCAGCCATTGTCATGGAGAAGAAGCCGGAGTTAAGCATCCCACTCATTACCTATTCCCTTATAATTTGGAAGGCAAAGGCAAAGGGCGGGATGGGGTGGTTATACTATGACGAATCCTTTAGGCAGAGAATGGCAATGTTTGGCGACGTGAGGTGGGACACCAAACAGATAGATTTATCTACAGATTACATCACTGATCAGTCCACGCCCGAAGAGGAATGGGATAAGAAGGGTGTTGGGAACCAGAGATGCTGTTGGACTTATAACAGAGCTTTTTGTTCCTGGCCTCAACGTCATTTTTGGCATGCGTGCTCAAGGTGTGGGGGAAACCACCCAGCAAGCAGATGTAGAGCGTTAGGTGGACAGGGGATGCAGATGCATGGGGTCAAGGAGCAGGCCAACAGTTTTTTCGAGAGTGCCAAAGTTTTAGAAGCCAGACCTGGAGCAGAGGAGGATGGGATAGGGGGAGCACGAATAGGGGTGAACAGAACAGATGAAGGGTGAGGAGGCATTCAGGGAGAAATAGAGGGAAAAAAGGGGAAGGGCGGGGGATGAGCCAAGGCATGTTTTGTGATGGCCAGGACTCCAATCAAAGATAAGGTATGGGCAAGTTACATGGACAAATACCCAGACACAATAATGCGGAATATGATTTTACAGGGCTTTTACTCGGGATTTTCATTACATTTTACAGGACCCAGGCGAGCCATGGAGGCCAACAACCTCGGGTCAGTGAAAGGGAAGGAGGAGGTGCTAAGACAGAAGATAGAGAAAGAGGTAGCAGCGGGCAGAGTCGAGGGTCCGTTTGAGAAACCCCCATTGCGGAGCATGCGGGTCTCACCATTGGGTCTGGTACCCAAAAAACAGGAAGGGGAATACAGGGTAATCCAGTCCTATCCAGAAGGAGAGTCAGTAAATGATTTTATTAGTGAGGAACACAGCAGGGTAACTTATGCAACACTAGAAGATGCGGTCCGGATGATACGGGCCACAGAGGGGCCATGGATGGCTAAGACGGACACTGAGTCTGCTTTTAGACTGCTTCCGGTCAGGAGAGAGGATTGGGATTTATTGGGTTTCAAAAGCAGAGGAAAATACTATTTTGACAAAGCAATGCCAATGGGTTGTTCCACAGCATGTGTGACATTGGAGGCCTTCAGCACCTGTTTGCAGTGGACTTTCAAGAAAAAACAGGTTATAGGATGGTCATACATTATCTGGATGATTTCCTATTCATTGGAAGAGGGGAAAGAGAGACACAAATGATGCTAGGTAAGTTCCAGGAGTTGTGTCAGGAATTGGGGGTGCTTCTATGCTTCTAACTCTGGGTAAGTCAGAGGGGCCCAGCAGGGTTATAGAATTTTTGGGAATTGACATAGACGCCCTGAACGGGGTATTTAGACTACCGGATAAGAAGGTCAATAAGCTGAAGGAATTAATACAATTGCACACCAGCAGGAGACGGGTACAGTTAAAACTGGTGCAGCAAGTACTGGGGCATCTGTGCTTCGCCTGCAGGGCCATTGGGCCAGGGAGGACATTCACAAAGAGGTTAGCCAGGGCCACAGCAGGGGTCACCAGACCTCATCACTGGGTAGACTTAACTCGAGGGGTTAAGGAAGATTTTAAGATTTGGGAAGAATTCCTGAAGGAGTACAGTGGTTGCTCGTTCTGGCAGGATGAATGGCTATACAACACAGATCTTGATCTATACACAGATGCGGCAGGGGGTATAGGCATGGGGGGGTGTACATGGGAGGAAAATGGTTCACAGAACCCTGGCCAGACATTTGGGTACAGGAGGGGAAAGTGAGAGACATTACATTGCTAGAGATCATGCCCATATGGGTGTGTACTTTAGTCTGGGGAGAGGAATTGCGAGATCAGAAAGTAACTTTTTGGTGTGACAATAGAGCAGTGGTAGACATGTTGAACAACAAGGGAGCCAGATTGGACATAGTCATGCAGGTACTAAGGCGTTTAGTTTTAAGGGCATTATAACTGAACATGTCATTTAGAGCGCAACACATAGAAGGGGTACACAACACTCTGGCTGACAGCCTTTCCCGTCTGCAGCTGGACCATTTTCGGAGGCTGGCACCAGCAGCGGAGGAATTAAAAACACCCATACCAACGAACATCTGGGATGTTGGCAGGAAGGAGCAGAAGTGTTGTTTCGCAGCTTATGGGCGCCTCGGACTCTGAGGGTCTACGACGGGGCCTGGCGAGTGTTTCAAACATTCAGGGCAGAGCACCAGATGGAGGTAAGTAGGCCGCTCACAGAGGAGCAGTTGGGAATGTTCACAGTGGAACAATGGCAAAAGGGCACAGCACACACCACGATGGGAGTTTACCTGGCAGGAATCGGGCTTATCTGCAGTCTGAAAGGGTGGAGGGACCCGACAAAGACATTGCTCATCAGAAGAATGATGCAAGGATGGAGCAGGTTAAAACAAGGACCAACAGATAGCAGGAGACCTATAGGGGAACAATGGCTGATAAAGCTAGAGGGGGTGCTCCCAGTAATATGCAGATCACGGAGTGAAGCCCAACTGTTCCACACAATCTATGTGATAATGTTTGCAGGCACCATGAGAGTGAACGAGGTAGTTGGCCATGGGAAGGAGGTCAGGAAGGGGGGCTAGACCAGGATGACATAACCTGGGGAGTGACTGAGATACAGATCAGGATTAAGAGGTCTAAGACTGATCAAAGGGGGAAAGCTTACATGGTGATGCTAAAGAGTCAAACAGAGGGCGCAATATGCCTGGTGCAGGCGCTGTGGGTTTTTGCTGCAGCGCAGGAGAGCAGGACAGGAAAATTATTTGTACATGGGGATGGGAGATGGGTGACTGGCTACCAAGTCACAGCAATTCTGAAGAAGGGCATGCAATTCTTAGGAGAAGAACCAGCCAATTATTCTTCCCATTCCCTGCGGATTGGGGCTGCCTCACAGTGGGCAGTGGCAGGCGAGACAATGAACACGATATTAGAAAAGGGACGTTGCCGATCGGCCAGTTATAAAAGGTACATCAGAGCATTGAAATAACTAAAAAAAAAAGGGAGAATAGACAGGAATGGGTGCACGGAAAAAGAAGGGACAAATAGGGGAGTGTCATATTGAACTTGTATATTAATGACTTTGCTTGCACCCTATAAGTAGAGGGAGGACCACAGAAATATGGATTTGTGGCCATTCCTACATCTATTGGGCTGGAAAGAGAGCAGAAAAGAAGGCTGGGGGAAAGCAGCTATACCAAGATGTGAGAAGGTGTAGGCTGTTCTGGCATTGAATACGGGGGATGAGATGAGCCCAGCTGCTTCTCACGTTAACAGAAGTAGGTGAACGGCGGCCCAAGCCAGACCTAATTATTATACACTTGGGTGGCAATGACCTGGCAAACAGGCCTTGGGTGGACACATATTTACAAATAAAAAAGGACTTAAAAACTATACGGTAGCGGTGGCCTCAAGTGTGCATTGCTTGGTCGGATATGATACCAAGGAGAGTGTGGAGGCAAGAGCACAGCCACAGAGCAGTAGAAAGGGTCAGGAGGAAGATGAACAGGAGGGTGGGGACATTGGTAAGGCAAATGGGAGGTTAGGTAATACTGAGGGGGGTAGAAGAATGGGTAGATGAATTTTACAGGTCAGAAGGGGTACACCTGTCGGATATAGCCATAGACATGTTCAATACAGAAATGATGGGGTTTATAGAGGAATGGAGGAGACAGACAAACAATGGAAAATAAAAAAAAAAAAGGGCAGATTATAACATATATAAATGGAAGAGAGCTCCCCTGGAGTAAGGGGAAGGCTACCCTAGTTAATGGGGAAGCCATCCATCCAACGCAAGCTGGAGACTGGCTAGTGGGAAAAAGGGGGGGGGAGGGAGGGGGGAAGGAAAAAGGAATAACACAAGAAGAGAAGGAAGATGAAGGAAAAGAGGTCTCGGTTTTCACTGTTACCTAACGAAAAAGGAGAAAAAGAAGGCACCCAGGTCTTCACCTGGGGGAAGAATAATCAGAGATTGATATATTGGATGGAATAAACAAAATGTTGGAAATATGATAATAAAGGAATTGGAATGGAATATGGAATTATGAATTGAAATAAATTAATTGCCAATCTGAGCACAACAACAAATAATGATGTCTGTCTTTTGTGGGGGCAGAGGGGGAAATCCAGGACAATGGCTGCAGTTCTTAATTTGCGCTGTAACAACAGTTTCTAAAGTAACATATTAAAAGCACCACATCTTACCAATTTATTTTCACTAAATCATGCAGTAGTCTACAATGCACTTATTTTATGCTTGCTGTAATGATTTTTGTTTATTTAAAGGCATGCCATACCTGTTCAAATAGATTTTGCCTCTGGCAGACAGTATACCGAGTATTTTTTTTCCTCAGTTATTCCAGTTGTTTAACCAGGAGTAGCACACTAAGCTGAAAGCTTGTTTACAGGTGTGATCTGGGAGCACAGGGAAATTAAGTGACTTGTTTAAGATTACACGGTATACAAGTGAGGGCTGTGGGATTTAAACCCAGGTCTCTAGATTTGCAGCTTAGAGCCTCAAACCACTGCGTTATACTGCCTTCCTAAGTGTAGTAAGTGAAGGTCTTCTTATGTAACCCCCCTACAAATGGGGGTTCCTAAAAGCTTTCCTGGAGCTGCTTAATAGCTCCTTGCCTAACTGGTGTCTGACGCAATGCCACCAAAATGCGGGTGGTGTGAGTGCTTTTAAGGCCTCCAGTACTGTCTTTTTAAGAGCTGCTTGCTCGCAGGCTCCAGTGTCTTATACATAGGGCGACTGGGGTTTCCCTGCTCGAATCCCGCCTGAGCTGCGGTGGAATCACTCCAACTTGTAGTCGCTGTAAGCACCAAGGGAGCCTGTCTAATAGATGTAACTGTTTGGTTATTATCATTTAGAGTATTAGTGAAATTACAGTTTGTGTAACCTGCTTTCATTGCAACTGGGACTTTGTGTGCTTGGCCCCTCCATTTTGGACCTGGACTGTTGAACTGGGCCAATGGGAAAGAGAGGGGTCACTAAAATGGAGACCATTTGAACCAACTAGAATCAGGACTCATTTTGGAGCTGGCTGGCCATAGGTGGATACAGTCAGTAATTCTGGGAAATGAAGTTCTGGACTATGACGCCTTTTTTTGCACCAATGGGGACCTAATTAAGTGACTGGCATCTGCAGCCCACCAATGGGATTGGGTGGTACCCAAACTGAGAGTCCTTGCCCAAATTGCCAAGGGGCAGAGTCGTTGTGGTTGTGAGCGAGGAAGGAGCTCTGAGCTCCTGCACTGTTGAGCTTTCGCACGGGAAGCACATGTGAAAGGCCAGATTTCGGTGGATTGAATGCCAGCAAGTTTCGGACTAAATCCGCTAGGCAGCGATCAGAGGAGTCTGTGCAAAAGCGCAGCTACCTACCAGGCTCACCCTGTAGAGGACTGGAGAATCTGCTTCAATCGCACTTGGTCTGTCAGGACAAGTGAAGCTGCGTCGTTTGGGCCCAGTGTTTTGTAGTGAAAGCAATCGGGATTATACAGCAGCTGCCTGGTATGGTACCCATCTGCTCTTCATATAAATATGTGGAGAAGCAGTTGAATTCCAGGCTTGGTCCTGCGAGTGGTGTGAGAGTGATCTTTCTGCTGGAGTCGTGAGTACTAAATCAGGGTAGCTCCCTGTTGGATGTTCACAGTGAGGGCAAGATTTGTCTGGCTACTTTGCTGGCTACATGAACTGAGCCTGCTGGCTCTATATAATCCTCTTAGGAATCAAATGCTTGTTTTTCGCGTCAGGGCCCCAACCAGCTGCATCAAGAGGATAGCCTTCTATTGCCTGGGTACCCAGAGACAGTGACTTATAGGTTAGGCTGTGCACAGTGCCCTAGATATATACAAATATATATATATATATATATATATATATATATATAAATATAATAGAGTGGTAAGCTAATTAACCTGATTTCCCCCATTCCTTGTTATCTCCCCGCTAAATAAATCAGATTGGTTGTTTTGCAAAGTTATACTAACTGATCTGTGTGCCTATGTTGAATTACTGTACAGGTGGTTATTGTCTAATTGCATCTTACTTTACAGGGGGTCCCCAGAGCCAGCGGATTGAACCAAGCCTGGGGCCAAGTGTATGTCGCCAGGATACTGTGATTGACCTATGTGGGCCACTAGCGAGAAGAAAGGGGGGTTGCAGTGACCCAGAGGGCTGTGACCAAGTCATATTAGACTGTTTTAACCCCAACCTCTGGGTGGAGGCACCCACCATCGGATCCAGGCCCTTCAACCTGTTAGCAGCAAGTCAGGCAGGGGTAGTAGCCCTTGGGATAACGCCCCTTGGGGGTTACACTTATAACATTTAAGCTGCACATACATACATACATACATACTACCTCAGCTGGGTCAGAATACCTAGAAAAGAGGCAAAAATTGCATACAACCGTAATTTGCTAGGCATACAACCAAAAAAACAATAAGCAGCATAGAACAGGAGAATAAAGGGAATAGTACATATATCTGAAAACTGCATATAACTGTATACAAGTGGAATAAAAAGAAAATTTGAAAAGTTCTTCTCTTGTAACAGTGATAAATCAAAGCTGGACATGATAGCCTGTCACTTTAACTTTTCAGCAACCCTTTCCTCTTGCTCCTCCCTTGCTGCTGGACACTACGAATATTAATGAGTTATTTTGAAATGGGGAGGGGGGCACATTCCAGAGGTAGACAGGAAGTGCACTTTAGGCTCTGAAAGCTGTTAAGAGATAGGAACACAGAGCTGAGGACAAGGGGAGCCTTAGGGGGAAATGTTTTTCTGTGGATAGATATCCTTTGTTCTGTTAGTCCCAAACTCCGATGAGCAACAGCTGCTTGCATTTCTGATTAGTACAGTTTGTGGTGTTGGAGATTGACCCATGAAGCTGGAGGTAAGGAATGCTAAGCACATGAAAAGCTGCAGAGGGGACTGGTTTTCTGTGGATAGATATCCATTGTTCTAATCTAGTCCCAAGCTTTGAAGAGCAGCAGCTGCTTGTGTTTCTGAACAGTGCAGTTTATGGTGTTAGAGACTGACCCAGAGGATCATGAAGCTGGAGATAAGGAATGCTGAGCACACAAGACGCTGTTGCGGGAATTTGTTTTCTGTGGATAGATATCTATTGTTCTTCTAGTCCCGAACTCTGAAGAGCAGCAGCTGCTTGTGTTTCTGAATAGTTTGGTTTGTGGGCTGAAATAGAATCATGAAGATGAGGTAAGGGGCTGGCAGTATAGCCTATCGAGCTGTGAATGAACACTGTTAGTAGATGTGGGTTTGATTTCTACAACCTCTACTTGCATACTGTGTGACTTTGAGCAAATCACTTAACCACCCCAGTGCTCCCAGGTCGCCCCTCAAAATAGGCACTTGTGCCTATTGGGGCTTACCTGGTTACCAAAGGAATAAAAATTAAAATAAATAGGCGATAGCGGAACACACCAGGCCCACTGTGCATTTGCTTTTTTTCTAGGTCAGATATGGTATTTATGTCTTCACGTAGACAGTCACACATCACGGCGTAGTACAAGACTAGGCGATACCGGAGGATTAAGGATCCCTCGTGCACGAATTCGAATGTAACCCCCCTGCAAATGGGGGTTCCCAAAAGACTTCCAGGAGCTTGCTTGAATGCTCCAAGCCTGAATGGTGTTTGGCATTTAAGCCATTTATCAGTGAGTGTTTTTAGAGCCTCTGGTACTGTCTCTTTAAGAGCTGTCTGCTTGCAGACATAATTAGTTTGTATGGGGGACTGTGTGCTTCTCTGAGTACCACTCGAGCTGCTGCAATTCACTTAATTTTGCAGTCACTAGGAGTGCAAAGGAACCTATCTGAAAGATGTAACTGTTTACCAGAAATTATTTAGAGTAATAATGAAATTACAGTTTGTCTAACCTGCTTTCTTTGCAGTCAGAACTGTGTCTGCTAGTTCCCCATTCTAGTTTTGAACTGCTGAACTGGACCAATCAGTGTGGGGTAAGCTAGCTCTAAAATGGTGCCTTGGACGAATCAGAACTTGGACTCATAATCTGAGCCAGCCACAAGAGGATTGTATGGGCAGTGACTCTGGGAGATGTAGTTTAGACTTAGTGCCTTTTTGGACCAACAGCAGCAGTCTATTGTGAGTGACAGCCAATCCAGTCAAGAACTGGGAGGAACTCAAAGGAAGTGCCTGTTTTTGTCGGTTGGAGTTCAGTTGAGCTTTGGAGTGAAGAAGGAAGGAGCCCTGTACTTTTTCAGTGTGCAGTTTTAGTCAAAACGTGTGTAAGGCCCAGAGTTCGTCTGCAGCTTGTTGGGACTGAATCCGTCCTGTGAAAAGAATCAAGGATCTCTGAAGGTAGAAACCAGGCTCACCCTGTAGAAGACTGGAGGAATTGCTGAAAATTACACTCGGTCTGTCAGGAACTGAATCTGCTGTGTGTTCTCCTGGGTATTGTGCAGTAATTGCGATCGGATACAGATGCAGCCTGCCTGGTATAGTGCTTTCTTTATATGGATGTGTGAAGAGGTTTGTGTACCTCAAGTGAGCCCTGTGACATTGAAGGACCCTATCTTATTTGGAGGTCGTGAGTACTAATTCAGGGTCGCTCCCTGTTGAATTGCCACATTAAATCCAAATGGAATTACTGTACTGCTGACTGTTTAATTCTCCTTTTCTCTGTGAAAGGGCCCTACCAGCTGCCACGGTTTGGACTAGCCACTAGGGCTTGGGTACCCAGGGACAGTAACTGATAGGGATAGGCCTGTGCACAGAGCCATAGGTAGATTATTAGAGTGATAAGCTAATTAACCTGATTTCCCTGTCCTTGTTATATCCCCTAAATAAATCAGAGCTGCTTGTTTCAGCAAAGTTATACTGCCTGAGGTATTTGTCTATGTTAAAGTACTGTACTGTGATTGTTGCACTGTATCTCATTTCACAGGAGGTCCCAGTGCCGGAACCAGACCTGGGGGTAAGTGTATACTGTGAAGGTAATTCTGATATATTGTGTGGGCCACTAGTGGGAAGAAGGGGTTGCAGTGTCCCAGAGGGCTGTGACCAAGTTAGTTTAACTATTGCAAACCCTGACCTCTGGGTGGAGGCACCCGCCATTGGATCCAGGCCCCTCAACCTGTTAGTGGCAAATCAGGCAGGGGTAGTAGCCCCTGGGATAGCGCCATCTAGGGGTTACACGAAAATTAAGTGTGCTACGCTAATGACTAATTTCACCATCATTTTGCCCACGCCTCTTTTCCGGCAGCACACTGTTCGACATGGACAAGCCCTGCCACGACATTTTAAAAAAACTGTATTTATTGCACTCTAGACATACAATAGTTATAGTGTAAACATAAAATTCATATTGCATATTACTCATAATGGAATATATTGCACGGGTGGAAAATACACAACACATTAAATTGCACATGCTTCAAAAACATCACATTCTTCATGATTGAATTGCACAAAGTCCCACAAGAAAAGCATTCATTCTACGGTCCTCGAAAAGCATGTATTTCTATTTCAGATTTGTCTGGTTTATTAGTTTTAAGATCGTGGATGTAAGACTATTTGTACTTGTAATTGGGGGGCTCCGCCCCCCCCACACCTCCCATTCTATTTCAGATTTGTCTATGGCTGTAAGAGTATTTGTTCTTTATTTCTATTTCTGTTGTGGCCTGCTTTTTTTTTTAATTTTCAGATTTGTCTATGGCTGTACGAGTATTTGTACTTTAGTTCTATTTCAATTGTGGCCGGCTTGTTTTCTACTTTTGGTGACGTCACGGCAGTAGGCGGTGCTACATGTATTTCGTCACTGCCGTAGCAAGTCACTGCCGTAATTATGCCTGTGCGCAGAAGGGATCCGTAATCCTCCGGTATCTCCCAAGACTATACCTAATAGCAGCACTTTCAAGCATGGACCACGTGAAATAATTGTCAGATGTCATTACGAAGATATTCCGAAATTGTCCCAAATTGAATGTAGTTCATGCTGGTGCCCATTCATTTGTGTTCATGTTTTTTTTTCTCTTTTCGTTGGGGGGCTCCACCCCCTCCCCCATTTTGACTGTCATTATGAGGAACCTAATTGTGGAGGAGTGTGACTTTTTCTGTATTTTATTTTTTTTCAATTTTATTCTAATTTTCATTCTCATTTTGTTCGGTTCCTTCTTTCGTTGAGGGGCTCTGTCCCCACACACACCATTTCGGCTACAAATTTTTCTGTATTTTCTGCATTTATTTTTTCTCTCTTTGTTCTTTTTTCATTTGGGGCTCTGCCCCCACATCCCCCATTTTCTGGACTGTATTTTCCTTTAATCGTAAGTTCAGCCCAAGTCTGATCCAGTGGCGTGGAGGCTGAGGCATCCTGCTGTACCTCCTGCCATGCTGGACGAGGCCGACCGGTGTCGGCCAGGAAGGGAGTGGATTGAGCATCGAGAGGACAGCTCTTCTCTCCTGGGGAGGGTGGTCTGGTTGCTCCTGCCAAATGACTGCCCCCAGGTGGAGGCCCGTGAGTAGTACAGGTCTGCGGGCACCAGAGAAATGAGGAGCTGAGGGACTTCTGCGGGCATGCATGCACGCACCTCCACACACACATGTCTGGCTTGTGCGCCCCAGCATGGGGATGGATACTGGCAAAAAATGGTGGAAAACACCCTGGGCTGCGGGTGATGACTGACCCCCCGCAGGCCCCGCACCCAGCAATTGGGCACAGCCATAGTCTTCAGGCAGAGGGTGCAGGTGAAGATAAGTCCCAGGGATGCTGGGGTGATGGGGCGATCTGAAGGGGGCAGCCCAGGGAGATCAGGCGATAAACACCTCTATAAAAAAAAAATCGTAAATTCAGCCCCTTTGTTGTGGTGCAGTGTGACATTTTTATTTTTATTCTTATTTTGTATTAGTTTCATCTCTCTCTAGGTACCGCACGTACGGCAAAACAACATTCGTGCCGGAGTGCAGCATCTGTCAGTAGCGACTGTCAGTACTGTAAAGCCTGCAATAGGAAAAAAAGCGCAATGGGGGCCCGGAGTGCTCCGGTATTCCCAATAAATAAATAAAGGAATGCTGAGTTGCTGCATAAAGAAACCAAAGTCAAACCTAAGACAAAATGGGGTCATACTAACATACTAAAAAGTCAACAGATTAGGCCCAACGGTCAAACGAGACTGCTCATGGATCAGTGCCCACTCAGGGAGATGTTATAGCCCCCCCCCACAAGGTCCCTCCCACCAACCCCCGGTGAGGCGCTGGGCTGCACCTTCCCCCGTACCTATCCCAGCCTCTTTTGAACCCCTCCACATTTGCAACAGCTACCAGTTCCATAGGCAGCGCATTCCAGGGCCCCGCAACCCTCTCTGTGAAGTAGTGCCTCCTTGTCTCCCCCCTTAGTCTCTGACCATCCAGCCTCATCAAGTGCCCCCTGGTGGCCCCTACCTCCCTCCCTCCCTCAGCTGCAGTACCCTCCCTCAAGGTTGACCATATTTATTTTCTTGCGGTACCTGAAGACCTCTATCATATTCCCTCTGTTCCTCCTCTCCTCCAGCGAGTACAGATTGAGGTCCTCTAGCCGCTCCTCATAGGGCTTTTCCCCAGACTCTGTATCATCCTGGTTGCCCTCCTCTGGATCCTCCCCAGAAGAGCAGTATCCATTTTTAAGTAAGGATGCCAAAACTGCATGAAGTATTCAAGCTGCAGCCTAACCAGGCAATTATGCAGCGGAAGGAGCACCTCTCAGCTCCTTGAGGTTATCCCCCTGGCAGTGCACCCCAGCATTTTATTTGGTTGGGCCACAGCCCTTCTACACTGCTCCGAGTTGTTCATTTTGGCATCCACTACTACCCCAAGGTCCTTCTCCCCCCACAAACTTGTAGTGTCTCTCCCAACCCCCAGGTATACCCACGAGCACGGTTTCTGGCCCCCAGGTGGAGCACCCTGCATTTCCCAGTGTTAAACTTTAGTTTCCAGGCACAGGACCACCTCCCCAGGATCTCCAGGTCCTCCTGGAGAGCCAACTTCCCCTCTTCATCATCCACCACCGACCACAGTTTCGAGTCATCGGCAAAGAGGCTCATCCCACTCCTGATACCTCTTCCGGTGTCTGAGATGTAGGCATTAAAGAGGAGTGGGCCCAGCATTGAACCCTGTGGGACCCCGCTAATGACTCTCCTGGGAGATGGGACCCCCCCACCATCACCTTCTCTACACGCCCCGCTAGCCAGTTTCCTATCCGCCTGACCATCTGCCCCCTCACCCCCATATCCCCCAGCTTCCCCAGCAACCCGAGATATGGCACCAAGTCAAATGCCCTGCTGAAGTCTAGAAAGAGGACATCCACTGGCCTGCCCTTATCCAGCTCTCTCATAACCCCCTCGTAGAACTCCACCAGGTTGGTCTGACATGATCTGCCCCTAACAAAGCCATGCTGGCGATCATGTAGGTGGCCCGTTGCCATCAGAAACCCATCCAGTCTCTCTCTCTCAAGTTCACCTCCATCACTTTGCCCACTATCGACATCAGGCTTACCGGCCTGTAATTACCCGGCTACTCTTGCAAGCCTCCCTTGTGTATAGGCACGATATGGGCCATCCTCCAGTCTTAAGGCACCCTCCCTGTCTGAAGGGAGGAGTTAAAAAGGCCCACCAAAGGGGCAGCCAAAGTATCAGCCAGCTCCTTAAGCACCCTGGGATGGATCCCATCTGGGCCTGGTGCCTTTTCCACACTTAGGGCCTTGAGTGCTTCCCACACCCTCCCAATGGGGATTTCCTCATCTGTTGCCCCTACTACATCTGCCTGTCCCCCTACCCCCCCATCCTCCCTGGTGAAAACTGAGGCAAAAAAATCATTTAGTACCTCTGCCTGCTCCCCTGCCTTCTCCACCCACTCCCTGACCTAAGTCTACTAATCTGCCCCTTCCCTTTTCTTCTTTCTCTGGTATACCTAAAGAACCCTTTTCCCCTCCCTTCTAATCCCCTGTGCCAATCTCAGTTCCACCCCACCTTGGCTGACCTCACCACCCTAGTGACCCTCTTGACTACCCTATCATACTCTCCCTTGCCTCTATCTCCGAGAATGTTTGTATCAGCTGTAAGCACCCTTTTTCTCCCTTGCTGCATCTTGGACCTCCTTTGTCCCCCAGCTTGGCTCCTTAGCTCTGCCCCACTTGCGCCTCTCCTTTGTGGAGGCCTTAGTGGCCTCCAGGAGCCCCTTTTTTATGACACCCCCGCCGGGCCTCAGTGCCCATACCTGGCCTGATCTCATCCAGGTGGCTTCTGAGGATCTTCTCCATCCCCCGAAGTTTGCCCCTCTAAAATCTACCACCAATGTTTTTATGTGACCTACTCCCCCCCACCCAGATCCATGGAAAACCAGACCGTGGCATGATCACTTCCCATCAGTGGGTCCCCAACCACTAGGTTCCCGATGAGCTCACCCTCTGACAGGACTACATCCAGGATGCGACCCCCCCCCCATGTTAGATCAGTCACCAGCTGGACAAGAAACACATCCTGGAAGACGTCCAGCAGGCACTTTTCCTTGCCCAATGAGGACGCCATAGTCCCCCAGTCTGCTCCTGGCATATTCAGATCCCCCAGTACCACTGTTCTGCCCTCCCCCTACCACAGTGGTCCCTAAGGTTCACCACCAGGCCCTTCTCCTGTTCCTCTCCCTGCCCAGGTGGTCTGCATACCACCCCCATCTTCAGTCACCCCCCCCAAGCCTGTAGGGCGACCCACAAGGCCTCCACCTGATCCTCTGCCTCCTCAATCTTGATTATCCCTAATCTGTCCTGAATGATACATGCTACCCCCCTCCCCTTCCTTCCGCCCTGTCCCTTCTGCACGTGGTGTATCCTGGTAGATTTAGGTCCCAGTCATGTTTGGAAGTGGCCCAGGTCTCAGTGACAGCTGCCACATCCATTCCACCCTCCAACAACAGCACCTGTAGCTCTGGAATTTTGTTCCCTATGCTCCTTGTGTTAATCCGGACCACCCTCCAACGTGCTTGCCTGCCCCCCCTTCCCCCACCCTGAGGGCTCCCGGGTCCCTGTGTACAGGGACCTCCTCCTGTACTATTGGTATACCAAAACTGTGCCCCCTCCCCCCTCTTGTAGGAGAAGGCCTGGGCCCTCCAGGCTTGACCTGCCAGGGAGCTCCACCCTCCCCCCTTCACAAGTTTAAACCCCACCTGGAATGGATGAACCCTGCCAGTTTAAGATGCAGGATCTTTTTCCCCTTTGAGCTAAGGTGGAGCCTGTCCCTAGTGTACAGTTCCTTTTCCTTCCAGGTTCCGCCCAGTTCCCCCGGTCATCTTGAAATGCTTTTATAATCAAAAGTATCTATAAAAAGTATGCAGAAAATTGATTATAGGATTCACACCTACAACTGAAAAATAAACTTTGCTATTTATTTGTTTACATAACAAGCTAGGATCACTGGAAACTGGTTCCTTGTCCAGAAGTGCCTGTGTATATATAATGCAGAGTAGTACAGAAGGATAAATAAACACAATTACATGAAAATAGAAAGTGCGTAATGCAGTCCTAGTAAGTCAACAAATACTAGTTCAAAAAATGTACACTTACATATAATCAGTAAATGCTAGTGTAAACTACCACCGCCTTGCAAGCAGTTTGGGGCTTATTTTTGTCTGCCTGGTCTAGTCCAGACAATTCTTCCAAACACTAAGAATTCTGTGCAAGACTGTGGCCTAGGCCACTAAAGACACTTGAACAGGGATTTGTGTGGCCATCTGTTTTATAAGCCCTTCCATACAAATGCACTTAAGGACAGCTGTAGTAAATGATATTTTAAGCAGGAAGTACCTTCAGAAGGTCTTAAGTAAATCCAGCTTCAGCAGTGATACTCTAGACCTTAAACATCTCTCTCTCTCTTTCTCCATTGACATTGTCCTGTGCCCACTCACTAAACTCCTTAACCTTTCACTATCCCTCAAACAGTTCCCCCAGCTCTGGAAATCTGCCATTGTTACACCAGTACACAAAAGTGGGGATCGGTCTCGCCAGTCCAGTTACCGCCCCATTTCTATCTTGCCTCCACTCTCCAAGGTGCTTGAGCGAATTGTTGCAGACCAACTTTCAGAACTCCTGGACAAGAATAATCTACGGTGTCCGCAGCAACATGGCTTCCATACAGCTCATAGCACTGCCACTGCCCTGCTTGAATTTACCCACCATATTCATAAGGCCCTGGACACAGGACAATTACTAGGTGCGGTATATATTGACCACACAAAGGCCTTCGATACTGTAAATCATCAGCTTCTCCTCTATGAACATATGAATGTGCCAGCAGAAACAGACCATCCAGTCTATCTAAGTCTGCTCAAGTGCGCAGCTAGCACCCCTAGTTTGCAACTGCCCCACCCTTTGTCATCCCACTACCACCCCCCCCACCTTCCCCATCCTCTGCTCCCTCTCTGCCCTTGGCCTGTCGTGCGTGATCTCATAATGGTTTGGTAGCTACCTCATGGATAAGAGCCAACAAGTTAAGATCACTGACACACTATCTGGTAGCCTCCCTGTTCACTCTAGAGTCCCCCAGGGATCCATCCTTGGCCCACACCTATTCAGCCTCTTTATTAATAACCTCCCAGTGGCTTGTGAAAATAAAATAATATGTTACGCAAATGACGCTGTCCTTTTTTGAACCCACACTGATCCCATCCCTCTCTCCCATGACCTCCAGACTTACTTCAGCCTTGCTGAATCATGGTTTGATCAGCACAAGTTACTGATTAATTACAAAAATAACAAGGCTATGTTGTTTCATAACACCCACAGCAAGTTCAGAACTGCCAACCTTACTATTCATAACAAACAACAACCACTTGATCAGGTTCAAGAGTTCAAATATCTAGGTATTACCCATGATTGTTCATTCTCCCATAACTCGCATGTTCACTACATCTCTTATGCCATTAACTCAAGGGTTGGATCCTCTAACGCCACTACCACTGTATGACCCCCTGAAACCACATGCGCGGCAGTAACTAGCTCTATACTGTCCTTAGTTCATTATGGATTAGTCTTTTACGAATCTGCCACGAATACTTCACTAAAAAGAATCAGGACAGCTCTCAATTGATCTTTATTTTACCAGGCAGAACATAATGGAGGAAAACTCATTTACAAGACGGACCTGGGTACGGCTCATAACAAAAACAGCAGCAGCACACAGTATATATACAAGAAAAAAGTAGTAAATAAGGAGCTGCAATAAACTAATTGGTTGACATAAACAAGGTAATGGCTGGACAAGTTCACATAGCAGTGAGGGCAATAAATACAGAAATTCATTCAGTTTATGTTTGATACAGTCAAAAGAACTTATATACAGTATTCACAATAAGAAGGAGTTGGATGGGAGGGAGGCAATGGTAAGGGAAATTTGGAACAGCACAGAGGAAAACCGGGGAGGCGGGAGGTAGCAGAAGAAATAAGGTTAGGGACTCTAAGAAAAGCGGGCATAGGGAGGGAAGGATAAAGAGCAAAGGGAGGGGGGCATAGGGAAGAGAACTAGCGATAGCAGGTACAGGACTCCTTAGTGTGATGCAGGAACAGTGCTTTGAAGACTGTAAACTTGACAGGAGACGCAATCCTCAGCATTTTCTACACATTATTCCATAGAACAGGGAGGGCATGACTTGTAGCTGTCCTGCCAAAACACATTCTGACCTTGGGGACGACAAGGGAAATGTAAGTGAGGCTACATAGTTGGTAGTTGAATAAGGGCTGTAGGCTTGTCACAGGAGCAGGTAGGGGTACACATACTTGTGACCTCTACAAACATACAAATTGGATCAATCTACATGGGAGACTCTCATATCAGACATGCCTTCTAGCCAAGAAAATTTGCCTTTGCCTTACCCCCCTCTGCTACATATTCCTTGATGCAGTCTTCTCATAGCACACAGCTCATGTGCAATTCACTCAAAGCCTCCTATCAGGTTCCTTTCTGTAGGACCTCCCAGGCTCAACATGCCTTCTGTTATAGGGCCCCTGCCCTGGTAAATGGTCTCCCTCCTGAAGTAACAGCTGAAACTAAACAGGTCCATATAAGCGACTGCGTCAGCACCTCAGTAATCTCAGCAAGTGTGACTGTAGCCTTTAAACTTGTGGACGCTCTTCCTCTGATCCCCCTTCACTAACTAACCCCCCCACTTCTTCCATCCTACTCCCCCCCTCTGATTTTTCATCTGCAGTTCCTTGTCAGTCCTCCTGCATCACCTCCATTTTTTGTTTTTGGATCCTCTCCTCTTGTCAGTCCTCCCCGTCCCTCACCTTCTTTTTTTTGTCCCCTTCCTCCCTCTATTCTGCCCCCTCCTTACCTTACCTCTTCCCTCTCCCTTACACCACCCACTGCTTCCTTCGCCCATTATCCCTCCTCCCACCTTTTCCCCTTCCCTGCATTGCCTGTCCCCCTCCTAGTGCCCTTCCTTGCACTTCTTGCCACTTAGCACTTAATGACAGTCATTGCTGACTGTCCGAGAGCCTCATTCCCTTCGCATTCTTTCTGCTCCTTTCTTATTACCCTCCATTACCTTACTCACGCTATGATTGCTTGTTTTTTTCTCTTTTCTCTTTTCCCATATACACAATGTATCCCCCCACATTCCTCAGCCTGCTGTTTGACTGTACCTTGAATTTATAATTTTGTTATTGTATGATTTTATGATATTGCTACGTACTGCACAGTGTTGCCCTCGCCCTTGTTCACAGTATGATTCTACCTTAATGTCATTGTATGTTTTTACGATATTACTATTTACTGCAGTGTTGTTTTCTTCTTTGCCCACAGTATGTATTTTGTATTTGATGCAGACCTTTGTAAAAGACCCTCTGGTTCAAAGGCACTTGTAATCCTAGTCTTTAATGAATGCATAAATAAGCATTCTCCTTAGTTTTTGATGTTTAACATGGTTTCATCCCATTTAAAGCTTTGTGTGAAAAGTAAATGCAATCTCCCCTTCATACAGCACAGAGACTAACCTGCATTACAGCCCTAGATGAGGGGTGGGCATGGCCTAGGGAACTCCCATGTCTAGGCATATACGGTGCAATGGCTTGCTTGGAGGTTCTAACACTTAACAGTGTAGGTTGCGCGACTGTTTGCTGGAGTTTGTGTGTGGTGACACCTTAAGACAGTGGAACAAAATACATTGGACTTCTAACATTTGAATTTACTGACTGGCTTCACGTCAAAGTTCATATACACAATAAGAGGTCATGGGCCCACAAGGACCCAGTTCATCAGCTCCTACACAATTCATTACAGTAATTCAGGTTTCCTGGGTAGCCATTTCACCCCATGTCTGCCTGTATGTTGCTAGCTGCATAGCAGCTGCCTGCTGTGAGGCATTCTATCCATTCCTTGCCACAAGCAGTTTTCCCTCGGAGCATGGACTCTGACACTCTTCTTCCTTTCCTATTAGATATGCAAAGCACATACAGACTGCCTTACCATATTTTTAGGTTACATGGTGCCCAGAGCTTCTCAATCCATCTGTTGCACTGAAACCTGATTTCACTGCCCTTTCATCTACTGGCACTACCTGCACTCATGACCCATTACTTGTTACAGGACATGGCATGCCAGCAGGGTCCCCAGTAATATCACTGAGAACTGTTGGCCGAAGGAATCAATGAGGTTGGCACATCCTTCACCAGGCCTCTGGTTCCCCTTTACTTTTTTGTCCAGCTTGGCTTGCTGGGCATCACCCACACCACTTAGTGTGAACTCTAGTGCACCCTATGACCCCCCCCCCAGCTGGTGACATTCCAGCGATGCAGGCCATGTGCACCCCTAACCCTGTGTAGGAACTTGCCCTTTCCCACTACATTTTGGAGATTAGTCTCTTATCTGGCTCCTGCTGTCTCTGTGCAGTATCTGCTTCACCTGATTTTTTGGGGACTAGATGGACTCAGGGTGCAGGTGACACGTCAATTCTCTCCCAAAAATATGCTCTGCGATAGTTTGTGCTGGTCTATTAGCTTTAGCATCAGTTGGTTCCTTGCACAATTTGTTCCCAGTTTGCTTCCCCTGAAGTTTATTTTATTACATTTATATGAGGGTGTGGTGAATTTTCGGGGAGTGATTTGTACAGGGGGCTCATTGATGCCAGCACTAATAGTAAGGCACAAGTTGCCAGAGAGCAAATTGTCATGTAGCCCAGCTTTCTGTGGTCACACCTGCACCAAGATGGCCACAGTGAATTCTGGGACAACCTGCCTCACATAAGATGTCCCTTAAAGGGAAACTCCCTGTAGTTCTTGCAACCTGTTGGTGGCCTTCTAAACTCCCAAATTATGAGCAAAGCCCCAGATCCTCACCCACAAGTCCCAGTGGCATAGGATACGTCCTGGATACCCACAGCTCCTCCCTGGCAACCTCCAGGGTCCCGCACAGTGTTACACTGATGCCTTCATTGCAGTGTGGTGTCCAGGACTTGATGCCACTCTCTGGCTTCAAACTAATTGGCACTCGCACTTTCAGGTGGGAGCTTACCTTGTGGGAATCATGTGCCCTAAGTTTGAGTCCTTTAACCACACACTTGTTCAGCATGGCATGTGCTTTAGGGATGTCATGGTGTGAAATTTTCTGACAATATGATAATGTCACATGCAGTACTGAGGTTACTGTTATACTGCTGTATTACAGAAGTAATTTTTGTATAGAAAAAGAGGCCTTCTGAAAGTCTTGCATCAGGAAGAGCTGGCATGGAATGGACAGTTGTCCCTGAAAATACAAACAAATTAGTTGAAGGATCTGAATACCGGGGTATACCATGAACCACAGTTATCACGGTATCAGGAATTGCCCAGGGTATCAGTACCATGATTTCCGATACCACGGTTTACTGTAAAACCATGATACCGTGACATCCCTAATGTGCTTACCTCTGCCGAGCATGCTGAATAGCCTGACATCTCAGTGCCATGCTGGCAGTGCCGTCACCCTTGTGATCTGGCACCCATACCTCAGGTCTCCCAGCTCACTCCTCACTTGCACCCACGGGGTGCTTACCCAGCGATGACACTTGGAGTGTCCATTCCCTGCCTACTTCCTGGTACCTAGCTGCTTATCCCCCTAAATCGTAGCTCCAAGAACACAGAACCCCAAAAATGTTGGCACTTTGAGGGCACCCTATCTGTATACTCCTGTAGCTCCTCCCACATCAGCTTCAAACATAGAGAATAATGTCAAGGTGTCATTCCCTAGATGCCACATATGGTAACGGCCACCTCCACCTTCTGTAAAGAGGAGTTTGTTACATAAATAAAACTTAAAGTCCTGCGCTCCAAGCTGCTGCAAAAAAAAATGAGCAACACCCATCTTGTCTGTTAGCTCACCCCTTAGATCATTTAGCTGTCATTAGTCCAACAACCACTAGGGTGAAAGGGAGAACTGATTTATCCTTTTTGAATGGGTGGCTGATTCATCCTTGTATTTAAGGCTGCATACTTTAACCTTGCCTGTCCCCCTTCCTGGCTAAAAAGTTGCAGATTTCTCAATGTGTGCAGTAGGATCAAGAACAATTAAACACATTTTGTGTCCTTTCAGGTACCAGAAGCCTTTGAAGATGTCGCTGTTGTTTTTTCCAAAGAGGAGTGGAAGATACTAAGCAAACAGGAGAAGGAGCTTCACAGGGAAGTGATGGTGCAGAATTATGAAACCATGGTTTCAGTAGGTAAGGAGAGACACTGGGTTCCACCATGCTGCATCAACAGGAATCCTGTCGAATGGCCCCTATACCCTCCCATGCAGGGGGCTCTCCCCCCGCCCCGCACTAAGGATTACCAACTCCAAGTCGAAGTTGTTTCGGGGAGGGGGTGAACTCCCTGGAGATAGTGGCATCAGTAAGACAGCTGACCAGTACAGCAAACAGCTGATTCTGTCACTACTGGTCTTCACTGTCTTCCCATCGCTGTAACAATTGTATACTGAGACACTGTATCAGAGGTGGGAACTTTAGTTTGACTGGGGTATGGTGGGTTTACTTTTAAAATGTCAAGCATGATGTTACATAAGGGGAAAGGATGAATAAACTGGTTATGGGGCTGTTTTTCAACATTCCTGTACCTTTTTGAAAACAGAAGCAATATGTGAAGTACATTCACATTACCCCTTAATTTCCGTTTTGATGCAACACTGTGTTGTTGAAGGGGAGGTAAGACTTACAGGAACTGGAAGATGCCAAAGCACATTTATGGTTTTAAAATTGTTCAAATATGATAGCCCATTTAGTTGAAAGGGAAGGTACTGTACCCGTGCCAGGTACCTCAGTCTTAAGCCCATGAAAAATCTTTCATAAGAGGTGTGGAGGATAATGTATGAGTAGACATATACAGCAAGCCTGTGTTTGCATGGAGAGGTTTCTATAACAACCAGGACCTTGAGAGAGAGAGAAGCTCATGAGATTCCCTGATTGCCACAGAAACTTGAGATGAAGACACAAACTTGTTTATGTATGTATGCCCATACATTATCTATATAGTACAGGGGCATCCATGCCCATTTCAGACACTTTGCTTCCTTTTAGTGAGCTGGCAGTTGGCTGGGAGGCACTTGAGGACTGGTGGCAGCTCAAATTTATTTTAATTTTTATTAATTTTGTTAACCAGGTAGGCCCACTGAATCATGTGTCTCTTTTTTTAAGGGACGACTCAGAATTAATTACATTACATAGCCAAGATACATTGTCAGAGGAAAACTACTTATAGCAAAATATGGAATACCAGTATATGACAAAAGTATTAATAACAATCTTTGATTACACAAGGCAGGGCAAACCTATCAGAACTGAATATCAACATAATCCAGGCTGAACAGACAGAGGCAGTTATAATAACCCAAGTAAGAGTCACCGATTACAAGAGCCAAGGCTATACTTCAGGAGGACAACTTTGAGTCCTTTCTTAAATACAGCAATTGAAGAAGAATCCTTAGGGTAGAAGGTATGGCGTTCCAGCGGTAAGGCACCAAAATGTCAAAGGGACCTCTTTCCAGACAGGATCTAACTCTGGGTACCTCTAATTGGGTATTGTTGGAGTAGCGCAGGACCATCCTCGATTTAATTGTAAGGATGTCATATAGACTAGGAGGAGGGGAGGGACCCTTGACAAGCTTTAAAGGCCAAGCAGAGGAGAGGGTGCTCCAACAGGCCCTCTGAAGAAGGCCAATTCAGTAAAATCAATACATCACAGTGGTGCTGCTTGGGTGGGCTCCAGATACAAAAGGTCCACTTTTATTGTAGAGTACTCTAAGCTTGTTGATCTTAAAGTACCTCAGGGATTGTAAGATGGGAGTGCTGTACTGCAGGAGGGGAACTAATGTACTGTTTGCAGTGGCTAGTCATGAGTCTCTAGCCAGGAAATTGTCAAGGTAGTACAGCAGGTCAGTGTTTTGGTGAGGGGTCTTGGTGATGTAATCGATTATAGGTTCTGAAAGAGAGATCCTGGTCCAGGTAAGCCCCAAAGTATTTGGTGGGCTCTACCACTCCTATGAGTGCTCTGGAGGAAGTGGAAGAGGAAATAAGTGTTGTCTGGTCAAACCCACATTTCTAGGGCCAATCAAAATTGCTTTGGTCCTTATAAACATTAAGGACCAGTTTACTGGCTGCAACCCAGTTTTTGAGTCCTTAGAGTTCTCCAGCAATCTATACATTGAGATTGTTGGGAACACTAGAACATCTGTAAAGGACAGTGTCATCAGCATTAAACAGTATGTTAGCCTCCTCCATAGTTCCCTGGCATATCACTGACAAATAATGAAACTAGCAAGGGGCACAGGATTACTGATTTAGCGTACAGGTACCAACCCTAGCTGTTTCTGTAAGCTCAAGGGTATTTTTTTCCAGCTGGATTGGCTAGAGGAAAGCAACTGTGTGGCAACATTCTAAGTTATGTGCTGCAGTAGTGACATTAATGCAGCACAACATAGAGAATAATCAGTGTCCTCCCATCAGTAACAAGCTGGTTACCGTGTCGAGTGGCTGCTGTGGAGGCATCATTAACCTTGAGAGCAAAGCTCAAGAAGTTGTCACCAAGACAACCACAAGACGCAGTAGCCCAGCTTGTTACTGATGGGATGACATCAATTGTTTTTTATAGTGTATTTTGGAAAACCAGATAGTTTTACTTAGAAAATAAATGTCGAAACTGTCCGACATTTCTTTAGATAGGACTGCTGCTACCATGTTTACAGATTAGGATTTTTTAACAATGACCACCAATTTTATTTGAAAATCAGGCTGTGCACTACTGGAGTTCTAAACTGTTGTGTTGCACTAGCTATGTATCTAGTGCAGCATAACAGCTAGAACGGACTATCGCAGTGCAGCATAACATTTAGAAACGCTTAGATTTTATAGATAACCACATTCCAAAATGCTTTATAACATATTGATGTCACTACTGCAATACAGCAACCCTATTCTAGGCCTGGATTTCAATGAAGAACAACATTCCACCATACACTATATAGTGGATAATGTATGGGAGCCATACACAACAAGCCTGTGTCTGCATCAGAAAGTCTTCATGGCAACCAGGAACCTCAAGAATGAAGTTCGGGAGGTTCACTAGCTGTCATAGAAAACCCACAATGAAGACACATGCTTGTCTGTGTATGGATGCCCATACATTATCTTTTAAAGTGTATGGACATGCGTGCCCATTTCAGACACTCTGCTTCATTTCAGTGAACTAGGGATTGGGAGGAGAGGCACTTGAGTGTTGGCGGTGGGCTCAAATTATTGATTCAGTGTACTGCAGCTTTTTTCTGCAAGTTCAAGTTAGAACAAAACAGCTTTCGGCTATACTGGATAGAGGAGAGCAGCTGTGTGGCAGCATTTTGAGTTTTTGGGCTGCAGAAGTGACGTCACTACTGCGGTACAACAACATAATTATGTCAGTATTGCAACACAACAAGCATATTCCTGTCATGGAATTCCATGCATAACAGCATTCCACCATACACCATAATTGGTTGACCTGTAGGTGTCTGAAGTCTACAGATATAAACATGTAAACTATCCATAAATTAACTCAAGGCAGTAAACATTTCATGGAATCGTGAGCTAGAAACAGGTGTCATGCACTGACATACTTTGCTTAACAACATACAGCTTGCCCCTCAGTGACACCAGTTTCTGTCTCAGGATTCCATGAAATGGCTGCTGCCTTGACATAATTTATGGATAGTTTCAATAATTATATCTAATAACTGTTGACATAAGAATCTGCCAGCAGAAACAGGCCTCATGGTCTATCTAGTCTTCTCAAGTACGCAGCTAACCCCCCTAGTTTGTAGCTGCTCCACCCCCTTCCTCTCCCCCAGACATACCACTGCACTGCCTACCCAGTCCCCCACTCCCGTGCCCTGTCCCATGCTCTTTTTAAACTGCCCACTGTCTTACAAGATATCACCTCCTCTGGTAGGGCATTCCATTTTGACACCACCCTTTTCATGAAATAATGCCTCCGCATCTCCTTCTTAAACCTGACCCCTTCCAATATCAGCCCATGCCCCCTCATATCCCTTCCCTTCCTCAGCCTGAATAACCCATCATTGCCAGATCTATTGATCCCCTTCAAATATTTGAATGTTTCAAACATATCTCCCCTGTCCCTCCTCTCCTCCAGGGGTTACAACTTCAATTCCTTCAGCCTGTCCTCATAGACTTTGCCTTTCATCCCTGTATCATTTTTGCCACCTTCCACTGCACTCCCTCCAGCAGTCTGATGTCCTTCTTGAGATATGGTCGCCAGTACTGCACGCAGTACTCCAGGTGTGGCCTGACTACAGACCTGTAGAGTGTCAGGATCACCTCCTTATGTCTGGACGAGAATCCTCTTGCTATACACCCCAGCATCTTGTTGGCCTTAGCTGCAGCTTTCCTGCATTGAGCAGAGTTGTTCATACTCTCCGTTACCATCACCTCTAGGTCCTTCTCTTCCTTGGTGATCTCCAACCTAACCTTCCCCCCCCCAACCCATATTCCCTCCTCAGGTTCCTTGCCTCGAAATGCGTAACCTTGCACTTCACGTTAAAGCCCAGCTGCCATCTCACCGACCACTCCTCCAGTTTTGTTAGGTCCCCCTGTAGCCCCCTCCACCCCTCCTCTTCGTCCACTACTGTCCCCATCTTTTTATCATCTGCGAACAGACTGATTTTGCTACCAACTCATTGTGAGATATCTGAGATGAGTAGCCCGAACAGCATCGGGCCCAGCACAGAGCCCGCGGCACTCCACTCATCACTGGCCTAGGAGTTGAGAGTCTCCCCCACCGTTGCTGCCTCCCTCAGCCAGTTCACGATCCAGCTTACCAGTTTGCCCCTGCCCCACAGAGTTTAGCTTGACCCCCAAGCTACTGTGAGGCAGTGAATCGAAGGCCTTGCTGAAGTCCAAGTACAGGACATCCACTGCATGGCCTCTATCCAGCTCTGTTGTCACCCAATCATAATACTCTGTTACATTGATCTGGTAAAATTTCCCCGAGACGAACCCATGCTGCCACTTATCCTGGAGGCCATTAGCTCCGAGGAACGTCACCAGCCTCTCCTTCAGTATTGCTTCCACGAGTTTACCCACAATGCAAGTGAGACTCACTGATCTATTGTTGCCTGGCTCGTCCTGTGGACCGCTTTTGTGTATGGGCACCACAAGGGCCACCCTCCAGTCCTGTGGTACGCATCCCGAGTACAGGAAGGTGTTGAATAGATCCACCAGTGGCCTAGCCAACACCTCAACCATCTCCCTCAGCATTCTGGAGTGAATGCCATCAGGACCTGGTGCCTTGTCCACCTTTAGTGCCATTAGACCCTCTAGAACTCTACTATCCACAATAATCCCATCAGTCATTTCTCCCCCTCCTGGTCCCCACCTTCCCAGTCCATGCCGGTAGTGGACCAGCTTTTTCCTGCATAAACACTGAGCAGAAATATTTGTTCAGTGTTTCCGCCTGCTCAGCTCCTGATTCCACCCACTCCCTATCCCTCCTGATTCGCACTATTTGGTCCCTGCATTTCTTTTTTTCCCTAACGTATCTAAAAAAGTCCTTCTCCCCTCCCTTAGAGCCCTGAGCTAAGCTCAGCTCCCCGGAGGCCTTGACCTCCCTCACTAGCTTGGTCACCTCATAGAAGCATAGAAAGTGATGGCAGAAGGAGACCGCATGGTCCATCTAGTCTGCCCACAAGCCTAGGCCCTCCTCCCCTAACTGCTATTCAGTGTTATAATACCTTTGTGCCTATCCCCTGCCTTCTTGAATGATCCAACTGACCTAGTCTCAACAGCCTCTGGTGGAAGGCCATTCCAAGTGTCCACCACCCTCTCGGTAAAGAAGAACTTCCTTGTGTTACTCTTGAACTTGCCTCCTTCCAGCTTCATGCCGTGTCCCCTCATTCTTGCATGATTCTTGATCTGAAACAGGTCCTGAACCTGGACCTTGTTTATTCTCTTCAGGTACTTGAAGGTTTGTATCATGTACCCCCTTTCTCTTCACTGTTCCAGGAAGTACATATTTACAGTAGGTCATGCAGATGTTCTTCGTATGTCTAGTTGTGGAGTCCAAGTATCATTTTTGTAGCTTCCCTTTGCATTGTCTCCAGTCTATGTCCTTTCTGAGGTGAGGTCTCCAGAACTGCACACTGTACTCCAGGTGAGGCCTCACCATTGATCTGTACAGTGGCGTAATCACCTCCTTCTTTCTACTTGTAATTCCTCTTCCTATGCAGCCTAACATACTGTTCACCTTTAACGCTGCTTTTTCCCACTGCTTGGACGTTTTCCGGTCATCTGTTATAATCACTCCCAGATCCATTTCCTGCTTTGTGGCTTCTAATTTCATTCCACACAGGAGGTATTCCTCACAAGGCTTTTTCCTCCCTAGGTGCATGACCTTGCACTTTTTGGTGTTGAAACTTAATTGTCATGTTTTTGTCCACCTTTCTAGTCTTTGAAGATCAGCCCTCATCCTTTCCACTCCCCCAGAGTGTCTACCCTATTACATATCTTTGTGTCATCTGCGAATAGACGCACCTTGCCATCTAGGCCCACAGATATGTCACTGATAAAAATATTGATGAGGATAGGCCCCAGCACCAATCCCTATGGCACACCACTAGTTACCTCTCTCTCTTCTGATAGTTGGCAGTTTACCAGTACCCTCTGAGTCCTTCCACTAAACCAGCTCCATACCCAGTTTACCACTTTATGCCCAACTCCAGTACTGGTAAGTTTGTTCAATAGTCTTCTATGTGGGACTGAGTCAAAGGCTTTGCTGAAGTCTAGGTATATTACATCCACAGTGCTGCCCTGCTCTACTGTCTTTGTTACTCAATTGAAGAAATCTATTAGGTTTGTCTGGCATGATCTTCCTGTGGTGAAGTCATGCCGTCTCGAGTCCATTATACCATATTCTTTGAGAAAGGATATAATTCTTTCCTTAATTAGAGTTTCCATCATTTTGACGACAATTGAGGTGAGGCTTATTGGGCAGTAATTGCCAGCACTTTCCCTACTGTGGCTTTCTTCCAGTCCGCAGGAATTTCCCTGACCTCCAACAAGAGGTTGAACAGTTCAGCCAGCAGTGCCGCCAGGTCTTTCCTAAGTCCCTTCAGTATCCTGAGGTGTATTTCATCAGGACCCATGGCCTTGTCAACCCTAAGTTTTTCTAGCTCTTTCAGGACACTATCCCTTGTGAAAGTTGCCAAATTCATTTTGCTGCTGTCTGCACTTTTTTATGTCAAGGTGGGACCCCAACCACCTTCTTCCTTAGTAAATACTGAGCAAAAGTATCTGTTAAGGATTTCTGCTTTGTCATTATCATCCTTTGTGCATTCCCCATCTTCCCCTTAAGTGTGATTATACTTCCACTGGTTATCCTTTTCTCCTTGATATATCTAAAGAAGGTCTTGTCTCCCTTTTTGACCTCTGAGGCGATCCTTTCTTCTGTTTGTGCCTTTGCTGCTCTGATTTGCTTTCCTGCTGTCTTCAGTTTCTCCTTGTATGTGTCTGTCTTTTTTGCATCCTGTTTGCTTGTATCTTTTGAAGGCCATCCATTTCTGCCTGACTTTGGTGGCCACTTCCTTGGAGAACCATAGGGGTTTTCTTCTCTTCTTGGCATAATTCACACATTTCATACATTCCTTTGATGCTCCTATGATAGCTTCCTTTAGAGATGCCCAGTACTTATCTACTCCCTCCATCCGTGTTCATTTAGCCAGGTTCAGTCTGAGCTTTTCCCTCATTTTACCAAAATCTGTGCATCTGAAGTCCAAGACTTTAGTTTTACTGTGCGTGATTTCTTTTTCTGTTGTAACCTGGAACTACACCATCTGGTGGTCACTAGATCCTAGGTTGCTCTTTGCTCCTACCCTTAATATGATGTCACTGTTGATGAGTAACAGGTCAAGGATGCCCCCCCCCCCCCGTGGGTTCCTTGACAAGCTGTCTTAGGCCCGATAAGTGCAGAGTGTCAAGGAATTCTTTGCTTCTTCTTGTAGCTGTGGAATGGTTTCCCCAATTTATGTCTGGTAAATTGAAGTCACCCACCCCCTTAATACTCATATTATAAATGGATTCTAGTATCTCGTTGTCCCCCTGCAAGCCAGTTGCTGGGGTTCTGTACAATACTCCTACTCTAGTAACTGCACCTGTTCTGGCTTTGAGAGTAACCCAAAGAGCCTCGGCTTCAGTGTGAGTGTCCTGGGCCACGGTAGCTTTTATTCCCTCCCTAACATACATTGCCACCCCATCCCCTTTTCTGCCAGGTCTGTCCCTTGGAAAAAGGCAGTACCCCGGAATAGCTATCTTCCAGTCATGGTTGTCCTTAAACCATGTCTCCATGATGGCGACCAGTCCGGATCAGCCTGTGCAACAAAAGCTGTAAGGTCAGCCATTTTGTTTGCTAGGCTATGTGTGTTCGTGTACATGGCTTTCCAGGCCTGGTTTTCCACCTTTTTGGGTCTCTGTTGCTATACTGAGCCTTTTTCAGTATTGTTCCCCGAACGCAACCTAACCTGTTTCCTGCTCCATTCTTTGTTTGTCCCCTCTGATGGGGTGAATTTATGGGGCAGGGTAGTGCTTTCTGTTTGTGTTTCTACCCTCTCCCCAGTGCCTAGTTTAAATGGGTCACAAAGACGTTGAATTTCTGCCCTAGAGCTCTAACATTTTCCTTGGTCAGGGGCAGGCCATCGTAACGGAGGAGACTCCTGTCTCAGAAATCTCTCCAGTTCCCAATGAAGAGGTATCCTTTTTTCAGGCACAAGTTTTGGAACCAAACATTCAGCTCCCTGATTTCCTCCTTATGGATTTCCTGCATGCTGCCTCCACTGTTCCATACTGGTAGGACCTCTGAGAAGGCTATGATCAGTGATTGTGATGATAATTTTTCCCCTAGATGAGAGAAATGGTTTTTGGTCTCCTTGACTGACTGATTTGCCAGGTCGTTTGTGCCAAGGTGGACGAAAATGCCAGCGCACTTTCCTTCTCTGCATATGAGACAGTCAATATGGTCAGTTATCCCTCTTTGCAGACGCCCCGGGTAGGCACCTAGTAGTTACTTGAGTATCAGGGTGCTGAGTTAGGTGGAATTCCACTCCTCGAATCATGTAATCCCTGACAATAACAATTTTCCTATTTTCCCTGATGTTTTGCTCCTTTGGGGTGCCACCAGTGCTTACTTTTTGTTTCAGACTTGTACGTTGGTTAACTGGACTAGTACATTGGTTAACTGGACCTCTTTGGATCATCTCGTGTGCTTCTCTGTCCCCCCCTCCCGGTCCTCTTGAATCTATGAAATGCTGTTCTCTTTGCCCTCAACCCCCAACACTTTCCCATTCAGCCAACAAGGCTTCTTAGCTCTGCTCTTCTTGTTCAGGGTCCTGGTGCAAGCCTCAGTAGCCTCTTTCAGCCCAGGCTTAAAGATATTTCACTTTTGTTGTATATCCATCTCCAACCTGATCCCCTCACGTCTTCCCTTCAAGATTTCCCTCATCCTCCAAAAATCCACTCTTCTGAAGTCCACCAACTTAGTTACTGAGCCTACAGATTCCCTACTTAAGCTGAGCGTGACCCACACCGATTGGTGGTCACTCTCCCGCCAGTGGGTCCTCTACCCTTAGTTCCCTCACCACCTCCCATTAGATAGTACTAAATCCAATGTGCTACCCAGCCTAGTCGGCACATTGACCAGCTGTGCCAGCTGACTGTCCTGGAACGCATCCAGAAGTGCCTACTTCCTCTGGCACTAGAGGGAACTGGGGTACTCCAGTCTACCGCTGGCAGGTTGAAGTCTCCCACAATCACCACACTCCCCCTTCTACATACCCTCTTAATCTGCTCTGCTATTTCACTTTCCAACTCCTCGGACTGGGCCGGCGGTCTATATTTCACACCTAATCTCAGCTTTCTTCCCCATGACTCCAGGAACTGCATCCATATCGCTTCTGTCCTATCTTCTTCCCCCCCTCATCTCTTGTGCATCTAATCCCATCCCTTACATAAACTGCTACCCTTTCCCTCCCCACCCCCGTCCTTCTTGTAAATTCTATAACCCGGATTACACAGATCCCAGTCCTGGTGTTGGGTGGTCAAGCTCGGTGACGGCTGCCACATCCACCATCCCCTCAGCTAGCACAGCCTGGAGCACTGCAGTTTTGCTCCCCAGGCTCCTCGCATTCAGGGAAACCACCTTCCATCCATTTCCATCCTTCATTCCACCACTTACCCGCTCAGCCTTACCCCTCCCGAGACCCACTCCCGTTACCGACACTAGTGCTATGGGGGGGTCAGCTCATATGGTTCACCTTTCTGGTGGCCCTGCTTACCAGCTGCACACTTACCACCCTTCCTTCCTAGTTTAAAACCCCCTTTGATTCTAGATATTCCTCCAGCTTACATTTCAAGACCCCCTGCCCCACTCAAATGCAGTCTGTCCTTATCGTATAGATCGCAGTTGTCCCACATGTACCCTCATTCACCCACCAGCCCATAGCCCTGAGAGTTACACCACCCACTCAACCACAGGTTGAACTCCCCTATCCTATCCTTTCCTTCCTCACTCTGCTTGCCCTGGGAACCTGTGGCACCTCCGAGAATGCCACTGAGCTCCCTACCTCCATACACAGCTTTCCCAGCTCTTCAGATCGCTCCCTAAATGACTCCACCATGCAGCCCCCCAGGTCGTTGCTACCTACATGAATCACCATGTGAGGTTTCTGCCTTCCCCTCCTAACACACCTAATTAGGGCCTGCCCCACCCTGTCTGCTGTCAAGCCCAGTACAGCTTTCACCCATTTCCGGCTATGTCATTCACCCTTCCCTCCCCATCTTATCCCCTTCAGGATAAAATCCCCTATCACTATAGAAACATAGAAACATAGACTTTGACGGCAGATAAGGACCGCTAGGCTCATCTAGTCTGCCCATTTCCCTACCTACAGGATAGGCCGCAGATCCTAGTTAACCAACAGCCTATTTCTTCCTACCCCCCACAAGAATTGCCTTATGTCTGTCCCATGCATTCTTGAAATCTCCCACAGTTTTAGACCCCACAACCTCCTCAGGAAGGCTGTTCCATGCATCCACTACTCTCTCTGTGAAATAATACTTCCTCACATTGCCCCTGAACCGCCCTCCTTCTATCTTTAAATTGTGTCCCCTTGTTCTTGTAAGTCTCTTTTTCTGAAAGATGCTACCCTCTTGGACTTTGTTGATTCCACTGAGGTACTTAAAAGTTTCTATCATGTCCCCCCTCTCCCTTCTTTCCTCAAGGGTATACATATTAAGCTCCTTTAGTCTCTCCTCATACGGCTTCTTGCAGACCCTGCACTATTTTAGTTGCCCTCCTCTGACTACCTCTATGCTGTCTATGTCCTTATGAGATGAGGTCTCCAGAACTGGACACAGTACTCCAGATGGGGTCTCACCAACTGTCTGTACAGAGGGATAACAACTTCCTGTTTTCTGCTGCTGATGCCTCCCTGTACATCCCAGTATACCCCCAGCCCTCCCTACTGCCTTCTCACATTGATTGCTAACCTTAAGGTCATCTGATATGATTACCCCAGGTCCCTTTCCTTTTTTGTTGTTGTTACTACCTCCCCACCCATTGTGTATTCTTCCCCTGGGTTCTTGTTTCCCAGGTGCATTATTTTGCACTTCTTTGCATTGAATCCTAGCTGCCATACTTCTGACCATTCCTCCAACCTTGCAAGTACCTTTTCATCCTTTCCACGCCTCTTGTATCAACCCTGTTGCAGATCTTTGTGTCATCTGCAAAAAGGCATACTTTTCCTTCTAGTCCCTCTGCAATGTCACTGATGAAGACATTAAAAAGGACTGGACCCAATACTGAACCCTGCGGTACCCCACTAGTAACCCCTCTTTCTTCAGAGTGGACTCCATTTACAATTACCTTCTGTGTCCTGTTGTGCAGCCAATGTTTTACCTAGGCTACCACCCTGGGACCCACTCCCAGGCTGGTTAATTTGACTATTAATCTTTTGTGTGGGACTGTGTCAAATGCCTTGTTAAAGTCTAGGTAGGCCATGTCCACAGCCCTCCCCTGGTCTACTACTTTGGTCACCCAGTCAAAGAAATCTATTAGATCGCCTGACATGACCTTCCTGCTGTGAACCCATGCTGCCTTGGGTCCTGTGCTCCACTGGCCTCTAGGTACTCAACTATTCTTTCCTTCAAGTGACTCCATCACTTTCCCTACCACAGAGGTCAGACTGACAGGTCTGTAGTTTCCTTCCTCTGTCTTGGTCCCACTTTGAAGGGAATCACATCCGCCTTCCTCCAGTCCTCGGTACCACACCATCCTCCCATGATTTATTAAAAGAGTAGCCAGTGGTTTCACTAGTTCCTCCTTAATTCTTTTAGAATTCTGAGGTGAATTCCATCAAGACCCATTGCTTTGTCCACCTTCAGTTTTAGGGTTCTTGCAGAACCCTTTCTTCTTGAAAGGACTGGGATCGACCCCCCATCAAGAGTGCTTCTGTTAGTTGATTAGCACTTCCCCTCCTCTTTTGTGAATACTGAGCAGAAACATTCATTCAGTATCCCTGCTTTTTCACTGTCCCCTCTGCCCACCCACGTTCATTCTATTCAGCCTCACTATCCTCCTTTGTCTTTCTACGCCGCTGATGTACCTATAAAAGGTTTTATCCCCTCTTAACTGAGTTGGCGATCTTTTCCTCAGTTTGGGCCTTTGCTATTCTGACTTCCCTCCTGCTTCCTTCTGCCTTAACTGGTACAGCTCTCTGTCCTGCTCCTTCTGTGTTTCCTTATACTTCCAGAATGCTATCTTTTTCTTCCTGACTTTCACAGCCACCTCTTTTGAGAACCATAGTGGCTTTTTCTTTCGTTTTGATTTGTTTATTTGCTTCACACAAAGGCTTGTTGCCTCTGTGTTGGCAGTTTTGATGATTCCCCATTGTTGCTCCACACCTCCTTCTAGCCTGTTTGCTAGTGCTTTTCTGAGGCACTCTCCCATCTTGCCAAAGTCAGCCCTCCTAAAGTCCAGTAGCCTCACTTTTGTATGGCTTGACTCTGTAGCTGAGTTTAATGTGAACCACACTGTTTGATGGTCACTTGTCCCCAGATGGCAACCCACTTCTAGATCAGAGATCCTCTCACTGCCCCTGTTTGAGAGTACGAGGTCTAAGATTGCTCCCTCATGAGTGGGTTCTGAAACTAGCTGTCTAATGCCTGCCACCAGGGCATCAAGAATGGCCCCTGCTCTTGGATGTGGTTGCAGCAAATGTGCTCCAGTTAACATCTGGCACATTCAGGTCTCCCATCAACAGTATTCTCCCTTTCTCTGCCATTCTAAGAATGCCTTCTATCATATCCTTGTCCATTCCTTCCCTGACATGGGGGTCTGTATACAACCCCTGTCGGATTGTGGTGCCCTTCCAGTCTCAAGGTGACCCACAGTGCCTCCTCTCCTCCCTGTTTACTCTTTTGTTCAGTTGCTTTTATCCCTTCCTTTACATAGAGAGCTACTCCTCCCCTCTTCTCCCCTGCCTGTCTCTCCTGTAGGTTATGTACCCTGGTATGTTAACATCCCAGTCATGGTTCTCTGTGTACTATGTTTCTGTGACTGCTACAATATCCAGGCATCCCTCTTCCATCAAGCCACCAGCTCAGGGTTCCCCATCCCCCCTTTTGGCAGTCGTGCTCCACCCCCACCCCTGTGCATGTCAACTGTGTCCTGACCACCAGCTTCTGGACTCGTCCTCCCCCCTTCATCTCCCTTCCATCTGGTTCCCTTGCAACGCTAGCTGCCCTTCCCTTAGTAGTCGTTCCACCCCCTCCGGCAAACCTCACCTTGCCATGCGCTCCTTCACCGTCCCTGGGTTTGCAACCCCTCACAGGTTCCCCACCTTTCCCCCCACTCCTCCTCCTACTCCTTCCCCTATCAGTGTTCTGTTCCCCATCCCCTCTGGACCATTTGCCCCTGTCTTCCCCTACCTTCATGGCCACCTGCCCTGGTTCTGGGAGCCCCACCATCCTGACCCGTTTCTGTCGCCAGTACCATGTACCTGTTGCTTGACGCTACCCCCACCACCAGTTGTAGCCCCTGCTGTTGTTACGAAGCAGCTCCAATTTGCTACCTGGGTTCCTCATTCGCTCTGTAGGTCCCACTGTCACGGTTTCCCTACATGCCCTCATCCACTCTATAGTTCCCGCTGTCTCAGCTTCCCTACATGTCTGAGAGGGTGCCTGGCCTACCCCCACACTTCCCCACCCTCTGCTCATCTTCCATAACTTCCCTTCCAGCCTCTGGACCTCTGCCTGCAGATCCCTCAGCCTGCGACATATGGGACACTCCTGTAACCTCCATAATGTGACCATCAAGACTGCCATCCCACAGCCACTGCAGGTCACTCTTCTGTCCCCCGGATTCTCCTCCTGTCCCCCTGCCCCTTGTACCAGTCACTTCTACCCTGGAACCAGCCTCTCTCTCCCTTCTCATACCCCCAGACCCCTCCCTGTTCCCCAAAACTCCCTCGCCCCCTCCTCCCTGTTGGCTCCATCTCCCCCCTCCCTACCTCTCCTACATGGCCAGTGAGCTGTGAACAGTAGCAGTCAGTCTCACTGATTGCACTGTCTGGAGCAGTTTCTCCCTAGGCATCCTGCTATAGGCAGACAGAGTGTACCTCTCCAGAACAATCTGCTCCCCCCAAACCAGCTGCCACAGAGTGAATTCTCTTCCCCAGTCACTGACACCTTCACAGTCACTGCTATCCTTTAGGGTGCACAGTACCTTAAGTAGAAGGCATCACAGTACCTGAAGTGTCCGTGCCTCTCAGTCCACTTCTACACGTGTTCTCTTTAGGTCCCCTTGAATCAGCTGACCCATCAGAGCTCTGCCAAATCCACATTGGTACCTCCCCTTCAAGGCTCTCCTCCCCTGCTTGTTCCCCTCATTGGTGCACTCCTGTGGGCGTGGTTTCTGCAGACCATTTAATAAAGGTGGTGAAGCAGGGTGGGAACTTAGCTGGGGGCCTCCTCTCCTGCCTTATTGGCTCCCAGCTGCCTCCTCCTGATGCTCTCTGCTTTTTCCTGAGCCACAGATGCGGCTGTTCTTCCACCTCCCGAGCTGCCAGTGCAGCTGTTCCTTCAGCAACTGAGCCACTGATGCGGCTCCTGTTACTCCTCCGGTGCTGTCTGTGCAGCCCGATTGTTGGCCCCTCCGCCGTATCTGAACACCGCTGGTGCGGCACGCCATATACAAGTATTCCCAATACCTCATTTGAATTATCTTTTCATGGGCTATCAGAATTGTAGAGACCTCTTCAGTACTGGTATATAACTCATTGGTGTATGGGAGTGTTGTGAATTTTAAATTTGCCTGCGAATTGCTGAGAATTTGACTGCTATGTGTAGCATTTGTGTAGTGTACTTTATGCATTTTGCTGCAATTGTGGCAAATTTTATTTTGCAGATTGATGCAATTTGCTCTGTACAGCAAATGTTTGCCTCAAATTGAGTACTAAAATTCACTGCAACTGTGTAGTGCCCGCCTAGTGCAGCAATTCACATGGTAAAATTCACACAATTATGCAAATTATACTGTGTGAATTGCGGCACTACAGTCTGCCCTAAGCGAATTGCAATGTTTTTTAACTTTGCATCCAGCTATTGGCGTATTTATTATGACTACTGTTTGTATGCAGTTCATTATTGGTATCTATCTACAGTAATGAAGGATACCATTAAGACAGTGAGGCTACGTGGGCATGTGGAGAAGGAGCCAGATGTGATTGTCTGCTTGGGGATCAGTTATCTTGCCATCCATCAGCTGAGGAAATGAAGGCTAGTTTCTATAGGTTGTGAGGCAGTTTGAGGGCAGTAGTATTGTTTGGGCCTTCTCTAAAGTCCTGCTGGTGTGGCATATGGGGAACAAGAGGCTTCTGACTATAGATCACTTTGACTCAAAGCTGAGGGAGTGGTGCAGAGAGGAGGGCTTCAGATATTTAGGGGACTGGGGACACCTGGTATAGGAGGCTCTGTAGAACGGATGACCTTCATACCACTGATGAGGAGATGAATGTTCTGGGGCAGAAACTTGACGCTTTCATTGCTAGATGCTTTAAACTAAACAGTTAAACTGGGTCATCTGGGGACAAGTCAACACTGTTGGGTATAGCAAGGGGTCATGCACCAGGGGCCATGAGTTCAAGCTTGTGGGGGCAGATTTAAAAGGCATGTTTAGTTTTAGTTTATTGTTTGACCTTTTGGTCACCAAATGTGCAAGAAAATTGCTATAACAAAGTATACAATACTTAACAGCCAAGACAACAATATGAGTCCGGCCATAATTAATTATCCATCCTTCATAGATCTCTTCATGTCAGATATGTTAATGTATACATGATTGAGTTTGGCATAGCATGAATTTGATTCTAAGTAATTTACCTTTTCTAAAATAGTGTAATAAAAAAATTTATTTTTTTAAAATGCAATCTCTAAACTATCCAGGTTCTGTATACTGTGCCTCACTAAACCACTTTTTGTAACAGAGAAAAGTAAACCCATAAGTGCATTCCATGCTAACTAGCAAGGGCAGTTTGTCTTAACAAATGGGGTAACTCGGGAAGAATGCAAAGGAGTCTGCGGCAAACCTACTGTTTATTACCAAAGCACGTATAACATTTTGGATATTTTCTGGAGTAAACTCTGCCATACAGTCTCTTTGTGTCTTAACAGGACTCCAGCTGTTTTAAATCCTGCTATATGCCACTGATCAATACCTCTATATTTTATTTCTTTTATTTCTTAGATTACAAGACCTTTGAGCCAGAGGCTCTTTTACAAAGGTTCCATGTCAATTATAAGAAACAATAAACACAAAACAAGAGGATGGCAGAATAATATAATGCACATGGTCAAACATCATACATAGTTAATAGAAAAAAGAACTGTAGATAAGACATTCCACTAGAGTGACATTAGCCGAAGTAGTAAATAATCTTGGTAGAACTATAATTAGGAAATGGGAGAGCAGGAGCAGCCAGAAATGGCTTTGTTGAATAGAAAGAGAGGAAGGTACTGAGGTGGACTGAAGGGAACTGAGGGAAGAGGAAGGAGGGGATGTTGGTAGGGTAGGAAAGGGGTGAAACAGCGTAGAGGGGGTAGAGAATGGATGGGATGAGAACAAAGGATTGAGGCAACACAGGGAGCTTGTGGAAGGAGGAACAGATGATAGGAAGGGGGCAACCCAAGTCATTGAGGGCACAGGCATGTGAGTGCTTAGGGAAGACAGTCACACTTGCAAAGGGCGGTGAAGTGACAATGTAATTCACACTTAAGAGTCCCAATTTAGACACAGTCATGAGAGTTGCAGGGAAGCTGTTTAGGCACAAAGGCGCCCGGTAGGTAAATGATCACTGTATTTGGTTGGTGCGGCAGAGTGGGACTTGGAAGCTCTGTTTAGCCATACCCTGTGTAGAATGCAGGTTAGTTGCTGGCATGAGGAGATTTTGCAAGGCCAGAGGGGTTTGGCCTTTACAGGTTGTTTTTTTTGCCAGAAGGCAAGTCTGGTACTTGACCCTACCCAGGAGATTCAGCCAATTAGCTTGCGCATAAAGGTCACATGTGTGGGTAAGACGATAGGTACCCATGATTAACCTGCAGGCTTTATTAAGTGCCATATTAATCCTTTTGAGTGTGGTATAAGTTGTAGTACTATATACGATTCGCCTGTAGTCAATGATAGAGATTATTGATCTGTTGGCTGCTAGGTGAAGCACTTCAGGGATCATGCAACGTCTATGTCTGGAGAGAAGTCGGATTCTTGTGTTTAGATTCTCTTTACCCCTGGAAACCATTATACCAAATGAGGTCTAGGTATTAATCCAACCTGGCTAGAAAGCCTAGGGTGACGTTCCTTCTGGACCAGTTATGATTCATAGCCACCAACTTGGAAATTGTGAACCTGAGCAGATCAAATACTAGCAAAATGAAAGATGATTAGTGGTCCTGTCCCGATATGCAGTTTGGACCATTAGTTATTTCCTTACCCCATACTCTCCATACTAAGTAAATGTGGAAGGGATGTGCAGCAATATGCAGAAAATACCTTTCACCAATTCCAGGCAAAATTATGACACCACTCTGAGCAACACAAACTACACCTGAGCAAAAGCAGCAGAAGCATTTCACAGGATTACATCATAGTCAGGTGCTCAGTGATTTAGTTAAATTGGGGCATATTAATTAACTTGACTGGAGTATTTACTTATGATGTTTTCATTAACTATTTATGCAATATACCATGACAGACAGTGGGTATATTGGTGGATTTACCACGCCTGGTGTGGTTCAGACACGAGGCACAGCCGAGTGACTTAACCACACCAGAAGTACGAACATACGAAATTTGCCAGCAGATAAAGGCCTAGAGGTCTATCAAGTCTGCTTGAATGTGCAGCTAGCACCCCTTATTCTGCAGCTACCCCTCCCTTCCACCCTTCCCCTTCATTAACCCTCCCCTTGCCCTGTCCCATCCCTCATTTGAAGCAGTCCACTGTTCTACTGCATACCACTTCAGCAGGTAACGCATTCCACCCAGCCACCACCTCTCTGTAAAAGTGTCTCCTCATCTCCTCCTGAACCTTCCTCGCTCCAGTCTCATATCATGGCCCCTGGTGCCCTCCCTCCTTACTTTGAACAGCCCTCTGTACCTGTCTTGTTTATTCCTTTCATGTATTTAAGGTGTTTCAGTCCTGTCACCCCTGCTCTCCTCTCCTCCAGTGAGTGTTCAACTCCTTCAACCTCCTCTCGTATGATAAGTCCCCAGCCCCTTGATCATCTTTGTCGCTTCTGCGCTGCACCCTCCAGTACCTTAACGTCCCTCTTCAGATACGGACGCCAGTACTGCATGCAGTACTCCAGGTGTGGTCTAACTAATGACCCATACAGTGGCAGAATCACCTCCTCCTCCTCGAGGATATACCCTTGCAATACAACCCAGCATTTTGTTGGCTCTTGCAGCTGCCTTCCTACATTGTGCCGAGTTGTTCATTGACCCTGTAATGAGCACACCCAGATCCATCTCCTCCTCCTCTGTCTGGGCTAGCTGCACTCCCCCTAGCTGGTAACCCCTCCTTGGGTTCTTCATCCCAAAATGCAGCACCTTGCACTTTTTGGCATTAAAGCCCAGTTGCCAGGTGTCTGACCAGGTTTCAAGCTTTGCCAGATCATCCTGCTACCCCTGCCATCCCCCTAGGTCATCCACCACTGCGCCTACCTTGGTACCATCAGCAAACAGACTGATCTTGCTCTTGATGTCCCATGATATGTCTGCAATGAATATCCCAAACAACACTGGTCCCACCACCGAGCCCTGTGGAACACCGCACGTCACTGCCCTTGGGTGTGAGAGCTCCCCACCCACCACCACCCTCTGTTGCCTTCCCTGCAGCCAGTTTTCTACCCATCTCACCAGCTTTGCACTCGCCCTTGTGCCTACTAACTTCCTTCCCAGCCTTCCATGTGGCACTGAGTCGAATGCCTTACTGAAGTCCAGATACAGGACATCCACTGCATGGCCCCTGTCCAGTTGCCTAGTTACCCAGTCATAGAACTCGACCAGATTGGTTTGGCTGGATCTGCCACATATGAAGCCATGCTGTCTGCTGTCCTGTAGTCTTTTGGCCTCTAGGACGGCCACCAGCCTCTCCTTCAGGATAGTCTCCATTAGCTTACCCACGATGGATGTGAGGCTCACTGGTCTGTAGTTTCCCGGTTCATCCTTGGGGCCACTCTTGTGGAGGGGCACCACATGAGCCATCCTCCAGTCCTGAGGTACACACCCTGAATGTAGTGAGACATTAAATTGGTCTGCCAAAGGTCCTGCAAGGACCTCTGCTAGCTCCTTCAGTACCCTGGGGTGGATGCCATCTGGGCCTGGTGCCTTGTCCACCCTCAGTGCCTTCAAACCCTCTCAGACTCTGCTCTCCATGATTACTCCCCCCCCCCCGCTTCTGCCATTTCTCCCACCTTGGGTGTCACCCCCCTCTTCTCTTTAGTAAATACTGAGCAGAAGTACTCATTTAGTGCTTCCGCCTTAGCACACCCTGCTTCCACCCAGCCCCTCCTTCCTAATCCTTACTATGTGGTCCTTACAGCTCTTTTCTCCCTGATGTACTTAAATAAGTCCTTCTCCTTCTTAATGCCTTGTGCCAGCCTGAGTTCCGTAGATGCTTTGGCTCCCCTTACTGCCCTTGTCACCTCCTTCGATTCTGTCAACTCCTCCCTGTCCTCCCCTCCCTGTTTTCTTACTTCCTAAAGGCAGCTCTTTTCCTCTTTACCTTTCCATGACCTCCTTGCTCAACCAGATTGGTTTCTTAGCCCTAGCCTTCTTGCTCTGGGCTTTGCAGCAGGTTTTGTTGCCTCCACTATCCCAAGCTTTATGAGCTCCCACCTCTGGTTAGTGTCCATAACAGATTGAATTCTGGCCAGGTACCCTTTACCACTCTCCCATCCTCCCAAAGTCGGCCCTCCTGAAGTCCAGCACTATTGTGCCAGATTACACCCTTCCTTGCCCATATCCAATGTGAGCCATACTGAGTGGTGGTCACTCCCTGACAGCGGTTCCTCCGCTGTAAGTTCTCTCACAAAGTCCCCATTTGCCAGCACAAGGTCAAGGGTATTTCCTAACCTGGTTGGTTGACTGACCATTTGCAGCAGGAAGCTGTCCTGGAAGGCATCCAGCAGTACCTGCTCCCTTTTGTTCCTGGTTGTTGGGGTGCTCCAGTCCACTCCTGGCATGTTGAAGTCCCCCACAATCACCACACTACCCTTCTCGCAGGTCCTCCTGATCTGTCCCGCTAGTTCCCGGTCTAACTCCTCCGTCTGAGATGGTGGCCTGTACACCACTCTCATTCTAAGAATCCTATTCTTGGAATCCTGGATTTGCATCCAAAGTGACCTGCATCACCCTCCTCCCTTCCTCCCTTACACACTTCAGTCCTTCCTTCACATATAGTGCCACCCCCTTTCCCAATCATCCTGTCCCCGAAATAACCTGTACCCTGGTACAGACAGGTCCCAGTCATTGTATTGGGTGGCCCATGTTTCCGTGATGGCTGCAATGTCCACCTCCCTCTGCCATGAGAACCTGTAACTCTGCAGTTTTCCTCCCAAGGCTCCTAGCATTAAGGGTAACCACCTTCCACCCCTCCCATCCTGCCCCTTTCCTAGCATCACCAACAGTACTTGCCATTTGTCCTTTGTCACTGTTATGGGGGGTAAGCTCATATGATTTCCCAACCTGTAGTCTCTGCATATCTTTTCCCCAACTGCCACCCCCACTCCTAGTTTAAATTCCCAACTTCCTCTATGTACTCCTCCATCCTCTGTTTCAACACTTTCTTTCCCTCCTCACTCAAGTGTAGTCTGTCCTTGGCATAGAGACTACTGTCCTCCCAGGTCCCTCCCACCCCCAACAGCCCATACCCTTTAGCAAAACACCAGGTTCTTAGCCATCTGTTAAATTCCTCTATTCTCAGCTTCCTTGTTGTGCTTGCCTTTGGCACAGGAAGTATCTCTGAAAAAGTTACTGATCTTCCTGCCCACTCACATAATTGTGCTAGTTCCTCAAACCTCCTCTGGACTGTGTCTACTGTCTTGTCAGCCAGGTCGTTTGTCCCAAGATGTATAATTAAATGAGGCTTGTCCCTACCCCTTCTAGCATATTTCAGAACAGACTATCCCACCCTTTCCACTGTCATTCCTGGCATGGCCTCCACCCAAATGTGACTATGCCTCTCCCCCTTGCTACCCCACCTAACTCCTCTTAGTATTGGGTCCCCAGCACTAAGATTCCACCCTCTTACTCCTTCTTGCTTCCATTCATCTCCTCTCTCATTTCCAGCTCCTCTTCTTCCTCCTGCACATTATTTCCCCTTTACCCTGCTGCAATTCTCCCAGCAGAACTTCCCCAGTTTGGTCCAGGCATTTATCAATTACTCCTCTAATTTCATCATTTCCTCCTCCACCTTCTTCCTCTCTAGCAGTGCACAACTATTTTCTGAAGGCCCTTCACAAACGCCCCTCTCTCTTCATAGTAACCTGTTCTCTCCTTTCCACTCCATGACTTTTGCCACTTCTTCGCCTCCCCTCACAAGTCCCTATCTCCTCCTTCCATTTGTCTTTTGTCTCCTGACCTGGTTTCCCCGGCAGTTGTCAAAAAGTGGTAAATTCACCTATATACCCACTCTCTGTCATGGTATATTGCTATTATACAATGTTCAACTTGTTTTTTGTTTTTATAGTGATATAAAACTTTTACAGTGGGTATACTGGAGGATTTATCATGGTCATGTGATGTGTTTTGACCAGTGAGGTTACAGGATTTTCATACCCCATTGTATAATAACCCATTCACCATAGTTGTAAATTGCCCTGTCTAACAAAAAAAAACAGTGTGACAGATTCTTAAATACTAAAGTCTCACATATAGCAAAGGGATTTAAAATTTAAATGTATTTATTTAGCTTTTGTTAACCAGGTAAGCACACTAGACAAACATATGCCTATTTTCAGGTGTGACCCGGGAGGTTACAAGTTACAAGGAAGGGGTTATAGGGAATTTTACAAACAAAAACAGATATTGGAGGCAGTATGGTGCAGTGGTTTAAGGCTCTGAGCTGCAAATCTGGAGACCTGGGTTTGAATCCCACAGCCCCCACTTGCATATTGTGTAACCCTGAGCAAGTTACTTAACTTCCTCATGCTCCCAGGTTGCACCTGCAAACAAGCTTTCAGCTTAGTGTGTCTCACCTAGTAAAATAATTGGTAAAAAAAAAAAAATTTTTTACAGAAATTCAAAACAAAACAAAACATCAGTGATGCACAGCATAAGGGAGGCAGATAAAAACGTAAAATAGAAAATGTAAACATTTGACAATCAGGTATAGAACATCACATAACAGGTAACATTTGATGGCTGTGATTATATATTCACTAACGCACCGATCACAAGGGAGTTGACTGGATATAATGGGTAACATTTGGTGGCCGTAGTTATATACTCACTAATGCACTGATCACAAGGAAGGTGACTGGACATAATGGGTAACATTTGATGGCCGTGATTATATATTCATCACAAGGGAGGTGACTGGACATAATGGGTAACATTTGATGGCCGTGATTATATATTCACTAACGCACCAATCACAAGGGGGGGTGACTGGACATAACAGGTAATATTTGATGGCTGTAATTATATATTCACTAACACACATAATCACAAGGGAGGTGACTGGACATAATGGGTAACATTTGATGGCCATGATTATATACTCACTAATGCACCAATCACAAGGGGGGGGTGACCGGACATAATGGGTAGCATTTGATGGCCGTGATTATATACTCTAGCACCAATCACAAGGGGGGTGACGGACAGAGACGAAAAAGTGCAGAGGAGAGAGGTGGCACCTTAAGTACAGTGACGGCTCGAGGCAAGCTTCAGATGGTCCCAATAGGAGCTTTTAAATCAGGTATGGGAGGTGGAGGTACGTATATGGGCAGGAAGGGAGTTCCATAGTCTGGGTGCAGAGACAGCGAATGCCCGGTCACCCGTAAGGGTACAGATTTTGAAACTCTGAATACTTGAGAACCGCTAGACCTTAATAGATACATAGAGTTTGGCAGGTTTGAAAAGCCCACACGGGGCTGTTCGACAACATTGTTAATGAATGGTTAATGCACTTAGTCATAGAACTTCCTGCTTTTTCTTAAGGTGGTACCAGTCATAGAACTTCCTGCATTTTCTTCAGATGAAACAGTCCACTCCTCTACATAACACTGCATAACTCAGCTACTCCACATTTATTAGGGAGGGGCCATATTGCAATAGATGGATAGTACAGCCGGGAGCAGACACTAGCTGACCTTGGTCGTCCCTGTAATTCATGGGTAGATAACAAAAGAAAAAAAAAATACAACAAAAAAACCTGAAAATAGAAACAGGTGATGTAATTGTGTTAGGTTAGAGCCAAGGGACTCATCTGTACTGTATGAGGCACTGCAGTGTAGGGGGATCCAGCACAGAAATTAGGAGTATGGGGACTAGAAGAATAACAATGTGGCACACTAGTAAAGATTTCAGTAGTGGGGGGATTACGGCTGCAGGAGAGGGGTTGGCGGCAGGGGAAGGGGGACTAGTTATGGGGGCAGGAGGACCACAGACAATCCGGTATGGGAAGAATAGTGGGTTGCAATGGATATGGGTCGGCTAACTGGATGGACACACTTTGGAAGCTAGGGGGGTGTTCAGTTTATCACAGGCTGAGGAGTCTGGAAGCAGAAGTACAGTACAGTGGCTAGGAAGGGAGTTAGCAAGGATTGGGGAAAGGAGGGGGTGACTGGTACAGGATGGCCACCCCCTCGGGGAATCAGGAGCACAGAACCAGTGGAAAGAAAGCAGATGGGGAACAGGGTAAACAATTACAGAAGCAGCAAAGGAGAATCTAGGGATAGCACAAGGGGGAAAAGTGTACAGTAGAAAGGCTGGGTCCAGCAGTAGGTTGCTTTGCTGACCTCTGTGGTGGATAATGAGGGAGGGGCTCTCCAAGCAGGAGCAGGAGGAAAAGTGGGTGGTGTAAGCCTTGGGGCAACACTTAGACAAACAGTGGGGCAGGGGAAAGGGATAAGGGTAAACGAAGGCAAGGGGGATAAACAGAGGCAGGAGAAGGGGAAATGGGGCCTGGCGAGGTAGGGAAGGAGGAGGATGCGGGAGGGCATTGGGGGTGGGGGCAAGTCAGATGAGGGGAGTAATAGGGGAGGGCAGAACTAGGGTAGAAGCTGGGGTAAAGCAGAGGACAAATCGGCTGGTAGGGGCGGGGACATAGCACGAGGCAGATCAAGCCGTGAATATGCAGAACAGAGTGGGTTCTGAAAGTTGGTGCAAGGAAGGTAGGATGGTGTGGGGGCACAAAGGTGAGGGGGCAGGGTTTTAATGCTGGGTGACTCAATCCTGAAAGGAGTAAGATGGGGAAGCAAAGGGGAGCGGCACATACGAATACGGGTAGAGTCAGTACCTGGACTGACAGCGGACAGGACGGGACAGTCTGTTCTCAAATGTGCAAGATGAGGAAGAGAGAAACTGCATGTAGTGGTGCACTTTGGTAAAAATGACTTGGGGCAGTACGGCTGGGTTGGTAAGGGAGAGGCTTGAGGAACTAGGAAAGTTGTGTGAGGAGGCAGGGAGATCAGTGGCCTTCTCAGAAGTGCTCCCAGTACCCAGGGAAGCACAGAGAGGAAAGTAAGGATAAATGAGTTCAACACTTGGCTGGGATAGTGGTGTCAAACCAAAGGGCATGGGCTAGTGGGAGGCTGGGGTAACATCTGGGACAGCAGTGACCTGTTCACAGAGGATAGGTTACATTTGAGTAAGGTAGGGCAGGGGGTATTAAAGCAGAGACTGGAGGAATACATACCAACTAAGGTGGATTTAAACTAGGTGTGGGGAAGGCAAGTGTGCAGCAGGAATGCAGAGCTGCTGGAGAGGGGAGCCAAACAAGCTTCCCCCCCAAGCTGACAAGGATGGTACCAGGGAGGGATTGCAGGGGGCATTAAGAATGGAGAGAAATGGGTTAAGGAAAGCAAGGGAACACGCTAGAGGGTCATCTCTCTGAATGCAAGAAGCCTGAGGAACAAAGCAGCTGAGTTACAGGCTGTCTTGGCAGTGGGGGTGGTGGACATTGCGGCCATGACAGAAGCTTGGGCCGCCAAATGCCAGGATTTGGATCTGATGATCCCAGGGTATAGGATGTACAGAAAGGATAGGGGCAAGGGGAAAGGGGGTGGGGTGGTGATTTACATAAGGGAGGGGATAAAGTGTGTAAGGGACGGGGGAGGAGGAGAATAGGACTGAGGCATTATGGATGCAGTTCCAGGATTCAACAAGCATTTGTCAATGCCGAATGTTGTCTCGCTGGCATTGGCAATGGTAGTGCAGGAGTTAGAGATGCATAATAGGAATGGCAGTGAAGAATTGAAGTGATGCCAAGCCCACCCCCACCCTATAGAGACCGACAGTCATTGGGGTGTGCCTTTGGGTTCTCAGCTATAACGCTCATGGCATTGTACCTCACCCTATCCTGTAGACACTGACAAATGTCGTGGTGTACTTTGGGGTCTTTGGGCATTATCCTTACCCCATTCCATAAGGAAATACACTGGGGTGGGTGCAACATAGGAGAATGGGGTGAACTTTGTGGCTGATCACTGCAAGGCACACCACAATGCCTATCACTGGTTGCAGGTTGGGGGTGGAATGGCGTGAGCATTACAGCCGATGATCCCAGGTCACACCTCTGACGCCTGAAAGTCTCTACAGGGTGGGGTGCTACAGTTGGAAACCCTAACACCATATGCGTGTGTTGGTATTTTCACTCCAAATTTTCAACATGGGCTGTTTGTGAACCCACCTCATGAAAAGCAACACTATCAGATTGTTAGCTGAAAAGTGGTTTTGCACAGTGGCTATGCCATTTGGCGACACAGGGACAAAAACACATTTTGGGCAGGATGTGGAAAATGACAACTGTATTGTTCATGAGGAGGTATATAAAAAAAATGGCAACGTTGAAAATCTGGAGTAAAAATATGAAAAATTGGTGAAGTCATGAGCATGCATAGAAATTGCGCAACACACGTCCATAACCCAATTATTTTTGGGAATTTGTTAGTCACATTTGTAACATAGGCATTTTGGGATTTCCCCTCATGAACAGTGGCGCTGTGATTTTGTTAATCTGTCCCGAAAGTTGATTTCCCACAGCGACCGTCCATTGTGCGCCACACGTGCTGAAACACATTTTGGGCAGGATGTGAAAAATGACAGCTGTACTGTTCATAAGGAGGTGTGGAAAAAATGCCAGTGTTGAAAATCTGGCATGAAAATATTGCAAATTTGTGAATTCACAACGCACACTTGTAACAGTCGTTTTATGGAATTTCGTCACTAAATTTTCAACATAGGCATTTTAGGACTTCTGCTCATGAACAGCGTCACCATCATTTCTTCAAGCTGTTCCAAAAACTGATTTCACACAGCGACCGTGCTATTCTGCGCTAGACATGCAAAAACACATTTCGGCCAGGATATGTAAAATGATAGCTGTACTGTTCTTAAGGAGGTGTGGAAAACTGCCAATGTTGAAAATCTGGAGTGAAAATATTACAAATTCATGAAGTTACGAGCGTGCGTGGAAACTGCAAACGCACGCTCGTAAGACAGCCATTGTTGAAATTTTCCACCAAATTTGCAACATAGGCTTTTGAAACCCTTCTCATGAACAGTGGCACTGTCGTTTGCTAATCGGGTCCCGAAAGGTGATTCCACACAGTGACTGCGAAATCACCTTTAGGGGCCGATTAATGCCATGACAGTGCCAGAATTCATGAGGAGGGTTCCCAAAAACCCCAAGTTGAAAATTTGGGGCCAAAATTTGCAAAAATGTCAGATATGCATCAAAGTTGAAAAAACCCTATTTATTCCATTATACAGATTACCGGCATTTCCTCAGTTCACGGTCAGCTTTGAAGAGTGCAGACGTGTTCCCAGACCACCAAAGGTCATCGTGCCAGACTCCGGAAGTAAGTATGGGATGAGGGGGGTGTGGGGAGGCTGGGTGCACAGTGGGTTGGTGCGGGTTGTGGGAGAGGGGCAGGGAGACCGCGAGAGACCTCTTTTTTTCAGGGGATTTGGCACGCTGGAGCGGGCCCCCAGCATGCCACCTAAGTCTTTTTGGGGGATGCTGTAGCCGATGGGGGATTGGGCACCCCGTCGGCACATACTGAAGGGGAGTGGAGACACAAGCTGGAGGGATTGGACACCCCTCAGCACACAACAAAAGTGGGGATACATTATGCTGATGGGCGGGGCTCTATCGGCAAAATAAATGGGGACAGGGATAAAGAAAAAACATTGAGGGGGGGACGCATGATGCCGAGGGAGATTGGGCACCTCCTCGGCATACATTTTGAATGGAGGAGTTCATTATGCCAACGGGGAGTGGGCTCCCCTGTTGGCATTGTCACAGGAAGCGGCGGCAGTCACTGCAGCCATGTTGTGTGGATGTCAGAAGGTGTGTTGTGGTCCTGCTGCATGACAGCTTCGCTCTCATTGCAGCGGACCTTTTCTTTGAAGTGATCACCACATTAAGTATGCATGGTGTGGATTGGGGAATGAGGGACACACCTATTGATCCATGCCCCGCATTCGCCCAACAGTGACCGCGCCTCCAAATCTGCTGCTACCACAATTTGTTGGCTGCGCATGCTCAAGCCAACATAAAAAGTGGGACACTTAGGATGGGAGTGGTGTACAGGCCACCAGCTCAGGCTGAGGACTTGGACAGGCAATTAGCAGAGCAGATCAGGAGGGTGTGTGGGAAGGGGAACACAATGATTGTGGGGACTTCAATCTACCAGGAGTGGATTGGAGCACCCCAGCCACCTCAAGTGCAAGGGAACAGGTCCTACTGGATGCATTCCAGGACAGCATCCTGGTACAGATGGTTAACGAGCCGACTCAGTTGGGAAAACACTCTAGACCTACAGTAGTACTCTCTAACAGGGAGGCTGTAAGGGAGCTGGCAGTTGAAGACCCACTGGCCGGGAGTGACCATAACTTGGTGTGGTTCGTGCTCAACATGGGCAAGGATGCTGTAGGTACAGGAACCAGGGTGGTTGACTTCAGAAAGGCTAACTTTATTAAGATGGGAGAAATTTTGGAGAGGTACCTGGCAGGAATTCATCCACACTTGGATGCATGCCAAAAATGGGAACTCATCAAGCTGGAGCTGGTGGAGGCTACTGGGTCATGTACCAAGACACAGAACCAGAAGGGTAGGGCCAAGAAATCAAGCTGGTTGAATCAGAGGTCTTGGAAGGGGTGAGGGGAAAAATGCAGCATATAGGAGGTTCAGGAAATCCAGGAGGGGGGAGGACAGGGAAGTGTACAGTATGTGAAGAAGTCCAAAGAGGTGACCAGACTAGTCAGGGCAGCCAAGGCTTCCAGAGAGCTGAGGCTGGCAAAGGGCATCAAGGACAGGGAAAATAGCTTCTTCAGGTACGTAAGGGAGAGAAGGAGCTGCAAGGACCAGATAGTAAGGATTAGGAAGGACGGGGGTGGGGTGGGTGGAGAAAAGGGTGGAGCAGGCAGAAGCACTAAATGAGTACTCTGTTCTGTGTTCAAGAAAGATAAGAGCAGGCAGCTACCTCAGGGGATGGGGAAGGTGGGCAAGGGAGGGAGAGAGGGAGGGAGTGACAGATGAGGTAATTATGAAGAGCAGGGAAGCTGGAGGGTCTGAAGGCTCTGAGGGTGGATAAGGCACCAGGACCAGACAGCATTCACCCTAGGGTGCTGAAAGAACTGGCAGAGGTCCTGGACGGGCCACTGGCAGACCTGTTCAATACTTCCCTGGACACAAGATGAATACCACAGGACTGGAGGATGGCTCATGTGGTGCCCCTCCACAAAAGTGGCCCAAAGGATGAACCAAGCAATTACAGACCAGTAAGCCTCACATCCATTGTAGGGAAACTAATGGAGACAATCCTGAAAGTGAGGCTGGTGACATTTTTGGAAGACAATAGAAATGCACTCCAGGACAGTCAGCAACATGGGTTCATCTCAGAAAGATCCTGCCAGACTAACTTCGTTGAGTATTACAACTGGGTGACGAGGGAACTGGACAAGGGCCATGCAGTGGATGTTCTATATTTGGACTTCAGCAAGGCCTTTGATTCGGTAGCTCGTGGGCGGTTGGGGGGGAAGTTGGAGTATGTGGGGTGGGGACAAAGATGGTGAACTGGATTGTGAACTGGCTGAAGGGGAGGCAGCAAAGGGTGCTGGTGGGGGGGGGACTCTCATCTCCAAGGGCTGTGACAAGTGGGGTTCCACAGGGCTCTGTACTAGGCCCGGTGCTGTTAGAGATTTTCATATCTGATATCTTACATGGCATCAGGAGTAAGATCAGTCTGTTCACTGATGATACCAAGATGGGGGCAGTGGCGGACAATATAGTAGGGTGGTAAGGGCTACAGGATGACCTAACTAAACTGGACGAGTGGTCGGAAATGTGGCAGTTCGGGTTCAGTGCTAATAAGTTCAAGGTACTGCACTTCGGAGCAAGGAACCCTGGGAGGAGCTACCAGTTGGGAGGGGTTCAGTTAGGTACCACCGAGGAAGAAAAGGATCTAGGGGTGGTTATAACATGGAATATGATCAACTCAGCTCAGTGCAGGAAGATGGCAGCTAAAGCTAACAGGATGCTGGGGTAAACTGCAAGAGGAATCTCCTCCAGAAGGAGGGAGGTGATCCTGCCTCTGTACAGGTCGCTGGTCAGACCACACCTGGAATACTGCGTGCGGTTCTGGTGCTCATTTCTGAAGAAAGATGTCAGATTACTGGAGGGGGTACAGGGCAACAAAGATGATCCAGGGTTTGGAGGACAGACCCTGTGAGGACAGGCTGAGGGAGCTGAATATGTACTCACTGGAGGAGAGAAGGGATTGGGGGGGATATACTTGAGACCTTTAAATACATGACTGGGATAGACAAAACAGGTACAGAAGGGGTAATTAAGTTGAGGAGGGGGAGGGACATGAGAGGGCTTGGTTTCACATAAGAGGGGGGAAATATAGGAGAGATGAGGAGACATTTTTCACAGAAAGGTAGAGGCTAGAGTGGAATGCTCTGCCGAGGAGGTGGTATCCTGTGGGATGGCGAGCAGTTGTAAAGGGATGGGACAGTGGGGGGGTAAACGCGAGGGAGGGGGCAGCTGCAATGCAGGGGGCTAGCAGCACATTCGAGCAGACTTGATAGACCATGAGGCCTGTTTCTGCTGGCAGATTCATATGTTCGTAATGAAGTTACCCATTACAAAAGTTTGATGGTTTTCAAGGGATAGCCATTCTAGTTTCCTGTATAGCTCATAGTGGTGTGTGAGACAGGGAGCAGAGAGAGACCAAAGCGACATATATTATTGTATGCAACTTCCCATTTTGTTAGACTGGATTTTGGGGCATGAACAAAGGACACAAGCCCATAGCAGAGTGTGGGGAGGAGGACCCCCTTAGCCAAGGCAAGACACGCTGCAGAAGTAGGACTGTTTTTGGCTGTATATGCCAGGCCCATCTTACTGTTTGCAGCCCTGTATATATTGCGTTTATGCAGGGAGAGGTTAAGCTAAGGGTTAAGGGTAACACCCAAATGTTCCAGGGAGTCAGCAACTCTCACAAGGAAACTGTCAGCACCAGTGCCATTCAGGGGGACTGGACAAGCTTTGGTTTTAGCCAGGGAACCAAAAAGCATAGCCTGTTTTTTTTTCAGGTTAATGGCAAGCTTGTGGGTCTTTAGCCAAGCTTGCAAGAGCTCAAAGTCAGGATTGAGTTGAGAATTGATGACACTGATGTCCTGGGAGTGGGATAGGATCACCAGGTTGTCTGCATAGTGTGGTACTACCATGGACTGGGACCAAGGGCAAAACATTCACAAAGAGGGAGAAAAGAATGGGCCCTAGGATAGACCCCTGAGGAATCCCAGATTTAACAGCACTGGGCTCTGAACAGGCCTTATTGAACTCTGTGAGTTGCTGCCTCCCTTGCTAGTAATTAGTAAACCAGGCTAGGATAGGCGGAGACAGGCCAAGGGACCGAAGTGCAGAGCACAGGAGTGTGTGGTCAGTCAGATCAAAGGCTTTAGAGAGATCAGTGAAGATTGCACCAGTCAGGTTGCCTTGATCAATAGTAACCCTGCTCTCAGAGGTAACCTTGGCCAGGGCAGTGGAGGTACTAAGAACCTGTCGAAAGCCATGTTGCGCTGGGCTAATTAGGTTATGGCTTTGGATGTAGTCCATGAGCTGAGTAGCTACCACTTTTTCAAGCTGCTGACTGATAGCTGATAGAATTGTTATTGGGCAGTAGTTCTTGAGATTTTAGGGATCCCCTTGTTTGAAGACTGGGACAATCTTAGCCATTTTTATGTTCGCTTGCGCAAGGAACATCTTGCAACAGTATGACTTTTGGAGGTGTGTGACCCTCCTCCCCAAAACAGTGCTCAGTGTAGCATGCATGACCCTGCGGGACCAATACATGCTGAGCTGTGTATGACAACAGTTCGACTGTGTTGGTCTTCACTTCTAAGAAACAATCAGTGGTGGTAGCGTGTATGCAATTAGCATACCTATGTCAGCCGAACTGCTGTCATGCACAGCTCTGCATCAAATCCCTTCTGCTTTCTCCCTCTGCTAATGTCCTCCCCCTCCCTCCTTACTGTTCTCCCCAGCCCCCACCTTGTGTGCCGAGGGGTGGTGCCCAAGCCCCCTTGGCTCATTCAGCCCCTCAGCACACTGTGTGGCCAGGGATGCCCAATCCCCAGTCAGCCGCAGCCCCCCCAAACAAACAACCTGCTGTCACGCTGGGAGCCCACCCCAGCATGTTCATGCCCCCCATACATACACTGTATGGCTGGCAGGAGTGCCCAGTCCCCGCCGGTGGTGGTAACGCTGGGAGCCCACCCCAGCATACCAACAGTGCCCCCCATTCCTGTGAAACAAGAAAACAGTCCACCGGTGAGTCCCTCACCCCCGCCCAACCTGCATCCATCCTCTGCACGCCCACCTCCCACACACCCCCTCACCTAGGTGTCACGCTGGGAGCCCACCCCAGCATGTTCATGCTCCCCCATACACACACTGTATGGCTGGCAGGTGCCCAGTCCCCGCCGTGGTGGCACGCTGGAGCCCACCCCAGCATACCAACAGTGCCCCCATTCCTGTGAAACAAGAAAACAGTCCACCAGTGAGTCCCTCACCCCCGCCAACCTGCATCCATCCTCTGCACGCCCACCTCCCCACACCCCTCACCTAGGTGCCATGCTGGGAGCCCACCCCAGTGTGCCAAAGCATCCGTTTTTGTTTTAAATTCCTGTAAAACAAGAAAATGGTCCCAGTGGGTCTAGCCCCCCACCAACACCCACCTCCCCACCCACCTCCTAACCCCATACTTACCTCTGGAGCCTGGCGCGACGATCTTTGGTGGACCGGGAACACGTCTGCACTCTTCAAAGCTGACCGCAAACTGAGGAAATGCCGGTAAGCTGTATAATGGCATAAATAAGGTTTTTCTAACTTAGGTGGATCTCTCGGCCATTTTTTTGACTTTTGGCACCAACTTTTCAACATGGGGTTCTTAACACACCTTCTCATGAGTTCAGTCACTGTCATTGAGTTATTCTGTCTCGAAAAGTGATTTTGCGGTGTCTGTGCTGAATCACCTTTCAGGACCCATTAATGAAACGACATTGTTGATGTTCATGAGGTGGGCTCTCAAAAAGCCTATGTTGCATATTTGGTGAAACAATTCCAAAAAATGACTGTTGTACGAGCGTGCAGTGCGCAGTTTCCATGCACACTCGTAAGTTCACGAATTTGTAATATTTTCACTCCAGATTTTCAACATAGGCATATTTCCATACATCCTAATGAACAATACAGCTGTCATGTTTCACGTCTTGGTCGAAATGTGTTTTCGTGCTTCTACCACAAAATAGCACAGTTGCTGTTGGAAATCAGTGTTCACTAGAGTAAGACAATCACAGTGACACTGTTCATGAGCAGAGGTCCTAAAATGCCCATGTTGAAAATTTGGTGGCAAAAATCCATAAAATGGCAATTTAACGAGCGTGCATTGAGCAGTTTCTATGCACACTCATAAGTTCCTGAATTTGTAATATTTCCAGTCCAGATTTTCAACATTTCCATTTTCCCACATCTCTTTCTGACCAGTACAGCTGTCATTTTTCACATCCTGGCTGAAATGTGTTTTCTCACTTCCAGCGTACAATAGCGTGGCCACTGTGGGAAATCATGTTCAGTACAGAGTAAGAAAATCACAATGACACTGTTATGAGCAGACATCCTAAAATGCCTATGTTGAAAATTCGGTGCAAAAATTCCAAAAAATGACTGTTTTACAAGCATGCATTGCACAGTTTCCATGTGCATTCTTAACTTCATGAATTTGTCATATTTTCACTACAGATTTTCAACATTTGCATTTTCCCACACCTCCTTGTGAACAGTACAGCTGTCATTTTTCACATCCTGGCTAAAAGGTGTTTTCACATTTCCGGCACAGAATAGCACGGTCGCTGTGGGAAATCAGTGTTCGGTACACAGTAAGAAAATCATAGTGACAGCGTTCATGACCAGAGGTGACAAAATGCCTATGTTGAAAATTTGGTGAAATAATTCCAGTGAATGACTGTGTTACAAGATGCAGGTTGCGCAGTTTCAACACAGGCTCATATCCTTGAACATGCCCAGGGCGTTAGGGTTGCTAAGACAGACACTTAAGAAGTATGAGGGTGAAATGTTGATCAGATGCAAGAGGAGCTGCAGAGAGGTACTCTGTTGGGATATGGATGCTAAAGGCACATGGATACAGCTGGGGGGGGGGGGGCCCGCATAAATGCCAAGCACCAACTCAAATACCTGCAAGCGAACGTTTGGCATTGACAAATGCTTGTTCATACGGTGGTAATCACACAAAAGTTTTATCAGTACTGAGGTATACCTCAGTGGTACTGAGGCAGTATCACATTACAGCCAATGCAAATTGAACTTGAGTGCCTCAGTGGTACCTCGAGGTACCTTGAACTTTTAGATAATCACCACTGTATGTCAGGGATGAATCCAGTAACAAGAGATGAGTTGAAGATATGCGTAATGGGGGGGGGGGCAGGGAAGGGGGCCCCAAGGTTGATAAGTTTGGTCTCCATGTTGTCATGACCAGCACTGGTGTGGGGAGAAGAGCCAGCAAGGAGTTTCTGGATACAACTGACTGAGACGGCATTGAAATAAAAAGGAGGACAGGAAGTTGACCCAGTCTGGGGGCCACAGGAGAGGCCTGGTTCATTATGGTCAAGGAAGTGCGAGGTATAGGCAGACAGGTCTGAGAACTGAGAGTTAAAAGCATTGGCAATTGTCAATGGGTTGTTGCAGTTTACACCACCAACAAGCATATCGGTAACATAGGCTTTGGAGGAACCACTAACAATACCCCTAATATTTGGCCAGAAGCTCCTTGGATCACTGGCTGAGGATAGCAGTGCAGATTTACAAAATTCGCTCTTGGCAGAATGGATGGCTTTCTTGCAAGCATTTCTGAGTTTTCTATATTCTTCGAAGGCAGACATCTTATGGGGGGCTTTAAATTTAGCCCAGCATTTATCCCTTGACTTCATGAGGGAAAATGAGCTACCTTGGAGCCATTTGGTAACCGTGCCCCTCACTCTCCTTTTTGTAAGGGGGGCATGCTTATCTTGCAGGGATGAGAATATGGCAAGAAAGTTATCGAGGGCAACTGAGGTGTCATTAGTGGCTAGGACAGGAGACCAGTCTGTGTGTTTCAGCTCAGCATGGAAGGATTCTATGTTAAACTCCCTCATTTGGATGACTTTGCAGGGGGATTTTAGGTGCGGAGACTTTCCAAGCACAATAGGTAGGGCTGTGATCAGAGATTGAGTCAGGTAAGGTACCAGATTGGATGATCCGCTCAGGTCTATTAGTCAGGATCCAATCAAGGAGAGTGCCTTTCCCCCCAGTGAGTGAAAACCTGGTTGATCCAGTAATAAGCTGCATGAGAGCAAGGCCTGCTAACAGTGGTTCATATAGTTTGACACTGCATCCTGTTCAGTTTAGACTGAAGTCACCGAAGACTAGTACTTCAGTGGAACTCACTTTAGGACTTACGTTGTCAAGAAGGTAGGAAAGCCCTTGCACGCCCTCTTTTGGAGGGTTGTATGCACTGATCAAGTGCAGCTTTTTGGTGTTACCCAATAGGAGAAGGACATGGAGAAATTCAGAGAGCAGCAGCAGGCCCAGGATTAAGTACAAAACATCTCCAGCCAGGATGATGAGCAGAAGCAGAATGAAAACAAGGCAAGGCAGCATAATATGCTTCTTGTTAGATTCCGGTTTAAGAATGACACATCTGATCAGCCTGGTGGTATAGGAGAGAGTCTTATATTTCAGACACCAAGTAGGGAAAAGGGCCAGCTGCTTAGCAGCCATCAAATTAGAAAAGGAATAGACATCACCTGAAGGGTAGAGCTTGGTCTCCTGGGGGGGACAGAGAGAGAGAGAGAGAGAGAGACCACCATGGCTAGCACTACTAGCTGGGGGACAGTGACACAGACTAGGTGAGACCAAACCACAGTCATGGGCTTGCAACAGCAAGGTGACCAGCCCAGGAATGACGTAGTGGTGCCACACCCAGTCGATTAAAGAAGGGCAATTCACAGGTAGCGCAAGGTACAGGTTAGTACAGTAGGGTAGCCAAACTAGATGGACTACAATTACTAGCCCCAGTGAACTTACAACATTAGCAGTTAGTCAAGTGGCCCAGATTGATTAATATCCAGACCAAGGTAGAAGGGATTAGGCAGAGAAATTAGCAACTCCCCTTGTTACTCCCCTAGGCCCTGTTAATTAGTCCCCACATGGGGACTTCCCTAGCTCTTTCACTCCTATTTTGCGTTATCTTTCCCATCATCACCTTTTTGTTTCACAGATTCTCTTGTAATCTTGCCATTTATCACTTCTTCTCCCTGAGCCTCCCCTTTTTTCTTTCCCCACATATATATATCCCTCATTTTACCTCCCCCCTACACTAGCTTTCTTTTTCTCTCTTTTAGATATTTCCTGAAGAAGACCTATGGTTGAAACTTAGATTTTAACTCTGTTTTCAGTGTGCATTTAATAGAACCATTTTGTTTTGCTTTTAGACCACATGCTGATGCAGCACCTTGTTTTTACATTTTGTCTCCTAGTAATTGACACAAGTATAACAGACTAGAGATTCAAGACAGCAACCTAAGAGCAGGATTGTAACCTAAGGTATAGATTGCTACTCCTTACTTACAGCAACTGCCTAATCAACTCTGAAAAAACACATAAACACAAATAAATAAGATTTAAAAATCAAGTGTGTCCTATATCCGCATTCAAATGTTCATGTAAGAATATTCAAGGATTTATTCATAAAGTTTAAACCCCTTTTTAAATTTAAAGCAAATAAGTTCAGTGCTCATATTCTGAGTTATTCCATCATTGACTGTGAATCTGTAACAAGCACTGTAAAGTGCATTAAACTAATTTCCATGTTAGCCATGTCCTTTAAACAAATACGTTTTTAGTTTGTACACTTAACTCATCCAACAAACTTAAGCCTTTTGGTAGAGAGTCTGAAAGTGTGATATAGCCAACGATAGCGGCAATGCCGCTAAGTGCAATATCTCCTTCCCAACACTCAATCAAGGTAAGCAGGAAAGGATGCCATTCATATGGCTCAATTTCAGGGGGTTGGAAAAAACAACCAGAGCTTCTAGGACACACATTCCTGTACATCTCTTATAGAATTCTCAGTTCGGGGCTTTCCACAAAATCTCTTATCCCCTTACTTCTGCTTCTATCATCTCCCCTCAAGTTATTTATTTGTAGAACAGGGCAGATTTGATGGACCCCAAGGCTTCTGCCTGTAAAACATCACCCTTCATCACTATTCCAGACTGTCTTGCTCTGCCATCAGTTGCTCTAAGAGTGTGATAATCCCGCTGCTTCATTTACCTCCAAGGAGCCCAGCATCCTATGAGGGTATCTCAGTATGTACGGGCCCTGTGAAGATATTGGGGATTTATTTTAATCACCTAGACCCAGGTATTTTTAATTGAGAAATGTGTTTGTCCACTGCAACAAGAAGGCTGTTGATGTGGAAACACACAACATTAGCCAAGTTTAAGCACGTATATCTTATTAAAACACTGTTTCTCCCTTGCTTTACCTATCTCAGCTGTGTGTACCCTCCTCCCCTTCCTTATAAACTAAACTAAATAGCCTTTTTTTCCCAAAGGCTTTGGGGCTCTCCTCAACCATTTTAAGAGGATGTCACATACCACATGGCTTAGTCAGGAGAGTGATAGTATGATAAACCTATAGTTTTTTTATTACAGTATGTTTTTTTTCCTGCCAATTTTCCCCCCTATATCGGAGTGACACACCCTCCTGTTGTACTAAATAGTACCTCTTCTGGCCTTTCCCCCTGTGGTACATATCTGCTTGTTAGGATGGCAATTTTTGTCAGTACTCCTTATTTTCTTTTCAACTAAAAGATTGTATTCTTGGAACCTGTCCTTTGACGACTGTGCCTGTTTCCTCTGAAAAGGGTTGTGTATCGCTGTTATGGCCCATAATTTTAAGCCCCCTCTGGAGGTAAAGTACTGCCCTCCATTGCAGATTCAGTGTGTTTTTTTCTCAGCTGAATAATACTACAATCCCTTTTGTATATGAGGGACATTGTGTGCTTCTATGGGAGGCTGGCAGTCTGAGACTCCTTGAAACACAAATCCCACCAAGAATGGCTCTGCCCTCGCCCATCTTGCCCCAGCTCCTAGAAACACGCATTTTCTCCTTGAATGTCCCACCAGTGTGGAGTTCTGGCAGCAAGTCAGCAACATGTGGTTTAACCCTTCCTTTCTCACAGTGACATACGAGATAGTAATTTTGAACCTTTTCCCTTCTATTTGGAACTGTTATTCTCCCAACATTTTGCAGGTATACTTTGCTGCCTGCAAATATTACTTGTGGCAGGCCAGATGCACCTTGCCTGTATGGCAGCAGGTAATTCCCTCTGTGGTGGTGGCTCACAGGGCCACCAGGTCTCTCTCCCATATTTATATAGCAGATAGAAATTGCCTTCATCCTACGGCCTTCTCACAGCTGTCGTCAGGATTCCACAAAGTGTATGGCGGAGTACAATGTACCGTACCTCTTTTACTTTTATCTCATTTTCCTTTATATTCCTGTTGTTTTATGGTTCCTTTCTCCTTCCCTCCTTTTAACATTGTACCCAACTGTGTCTGCTCTAACTGAGCCTGTACACTGTTTTCAGTTTATTGCTCATTTTTCCTTCCTCACACAAGAAAGGGAAAAAAAATGTCTTTAATTTCTTCTCCCATTTATCTTTCACATTTCCTTAATTCCCAATTTGTTTTGGTACCCCCCCAATGTGTTGCAGATGGTTTCTCTATCCCTTTTATATTTTATTTCCATCTCCCCGGTATTATTGTCTAAGCAATGCCCATTTAACTTTGACTGTATATTGTTTTCAGTTTTATGATTTTCTTACTGAAATTCCCCTGAACTTTTTTTTCTCCTTCCCTACTTCCAGTTTCTTTTGGTGCTCCTCCACGCTTGCCGCAGTTGTCTTCCTTGTCAATTTTGTGTTTTTATTCATTTATCCCTTGTATCACTATACTTAACAGTGATTGTACAGCATTGCCTGCTTTATGATTTCTCTTAATAAAATTTGCCTACTCTTATCGAGACGTGCAATGGGATCTTTAATGTCCACCTGAACAGGCAGATAGACCTCGGTTTAGCATCTCATCCAAAAGACGTCACCTCAGGAGTGCAGCACCCCTCTCTTGATGCACTACAGTATCAGTATTGGGATTTATCCCACATTCCTGGTGTGGGGCTAGAATCCACCACCTTCCAATCTTCCAGCCTCAGAGGCGAGTATGCTATCTGCTGAGCCACTCACACTGCATTCCATTCCTGACCTTTTTCATGCTACTTTTGGAAACATCCTGTAGTATTCTTGTGTTGAAGAACAGAGAATGACGCAGATTCAAGGAGCTGAATAGCACACTGCCATCTTTTTTCAGACTGAAGACAAAAGGCACTACACAGAGTAAAAAGGTGAAAGGGCTTTGGACGGAGCATAACAGGAAACTACAAGGACTACAAATCACCCACTGCAAGACTACAAGCCAGATGGGTGCCAGGTACTTCCTTTAAGGTCAATACCACATCTACTACACATCCAATACTCCATTCTTAATGGCTTTCCATTTTGCTTCCACCCCATACAATATCCCTACCCCTTTAAGCTCACCTGAAGTTGGAGTTCATCCCCCCCTGAACACCCACTACAGCAGTAGAAAAACAGCTAACCCCACTCAGTGTCCTGACGTTTCGCACTGTTCTCACACTTTTTCAAGAGTGCAGGATGCAAGTGCATTGTCTCCCTTCATACAACGTATCTTGAAGTTCTAGTGTGTCCAATACTTATTCTAAAATCTGTAGTCATAATAATATGTTTTGCCATGCTCAGAAACACAGTCACCACATAATAAAGATATTTATTTAATAAATATATAGATATAAAAATACGCCCAATGTATTGTGAAGGAAGGGAAAACGGGAAGCACTGAGGGTAGCAGGGAGGGCTGGGAGCAGGAAGAGGATGGGATCTGAACCTATAGGAAAGATATGTATGTTGATATTAAAATGTTGGTATTAAACAGACATGAGTGTCAGATGTATTGCACATGGCTTTTTTTGTGATTTTACTATTTTCTTTCTAAAATATTTTTAAGTCTGTGAGAAATTAGATTGCAGTTTCTTTCAAATTGGCTGCCCTGGGAGAATAAGTGAGTGTGGGCAGCAAATGTTTTTTGATCCAAATTATTTTTTATTTGGTTAAACTTCAAAGAGCTGAGTCCCTTCCTTAAAAAAATATTTATTTTGAAAGTAAAGAGTGGTCTAGGTAAGGTAAGATGTTCCCAGATGGGCAGACAGTGATGATAACAAAAGGGCCAAACTCTGATAAACAAATACAGTTTGGACCAATCTGGGGAAAAGGTGGTCTCCAGAGATCAAAAGCAGGTCCAGGGTGTGATGTTATATGTGATGATGCAGGTGTACTGGGCTGGCTAGACCAAAGTTATTTCTGTTGTATGTTTGCAATGAGAAGTCAGTTATGCTTTGGGACATTGAACTAGTAGCATCACGGGTTTGAGTCTGCCATGACTCACCAGTTCCCAGTTGGGGGTAAGTTTCTTCTTCTCTACTAAGAGATTTAGATAGTGTTGAGTTAGTTTTTTCTGTATGAGCTTTGTTTTTCAAATATGTTTATTTTATCTCTGTGGAAATACTGTATTCTCCATAGCCCTTAGGGTGTATTATCCTGTAACATATGTAAATATTGTGGAAGATTAAATTTTATTTTTATATATTTCATGCTTTCTGTGACTGAGGCATTTCAGGTATAGGTAATCGGGGTAAATTGACAAGTCTGTGATCTGTTTCCAAAGAGGCAGGCTATGAAGGTACCATAACTAAAGCAAAGAGTTCTCAGCTATAACAACAGGGGTGGGTTGTTTGCCCTTTGGTAATGAACACTGTACTGTGTGAACAGTGGCTCTGGTGGGATTCTGACCTAGAGAGACCCTGAGGGTGAGTCACACTTAGTGGTGGTGGCATATTTTGTACCAAGGTAAACCATTCAGGCATCTGAGGGGTGTGAAAACGAGTAGCAGTGCAGACTGAATTCTGGTAGAGAACTGGTCTGTGAGAAAAGAATATAAACTGTGGGCAGGCCCATTCAATTTCAGTAGAAGATATTTACCAGTAAATCATTTGACACAGTCTAGTCAATTTTATATGGCCAACTTGTGCATCTATCTGACAAGCAACACTATGTCAGGTTATTACATAAGCAATAATACCCAACATGGCTGTGCTGTGAAATACTGGATCATCCAGGGGCATAATGAGGCCTGACACTGCAAATAGAGGGCCTTATAACCCATGGAAGGTCCGGTATTTCCCAATACCGCCCACCCTGTATGGTATTGTTGCACTTAGAAAATGGGCCATAAGTAACATTTTAAATAGAAAAATAAAATATTTAAAAACAGTCTAATAACTGTTAAAAAAAAGAATAAAAATACAATTTTGTTGTTATGTAGTCCCTGTACTGTGCTATATTTGCCAGTAGAGAATGCTGCTGATTAGGAGACCCTTTCTTAATGAACTATATGGCTGCCCCATGGTCTTATGGGACTTGTCCTATGTGACTTACATGGGTTGGCATCCTAGGTTGCAGTAGGGAGTCGGGTGGTCTGTTTAAGAAGAAAAATAAAAAGTTATAAGAGGAACACTCGGACGATCGACGAGTGCATCAGCTGTCTGGCTTTGTCCACAATGAAAACTGTTTTACGGTTATTTATTTGTTGTATGGCAGCAAAAAAGTGATAAGCAGACAATGACCGGATTTGATTTGGAGTTTGGGGGAGGAGCGCGTTGATGCAAGAGAGGAGTGGGATTCATGTGAAATGTGTTCCTGAGATGGTGTTGCGCTGCTGGTTACTCGGTGAAGTTGAATCCAGTTCTGTGAAAGACATGAAGAAGAAAAAAAAAGGTACACTGTAAGCTGAGGGAGAGGTAGAGGCAGAGTGCACTGTCTTTGGTATCGGCAGTATGTGAGATGGGCAGTAGCACTCTGTGACTCACCATGTGTTGGTGAAGTTACATTGAGTTTTTACAGCTGCATTTTATTTTCTTGAGAAGTGTCTTAGTTTTCTTTTTGTATTGTGAGTGTTAAACTTGCCAGGGGGACACGGGAAATACCCTGCTACTGATTCTGTTTCACGACTCGCTTACTGAGCGGTAAAAGATGGCAGCTGCCAGTTTTAAAATTCGGGGTACCCGTGGATACCCTAAGCGATGGGGCACCCTGAATTGGAGCTTGTTTTTTAGCAGGCTGTATCGAAAAATACCTGCCCTGTAATGTTACTGTCCTAGCCAATCAGAATGCTAGGATTTACTTGCCCATTTTCTAATATGGACATACCAAGTGGGAAATGTAATTTTGTGTTTGTTATTCCATAAATTCCATTACGTCTATACAGCATACATTTCCTTACCTCAGAAGGATTGAACTGGAATTGTTCATTTAGGTCAGACTTCCTTCAGGCTCCTAGACAGTACTGCCAAATAATTTCTCTCTTTATTAATTTATTGTTAAGGCCACCACTTCTTAGTCCCAGGGTAACATTTTCTATCTCCTGGAAACTGAACCTATGATCTGTTGCTTGTCCATAAACATGTATGGCTAAGTACAGTGGTTGCTTTTCACTCTGCAGCTGTATTGTGCTATTTGGGAGCCTTAAATACATAATTGTGTAATTCAGTCTTTTTGTTTTCAAGGTGCATGCCTAGGTCTAGCCAGCAGGAGTGAATGCTTCATTTTTAAAGCTTTTGTTTTTATAACACTACACAGTCATACAAGCACATAAATCCCCCCACACCATCAGTGCTGTAATTATTGAAGAGTCTAGCTTTTTCCTTAAAGAATACCCACTCAGTACCCACTAAGGTGTCAAGTGAATCACCATCACATGGGACAGGAGGCTTTGTAGGGAAGGGAAAGGCAATAAAACTAGGAATGGACAGACCCTTAAATGTCCACACCCTTATTATCAGGATCAGGAAACAGGTCAGAGTTTTGATTCGTTCTGAATTATTCTGATTCAGATCAGAACCTTTAATCATTTAATGATAATACCATAAAATCACCATAAGGTAGAAGCATAGAAACAGAATTTGATGGCAGGTAAGGACCGACTGGACCACCCAGTCTGCCCATTTTTCTCTACCTACAGTATCACTGCAGAACCTACCTGATCTCCAGCTCTTTTTCCCTCCCGCCTTCCTTTCCATCAGGATTCCCATATGCCTATCCCATACATTCTTGCATCCCACCAGTGTTTTTGTCCCCTCCACCACCGCTGGAAGACTGTTCCAGGAATCCACCATTCTTTCTGTAAAGAGGTACTTCCTCGCATCTCTCCTGAAAACTTTCAACTGCATTGGCTGGGAATCAAACCTGTGGCTCCCACTTGACCCTCATGAATTCTACCACTGAATCACCACTGTATTTGCTACACAAAATGCACTAAGAAAATAGAAAATAAAGGATCCTTCTGCTATGTCTCCTGTCTTTTTGGGCTATAAGGAGTCCAGAAATTCTCTTTTCCCTTACCATCTGTGTTGTGGTATAGCATCACTGCGACTCCCTCCCTTCCTCCCTCCCTGCCTAAGTATGCAGATACCCAGACTCTCCTATCTGCTGACAGTCTCCCCACCTCAATATGTTGATCCTTGATCCACATCCCATATATTGACACCCACGCTACTCCAGCAGTTTTCATATCTTTGTCCCTCTCACCCACCAAGTTCCACCATGCATTGCACACCACTGCCCTTCTCATCTGCTGACACCCACCCTATCCAAGTATGTGGACTGCTACCCTCTGACATCTGCAAATACCCATCCTGCACCAGTATATATACCCTTAACCCCTCTGCTTACATCCACAATTCCGAAGTCAACCATGTCCATGTATTTAACCCCCTACCCCAACTTATCTGCTGGCTACCATCCAATTCCCATATGAACACCCCTGCCCTACCTTTCTGGTAGCATTAACCCTTCCCTAGTAAGTAGGCCTCTACCCCATCCATCTGCTATCACTCATCTACTCCAGTAGTTTTCACATCTTTTTGCATCCCAGGCTCTGCTATGGAATCCTGACATGCCGTTGCCCAACACCCAGGAGCCTGAAAATGATATCCCGACAGTCGGTATTCTGACACTCAGGAATTGCCCATGGCAGAGGTTTTTTTTTTTTTATGTTTCTGGGAGCTTTTCCCCTGCACTCCCCTTATTTTTGTGCCAACTCCACCATGGGCAATTCCCGACTGTCAGGACACTGACTGTCGGAAAATAATTTTTGGGCTCCTGGGTGTCAGGCAACAGCATGTCGGGCTGCCATAGTGATGACTACATCCCACCCTGCCTAGTTTGAACACCCCTTGCCTTCCCATCTGCTGCACCCACATACCCCAGCATAACCCCTTGCCCGAGTATGTAGACATGCATCCTTCCATATGCTGCCTGGCACCCACCATTGCACAGTTCACATAGTGCACACGCCCAGTCCCCTTTCCCCTTCCAATGCCAGAACAAAGCAGACTACCCTTAAATGAAACTGCACACTCACTGGCACACCAGTCACAACCTCAAGAGAGCTGAGCAGCTCAGATGAACACAGACAACAAATAAAAGGTACACTCCTGGACAACGCAGTACAAAGATGTTAAAAAGATGAAGCAGCAGATTTTAACCAGTAAAGACAGAACCAAATGAACATGTCTCTCAACTGCCCCACATTATGAAGGACACATCCCTCATTTTGTCACTCAGAATTGTCACATCTATCCCGCATGAATGAGAGGTTGCCACACAGAGAGACAGGACTGTCATTAGCTAAGATATTAAACTGAAATTAATATTGCACTCTGGTGATAAATCACAAACCACAGCAGCAGATTTCTGTAGTACTTTTCTAAGTATCTCCATGTTTTATATTCCCAACATATGCTTACATTCTGAGTGTCTGAATTGGTATCTTACTATTGAAGCCAGCAAGAACTGAGATCCTGTCGCACCATCCTAAGTCCTTTAAAATACCATATCTTATCTTGGCCACTGTTGCTTCTGCCACTGCCGTTCTTGTTACTTAAGTCTAATTCATGGCTGGAGAATACCATAACATGTCAAACAAAACCAAGCATTTGTCAATGCCGAATGTTTGCTTGCTGGCATTGGCATTGGTAATGTAGGAGTTAGAGAGCTGAATAATAGGAATGGCAGTGAAGTATTGAACTGAAGCCAACCTCACCACCACCCTGCAGAGACTGACTAGCATTGGGGTGTGCCTTTGGATTGTCAGGCATAACGGCCACGCCATTTCACCACACCCTACCCTGCAGACACCGACAAGTGTCACGGTGTGCTTTGGGGTCTTTGGCCCTTATGATCACCCCATTCCATCAGAAAATTTGGTGAGATAGGTCCTGTAGAGGAGAATGGGGTGAACTTTGAGGCCAAAGAGCCCAAGGCACACCTCGATGTCTCTCACTGGCTGCAGGGTGTGGAATGGTGTGAGCATTACAGGCGAGAATCCCAAGTCACACCCGTGATGTCTGCCAATCTCTACAGGGTGGGGCATCATGGTCGGAAACCCTAACGCCTCAGGTGTTCATTGGCATTTTCACTCCAAATTTTCAACATGGGTTTTGTGACCTCCACCTTATGAACAGTGGCAATATCAGTTTGTTAGCCGAAGCTGATTTCACAACGACTACGCCTATTTATATCGCAGGTGCGAAACACATTTCTAACAGGATGTGAAAAATGACAGCTTTACTGTTCATGGGGAGGTAAAAATGGTAATGTTGAAAATCTGCAGTGAAAATATTAAAAACTGGTATCACGAGCGCAGTGTAGAGAATGTGCAACGACACCTGTAATGCAGTTAGTTTTGGGATTTTTTTACAGCAGATTGTCAACATAGGGATTTTGGAACCTCTGCTCATGAACAGTGTCACTGTGATTTTCTTAATCTGTCCCGAACAGTGATTTCCCACAGCAACCATGCATTTCTGTGCTGGAAATGCGAAAACACATTCCGGCCATAGTGTGAAAAATGACAGCTGCACTGTTCATAAGGAAGTAATCTGGACTGAAAATATTAGAAATTCATGAAAGTACGAGGGTGCGTGGAAACTGCGCAATGGTTGAGCATAGAAACTGCGCAATGGTCGATCGTAACACAGTCATTTTATGGACTTTTTTCACCAAATTTTTAACATAGCCATTTTAACACCTCTGCTCATGAACAGTGTCACTGTGATTTTCTTAATCTGTCTCAAACATTGATTTCGCATACCAACTGCGCCATTGTGCGCCACATGCGCAGAAACACATTTTGGGTGAGATATGAGAAATGACAGCTGTACTGCTCATAAGGAGGTGTGGTAAAATGGAAATGTTGAAAATCTGGAGTGAACATATTGAAAATTCGCGAATTTACAAGCATGCGTAAGAACAGCGCAGCGCATGCTCGTAAAACAGTCATTTTTGGGAATTTTTTCACCAAATTTTTAACATAGGGTTTTTGGGGGCCTACCTCATGAACTGTGACACTGTCGTTTTGTAAATCAGTCCCAAAAGGTGGTTCCGCGCAGTGACCGCGAAATCACCTTTCGGGCCCGATTAACAAAATAACAGTGGCAGAGTTCATGAGGTGGGGTCCCAAAAACTCCATGTTGAAAATTTGGTGAAAAAATTCCCAAAAATGCCTGAGATATGCATCAAAGTTGAAAATACCCTATTTTATTCCATTATACAGCTTACCGACATTTCTTCAGTTCGCGGTTGGCTTTGAAGAGTGCAGATGTGTTCCCGGCCCACCAAAGATCCTCGCGCTGGACTCCAGAGGTAAGTATGGGGTGAGGTGGGGGTGGAGAGGCAAGGTGCGTGAGGCTGGTGCGGGGGGGGGAGGGGGGCTGTAGGACAGTCAGTGAGGGCAGGCTTTTCTTCGGTTTTTTTTTTTTCCCCTTAGACGATGCAGGACTTGTGCCACACTGGGGTTTTCCCAGCGTGGCAGCTGGAATGCTGTTTGGGGGCAGTGGAGCCGACGGGACTGGGCACCCCGTCACCATACAGACTGTTGCCATTCTGGGGTGGGCCCCAGCGTAGGTACCCGTAGTCTCTTTGGGGGAAACAGTGGAGCCGATGGGGGATTGGGCACCCCCATTGGCCATACAGACTGTTGCCATGCTGGGGTGGGCTCCCAGTGTGGCACCTGGAACTCTCTTGGGGGGGCTCAGGAGAGCAGATGGGGGATTGGGCACCCCCGTCAGCCATACAGTGTGTGTGCATGGGGGGGGCATGAGCACGCAATATGCATGTGTGTGTGTGTGTGTGTGTAAGGAGCGCATGAGCACACAATATCTTATCGCTGTTCACCAAAGTGTAGCTCTCCCTTTCAACTGTACGGCACTGCATTTTCAACTATTGTCATATACAGCTGCAGCATTCATTGGTGAACTGTGGCTGTGCCTGCAAACACACTGACTGAATTGGAAGACAGGGTGCCACACCTCCGAAAACTCGGATGATGGCACTATGTTTCTTGCACATGCATGCAAGCAAACATAATAAGTCACCTTTCACTCTTTCAGGTCATAACTGTTGGCCAGTTTACCCATGCTACCTACACCGCTGCTGTTTGTGGCCTGTTCCTGCTCTCTCTGTCTCCTTTTGCTCTGAAGCAAACATGCACACTGGATTCACTTTCAAGCAGGAGCAGTAGTGGCGACATGTGGCACAGTACTTTTTTTTTGTATCAGTGCCATGGAGGCAGGTGTTTTATACAGACAGGAGGGGGGAACCTGGGTTAAAATACAAAATGTTTAGAAATAAAAATAAGCAAGGCAGGTCTGAGCAGCAGTGTCTTGTTCTACCCAGGTTGGTTAGATCCTGTGAGGTCCAGTGGGTTCTGATTTCAAATAGACAGGTCAGCCCATCCTTAAATAAAACAGATGGGCATAGAGATTCCCAGGGAGGATAATAAATGTAGGTAAACTGGGGAAAAAACTCCTAACAGCAAACACAGGAAAAGAGTGCAATAGGACTACACACACACAGACACACAGACACACACACACACAGATCAAAACACTGCACAATATATATGTTTGTAAATTTTGACGGTAGTTCCCCTTTAAGGTCTACAGGTAGACTCCATAAGATGTCTCAAGCACTGAAAGTGCCAATTAAGCATTGTCATTTAATGTCACATCTGTATCATTCTGGCCCTTCTTTTTCCTTGTCATCTTTAATGTCTTCATAAGTGACATTGCAGAGGGGCTGGAAGGGAAGTTGTGTCTCTCTGCAGATGAAACAAAGATCTTCAGCAGGGTTGACACTCCAGGAGGGGTAGAGAAAATGAGAAGGGACCTAAGCACGCTTGAGGAGTGGTCAAGGGTGTGACAGCTAAAATTCAATGCAAAGAAGTGCAAGATCACGCACTTGGGGTACAGAAATGCAGGGGAGGAGTACATGATTGGGGGGGGGGTACAGACAGCCACCAAACAGGAAAGGGACCTGGGAATAATCATCATATCTGATGATCTAAAGGTTACCAGACAATACGAGAAGTTTGTGAGGAGAGCCAGTGGAATGTTGGAGTGCATAGGGAGAGGTATATCCAGCAGAAGGAAAGAGGTGGTGATGCCACTATATAGAACATTGGTGAGACCTCATCTAGAGTACCGTGTCCAGTTCTGGAGGTCGCATCTCCACAAGGACAGAGAGAGAGAGAGAGAGTAGAAGTAGTTCAGAGAAGTGTGACAAAAATGGTGCAGGGGCTGCACCAAAAGTCATATGAGGGGAGACTGGAGGATCTCAATATGTATTCCCTGCCGGAGAGGAGAGAGAGGGGGATGTGACAGAGACTTTCAAATACCTCAAGGGTGTAAATAAGGCATGAGGGTGTAGCATGTTTAAAAAAAAAAAAAGATGTTCAAGAACAAGGGGCCATGATATGAAGATAAAGGGGGGTAGATTTAGGGGTAACATAAGAAAATATTTTTTTTCACGGAAAGGGTGGTGGGTCCATGGAACAGCCTCCCGACAGAGGATGTAGGGACAAAAATGGTAGGGGGATTCAAAAACACATGGGACAGACAGACATAAAGGAACTCTAGTGATGGGAAAAAGAGGGAAAGCCACAGGTAATTTAGAATCTGCTGCATATGAAATGCGTAGGGAAAATAGGCAGACTAGATGGGCCAAGCGGTCCTTATCTGCCATCAAATTCTATTTTTTCTATGTCTCCAGGTTCTGTACAGGAAAGATTTTCACTCCCCCCAAACCCGAACAGATGGCAGTACTGATCCACCCACACGTAGCCGTCCTTGTCTCTTTTCCCCTACTGAACAGCAGCAGTTGTAACACTTAGTCTGCTTTTTTGTTTTCTATTTTTTTCCTCTGTGTTTGACCACTTCTGGATCCTAATCCACGGTTTAGAAATAATAGTGGCAGTATAACTGATACTGACCTGAGCTCCAGTAATCAGCACTGTGAACAGTACCTTTGTTTGTTACTATCAGTACCCGATGAGCTGGCATGATTCACTGCTCGGAAGTGGATGTGTAACTCTTCACTTTTCAACCAGCTAATGCATACACAGATAAACTCTGCTCTATTATTGAATTTTTAAGTATTTTGTTCTGACTGATTTGTAACTGCCCTATACTGTCTCTAAGTATTTTTTGGTTGTATTTTGTTATATGTCTGTGCACTCAGGACCACCTTGTAAATGAGTGTTCTCAATGGTGTAACCTTATCCTGGTAAAATAAAGAATTGATTGAATAAAGAATTGATAAAAACAAAAATAACCTGATGTGAAAGGAATATTTTATGGTAAAAACATGTAAAATAGCAGAAATTGTTTTCAAAATCATGTTAATGATCACGAGTATATGCATCTAATTATAATTAGGCAATTAGGTACACAACAGGGGTTATGTTACTGTTTAGTTAATCACTTCTATGGGTGTGTGGCACTCGAGCTTCGGCTAACGTAACACCCATTGCACCTTCTTGTTTAATTATAAAAAGGGTCTCAGAAATACTGTAAACTGATTGGCTGTCAGCATTTAAAGCCCCTTACATTAATCTCTGTTACACTGTCACGTGCTGCCTGATCACCACGGTACACAAATTCTTCCCGTCAGCATTTCATCCTCAGGCACTCCGGAGTGACTGGAATAATGCATTCTGATTCTGAACCAGCATTCTTAGATAGTTGGTGGGTAAACTGTTTTATTAAAATCTCTCTCTCAGTGAGGAAAATATTCAATATGTAACATTTTCTATTGGAATAGTATGTTTGTAGAACAATAAGGCATTGCTAGACGTTATATTAACAGTCAGTTCATCATCCCCAGGGGCAATATGACACTCAGCTGTACTTCATGCAACGTTATACCTCTAGAGAGTGATTAGCAGACTGTTAATCTCTGGTCAGGTCTTATTGCTTAAGCAATAAGACATGACAGAGTGCGTATTATTGTGGGATAAAGACACACCTTAGGAAGTGCCGTTATCCCACAATTACACACAGCCTAGAATGCCTTATTGTGAATATAAAATAGCTTCCCTGATTTTGTTTTTATTTTAAGACCAAGTAATGAAGTTCAGAAAGTTAAGCATTTCTGACCTGTGGTGCTGTGCTGGGTTATCACCTTACAGTATTTCTCTCGCCCATTTTATAATTGGTGTTTTCAGAATTATAAGAACCTGAAAGATGGCTCTGATATGGTTCTTTGAAAGAGCAACTCTGTACTTAAGCACGTGCTTTCATAAAGAAGATGTTTCAGCTGTTACAATTTACTAGACACTAAATGTTTTCATTTTCAAAGATTGTGTCCAAGATTTACAGCACATCTTGGTAGTCCATCTAAAAAGTCTGTACAGAAAATGTTTGAAAACATTTGCCTCTCCCCTGCTAACCTCTCAGTGCCTTTGTCTATGACATCTTGGTGCTCACCATGATAACAGACTGTGATGTCACAAACAACAATTGTGTGGTTAGCAGGGGTGAGTCAGATGCAATTTGAAAGATTCAGTGAAATAATTGCTGCATTATCTACAATATTTTGTAGATCAGCAATGGGGGAAAGTAAAACGAATAAAAAAACAAAGTTAAAACAATTTGTGTAAATCTGGAGTTTTTAAGCTTTTTATTAAAATAGAGAGCGGCTCTTTAAGGAAAATGGCCCAGGTTCTGGGTCGTTCTGAACTTGCTGTAACCAGTTCTCCCATCCCTAGTAAAAAGGGCACAGAAATGCTACAAAAAGGAGGGATGTAGGTGGGTGAGGATGTGTGGAAAACGAACATATTCATAAAATGGAAGTTCAGAATTCACAGGGAAGGAGCCCTCTTCTAGAGTACTTAAAGCTGAGGGAGGAGAAGGCAGAAGCTAGAAATGGGGTAGATTATAGGGGCTAGAATAGTGAAAGGGCTGAGAAGGTAGATGGTAAGCAAGGCACTGGGGCAGGACAGGCCTCTTCCCAGGGTACTGAGAGAAGTGGGGGTACACTGGTGGAACCATGTGCACATCTTTTTGCCATTTTTTGGCAGCAGGGGTGTTTCTGAAAGACTGGACTGCGGCAGATGTAGACCATCTTTACAAAGGAGGGAACTACAGGCTGGATAGTCCGACCTACTATTGTGGGAAAGTTACTTGAGTCTATTATAATAATCTTTATTTTTATAGTGCAATTCAAAAAATATCGAAGCTCTGTACAAATATTGATAGTAAAAATAAGTTAAAGCACTAAAATGATAAAACACAGTGCAATTCCAAATTTCACACCAATATATATCAGAACAATCTATTACATAAAATCCCCAAAAGCGAAATGAAACAGATGGGTCTTTAAGGCCATCTTAAAGCTCTCCATGGTCTGGCACTCTTGATTCAAATGCGGTAGAGAGCTCCACAGGGTGGGGGCCACGTACATAAAGGCTCGGAACCCCTAAGTTTTCAGCTATACCCTGGGAACCTCTAGCAATCCCTCATCAGCTGAGCAGAGTGGTCGGAAGGGGCAGTAAGGAATCAGGAGGTCTTGCAGGTAGCCTGGACCCAGTCCATGTAGGGCCTTATAGGTCAGTAAACTGACCTTGAAGGTGATCTGCCACTGAACAGGCAGCCAGTGCAGTTTGCACAACACAGGAGAAATGTGACTCGAATGAGGAACCCCCATCAACAACCTGGCCGCCGCGTTCTGCACTAGCTGCAAGCAGCGGATATCAACCTCCAGAAACCCTAGGTAGAGGGAGTTACAGTAGTCCAGGTGCGAGGTCACAAAGGCTTGGATCAGTGTTGGAAGATCACTAAATGGAACAAGATGCTTAACCCGGGCGATGTTCCTCAGATGATAAAATGAGGACTTGACTACTGCCGACACCTGTGAATGCAATGTCAGCCCATTGTAAAGAATCACCCCCAGGTTTCGCACCCATTCGGAGGACAGCAGCTGGTAACCAATGACCCAAATCCCCAATGACTTTATCAGTTAATGGCACGGCAAAGCACATTTTATTTATAGGGCGCCCATTCTCAGAGGGTCTGGGCGCCTAACAACAGAACAAATCAGAAAATAAAACAACACAAAAAAGCACATTAAAATTTCAAAAATGAATAAAATTCGGAGTTACAGCTTTAGAATAAACTTCAGATAACTTAAGCAGTTGGACTGGTGTAATCAATCCATGAAAGCCAGGCTAAAGAGGTGGGCCTTCAGCCCCAGCTTGAATATCCCGATTGAGGGGGCCTCCCGGACTGCAGATGGAAGCAAGTTCCACAGGGTTGGCCCAGTGACACTAAAAGCGCAATCACTAGATGTCTTAAGCCAGACCCTGGGAATGTCCAGGAGGCCCCTCAAAGAGAAGCAGAAGAAAAGGCCCCTCGAAGAGGAGCAGAGGTCACTGGTGTTAGGAGCTCTGACAGATAGCCAGGACCCAGTCCATATAGGGCCTTATAGGTGAGCAAGCCCACCTTGAAAAGGGCCCTCCACCTGACAGGCAGCCAGTGCAGGGCATGCAGGATCAGAGTTACATGACTGGACCTAGACAGACCTGTCAGCAACCAAGCTGCTGCGTTCTGCACCAGCTGCAGTCTGTAGAGGGTCCCTCCCATGACCCGATGTGTAGAAAGTTGCAGTAGTCAAGCCTAGAGGTAACAAAGGCTTGTACCAGAGTCGGCAGATCCTTGGGCAGAATGAGAGGCTTAATCCTGGCGATGTTCCACAAGTGGTAAAAGTCACTTTTGACTACAGACTATGCCTGATCTTCAAAGGTCAGCCTGCTGTGTAGGATCACACCAAGACTGTGCACCCTTGGGGAGGCAACCAATGGGGCAGACCTCAGGACAAGACCTGTGTTAGCTCCAGGTGGCAACTCATTACGCCCACGACCTGACTCAATCACCAGTACCTCCGTCTTATCCAGGTTTAGTCACAGCCAGCTGGAAGTCATCCAGTCATTGATTTTAGCCAGACAGATGTTAAACACATCGACAGCATTGGATGTTACTAACATATTAAAATGCCAGCAGAGTTGGCCTTATGGTCTATTGAGTCTGCTCGAGAATCAGTGCCCTTGACAGACACCGTTGCTGCTCTCTCTGCCCCCCCAGATCCCCCCATCCTCCCCCGTCTGATTCATCCCCCCTAGTGTTTGCATTACTCAGCTTCACCTTCCCCTTATATCTGTCCCAGCCCTCTTGAACCCTCCACAGAATCCACAACCACCAGTTCCTCAGGCAGTGCATTCCAAGGCTCCACCACCCTTTCAGTGAAGTAACACCTCCTTCTCTCCCCGAGTCCCCCTAGCCTCCACCCATGCCCCCTGGTGGCTCCCCCCTCTCTCTGCTGGAACACCCCTTCTAGGCTTACCCTAGTTACCCCCTATAGATACTTGAAGACCCCTGTCATATCTCCCTTGTATCTCCTTTCCTCTAGAGAGTATAGGTAGAGTTCCTCAAGTCTCTTCTCATAGGACCTATCCCCCAGATTCCAAATCATTTTGGTAGCCCTCTTCAGGAGTGCAATGTCCCTTTTTAAATGCAGCCACCAAAACTGAATGCAGTACTTAAGGTGTGGCCTAACCAGTCAGTTGTACAGAGGAATAATCACATCCTGACTTCTTGAGGTTATCCCCCTGGCAATGCACTCCAGCATTTTGTTTGCCTTAGCTGCAACCCTCCTACATTGCTTAGAATTGTTCATTTTGGCATCCACCACCACCCCCAGGTCCCTCTCCCAGTCGAAGCCTGCAGTGTCTCCCCTCCCAGTGTGTACCCATGTCCTGGGTCCCTAGCCCCCAGGTGAAGAACCCTGCATTTCCCCACATTAAATTTCAGTTTACAGGCACAGGACCACCTCTCCAGATCCTCCAGGTCCTCCTGTAGGGCTACTGTCTCCTCCTCCCAATCCACCACCGCCCCAGCTTCGAGTCATCCGCAAAGAGGATAATTTCACTCCTAATACGTTTTTCTGATGTCTGAGATGTAGGTGTTAAACAGGAGTGGTCCCAGAACTGATCCCTGGGAGACCCCAGTAATGACCCTTCTAGGAGATGAGACTTCTCCCCCAACCGCCACTTTATGTGTACGCCCAGACAGCCAGTTCCCAATCCACCTGACCATCTGTTTACCAACCCCCATTTCTCCCAGCTTACCCAGCAGCCCAGTGTGAGGTACCAAATCAAACACCTTGCTGAAGTCTAGAAAGAGGACATCCACTGAGCTGCCCTGGTCCAGTGCCTTCGTCACCCAATCATAGAACTCCACAAGGTTAGCCTGACACGATCTGCCCAGGACAAAGCCATGCTTGCGATCATCCAAGTAACCCCTTTCCTCCAGGAACACCCCCAGCCTCTCCTTTAGGATGGCCTCCATCAGTTTGCCCACCACTGACGTCAGGCTTACAGGCCTGTAGTTTCCCGGCTTCTCTCTTGAGCCACCTTTATGAACAGGCACGATGTGGAGCACCCATGCTGTCTGGAAGGAAGAGTTGAAAAGCGCCACCAGTGGTGCTGCCAGAACATCAGCCAACTCCCTTAGCACCCTGGGATGAGTTTCATCCGGGCCTGGAACTTTCTCCACTTTTAGGGACTTGACGGCTTCCCACACCCTACCCACAGGGATTTCAACATCCCTGACCCCCATCTCATCTGTCTGTCCTGCCTGCCCCTCACCATACTGTGCAGCTCCCCCATCCTTCCCCCAGCCCCAGCAGGGATTCCATCATCTGTGACTCTAGCCTCATCTGTAATCCCACCCCTGTTCGCCCCTTGCAGTGCAGCCCCACCATCCTCCCTAGTGAAGACTGATGCAAAGTACTCATTGAGCACCTCCGCCTTCTCACATGGCTCCTCTGCCCACCCCCCCAACTTTATCCTGCTAATCTGCCCCCTCACTTTCCTTCTTTCTGCGATATACCTAAAGAACCCTTTTTCTTCCTTCCTAATCCGTCCCACAAGCTTCTGCTCTGTCCTTGCCTTGGCCGACCTCACCACCCTGGTAACCTTTCTGGCCATCATTTCATACTCTCCTCTATCCCCAGCCCCCCTCGAACACTTGTACCAACTATATGCCACCTTCTTTCCCCTCACAACTTCTTGAACCTCCCGAGTCCACTAGCTCGGCTTTCTGGCCCTACTATACTTGTGTTGCACCTTTGCGCAAGACTTGGTAGCATCCTGTATCCCCCTCTTAATAATCTCCCACCTGCTATCAGTGTCCATGCCCGACCTTATTTCTTCCAGGTGCCCCTTAAGAATCCTCACCATCTCCCTGAAATCCGCAGCCCTAAAGTCAATTACCACTGTATTTGTGCGATTTTCTCTCTTCCCCGCCCAGGTCTAGGAAAAACCAGACCATGGCATGATCACTCCCGGCCAGTGGGTCCCCCACCTCTAGGTCCCTAACCAGGTCGCAGTCTGCCAGGACTGCGTCTAGAATACGGCCCTCACCTATCTGATCAGCCACTTGCTGGTTTAGGAACACATCCCGGAAAGCATCCAGCAGCCTCTGTTCCCTGGTTAATGGGGATGTCATTGTTCCCCAGTCAGTCCCTGGCATGTTTAGGTCCCCCAATACTACTTTCCTGCCCCCACCCTGACTACAGTGGACCTTAATATTTGCCACCAGACCTTTCTCCAACTCCTCTGCCAGCATGGGGGCCCTGTAGACCACCCCCAATTTTACCTTCTTGCCCCCCAGCATCTGCAGGGTAGCCTATAATGCCTCCACCCCACTTATCCCTATGTCGTTTTTAATCATCAGTGCTACCCCTTTCACCCTATCCACCATCCTGTCCTTCCTGAATATAGTGTACCCACTCATGCCCGGAGTGGCCCAAGTTTCCATAACAGCCGCCACGTCCACTGCCCCTCTACTAGCATTGTCTGGAGCTCAGGCATCTTAAAGCTCCTAGTATTAATCAGGACCACCCTCCATCTCTTCCCCCCAACCCCCCTCCTGTCTCCATCCCCGGAGCTCTTGGATAGCCATCTGATCACCCCCTCCTGTCTGCTGTATCTTGCTCCAGTTATGTTTCCCCTTCCCTGTTTGGGGTAGCAGACCAAGTCCATCCTTTCTCTGCATGCTAGGATCAGTCTCCCTTCCCATCCCACCCCTTCACAAGTTTAAAACCCACCTAGCCTGGACAAATCCAGCCAGTTTCTGCCTTAGTATTTCCTTCCCTCTCAGATTGAGGTGGAGCCAGTCCCTTGCGTATAGCTCCTTGTCCTCCCAGGTTGCTCCCCAGTCCCCCACAACCCCATACCCCCTAGCCTCACACCACACACTGAGCCACTCATTAACCTCCCTAATTTTTGGTTTGTTCTCCACACTGGCTGTTGGCACCGGCAGGATCTCCGAGAACAAGCAGACTTTGGCATGTCAGACCCTGGCTAGCTCACGAAACCTTGCCTAAATCTCTAGTATGCTATTCCCCTCCATAGCATTTGTGCCCAGGTACACCAAAAAGTCAGAGGAGTCTCCACATTCCTTCGTCAGTGCATAGACCAGGTGCTTGGCCTTGTGCACAGTTAAGCCAGAAATACTCTTGGTCCATACAGGACAGGGTTTTCCCTCTCCCTGCCCCTCCCACTGAATACCCTTGATCATGGAATCTCCCAACAGGAGCACTATAACCTCCCTCTTATCCCTCGGTCCACTCCCTATATTGACCATCCCTCCATTCCCACCCTTGTCTGCTTTTCTGGCCTCGTCTTCCATCCGGGTGCTTGTCACCTCCCCATCAGCGTGTCATTTGAAGCCTTATCCCCCTTGACCCTGTCCTCACCCCCCCTTCCAGGTGCTAGCTAAATTCCCTAGCTGAGTGATATTTGCTGCCCTATCCCTCCTGTCCCAGCCCTTTCTCCCGACTGTCCCAGCTGCCCCATTTGCTGCCCCAACCCAGCTTTTTCTTCCGACTGACTTGTCTGTTTCAGGCCCCACCCCACTAAGTCTCCTTGTGCCCTCCCAGCTGTTCCCCAGGTTCTGCTACCCCCCGAGGCCCAATTGTCCCCCCTCACCTCATCCTCCTCTAACCTGCCCATCTCCTCCACATATTCCAGCTGGCCTCCCTTGACTTCCCTCTTGCCCCCTACTGAGTCCTCCTCCTCCTTTTGTGGTCCCCTTCCAATCCCAGCGTCACTCTCTGGGCCTGCCCTGACTCCATCCATAACCCCAGTGCCCTCGCTTCTCTCCTCCCTGTCCGCTGTGTCTGTGCCCTGCCCTCTGCTGACAGCTTCCCTCACCCCTCCTGCGTCCTTGTGCAAGTTAACAACCCGGCACCTCCTGCCTGCTGGGTTGACAGCTCCTCCTGCCCCTTTTGTGTTCTTTTGCAGTTTCTCAACCCCACTTCTCCTGTTTTGTGAACCTTCCTCCTTGCCCGATCCTCCTCCCCCCCATTCACCGCTGCTCCAGTTGCATCCTTCTCCCCATCCCTAAGTAATAATAGTGTTGCAAATCTGTTGTTATGCTCAAAGTCTACCATCATGCTTCCCCTGGCTGGTTCACCCTCCCAGTTTACTCCCTTGTGTGCAGCCCTAGGGCCTTTGTTCCCAACCACCTGCCTGTATTTCTGGCCCTTTAGCTGTCCAATCCACCTTCCATAAGCCCTCTGGTGCCTTGTGCCCCCACCTCCTATTCTGCATGTGCCATCGCTCCCTGCTGCTGCTGGGCACCTAGTACCTTCTCCCTTATCCCCCTCCCAATCCCACCCTCTCCCTCTAGCATAGCACCCCACCCCTCGTTCAGCATCCTCCTGATCCACCAGACCTCCTCCTTTAGTTGTGCCAGCTTGGTGGCACACCATGCATCCCCATCCTCCAGGTTAAGTCCAGAACCATGGCCGACCTGCGCCCAGTACACCCCACCACCCTTCCAAAAATACCAGCCCTAGTGGTTTGGGGCCCCCACCTCTGCCCCGTCTCCATCCTGTGCTACCCCCCTAGTTAGTTGCCCTTTCCCTGACTCAATCTCTGGAAAAGAATTGTCAGGCAACCTACAATTTATACAGAAATCAGCATATTTCTATATGACAGAATAAAGTAAAGTCTGTATCTGATCTTGTAAAATTAGTATGGAAACTAGTATACCAAACCAAAGTCCATATCCGATCTTCTAAAGACTGTATCAAGATCATGTGCCCGAGTCCAGCCCCTCTCTTTCAATAACTTCATCCCTTAGACTATTTAATAGAAGTCAGGACCGCGGTGGGTGGGCGAGACACAATTACAGCTCCTCCTGTGTGCAGTTACTGTTTGCAGCTGGGCTTGCAATTTATAGCTTGGCCGTGAGTTTAAACAGTCCCGCCGTTGCTCCTGATTGGTTCTCTTGTCTCTCTGCCTCCTCCGGTCACCTCCCAACTGCACCGCCAATGCAGCGAACAGGTCTAGTCCTTCCAGGCACCCTGAAGCACCCGTGGTTTTCACGGTTGCCACTCCTGCGGCTGATGCTCCTCTGGTCTCCACCAGTGCGGCACCCCTACTCATGTGCTCTCCGTTGGCCGCTCTCTGTGGTGAAAGCAAGCAGAGTACAGCTCCTCCTCCTCCTGTGCACAGTTCTGTTCTGGGCGCAAATGACAGATACAGCTGGGTGCCATCTGCATAGCAGTGAAACTCCACTGTTGAATGATCTCACCCAGGGACAGGATGTGTGCTGTGAACAGCATTGGTGACAAGATCAAGCCCTGTGGTACTCCACATGGCAAGGGCACTGGGAAGGAGGAGAAATTCCCCATCATCACCCGCTGCACGCTATCAAATAGATAGAACTCAGTCCATCAGATGACAGCGCTGGCGAGTCTACAAAACTCAGAGTTGCTTGAGAAGCATGACATGGTCCACAGTGTCAGATGCTGAAGAGCGATCAATAAGCGCACGAATTGGCTTGTCTCCTCTATCTCTGGCCCTGAGCAGGCATTACGCACCCTAACTAGTGCTGTTTCCATGCTGTGTTTAGCCGGAAAACCTGACTGAAATGGGTCATAGATGTCAAAGGTGATCCTCGAGCTGTTGTGCCACCAGTTTCTCAATAACCTTGCTCAAAAATGGCAGGTTGGATATCGGACGGTAATTCGTCAGGACGTCTGGGTCGAAGTAAAATTTCTTAAGGAGGGGTCTCAACAGTGCTTCCTTTAGAGCCACTGGGAACACCCCCTCTGCCATCGAACACCTGTCAATCCCGGTGAACAGTGAGCCTACAGCCTCAGTGCATCCAATGAAGAAATGCGCCGGGGCTGGGTCCAGTTCACAATATGTGTGCTTCAGCTCTAAGATCACCCCAGTGACCTCAGCCACCTCCACTGGCCTAAACTCTTCCCAGACAGGCAGAGTACTTCTGTTCCTCCCAGTCTGGCTACAGCGAGGCAGTGACCTCCCTGATGGGATCCCCGACTGGATAGACGACACTCTGTCAGAGAAAAACAGAGCAAACTCTTCACATAAAGTTGATGAAAAATCTGTCTTGGCTGCAGACAGGCAGGGTGGAGAAGCCCATCAACAGTCCGAAAAAGCCGAGAAGGTCTGTTTCTCTGTGTAGCAATTTCCCTGGACAGGAATTCTGCTTTCTTATGGGAACTTGCCTCCTGGTACTCACCGTAGTGAGCACGCAGGGCCAGTTTGTCAGCCTCCAGTTGGATTTTCCACCAACAACGCTCCAACTTCTGACTCTTGATCTTCATTGCCTTGAGATCTCCATCAAACCAAGGGGATCTCAAGTGAGAAGATCTGGGTCATATATGAACTGAGCGATGACATCCAGTGCTTCAGATATCACTCTTTTTTATAGGTGGCTACAGCCTCACTGGCACCAACTGCACATGCCACCTCCACTCTAGATAGGTCAACTAATGCCAGTAGTCCCTCTGGGCACAAACCCCTTAAAGGGCGATAGCTGACCATCTCCGCATGGGAAGGACTTCCAGAGGGGGCCCCAAACATGAACCTCACAGTGCAGTGATCAGACCACAGAACCTGATCAATCTTGAGGCAGTCAACCTCAAGACCCAGCTGGAACACCAGATCATGTGTGTGACCATGTTGGTGGGTCGCAGAAACAACCACTTGTGCCAGGCCCAGTGATGACATCAACTGGAGGAGGTCATAACCGAAATGCGAGGATTCATTGTCAACTCAGGCATTGAAGTCGCCCAGGATTAAACACCTGGGGGACTCCAACACCTGGTCGACGATGAAGTCCGCCACCTCCTAGTTATTCTCCTCCTGACCCAAGAGGAGAGTAATTAAGGAGAATCCTGCATCCTGCACCTGGACCCCAACGTATGGCGACGCACTCAAAGGATCTGGTATTACCAACCTGATGCACCGTGATGCCCAGGCTGGATCTAAAAGCAATGGCCACTCCCCCACCCCTGGGATCCTTCTTGGGGCAGTGCACTACAGAGTACCCAGCAGGAATGGCTGCCTGTAGAACTGGGCCAACATCGTCACCCAGCCAGGTCTCCATAATGCAAGCCAGGTTGACCGAGGAAATCAAGTCTGCAAAAATGGCGGTCTTGTTCCTTATTGACCTGGCATTGCAAAGCACTGCACGAAGAGGATTAGAGGGCGCAGCCGGCCGTCTAGTTGCCTGCCCACTTGGTCCGGTGAGACCCCTGGGTATGGAGACCAAACACGTCTGGCCTCTTTCTAGGCTCCGTTTAAACCCAAGGCATCTCCTGTACCTGACAATCTCAATGCTACTCACTTCCCCACCTCAGCTGCCTTCCCGCATTGTCGACCTGCGCACCCCCTCATAATCTCAACAACCCTACAATGCGTGGCTGTGGTGGAAGTGACTGGGAGGTCAGTAAAGGGGCGGATGTTATGAAGAAGGAAAGCAGCGTAGGTAATTCACACTGGGCTGTGGTCCCAATACATCTCTGCCTGGCACACTAGCCCAAACTGAAAAGAGCCCTGTTAAATAAGACACTAGACAACCCACAAACCCACTTACACTCCCAATCACTCTATTATACAGAGTTTCTATTAAACATATGCCCCCCCCCCCAATAGATCACACAAAGGAAAGCCCACTACAGAAAAGAATCTGGTTTTCCTTTCCATGACAGCCATGTATTCTGATATGCTTTGACCACCTTTTTGATAATTCAACCATCAGTACTTGTGGTATCCTCAATACTACATTGTGTTCTCTTTATCTCATCAGCTACTACTGCTTCTTTTCAAATGTCTAAGACATCACATTCCACAATTTCAGACACACCATTCCATGCTATTTATTCCAGTGGCCTGTAAAGGTGTAGCTTATATCATGGAATGTTCAGGTTGGAAGTATAAAAAATAAAAGCAGCAGCTGCTGAGAACTTAGGAGAGAAATAATCAACACAGTGACAAAGGCAACAAAAATGTGAAAACTAATTTGAAAAAGTGGGTCTAAAACATGAGAATAAAGGAAAAACAAAAAGGAACCCATTGCAGCATATAAAGGTGTACAAACTGTTTCCTATCATGGCAGTAAATGACCATACTGAAAATTCAGAGTTGAAAAGATTAGGTTGATTTACTGCTAATGATCTTAATAGCCATACTTTACACCTCCTAGACAGACTTGCTTTACAAATAAATGCCTGTGACTAGTGACATCAGAACTTTTTTTGTAACCTGGACATGCATGCAGCAGTGAATGATTTGATACAATCAGTTTTAATACTATCTGAGCACTCAAAATGGCCCAAAAACTGGACCACATTTAATCAAAACTGGATGACCAGATAAGGACCATGAAAACCTGATTATCTGGTCTACAGCTGGACAGGTGGCAACCCTAGAACTGTACTGCTCCTGGACACAGTCACAAAATCTGCCTGACATGAGTACTGAGCTAAACAAGGAAAGGAAAGGGAGAAAGGATCTTTACCAGCAAAAAATAAAAGCAGTAGTTAGTATAAAATGAAACTGTTTGTAAATGCACTACACACAGGCATCTATTTTTTTCATTTCACTAATGCTGAGGCAGCACATAGTTAAACCTCCATGAAAAGGACCTGGCTTTAAATGAAAACAGTTATATTTATGTAACCCCCCTGCAAATGGGGGTTCCCAAAAGACTTCCAGGAGCTTGCTTGAATGCTCCAAGCCTGAATGGTGTTTGGCATTTAAGCCATTTATCAGTGAGTGTTTTTAGAGCCTCTGGTACTGTCTCTTTAAGAGCTGTCTGCTTGCAGACATAATTAGTTTGTATGGGGGACTGTGTGCTTCTCTAGTACCACTCGAGCTGCTGCCAATTCACTTAATTTTGCAGTCACTAGGAGTGCAAAGGGAACCTATCTGAAAGATGTAACTGTTTGCCAGAAATTATTTAGAGTAATAATGAAATTACAGTTTGTCTAACCTGCTTTCTTTGCAGTCAGAACTGTGTCTGCTAGTTCCCCATTCTAGTTTTGAACTGCTGAACTGGACCAATCAGTGTGGGGTAAGCTAGCTCTAAAATGGTGCCTTGGACGAATCAGAACTTGGACTCATAATCTGAGCCAGCCACAAGAGGATTGTATGGGCAGTGACTCTGGGAGATGTAGTTTAGACTTCAGTGCCTTTTGGACCAACAGCAGCAGTCTATTGTGAGTGACAGCCAATCCAGTCAAGAACTGGGAGGAACTCAAAGGAAGTGCCCAGTTTTGTCGGTTGGAGCTTCAGTTGAGCTTTGGCAGTGAAGAAGGAAGGAGCCCTGTGCTTTTCAGTGTGCAGTTTTAGTCAAAAACGTGTGTAAGGCCCAGAGTTCCGGTCTGCAGCTTGTGTAACAGCTTGTGGGACTGAATCCGTCCTGTGAAAAGAATCAAAGGATCTCTGAAGAGTAGAAACCAGGCTCACCCGTAGAAGACTGGAAGAATTGCTGAAAATTGCACTTGGTCTGTCAGGAACTGAATCTGCTGTGTGTTCTCGGGTATTGTGCAGTAATTGTGATCGGGATACAGATGCAGCCTGCCTGGTATAGTACTTTCTTTTATATGGATGTGTAAGAGGTTTGTGTACCTCAAGTGAGCCCTGCTGACATTGAAGGACCCTATCTTATTTGGAGGTCGTGAGTACTAATTCAGGGTTGCTCCCTGTTGAATTGCCACATTAAATCCAAATGGAATTACTGTACTGCTGACTGTTTAATTCTCCCTTTTCTCTGTGGAAAGGGCCCCTACCAGCTGCCACGGTTTGGACTAGCCACTAGGGCTTGGGTACCCAGGGACAGTAACTGATAGGGATAGGCCTGCACAGAGCCATAAGTAGATTATTAGAGTAAGCTAATTAACCTGATTTCCCCTGTCCTTGTTATATCCCCTAAATAAATCAGAGCTGCTTGTTTCAGCAAAGTTATACTGCCTGAGGTATTTGTCTATGTTAAAGTACTGTACTGTGATTGTTGCACTGTATCTCATTTCACAGGAGGTCCCAGTGCGGAACCAGACCTGGGGGTAAGTGTATACTGTGAAGGTAATTCTGATATATTGTGTGGGCCACTAGTGGGAAGAAAGGGGTTGCAGTGTCCCAGAGGGCTGTGACCAAGTTAGTTTAACTATTGCAAACCCTGACCTCTGGGTGGAGGCACCCGCCATTGGATCCAGGCCCCTCAACCTGTTAGTGGCAAATCAGGCAGGGGTAGTAGCCCCTGGGATAGCGCCATCTAGGGGTTACATTTATTAATTTATTTGTTTGTTTATTTGATACCTGGGTTGAGACTGGAACTGCAGCTTTCCAAATGAGGACTTGCACTAGCCCACCTGGGCAAGTAACAGAGATTCTGCACTAGCACCCGGGCTAGTAAATGAATGTTAAGGTCGACCCCGTGTCATTGGCCATAGTATCATTGCCAAACTCCTTAAGACGCTACCTGCCAGGGGCAGCCCAGGCAGTGATGGTCTGTATCCCACCTTTCTGAAAATCCTCTCCCCTGCCACTGTAAAGCCACTGACCCACATAGTTAACCTTGCCCTCTCATCATCTACTATGCCTGACTCATGGAATCATGCACACGTGGTGTCAATTTTCAAGTCCAATGATCCCGTTACCCCAGAAAACTACCGCCCCATCTCCCTCCTCCCACATCTAAGCAAACTGTTAGAGAAAATCATTCACCACCAACTATCCGAGCATCTAGATAATTACAACCTCCTGAGTCCCTTCCAATATTGCTTCCGCAAACACCACAGGACCTCTTTGGCCTTTGCCGTCTTCTCCAACCATGTCCTTAGAAACATGGACATGGGTAAGGCCACAGGTGCGGTGTTTGTGGACCTATCGAAGGCCTGTGTCCTTACTGACCACCTCCTTCTCCACTCCACACTGCTAAACCTAGACTGCTCCCTGGACACCATTGCTTGGTTCTGCAGCTACCTCTCTTAACAGATCCCAGTCTATTCTGATAGGCAAAGTCACCTCTGCCGCACTACCTGTCCATACTGGTGTTCCCCAGGGGTCCATACTGGGGCCATTATTATTCTCACTTTTCATAAATGATCTCCCCACTGAAAGTATAAACTGTAACACATTCCTCTACACAAATGACCTCGTCATCTAACATAATGCCAAGTCCCTAGAATCTATATCTTCCACCCTCACTACAAACTATGGAGCAGCACAGAATTGGTTCCTCTCCAAAAAACTTCTTGTGAATGAGAAAAAAACGAAGGCCATGCTCTTTGACTCCAAGCCGTATCTTGCAAAGGTTGCCAAATCAGAAACCTCTTTACACATAGTCACCCCTGCAGGCCCTCCACTCGACACTGAATCCTCCTTCAAATATCTAGGAGTGACTCTTGATCCCTCCCTCCCTCACCTTCAATGATTACATTTCTAACACTGTGAAGAAAGTCCACCAGAAGTTGGGGGCAGCCTACCATGTTAACCATCTCCTGACCCCAGAGGCTCGCCTTGCAATTGCTTAGGGAAATCTACTGTCTCTACTTGACTATTGCTCCCCAGTGTTCTCCACCATGTCCTCCTCACTTCTTTCTCGTCTAAATATCACCTACAACTCTATCTGCCACTTTGCCCTTCAGGTCCCTTCCTCCACTCATCACTGCTCTCTATATCAGTCCCTAGGCTGGCTCCCTCTGCAGGGCCGTTTTGAATACGCCATGGGCTGTCTAGTTGACATCTCTCTCAGAAACTCCCAAAAGTCCCCTTACTCCTCACTTCTCACCAGCAGGATTGTAACTCGGTGCCTCAGGGTCTCCTCTGTCCCCCCCCCCCAGTAGTTTACCTGTGTATCTGCTGTTATGGGGAGCAAGGCTTTCTCTATCTCTGCCCCTTCCCTTTGGAACAGACTACCACAGCTATCCATATGTCCCCCTCTCATCAGTCCTTCAAATCGAAATAAGAGCTTGGCTTATGACTCAGGCCATCTGTAACTTTTCCCTAGGAAACACCCTCATCAGTAATCCGCCTTAGGGGCCTAGTGTACCACTTACCTTACTTCCAAAGTACTGGCCACTAAATAAACAATAGACACATTAGACTCCATTGTGAAAATGTTGATTGCTGTAGTGTAATACCATGTGTACTGTATTGTAAACCCTTGGCTGGTTGGATCCTGTCTTGACTACTGTAAGTGTATGTCCTAGTTCTCTGCGCACGCATAGATGCATCACTTTATTGTTATGAACTTGTTTTTTATGTCCTTAACCCATATTTAAGATGTGATATTATGTATCACTGTTTCTGCTACCACTGTATTATGTGTACCCACTGTGTTATAACTTGTGCCTATTGTTTGTGCCACTGTATGGCCCGGGTCGCAACCGAAAATGGTCCTTTGGATCAGTGTGCTTACCCGGTTACCAAAAACATAAATAAAACCTTCTAGCTTTTAGGAACAGCAGCTGTAGAGAGGAACACATAGAATAAATGAGTAATGGGGGAAGATAAACAGGGAGCAGCAACCCTAAGTTGCAGAAAGTTCGAGCCCATCAAAGTGAACAGTCCTGTATGAGCAGATAGCTTTTAGGATCCGCAGTACCTTACTGCAAGTCACAGCTCAAAAGTAAACTGGAAGGAGGGCAGGGTGACCTGGTGGGGAAGGTACTGTAGATCAAGTACTCAAACTTGGTTAGGTCAGAGAAATAAGCATTAAATGCATTGGCGATTGCGTTAGGAGTGGTACAGTTAACACTGGTTAAAGTCATATCAGACCGCGTGTGTTTTTTACCCCTACCCAGGTGCCCCTTGAGGTGACTGCAGAAACTCCTGGAGTCACCAGCATAGAGGCCTGTAGGAGCTCCTTGCAAGAGTTGCTTTTGGCAACACCACTAGCTTTTTTACAATCATTCCTCAAGGACTGATATTCTAACCAATCAGACTGAAGTGACATTGTCTTAAACGTGTCCCAATACTTATCCCTTGCCTTCAGCAAGGCTAGCAGGTCACTGTGAAGCCACCGAGTAGCCTTTTCTTTCACCCTACGCTTGAGGAGTGGGATGTGTTTATTCTGCAGGACCTGGAAATTGGAGGTGAAGAAGGCCATGACTTCATCAACATCATTGGTAAGATATAGTGGTAGCCTGCAGTCCAGTAAATATAGGTCAGCAAGGAAGGCCTCCTGATCAAGCCTGGAGAAGTCCCAAAGTATTATTCCTTTGGAGGTGGGGGGCATGAGAGGGAGGGAGATTTCTATATACAGAAGACTGTGGAGTACTGCTCACTAGTGACAACAGCAAGTGTACCAGCAGCTACAATCTTATCCCTTCTGTTTGATAGTACCCGATCTATGAGGAAATGGTGGTTACCTTTAGTACACAGTCTAGCTGGGCCATCAATCAGTTGAGTAAGGTGAAACTTACTTATTAGGGATTCAGATGCTTTAGAGTTTTTACTGTGCCCATCAAGGTTGAAGTCACCCATTAGTATGATTAATATGATTTAATTCTTCCCAATGACGGAGGACAGGTAATCGATTACGTTTGATAAGTCAACCCCAAGGGAGGGAGACCTGGGTTAGTTCACAGTGCATTTCTGTTTCCCATTTGTGTTTGATACTGTTTGAGTCCCACTTGTCAAGTGCTTCTAGGAATGTGTAGATGCGGGGAATACGTTTATCTTGTGGGAGCCCCTGTGCTGCTGTTGTAATGAGTGGCATCAGGTTCGCTGGGGTCTGTTAAACGCTTTGTCTGCCAATGCCATGATGCATGTTCTCAGTTGCAGGTGCCTGCTAAAGTCTGTATGTTTAAGGTCAAATTGGGCTTGTAGTGTGGTAAAGGACTTTATATTTGCCTCTTCAAGTATGCGATAGGGGGTCATCAGTCCCTTTTTGCCCCAGTGGTGGAAGGCAGAGTATATGGTTGCTGGAAGCAAAGTAGGATCTTTTATCAATCTGAAGTAAAATGTTCATGTGTGAAGCAAATAGAAGTCTGGTATCCAGACATCTCCAGAGCATAAATAGGAGTTTTATGTGATAACAGCGACTCCGGAATGGTGAGTCCGGAATCATGAAGGAATTACAGCGAGGATGCAAATGGCAACTTTTTCTTTGCCAGCCGCACCCCCTGTTACTTAAATAACCAACTCTGAGGTCCTAGCACATCAGGGTGGGAGTGATACATACTTTGCTGTTTGGTCCTCGCTGTAATTTCCTCACCCTCTTTTCCTTTTGCCATTCCAGAGTCACCCACATTACATGCTACCTAAATAGGTCCTTTTTCCAGGTTTCGCTTTGGGACAAGGGTGGTGCAGGCATTATGTCATCAAAGACCACCTCAGGCAATCCCACTATGTCCTCCCTGTGCCATCTTACAACAACAGGGAACCCAGACGAACGCACATACCCTATCCTGCCGACTCAGCTGAATATGCTGGTAGTCTCCACAAAAGTGAACAATAATAAAGCCAACTCCTAGAGCAAATCCTATATAATGAAACACTTAAAGCTACCCTCTCTTAGAATTGCCTGACTACTCATTCTACTCTCTGGGAACGTTCATCCAAACACTGGACCTGGTACTGGAGCATCAATACCAACAACAGTCCGTAAGACAGGGGCAATAACAATTGCATCTCTCAACATATGCAGCCTGCTAGCAAAAGTTGATGCTGTCCAGGTATGGATGACCCACATAAACCAGATGTCATCTCAGTCATGGAGACCTGGCTCACTCCAAGAATCCCTGATTCGGCTATCCAGCTGGAGGGCCACACAATTTTCAGGGTGGACAGGTGAGGGGAATGAGGGGGAGGATGTCATTTCTGTTAATGACTCAGTTCAATGTAGGGCACTCCCCATCCCACCCTTGGTTGGAAGGTCACATTCTCACAGTCCAGGTCCAACTTGGCTCCCAGGGAAAGTGTATAACTGTTATCTCAGTGTACATTCCCCCTAAAGATCAAGAGGCTGGTTTCAAACTAGAACTTGATTATTTATCTAATAATCGCCATCATTAAGAAATCATAATGTTAGGGCACTTCAATATAAACTGGTTATCCCCAGATGCTGCACCTTACCATGATGCTATAGCGGCCATAGATATGGTCCAACTCGTTCAATCCCCTGCTCAAGTAAACTACAGCACTGGTTCAAGTACTCTCATAGAATGGGTACTAACCAGCCAGCCACAAAGAACAACTAGAACCACGGTGGTAGCTGATTCTTTCAGTGATCACTCGCCAGTCATATGCTCCTGGACAAACAAGGCCAGAACCCCCCCCCCCCCAAAAAAATAACCTCCAGAATTGTAAAAGCTGGACAACTTGCCTCACTAAAACCTACCTCCTCCAGCTAGATTGGGAGGGGGTCTACGCTACTGCTGACGTGAATTCTGCTCTCGAGTGCTTTATCAACAAGTTTAACACGGTCTGCAACATCTTTGCCCCTCTAAAAATGAGGAAAATCAAAGGAACCAGCAAATCATGGATCACACAACAGATCCTTGAGCTTATGAGGGTCTGGGATAACCTGTGGCACAGAGCTAAGAGCACTGGGTCTTCCTCTGACATACAGAAATACAAAGCAGCACGTAACAAGTGCACACAAGCCATCCGCTTTGCAAAAAGATCTCACTTTAAAAGTGAATTGGACAACTCCTGGGGTGACAGCCGCAGATTCTGGGACAATAACAAAACCCTAACAGGCAGAGCAAGTAAATCACCTCCGTCGCTAATAAACATTGAGGGTGTGATTACCCAGGATCCCAAAACCATCGCAGATGGCTTCAACAAGGCCTTCACAGACCTTAGTGGTGTGCTTCCTCCAGACTATCTTCAACCTGTGCCTAGCTCTTCCATAAGTTGTACCAACATCCCTCCAACATACATAACACCTCCCTTCTATCTAAAGGTAATCTCTTCAACTGAGGCAAAAAAATACTTGGAAAAATTCCTCAGGGAAAACTAGATCCAGTGGGGACTCGCTTGACCTAAAGATGTAGCTCTCACCCTGGATGTTTTACTCTCCCCTCTAACCTGGATCCTAAATCTCTCACTAACCACAGGCATTTTCCCTTAATGCTGGAAAGCTGCGGTGGTCACCCCGGTCTTTAAAAGTGGGGACAGAACCTGCCTGGCCAACTACAGGCCAGTCTCAATCCCCCCCCCCCCCCCCACAAGGCACTAGAGAGGATAGTATATCATCAGTTAGGTACATCCCTTGATAAGTACAACCTTCAGTGCTCGGAACAGCATGGCTTTCGGAAGGCACACAGTACTTCACATTGGTTGAATTTACCGGTCATATTCATGAAGCACTCGACCAAGGCCTCTTGTGGGGGCCACTTTCATCAACCTCACCAAGGCCTTCAACAAGGTCAACCATGACTTGCTTCTCACCCAACTCTCTAACATTGGTTATCTTCTGTCTCTCTCTAGGCTGGTTCCAGAGTTACTTGTCTAATAGGATTCAGCAGGTCAAGATTCAAGACATTCTGTCTGACTATCAGCATGTCAACACAGGGGTGCTCCAAGGTTCCATTGGCCCCCCACTGTTCTTTCCTGTTTCCAAATGAGCTCCCCAAACTCTGCCAGAATAAGATCCTTCTATACACAGATGATCTTGTACTTAACACTTGTCACTTTACTCCGGAAGAGCTAGAAAAAGGGATGCAAGCCGACTTTACTGCTGTGGAAAAATGGTTCCTTCAGTCCAAGCTCTTGCTCAGTTACACTAAGACTAAAACAATGTTGTTTGCCTCCCATCAAAACCTTAATATCTACAAAAACAAGTTCGATACACTCGAAATGGTCACCACCTTTAAGTACCTTGGTGTCTACCTTGACAGCTCTCTCTCCTACAGTCAGTACATAGACCATGCTGCCAAGGCAGCTAGTGCCATAGTAGGTCAGCTCTACCGGCTCAGGCAGTGCCTCACAGAGAGTGCCATAAAACCTGCAGTTAACAGCTCCATCCTCTCTATCATAGATTATGGTCTGGTAGTCTATGGAGCCGGTACTGATACAGCACTTAGGAGAATCAAGGCCATCTTAAACAAAGCCTGCAGACTAGTCCTGACTGCAGACCATTTAACTCACACTTGTTAACTGTACTCAAGCGCTGGTTGGTTAAACTTGAATAACAGAATACAGTACCAAGTCTGCCTATTAGCTAAAAAATACACCCTTGGTCTTGCACCCCCAGGAGTGAGGCAACTGCTAAGAAACTCCACTTACTCCAGACTAGTTAGGGTCGAGTAAAACTGCCTTTATTATTCCATTCCATCAGACCTCACTAGGACAACAGTCCTTCAAGTACGGGCCCCCCCTTGGTAAAATACCCTTAACTCTCACCTGATTGTGGAAACAAAACTAAGCCCATTTAAAGCCAAACTGCTGCAGTACCTGGCCACTCTTAGTAACTGCAACTGCGTCACTAGTGCCTAATCCTACCTTATTGAGAGTTTATTTGCCCTGCAGAGTACCCACCTCCCCCCTCCACTTCCTCCCTTGTCTGGTTTTGCCCCACAGAGCACTTGCCCCCACACCCCCTCTTTATCCCCCACCTTCCTGCTTCCTCCTCGCAAATATTACCCCATCTCTTATCACCCCGGCTTCCCCCTCACCTCACCTCCCTACCTTATAACCCTTTCCCATATCCCCCTCTCCCCAGCTACTCAGCTTTGCCCCATCCCCTACTTACATAACCCAGGGTGGATTCCTAACCAATCCCACCCGCTGCCCACTCTACTCTTGTATCTGTCGCCCCCTTGTTTCTGCCTCCACCTTCCCCCTGCTCTCATGTATTTCATTCCCCCCCTCCTTTGGTCACCACTACTTCTGACCCTCCTAAGTCAAATACACTCTAAGGCTCAGCTACCGCTATAAATTGCTTGTCCACATTAGGTTTGCTGTAAGTACAGTCGCAAAAATGTAGGTCACTCCTACCTGATGTATTTTAACTGTACTTTTATTTTTTGTTTTATTTATTTTTTGTTGACCGGGTAAGTGCACTAGACAAATCCTGCCTATTTTTAGGCACGACCCGGGGGAGGGGGACACAGTTGAATGACAACTGACCTTGAACCAGATTGAGCTGTTGGCGGTATTTTTAGTGAATCTTGAATAGTGAATTTTTAGCAGTTGCTTGACATGTTCTCCCCAATCTGAATGTACCTTTATGCACTTGCTTGCTATGTTTACCCCATCTGTTATGTAAAGTCTATGTATCTTGTCTATTGCCTTCTGACGTGGAACCTTTGTAAACAAGCTTTTAGCTCAAAGGTATTAATCTGAGATGTCAATAAATAGTCTTCTGGTAATGATAGGTCATGTGTCAGGGTTAGTTCTGTCTTTCTCCATTGGGCCTGGTACCTTGTGGAGTGTCAGTACACCAGTGTATGGATTTGGGCAGCCCAGTAATAGTGCTTCAGTGCTGGGAGTACTAGTTCCCCTCCGTCATTTGGTAATATCATTGTTTAAACTGAATCTGGTGTTGTGTATTATTCCAGATGAACATGGAGATTAGTCTGTTCCATTCTCTGAATGCTGATTGGGTACTGCTACTGTGAGAGTCTGAAATAAACAAAGCAACCAGGTGAGTAAGTTCACCTGAATCACTTGGACCTGGTGAATGAGTCCAAGACCAAGGCTGTCCATCTTTGTGGGTCTCTCTTTAAAGCTGCTGTAAGTGGCAGAGTTTTCCTCCTAGAGATTTCTTAGGTGTTTTGGAATGTATATATCCCCAGGTATTTCCAAGACTGCTATCCCATTTCAAGAAAATTTAGATTTAAGTTCTTGTTTTGGTGTAAAGTTAAGCGCCATCACTTCTGGTTTTTGAGCGTTAAGTTTATATTCTGAAAATTGTCCAAAGTCCTGTAGTTGGACTAGGGCCTCCAGAGAGGCTGTCTTGGGCCTATCGGGACTAGCAGTACGTCATCTGTGTACAGATATATCTTATGCTCTTGATCTTCGAGCTGCATGCCTCGATTTCTTGGATTCTGTCTGAATGCGTGAGCCAGCAGTTCAATATATATGGCAAACAGGGGTGAAAGAGGGCACTCTGTCTAGTTCCTCTTCTCGACTGAATCATGTGAATACTGCCCTGTACAGTATACAGTATACTGTTACTACTTCTCCTGCTGTACATGATGACTTCTTCTTGTATCATATAAATATTGCTTTGTATATATTGTTATCACTTGCTGAATATGTATAACGATGACTGTATATTTTATCTATGCTTTTTGCTCTCGGGTCGTGCCTGAAAGACTTTCACTGCCAGTGTACTTACTCGGTCAACAAAGTTAAATAAATAATGGAAGCCTAGGGCTCACATGTCCTTTCACTTGACTTGTGTGACAGAGTATCTAAATTCCCTGCATTGCCTGGAGGAGTGGCTCTGGGGAGGCCATTTTTCGAAAGATGGTTAACAAGTAGTTTACTCGGCCCTATCGGAGGCCTTCTCAGCATCCAACTCTACTAGGAGTGTGGGAACCTTGATAGCGTTTATATGTATGAAAAGGTATAGTGCACTCTTAATATTATCTTGTATGATCTTCTATTTTTTAATGAAAAGTTTTTACAAAAAAAAAAAAACTTGTGTCTGTCTGTCTGCCTGGTACAAATTCTAAGTAGGAAGGCTCTGCTCTAGTCTCTTGACCAGGAGCCCTGTATAGATCTCATAATCCATGTTAAGGACCCATATCAGTCTGTATAAGTCACAGAGTTTATTGTCCTTGCTCTCCTTTGGGATAACTGATATTAGGGCCTCAGCTCAGCTCTTCAGAAACATAGAAACACAGAAACAAAGAGGTTGACAGCAGAAAAGGAGCACATGGCCCACCCAGTCCACCCTATTTTCCCTGCCTACATTGCCTTTAGTGTCCCTACTCGGCCTGTGATTACCCGTCTCTTGCCCTCTTTCTACAGTTTCCTTATGCCTATCCCATGCGAGGTATTCCATTTTGGAGGACCTCACTTAGAACTTTGAGCAGAGGGCAATGTAAGGTGGTTCTGAAGACTTTATACCATTCATTTGTAAATTGCTCTTTCCCTGGGCTTTTGTCCAATTTGAGGGATAATATGGCCAGGTCCAGTTCCTCTGCTGTGAATGGTCATTGCAAAGACTTCTGTTGTTCCTCCATTAGGGTCGGCAAGTCCAGGTCTGCTAGGAACTTCTCTTGGGCTGCCTGGGCATCAGCCATTTGGGCCATATAGAGGGTTTTATAGTAGGTGGTGAATGCTTCTGCAGTTGCTGTTGCACTAATGTTTGACTCCCCTGTTTCTGAGTGGAGGACATGGGCTACCTGCACTCTTTTCTGCTGTTGGCATAGCTGAAATACTAGCAGTTTTGCAGCTTGGCCTCCTTCTTTTTAATACGTTGGCTTCAACAGATGAAGGGCCATCTATCTGGGCTGAGGTCAGTTCATCCAGTTGTCTTTTCAGAAGTTTGATGGTTTCCCACACCAATCTATCACCAGCTGTATCAGCAGATTGCACCTCCCCTAAAAGTCTTAACCTTGCACAAAAGGCAATGTAAGAAGAAGAGATTATCACACTGATCAGTTTCTCTCTTGTAGTTAGTGTTTCCCAGGCTCTGTTTGCTGAGACTTCTGGGGTAGTGTTGAGACTAAGCTTCTCCTTCATATACTCCTCCAGTTCAGTCCTAAGTATTTCTTCATGAAATAGTCGGGTTCAATCGCCATAGCTTTTGTAGGCGCTGTTCTCCAAGACCAAGTTTTAGCTTAAATACATGATGATCTGAGACTGGTCTAGGAAGCAGTTCCAGGGATTGTGTTCTGGGCATGAATTCCTCTTTGGTGAAAAGAATGTCTGTTCTACAGTATGTATGGTGGGAATGAGAGAAAAATGAATATTGTCTTCTTTTTGGGTACCAACCCCACCAACTGTCCTGATTGCTGAGATTAGTCAATTGTTGTTTGGCAAATTTTTGTGCCACCGTAAGCTTTGCTCTCCTAGTATTGGATGTGCCCAAGGAGGGGCATAGAATCAGGTTGATGCCTCCCCCACAGGAGTACCAGACCTCACTGTTTACCACTTTGAGATCAAATAGGGACTAGAAGAAAGCCCTGGGGGACTTGGGAGGTGCATGTACATGAGTAACATGAGCTTCAGCTGTTAGGACATCAACAGGAGTCTGCCGGGAGTCAGCCCAGGAGACAGCCGACAGCCAGGAAGCCTGCTTATCAGACACCAGGTGCACCTGTATTGCTTCTGGGCTGGTGGGGTGTTCGTATGTGTGTGAGGTGCTAATGGCTGTATTAATTAAGGAGTCCTGGGTTGCTGTTGTCTATTTTGGGTACCAGCTGATGTGTTGTTGAAAGGGGTCTTGGGCTGTTCCTGTATGTTCGGGGTACTAGCTGATGTATTGTTTAATGGGCTGGGGGTTGTTCCTGTGTGTTTGGGATATTGACTGCTGTTTTGTTTAAGGGGACATGAGTTGGTCTTGTGTGTCTGGGATTCTAGCTGCTGTCAGGTTTAAGAGATCTTGGGTTTTTCCTGTATGTTTGTGGTACCAGCTGCTGCATTGTTTAAGTGGATGTAGGTTGCTCCCGTGAGTTTGGGTTACTAGCTGCTGTATTGTTTAAGGAGACATGGGTCATTCTTGTGTGTTGGGGATACTAGCTGCTGTAAGGTTTAAAGGTACGTGGGTTGTTCCGGTGTGTTTGGGATATTAGCCGCTGTATTGTTTAAGGGGCCGTGGGTCATTCCTGTATGTTTGGGATACTAGTTGTTGTAAGGTTTAAGGGATCTGGGGTTGTTCCTGTGTGTTTGGGGTATGAGCTGCTGTATTGTTTAAGGGGATGTGGCTTGTTCCTGTGTGTTTGGGGTACCAGCTGCTGTATTGTTTAAAGGGACATGGGTTGTTCCTGTGTGTTTGGGTTACTAGTTGTTGTATTGTTTAACGGATTGTGGGTTGTTCCAGTGTGTTTTTTGAATACTAGCTGCTGTATTGTTTAAGGGGACATGGGTTGTTCCTGTGTGTTTGGGATACTAGCCACTGTAAAATTTAAGGGATCTTGTGTTGTTCCTGTGTGTTTGGGATACTATCTGCTGTACAATTTAAGGGATCTTGTGGTGTTCCTGCGTGTTTGGGGTACTAACTGCTGTACTGTGTTGTGGGTGTGGGGGCTTGCTGCTAAACTGTCTCGGGGTGGTATTGTCCATGTGGGTTTAGGGGCTTGCTGCTGCACTGTTAGCTAGGTAGGGGTGCTAAACAAAAACAGAAGGTTGTTTGTAAGTGTTTGTGTTTATAACTTACCTGTCTCCATGACATACATAGAGTAATAAAATAGAAGGGTTGAGTATTGAACTCTGGTAACTGGTACTGGGTACAGCTTTGCCGTATGGGGTTCTGGGACAGGAGGGCAGGAAGCACAGGGACAGCAGGAATAGGTAATGTGGGGAGTGATGCAGTGCAGAGGTTGTGTGGTGGCAGTCTTCAGGGAGACCTTCTGGGGTCTGCGGAACTGCCTCATCTGCATGCACCTCTCTTGGTTGGTAGAGAAGGTCTCTAGACTCAAGGCTGCATTGGTGGTGAATCAGGGGGGAGATCAGTAGACTCAGGGCTGCAATGTCAGAGTTAGGTGACGCTTTCTCCCACCCAGAGACCACCAAGTATGACACCGTTACCTCAAGGGCTGCCAGATAAGAGGAGTAGCTGGACCACGGTGGGCTTGAGGATGGAGGGGGTGGTGGGATCCAGAAGGTTGGGGGATGGCAGGCACATTCCTCAACCATAACTGGTTCCACTGCACAATTCCTTCACCACTCTGGCAGAGTAGGACTGCCAAATGGCACCCATGGCAGTGGCAGGGGAGGAGGTGGGGGCCATCCCTTGTGGAGGCCCCAAGGTGGGTGGAAGAGGAGTCGTACCCCAGAAAAGGAGGCGGCAACTTCTACTGGGAGACTCCGTCATCAGGAAGATAGAGTTAGGTGTAGGAAAGGGGGCAGAGGGATGTCAGGTGCCTACCCAATGCCACAGCGTTGAGGGATGGGAAGTGTATCCTGTGGATCACTAGGACAATAGAAAAAGAGGGGGAGCTGGATGCCATTGTCCACCTGGAGAAAAATGACCTGGTTATGGGTGAGGCAGGTACAGTGCAAGGGGAGTTTAGGGAGCTAGGAAGTTAGACAGGTAGTGTACTCTGTAGTTTTTTGCAGCAGTGCTGCCTGTCAATGACAGAGAAAGGTGAGGGAGCTCTGCACCAATGCCTTCAACTCATGGTCGAAGGAATGGTACAGAGTGGAGGGGTACGACTACATTGGGGACTGGGGATACACCTGGGAGGATAAGAGCCTATACAGTGGTGATGGTCTGCATCCATCCAGGAGGAGAACCACAGTTCCCAGTGGACAGTTTAAATGTTACTTTGATGACTGAACTAGCCAAGGAGGGTGGTAGAAGAAGGGGAGGCAGAACCTGCCTCCCCACAGGCTGAGATAAAATGTAGAGTAATTCTGAGGGGTGAGAGTTCTACCATGGAGCAAGTAGATCAAGGTAGTAGGGGGTTAGCAGTGCAGGAAGAGGAGGAAAGGCAGTCAGAGAAAAGAATGAGAAAGGGGGCACAAAAGGAAAAAGGGGGAAGAAACAAGCAGAGAGCTAATAAAATCTGGAAGGCCATGTATACTGATGCTGGAAGTCTGGGAAATAAGATCCCAGACCTACAGGCTATCATGTCAGAAGTCAACCTAGATATTGTGGCAATTACCGAATCATGGTGCACTGTCAACCATGACTGGGACATGGTCATGCCTGGCTACATAATGTTCAGGAAGGACAGAGTAGGAATGAAAGGAGGGAGTGTGGTGCTTCATGTGAAGGAATGCATAAAAGCAACAGAAATACAGGGAATTTAGAGGGTAGCAGAGGTGTTGTGGATCACCCTTGAATTGGGAAACAGAACCACTACACAGACAGGTGTTGCAGAATGGTCTGGCTAAACTGGAAGACTGGTCTGACACTTGGCAGTTGGGGTTCAATGCTAAGAAATGCAAAGTAATGCACTTTGGAGCAAGGAACCCAAGGAGGTGTTATCAGTTGGGAGGGATACAGTTAGCCACTACTGAGGAGGAGAAGGATCTTGGGGGTGATCATAACGGGGCAAATGAACAATTCAGCACAGTGCAGGAAGGCAGCGGCTAAAGCCAAGAAAATGCTGGGGCGTATTGCTAGAGGAATCACCTCCAGGAGAGGGGAGGGGAGGTGATCCTGCCTCTATACGGGTCATTAGTGAGGCCACACCTGGAGTACTGCATGCAGTACTGGCACCCATACATGAAGAAGGATATTAGATTACTGGAGGGGTCCAGCGCAGAGCAGCAAAGATGATCCAGGAATTGGAAGACAAACCCTACAAGGGGAGGCTGAGGGAGCTTAACATGTACTCCCTGGAGGAGAGGAGGGATATGGGGTGATATGATTGAGACTTTTAAATACATGAAGGGTATAAACAAGACTGGTATGGAGGGGATATTTAAGTTGCGGGGAGGGAGGGACATGAGGAGGCATGGTCTGCGATTGGAGGGGGGAAGATTCAGGAGAGAAATGAGGAGACACTTTTTCACTGAAAGGGTGGTGTCTGTGTGGAACACTCTGCCCGAGGAGGTGGTATCCTGTAAGACAGTGGGCAGTTTTAAAAGGAGATGGGACAAGGTGAGGGAGTGGGTCACTGTGAGGGGGAGGGAGGGACAGCTGCAGTGTAAGAGTGGCTAGCTGTGTATTTGAGCAGACTTGATAGACCATGTGGCCTGTATCTGCTGGCGGATTTGTATGTTCGTAGGTGTGATCTACAAGTCCCTGGAACGGGGGGAGGGGGCAGGGACTTAGATAAGGAAATGTTAGAAGCAGTTGGTAAAATGGCTATAAAGGGGGAGGTGTTGCTGGTGGGGGACTTCAATCTGCCGGATGTAGATTGGAGTCTCTCTGTGGCAGCTTCAACTAGAAGCAGGGATATCCAGGCAACTAGTCAGTGAACCCACTCATAATGGGGAAATATTGTATCTGGTACTTACTAACAGGGACGGTGTTGCAGACATCAAGGTGGGAAGCCATCTGGGGAGCAGTGATCATTGTACAGTGTGGTTCAACATAAGAACAGTTGCAGAATCCAACCACAAAATGGCGAGGGTCCTGGATTTCAGAAGGGCTGGTTTTACTAAGGTGGGTGAATGCCTCAGGAATCACCAGGCAGAAGGAGAGGACCAGGATGGGGTGGAGGAAAAGTGGGCCAAAATGAGAGGGCATAGTGAAGGCAATGAACCTCTGTATCAAGCAGGTACGTAAAAGTAAAAGAAAAAGGAGACTGCTGTGGCTCTCTAAAGAGGTCTCAGAAAAGGTAAAGGCTAAAAAGACAGCATTCAGAAGGTATCAAGAGACCCAGAGAGAGGAGGATAGGAAGGTGTGTTTGGGAAAACAGAAGGAAGCAGACAGAGCAGTAAGGGGTGCAAAGGTGCAAACTGAAGAAAGAATAGCTCGGGGAGTATCAAAAGAGGACAAGACTTTTTTTTAGATATGTTAGTGAGAAAAGGAAGACAAAGAGAAGGACTGTACAGTTAAAGGAGGGAGGGAGAGTGACTGTGTGGAGGGAATTCTACTCGGTTCTCACAGTAGAAGGGAAGGGAGGGAGAGAGACCTCAGAAAGGCGCCAGGAGCATTGATGGAAGGGAAGTGGACACCTGTCCATTTTCTAAGGCTAAAGTCTGGAAAGCACTAGCTAAACTGAAGATGGACAAAGCTATGGGACGAGACGGTGTACATCCAATGGTGCTGAGAGAGCTCAGGGAGGTTCTGGCTGCACCTCTGGCAGATCAATTTGTCAGATCACTAGACACAGGCGTGGTCCCAGGGGACTGCAGAAGGGCAGAGGTAGTCCCACTTTACAAAAGTGGTAGCGGGGAGGTGGGAAACTATAGGCTTGTCAGCCTGACATTAATGGAAACACTACTAAAGGAAAGGATTGTATACTATCTGGCATCCTACAGATTGCAGGATCCCAGGCAGCATGGTTTCACAGGAGGAAGGTCATGTCAAACAAATCTGATAGATTTCTTTGACTAGGTGACCAAGGAGTTGGATCAGGGAGAGGCGATGGACATGGCCTACCTGGATTTCAACAAGGTTTCAACACCACTCCTCACAGGAGACTGGTAAATAAGTTGGAGAACTTGGAGGGGGTATTAAAGTGGCAACCTGTGAAACAAAAATTGGTCAGGGGACAGGATCCAGAGGGTAGTGGTAAACTGAGTTTGCTCTGAGGAAGGGAGGGTGATCAGCGGGGTACCTCAGGGTTCAGTGTTGGGACCAGTCCTCTTCAATGTCTTTATAAGAGACATAGCAGAGGAACTGGAAGGAAAAGTCTGTCTCTTTGTGGATGGCACCAACATCTGCAACAGAGTGGACACTCCATGGGGAGGGGGGTAGAAAGGATGGGTAGGGATCTGAAAAGACTGAAGGAGTGGTCAAGGGTATGGCAGCTGGGTTTTAATGCAAGAAAAAGTGCAAAATAATGCACTTGGACCGTAGAAACCCAGGAGCGAAGTACAAAATAGGTGGAGTGATACTGAAAAAGACCAAGCAGGAAAGAGACCTAGGAGTAATCATTTCAGATGACCTAAAGGTGGCCAGACAGTGTGACAAGGCAGTCGGTAGGGCTAGTGGGATGCTGGGATGCATAGGAAGGGGCATCACCATCAGGAAGAGGGAGGTGGTGCTGCCCCATACAGATCACTGGTGAGACCTCACCTTGAGTACCGTGTCCAGTTCTGGAGGCCACATCTCAAGAAGGGCATAGACAGAGTGGAGACGGTCTAGAGGATGGCTACCAAAATGGTGCAGGGTCTGCATCAAAAGCCCTGCAAAGAGAGTCTAAAGGAGCTAAATATTTACACTCTGAAGAAGAGGAGGAATATGATAGAGACCTTTAAATACCTGATGGGGGGTTAATAAGGTACAGTAACTGGGTATTTTTCAGAGAAAAAAATGTGCTCTAAAACAAGGGGGCATGTTATGAAGCTGGAGAGGGAATATTCAGGAGGGATGTGAGGAAGTATTTCTTCACAGAAAGGGTTTTGGATGCCTTGCTAAGCCTTCCAGCAGAGATAGTGGGAGCAAGAACAGTGGTGAGGTTAAAAAATGCCTAGGATAGGCGCATGGGAATCGTAGGGGAAAGGAATGGTGGGGAAGAGATGATGCCATAGACCAAGTAAAGGTCTGCAGCAAAAAAACAAAGGTTTGGGCAGACTAGATGGGCCTGGCGGCCCTTATCTGCCATCACATTCTGTTTCTATGTTATATCCCCAAGACTGTTCACTGGACCAGCATGTACTTGCCCTCTTTGTCTAGACACACCTCCTCTTCCTGAAAACCTAATGAGTGCTTGAGCAGGATTGAGACTCCCCTTCTCCTGCAGTAACTGTGAACTAAATGGTATCCCTGTAACCAGTATTCACCAGGTTGTCACTCTCCTCCTGTGACAAGTAAGTCTCTTGTAGAAATACGACTTCCCCTCCCTTCTGAGCACTTGCATTACCTTGTGTCTTTTGATGGGGTTGTGTAAACCACTGACATTAAATGATAATGCAGTATATGGTTATAAACCCATTTGTTATATAATTAGGTGATTTACCCAATATGTTACCCTTGATGTAAAATATTCCATGTGTGTTGTCCACCGCCCTCCTTTCTCCACCCAATTTTATATCTCTTTCACTTATAAATTGTAACCAATGAAACAATATAACAAGAGCAAAGGTGGTGGAGTATAGGCACATCCCAGAACCGGGTTCCACTACAGAACTCCTACGCCTCCCTGGTGGAGTGGGAATGTCTCACTGAGGCACATGCAGTAGTGGCCGGAGAAGATGTGGGGGTCCTCCCCAGCAGAGACCGAAAGGGGGGGGTGATGTGAGACCCTAGAGTAGGAGAAAGCAAATTCTCGTGGCCAATGCCATTGTTGAGATAGAGTTAGGAGCAAGTAGTGAGGAGGAGGGAGAGTTTGGTGCCTTCCTGGCACCATGGCACACAGGGATGGAAAGAAGATCCAAAGGATTGCTGGGGCAGCAGAAAGGGAGGCAGAGCTAGATGTCATTGTCCATCTAGGGATGAATGACCTAGCTAGGAATGAACCAGCCATAGTGCAGGAAGAGGTTAAGGAGTTGGGGAGGGGTCTTAGGCAGGTGACACAATTGGTGACCTTCTCGGAAGTGCTACCGTCTATGGCAAGAGGGGGAGACAGGATTCTCTGTACCAGGATCTTCAGTGCCTGGTTGAAGAACTGATGCAGAGAGGATGGTTTCAGGTTAGAAACATAGACTTTGACAGCAGATAAGGACCGCTTGGCCCACCTAGTATGCCCATTTCCCAACCTACTAGATAAGCTGCAGATCCTAGTTAACCAACAGCCTATTTCTTCCTACCCCCACAAGAATTGCCTTATGTCTGCCCCATGCATTCTTGAATTCTCCCATAGTTTTAAACCCCACAACTTCCTCAGGAAGGTGGTTCCATGCGTCCACCACCCTCTCTGTGAAAAAATACTTCCTCACATTGCCCCTGAGCCGTCCCCCCTCTATCTTCAAGTTGTGTCCTCTTGTTCTTGCACATCTCTTTTTCTGAAAGATGCTACCCTCTTGGACTTTGTTGATTCCACTGAGGTACTTAAAAGTTTCTGTCATGTCCCTCTTCTCCCTCCTTTCCTCAAGGGTATACATGTTAAGCTCCTTTAGTCTCTCCTCATATGGCTTCTCTTGCAGACCCTGCACCATTTTAGTTGCCTCCTCTGGACTGCCTCCATCCTGTCTATGTTCTTGCGGAGATGGGGTCTCCAGAACTGGACGCAGTACTCCAGATGGGGTCTCACCAACTGTCTGTACAGAGGGATAACAACTACAACTAAATCATCCCATTCCAAGGCAAAAATATGGGACTTCAGAGGAGCTGACTTTGATAAGATGGCCAACAGAGTTAAACTAGCCCTGGCAAAAAGAAATACAGGTGAGGGGGTATAGGCAAAGTGGGCAAGCATTAAGGATGCAATACTTGAAGCAACATCCCATTGTGTTAGACAGAAAAGGAAGTGCAAAAGAAGAAGGAAACCACTTTGGTTCTCAAAAGCAGTAGCAGAAAAGGTCAGAGCCAAGAGGCTGGCCTTCAGGAAATATAAGGGAACACAGCGGGATGAAGATAGGGAGGCATACCAAACCTCCCTAAGGGAAGCAGGGAAGGCAGTAAGACAGGCAAAGGCCCAAACCCAGGAAACACTAGAACAGACAGTAAAAGAAGGTAACAAGACTTTCTATAGATAAGTTAGTGAAAGGAGAAAGTCAAGAGGGGGTATTGCTAAGATCAAAGGAGATAAGGGAGCATGTGAGGAGGAGGACCATGTAAAAGCATCTATCCTAAATAGATACTTCTGCTCATTATTTACTGAAGAGAAAGTAGGGCAGGGCCCACAGCTCAGCACCATGGACACAGGGGGGGGGAGGTGAGCACTAGTCCCTTCACAAAAGAAAGGGTCCTACAAGAGCTCAATAAAATCAGGGTGGACAAGGCAATGGGACCTGATGGCATACATCCCAGGGTACTAAAAGAGCTAAGGGTGGAACTAGCAGAGCCATTATCAGAACTGTTTAGTGAGTCTCTGAGCACAGGAGAGGTCCCAGAAGACTAGAGAAGGGCTCATGTGATCCCGCTCCACAAGAGTGATAGCAGGGAGGAGGCAGGGAACTACAGACCAGTCAGTCTTACCTCAGTAGTGGGCAAGATTATGGAGGCGCCTTAAGGAAAGGATAGTGCAACACCTGGAATCCATAGGAGCACAGGATCCAAGACAGCATGGGTTTACAAAGGAAGGTCCTGTCAAACTAATCTCATAGATTTCTTTGACTGGGTAACCAGAATGGTGGACCAAGGGGGAGCAGTTGATGTCGCCTACCTTGACTTCAGCAAAGCTTTTGATACTGTTCCACATAGAAGATTGATTAATAAGCTGGGTAGGCTCGGGGTGGGTCAGAAGTTGGTCAACTGGGTGGCAAACTGGTTGACGGGCAGAAAACAGAGAGTGGTGGTAAATGGTATACAGTCAGAAGAGATGCAAGTCACAAGTGGGGTACCTCAGGGATCAGTCCTGGGGCCAGTCCTCTTCAATATTTTCATCAGTGACATTACAGATGGGCTGGAGGGTAAGGTTTGTCTGTTTGCAGATGACACCAAGATCTGCAACAGAGTAGATGATCCAGATGGGGTGGGCAGAATAAGAAGAGATCTGGATAAACTGGCAAAATGGTCAGAAGAGTGGCAACTGGTGTTTAATGCAAAGAAGTGCAAGATCATGCACATAAGGAAGAGAAACCCTGAAGCCACCTATAAGTTGGGAGGGGTGTTGGTGGCAGTCTCAAGGGAAGAAAGAGACTTGGGTATCATCATCACTGATGACCTGAAATCATCCAAGCAGACCACTAAAGCAGTAGATAAGGCTAGGGGGGGATGTTAGGGTGTATTAGTAGGGGTATCACAAGTCAGAAGAGGGAGGTAATAATCACTCTTTACAAGGCATTGGTTAGGCCCCATCTGAAGTACTGCGTGCAGTACTGGAGGCCACATCTTCACAAGGACATTAACCAAATTGAGGCAGTCCAGAGAAGGGCAACCAAAATGGTGCAGGGGCTGCATCAGAAAACATATGAGGACAGATTAACAGAGTTCAAAATGTATACCCTAGAACAAAAGAGGGAGAGAGGTGATATGATCGAAACATTCAAACACCTTAAGGGCATTAACAAGGTGAAAGATTCGAACATGTTTCTATATAAGAAAAATAGCAGGACAAGAGGACACAGCATGAGATTAGAGGGAGGCCGATTAAGGGGTAATGTGAGGAAGTTCTTTTTTCACAGAAAGGGTGGTGGATGCATGGAACGGGCTACCTCAGGAAGTGGTGGATATGAATACAGTGCAGGGCTTCAAACAGGCATGGGATAGGCATAAGGGAGCAATACAGATGAGTATGAACAGATAGGCCATTGACAGAGCAAAGGTCAATGGCACATTTATAAGGTAGAAAAAGAAATAGGCAGACTGGATGGGCCTTGCGGTCCTTATCTGCCGTCACCTTCTATGTTTCTTGTTTTCTGCCGGTGATGCCTGTCCCTATACATCCCAGTATCCCCCCAGCCCTCCCTACTGCCTTCTCACATTGCTTGCTAACCTTAAGGTCATCTGATATGATTACCCCCAGGTCCCTTTCCATTTTTGTTGTTACTACCCCCCCCCATTGTGTACTCTTCCCCTAGTTTTTGTTTCCCAGGTGCATTATTTTGCATTGAATCCATCCAAGCTGCCATACTTCTGACCATTCCTCCAACCCTGCCAAGTCCCTTCTCATCCTTTCCACCCCTTGTGTATCAACCCTGTTGAAGATCTTTGTGTCATCTGCAAAGAGGCATACTTTTCCTTGCAGTCCCTCCGCAATGTCACCTATAAAGACATTAAAAAGGACTGGACCTAGTACTGAACCCTGCAGCACTCCACTAGTAACCCCCCTTTCGTCAGAGTGGACTCCATTTACTATTACCTTCTGTGTCCTGTTGTCCAGCCAATGTTTTACCCAGGCTGCCACCCTGGGACCCACTCCCAGGTGGGCTAATTTGTGTATTATTCTTTTTTGTAGGACTGTGTCAAATGCCTTGCTAAAGTCTAGGTAGGCCATGTCCACAGCCCCTTCCCGGTCTACTACTTTGGTTACCCAGTCAAAGAAATCGATTAGATTCGTCTGACATGACCTTCCCGCTGTGAGCCCATGCTGCTTTGGGTCCTATGCCCCACTGGCCTCTAGGTACTCAACAATTCTTTCCTTCAGACGTGATTCCATCATTTTCCCTACCACAGAGGTCAAACTGACAGGTCTGTAGTTTTCTGCCTCTGTCTTGCTCCCACTTTTGTGAAGGGGAATCACATCTGCCCTCCGCCAGTCCTCAGGTACCACACCATCCTCCCATGATTTGTTAAAAAGGGTAGTCAGTGGTGTCAGTAGTTCTCCCCTTAATTATTTTAGAATTCTGGGGTGAACCCTGTCAGGCCCCATTGCTTTGTCCACCTTCAGTTTTAGGTGTTCTTCAGAACCCTTTCTTCTGTAAGAAAGGACTGGGAATTAACCCCCCATCTAGAGTGCCTTCCATTAATTGGATTAGGTACCTCCCCTCCTTTGTGAAACTGATAGAAGTATTTGTTCAGTATCCCTGCTTTTTCAATGTCCCTCTCTGCCCACCAACCGCCCATTTTTTCAGCCTCACTATCCCTCCCTTTGTCTTTCTACACTCCCTAATGTACCTATTAAAGGTTTTATCCCCCTTCTTAACCAAGTTGGCTATCTTTTCCTCAGTTTGGGCCTTTGCTATTCTGACTGCCTTCCCTGCTTCCTTCTGCCTTAACTGGTACAGTTCTCTGTCCTGCTCCTTTTGTGTTTCCTTATACTTCCTAAATGCTATCTTTTTCTCCCTAACCTTCCCCACCACCTCTTTTGAGAACTGTAGTGTTTTTTTATTTCGTTTTGATTTGTTTATTTGCTTCACACAAAGGCTTGTTACCTCTGTGATGGAAGTTTTGATGTTTCCTTATTGTTGCTCCACTCTTCCTTCTTGCCTGTTTGCTAGTGCTTTTCTGAGGCACGCTCCCATTTTGACAAAGTCAGCCCTCCTGAAGTCCAGTACCCTCATTTTTGTATGGCTTGACTCTGCAGCTGAGTTTATCGTGAACCACACTGTTTGGTGATCACTTGTTCCCAGATGGCTACCCACTTCTAGATCTGAGATCCTCTCTCTGTCCCCATTTGAGAGTACCAGGTCTAAGATTGCTCCCTCCTGAGTAGGTTCCATCACTAGCTGTCTGAGGCATGCCCCCTGTAGGGCATCCAGAATGGCCCTGCTCTTGGATGTGGCTGCAGCAAAGGTGCTTCAGTTAACATCTGGCATATTCAGGCCTCCCATCCATAGTATCTCCCCTTTCTCTGCCATCCTAAGGATGCCTTCTATCATATCCTTGTCCATTCCCTCCCCCTGAGATGGGGGTCTGTATATAACCCCTGTGCGGATTGTGTTGCCATTTCCAGTCTCTAAGGTGACCCACAGTGCCTCCTCTCCTCTCTGTTTACTCTTTTGTTCAGTTGCTTTTATCCCTTCCCTTACATAGAGAGCTACTCCTCCCCCTCTTCTACCCTCCCTGTCTCTCCTGTAGGTTGTGTACCCTGGTATGTTAACATCCCAGCCATGGTTCTCTGAGTACCATGTTTCTGTGACTGCCATGATATCCAGGCATCCCTCTTCCATCAAGGCCACTGGTTCAGGGAGCTTGTTGCCCAGACTATGGGCATTGGTACTCATTACCCTCCATTTTTTTATAGCCTTACCCCTTTTTGCCCCTTCCCTGTCTTTACTGCCTTTGTATTTTTCTCCATTTACCCCTGCCCTTCTCCCTATCAACGTCTCAATCTTGGTGTTTACCTCACTAGCTACCCTGATATTTTTTTGGGGGGCTAGGATTTCCCTGCTTCTTTCCAGTCCCTCCCCCTTGGCTAGTTTAAATGCTTGCCAATGAAGCATTTAAACCTATCACCTAGGATCCTGGTTCCCCTCCTGGACAGATGCAGACCATCACGCCAGTATAGGTCTGCATCACTCAAGGTGGACCCCCAGTCGCTAGTGAAGCTAAACCCCTGAGCTCTGCACCAGTTTTTCAACCACTGATTGAATCTCATGGTGTGGAGCACCCTAGCCTCACCCATGCCATAGACAGGCAGCACCTCCTAGAAGGTTACCGTGAATGCTACTTGTCTAAGGTGCCTCCCCAACTCCACAAACTCCCCCTGCACTGCTCTGATACCTTTCCCAGCCAGGTCATTTGTCCCTAGGTGGACAATGACATCCAGCTCCCTCCCCCATACAGGTGCTCCCACGATCCTAAGGATTCGCTCCCTGTCCCTCCAAGCCATGGCACCTGGCAGGCACTTTACTTCCTGTCCCTCCCTCCCTCCCTCAGTTCTACCCTCCTAACAATGGAGTCCCCCATCAGGAGTTGTTTGCTTCCCCTGTGGGGGTTCATTGGGGACTGGGGCCCTACCTGGGGGGCCTGTACAGGGGAAATGGCCTGCATCCATCCAGGAGAGGAGCTGCAGTCCTCAGTGAAAGGTTTGAATGCTACATTGGCAAGCATTTAAACTAGCTGAGGGGGAAGGAGGAATAAGACTGGGAGACAGAAACTGCCCCCCCCCACAAGTTCCTGAGGCTAACTATAGAATTCCAGAGGGAGTAAAACTCCAAAACAAATCAAATAAAAATGTAATCCGAGGAGCAGAGGAAAAGTTTGAAGCTGAGAAAAAAGGGGGGGGGGGCATGATAATGGAGGGCAGAGGGCAAAAAGGAGAGAAAGTAATAACACCATCTGGAGAGCCATGTGTGCCAACACTCACAGTCCGGGCACCAACATTTCTGACTTAGAGGCCACAATGGCAGAAGCTGACCTTGACTTAGTAGCAATTACAGAAACCTGGTTCAATCAAATCTGAACTGGGATGTGGCTATAACAAGATATAATCTGTTTAGAAAAGACAGGGCAGAAAGAAAGGAGGAGGAGTGGCTCTTTATGTAAAAAACAACATAAAGGCTACAGAAATACTGGAGGGGAAGGAGGGTGTAGAAGTGTTGTGGGTCACCCTAGAAAACAGGAAAGGGGCTGTTCTTGGCAAGGGAGTGATCTACAGGCCTCCATCACATGGAGGAGAAATGGATAAGGAAATGTTGGACGTAATCCATAAAATGGCTTGCAAGGGAGAGGTGTTGCTAATAGGAGACTTCAATCTGCCAGACATGGATTGGAGCCTTCCCGCTGCAGCAACGACCAAGAGTAGGGACATCCTGGATTCCCTGCAGGGGGCGTTACTCAGGCAACTGGTTAAGGAACCCACTTGTGAGGGGGCATTGCTGGATCTAGTACTAACAAATGGGGACAGCGTTGCTGACATCACAGTTGGGGACCACCTGGGGATGAGTGATCACTGGACTGTGTGGTTTAATATAAGAACAGGGCCAGAATCAGGCCACACGAGGACAAGGGTCCTGGACTTCAGGAGGGCTGATTTTAAGAAAATGGGAGAATGCCTTAAGGACGCTCTGGCAAGAATAGGGAAACTAAGGGGAGTAGCAGAACAGTGGGCTACAATAAGAGAGGGAACTGAAAAAGCTACGAAGTTCTGTGTCAAGCAGGTCAGCAAGGGCAACAGAGGTAGCGGAAAAAGTAAGAGCAAAAAAAACAGATTTCAGAAAATACAAAAGAACACAGAAGAAGGAGGAGGAGGATAGTGAGAGTTACCAGGAGAAACAAAGGTAGGCAGGGAAGGCAGTTAGGAGCACAAAAGAGAAACAGAGGAAAATATAGCCAAATCAGTAAAAAAAAGGGAACAAAACATTTTAGATACCTTCGTAAAAAGAGGAAGTCCAAGGGAGGAACAGTAAAACAAAAAGGGGAAGGGGGGGTTTCTGTAGAAGAGGACCAACAAAAGGACATATTGAACAAATACTTCTGTTCAGTAATCACATAGGAGGGGGTAGGAAACTGGCCTTTGTTACAAGACAAGGGCATAAAGGGTTGGGAGATGGACACTAGCCCTTTCACAGTGGAAAAAGTCCTAAGGGAGTTGGCAAAGCTAACTGTAGACAAGGCAATGGGTCCAGATGTGGTGCACCGCAGGTTACTGAGGGAGCTCAGGGAGGAGCTGGCTGCACCTGTGACAGCCCTGTTCAACTGGTCACTAGAAACAGGGGAGGGACTGGAGGAGGGCAGATGTAGTTCCACTCCACAAAAGTGGAAATAGGGAGGAGGCGGGAAATTACAGGCCAATCAGCCTGACTTTGGTAGTGGGCAAAGTAATGGAATCACTGCTGAAGGAAAGGATTGGAGAATACCTTGTTACCAGTGGCATACAGGATCCGACGCAACATGGATTCACAGTGGGGAGGTCTTGCCAGACAAACCTAATCGAGTTCTTTGACTGGGTAACAAAGGAAATGGGCCAGGGAGGAGCAGTTAACATGGTCTGTCTGGATTTCAGAAAGGCCTTCAACACCATTCCACATAGAAGGCTGGTAAACAAATTAAGTAGCCTAGGAGTAGGTACTAAAATAGTAGAATGGGTGGAGAGTTGGCTTAGTGGTTAGATCCAAAGAATGGAGGTAAATGGGGTACACTCTAGGGAAGGCAAGGTAACTAGCATGGTGCTACGGGGTCAGTACTGGGACCAGTCCTCTTCAATGTATTTATTAGTGACATTGCAGGAGGACTGGAAGGGAATATATGCCTATTCTCTGTTGCAAATGTATGTGTCATCCAAGAAGACACACCGGAGGGTTGAAAGAATAAGGGAGGATCTAAAGAAGTTAGAAGAATGGTCACATGTTTGGCAGCTATGATTCAACACAAACAAGTGCAAATCATGCACCTAGGGCACAAAAACCTAGCAGCAACATACCAACTCGGGCCGGGGGGAAAGTATTAGCAATCACAAAGCAAGAAAAAGACCTGGGGGCTACCATTTCTGATGACCTGAAGGTAGCTAAACAGTGTGACAAGGCAGTGGGAAAGGCTAGCAGAATGTTCAGATGCATAGGGAGGGGTATCACCAGCAGTAAGAGAGGGGTAATAAAAACTCCTGTATAGATCGCTGGGGAGACCCGACCTCAAATACTGTATACAGTTCTAGAAGCAGCAGAGAAGGGCTAAAACTGATGATCCAGGGTTAACATGGTCTTTCTTATGAGAAAAGGGTGGAGAACCTAAACATGTACTGGCTAGAGGACAGAAGGGAAGAAGGGGACATGATTGAGACCTTCAAGTACCTCAAAAGTATAAAGAAAGTGGAGCTTGGGGATATCTTTATATTCAGTGAGAATAGGAACACTAGGGGGCAGAGCTGCAAAATGGTGCATGGGAGGTTCAGGAAGATGATCAGAGGTACTTCTTCGCAGAGGGGGTTGTAGCTGGGTGGAATGATCTTCCAGAGGGAGGTAGTGAATCAGAAAACAGTTGTGGAACTTAAAAAGGGGTGGGACAGAGTCAAGGGGAAGAGTATGTTTATCAGGGATGGAGGGGCAGAGTGTCACAAACCCAGCCCCGTGGGCATGGCGGGACCTCCTATTTGTAGGGATGTCCCCCTTTTGTGGAACTCATGAGTAGTTGTAGGGTTCAGGAAGTGTCACCAACCTTCCTTTTCTCAGTGGGAGGGTGGAAATGTAGTCTAGAGCTCCCCTGACTCTTGTACTACTTTCTCTGGCTAGAAACTCCCCACGTCCAGCTGTCAGACTCTTGCTAATATGTTTTTGTAGGATGGCCGAGCAGTTTTCTATCTTAATAAGCAAGGCATACAGTCCTTACAAAAGCCCTTCTGTTAAAAATGTTCTATCACACAATCAAACCTCAGGCATAGTTGATAAGAAATTATAAAACGTTAAAGAAAAACAACACAGTAAATTCTACAATTTGGAAGATCTGAAATAAAGACAATACAAAAATAAATATTGGCTGGTTATACAGAAAACACTATACACTGTTATTTCTAAAACAATACCTTGAGTTGATGCTTAGAGTCCAAAAAAATCAAATCTCCTTTTTGAGAGGACATTTTCTCTGTAGGTAAAGTGCTTTAAAGAGACAAGATAGCTGGAAACAACTTGTCTCTGAGTTTCCTTTTGTTGCATAACTCAGGGTTGTCTTAGTGCAAATCTTTGTTCCCAAATTCTGACTTAAAAATCAGAATTTCTGTTCAGAATGTGAAAAGTCTGCTTTCACAAACCCAGGTTTTTTCTAGACCATCATATACTTTCAAAAAGTAAAAGTATATACCAGCTTCATAAATTCTTCTTCGCTCTGAGATCATTAAGGAACAGTTCCTCCTCAGTTTGGTGCACTGATTTTTAAAATGTATGTGCAAGTTAAAGTCTGAGTGTTGTCATTTTTCAGGCCACACCCATCCCCTTTGAGATGGATGTGACAGTTCACCTTATCCTGCAGGTGTCGCCTGTGGTTCCATGTTTAAAACCCTTCTAACAAGTGTTATGCCCATGTATGGTTTTCCTGTTGCTGTAGGAGGCTGACCTCCCACTGGGGACTTTTGCTTTGGAATGGCTAAGTGCCCTTTGATGTAAGGGATATAACCCTTGGAGTACACATATGAATGCCAGACCTTAAATGTTAAGTACCTTTTTTTTTTTTCAAATCTCCCTTTGCCTTTGAATGGACAGTGTTTTAACTCTGGAGCAAATCACAACACATTAAATATGAACATAAATAAAGTGGTATAGGCCTATCTTGCAACATCCCTCCCTCCCTCCATCCTAAAACAGAACCTGGGGGAATGCGCCCCAAGGATGGCAGTGTTTTTCCAGTTCTGTTATTGATCCAGTATGCGAGATAGGCCATCTGTGTTCCCATTCTTAGACCCAGGCCTATGGGTAACCTCCATGTCATAAGTCTGCAAGGCGATACTCATCTCAGGTGTTTCCCATTCGTTTTCCTCATTTGGCCCAACCATACTAATGGCTTGTGGTCCGTTTGGACCTTAAAAAGCCTCCCATAAACATATGGTTCCAGTGATTTCCATGCCTAAACTAAGATGAAGCATTCTTTTTCTACTGTTGAATAAGCTTGTTCACATGGACGCAGTTTCCCACAGTGGGAACATGAGGTTGAGGGAGGCCATTTGTTTTAGATCTGACTTGTGATTCACCGCACCGGTGGGGTACAACCAGGTCCTTGAGTGTGTGACAGTGCATGGGGTCTGGTCGCAGGATGCAGGATTCTTATTTAACATCTCGGGTGGGGAGATTTTGCAGGAGGTTGTGGACTTCGTCATCAACACAGTGTTGGAGTCACCAAGATGTTTAGTACTGGGGGACTTCAATGTCTGGGTCGATGATGCTGGCCTCACAATTTGGCTCTCACCTCCTCCAGTTGATGCCATCACTGGGCCTGTCGCAAGTAGTTACTTCTGTGACCCATCACCACGGCCACACACTGGACCTGGTGTTCTCACTGGGGCTCGAGGTAACTAACCTCAGGATTGATCAGATTGTATGGTCTGATCATTGCACAGTGCAGATCTTACTTCTAGTGGGAGATCTTGCAGCAGGCTATCACAATAAGGATTATGCCACAGGCACTAGGACCCACCGAAAAACTTCTCAGCCAGCAGTACCCAGCAGAGATCACCCCTGACATCGGCTCTACCCTGACGTCAGCCCTGGTATAAAAGGAGGTGGACCCAGCTCCACCCCAGTTCTTTTCTCACGCGTCCTGCGCACGTGAAGAGTTCTTCGGTCTTGGCTTGCCAGTACCAGCTAAAAATCTTCGGGTTTTTCAGCCCTTTTCTACAAATTCTTCATTTTTTTTTCAAATTTTTAGACAGATCTTAGTCACCGATGTATGTCTTCATCATCCTCGGTCTCCTCGTTGGGACCCCACATCAACAAGTGTGGTTGCAGCCACCAGATACCATCCAAGAATGGCTACAAGAAGTGCGTCTTTTGCCTGGGGCCTGAGCACGACACCATGGCTCGTTCGTCCTGCCAGAATTTCACCAGCTGGACCCGGATCTGCCGTCTGAAGGCCCTGAAGGCGTACCTTCTTGAGAAAAAGATGGATCTGCACACCTCAGGGGTGAAGGTGAAAAGAAAGGATAAAACCAAGTGGTCCCGCGAAAAAGACCGTAGTCGGTCTCAGCACCGGTCCAGGTCCAGGTCTCAATCCTGTTAGCGGCCCTCTCCCAAGAAAGCCCGTGGTTCGACGGACTCAGGTGAGCGTCCAAAATCAAAGGATCAGGCTAAGGCTGGGCCTTCAGGGGAGAGGCCAGCGAAGCCTAAGGTGACTCCACTAAGGGTCACCGTTAAGTCCTCGGAGGCGCAAGCTTTGGCGCCGTCGTCAAGAGCGCGCCCTCGGAGTCAAAGGACTCTCCTGTGTCCCCCGGCGTTACACTGTCGTCGGTCCCCTTACTGATGTCGGGTGATGGGGTGACGGATCTAGGCACAGCCGGCGAATGGGCTGTCTCCATCCCCCATGTCCTGCTCCCCCCCTGGGCTCTGCAGGGGGCTGTCCTGCCAGGGCTGACGTTCCGGATCTTACCTTTCCGGGGAAAGCAGCCTCCGTCTTTACAAAGGACAAGCTCCAGGATCTTTTTTCCTTCTGGTGGGGGTAGGTCCAGAAGTGGTCCCCCCCCCCCCGAAGCCAGCCCTGTCACCGGTTATTTTATTTATTTATTTATTTATTAAGCATCAGTTTACAACCTTTGAGCCAGAGGCTCGTTTTACAAAGGTACCTCGTCACAGAGAGGACAATACAGTGATAACAACTTGGTACAGAGAAACAGTGTACAGTTTTTTTGAGGATACAGGAGGACAAATGAGATCAACAATTTACCACATACAGGATTGGTGAAGTTAACATTGTTCAGGGAAATAACTAGAACATCAGAAAAAAGCATAGGATATCGATACAGTGTGTATTGACCCTTCAGGTGAACCACAGCCAGGAGGTGCTTCTTCGCCGAGGAAGACCCCTGAGGGGCCGCCACCTACACCTCCTCCCAAGGCTTGTTCCCGTTCATGGTCTGTAGACTGACACTGGCACTCTACCAGATCTGGTAGCCGACTCCAGGTTGGGTCTCGCAGCAGGAGCCATTCCCGTTCTTTTAGGCGGGACTGCTCCCGACGTCGGTCTCCGCTCCACCATCGGTCCCATGACCGACATCGGTCTTCGGACCGTTTGTCGGTCGGTGAGTCACCAACATTCGAGTGGGGCTTGTCATAGGGATAGGTCCGGCTACTTGACACCCAGTAGCCCTTTCTCCTCTTCTTCCTCCTCTACCTCTTCCTTTTTGGGAATCGGGGGTTCTCTGGGAGAGAAGGACCAGTCCCGCTTGCCTCCTGATGATCCTACTTTCATGGACGTCATGAGGCACATCCAGGACTCCAATGAGTGGTATACGGAGGACCTGGATCCGGAATGCTGGCGATTGGCTAAGTACCTGAGGCAGAAGGAGCCTAAACCCTTGGTGGTGCCTCCTTTGGTGGACACATTCCAGGACCTCACCTGGATTACCTGGAAGTGTCCAGCTTCAGTCCCGGCAGTTCCAAAGAAATCTGACAGGCTGTACAGAGCTCCGAGGGATGAACCATTTCTGGCCGAACACCCTCAGGCAGACTCTTCAGTAATTACGGCTGTTCATGATAAATCTAAGCAGCCCAAACACCTCAGCTCACAGCATCCTGATCCGGAGTCTCATTATTTGGACCAGGTGGGCAAGAAGGTGTATTCTGCCTCCACCTGTTCAATTAGATCCCTGAATTTCCTAACACACATGGTCCAGTACCAGAATGCACTCTGGGAATGGGGAAAAGAGCTGGTAAATGCCTTGCCATACTCCGAGAAGAAGACGGAGATTCTGGACATTCTAAAATCGGGCTGGAATATAGGCACACATGTTCTGCATGCCTCGTATGACACTGCGGATACGGAAGCCAGAGCGGCAGTGTCAGGTGTCTGCCTAGGGCGCCGTGTCTGGTTGAGGGTCTCTGGCTTTCACCAGGATCTGCAGTCCGGCATCCGGGACTTGCCATTCCAGGGTACCGTTTTGTTTGGGCAGGAGATAGTCTCTCATCTCTCGCCTCCAAGAGTCAGGAAAATCCATCTGGTCTGTCCGCCAAGTGTATCGTGGAGACCAGCGGAGACAGCGTAAGTGGCCATTTCGAAAGCCCTCAGGTGGTCAAGCCCGTGGCAATCAACAGGGCCAGAGAGGTGACTTTCAGAGGAGAGCCGGCAACCAGCAGCCTGGAGGTGCTCCTCCCTGGGGCCCCAAGTCCTCCCAGGCCTCTTTGCCCACACCTGGCTCCGCCCAATGACTCCCTTCCAACCCCCCCTCCTCCGGCGGAGGTTCCAAGGGAGGTGGTAGGGGTCACTTCTCCCTTTACTTTCAGGGATGGAGCGATCACTGCTGACAAATGGGTCCTAGACATCATAAGGAGAGGACACACTCTAGAGTTCATGGAGATTCCTCCAGAAACTCCACCAAGGTTCTCCAGATACCTTCCTTCTCATATCCCCCTCATAGAAGGAAAGATACAGGCACTCTTGCAAAAAAGGGTGATAGAACCAGTCGCCCTATGGCAGTAGGGATAGGGGTATTATTCCCACTTCTTCCTGGTCCCAAAAAAGACTCAGGACCTTCATCCTGTTCTAGACCTCAGCTCTCTCAATCTTTATATAGAGTACAAAAGGTTACGGATGGTGACTCTTCCAGGACTTCTTCCTCTGCTGCACCAAGGGGACTGGCTCTGCTCCCTAGAAATGCAAGATGTGTACATGCATATCGGGGTCTTTCCCCCTCACAGGAAGTTCTTGAGGTTCCACTTCCAGGGGGAACATTATCAGTTTCGAGTTCTTGCGTTCGGCTTCTCCTCCGCTCCTCCAGTCTTCATGAAATGCTTGGCAGTAGTGGCTGCGGCTCTAAGGCATCAGGGGCATTATGTCTTCCCTTACTTGGACGATTGGCTGCTCGCAGCTCTGTCAAGATCATGCCTGCTTCAAACTCTTGGAGACACCTATACTCTCTTCCGAGACCTGGAGATCACCCTGAACCTTCCAAAGTCTTCCCCAAAACCCAGCCAAAGACTCGTCTCTATCAGAGCAGTCCTGGATTCAGTCCAGGGCATGACTTTTCCACCCCCAGAGAGGGACGATCGCTTGTGGGAGATAGCCGGATCGGTCCTAGTAACTCCTCAGGTCCCAGCAAGGACCTTCCTCAGACTTCTGGAGCACATGGTGGCAGCCATTTCAGTCACACTCCTCTGACCCGCCTCCACATGAGAATCCCACAATGGATGCTCAGAGTGCAGTAGAATCAGTGCTCAGACGACCTAGACCACATGGTCAGAGTCACAGAGCCAGTAAGGAGAACACTTCTTTGGTGGATGGATCCACTAAATTTGGAAAAAGGGGTCCTCTTCCATCCGGAGCCCCCAAATCAGATCCTTATGATGGATGCCTCGGATTTGCAGTGGGGAGCGCACCTGGGGGGCCACCAAATGCAGGGCATTTGGACCCCCGAAGAGTGCAAACTCCACATCAATGTCCTGGAGATGCAAGCAGTCTTCAGTGCGCTACTTGCCTTTCAGGAGGACATCATACCGGGCTCTCTTCTGGTTCAGACTGACAACATGGCAGTCATCTTCTATATCAACAAGCAAGGGGGCGCTCATTCTTACCCCCTGTGCAGGGAGACGATGAGAGTCTGGTATTGGGCACTAGAACGGCACATCACTCTCTCCGTGGTGCACATTCCAGGTGTCCTCAATGACTTGGCCGACAGTCTCAGCAGATCTCAGTCCAAGGCACACAAGTGGCAGCTACTGCAATCAGTAGCGGACCAGCTGTTTGACATATGGAGTCGTCCAGAGCTGGGCCTGTTTGCGTCACCACGCAACGTCAAACTGCCACTTTTCTACTCACGAGACCCCGCGCCTGGTGTTTTCTGGCCAGACGCGTTGTCCCTTTGTTGGGCAAGGAGGTTTCTTTACGCCTTCCATCCCTTTCCTCTCACCCAGAGAGTTCTATTGAAGTTACAGGCCGAGAGGGTTCGAATGATTCTGATCGCCCCGCTGTGGCCTTGGCAGATTTGGTTCCCACTACTTCAGTGGCTATCCATGGAACCGCCAATCCTGCTGCCAATATGCTCGCAGTTGCTGTCCCAGGATCAGGGCTCGCTGGTCCACCCCAATCTCTGATCCTTACACCTTCATGCTTGGCTCCTTTGAATGTAGCAAAATACAGGTATGGGGTATCCCCAGAGGTGGTAGATGTTCTTGTGTCAGCGAGAAAGCCCTCCACGCGCTCCACTTATGCTATGAAGTGGAAGCGGTTCTGCTTGGGAGCCTCGTCTCACCATCTGGATCCCATTACCTGTCCTGTGAACTCGGTTCTACAGTATCTCCTCTCCTTATACCAGCAAAGCTTGAGCTACTCCTCCATAAAGGTGCACATGTGGGCCATCTCGGCTTATCATGCCGTTTCGGGAGACAGGGCCTTTGCCAAGTTAGATGTAGCCCGCACCTTTTTACGGGGGATTCTTCACATGAGACCTCCCATTCAGGATCCTGTCCCACCCTGGGGACCTCCTTTTTGTGTTGGAGAAGCTTACTCTTCCCTCGTTTGAACCTGCAGCAGATTGTGAGCTGCGATATCTTTCCTGGAAGGTTTGCTTTTATGTTGCAGTTACATCAGCTTGAAGAGTTTCCAAGCCTCAGGCTCTGATGTGTAAAGAGGCGAATTTGATTTTTCACAGGGAAAGGGTTTCCCTGAGGACGAACCCTAAGTTTCTTCCGAAAGTGGTCTCGGAGTTGACCCTCAACCAGTCGGTTGACCTTCCAGTTTATTTTCCTTCTCCCTCTAACGGGGGGAAGCTCTCCTTCACACTTTGGACATCCACAGGATGCTGAGGTTTTACCTTAAGCAAACGGCTTCTCACCGTCAATCAGAGCAACTGTTTGTGGCATTCGCACTACAACACTTGTGTAAACTGGTGTCCAAGTAGAACATTTCTAAATGGATTGTCCATGTATTTCTTTCTGCTATGAGAAGCACAACAAGCCCCTTCCGGGCCTGATTAGGGGTCACTCCACCAGGGGAGTGTCTGCTTCCTTCGCCGTGCTGCGGAACGTCTCGATTAGAGACATTTGCATGGCCGCTAACTGGAATTCAGTGCATACTTTCATAAAGCACTACAGCTTGGACATTGCCTTCAGATGCCATGCCGGCTTCGGCCTGGCAGTCCTTCAGGGACTCCTGTCTTGAGCTTCTGTGTTCAGCTTCCTCTCTTCCACCTCCTGGGGTTGATTACCTCCTTGGCGAGGGACTGCTTGGGATTCAGTCCTTATTATGATAGCCTGCTGCAAGAGCTCCCACTCAAAGTAAGATAGTACAGTTATGTAAGAACTTACCGTAACAGTAGATCTTCGAGAGGAGCTCTTGCAACAGGCGTTACTTTCCCACCCTCCATCCCCCTTGAGGTGTGCAGAGCATCATATTCGAGCTTCGCCTCGTTCTCCTGTCAGGGCTCATTCGCGGGACTTGGCAGGGGAACTGGGGTGGAGCTGGGTCCGCCTCCTTTTATACCAGAGCTGATGTCGGGGGCAGTCCCTGCTGGGTGCTGCTGACTGAGAAGTTTTCCAGTGGGCCCTAGTGCCTGTGGCATAGTTCTTATTGTGATAGCCTGCTGCAAGAGCTCCTCTCGAAGATCTACTGTTACGGTAAGTTCTTACATAACTGCACTTTCTCAGTCAGGGCCCCCCCGAGAGTCCCTCCCCTGTTGAGATGGTCCGCTATCGCTCATTAAGCCGGAGGGACCACTGGTGGTAGCTGATCTATCTAATATAGACACTGCACGTGCGGTGGGTATGAGCAAAGCTGTGGCTGCATATAATAGGGCAGTTTCCGGGGTGCTTGATATCCTCACACCGGTTTGTGTACAACCCAGATCTTCTCACTTGAGGTTTCCATGGTTTGATGGGGATCTCAAGGCGATGAAGATTGGGGGTCAGAAGTTGAAGCGTTGTTGGGGGAGGACCTGGTCAGATGTGGACAAGTTGACCCTGCATGCTCACTGCTCTGAGTACCAGGTGGTAATCGGCTGTAAGAAGGCAGAATTCCTGTCCAGGGAGATGCTGCTGGGAAGAATCAACCAGTTCAGCTTTTTAGGACTGGCGACAGACTTTTCCATCGAGTCTGTCTGCAGCTGAAAAAAAGCCTCTTTTCAATCATTTTATGTGATGTGTTTGCTCAGGTCTTTTCAGACAGTGTCCGCTATCCCACAGGGGATCCCATCAGTGAACCGCATTGTGATTCACAGTGATCAGCTTGGATGGAACAGATGCACTCTGCCTGTCTGAGAGGAGTTTAAACCAGTGGAAGTGGCTGAGATCATTGATGTCATCTCGAAGCTGAAGCGCACGTACTATGAACTGGACTCAGCTCCAACTCGTTTCTTGATGAGATGCATTGGTTCTGTTGGCCCGGTGTGCACCAGGATTGTCTGGTGTTCGTTGTCTGAGGGGGTCTTTCCAGAAGCCTTGAAAGTGGCCCTGGTGAGGCCCCTTCTGGAGAAGTCATCTCTCAACCCTGATATCCTGGCGAATTGCCATTCCCTCTCCAACCTTCCCTTTTTGGGTAAATTTGTTGAGAAGATCATGGCGCAGCAGCTTGAGGAGCACCTCATGTCCTTTGACATCTATAAGCCACTTCAGTCATGTTTCAGAGCCAGGCAGAGCACTGAAACGGCATTAGTTAGGGTGCATAATGATCTCCTCAGGTTTAGAGATAGAGACAGGTCAGTTCTTATACTCCTTGATCTCTCTTCAGCTTTTGATACTGTAGATCACATTGTGCTTCTTGATTGCCTTAGAGAGTACTGTGGACTCACTGGCACTGTCATCAGTTGGTTTGAGTCCTACCTCTCTGGCAGGAAGCAATGGGTAGTGATGGGGAATTTCTCCTCCTCCCCGAAGCTCCTGCCATGAAGAGTGCCTCAGGGATTGAACTTGTCGTCGATGTTATTTGCAGTGTATATGCTGCCCCTGGGTGGGCTCATTAGGCGACACAATGTGGGTTTTCACTGTTATGCAGATGATATCCAACTATACCTGTCCTTTGCCCCGGAACATCGGACACTGTGGAAGTGCTTAACATTTGCCTGGCTGAGATCAATGACTGGATGTCCTCCAGCTGGTTGCGACTGAACCCAGATAAGATGGAGGTACTAGTAATTGGGTCAGGACAAGGGCGTGATGAGAGTGCCTCCGATGTGGTCACTGGTTTATTCCTGGGATTTACATCGTTGATGGCCTCCCCTGGGGTGCGAGATCTTGAAGTGATCCTTGATGACAGACTGACACTTGAAGCTCAGGTGTCAGCTGTCATCAAAAGTGTTTTTTTTGCCACTTAAGGAACATTGCCAGGATCAAACCCTAGTTCTGCCTGAGGACCTGCCCACACTTTACATGCCTTTGTGACATGCAGACTCAATTACTGTAATGCTGTCTACTTCAGGGTCTCTGGAGGTACCTTTTGCTGGCTGCAGTTGGTACAGAACACAGCTGCCAGGTTGCTGACTAGCCTATGTAGGTCTAACCATGTGTCCCCGACGCTACGAGCTCTGCATTGGCTGCCAGTCAGATGGAGGGTTATCCTCAAGGTGAGTTTACTCACTTATAAGGCCCTACATGGACTAGGCCCTGGCTACCTGGCAGATTTTCCGACATCCACCATCTCAGTCCACTCCCTCCGCTCCTCAACCAGGGGACTCCTTGAAGTTCCAAGGACCAGATTAAGAACTTCCAGTGACCGGGCCTTCAGTGTCACTGGACTGGTCCTGTGGAACTCCCTACCAGCTGATGTCATGGAGGCCCCGTCGGTTGAGAGGTTCAAGAGTGGTCTGAAAGCCTATTTATTTTCCTTGGCCTTCCCAGATTGAGTGATCTGACCAGCCCGAAAATCTGTTTATTCTAATGCTGTATCTGATGTTTTATTGTTTTTATCTATTTGCATTTTATGATGCCTCATTTTATCCGATACTCTGCCTACTGTATGTTTTATGTACAATGCCCAGAGCCTCTGGGATTGGGTGCTATAGAAATAAACTTTGCCTTGCCTATACAATGGTGTGCTCTCTTCCCTGAATGGATACATGGTTAAGGACTGCCCCCATTCCTACATCTGAGGCATTGGTTTGCACCACAAATGACCTGTTGTAGTCTGGGCTGGCCAGCACAGGAGCCCTACACAGCGAGGTTTTCAGCCATGTGAAGGCCCGCTCACAGGCTGCATCCCATTGTACTCTCCTAGGCTTCTTCTTTGTCAACAGCTCAGATAAAGGGGAGCTATAGTTGGGTACAAATTTCCTATAATACCCTGTTATCCCAAGAAAGCTCCTGACTTGTCTCTGAGTTTCACACATGGGATATGCCACAATCGCTTCTATTTTCGCTTGGTTTGGGCAAAGCCAGCCCTGCCCCACAACCTATCCCAAATAAGTGACCTCTGTCATGGCCACCTGGCACTTTTCTGCCTTAATAGTCAGACCTGCGGCCTGTATTCAGCCAAACACCTCCCCCATGTGTGTCAGGTGTTTCTCCCAGCTATGGTTGAAAATAGCAGTATCATCCAGGTAGGCAACTGCAAAGTCCTCCATATCCTGTAACACCTGATTTACTAACCATTGGAATGTAGCAGGGGCATTCTTCATCCCAAAAGCATGATCTTGAATGCAAACAGGCAGATTGAGATGATGAACGCTGACCGTTCCCTAGCCCTGTCAGTGAGTTTCACCTGCCAGTACCCCTTTGTCAGGTCTACTGTAGTTAAGTATGTTGCCCCAGTTTGTCCAGCAATTTGTCCATTTGTAGCATTAGGTGGGTATCAGATTTCATGATGGCGTTAAGCCCACGATAATCTACACAGAACCGTGTAGTCCCATCCAGTTTTGGTACAACAACTACAGGTGAGGCCTAGGGCCTGTGAGATTTCTAGATCACCCCTAGATCCAGCATCTTCACCACCTACCTCCTAATGTCCTTGAGGACTGTCTCTGACACCTGGTAGGCTATCCTACGTATGGGTGCTTGGATCCCTATGTCTATGTCATGCACCACTATCGGTGTCCGTCCAGGCTTGGGCATAAATAAAGGGGCAAATTCCCACGAAATGGTCTTCAATTCCTGGGCCTGTACAGGTGTCAACTGGGGTGACAGCGTGATGGTCTCCACAGATGATGCCTGCTTACTCTCGGCTAACAAGTCGAGGAGGGGGTCTTCCTCACCTAGCTCCCCCCCCCAGGACTGCAAACTGCAAGTACCATGTTAGCCCTATTAAAATATGGCTTCATCATGTTTACATGGTACATCATGTGAAAGTGTTTTTGGTCACGTAACTCCACAATGTAATTAAACTCGTTTACCTGCCGGACTATCTTGCATGGCCCCACCCACTCAGCTTGCAGCTTGTCCTTCTGGACTAGGATCAGAACCATCACCTCCTGTCCTACCCCGTGTGAGTGAGCTCTGGCTCCACGATCGTACAAGGTCTTTTGTTTTTTCTGGGCAGCTGCCAGGTTACATTGGGCCACGCCCATAAGCTCCTTCAGCATCTCCCTAAATTTTAACACATACTCCACTGTGGGAGTCCCATGGTTGGCATGTTTACCTTCCCAGTCTTCTCATATTAAATCTAGGGGCCCCCTCACCCTGTGTCCGTACAAGAGCTCAAAGGGTGAAAACTCAGTTGACTCTTGTGGCACTTCCTGCAGCAAACATTAGGTGGGGCAGGTATCTTTCCCAGTCCCACACATGCTGTTCTGCAAATGCCATAAACATAGCTTTTAGGGTCCCATTAAATCTCTCTATGAGACCATTGGCTTGTGGGTGGTAAGACGTTGTGTGCCTCTGTAAGACACCACACTTCTCCCACAAACACTTTATTTATTCAGTCTTGGATTACAATACCTTTGAGTACAAGGCGATCGTTTACAAAGGCTCCACGTCAGTGGGGAGGGGTGAACAAACATACAGAGGCAGTAATACAAAGACTAGGTTTAAAAACAGTAAAGTACATACTTTAATTATCTAGAATTAATAACTTTAGTAGTGGAGAAGAAAGGAGCGGGGGCATAATAAGAGAGAAGAAGAGGGGTAAGCAGCCAGAAGGCCTTGTCAGTAGGAGTAGAAAGAGTGGCTGGTGCGGGTAGTAGGTAGGTAGGAGGGGAGGTGGTGGGGGTGGGAGAGTCAGGGGAGGGTAGGAGGATATAGCAAGGGTTGGAAAGGTAAAGCTTTGGGGTGGAAAAGGGGGAACTGGAGTGCGCACAGGTGGTAGTATCAATTAGGTGAAGCAGTCACAAGAACTATTTGTCATAAGATGCTGACAGAGCCTGTGCTTGAAAGGACCTAATCTTGGTACGGATAGGATTTTGTTGGGAAGTACGTTGAACCCGAGTGGGGCTCTGTAAGCAAATGACCGCTGCCCTTGAGATGTCCTGCACTGAGGAATCTTCAGAGATTGATGGGCTGAGCTTAGAGTGTGCTGGGAGCTGGAGTGAGGGCTAAGGAATTTCACAGTTCCAGGGGGCAAAAGGCCAAGAAGTGCTTTTTTAGCTAACAGATATGTTTGGTACTGTATCCTTCCACTTAGTTGAAGCCACCCAGATTGGGCGTATATGTCGCATGTGAGGGTAAGGCGTGCAGCACCGGTGACGGGTCTGCATGCCTTATTTAGTGCAATGAGTATTCTGCGGAGTGAAGAAATAGTAGCGGCACCATAGATAATCAAGCCATAGTCGACAGTAGGTAAGACAGAGCTGATAATTTCAGTTCTAGGGACATGGATATGTTGTTCATCCACACTGTCTTGCAGGTTCCTTGCCGCTTTAAATCTTGCTGGAAGGTCTTCAAGCTGGCTCCTCCCACCCACCCGGGTGGTAAAACTCTCGGCTCCACCCCATGATGCCAGATCTTCCTTACTGCTTGGAAGTTCAGGTTACCTCCTTAACGCTCTGCATATAGACTGGATCCTAACTCTTCGGTTCGCCCGAAAATAGTTTTAAAATTCTCAAGACTTCAGTCAAATTCTTCCCTCTTGCCTGCAATGGACAAATTGACTCCCGGTTTTCGGCGGTGCCCATGCGGGCAGAAGATGTCCAGGATGGATCCGCACTCCACATGTGTCTACTGCCTCGGCCTTGATCACGACCCGCCAGCCTGCGAGTTGTGTAGATCTTTCACGCCCAATGTCCTTGAAGACCACGCTGCCCGGTTACAACTTGGGCACCCCGAGAAGCATTATCTGCTGTTGAAGTCCAAGGAGGCCCATTGGGCGGTGTCCGCGGCAGCTGGCTCGGATGAGGAACTTGAGCAGATGATCGCCCTCGAGGAGAAGGCAGCCCAGGCCGCATCCTCATCTTCCTCGGTCGCGGCATTTATCCCGCTCTCTCTGAGATCTTCCTGCACAGCTTCTTTTAAGGAGCTTTGCCAATCCCTTTCCACGAAGGGAGAGGGGCCATCGGGACACTCTTCTTGGTCAAAAAAGAAGGACTCAAAGGGTAAGTCCCACCGTCAACGTTCGTGGGAGCAGAAGAGGTCCCCTTCCCCGGACAGTCGACACTCGATTTCGGTCGAGGTTGCGGCTAAGGCTGCTGGCTTCACAGTGTCCCCGTCAGGTCAGCTGTCCGAGACACCCGTCAACGTGGTCCAGATTTTTCTCGACCCATCGGACGGGCTGTCGGCTGGTGAAGCTGACAACCCTTCATCACCGGTTCCCCGGTGGAAACCGAGGACTTGCCTGCGCCTCCTGTGCTGGAGTCCCCGGTCAAGGTTCCCGAGCTGAGAGAGGAGTGGGTGTCCCCCGCTCCCTCCCAAATCCACCCTCGGAAACACCGAAGATCCTGGTCTTGGTCTCAGACCTCATCTCGGTCTCAGACCTCATCTCGGTCCAGCCGATCCCGCCGACATCAGCGGTCTCGACACCGAGGTAAGCGGTGGCACCGCTTGTCCTTGTCTTCCTCCTCGGAAGAGGAGAGGCTTCGGCGCAAATTGCGTCGATGCTATGAGGACTTAATGTGGCAGCAGCTCCTTTTGTCTGGGAACGAGCCGACACCGTCGCCTTCCCCGGCCATTAAGTGGCTGTCACCCGAAAGGCCGAAGCAACCCCTCCCGGTAGTCGAGGTGCCCAAGCCTGGGCCAGTTGTTCGGCTGAAACCAGCTGCCCCACCGATTGTGGTGGAACCTCCGCCTCCACAACCAAAATCGGGGGCACCGACTAAGGACTCTCGGTTGGGTCAGGGTCTGCCCCACTGGTTGTCGGTCACCCTCACTCCCAACCGTCCTCAGCAGGTGGAGAGTGGCTCAGGCCCGGGGCAGCTCTTCGCAGACTCCTCGGAGTCTGACAACTCCTCCCTGTTTTCCAGGCCCCTTCACCTGGAGTCCTCCAGGGGGCAGTCGATGGACGAGAGCCCATCATCGTTCATGGATCTGCTTCGGCTCATCTCGGAGTCCACCGGGATGCAGCTCAAGTCTGTATCTAAGCGGGCCAAGTATCCCCTCACGGAGATACTGGACTGAGGGGATTCTCCCATGGAGGCCTTTCCGGTGGCTGTAGCCATTGTTGGCCCAGCCTTGGAGCTTTGGCAGCAGCCGGCTTCCTGTCCTACGCCTTTGGCCAGGATGGCCAGGAAGTATGCGGTCCCTACTGGATCTTTTTCGGAACACCCCTCTGCGGAGGGGTTGATCACTGATAGCGTTTTCCGGCACTTCTGGAATGCTAGGGATGTGGATAAGCCCCCCCAACAAGGAGTCCAAAAAGCTGGACTGTGCCGGGCACAAGGTGTACACTGCGTCCTCCCTCGGCCTCCATCAGGCCAGCTCGGCCATGCTGTTGGTGCACTTCTCCCAGGCCCTCATGCGCTTCCTGAATGAGGTGATCCCTCATCTCCCGGCCGACCTGCAGACTACGGTCAAGCAGGTGCGGGATCAGGGAAGGGCAATGGTGAAGTAGCAGCTCCAAATGGCTCTAGACATTGGAGACTCCTGTGCCCGATCAGTTGCAGCCGCAGTGGCCATGCACCACAGAGCCTGGCTGAGGATATCCACCTTCACGTCAGATACCCAGCACAAATTGGTGGATGTCACCTTCTTGAGGACTGACCTGTTTGGCCCTGGAGTGGAAGGCCACCTCCAGAGGATCGAAAAGTCCAATGCTACCCTGGACTCGGTCACCTCCTCCCAGAAGGACAAGGGCCGTCGTCAACAATATAATTCCTTTCGACCTTCTGCTCCTGCGGCACGTCCGGCCCAGCAACACCAGCATCAGGGCCAGCAGGCTTGCGCTTGGCACCCCAAAGCCAAGCCTGCGGCTTCCTCTAACAGGAAGCAGGGAGGAAAAGGCCCAGGAGGTCCCTCGGCCGGTCCTTCCTCCAAGTCTGCCCAGTGACAGGTTGAGGGGTGTCGCCCCCAGCCTCGTCACTCCCCCCATGGGGGGACGGCTCCGCCACTTCCTTTCCACCTGGTCCGCTATCACCATGGACCGCTGGGTGTTGGTGGTGGCAGGAAAGGGCCTGCCTCTGTAGTTCGAGCAGGCCCCACCCTTCCGAGCCATCGCCCCACAGGGGGCTATGGGGTCCACAGCCTCCCTGTCGGCTTGTCGAGCCGACATTGCCCTGCTCCTTGAAAAGGAGGTGATCAGGAAGGTGGCAGATCCTCCACCAAGCCCGGGGTTTGTGTCCAGGTATTTCCTGGTCCCGAAACAGACGGGGGGCTGGCGTCCCATTCTAGACCTGCATGACCTGAACAGGTTCCTAAGGTCTTGAACCTTCAGGATGGTCACTCTGGCTCAGATCATTCCATCCTTAGAACGAGGCATGTGGTTCTGTTCTCTGGACCTCCAGGATGCGTTCTTTCACGTCCTAATCCGTCCATCCCACCAGAGTATCTTCCACTTCAGGGCAGAGGGGTCCCTCTACGAGTTCCGGGCCATGCCCTTTGGCCTTTCTCTAGCTCCCAGGGTCTTCACCAAATGCATGGCAGTGGTGACAGCATTCCTGTGGCGCCAAAGGGTCCGGGTGTACCCCTACCTGGATGACTGGCTGATTGCAGCCTCCACCAAAATGGAGGTGGAGCAGTCCAGGGATCTGGCCCTCCAGGTTTGCTCTCAAGTTGGCCTCCTTATCAACAAGACCAGGTCGGAACTCATACCAAAGCAGGTGATACAATTCATCAGGGCAGAGCTCAACTCTCTGTGAGCCAGAGCATGGCTCTCGGCAGACAGGGCCGAGGTCCTTTCCTCCTTTGCCCAATCATTTCAGGTTGGGCAATTGCGCCCTGCCCGGGACTTCCTGTGCCTCATGGTGGCCTGCACCAGCATGGTCCATTGGGCCCGTTGGCACATGCATCCCCTACAATGGGGACTGGTCAGCCAATGGTCACAGTGCTCCGATCCTCTGGATCAGCTAGTGACAGTGACCCAGGAGATGTGGAACACTCTCCAGTGGTGGACCATTCCAGCTGATCTGCAGGAGGGCATCCCGTTTGTCTGCCCCGAGCTGACGGTCTCTCTATCGACCGATGCCTCTCTGATGGGTTGGGGTGCCCATCTGGGGGAGCACAGAGCGCACAGCCTCTGGTCCCCTCAGGAGTCCCGATGCCACATCAACCTGCCGGAGCTTCAAGTGGTTCATCTAGCCCTCACAGCCTTTACTCTGTTTGTATGGAGTCAAGTGGTCCAGGTCCAGATGGACAATACCACGACCATGTACTACCTAAACTGCCAGGGCGGGACATGCTCCATGCCTCTGTGCAGGGAAGCTGTCCACATTTGGTCCCTCATGCGCAGTCTGGAGGTGGATCTCCTTGCCATCCATGTGGCAGGATCCTCCAACATTCTGGCCGATGCCCTAAGCCGGATAGGGGCTGCGTCCCACGAGTGGTCTCTCCTGCCGGAGGTAGTACAAGATCTGTTCTCCCACTGGGGCACGCCTCTGGTGGAGCTGTTTGCCTCCAGGGAGAATGCAAAGCTGAGACTGTTTCATGCCCGACCCCCTCAGCAGGGCTCGCTGCAGGGGGATGCCTTCTTGAGGCCGTGGATCCCGGGCCTCTTCTACGCCTTTCCCCCATTTCCCTTTATCCATAAGGTGCTTCTCAAGGCGAGGAGGGACAAGGCGCAGGTGATTCTGGTAGTCCCAGACTGGCCCCGCCAGTTCTGGTATCCAGATCTCCTCAGTCTCAGCTCCAGGTTCCTGAGGTGGTTTCCAGCCCACCCGGACCTGATCTCAGTCAATTGGGGAAGGTATTCCATCCGGACCTTCAATCCCTGCACCTGACAGCCTGGTTTCTGAGCGTCTAGAGTTCCAGGCCTTGGGTCTTTCCGACGAGGTCCTCAACGTTGTTGAGGAGTCCCGTAAGGAGTCGACCAGAAAATGCTATGCCTTTAAATGGAAGAGATTCTCCATTTGGTGTCAGGGCAAGGGCCTGGACCCTGTTCCTTGGCAAGCATTCTGGACTACCTGTGGTCCCTTTCTCAGCAAGGGCTTCGGCCGACGACCCTTAAGGTGCACCTGGCAGCCATCTCTGCTAACCGGGTGCGTGCTGGGAAGCAGTCGGTGGCGCAGGAGAAGGTGGTTGGGTGCTTTTTCAAAGGCTTTGATCACATATCCCCTCTGGTGTGAGACCCTCCACCTTTGTGGGATCTACTGCGGGTATTAGCTAAGCTCATGGGCAAGCCATTTGAACCGATGCACAGGTGTGACATCTCTCACCTGTCGTGGAAGACCACCTTCTTGGTGGCTATCACGTCAGCCAGAAGGATGGGAGAGCTCCAGGTGCTTTTCATCGAGTCTCCTTATCTGGTCTTCCACATGGACAAGGTTGTCCTTTGCCCCCACCCAAATTCCTTCCGAAGGTGGCGTGGAGTTTCACCTTAACCAGGTGTTGACTCTGCGGTGTTCTACCCCAGTCACACCTCAGAGGCTGAATATAGGCTCCATACTTTGGATCCTAGAAGCGCTCGCTTATTACAAGGAGCGGACAGCTGAAGTTCGGGAGAGGTTCACCAGCTGTTTGTCACCCACGCTGAAGTCGCACTCTGGCAGACCTGCAGCCAAGTGGACGATAGGCAGGTGGGTCACCTCTTGCATAGATCTCTGCATAAGTTGGCGGGCATGGAGCCTCCCAGAGGATAAGAGCTCATTCTACCTCGCCTTACACCCTGCATCGGTGGCTGCTTCCAGGGACGCCCCTATCCAGGAAATCTGCAGGGCAGCTACCTGAAGTCAGCACAACCTTCATTACCCATTACCACATCGACCTTGAGTCACGCCGGGATGCTGGTTTTGGGGCCTCGGTTCTCAGTCTTTATTCCCTAAGTAGGGGTGCGCTTTGCCCCTCCTCCCGGAGAACTGCTAGAGTCTGCCAGACAGTGTGGATGAACAACATATCCATGTCCCTAGAAATACAGGTTACTCACCTGTAACAGGAGTTCTAGGAATGGTATATGTTGTTCATCCACACTACCCACCCGGGCTCCCCGGCTTCGACGCACAACCTGGCTTCCAGGGGGCTAGATCTGGCGTCATGGGGCGGAGCCAAGAGTTTTACCACCCGGGGGGTGGGAGGAGCCAGCTTGAAGACCTTCCAGCAAGATTTAAAGCGGCAAGGAACCTGCCAGACAGTGTGGATGAACAACATATACCATTCCTAGAACTCCTGTTACAGGTGATAAACCTGTATTTTTGAGGGCTTTGGGTGTCAAGCAGTGTTTATGTCTGCAGAGCAGACCAATCTTGATGTTGACAGCCCGGGCAACATTGTCGATGTGCTGAGAATATGAAAGTGAGCTGTCCAGGGTTACTCAGATACTTAAAGTGTAGGATTTGTTCCAGAGGTACTCCCATGCAGTTTTGGATTGTAAGTGGTTGAGATTTGTGCTTGCTACAGGTGGCACTGAACAGCATAACTTTAGTTTTTTTGTAGTTCAGGATCAATTTGTGAGCATTGAACGAGTCCTCAGCTTCTGCAAAACTATGCTGTAGTTGATGTTCCAGTTGCTGTGGGTCAGGGTTGCTAGTAAAGATGACAGCATTGTCCACATACAGTAGCATCTGTTGGTGGCAGGCCTGCAGTAGGTTGTTAAGGAAGATGCTGAAAAGTAAAGGCCCTAAAATAGAGCCCTGTGATACACCTGAGTGGACAGGCAGTTTGACCGAGGTAACATTTGCAATTTCCACTTGTTGGGATTGACCATCCAGATAACTCTTGAACCAATCTAATGTGTCAGAGGTGAGATCTGTGGAGGCTAGTTGCTGAAGAAGAAGAAGAGTGTGGTGAACAGTGTCAAAGGCCTTTGTAAGGTCTATGAAGGCTGCTCCCACTAAATTGCCTTTGTCGAGAGATTGATGGATGCAGCCAGTGAATTCCAATAGTGCCGTTGTGGTGCTATGACCTTTTCGGAATCCGTGTTGCTGTGGGTATTGGATTGAGTATTTTTCAAGGTAGTATAGATATGGGCCTATAATTTGTATGTAGGGCCCAGTCTCCACTCTTGTGTATGGGTGTCACTAGGGCAGACTTCCATATTTTTGGGAATTGGGACAGCTTCAGTGAGAGGTTAAGAATCTTAGTTAAGGGATTCAGTAGCTCATCTAGTGTGAGGGCAACGATTTTAAGATCCAGCGAGTCTCCACTGAATCTAGACTTCCTAAGCACTTTGCATAGGTATTTCTTGGCTGTTAACAAAGAGAACTTCCTAAAGTAAAAGGGGGTATAAATGATTGTCCTCTCTGTAGTACTGTGTGTAGGGGAAGGGGTGGAATCTTTAAAAAAAAATCCAGGGGCAGGACACTGCTCCGGTCTGTGAAAGTGTTGTTAAAATTATTTGCTATGGTAAGTAGGTCCAAAGTAGGGGGTACCATCAATGTTTAGCACTGAGGGTGAGATTTTTGATACTTTGCCAGTGACATCTTTAATGTTGTTCCAGAAATTCTTACTGTCCCCCCCCCCCAGGAATTTGTAAACACTTCCCATTAGAATTTGGCTTTCACATGGCAGATTGCCCTTGGGCATTCATTCCTGACTTTTTTATATTCCTGCATGTCTGCCTGTCTGCCCATTTCTCTTGCACAGTGCCAGAGGTGATCCCTGTGTTTCTTCTTGGAGATAAGCTCAGGGGCTATCCAGGAGTTTGAGGTGCCACAAACTTTCATTGTTTTATAGGGAGCATGTATGTCACAGGCAGTATAGAAATGCTTAATGAGATGGTCCAAGGCTAGGTTGATATCTTTATTAGTGTCCAGTAATGACCAGTCTATATTACTTAAGTGCAGTTTGAGGGGCTCAAGGGGCCCATGTTTCAGCACCCTGCTACATATTGTCTGAGGAGGTGGCTTGTGGAATTTTTGTCCAGCTGCAGGTAAGGTCTGCGGGCATTAGGTCTGACATGAAGTTGCTCCCTTGATCAGAGATAACATCCTGCGGAAACCCAACAAGGGAGAAAATCCCCAGCAAAGCATCTGCCACCTTGTCCGCCTTAAAGGAGGACAGCTCGATGGCTTCAGGATAGCGGGGAGCATAATTGACAACTATCAATAGATATTTTTTCCCCAAGAAATGTGCGGTATTCAAAGGACCCACAATATTCATTCCAGCCTTCTGAAATGGCTCCTCCACAATTGGTAAGGGAATCAGGCCAGCCATGGCTTTGCTTCCAGTCTTCCCTATTTCCAGACACTGATGACAGGATTTTCAGTATTCCTTCACCTGCTTGGTAATATTGGGCCAATAGAAATTGTGGGCTAAGTACTGCATAGTACGAGCACTGCCAAAATGTCTGGACATGGGAATATCATGAGCCACCTTGAGCAATAACTCATGATACCCCTGGGGGAACAATAAAGCTGCCTGCCTATCACCCCTCCCTCTGTCCTGATGTCCTGTGTGTGTACAACAGTCCATTGTCCCAATACACTCTGTGTTTTCCATCACCCCCCCCCGTGTCCCATCAGATTCTGCACAGGCACCCAGCTCCTCTAAGCTAGGGTCTGTCCGTGGTGCTGCTGCTGCTAAGTCTTCCCACTTACCCAGAGCATGGGGCATGTCCCCATCAGTTCTCAGGCTGAGGTCCATAGTATAGCAGTAGTGGATTCAGTATCACAACCTTTCCCTTCCCCTGGGCTATATGTCACCCCTGTCTCCTGAGAGCAAACTCCAGTAGCAGTTGGGTTACCTGCCATCCTCGTTATCACCCTCTTTTAAAAGAGCCACAGGCTGGCTGGCCTGTCTCCCAACATCTCCTGTCTGAATTTCTGTGGGGTCCCAAGGATCACAGGAGCCCCTATCCTTTTTACTGTGGGTCACAACACAGACCACCTTCTGTGGAACATCATTCCCCACAATAACATCCAAAATGAGTTTCTTGGCTACAGCCACCTTTCTTACCCCTTCACCTGCATCTCCCCTATACAGGGTAACCCTGGCTAATGGTTTTCTTTTCCCCAGTGAAATCCCTCACAGAGACAAACTAATTTGGCAGTATTTGTTCAGCCCCCACCAAATCCCCTTTCACCAGGGTAAGAGATGCTCGAGTATCCCTTAACCCTCTAGTCTGTACCCCATTGACTGTAGCTGGGTGAATGTGCACCCTCATATTGTCAGGGATAGCGTCAGTAATACAGTTGGCAAACAGCTCAGTTTGTACAGGCCTGTTCACATTTTGGTCTTTCTTAGGACACTGCCTTTAAAGGGACAGTGTTTTAACTCAGGAGCATTTCACAATACATTAAATATGAACATAAAGAAAGTGCTATAGACCTATCTTGCCACACACAGCATCATGGAAATGTAAGTTCATGGGCACTGTAGTGAGCAAACTAGATAGATTTGTTTGACTTTTTCCTGCTGGCAACTTTGTATGCTTGTGTGTTCATAAAAGCATCCTGTTTTTGTTAGTGTTTGCAGGATATCGACATACAGAAACTAATATTGTAGGGCTTCAGAACATGAAATGGAGAATAATGGATGGGTAGCTGGTTATAACGAGGATTTTACAACCCCCCAGGTGTGGGACACCACATAAACCCTGAGGACGATGCTCGAGGGGTTTCTTGAGGTATCCCACCTGAGGGTGTGTGTAAAATCCGAGTTTTACACACCTACCCATCCTTTATTTTGTATAGCTGCTGGGGATCATTTTTTCGCCACAGCAATTATACAAAATAAATGGATTTGTCTATTTAGTCGAGCCACGGACTGTTGGGGTTTCAGCGCAGTCTAAACTGAAGTAGTGTTTTTTTTGTTTTTTTTTTCTTCACTAAGAAAATGTAGATTGCTGTGCCCAGTGATATTTTTGTTTAAAAAAAAAAAAAAAAAAACTTTCCGCCAACTTCTGTCAGGGAAGTTCACAGCTCTGATGAGTGGGGATGGTGGGGAATGGTGCATAGAAGAGGATTGCGGTTGGTGCATGTGCCAAACTAGGGAAACTGGGCATGTGTTCATTATAACCAGGTGGTTATAACAACGAAATTATAACCCGGTTTCCCTATGGGAGAAAATGCTCCCCAGTTATTATAACCAATTAAGGTGCGTCTGAGGAGCAGAAGAAATCACAATAAGGAGCAAATAAAGCATGCAGGAATTTGCAACTATGGAGAGAACAGGCATGCAAGAACATATAAATATGGAGAGAATAGGGGATGCAGGCATACATAAGTGGGGAAACTAGTAATCTGGTTTCACAGGGGGCTGGTCTTTATCTGCAGTGTTGTAATAGAATACTGCTGCGGTTATGGTGATTTGCAAAGAGGGCAAGGGTCATGGTTAGGAGGAAAAGGCAGACAAAGAGCTGCAGATTACCAAGGGTGTAAAAGGTGAGGGAAAAATAAATCTTCTTTGAGGACTTCTCCATCCATTGAGCCACATCATGGAGCTGTAAGCTGTCAGAGTCAGGTCCGTCCAGAAATGTTTGCTGGCTGCTGCCACTCATATCAGCGTGACTCATCATTACCTATGTAATGTGGGCATCTCCAGCATGCCTCAGTTCTTTTTCTAGCTGTCAACTGCTCATCGGTCTGTTGCTGCTGCTAAAGAATGCCATTGAACTCTACAAGTATTACTTATGTTACTGTAACCCCCTTGTTCCCAGGGATTACTAGAATCCCACTTAGAATCACTGGCAGGCATGGAGAGGCAGCTTGTGAGATGCCAGTTAAATGGATTTCACACTGTCACACTCTGGCCTCAGTCTCAGCTGAGCTGGAGGATGATGTACCCATAGAACTGTCACAGCAGCATAAGCCACATTGGAATGCTAGCTGCAGGGAGTTGGGTGGAATGTTGAGTTAGAGCTCAGTTAGTCTGGTGGAGGAGTCTGAAGAGAGTGTCTATAGAGTGAGGAGTGCTACAGTAGGCAGCTCCTCAGAGTTAGCTCTGATACAGAGTACCTTGGTAGATTGGGTAGTTTGTTCTCACCCTAGAAAAGGAACATAGAGGACCAGTAGAGTGAAGTGGTAGAGACCATTTCTAGAGGGTTTTCCAGAGCCCCATCACCAGAGGGATGGGGGAATTCCAGGATTTAGGGGCAATCCCCTGATCCAGCCTGGATCATGTTGAAGCTGCCTAGATTCATCGGTTCTGTGAGTACCCGAGACTGTTTGTGGAAAAAAGCCCTGGGGCACCTGCATTCCTATGGTGATTTTTTTTCTCTGACAAAGGGACTCTGTCACCAAGACTGTGTTTCTGTTAAAAGTGTCTGCCTACTATGGGGTCCAGAGGGAGACAAGCCAAGTACAGAACTTTTAAGACTGTTTCTATGTAAAAGTGTCTGCCTACTGTGTAGTCCAGAGGGAGACTTGCCAAGTACAGAACTTTTAGTTTGTTCTGATTTAAAAGCATCTGCTAAAGTGGGGGTCTAGTGTAAAGACATTGCCAATTACAGAACTTTTAACTTCAGGACACCTCAGATGTGTGAGAAAGTAGAATGTTAAATGTGAAAGACATTTCAAGACAGCATCTACAAGAGTTTTTTTCTGAGAAAGGTGTTATTAACCAGATGAATGGCCGAGTATAAATTTGGGAGCAAAAGGTGGGAGACCCCCCCCCCATCTGGAGTAATCATGTTTACCTCTCCAGGTTCAGTTTGGGCACCTTTATTTTCTCTCAGTGCACTTGGCCAGTGCCTGAAGAAAATACCCAGACATGGGATTTTGGATTTTCTGTGAGCCTGAGTGTGCTCTTTTTGGTGGTCAAGGGAGCCACAAATAATTACTCATGAAATATGCAAAAGTCTCCTAGTACTGGCTGAGGGTGCCAAGTCAAGGGAAGTGTACCAGTTCTGGCCATGTGTGCCATTCCATTCAGAACCTGAGGGTTCGCTGTGTGTGTGCTCTGTACCTCAGTAATCTGCATTACCAGTAGGAGTAGCCCTGCGGGGGTCCATCTTCGCTTTGTATTATTCTCTATGTATATTAATAAAAGCCACACTCTAGATTCCCAACCTGGTTTGGACAGTATTGTTATTGCTTCCAGTGTCTGGATTTACTTGGGTGCCCCTGACCAGAAGTACAAACCTATCATAATTCTGAGCAAACGTTTTCTCCCAGGGACCCAGGTTGATGGCCATGCTAAATGGCCCCCCAGGTGTGAGCCAGGTAGTTGGCGCACCTGGTTTGCCTGTCTGAGGATGGCAGGCTACAAAGTAGAAGTAATGGTATGCAGAACTGTTCGTAGTGACAACCCCCATCCCTCTCATTGGTGCCATGTGGTGAGAGGAGCAGCCCTGCTAGTTGAACAAGGGGAGCCGGTGAGGGGAGGTTACACTACTACTTCTGTTTTTTATATTTTAAAACTTTTCCACTGCCGCCAAAAAGAAAAAGAACTATTGTTCTGATATTGTCAGTGCAATGCCATGATGCTCTACAAAGGCAATGGCCACTCTGTACGCATTCACTGCCTAGGCCTCACTCATAATGTTAAGGCCTGCAACATTTTCTAGGCTTTACCCAGGCTACTAGGAGAAGTTGCAAGAAAGCCTTAGCATTATATTTAAAGATAGAGGTTGTGGTGGAGAAGCAAAATGTGTCAGAGGCAGCTTCACCATTATCAAGTTCTCCATCCTTTTCTACTTTGTCATTGACCCGCCTTTTTCACGCTCCATGGCATCAGTTGCCGATTCCAAAAAAAAAAAAAAAAAGACTGCCTCTCCTGAAAGATCCTGATCTCCACAGTAAAGAGGTAAGATACTTGGAAAAAAAACAGAACCTAGGCCACAACCTCTGGTTCTGCTGCCCCCCCCACTCCCCCATATATCTCAGACACTAAGGTTGGGGTATGGCATGGGCTTTACTCCCCCACCAAGGGACTTGCATCCAGTACCCCTGTTGGACACTATCCCATTGATGGTTCCATGATCATTGGGGGCCGGTCGATGCTCAGCTCCTGTACCAAGCAATGTCCGAGCTTTTTCAAAGGCTCTTGCCATTGCCTGTGTTGTCAGCGCCATCCCCGTTGATGCCCTTGGAGATGTTGCCATTGCTGAAGATAATGCAGCAGTTCCCTCTGCCTGCCATAATGCCAAGCAAGATCATCCTCCGTCGATGGTAAGCCCTCCTTCTCTGTCTCCTCGACCCATTGACTCATTACCTATGGTTATCAGTGTTGATGAGGAATTGGAGTACCATGCAAAATATATGGAGGAGGACAAAGACATGGAGGAAGGGGTGCATTCCCTAGATGTCGTAGGTTCCAGTTCTGTTTTGTTCTTCTGTAGTGAGGAAAGTGTAAAGAACACTCCACAGTCACATTGTGAGGGTTTTTCAGGTTTTCCACAGGCAGGTCCAGGCCAAACTTGGGTTTGATGCAGAGGAGAAAGATTCCTCTAAGAAGAATCTAAAAAAACAGGAAAGCAGTGTGCGCAAGACACTGAGTAGTCGGTGCTCCTCCATGTGGCTAATGCAAGCTGGATACAAGAACAGAAGTGAGAAGCACTCGCAGGATATTTAGGATTTGAATGAAACAAAATTATTAATCTAATGCAGAAGGATGCTGACAGCAGTCCAGCACTTTGACCAAAGTATCTTCATCAGTGGGTGTCTAGAATTTGTGTGAGTTCCTAGAAGTTTCTAGAAATGTTTTCTCCCCTACTGCCTTATCCCTCCATTACATTCAGCTCTGGAGCATACCACTCTTGACTGCTTGCACAGATCCTGTGCCCTGGCCGCAGTTCCAAAGATGGCAGACTAACAATATTGGCATCTCTTAGCAATCCATATTGTTTCTTTCAACCAGAAACTAACTCCATAGTAATTATGGCTGCTCATGACAGGTCAGGGGCTCCAAAACACATGTGCTCACATCCTCCTAATAAGCAGTCAAGAAAACTGGATGTCCGGGGCAAAAGAACATTTGCTTTGTCAGCCCTAGGCTAAGAATTGCCCGTTATTAGGTGCATATGTGATGCTGACTCCCCTTCTTGTTACTCAGACAACGCAACAAACCACAAGTTGGCAGAAAATAAGTATCATCCCGGCATTAGGGCAAATACTTGGCTCGGCATCTCAGAGGTTCGGGGGTTAAGCACAAAACAACATTCCTGTTTTACCCAAGTCTGGAAGAGAGAATCCAGGGCTATGCTGTGTCTCCTATCTAAAGGAACCCCAAAAAACATCACACTAGTCACCAAAAGAAGGATTGTCCACAACCAGGAATTTGGAAAGTTACTGTATGGCTTTTATTCCTGACACGATGTTAACAGTAAATAAGGGTGGTGCCTCCAGGGCTTGTACTGTAATGACAGATGACACTTGAGCAGGCAAAAACATTTCCGAACTTCCTTGCAGGCAAACTGTCTTCTCCCACAAACATTTTACCATACCTGTCCAGCCCTATGCAGGGTTCCTGGACTTCCACGAACTGCTGCCAACCCTATTTCAGAGTTCTTGGACTACTGCTACCAGCCCTGTTTCAGGATTCCTGGCTTATTTAAAGCACACTAGGTGACTGTAGTTGACACCTAAAACACATTTTCCTCTGGGTAACCAGTTAGATCCATGTGCGCTTAGAATGAGGATAGCTCACTCTGGCCACAAACTGGATTATCTCTGCCATTTCTTTAGGACTACTGGATTCTCTGCCACAAACAGGGGCTGCAAGAAACATCTTATTTCCAAATGTTGGGCTAAGGTCCATGGCACCTGTATCTGACAGACAATAGAAAACCCTTCCTAAGCAGTTTACATTTCACACACTTGTTCCTCAGGGCCCATGGAACCAAATATTTGACAATGCACCAGACAACCCCAATTAGAAAACTTTACTTTTCACACTTTGTTCCCATCAGAACACTTGGAAAGTACTTGAAATCCTCAGATCTCACTCGTCTGTTTCTTTAATTTGTACTCACAAAATCTCTACATTTGGGCAGTGCTGATAGCTCTTAAGTCTGTTGGGGGATTGCCACAAGTACTCATTAAACCTTCAGTCCCATTCTTTTTACACCCCCCTCAGAGCTTCACAAGATCTGGTAGCCACCACATCCCAGGAAACCACCTTTGGATTACTGTACTATGGCAGAAACACAGAGGGTCCTTTTCTCTGCCAGTAGGCAGCCCTTGCCCTCAGAATCCTCAGTAAGCTTTTCTCTCTCTTCAAACTTCAGCTTCAGAACATACTCTGACAGCTCCAGCAACAGCTGTTAGCCAAGTGTGGCTTATGCTGCTACTAGAGTTCCAAACAGCATTAACTTATCCTCTGCTCAGCAGAGCCAGGCAAATAATGATGTAATGTTTTACAGAGAGCATTTAAAACCCTCTAACACTGCCCAGCTATCTGCCTGATCTAAAACTGATGGAATTCTAGTAACCCCAGGAACTGGCCGGTTACACTTATGATTAAATATTTAAAATTACCTATACAGAAGTCAATGGCCACAATGACTGAAAAGCTACCTGTAGGCCCTGGTAAAATAATTGTCCAGCAAACTGTTGCTAATGGCTTGTAAGCCATCAAGGTCTGCCTATGATGCCTCAAATGCAGCTGCCTGTAGCATTTGCTTGTATTGTCAGTGCTGGTTGCATGTCACTGTCTTTACCTCTGAGGTTCAACAGTCAGTCCTTAATGCCCTTTTAGAGAAAAGCAACTTTTTTTGCATCAGTGTAGAATCAGCCCTGTGAGACCTTCAGACATCTAAAATGACCCTGTGGTCTCTTCACACTCTGAACCCTAAGCCCTGGAGTAGGAGCAGGGTCTCTTTTTATAGGCCATATGCCCATTCTTGCAGGGGTTACTCTAGGGGTCCTAGTCATAGCTCTCAGTGGCCCCAGGTTAAGACAATCTGCCTTCTGGTGCCCATGCCTGGCTTACCAATAGAGCAGATATCAGCAGTGCTCCCACCACCTAGTGCTTTCTGGCTATCCTCCTCTTTCTTTGGCCTCAGTGCCCCAAGGAGTACTAGGAGGAGCCTGTTCTCCTTCTTCCTACCAAAGTGGAGGAAATCACTACTGATGCTTGGGTGCTAGGCGTAGTTCAGAGAGGACATGCCTTTGAGCTCCTCTCTGTCCCTTCTATGCACTCTCCTTTAGCCAGCCATTACCCTCCAGGACATCTTACCCTCCTTCTGGAGGAGGTTCAAACCCTACTCAGCACGAGGGCAATAGAGCCCATCCCAGTTGCCGAAATGAACCTGGGCTATTATTCCCAGTACTTCCTGGTATCAAAATGGACTGGGGATTTAAGGCCCACCTTAGACCTTCGAAGCCTCAGTCTGTTTGTAAAATATAAGCAGTTTAGAATGGCACCTCTGCAGTCCTTCCTTCCCCTGCTACTGAAAGGGACTGGATTGTTGCTCTGGCTATCAAGGATGCCTACCTCCACATCAAGATCCACAAGTCTGACAGACCGTACCTGCAGTTCATGCTCCAAGGCAGTTGTGTGTCTTGCCCTTTGGTTTGTTGTCTGCAACACATGTCTTTTCCATATAATTAAATATTAAAATTGCCTGTGGAAGTCTATGGCCTTCAACAAGAGGGCCTGTACATTTTCCCATAGATCGGCAACTGGCTTCTGAAAGCCTTATTGAGGGAGGTCATAGTGTACACACTGTTCCAAACAAGACAACTGTTCTACCAGTTGGGTATATTCTAGTGAATGAGCTGAAGTCAGTTCTTACCCTGTCAGTGCCTCCAGTATAAAGCAGCTGTTCTGTACATGGGTCTGGGTCAAACTATTCTTCCCTCTGACAGTGGCATCGTGCCAGTTTCCCAGGCTCAGCTGGTCTCTTCCCACAACTATCTGGCTCATAGGCCTCATCATTGCTGCCACTCTGACTGTCCTGCTGTCACGTCTTCACATGAGGATTCAACAGTGGTTCCTCCATCCTCAGTGGGCACAGCATTCTGATAAACTGGAGTGTCTTATAGCAGTGACCTCTCCATTCCATTACTACTTGCTTTGGTGGTTGGACCACTCCAACCTCAAGAAGGGATCTCCCTTTCTCCCTCCATTCCTTCTGGATATAACAATGGATGCCTTGGGATCAGGTTGGGGTGCCCATCTGATCCATTTTCAGACTGTGGGCCAGTGGTCCCCTTGGATACACTTCTGCATAGCAACACTCTGCAGGTGAGGGCTCTTCTGCTTAGCCTACATGCTTGTCACCCTCTTTCCAGGTCATCAGCTATAAAACAAAATAGACATTTCAGTGATGTGCTACATCAACCGTCAGGGCAGAGCCCTTTCATATCCTTTGTGCAGAGTGGCAGTGAGGGCCTGCCACTGGGCAGCGGAATGCGACACGTCCCTCTTGGCCATCATTCTGCCAGGCACCCTCATCGCCCTTGTGGATCATCTCAGTTGGGCCCAGGTGCTGCCTCAGATGGAGCTTTGAACTCCATTAGGGATGACCTCCTCACAAAGTGAGGTTTCCTACATATAGACCTTTAGTATCTCCATAGAATCTAAAACTGCTGAGTTTCTGCTTATTTGCTCCAGAGCTTGGAGTTTTTGGTGAGATGTTTTGTCCTCCTCTTGGAAAGGGAGATTCTGTATGCCTTTTTCCATTCCTCTCATACAGAGGGTTATGGTCAAACTGTGAGGCCATATCAGCCATCCTGATGCTGGTGGCACCATACTGACCTGGACAAATTTGAATCTCTCTGCTCCAGCAATTGGCAGTGGAACCCCTGTCCTGCTCCCTCTACAAGCGGAACTTCTACTGGTGATCCAGAAGTTGTCTTCATGGTATTGGTATTCACAGAAATGGAAACATTTTACTGTATGGTGCACTACCTGTCACCTAGTCTGCTTTATGTGTCCAGTCAGTCTCATTCTGGAACACCTCTTGTCCCTTATGGACACAGGCTTCGGGAATCCCTCCATTACAATCCACTTGGCTGCTGTGTCTACTTTTCAGGTCTTCACTGATGGTAAGATGGTGGCTTAGCATGGGGTTTAAGGTTCCTCAAAGGTATTCCACTTCTGCACCCCTGACCCAAAATCTGCTTCCAGTGTGGAACTTTAATCCTAGAAACAATTACTGTGTCTCCCTTAGAGCCTGCTGCTACTTGTGGGCTGCACTTCCTGTCTTGTGCAACACTGTTTCTGGTGTTTTTTTTATTTTTATTTTCTGTATGTGCCCCCTTCCAACTCTGCAACTGCTCCTTTCTCTCAGGCACTCCCAAGGTGTGCTCTGGCTCGGCTGAACTCCTGAGCGTACCCAGAGGACCGTCTCCCAGCCTGCCATGGTTACCGCCCCCAGCAGGGGAAAAAGAGAGCACCGGCCTCTCTCTGCATACAGAAATCTGTGTTGGGTGGTCCAGTCTGGGTTCCTCAAGGTCGGCCCAGTTCCTAGGCATCGGGGTCCATTGGTAGCTGCGGAAGTGGGGAACCATTTTCCAGTTTTCTGCCTAACTTTGAGGTCAGCAGCATGCTGGGATACCCAAGGAGACATGTGCACCAACCAATGTCCTCCCCTTCCTCTTGGTGCTTCCAGCTGCACTGCCACCTGTGGTCACCCAGGTGGCAGTATTGCAGCAGGAACAGCAGCCCTCCCTCTCTCCCCAGAGGAGGAGAGTGGCCCTAGGGCACTCAATCCTTCTTCCCCCAGCTGCCCTTCTGATGACACAGGCTGATTCTTGAATATTCTTGGTGGCTTTGACGTCTACTCGATGCATAGCTGACTTGCTGGCTCTGTAATCAGATTCTCCTTTTCTTATTTTCACAAGGATAGGGTTACATTATCAGTCTCACCTTTTACAGCACTGCTAGCCATGCCCATTGTTTTATAGAAGCTTCCCCTGATAGGCTGATGCTTAAACAGAAACTTTTTAATCTGATCCTGTCTCTGCCCCTTTCTGTAAGCATTGCTCAGTTCAGTCTGTACATCTGACTAGGCTGGTGGCATTCTTTATGGGCTCCCTGCCAAATTATCATCTTTATGTAAGAATTTGGCCATTTGGTGGTGTATTTTCTGTTGAATTGTTGGCCTTTGATGTTTTTAGAAGTATTTCTAACCAGTTCAAGCTTTAATTCTGAAGTTTTATACATGTTTTCTGGCGTCGCAATTGGCCCACTAGCCAAATGCTGGTAGATCTTTTGTCGAGCTAGTAAGATTTTCCATTAATCAGCCCTGCGGGTTTGTACTGGAGAATGTAATACATAAGTACACCAGCTGGGCCAGTGGAAAAGTCTGCGGCATTAGTAGATTTTCCCAGTCACTAGCGCTGCTGACTAGTGGCTGCAAAATTTAATTTTGACCCCTGTATTTTCATTGTGGTTTTTATTTAAGCTACTCCTGAGTAGGGTGTGGACTTTCTTTTGTACTGCTTGGTGTTCTTCCCCTTGTGTCTGGTTTTGTTTTCAGCACCACCTTCTGTCTATTTCCATTTGGTAAACCTAGTTGCATAATCTTGTAACCCTTGCTGAATGTGTTTGGTGTGCTTCAGATTTTGTTTAGCTCCCATGTACTGTGGTTGCCTATACAGTAGTACAAGGAAGAAATGCTCGGTTTGGAGTTTAATTCATGTATGGCCTTCACCTGCTGCCTCGATGTCCCACAGATGATTCTGGGTCTTTTTTTAGAGGTTCCCTTTTTTCAGCTGTGGCTCAGGGGTTCTCATCTGTTTGTAAACTGCATTTGGAGTGTGGCTTATAGGAAGCACACTCGCCTCTGAGGCCGGGAGATCAGAGGGCTGTGGGTTCAGTTCCCACATCTGGCACTTGGGTTAATATCCAATACTGACACTGTAGTGCAGCATGAGAGGGTGCTGCACTTCTGAGGTGCGCCTTCTTGGATGAGACGTTAAACCGAGGTCCCATCTGCCTGGATTGGTGGTAGTTCAGGTGGATGTTAAAGATCCCATGGCACTTATCGAAAGAGTTGGGAATTTCCTGGTGTCCTGGCCAAATTTCCCTCATTCACTAAAATACCACCAACAGCTTAATCTAGTTCAAGGTCAGTTGGCATTCATCTGTATCCCCTCCCTGGGTCGTGGGGTCGGCCTGAAAATAGGCAGGATTTGTCTAGTGACTACCCGGGTCAACAAAACTAAATAAATAAATAAGCCTGTACTTTTGCTGCACTCCTTTCTGTCTGCATGCAATGTACTTTGCCAACCACTTTTACTGATATTGCTGTGTGATGCTTGAGAGAGGCAGTTTTTGTTTCATGTTGCTGAGTTTGTTTTTGGCTGTAGGATCAGACCCCTTTGGGGAGATTTGATCAGGACAGTGATCAACAATTCTGCACTTGGTTTTGAAACCAGTCAGAGTTTTTCTCGGTTTGGGTTTTTGACTGCAGTGCATCCATGAGTTGGTGGTCACTGCTGCTTGGACAGCTACTAATTTTGCAGTCGTGGTCTGTTTTTTACCAGAGGACCAGCAGCTAAGATGGTGCCAAGATCATGCAAGATGTTCAGATCTCTGCACCCATCTTGCATGGGGCCAATTGACTGTTCGATTGCTGCAATTTCTATTTCAGCCCTTTTACAATTGTCATAAAGGGAGCCTTATGCCAGCATCTCTGAAGGGCTAGGGGCATGCACCACATTTTAAGTTCTTCATATGTTTCTTGTAGGTAGTCTGGGCACTGAGATTTCCTCTTTTCTTTCTCGGACCATACTGTGTTTATCTTAGTCATCAGAACTTGCAAGAACAACTGGCAGGCATTTTGAGGGTCCACAGGGAAGACATTTTATGAACATACGAAATTTGCCAGCAGATAAAGGCCTAGAGGTCTATCAAGTCTGCTCAAATGTGCAGCTAGCACCCCTTATTCTGCAGCTGCCCCTCCCTTCCACCCTTCCTTCATTAACCCTCCCCTTGTCCTGTCCCATCCTCATTTGAAGCAGTCCACTGTTCTACTGCATACCACTCAGCAGGTAACTCATTTCCACCCAGCCACCGCCCTCTCTGTAAAAAGTGTCTCCTCATCTCCCTCCTGAACCTTCCTTGCTCCAGTCTCATATCATGGCTCTGGTGGGCCTCCCTCCCTACTTTGAACAGCCCCTCTGTACCTATCTTGTTTATTCCTTTCATGTATTTAAAGGTTTCAATCATGTCACCCCTGTCTCTCCTCTCCTCCAGTGAGTACATGTTCAACTCCTTCAACCTCCTCTCTATGATAAGTCCCCCAGCCCCTTGATCATCTTTGTCTGTGCACTGCACCTCCAGTAACTAAGTCCCTCTTCAGATACGGACGCCAGTACTGCGCCAGTACTCAGGTTTGGTCTAACTAATGACCTAATAGTGGCAGAATTACTCCTCCCCTCGAGGATATATCCTCAGCAACACACAACCCAGCATTTTGTTGGCCTTTGCAGCTGCCCTCCTACATTGTGCCGAGTTGTTCATTGACCCTGTAATGAGCACACCAGATCATTCTCCTCCTCTGTCTGAGCTAGCTGCACTCCCCTAGCTGGTTACTCCTCCTTGGGTTCTTCATCCCAAAATGCAGCACCTTGCACTTTTTGGCATTAAAGCCAGTTGCCAGGTGTCTGACCAGGTTTCAAGCCTGCCAGATCGTCCTGCAACCCCTGCCATCCCGTGGGTCATCCACTACCCGCCCTACCTTGGTATCATCAGCAAACAGACTGATCTTGCTCTTGATGTCCCATGATATGTCTGCAATGAATATCCCAAACAACACTGGTCCCAACACTGAGCCCTGTGGAACACCGCTCATCACTGCCCTTGGGTGTGAGGGGCTTCCACCACCACAACCCTCTGTTGCCTTCCCTGCAGCCAGTTTCCTACCCATCTCACCAGCTTTGCACCTGCCCCTGTGCCTACTAACTTCCTTCCCAGCCTTCCATGTGGCACTGAGTCGAATGCCTTACGGAGTCCAGATACAGGACATCCACTGCATGGCCTCTGTCCAGTTGCCTAGTTGCCCAGTCATAGAGACTCGACCAGGTTGGTTTGGCAGGATCTGCCAATGTATGAAGCCATGCTGTCTGCTGTCCTGTAGTCCTTTGGCCTCTATGAGGGCCACCAGCCTCTCCTTCAGGATAGTCTCCATTAGCTTACCCACGATGGATGTGAGGCTCACTGGTCTGTAGTTTCCTGGTTCATCCTTGGGGCCACTCTTGTGGAGGGGCACCACATGAGCCATCCTCCAGTCCTGAGGTACATACCCCGAATGTAGTGAGGCATTAAATAGGTCTGCCAAAGGTCCTGCAAGGACCTCTGCCATTTTGAGGGAATAACTCAAATCTGGAGGGGCCAGCAGTGTTCATTTTGTGGGGATGCATGACAGAAACATGGAAGGTGACGTCTGAAGGAGACTACAAGGTCCATCTAGTCTGCTCTGTGCTGTTGTCTTTTCCAACCCCCCAGCTGCCCTTTCGTGTGAGGGATCCTTGTGTCTATCTCCCACACACACTCTTGAATCCCCCCACTGTGGTAGCACTCACCACTCCTTGGGGAAGACTATTCCACTCGTCCACCACCATCTCAGTGAAGAAGAACTTCCTGATGTTGGTATTGAACCTTCCTCCTTTCAGCCTCAGATTATGCCCTCTGGTTCTACCAGCTTCCTTGAAGTGAAAAAGCTCCTGTGTCTGCACCCTGTTTACTCCTTTTATGTATTTGAAAGCTTCTCACACTGTTTGCCAATTTTTTTATTTTTTAAAGTGCAATTTTTTATTTTGCTTTTTCCAATACCATACTTATAAACAATACAGTGTTTACAAACACTATAGGAAAAATAAACCATAACTTAGGCACCTCAAAGTAAAGCTAGCAAAGTAAATTTTATACATAAAAAGAAAAAAATGTTCCCAGTAACCTCCCCAACAGTAGATTACATTTACAATCAAGTGGGTATTTGATCTAATCTGGTTGATCACTCATTACCTGGGTGTAAGGTAGAAAGTAAATGGAGCCTGTAAGTCCCCACAGTTATGCGCTCTCTTGTGACTGCCAGAATACTCAATCCATGAGGGGAGTTCTACGCCTCTACTGGTTAAGTGCCTTCCTTGCCAGAATTTCTATGACCATGACCCCTTCACTTGTACTCAAGTATTCAAAGTAAGGTAGCTATCTTGCTTTATAGAGATCCAGTTGTAGTCTTAGGTGGGCCATTAGTCTTTCCATGTCCTTTGTTGCTGACAGCACATTAGTCACTGCTCCTCACTGGGGGTATCTCTGATAACCAATGCCTAGAAATAGCTTTCTGAGCCACAGCAATCAAGATTGAGAATAAGTATCTTGCTTTGGGCCCACATAACCCTGGTGGAGGTTCCCCTAATAACAGGCTACGACACTTCTCAGGGATCTGAATTTTTAATATGGAACTCATCTGATCTTTAATTTTACCCCAGAAATTACTGAGCCTGGGGCAACTCCAGAAAATATACTCATGTGTCCCCATGTGTCCGCACCCCCTACAGCATCTATCTGAGGGGAATTTCCCGTAATGCTTGGTTATCACTGGGGTTTTGAAGTATCTTGTTAAGACTTGCCATCTAAATTCCCTCCATGTGAGGGAAGCAGTGGTCCTCTGCACCAACTCCCAGATCAGGTCCCATTTTATAGGAGGCTTGGCGTGGTCCTCTGCACCAACTCCCAGATCAGGTCCCGTTTTATAGGAGGCTTGGCGTGGTCCTCTGCACCAACTCCCAGATCAGGTCCCGTTTTATAGGAGGCTTGGCGTGGTCCTCTGCACCAACTCCCAGATCAGGTCCCGTTTTATAGGAGGCTTGGCGTGGTCCTCTGCACCAACTCCCATATCAGGTCCCGTTTTATAGGAGGCTTGGCGTGGTCCTCTGCACCAACTCCCAGATCAGATCCCGTTTTATAGGAGGCTTGGCGTGGTCCTCTGCACCAACTCCCATATCAGGTCCCGTTTTATAGGAGGCTTGGCGTGGTCCTCTGCACAACTCCCAGATCAGATCCGTTTATAGGAGGCTTGGCGTGGTCCTCTGCACCAACTCCCAGATCAGGTCCCGTTTATAGGAGGCTTGGCGTGGTCCTCTGCACCAACTCCCAGATCAGGTCCCGTTTATAGGAGGCTTGGCGTGGTCCTGCACCAACTCCCAGATCAGATCCCGTTTTATAGGAGGCTTGGCGTGGTCCTCTGCACCAACTCCCAGATCAGGTCCCGTTTTATAGGAGGCTTGGCGTGGTCCTCTGCACCAACTCCCAGATCAGGTCCCGTTTTATAGGAGGCTTGGCGTGGTCCTCTGCACCAACTCCCAGATCAGGTCCCGTTTTATAGGAGGCTTGGCGTGGTCCTCTGCACCAACTCCCAGATCAGGTCCCGTTTTATAGGAGGCTTGGCTGCACCCGGCTCTCCTTCCCATTTCCACTGAATTAGGGTTCTATCATCAGCCTGGTCCCTCTTGCACAGATTGTGTGTTTTTTTGTGCCCCCCCCCCCGTTGTTAGCCCCAAGAGGGAGTCTAGCAATGGCTGCTTTGGGTGGGGGTCTGTGCTACTCTGCCAATCTTCTGCCAACAAATAATGTCTGATTTATGAGTAGCCATAGAAATCTTTCTGTGGTATATTATATTCATTTCGTTACTGAGCAAAGCTCTTTAAAGTATCTCCTACAAAAGTTGAGATAATCTTCTCAGCCCCCTATTGCCCCATTGAGCAAATATCGGATTCTCCCTCCGGGGGGGAGGTCTCTACATGTTGTAATCGTACCCTGTAGGAAAACTAACTTTTCTTTCTTTAAGTCCTTTACTACCTCATTCCATGTTACCACTAGGTTTTTGAGCCATGGGGATGGCAAAGTCTTAACTAGTCTGGGGTCCCATTTGTTGAATTAAATTGAGTCTAGGGTTCTAGGACCCATAAGATCTCACTCTATTTTTACCCAGCTTTGAACTTCTGCAGTAGCATGGTATGCTACCAGGTATTGGAGCTGGGCTGCCTGATAATACGCCAGTATCCCCAACCCCCTCCCTTGTCCAGCCGAGGATTGACCATTTCAGTCTCAGTCTCTTCCCCACCCTTATGAATTCTGTTAGTATTTATGGATGTCTGTCCAAAACTTTTCACTGGGTGAAAGGGTATTGAGTCGAACAGGAAGATCTATCTGGGAGGACATTCATCCCTGACCGACTCAACCACGACCGTTATGGACAATGGCAAGGTTGCCCACCTATTGCAATCCTGGCGAATGTCTTCTAGTAGTTGCATATGGTTTACTTGACACAGGCTGCTTAAGTCTACTGGTATTTGGATTCTAGGTACTTGAAACCAGAGGTGGACCATTTAGATTTGTTATTGTCTTACGTACCTGGGCTGACCCTATCTCCTGTCGATTGGATTTCTGACTTTGTTTCATTTATTTTAAACCCGAGATGTTTCCGTACTCCGATAATAAGACCATTGCTTTAGGCAGTGAGGTCTCTGGGTCCTGTAAATAAAGTAGAGTGTCATCTGCATACAAGGATATGCGGTTTTCCACCGAGCCTATTCTGATACCAGTTAGGTCTTGACTGGATCTAAATGCTCCGCAAGTGGCTCCATACTTGGGGCAAACAGAAAGGACGAGAGGGGGCAACCCTGTCTCGTACCTCTATTGATGGGAAGCACCTGCGACATTACCCCTTTTAGTCTCACCTTTGCCACTGGGTAAGAGTATAAAGCCAAGATGTAGGCGATTTGCAGTCATCCTGGCAAAACATTTTACGTCCAGATTTAGGAGAGAAATAGGGTGGTAACTGCCACATGATGTTGAGTCTTTACCAGGCTTTGGGATCACCGAAAACAGAGCCCTTGCCCACATATCTGGGGTGTCTGATGTGTCATGTGCCACATTACAGACCTGGAGTAACAATGGCAACAGCTCAGCTTGGAATTTTTGGTAATACTCAGCCACAAAGCCATCCAGGCCGGGGGATTTGTTGTGCTTAAGGTTTTTAATAACCTCTAACACCTCTTCTTGTGAGAAGGGATGGGCCACCATTTGGCCTTGCTCTACTGACAGCTTAGGTAGCTTTATTCCATCTAAGAATTTCTTTATTTTCTCTTCTTGGTCAGATGGAGCTTCCGAGGCATGTAGTTTTGTGTACAATTGCTTGAAAAGGTCAGCTATTTGACTCGGTTTCATTGCTAATTTGGAATGCTGTTGACTGCTTCTAATGGCCAGAATATATCTTTCAGAGGCTTGATTCCTAAGTCTGTAGGCCAGTAAGTGGCCAGCCCTATCCCATGGTATTTCTGGGCCATAAATCTAAGCAGATTTTCTGTTTTGGCACTTAGAACATATTCTAAGTGTTCTCTCAAACCCTTTAATTCTACCAGTGAGCTATCTTGTTATGGAGATTTTCTCAATCTTTTATCTTCTGTTCCAAATATTTTTTTGTTCTGTGGCTCTTTGTTTGTGAGCCACATAGGAAATACCTCACCCCTGACCACCACTTTGAGACCGTCCCATAGGAACTTCACCTTCGACACTGTGCCTGTATTTTCTTTTATGTAATTTTGGATAGCTTCCTTTATTTTCATGTTAAAGGTTTCATCCTTAAACAATCCAACGTTAAGACACCATAATGACTGTTTGTCCTGGGGACCCAAACTTACTGTTACACTCATTTTGCATGATCGGACAGGTAGATAGGGTAAATTTCCTGGTCAATAATTAGGTGACCCCAAGATTTCTGCTATAAAATCTATCAGGAGGTAGGAATTTTGGACATGTGAATAGAAGGCGAAGTCCCTGCTGGAGAAGTGCAGAGTCTCTCCATGTGTCCATCAGGCGGGCTTCTGTTCATAAATGTCACAGTGTTTTTGGGCCCATTCCCCTCCCTGTTGCTTTCCGATGATCTGTCTAGATTTGGGTTTCCACTGAGTTCCAGTCTCCTCCTAGGATTATCTGCCCTTCTGGTAGGGAGGCCACATATCCAAACATGTGTCTAAAGAATTATGAGTTGCAGGGGGTGGGGCCATGTACATGTGTTGTCCTGTCTGCGATTTTTAGTTGATACAGCAACCATTCTACCTTCTTGGTCAGAGTCAAAACCAGTTTTCACAAAGCCGAGCCCCCTTCGGACTAGTATAGCCACACCAGCTTTTTTCGTGTTCGGGTGAGAGGCTGATGTCACCTCCCCAACCCAAAGGCAATGCAGCTTTCCATGTTCTGTTGGGGATAGGTGGGTTTCTTGAATAAGACCTATATCACATTTGACTCGGGCTAGATCTCTTAGCATATTCTTTCTTTTTACCACCGTAGTCCCTTGACATTAAAGGGGATCACTTTAAGCGTCCTCATTTAAACCCATAAGATAAATCTTCTCTGTTGTACCTAACCTAGGTCTTTTCTTATGACAATCTGTAATTCTACCTAATTCTTTGGTGTACCCCTTGTAAGAAGTTGAACCTTTGCTGCATAATCCCCATTCCCCCATTAAGAAATCCCTCCCACCTAAAATCCCAAACAGTTTGCCTCATTCCCAAACCACTTAATAATAAGTCATATACAACAAAACAGGTGTGAGTCATTTCCAGAAGGACTCTCCTTCTGTCCAGGAGCTAGGGCTATCTGAGTATGCCCCACGCCTCCCAATTCCCCATGTTTGGTGTGAGTATGGGAGAGCGGTCTCCAGGTGTGGGATAACAAAGCGAAGGCGACATATCCTGAAAGCAGGCAACAAGTCTCCACCTTCAAAGGATGCGCATCCCTCCCTCCCTCCACCTAATACCTCCGGTGGTTTTTATCTTCTGTGGTGGATGGCAAGATAGGAGGGGATGACCCCCTCCACCCCACCCCACCCAAAGTACAGACTGCATCTGGTGTCTAAGATACTGACAGTAATCTAGGTTTTGTTAGATGAGGCTATGCAGGTCCCTTAATCAAATCCACCCCTCCCACGGTCCCCAGCCCCACAATCAGAACAACTCATTCACACACTTTACTCAAATGGCATGTAATAGTCCATCTTTGTGTAACCTGCAAGAAAACGCAACAATGTGTGAAGTTACACTTCAGTAGTAGTCTCTCTTGCTGAGGTCGAATGGCAGGGGGGAAGCAAGCGCGAGAAGGGCACCTCCCCCTCGAGTGAGCCAACTGCATAGAAAATCATGATTTGAGAGTATGCCTCGGGGCTGCATCCCCAATCCAAAAGAGCAGTAAATCACATATATCAATTTCTGGGTACAAACTCCTGTTTATAAAAGTCCAGTCCCTCATAGTCAGAGTTCCTTGATAAGGTCTGGGACTACATGTATGGTTAACTTCAAAACAGAACTGACTGGCTGTCGCGTTCAGCTGGCTACGTGAGCCTTTGCGATCTTCATAGCATTCGCTATCCTCTCCATGTCTTCGGTGAAGATTTGAGCTGCCTCTGAATATTGAAGGTTGGTGAGCTGATTAGAACCAGAAAAAGCCAGACTTGTGGGCAGGTAAGCTAGTCGCTTTTCCCCTGCATTTGAGTACTGTAGTGTAACCTGCTCCATGCTAAGATTCTCATGTTGAGGGTTTGCTTTGAAGGGTCTGGCACAGATGGGCCAGGTCTTTGTAAATCTGTTCGTCTGGACCTGGACCCTTGTTTTTCCCTGACCCTGTTCTCTTCCCAGCTACTTCCCAGTGGAGATGGAGAAGTGCTTGCTCCATTGAATCTTGGTGGCAGTCTGGGAGGTTAATCCCAATTTTATGAAGTGGTTTGCTTACCTGTGTCAGCGACTCATATATAATTTCTGCCCATTGTCCCAAAATACAAGCAGCTTGACTGCGTGATGGAGCTGTGCTCTAATGTGTTTTTCTTCAAGTTGCTTTGTTACCACCAGCACTTTCTTCCTTTTTTGCATAGTGGCAGCCAGGTAGTCTTGATCTACATAGATTCTTTTCCCATCAAGGTTCAGGTCTTTCCTAGCCCATGCCTTCTTTAATACCATCTCCTTCAAGGGGTGGCGGATAAACTTGACCAGAATTGATCTCGGAGGGGCATCATTTCTAGGCTTCGGGCAGAGTGCCCTGTGAACTCTCTCCAACTCGAGTGGTTCTGTGTCTGGGGTGTTGAGCTCCTTTCTTAGCCAGGTTTTAACAAATTCCGGCAGGTCATCTTGTTCACTGCCCTCTGGGAATCCAAATATGTGGATTGCCTTACTCCTGCCTCTGGATTCCACATTCTTCACCTGGGCTGTTAATTCTCATTCTCTCTTAGCTAGAAAGATAACCGCTCTGTTGAGCCTCATGTTATCCTTTCATACCTCATTAAGATCCATCTCAAACTTGGTAGTTCTGCGCTCAAGATGCTTTAGGTATGGCTTAATGTCTTTGATATTTGCATCAATCCACTGGAGCATTTTTAAAATATGAGCTGTTGCCCATCCGTTAATGGAACTGCTTCACAAGGGCATCCTGTCCTCTTCGCTACCTGAGACTGCTGCTGATTCTGAGGCCCTAGATAGCGAGGCGTTTGGGCTGCACTCTATTCATAATCATCTGCATCATGTCTGTTTAGCATTACTTCTACCTCTAGTTTTGGATGCCTCATTCATGGTGGCTGCAAAAATTTCTTGTCTGAAGTCAAGGGACCATTAAGAAACCAGATGTCATTCGACTGTTGCACCATGGAGTCGAAGCTCAAGATTAAGCATCCATTACCCTTGGTGACATCACTGGAAGTTCCCTGTTTTTGCCACTTTCAAGTCGTCTGACCAAGGTCATGTTCCTGGTTGGAGGTAGTCAGTCTTTCCCCTCCCTAGCAGTACTCTTCCTTTGGATTCCTTTTTCCCATATGCATGACTTCTGCATTTTTGGCATTGAATTTCAGCTGCCATACTCCAGACAATTCTTCAAGTTTCTTTAGGTCTGATTTCATTTTGCCTGCTCCCCACATGGAGTCCAAACTATTACATATCTTGGTGTTGTCCGCAAACAGACACGCCTTTCCCTTTAGTCCATTAACAATGTGGGCTATGAAAACATTGAAGAGCAGAGGCCCCAGCACTGAGCCCTGGGGCACTCCGCTGGTCACCCTAACCTCGGACAATAATGCTCCATTTACCTGTACCCTCTGGGCTCTTCCCAGCAGCCAACTTTGTACCCATTTAACCACCTTCGGTCCAACCCCTGTGTAGTCTAACTTCTTTACCAGCCTTCTCTGTAGAACTGAATCAAAGGCCTTGCTAAAGTCTAGGTAGACCACATCCACTGCCCCACCATCATCCATGGCCTTTGTAACCCAGTCAAACAATTTGACCAGATTTGTCTGGCACAATCTCCATGATGTGAACCCATGCTGTTTTGGGTCCAGCTGGCCGCTGACTTTGAGGAATGCTATAATCCTCAGCTTGAGCAGCCTTCATTTTGAGTGCAAAGTTTTTTTTGGGGGGGGGGTTTGTTTTGTTTTCAGTTTCTGTTTCTGTTCTCATTGATTAGCAGTTTTTCAGATAGTCATGGCAGGATGAACAACAGCTGTATTATGGAGCCCCATTGTGTGTGTGTGAGTAAATATGTAGATATATATACACTGTTTGTCTATATGTGTGTGTGTTGTGTGTGTGTGTGTGTGTGTGTGTGTGTGTGTGTGTGTGTGTGTGTATATATATATATATATATATATATATACATATATGAAATATAGATATACAGTATATATGGATATATCTTTGGGTGGCTACATGTTTTCCTGTTCTTAAAGGTAGCTTGTTCTAAGATGTAGTGTGTGCTGGTTCTGGGCATTCAGGTCACTCTTGCAGGGGCTGTCTATGCTTCTGGTTCTCTGGTTCTCAGTTTTGGTTTGGAATTCCCAATGTCAGTGGTTCTGAGATATAACCACAGAGAGGATCGTTTGGGGTGTCTTACTCCTCTGTTGCATATCTAACTTCCCTTTGTCATTGATGTCTCATGTAATGGATTCTCTGTTGCTGGTGTCATTCTGTGTTCCTTCAGACCCCAGTCAAGTCTCGGTTGCAGATTTCTTTTCTCATCTCAGATTTACTGGCCTTTTCACCTTCTCTGAGATGGGTCATAACAAAAGAGTCTGCAGGAAATGCCCCAATGTCCTGCTGTCCAGCCAGACAGGTGACATATTCTCTCTCTCTCTCTTGCTTCATCGACAGTGACCCTCAGGAAGACAATGTGACTTCAGGCACATCAGCGGAGGACAATTTGGAAGACTCAGCTCACATGATCCTAGGCTTTGATGATGAAAATGCTTCAGAAACTACTTAAAACAACTGAGGCTATAGCTAACCACAAGAGAACCAGAGATGAAACTGAGGGGTCAAAGAGGAAACCCAAAAGAACTAGGCAAGAGGGAGACAATGGCCCCAAGGAGCCAGACAGTGGCTATTAATCTGAGGAGGAAGGTACATATGAGGGTGAAGAGGAGCAAAGAGAGGATTTAGTGGCCTGACACAGGAATCGATACCATTTCCCGAGTACTAACTTCCCGGCGTGTAATTTGCCGTCATTTACTTGCCAACAATACAAACTGACTGACAGTAAACTTACTGACATAAATTATACCATCAAGGTTCAAATCAAACATCAGCTGGCTGGCATATAATAACAGACTGAGACAACGAGCAGTGGACCAACCTGCATGCACTGAACACTGAACATTGGCAGGACACATATATATACAGACCCCAGGACTCCCAACCGGCAATGGCAGAGTGGGAGAAGTCAAACATCAGCTGGCTGGCATATAATAACAGACCGAGACAACGAGCAGTGGCACAACCTGCATGCACTGAATGCTGAATGTTGACAGAACCAATAAATACAGACCCCAGAACTTCCAACTGGCAATGGCAGAATTGGGAGATGTTACGGATCCGAGGATACAATGCAGTTAAACCAGTAACTCTTGCAATAATGCTATAAGCATTACTGACCCCAAAAATGTGTACAATCTGCCCATATTTCAGCATGGTATAGTGAAAGCCGTGACCCAACCTCAGAGAACTCTGATTCTGGAACAGATCTTTGATCTGCTAAGCGCTGACGTTCCCCTGTCTGTGAGTTTCACTGGGGAAACTGACAGGAGCCTCACTACACCACTGATGAGTCAGCCAACTCTTGAGTTATCCACCACAATGCAACCGGCTGAGATTATGGACTCTGCTGTTTCTACATATAAGGCACAAGATACTCTAGAAATTCAGAATAATACATTTACACTTAATCAGCTTACCCACAAATGGTCTCTGATGCAATATACTACTACGGGTGGTTCAGATCCTCTGAAAATGTGCAACCTTCAGCAAGAGAGCTCCATATCACTACAAACAAACCAGTCTATACCAGAGTGTCTTACTAACAAAACGAGCACTGCCAGGATGGTATATGAACCCCACAATTATTTGACTGCTGCACAAGAAGCCTCTGGTTTACAGCATATTTTGGAGAAACAGGGACTTGTAAACTCTGACAAAACCTTTCAAGTACCGGGCTTGCTAATAGAGTACAAAAATGGCAGTGTCAGTGTGTGTGTCGGGAGAATGTTCGTCGGTAATACAGTAATAGCGGGAAGGTTAAATTCGGGAAATAAAAGACGGGATGTTTGTTGTCGGGAGATCGTACTAGACCCCTGACACAGTCCCTGAGATTAAGGTTGTGTGTGATGCATTAAAATTTGAAGAGCAAGCTTCCTAAGAAGAGCAAAAGCTAGACCCTCTCATTATGGAAAGGAAGAATATTCCTGCCTTTTTCCCAGTATGCAAGGCACTAGAGGGCCCACTGTTCAAAGAAAGAGTCACTCTGGATCCTGCCAGAATGAGTGAAAATGCCGCCTTTGACAAGTTGTACCCTCTACAAGAAGACAAAAAGAGCTGTTGTCTCTCTCCCGTAAGGTAGATCCACAGATAGTAGGACTTAGCAACAGCTGGTTCTGCCATCTAGAGGGTCAAAGCTTTGAAAGATCCTGCTGATACAAAAGTAGATGATGCTATCAAAAATATTCATGAGATACTGGTATGGCAACTAAGGCAGCTACAGTATCCATATATACCACCAGAGCCATTCTGAGATGGTTAGAGGCCATCCAGGAAGACCTCCCCAAAGCCAGCAAATACAAGGCAACAATAGAGTGCACTATGCATGCCATTAGATATGCGGCAGACACAACCATGGACACCTTTAAAATGACATTGTGTGTCACAGCCACAGTCATTCAGGCTATAAGACACTTGTGGAATCTGTGGCAAGCAGATCAGGAGCCCAAGAACATGCTGATGAAACTTCAGTTGAGAAGCAACATGGTGTTCAAGCCAGGACTAGAGAAATATATCAAACACAAAGGAGAAGGCAATAATCTGGCAGGGGACAGATCAAGCTATCTTCTAAATTTAAAGAAAAACTAATTTTAGAACAGCTTTCAAAGAGGTTGCAAGTGCGACTACTTTCAAAATTGTGACTTGTGACATTTTGGATTCCAATCAGTCTGTTTCAACAAACAGGAAAATTATTCAAACAGTAGGAGCCAAGGAGGACAGACCAGATGTAGAGGAAGCAACCAACCCTCCTACAGTAACAGAGGCTTCCAAGCATGAGGAGAACAGGGCCTATGAATCAGAAGTAGCAGTAGGAGGAAGATACCAACTTTTTGCCCAGTCCTGGGCCAGCTCAATAATGGACAAATGGTTACTAGACGTGATCATAAGTGTCAGAAAAGGGGACTACTTCATGCCTATAGACTCAAAGATGCGTATCTACACATCCCAGTTCAGCAACACATCAGAAATTTCTAAGATTCTGTATTATCAGTTATCATTTTCAGTACAGATTTCTTTCCTTCAGGCTTGCATCTGCACCCAGGGTATTCCAAAAAGTAATGGTGGTTCTAGCCATGATCCTGAGAGAAGAGGGCATACACATCATCCCATAGCCAGATGACTGACTGATATGAGCCAGATCAAGGAAACCGCTCTGTAGGCAACATGCAGGGTCCAAGAATTACTGACTCAACATGGCAGCCTCAACCTGACATCAACACTTGAACACCTGGGGCAGTGTTTGATACAGTATGGGTGGTTGTATGACCACCAGATAACCGAATCACAAATCTGAAACACCATTCTGACAGAGTAATAGCCCACAAATACTCAACAGTATGAGACTTGATGCAGCTGCTAGGACTCATGGCATCATGCATGAAATTACATGACTGGGCCAGACTGCAGATGAGACTGCTGCAGAGGTCCTGTTAGACAACTGGGAAAATGCAGTACAAGACTATCAGGAGAGTGCTGCTGCCCCCCCCGCGCAAGAGAAACATCTCTGGTGGTGGATCCAGGATCACATGCTCACACAGGGAGCAACCCTGGACAAGAAAAAGTTTATCACAATCAATACAGGCCTACATGGATGGGGCACAGTCCTAGACAAGTCAGTGATGCAAGGAAAGTGGTTGACAACAGAAGTCAAACTGCTGATCACTGTTCTAGAGACCAGGGCAGTCGGACTAGCTCTAGCACAATTCGAACAAACATAGAAGGTGACCACATCAAAATAAGAACAGACAGCAGGGTCATGATGGCACACATCAACAAGAAGGGTAGAACCAAGACAAACACATGGCCAGGGAAGCTACCCTACTCCTAACTTGGGCAGAACATCTTCTACTTAGCCTATCAGCCATTTCCTTAGCTGGGGAGTTAAACAAACAAGCAGACTGGCTCATCCATCAGACTCTGAATCCCGCAGAATGGCAACTCAATAAATAAGTGTTCCACATGATTCAAAACCATTGGGGACCATTCAGTCTCAACTTCATGGCCACAAAGGAAAACAGGCAGATTCCTGACTTCTTCTCAAGGTACAAGGAAACAGAATCCTCAGTTCTGCCTACCCCATGGAGGTTCACAAAGCCATGCATATCCCTTCCAATCCCCTTGCTGGAGTGGTGATCTGAAAAATCCAGGATTCCAGGACAACAATGGTTCTCATTGCTCCAGACTGACCCAGGAGAACTTGGTTCACCTCCATCATGCGGATGTTAATGGACAATTCAATGCCACTTCTGAGCAGGCCACATCTGCTAACTCAGGGTACCATCCTACACTCCACACCCCAGTTCCTCAAACTGGCTATGTGGCTGCTCAAAGGAACAGACTGCTAGCCACAAGACTGTCCCACAGGGTAATAGACACTATGATACAGTCCCTCAGAGGGTCAACCAACAAGACCTACAGTAGACATTGAGCAATCTTCTTTAGGTGGTGTGAAGTTCATAAGGTCGAGATCACTTCCAGTTCCATCCCCCATGTACTAGAATTCCTGCATGTGGGATTCACTTAAAGTGCTCCCCACTTTATCTCGAGAGTTCAAATAGCAGCTATAGAAGCAATACAAGGAGCAATCAATGGCTAATTACCCGGAGCACACCTGCAGATTCTCACCTTTCTCTGGCAACAGCCAATATTAGACCTAAAATGAAATCTTCTGTAACTCCTTAGCAGTTGAATCTAGTGCTGGAGGCCTTAACCAATAAATAAATAAATTGAGCTTATGGAAAACATCTCATGGTTTGTCCTCACCCCCAAAAACAGTTTTTCTGATTGCCATATGTTCAGCACATAGGATAAGAGAACTTCAAGCTCTGGCCTGTAACTAACTTTTCCTAATATTCCACAATGACAGGACTATCCTCAGAACTGTGCGATTGTTTTTTTCCCTCCCTTAGGTGTCATCATCTCTCCGTTTGGCACAAAGATTTCCTCCCATAATTTGACCAAGATACAGAGGACCCTTGTTATCAGAATGGTTGAAAACTATTTGAGCAGAACATCCTCTCCCCTTCAGGAAATCTGAGAGATTGTTCATCCTATTCCAAGCACAGACAAGGGCTACCCACTTCCAGGTCAGCCATTGCCTAGTGGTTGAAGGCAGCTGTCTCAGAGGCCTACAAGGCTTTGTACCTCCAGATACCTGCCAATCTATAAACCCATTCCACTCAGGCAGTTTCTGCCTCTTGAATGGACAGAAATTCAGCACCCTTTGCAGAGATGTGTCACTGCTACCTGTACTTCTGTACACACTTTTCCTGTCATTACAGACTTGATATTTGGGACTATGAGAAATTTGATTTTGGTTGTAGGGTTCATCTAACAGCTAGTAAGACAATTTCTCCTTGTGCCACCCATGATGGCTCAGGTACTGCTTCTTAGATCACCCAATGGTCATGGCTGGAGTGCTGTAAAAGGTGTGATTGATAATGGAAGTTTACTCACCCAGTAAAGGTGATTATGGGAGCACCTTTTACAGCACTTCATGACCCACCCAGTGGGGAGAAAGTGTTGAAGAGCCAGGTACATATTGCAGAAGTATGTTACAAAGTAATATTTTTTCTGCTACTAGTTACAATATGTGGGTTTGCTCTCTAGAATTGTAGTAGGTAGACAGGAATTTCCCACAGTGTCTGGATTAAAGCACTAGTGGGGTCAAAATATAAGGCAAACTTTAAGAAGAAGTCAGTTGTAACTTTTTATTTCTGAAGCATGTTTTTTTTTCCTTTTGCTTATTAGAAAGTCTCCTATGGGATAGTGTTGTGCTGGATGTATGGAACAGGCATCTATCTCTGCTCCCCCCCACTACATCATCAGCGGTTTCACTGACTGTGACATCACAGGTGACTGGTCTGGCAGCCACCGAGTAGCTGTTCCTCGCGGCAGTAATGTCACAGTCCAGGAGGTCACAATGCTGATGATGTAGTGGGTGAGAATATAGAGATATATGTCAGCTGCCAGGCAGAGTGCTGCACACATCACACCTACTAACATCAAGTAAAGAATCTTCTAATTAAACAAAGGAAAAAATATGTCTCAGATGTAAAGATAATGGTTAAGTGATTTTAAAACTAATATTAGTTTTAAGCATTACACTAGCTCTTAACTTAGGAAATTATTGTTCTTTAGTTTTCAGATTGATGTAATAAAGTCCTTTGAATCTGATATTCTTTGTGTCCACAGTTTAATCCATGTTTTTCTATTTACTGGTAATTTTTTTTTTTTTTTCAAATAATTTGAGTTCTCAGGAATATAGCTTTGGAGGAATCATGCTGAGTAATGACTCACAGGAAGGGGTGGAGACCGGATCGGATTCAAATGTATATATTTGTGCATCAGCCTATCAGAGGATACTTCTATAACCCAATGGTCATGGCTGGGAGTGTTGTAAAAAGTGCTCCTATAATTAACTTTACCAGGTGAGTAAACTTCTTTTACATATCAATTCTCTTTTTTTACAAAAGCTGTGTTTAAAGAGCACTAAATCAGACCACTGACCTTCCTGTTTATTTCATACCTCCCACAGATAGCGGAAATGTCACCCATATGCTGGAGAGCCATAGGACAATGCGTTGATACTTGGATCATACTAAGGTTGTGAAATTCCTCTCAAAACATTTTGTGGTTTTGCACCCAGAAATGGTGGGCTCCCAATTATGAAGCAGGGCCTTTACAAATGGTTTGCCCTGCTGCATTTCTTTCTATTCACAGTGATGAACAGCTTCTTGATCCTTTCCATGCTCACTCCACCCATGGAGTGGCTACTTCTATTAGCTTATTTTTCACAGTCGTCCGCTTCTGATATATGTGCTGCTGCCACTTGGAGTACTGTACATACATTTACTAAACCTTACAGTCTGGACATCGTTTCTGATAGATGAGCCATCTTTGACCTTACTGTCTTGCAAGGCTTCCTTACTTAGGGTCTTTAGATCCTGCCTTCCTGCCTCAGTGCTTTGGTACTGCTTGGGAATAGTTCCATGATGTAGTTCAGTGGAGGGAGATGTCCTTGAAGAAGATCGGAATACTGGTAGTTACTGTAACAGTAGATCTTCAAAAGAATCTCCTTCATTGAGCCACAGCCCTCCCTCCCTCCGTCCCTCCCGCCCCTTTGCCGGATGACTGGTGGTTATCCTGCATGCTCTTCGAGCTGGTTCTCTTCTTGTGTCTAACTTGGCATATTTACTCAGGTTTCCATATCTTTTTTGTTCCTGACCTAGTTTGGTCCTGGTTGTCTTTGGTCCCTGTCAGTCTGATGATGCTGAGCTAGTCTTCAGCAGGGAACTGAGGCATGCTGGGGACACACACATTATATAGTCAATGATGAGGCACATTGATGTGGACAGCCCTAGTCAGTAAAAAGTTTCAGGTGGTCCTGACACCAACAGCTTATAGTTCCATGATGTGACTCAAATGAGGAGATTGTCTTGAAGATCTACTGTTACAGTAAGCAACTATTCTTTATTTAGATACAGTTAGGGAAACAAGGAAAATGAGAGGGAACAGTTGGGCTAGCAGAGGGGGAAGGTAGTTTAAGATGATGAGCAAGAGGCAAATGTATTGAATAATTGCTTCTGCCCGGTTTTCACGGTATAAGACTATGGACCTGTACTAGAGAGCATGGCATCAAGGCTGCCAGTGGCGGGTTAGGAAATTCTCAGGGTAGAAGTAATGATACAGTGGGTGAGGAAAGGATGGGAAGCCCTCAGGGTAGATATGTCACCAGGCCCGGATGGCTTGCACCTCATGGGTGTTTAGGGAATTAGTCCTAGAATTGGTGGTACTCTTAAGCTGACTAGACTCATTTAAGTCAGGCATGCTTCCAGCAGATTGGAGGTCCGTCAGTGTAGTGAAGTGAAACTCTACAAGGGGGTAGAGGATAGGGAGGAACTGGGCAACTACAGGCCTGTCAGTCTTACCTCCATTGTAGGTAAGCTGGTAGAGTACACAGTCAAAGAAAGCTTGGTGGCCTACTTAGAGGATAATGGACTGCAACATGGCAAGCAACATGGGTTTGTGTAAGGGAAGACATGCCAGACCAAAGTGATACTGTTTTTTCTACTGATTATGAAGGTGGTAGACAAAGGACAGGAAGTAGATTTGCTCTACTTGGACTTCATCAAGGTCTTTGATTTGGTACCATACAGGAGGCTGCTGAGAAAGTTGGAAGACTTGGAGTGGGAAGCATGGTTTAGTCAGCTGGGTAGAAAATTAGTTTGAGGGGAGGCAACAGAGGGTGGAATTAAAATAGGGTCAATTCCCCGGACTGGGAGATCATAAGCTGGGTGCTACATGGGTCAGTCCTGAGACCTGTCCTACTTAGTATGTTCATCAGTGACATAGGCAGGGTTTTAAATAAGCTTGGAAAATTGGTTAGCAGTTTTGCATGTGAAAGTGCTAGTCAGTTGTGAAAATGAATAGCATATGCCTCGATTTGATTAGCAAAATCAAAAATCCTTAAATATTGTAACCCGAAATAAAATCTTTTATTAAAATCAGTTCTGTCTTGGCTTTATCTGTTTCAGTACCCCAACACACACACACATACACCCATACCCATCTCAGCACCACACCCTCCCAACCCTTGTCCCCTCTGCCAGAACCACTAAAACCCTCCTCCCACCCATCTCAGTGGCTAACCACCAACCCCCATCCATGGGGTACCTGCCAAAACCCTCACCCATTTCAGCCTCCCCAGTCATGGCCCCTTTACCAAAAACTTAAAGCTCCAAGTCACCAACCACAGTGACACATACTGCTGCTTTTATTGTTAGCAGTGTTAACCCATTGTCTTTACATGTTTTTATTTCTGACACGTTATATATTTCTGCCTTAAAGTCTGAATTTACAGCACCTTCTCAGTGTTGGCAGCAAGCATCTTTTCTGTAAGGACACTCAGAGGAAGAACAAATAAGTTTTGAGGGGGTGAATAAAGGGACATCCCTCATGATCAGGGAGAGGTACTCTGTAGCCCTGAACCCACTTTACCAGCATTCTCCCCCCACCCATCTCAGGCCCACTACCCTTTCCCACAGACACTCACCCACATAAGGTACCTCATTAGTTTAGAATGCCGCCCAGTCTCACTGCCGCAGCCCCAAAATAAACGCTGGCAGTCGATCTGTAGTTAACTGTATTAGTTAAGTTATCCACCTAGTAGTGCTGTCTGTAGTATTCTCACTCTCACTGCCGTGGCCCTGAATGCCGGTAGTCGCTCGCAGTAGTGCATTGCGATGCATTGCAAAGCACTACTGGGGCGACTACCAGCATTCAGAAGACCACGGCTGTGAACTACTGCGAACAGCACCACTAAATAGATAGCAACTAACACAGATTAACGAGTGTGACTGCCAGCATTTATTTTGGGGTCCCCAGTGAGACTGAGTGGCGCTTCTAAACTAATGAGGTGCCTTGTTATGTGGGTGAGTGTCTGTGGGGACGTGGGGGAGGGTCACAGACTGCATTGCACTTTTTTGCAATGCAGATGTGAGAATGGATTGCCTGAGCAGCCAGTTCGCATTGCAAATTGTGATGCAATACCGGCTATTTAAAACCCTGCATAGGGGAAGGTAATTAAGTTGTCTGTCTTTGTTGATGACACTAAGCTCTGCTTCATGAGGAAGGGTGCAGGAGATCCAGATGACAAGAGATGGTCTAAGATCTGGCAGTAGAGAGTCAATACCAAGAAGTGCAAATGAATGCACTTAGTGAGATGGAACCACACACTGAGGGGTTAGACTGTCCACTTCAACAGAGGAGACAAATTTGAGGATCATCATTTGTGACTTACTTCAAGTAAATGAGTCACTGTAATAAAGCATATACAGTAGCAAGGTGTCATGCCATGGTGTACAGAAATAGGAAGGGGTTTAGATAACAGAAGTGAGGTGATATTACCCCTACACAGATCTCTGGTGAGGCCTCATCTTGGAATACTGTGCTCAATTCCAGAGTCTAAACTAAGGAAGGATGTAGAACAGCTGTAAAAGCTCAAAGGTATTTGTAATCCTAGACTTGATAAATAAATAAAAAATAAAGTAGACAATCTGTAATTGGTACATAGGAGAGAAGATGATTCAGTTCGTTCCAGCAAGGCAGATCCTATGAGGAACAGCTGGTGACCCTAAATATGTACTCTCTGGAGGCCAGTCATGAAAGGGGATGTGACAGAAAGAAATATGTTTCTGAGGGGTATACACAAGGTAAATAGCAAGGATCTGTTTATAAACAATAGTGAAGCAGAGACGAGAGGAAGATTTACTTCATGGAAAATGTGGTGAAATTGTAATTGAGGTAGTGGTGCAGCTAGCTTAAATGGGCTTAAACATGGCTGGGGCAGGGCATGGGGATTCAAAGTTGGGGGTTCAAACACAAGATTGAGGGTTGAGGGAGCTGGGGGAGAGGGTGATGGCCTGTCTGTGCAGTACATTGGTAGGGTGAAGTAGTATAGTATGGGCAGACTTGATAGACCCTCTGTCTCTTGCCATCAGATTCTGTGTTACAATGTTATGGACCATCATCCAGAAATTTACAATTACTAGTGAAAATTGGTACAATGCATTTTTTCTTGGAAGAGTGTTTTCTAACATTTATTGAGCTCTTATTATAAATAACACTTGCATTGTCTTCTGTTTCTGATATACAGGCTACAGCATTCCACTGGAGCAATTGTCATTGCTGTTTGAGAAGGATGAAGAACTCCCTTTTGTTGATGTGAAGGGGGAAGAGACTGATCATCTTGAAGTCACTCCCACCAGTAAGTAGAGTAGATGATTGTGAAGGTTAGTGGGTGAGACTCGGACTCAGTTAAAAGGTGTAGAACACACTTTGTAATATTTTTTTTCCAAAATAAAAGAATAAACATACAGAAAGGAAATAAGTGATTAGTACTTTAGTTCTACAAAAACAGTGCACAATTCCCTCAGTGCACAGCTTCAGGCGTTCCAACCAGATAGATTCCTAGCACATGAAAACTTGCACATATTATGAGATGCTTCCTCCACAACAGTCAGGTCTTCATGACTGACTCATCATTCCTCATCTCAGGAGGTCGGCTTTTATCCCCTGTCTACCAATGATGGCAGCGCCATGTAAGCTGTCTGACTCACAATTCTCTAAGTAAACACAGGCAGGCTGACTCATTCTAAATATACACAGACAGGTTGATTCATCTGACCTTTCTACACATCTGCTTCACCTAGGAAACAATGTTTTGTTTTTGGCTTCTTGTAAACTCAAAGCTGTTTACACAGAATAAAAGAGTGCAAGGCTCTGTTGTTTCAATTCTTTTCCATTACTTACATTCCCTCTGTGTGTGACTGCAGTACAGCACAGCACAGGAGAAAGCAAGCAACTTACTGCCTCTTGTCTTACTCATATGTTCCTTACACAGTACTTGGGAGAAGGGGAGGAGAGAGAGAGAGACCACAAGACTGATAGTGACCAGACCCCAGCTTGTAGCAGAACAGAAAATTCACGAGAACAGGGCAGTGCAAAGAAAATGCAGCACAAATTCAGACAGGGGCTGTGGCCCTGTCACAGTGATATGCTTATATGGAATTTGTCCAGCTATGGTTGTGAGGGAATTAGGAAAAAACTGAAACAGTCTAGAGTTGGAAAAGCAAAGAGTTTTGGATTACTAGTAGGCAGTGATGATGTCAGAAAACTTAGAAGAAGTGAGGCCAAGGAGTATTTTAGGAAGAAACCTTTCAGTATTATAGTGGATATTGGATTGGACTGAGAACTGATGGGCATGACAGAGTATTGGAGTCATGTAGTTATAATTCCAGGAGTCAGAGATCAGGCAGATAACTGCATTATAAACAATTTGTCATTCTGGTAAGAGATGCTTGGGGAGTGCACAGTGGAGGAAATAACTGTAATCAAGAATGGACATGAAAAAGTGTTTCAGGAGAAGAGGGGTCCAGCAAGTGACAACACAAGCAGTTTGCAAATCTGATAGTAAATCAATCAATCACTTCATTTTAAACTTTGCCTTTCCATAAAAATGCTCAAGGTGCTGTACTACAGCATGTGAAAATACAGTAAAAATCAACATTGAAAAGCACTCCTAATAAATACATGCATATTCATATAGCAGAGACTAATACAAACCACTGCTGAAAACCAGGTCTTACCTGGATGCTAAGCCCACATCCCTACTTCCTGAAGGTAGGGTGGCTGTACTGCAGTCCCCCACCCCTGAATATCCATCCTATGTCCACTATATCAGCCCCTGGTGGTACAGTGGTACCTCCACCCCTTGATCACTCATTCTTCTCTTATGCATCAATTATTTGAGGTTTAGTGGTCTCCCCATCCCACAATCACCTTTTCTTCTCTTATGCATCAATCCCTGGTGGTTTAGTGGTCCCCTGCTCTGATTACCCATCCTTCTCTCTTGCATCAGTCCCTGGTGGATTAATTGTACCTCCATCCCCCAATTGCCCATCCTTCTCTCATGCATCAGTCCTTGGTGGTGCAGTCATCCCCCACCCCCTAACATTCACCAACTCCTCACTCATGGAGGACCAGTGCCATGCCCCCCCTCACCCTAGTTGCCATTCTCCATTAAACTGGCAGCCAGCACGCCCCTCCTCTTATGTTTTTGGCCTGCCACCATCTGACAGTCATGGAGCGCGATCATGTAGTTAAGCAGGAACCAGCCAGGATGACTCTAGTGGCAGTCTGGTGGCTGAAGCAGACTTGGTTCCCTCTTCTATGGGAACTGGCAGTGGATGTCCCGTTTCCATTGCCATCCAGCAGGACCTCTATCCCAGAATGATGCCACACTGCTGTATCCAGACCTACAGTCCTTGCAACTCCATGTCTGGCTCCTGAGGACATAGATCTGTCTTGGTTTGGAGTCTGAGATTGCTGTTGGCTCTCCTGCTTATAGCTCAGAAACCTTCCACCAGACTCACATACTCTCTGAAGTGGAAGCACTTTATCTGGTGTCAGAAAGCATTCCTTACTTGCTTGGTTCAGATGGTGCTGGATTATCTCCTGACTGTCTCAGATAGGTTTTCAGTACTCCTTGGTGAAGGCTCTCTTGTCAGTTATTTTGACTTTTCATGCCCCTACAGAAGCAAGACAGTGGCCTAGCTGAATATAGTCAACCAGGTTCCTGAAAAGATGTCTTGAACATAGCCCCTTCAATTTGCAAACTCATTCCAGTTTGGGACCTGACCTGTATATTAAAATCTTTGACTAAAGCCCCTTTCAAACCTGCTTCTTCCTGTGACCTGAAGTATCCATCTTAGAATATTTCATTCCTTGTTGCTATTACATTGGCCAGAAAGTGTCCAATAAGAACAACCTGGAGTTAATGCAATGAAGGGTGACCAGGATGATGAGGAGCAGGGGCAGATCTTACAAGGAGTGTCTAAAGGTATTAAACATGTACTCATTAGACACCAAATGGGAGAGAGGTGATATGACTGAGATCTTCAGATTCCTGAAAGGAATAAATAAGGTGAGCTGTGAGGAGTTATTTAGCATTAGAACAAATTTTAGGCCACATGGGGCATGAGGGTAATGGAAAGGGGAAGGTTAAGGGGGTTATGAGGAAGCAGTACTGTATGGAGATGGAAACTTGGAACAGTCTGCCAGCTAAGGTAGTAGGCGCCAAAACAAAAATGGTTTGAAGCATGGTAGGGATAGAGTGAAGGCTACTGTGATTACTCAGGCCAATAGTAGCAGGGTGGAGTCTTTTTTTTTGGGGGGGGGCTAGTGCTCTGGATGTCAATTAATTCCAAGGATAGACAAGGAACCACAGGCAGACTAGATAGACCATCGGTCTTATATTGCCAGCATTGTTTGTTTCTATGTAACTGCATGCCTTGGTTCATGAACCACCTTTTCTGGTGTTTCATAAAGACTGGTTGGCTTTACATATTCACCCTACTCCTTGGATAGCTGCAGAACCCTTTGGTACTATCTGGACCTTACAAAAGATTGTGCCTGTTCTTCTCAATTGTTTATTTCATTTGGCTGTGGAACCAGGGGTAGACACGTTTCCAGCGTATTTCCTTATCGCTACGGGCAGATGAGGTAGGACCTGCTGGGTACCATTACTAGACATGCATGGCAGGATTGGTGATCTGCTTCCGGGATAGCTTTAGCACCTGATATTGGCAGGCCTGCTACTTGCCACATGAGCTAATATTTTTCTTTAGCATTAAAGTTTGGATGTGATCTCCCATAGAAGATAAAGTTTTGACTTTGCTGACTTACAAAACTTGCTCTCCTGATGGGTCAGTTTGCTGTTTTATCATTCACCAAGGTGGGGCTGGTACTGCTTAGTAATTTTCCAGTCTATTAAGGCTGTGTGGAGCCACTCTCAAAGAAGATAGGATCATTATATACCAGTTACTATAGATGTTCACGAGGATCTCTGTAGAGCCATAACCTTCCCACCTACCATCCCTCTGATATGGTGCAACTTTTCTTTCAGCTTCTTAGCATGACACTGCATAGTGAGTCTGCCATCATTATCCCATGCTGCCACCTGCTGTGTACTGGGCAGCATTTTTAGATTCCTCCTTCTTCTCTGTTCATGACTGGTGGATGTTTACAACTCATTCAATGACGCAGGAAACAGAAGTAGTTGGGGGGCCACCCCTGCTATATAGGCACCAGTGTCTGTTAAAGATATGTAGGAAGGCACATTGACATGGGCAATCCCATTCTGTTAAAGTTTTCTTCAAGGTCCTGATGCCAGTAACTTACAATCCAATGCATTATGGTTCTACTGAAATACTCACTAAGTTCTACTGTTACTGGTATATAATGAACCTTTTCCAGTAATCATACTTATGGTCCACATTTGTGTCACTGCCACCCAATCTGTGATCTTTAATTGGGGATGAGGGGGTGGGGGAGAGAGAGAGAGCCGTCATTCTGCATCAGTACTGTCGCAGCATGGAGCCATACTCACAATATCACTGATGCCCTCTCTAATAGTTAAATGTACTAATAGACAAAATCATGGAGGAGTGGCACTCACAGAGTAAGAAAGAAGGAAATATCACCTATTACTACTGCCATGGTATCCTTTATTTAAATACCAGGAGCAAAAGCAAATACAAGCTGGAGGTGGTGTCCAGACCACAGGGCTTTGCATGACTGAGGCATTTCATTAAGGACCTTTGTTTTCCTCTGTCTGTCCACTGCCTGCATTTACTAAGTGTAAATTTGCTTTTACTGGGGGGAAAACTACAATTATATTTTACTCTTCCAAGCTATTGCCTGCTTTTAAAAAGTTGAAGTCTAGGAGGGGAGAACTGCTGCTGTGTGCTTACTGCCTTTGAAAGTGTAAACGTGTGTTTTTTTCACATGGGGGACTCAGCATTTCTATTAAACTCTATGGCAGGCTACTATCCCCATTTTAAAAGGTTAAACTTGTTTGATTTTTTTTTTTAGTTGTGTGGTAGCTGCAGTTGTGTGTTATTGTTTGAGAATCTGAAAACTACCGTACCTGCATTTTGAAAATGGAACTTTGCATTTTTCTCGTGGGGGGAGGACTTGTCATGTGGTTCTGTTTAATTTTCATAATACTTGTGTGGTTACTGTAACCCTCCTGCCATGCTTTTGTACCTGTTTATATACCTGTGACCAGGTTCTGATAAATGAGGAGCCAGGATTGGTGAGACCCAATCTATAAATATTCCCAATAAAAACAAAATATTGAAACATTATCGAAAGACTCACTCAGTCCAAAATATTTTTAAATGGGGATGTTTTAAAAACACATTCTTGTGGCTAAATCTAGATGAAGTTGTTGTAGATCAAAGGATTAAGCAAAACTATCTGACACTTTGTTTCCTTGCTGTTATAAAATACTAATACAACATCTGTTTTAGTCAGCAGGAGTACTGAGTGCAATAGGAGTTGGAGCCAGGAATCATCACTTAGGAAATATCACCTGTGTCACACAACAGAAAAGCTGCATCAGTGTCCTCAGAGTGTGAAGAGTTTCCACAACCTTCATCTCATTCCTGGACAACAGATTCATGAAGGAGAAAGGCAATATAAATGTTCTGAATGTGACAAGAGTTTTGCAGAACAGAAAAGCCTCATAATACATAAGCAGATTCACACAAGACTATATAAATGTGCTAAATTTAACAAGAGGCTTGCTCAGAAGCACAAACGTATGATACATCAGTGGGTTCACAGGGTGGAGAAACCATATGAATGTGCTGAATGTAACAAGAGGTTTGCCCAGAAATGGACCCTAATAATACATCAGCAGGTTCACATGGGGCAGAAACCAGGTAAAGGTGTTAAGTATAACATGGGTTTTGCCAGGAAGGTTAACCTGGTAATACATCGGCAGGTTCACATGGTGGACAAATGGTATAAATGCACTGAATGCAGTAAGAGGTTTGCCAGGAACAGAACCTAATAACACATCAAGCGAGTTCACACTGAGCAAAAACAGTATAAATGTGCTGAATGTAGCAAGGGTTTTACACAACAGAGTACTCTCATAACACATCAGCGAATTCACAAGGGAGAAACCATATAAATGCTTTGAATGCAACAAAAGTTTTACTGCACAGGCTGGCCTCAGTACACATCAGCTTAATTCACACTGGGGAGAAGCCATAAATGCTTCAAATGCAACAAGAGTTTTACGCAACAGAGTAGTCTTGTAACACATCAACGAATTCACACAGGGGAGAAACCATATAAATGCTTTGAATGCAACAAGAGTTTTACTGCACAGACTGGCCTCATAACACATGAGCGAACTCACACAGGGGTGAAACCATATAAATGCATTGCATGTAACAAGAGTTTTACTGCACAGACTAGCCTTATAACACATCAGCGAAGACACACAGGAGACAGGCCATATAAATGTGCTGAATGTAACAAGAGTTTTACACAACAGCGTGCTCTCATAACACATCAGTGGGTTCACACAGGGGAAAAACCATATAAATGTGCTGAGTGTAACAAGGGTTTTACTGCACAAAGTAGCCTCGTAACACATCAGCGAATTCACACAGGGGAGAAACCATATAAATGCGCTGAATGTAACAAGAGCTTTACTGCACAGACTAGTCTCATAATACATCAACAAATTCACACAGAGCAGACACCATATAAATGTGCTGAATGTAACAAGCATTTTAAACAACAGAGTAACCTCACAAAGCATCAGCGAATTCACACAGGGAGAAACCATATAAATGTGCTGAATGTAACAAGAGTTTTACGGAACACAGTAGCCTCTACAACACATCAGCGAATTCACACAGGGGACAAGCCATTTAAATGCATTGAATGTAACAAATGTTTTACTGCACAGACTGGCCTCATAGCACATCAACGAATTCACACAGGTGAGAAACCATTTAAATGCGTTGAATGTAACAAGAGTTTTACTGCACAGAGTACCCTAATCACACATCAGCGAATTCACACAGGGGAGAGACCATACAAATGTGCTAAATGTAACAAGAGTTTCACACAACAGAGTGGCCTCATTGCACATCAGAGGGTTCACACGGGGGAGAAACCATATACATGTTTTAAATGTAACAAGAGCTTTACAGCACAGAGTAGCCTTATGAGACATCAGCACGCTCACACAGGCCCCTAGTGACTACAGTGTTCTGCACACACCAAGACCTAAAATAATGAAATACCAAGATATGTAAACAGAAACTAAATTGATACTGAATAAGGACACACACATTGTTCCACTAGTGCTTGGAGCAATAGGGCTAATCAAAAGTCACATCTAAATATGCTACCAATATCCAGACACCCTATGAATTGCAAAAGAAAGTCATCTTGGGGATGCTACAAGTTCAGAGAACAATGCTCTCAGCAAATATCGAAGACTAATACAGTACTGACTTTTGATTTTTGAATATACCCTGGCTTTGGAATGGGGTCCATTCTCATCACAGCACTAGAAATCCCTTAACATTTGGAGACATTTACCCCAGGAGAAAGCCTATAAATCTACTGATTGATACAAGTATTATACATCACAGAATCACCTCACAAAAAGTCAGGTGGTTTACACAGGAGAGACACAGTATAAATCTGCTGAATTCAGCAAGAGGTTTGCCCAACAGATTAAACTATGGTTCATATGGTGAGGGGGAGAAACAATATAAATATGATGAATGCAACAGGAGGTTTGCCTAGAAACAGCAGGCTAATTAAATATCAGCAGGTTCACACGGCAATGAAATCATTTAAATGTACTGAATGTAACATGAATTTTACATCACAGAATCTCTTCATCAAACAGCAGGTTCATATGGGAGAAACCATAAAATGTGCTGAATGTATTAAGAGTTTACGTCACAGAAAAGCTTCATAAAACATCTGTGAGAATGAAGAAGTAATGATCACATGGGATCACCCAATACCAACAGCCAAGAAAGTGGAAGCAAGAAACCCAATATTGTAATACAAGAAAGAGAACAAAGTAGCACTGCTGATTGAAATAGCCACCCCTAGTGAGTACAGTGTGCTGCGTACAGAGACACAGAAAATCATGAAATACCAAGATATGCAGTCAGAAACCAAACTGATGTGGAATAAGGACACACAAATTGTTCCAGTAGTGCTTGGAACAATGGGACTAATCAAAAGAACTTTCAGGCACATTTAAATATGCTACCAATACTTGTGACACCTTATGAACTTCAAAAGGAAGCCATTTGGGGATATTTAATGTATGCTGAGAAGAGGCTCTCAGCAAACATCAAAGATTAATACAGTACTAATTTCTTGAGTTTTGAATATGCCCTGGCTAAATAATGGGGTCCATTTTTGCCATGGTATTAGAAATCCATAAACATTTGGAGACACTAACCGGAGAAACCACATAAATGTTCAGAATATAACAAGAGGTTTGCCCAGAAAAGTAACAAGACCTGCTCCCATGTATACCTGACCTGAAAGGTGACAAAAAGCGAGGAGTCCTGTTCCACAAATCCATATATTAGTACAGACGGTCAAAACCGTGAACCACTCAAGCCATTAATACAGCATATTCTTAGTATTAGTCATGTGTCCAACCTGCTATATTGGTTGCCAAAGTTTCACCAGCAGACCATCTTTTTGAGGCAACACAGGTTCTATAAATAAAAACAGTAAAATAATATTCCAATATACACTACTGACAGTGTAAATGATAAACAAGGATGGTCAGTCCAACATTAAAATGGATTATTCTTGTAAATTGAATATACCAGGGTGCAATTCCTAGGTGAATAAAGCATTAGTGATTTTAGAATGTATGTAATATAGAAATAATGCCTGTGTAGGTATATATTATGAGAGTTTTCACACATCTGGGTGTTGATAATCCATAAACCCGAGGCGAAGCTTGAGAGTTTTGAGATTATCACACACGAAGGGTGTGTGAAACACATAACACAAAATCTACACAGGTATTTTATAATAACTGGTGTAAGGTTTGGTCAGAAACAAAAACTGTAAGCTGTTCTGTGTAATCGAACATGTGTCTGAGCAGCACCCGTAGTCACACAGATACAGTGTGCTTTCTTTGCACATTAGTGAAGTATGAGCATTAGGAGGAACGTGCCATAATAACCCACTATCAAGTTATGGAATTCAGTGGGTCATTACGGTGTTTTATCAGGACTGGATTTCCAGTTATTCTAGGGGATCACCACTTATTATAAATCAATACATTTCCCTATATATAAACTCTTACTTAATATTCCAATGAAATCTTTTGGTGAAAATAAATATGTAGGATGCTTCTTCTTCTGTCATACCTTAATAATATAGAGCTTATTATCTTACTTGAATATTCTTCAAATTAATGCTGTACTCTATGAATTCAAAGTTTTTAAATAAATATTTTAAACATTAGATATTAATCGTACTACTGTACAATGTATGAATAAACTGAATGTATTGTGATAAACCAACACTGATGCTTGATTTGATTGTGTATAAAATGATTTAATTTCAGTTTTATCATAATGAGCTCAATATTCAGTTGAGCACAAAGCACTCTTGCTAAATGTTTGTGTTGTGCTTTGTAATTGCCAGGGTCCCAGTATTCAGCTGGGTGCTAACCGAGTGACTACAGGCCACGCCAGGGCAGCATTAAGTCCAGTAGCACCGCTTCAATGTGATTGCAGATGTTGGCCCCAACAGTTGACAGTGCTGGAGCGTTATCTGCAGTTTTCAAATGATCCTATGCAAGTGAGCCTGTTGGGCACGCAAGGTGTTAAGGGGCCATTTGCATGCCCTTTATGGGCCTATTTGCATGGGTAGCAGAGTCAGGTAGTGCAGCACCACCTCCTTAATCCCTGATAGCTGTAGCTATCCCTGGTGCTACTGCCCCCAATCACCAGCCATGACATTTGAATAAGATTCACTAGTGCTAGTCATTCCCCCTCCTCTGATCACCAACCCTGAAGTTTGAATAAGATTCCTGGTGCTAGTACCCCCCAGCAATTGCTGACCTTCAAGTTTTAATAAGAATCCCTGGTGCTAGTGGTCTCCCCCTCCCTACAGTCACCAGCACCAAAGTTTAAGTAAGATTTCTTGGTGCTAGTGGTCTGCCCCTCTGATCACCAGCCCCAACATTAAATGAAGATTCCCTGGTGCTAGTTGTCCCCAATCCTTCCAATCACCAGCCCCAAAGTTTGAATAATATTCCCTGGTGCTAGTGTCCCCCTCCCTCCAGTCACCAGCCCTGCTGTTACATTAAGAGTCATTGGTGCTAGTGGTCTCCCCCCCTCTAATCACAAGCCCCTGTATCACAAAAAGAATCACTGGTGGCAGTTGTCCCCCCCCACCAGAAGTACAAAGAAGAGCCTCCCTGGCATCCACTGGTTCCCTCCCATGGCACTAGGCATATCTCCCCACTTACCTTAACATTATCCGTGGTGCAATGGAACGTGACAGCATCTGGCACAGCCCTCTTCACACCTCCTCAGCTGGCCATCATATGTACAGGTAGGTAGTGTGCCTCTTAATAATAGGACAGGGCGCATCATCCATATGCTCCCGTGGCACTGCTGATAATACTAAGGTGAGTGGGGGGGTAGGCCCAGGGCCACAGAAGGAACCACTGGATGCAATGGGGGGTCTTTTGTACTTCTGGTCTTGTGATTGGTGGGGGCCACTGGTATCAGGGATTCTTTTTGTCATGGGGGCTGCCAATCAGAGAGGGGTACTACTAGCTCCAGGGAATCTTAATGTAACATTGGGACTCATGCTCAGAGGGAGGTGCCACTAACACAGAAAATCTTATTCAAACTTTGGGGCTTATGATCAGAAGCGGGGACCACTAACATCAGTATCTGTCAGTATTACAATTGCGTGGTTTTTCAACTCATTCTGAGACTGGTTTATGTGAGTAAAAAATGATTTTGCTTTTGAAACACACATGCATTTTATGCTTATTATTCCTGAACCCTATATCAGGTCACGGACTTTTGATATTTTGTTCTTTGATAGGGCTGTCTGCCTTTTTTCCTTGTGCATTTTTAGATCCAAGTACTGTATTATTGGATTTTAAATTATGAGTATGTTGTTTTATGTATATTGTAAAGCGCCCTGAGCTTGGGAAGGGGTGCCTAGTATAAACAAAATTTTACTTACTTACTTATTTTACTTTTGCTGCAGTGAACCTGCACCATGACATTTGTGGATCTAACAGTTGGAGCTTGGGGACCGCTGGTACCAGGAAACATTTTGTCATCGAGGGCTGGTGATCAAGGGGGCTACCAGCACCATGGAATCTTAATGTAACATCTGGGCTAGTGATCGAAGGGATGGGGTCCATTAGCACCAGGGAATCTTTCTCAAACTTCGGGACTGGCGATTGGATGGGGGGACCACTAGTTCAAGGAAATCTTATTCAAACTTTGGAGCTGGCAATTGGAGGGAGAGACCACTAGCACCAGGGAATCGTAATGTAACATCAGGACTGGCAATCAGAATTGGGGACCACTAGAACCAGGGAATCTTATTCAAACTTCAGGGATGGCGATCAGGGTGGAGGACCACTATCACCAAAGAATATTAGTGTAATGTCAGAACCGGTGATCGGGGGGGCATGGACCATTAGTGATCTATTAAGATCACAGTGTCATTTAATGCAGTGTGAACTGTATCTGTTTTAGCATACAGTGTGCAAACTTGTACGGCAATCAAGGATATTCAATTAAAAGTATAAAAACACATCAGTCAAGGGCTAATAGTCCACTACATCAAGGGAAACCAGTATCTCTTTTCATTTAATCAAAATGGGGTTAGTTGCTCCAGATTTTTAATCTGGTATATGTCCTAGTAAGTATTTTGTTGTGTCCCAATCTCCACCCCAGGGGGGTGGTTCTACCTTTCAATCCAATAAACTGGAGACTTGGTATATGAAGTCCTATGTTGTTAAAAATGCCTGGCAACTGATGATGCCTCATCCTTTCTCCTGCTATTTCTCTTGTGCTCTGGGATGTTTTTTTTAGCTATTTATTGTTTGTTTCCTATATGTATTTTCTTTGCCAAAAACTGTTAATGCACCAGTTAAAGTTCAAGTTAATTTATTTATTTAACTCTTGTGTGACCCCCTTGTTCCCAGGGGTTACTAGAATCCCACTTAGAATCAGTGGCAGGCAGGGAGAGGTAGCTTGTGGGATGCCAGTTAAATGGCTTTCACACTGTCACACTCTGTTTTCAGTTTCTGCTGAGCTGGAGTGATGATGTCACCTTAGAATTCTTGCAGCAGCATAAGCCACAATGGAATGCTAGCTGCAGGGGTTAGCAGTAGAACGTTGGGAGATTCAAGTCAGTTTTCAAGAGAGACTCAGGAGAGTGAGGAGTGCTGCAAAGTGTAGCTCATCAGACCTAGCTCTGAGAGAGAGTTACCTTAGAAGAAGGGGTTGTGTGTTCTCACCCTAGAGAGTAACACAGAAGACCTGTAGAAGGAAGTGGTAGAAACCGTTCCTAAAAGTTGTTCCAGTGCCCTATCTCCAGAGGGATGGGGGGGAATTTCAGGAATTTAGGGGCAATCCCCTGGTCCAACCTGGAGAGGGAGAAGCTGCCTGAGAGTCGTTTTGTTCTGTGAGTACCAGAGATTGTGTTGTGGGAAAAAGCCCTGGGGCACCTGCATACTGTTGTGAGTTCTTCTCTGATAAAGAGACTTTGTTCACCGAGACACTGTTTTAAGTAAAAGTATCTTCCTACTGTGGGGTCAAAGAGAGACTTGCCAAGTACAGAACTTTTAAACTGTGTATGACTTGGAAGCATCTGCAACAGTGGGGGTCTGGGGTAAAGACATAGCCACATACAGAACTTTTAAAGTCAGGACACCTCCAGTGAACAGTAGAATGTTAAATGTGAAAAACATTTTGAGAAAGCATCTACAAACAGTGTTTCAGAGAAAGGTGTTGTAACCAAATGAATGTCCGAGTATAGATTTGGGATCAATAGGTGGGAGATCCCCCATCTGGAGTAACCAGGTTTACCTCTCCAGGTTCAGTTTGGGCACCTATGTTTTCTCTCGGCGCATTTGGCCAACGCCTGAGGAAAGCACTCAGATGTGGGATTTTGGATTTTCCGTGAGAGCCAGAATGTGTTCATGGGTGATTTTTAGGGAGCCACCAGCAACCTCCATGCAATATGAAAAAGTGTCCTAGTACTGGTCGGGGTGCCAAGTCAAGGAAAAGAAAAGTGTACCAGTTCGGCAATGTGTGCCCAGATCCATTCAGAACCTGAGGGTTCGTAGTGAGGAAATGTGCTCTGTACCTCCGTAATCTGAATTGCCAGTGAGAGTAGCCCTGTGGGGGTCTATCTTTGCTTTGTTATTCTCTGTGTATGTGAATAAAAGCCACACTCTAGAATCCCAGCCTGGTTTGGACGTTAGTTATTGCTTCCAGTGTCCAGATTTACTTGGGTGCCCCTGACCAGAAGTACAAACCTAGCATAATGCTGAGGAAATATTTTCTCCCAGGGACCCGGGTTGATGGCCATGCTAAATGGTACCCCCGGTGTCACCTAGATATGAGGGGAACATCCCCTACTAGTAGAAAAAAGGGTGGCCGGTGGGGGGAGGTTACACATGGATTACAATACCTTTGTGCTAGAAGCTCATTTACAAAGGTTCCACATCAACATAACATCAAAAGACATACAGTTCAAAAAGCCAGCATAATGGTACAGAGTAGCATCTAACAAACAAGTAGATATGTACATACTGACAGACTGTCTTAAATCAGCTGGAATGGCCTTGTCAGGTTGCAGGGTGGGTGAAAGGAGGATAAGTTAGGGTAGGAAGGCAGGAGTAGGGTGAGAAGGGGTAGGGGAGGGTACAAGGGGAAGGGTAGGAGATGGGCAGGGCAATGGTGATGGGTGGAGGCTGGGAAGTAAGGCTACCTACAGATGGCAGTCTCAGCTGCTAAGTGTGGTGAGGTGTTGTTGGAGTTTACTCTTGAAAGGGCCAATCTTAGGTTCAGCCAACATGTCACAGGGAAGGTCATTTAGCTATCTGGGTGCATGGTAGGCAAAGGACCACTGTGCTTGTGAAGTACAGCAGAAAGGGACTTGATAGGACTTTCTAGACTTGGCTTGAATCTGATGAGGGTTGGTCGCTAGGTTAAGGAGGTTCTGGATGGCCAGGGAGAGGTTAAGCTTAGGCAGGTTTTCTTTGCTAGGAGACGGGCCTGGTATTTCATCCTGTCCTTTAGGTGCAGCCAGCTGGTCTGATCATGCCGCAGGTATGAGTGAGTTGGTGGGCTACCTTTGTTAGCCTACAGGATTTATTTAGTGCTGTGTTGATCCTTTTAAAGAGTAGTGTCAGTTGCAGCACTATACACGATAAATCGTAGTAAATAAGAGATAGAGATTATTGAGCTGTTTACTGAGATCTGAAGTGCATCTGGGGTCATACAATGTCTGTATCTATACAGGAGGCTAATCCTAGAATTAACCTCCTTTGCAACATGGCCCATGTGGTTGGCAAAGGATAGGGAGCTGTCAAGGGTTACCTCTAGATATTTGAAGGTGTGCACCTGTTCTAGTGGGGGTAATATGGCTGTTCAGAATTATCTGATGTGATTTATGTTTGTTATCATATGAAATGACTTTCATCTTTTTATAGTTCATAAGAAGTTTGTGGTTTGAGAACCAGGCCTCAACATTCAAGAAATGATGCTGAAGTTGTTTTTCCAGAAGATATGGGTCAGGTTTACTGGTGAAGAGAACAGCATCATGCACATAGAGGAGTACACTGTCAGTGCTGACATGCGGGAGGTGGTTGAGGAAAAGACTAAAGAGTAGAGGGCCTAAGATCGAGCATTGTGGGACACCTGTGCACACATGTCTGCTATCCAAGAGGATTCCACTTATTTTGACCTGTTGGGATCTGTTCCTGAGGTAGCTTCTGAACCACCCCATGGCTTCAGTTGAGAGCCCGGTGGCAGAGAGTTTGTCAAGCAGTATGGTGTGGTTGACCATGTCAAAGGCTTTGGTGAGGTCGATGTCACAACAGTATGGAAATGTGATGTTAGGGTTTCCAACCTTAACCTTCCCCCCTTCCCTAAGCAGCAAAAGGAAAAAACATTAGGGTTACGCGTCACCAGAGTCTTTACAAATCAGTGGTAAGGTATTCCTCTGTGTTGTCAACTGTAATGCTCAACCCTTCCCAAGCCAATAGTCTCTTGTCCAAAGCACAATGCACATTTCCAAGCCAGTGCCTCACAGTGATACTCTTCAAAGGTAGAGAGCTACAGTATGTCTTCTCACACCTTGCCAATATGTCTTGCCACACCTTGCTAACAGAATCTGTTGTAACTTTCTTCATGCAGGGCATGCGTGAAGAAAAGAGCATGTGTGACCTTGTTTGGTGAAGGGAGGGGAAGGCATTAGGGTTGACAACCCCAAGGAAGACCCTACCACTGATTTGCCAAGACTCCAGAGACCCAAAAACCCAATGTTTTTTCCTTTTGCTGCTGGGGAAGGGGTTAACAACACATTTCCTTATTTTTGAGACATTAACTAGAACCCTAACTGGTTATATCACAGTTTTTTTGCAGACTTTCCTTTCTTTTTGAGATAGTGGAATCATATCCTCATTCATGCAGGTCCAACACTGGTAGATGCACAGGGCCAAGGGAAGAAAGGGAAGTCTGCATCTGCCTACAAAACTGCAGAGCTCTTGCAAGCCCTGCAGTTCCATGCAGCAATGGATACCTAGAATTCTAGGAACGTGGATCTGATATTCTATCCACACTTTCTGGCAGTGTCCTTTCCCTTTAAGATGTCCTGGAAAGTCTTCAAGCTGGCTCCTCCCACCCACCCGGATGGTAACTCCCTCAGATCTACCCCATGATGCCAGATCTTCCTTTCCGCTGAAAGAAGCAGGTTCCCTCCTTACCACTCCTGCATTCAATAGCCCCCAGTGCTTAAATTCTTCAGAATTACTTCCAAACCAAACTCTCATGAGTTTTGTCTTCAACTCATAGAAACATAGAAGTTGACAGCAGATAAGGACCGTAAGGCCCATCCAGTCTGCCCATTTCTTTTTCTGTCTTATGAATGTGTCATCGGCCTTTGCTCTGTCAATGGTCTATCTATTCATACTCCTCTGTATTGCTCCCTTATGCCTATCCCATGCCTGTTTGAAGCCCTATACTGTATTCATATATACCATTTCCTGAGGTAGGCTGTTCCATGCATCCACCACCCTTTCTCTGAAAAAGAACTTCCTCACATTACCCCTTAATCGGCCTCCCTCTAATCTCTTGCTGTGTCCTCTTGTCCTGCTATTTTTCTTATATTGAAACGTTAGACTTTCACCTTGTTAATGCCCTTAAGATGTTTGAATGTTTCGATCATATTGCCTCTCTCCCTCCTTTGCTCTAGGGTATACATATTGAGCTCCATTAATCTGTCCTCATATGTTTTTTAATGCAGTCCCTGCACCATTTTGGTTGCCCTTCTCTGGACTGCCTCAATTTGGTTAATGTCCTTGTGAAGGTGTGGCCTCCAATACTGCATGCAGTACTCCAGATGGGGCCTAACTAGTGTCTTGTAAAGAGGGATTATTACCTCCCTCTTACTACTTGTGATACCCCTACTAATACACCCCAACATCCCCCTAGCCTTACCTACTGTTTTAGTGGTCTGCTTGGATGATTTCAGGTCATCGGTGATGATGCCCAAGTCTCTTTCTTCCCTTGTGACTGCCAGCAACTCCCTTCCAGCCTTCAGGTGGCTTCAGAGTTTCTCTTCCCTATGTGCATGATCTTGCACTTCTTTGCATTAAACCCCAGTTGCCACTCTTCCAACCATTTTGCTAGTTTATCCAGATCTCTTCTCATTCTGCCCACCCCATCTGGATCATCTACTCTATTGCAGATCTTGATGTCATCTGCAAACAGACAAACCTTATCCTCCAGTCCATCTGCAATGTCACTGAAGAAGATATTGAAGAGGACTGGCCCCAAGACAATCCTGAGATGTACCCACTTGTGACTTGCATCTCTTCTGACTGTATACCATTAACTATCACTCTCTGTTTTCTGCCTGTCAACCAGTTTGCCACCCAGTTGACCAACTTCTGATCCACCCCAAGCCTACCCAGCTTATTAATCAACCTTCTATGTGGAACAGTATCAAAAGCTTTGCTGAAGTCAAGGTAGGTGACATCAACTGCTCCCCCTTGGTCCACCACTCTGGTTACCCAGTCAAAGAAGTTTATGAGATTAGTTTGACAGGACCTTCCTTTTGTAAACCCATGCTGTCTTGGATCCCATGCTCCTATGGAATCCAGGTGTTGCACTATCCTTTCCTTAAGTAGTGTCTCCATAATCTTGCCCACTACTGAGTTAAGACTGACTGGTCTGTAGTTCCCTGCCTCTTCCCTGCTACCACTCTTGTGGAGCGGGATCACTCGAGTCCTTCTCCAGTTTTCTAGGACCTCTCCTGTGCTCAGAGACTTACTAAACAGTTCTGATAATGGCTCTGCTAGTTCATACCACTGTGTCAGTGGCTGCTTCTAGGGACATCCCTATCCAGGGAATCTGCAGGGCTGCTACCTGAGGTCACACACACCTTCATTTCCCATTGCCACATTGACCTAGTGTCAGACCATGATGCTGGTTTTGGGGCCTCAGTTCTCAATCCTTATTTTCTAAGTAGGGGTTGCACCTTGCCTGCCTCCTCCCAGAGAACTGCTTGGAGTCTGCAGAAAGTGTGGGTGGAACATCATATCCACATCCCTAGAAACACAGGTTACTCACCTGTAGCAGTAGTTCTTGGAGTGATATATGATGTTCATCCACATGACCCACCCAACCACCCCAGCTTTGGCACACACACTCTGCTTCCAGCGGCAAGATCTGGCATCATGGGTGGAGCTGAGGGAGTTACCACATGGGTGGGTGGAAGAAGTCAGCTTGAAGACTTTCAAGTGCATCTTAAAGGGAAAGGACACTGCCAGAAAGTGTGGATGAACATCATATACCACTCCTAGACCTACAGTTACAGGTGAGTAACCTGTGTTTCATAGGGACTGTCTGATGGGCTGCAGAAGCACAGGGCTCTCTGTTTCCAGCAGTTCCATGTAGCTACAGATGCACACAGGAAAGAGTCCATCTGTCAGCCAAACCACAGGGCCCTTGGCCACCCATAGGTGCAGATGTCTAGGGCCCTATGCCAAGAAATGAGTTGTCTTCACTATATGGGACCTGGGCTTGTGCGGGCAACCCTGCAGATTTCATTCCCTGAGTGGGGGGGTCACATGACGGTGTCACCCCCACCCTCACCACATCCAGCTAGGTCACTGAGCTTGCCCTGAACTCAGCTCACCAGGATGGGATGCCAAAGCATACTGGGGGGTCAAGACTGGCACTACACACAGACTTGATAGTAATTATATATATTTTTAATTTTGACCCGACTTTTCAAGATAGTTGTTTTCTGACTCCTTTATAAACATGACGTAAATCGTTTATAATATTTTGGCTGAAACATAATTTTACACCGTAAGTGTGAAAACATCATCTAGGATTTGAAAAGTGACACCTGTAATGTGTATGAGGTGGTGTGAAAAAATGGGTATGTTGAAAGTTAGGAGTCAAAATATTGAAAATTACTGATGGTATGGGTAAGTGCTGAAATATTGCAATGTTAACTCATAACTTGGTCATTTCACCATTTTTGTACTCAAAATTTTCAGCATAGCTTTCTTAAGTGTCCATCTCATGAACCCTGTATTTATAATTATTTATCGTCTTCTCCTATTAAGCTGGTAATAACTGTAATTTGTTCAGATTTATATCATCATATGACGTTATTTTTTTGTATCTTGGTTTATGTAAACACCAATTGTATTTCCCATTTCCCCCTTCCACCACAACACATCTGGAAATGAATTATTGTAGCTCAGTATGCCTTTCCTGGTGAAACTTTTTCAAATAAATAAATAAAATCTGTGCTGAAACATTATTCCATGCCACAGGAGCAAAAACACATTAGCCAGGATCTGACAAACCAATGCTTTCACATTCTTGAAAGGGGTGTGAAAAAATGGCAATGTTGAAAATTTATGGTCAAAATATTGAAAATTGCCAAACTTGTGAGTGAACATAGAAATATTTAAATATATGCCCATAACTTTGTTGTTTTTGAATATTGCAACCTCAAATTTTCAACATAGCCTTCTTATGACCCACCTCATGAACAAGGCCAGTGACCATTTTCAAATTATGCCCAAAATGTGATTTCACAAAGTGACAACAAAATTGCCTTTTTGGGCCACATATGCACAGTACCACCACCCGTGGTCATGAGGTGGGGTCCCAAAAAAGGCCATGTTGAAACTTTGGTGTAAAATATAAAAAAGTGACAAAGCTATGAATGATAAAAGTTCAAACCCCATTGAAAAACATTAAACTGGCTTATCTTATTTTCTCATATTACAGTCTCCAGTTCCAGTAGCAAGTCTTTGCTTGGAGAGTGGATCTTTGCCATGGATATATTAAGGTGAGTGAGGGTGTGTGGGGAGAATGGGATGGTGGGTGCTGAGTGGGAGTTCGGGTAGGGTGGGTGGTGGTGTGCGTGGGCAGATCAGTGAGGGACTATTTCCTTTTTTAACAGATTGAAAAAAATTAAAAACTATGAGGGTCACTCTTCTTTCTTGCAGGGGAACATTCCAGCACTGAGGACTGGGCACACCAGTGTCAGTCTACTGCTCGGCAGCACCGGGGGTGGGCACCCTGTGCCGCCAAACATATAGAAGGGAATGGGGCAGGCAACCTGAAGGGGACGGAGGTGAAGTGAAGCAGTACTGGGTGGGCAACCCAGTCTGTCGAATAACAATAATGTAAATGAAACATGGAAAGGGGTGGGCAACCTGAAGGGGAGTAGGGAGAAGGAAGTGGTACCGGGGTGGGCACCCCACTCCAGTAGTTACTCAGCAAGAAAGAAAGAGACAGAGCCAGCTCACTGCTTCAACTGAAGTTGGCAGCATGACTCTATCTGCAGCTTCAGATTTCAAGAACGTCCTGCTATTCTCATACTGAGAACATGGGTGAATGGCCCCTCTCACTATGTGCACTGTGGGACACGTTTAGGTGAGTGAGGGTGTAGGGGGAGTGTGGAGGGTGAGTGGTGGTTGGTGCTGAGTGGGAGATTGGGTGGGATGTGTGGGGAGGTCAGATCAGTGAGGGACTATTTTTTTTTTTTACAGGTACAAAAATGAGGGATGGTTTTCTTTATTGCATGGGCATTTCAACATTGGGGAGTGGGCACCCCAATGTTGGGCTACTATTCAGTGGCAGTGGGGGCACCCCAGTGCTGCCAAGCATATAATGGGACACCACAGGGTAAAAAAATGAGGGATGGTTTTCTTTATTGCACGGGCATTTCAACATTGGAGATTGGGCACCCCAATGTTGGGCTACTATTCGGCGCAGTGGGGCACCCCAGTGCTGCTGAGCATATAATGGAAGGGCAGGCAACCTGGAGGGAGGGTGAAAAGAAGTGGTACCAGGGGTGGGCATCCCAGTCCTCTTATAATAATAATTTGAATAAAACAGGAGACAGAGGAGGGCTGGCAACCTAGAGGGTGGCAGGGAGAAAGACGTGGGGGGTACCTCTCTGTGACATACCACTAGATAGCTTAAAAATCCTTATAATGCTGGAACCCTATTATAGTTTTCCATGAAACCTTCAAAAGGCATACCCTTGACATAAGCCCCTTCAGCTCTGAAAATGTCATGAAAAAATTGTACATAATCAAGGCTGTAGATGACAGCAAAAGACATGCAACATTAAGTATAGGGAAACTAAAGGTTTCTTTTTTCCATTGTTTGGCATTCTGTATCTTGAACACTGAACAAAATGCCATCATGAAACTTTTCAAGTGTTGAGACTCAGACAGCATGACTGCACATTGCAAATTTTGGACTATTTCATTAAATGATGTCAAAGATATTAATGTACAGAAATTGGTGTTTAACATTAAACAACTGACTCAACTCTTAACTATAGTGCTTTACCACAACCTTATAATATATATTCTGTTGCATGGGCATTTGGGCATGTAAATCATGAGGTCTGTGTGTTACATGCAGCCAAATGGTTGATAGTGACATCCTCATCCAGATATGTGTTCTGACATTTTTTTTTTGGGGTTGTATTGCTGCACTAAACATGTTGGTTACAAGGTAAGGAGCCTTAATGTCCTGTGCTGCTCTATCTCTGAGCTGGCAGTAGAGTCTAGCAGATAAAGTAATGAGCTACAAATGAGCTTGGTACATCCAGCAGACCTGGGATTCATTTCAACAACCTCCACTTGCATACTGTGTGACTGAGCAAGTCACAGAACCTCCCCAGTCCTCCCAGGTTGCCCCAGAAAACAGGCACTTGGTGTCTAGTGGGCCTTAGCTAGTTACCAACAAATAGAAAAAAGTTTCCTTCGCATTGTGGCAATGTATGTTGTGCCCTTGACACACAAAAAAGTCTATTGAAAAATAAGTGTCCTGGTTTTCTTTCTAATGTAGTACGTGTCGTGTTATGAATATAAATAAATATAAATGAAGACTAATTGAGTGTGCTTGTTAGATTTCTTTATGTGTATATGTGTGTGTGTATATATATATATATATATATATATATATATATATATATATATACACACAGTGAACTTCACAATATGGCAATTGTAGTGTTCAATTTAGACTACTTCCCTGATTTTGTCTCTGGAAAGTGAGTGCCTGTTAAGCTGCGATGTTGTCCATTTGGGATGTGGTGCCATTTACTGTCCTCAGGCTAAGCTCACATCATTACTATATAGTTAGTATACATAGAAAAATTTGTAGTTTTCACTTGTCCTGAATTGACTGGTGTTAAAATATACATTTTGTTGTCTTTGGAGGAGACTATGCTGCTGATTTTCATTCGCTTGATCAAACAGGTCATAAGCATAAGGTCTGAGTTTAGCTTCTCACGGCATTACAGTGAAGTGCTAGTAGTAGCTGGAATATCTGCCATCAAATTATTTCTGGACTGATTTTTAGTAGGATATATTTTACATACTTGAAAAGTTTAAATTGTAGTTCAGGTAAACAATTACAATTTGAAACACAGAGGTATTGCCAATGCTTAACTGAAATAATGTACTAGCAGTAGCCACTGTACAAAAGGGCAACAAATGCTTGTTAGTGCTGCAGCAATTTGTAATGAACTATCATAAATGCCAGCAAAGTTTCTGCTGACAAACTTCTGTCAGTAATGACTCTTGAACTAGCTGAATATTCATTCTTTGGAAGTAATGTACATCTCAATCAGCATTCTTCTGATTACTACAGTTACTACTTTAGCCTCATCGGTATCTTGCAAGTGAATCAATCATGCCAGTGCCAACACATCACGAGCACTATGATTTTGAGTTGTTGTACATAGAATGATGTGTATGTGGGCTGGTCAGATGGTATATGGGTAGATAGGAGAAAAACATGCATAAGCTAATATCAATCAAGTTTCTCAGGCCCAGCTGTCATGGATCCCTGGACTGCTTTGGGGGGTGCTAACCACTAATGACTTCATATCAGGAGAAATCATGACGAAACAAACCATATAGCATGCATGTATGCCAGTTAACAATGCAGAAGATGTGTTTTTATTTCCAAACCTTATTAACCATTATTGACCAGTACATTTGTTCACATTTCATGAAGGGGCTCGATGCTCACATAGTATATGGCTAGTTGCAGTATTGTGTTGCTAACGTACAGTGAAATTAATGTGCAATATGTAAAATATTACTGAATTCCACCACACTGCCACCATCACAACAAACACCTCCCACCACACTGCTACCATCACAACAAACAGCCCCCCACCACATTGCCACCGTAGAAACTGAAACATAGAAACATAGAATTTGACTGCAGATATGAACCGCTTGGCCCTCCTAGTCTGCCCATTTTCCTACCTAACAGATAAGCTGCAGATCCTAATTAAGCAACAGCTACTTCATCTTACCCCCACTAGGACTGCCTTATGTCTAACCCAGCCATTCTTGAATTCCCCACTGTTCTTGACTCCAAGACCTCCTCAGGGAGGCTGTTCCATGCATCCACACCCTCTCTGTGAAAAATATTTCCTCACATTATCTCTGAGCCGTCCTCCATCTTCAAATTGTGCCCCTTGTTCTTGCACATTTTTTTCTGAAAGATGCCACCCTCTTGGACTTTGTTGATTCCCTTGAGGTACTTGAATAGTTCTATCATGTCCCTCTCCCTTCTTTCCTCAAGGGTATACATATTAAGCTCCTTTAGTCTTTCTTCAGTATGTCTTCTGGTGCAGATCCCACACCATTTGGTTGCCCTCCTCTGGACACCTCCACTCTGTCTATGTCTTTGGGAGATGGGGTCTCAGAACTGCACACAGTACTCAGATGGGGTCTCACCAACTGTCTGTACAGAGGGATAACAACTTCCTGTTTTCTACTATTGATGCCTCTCCTATGCATCCCTGTATCCCCCAGCCTTCCTTACTGCCTTCTCACATTGCTTGCCCACCTTTAGGTCATCTGATATAATTACCCCCAGGTTTCTTTACATTTTTACTGTTGTCAGTATCTCACCCCCTATTGTGTACTCTTGCCCTGGGTTTTTGTTTCCCAGGTGCATTACCTTGCACTTCTTTGCATTGAATCTGAGCTGCCATACATTTGACCATTCCTCCAGCCTTGCTAAGTCCCTTCTCATCCTTTCCACTCCATCTTGTGTTTCAACCCTGTTGCAGATCTTTGTGTCATCTGCAAAGAGACATGCTTTTCCTTCCAGTTCCTCTGCAATGTCACTTATAAAGACATTAAAAAGGACCGGTCCCAGTAATGAACCCTGCAGTACCCCGCTAGTAACCCTCCTTACTTCACTGTGGACTCCATTTACTACAACCCTTTGCATCCTGTTGTCTAGCCAATTTTTTATCCAAGCTACCACCTTGGGACCTACTCCAAGGCTGGCTAACTTGTGTATTAATCTTTTGTGTGGGACTGTATCAAATGCCTTGCTAAAATCTAGGTAAGCCATGTTCACAGCCCCTTCCTGGTCTACTACTTTGGTCACCCAGTCAAAGAAATCTATTAGATTCATCTGACATGACCTTCCCATCTTGAATCCATGTTGCCTTGGGTCCTGTGCCCTCTGGCCTCTAGGTACTCAACAATTCTTTCCTTCAGAAGTGATTCATCATTTTACCTACCACTGAAGTCAAACTAACAGGTCTGTAGTTTCCTGCCTCTGTCCTGCTCCCACTTTTGTGAAGAGGAATCACATCCACCCTCCTCCAGTTCTCAGGTACCACCCCTTCCTCCCATGATTTGTTAAAGAGGGTAGTCAGCGGTGTCCTTAGTTCTACTCTGAGTTCTTTTAGAATTCTTGGGTGAATCCCATCAGGCCCCATTGCTTTGTCCACCTTCAATTTTATTAGTTCTTTCAGAACCCTTCCTTCTGTAAATGGACTGGTATCGACCCCGTCTTTAGAGTGTTTCTCTTGTTTGGTTTAGGTACTTCCCCCTCCTCTTTGTTTGTGAATACTGAGCAGAAATATTCGTTCAGTATCCTTGCTTTTCATTGTCACCCTCTACCCACATTCCCTCCCTTTATTAAGCTTCAGTATCCCTCCTTTGGTCTTTCTTCGCTCCTTAATGTACCTATAAAGGTTTTATCCCCTTCTTAACAGAGTTGGCTATCCTTTCCTCGGTTTGGGCCTTTGCTATTCTGACTGCCTTCCAGCCTCTTTCTGCTTTAACTGGTAAAGTTCTCTGTCCTTCTTCTTCTGTGTTTCCTTATATTTCCTGATTGCTATCCTTTTCTCCTTAACCTTCCCTGACACCTCTTTTGAGAACCATAGCGTTTTTTTCCTTCGTTGTGTTTTGTTGATTTGCTTTACACAAAGGTTTGTTGCCTCTGTGATGGCTATTTTGATTACTCCCCATTGTTCCTCCACCTCTCCTTCTTGCCTGTTTGCTAGTGTTTTTCTGATGTACTCTCTCATTTTACCAAAGTCAGCCCTCCTAAAGTCCAATACTCTTGCTTTTGTATGGCTTGATTATATGGCTGTGTTTGTCATGAACCACACTGATTGGTGGTCGCTTGTTCCCAGATGGCTACCCACTTCTAAATCTAAGATTCTTTCTCCATCCCCATTTGAGAGTACCAGGTCTAAGATTGTTCCCTCCCGAGTGGGTTCCAATACTAGCTGTCTGAGGCATGCCCCATGTAGGGCATCAAGAATGACTCTGGTCTTGGATGTGCCTGAAGAAAAGGTGCTCCAGCTAACATCTGGCATATTCAGGTCCCCCCTGAACAATATCTCCCCCTTTTCTGCCATTCTAAGGAAGCCTTCTATCATTTCCTTGTCCATTCCCTCCCCTTGAGATGGGGGTCTGTATACAACCCCCATGCGGATTGTGGTGCCATTTCCTGTTTCCAGGGTGACCCAGAGTGTCTCATCTGCTCCCTGTTTACTCTTTAGTTCTGTTGCTTTGATCCCTTCCTTTACATAGAGAGCTACTCCTCCTCCTCTTTTACCCTCCCTGTCCCTCCTGTAGATTGTGTATCCTTGTATGTTGACATCCCAGTCATGGTTCTCTGTGTACCATGTTTCTGTGACTGCCACAATATCCAGGCAACCCTCTTCCATCAAGGCCACTAGTTCAGGGAGCTTGTTACACAGACTACAGGCATTGGTACTCATCACCCTCCACTTTTGATGGCCTTACCCTTTTAGCCCCATTCCTATCCTTATTGCCTTTTTACATTTACCTCTGTCCTGCTCCCTAATGACTTCTCTACCTTGATGTTTACCTCACTAATTACTGTTGTTTGTGGGGAGGCTGGGCTTCTCCTGCCTTTTCAGTGCCTCCCCTTGGCTAGTTTAAATGCTTGCCAATGAAGCATTTAAACCTCTCACCTAGGATCCTGGTTCTCCCTCTGGACAGATGCAGACCATCGCACCAGTATAGGTCTGCATCCCTCCAGGTGGCTCCCCAGTCCCTAATGAAGCCAAAACCCTGAGCTCCACACCAGTCTTTCAACCATTCATTGAATTCCCTGGTGATGAGTACCTTTGCATCACCCTTGCCATAGACAGGCAGCACCTCAGAGAAGGTTACTGTATGCGCTACTTGTCTAAGGCCCCTCCCCAACTCTACAAACTCCTCTTGCACTGCTCTGATCCCATTCCTAGCCAGGTCATTTGTCTCTAGGTGGACAATGACATCCAGCTCCCTCCCTCATGCAGCTGCTCCCACGATCCTGAGGATTCGCTTCCTGTCCCTCCAAGCCGTGGTGCCAGGCAGGCACCTTGCCTCCCTCTCCCATTCCTCCCCCATTTCTACCCCCTAATGATTGAGTCCCACTAGGAGTTGTTTCCTTCCCCTGTGGGGTCTCATGCCACCCTCCTGTGGGTCTCCTTTGTGAAGGTTCCCAGCATCCTCCTTGGTCTCCACTGCAGGTGCCTCCGTAGAGGAACCACTATCCACCAGAAGAGTGAATGAATTGTGGAGGGGTACAGCTGGAGGGATGCAACTCTGTTCCACCACCCTCTCCCTCCCTGAGTCCACCCTGGTCCAGCCTCTCCTCTTTCTTGGCAACCTCTGAGGTAGTGGCATTGGCCCAGGTGGTCCCTGGGTGGGGGAGGAAGTTTCACGAATCCTAGCCAGGTCAGCCTGGAGATGGGCAACCTCCTCCCTCAGACCAGAGAGGTGTCTGCAAATAGGGCAGCATCGCAGCCTTCAGAATGTCTCCCAGAACACTGCCGCCCCACAGCCATTGCACTGCACCACTCCTATCATGTCTTATTTTGTGTCCCCTCTCCTGTTTCTCTGTATGCTTACTCTCTCCTCACAACTCTCACCCTTTCTGTTCTGGGACAGTAACTTCCTATATTCTTCAGTAGCCTCTTCTTCCTTGCTCAGTGTCAGACCACCAGCAGCTGGGGTGAGGCGGGAGAGTGACTACTTTTTCCTTTAGGTTGACAAAACCAATGTTCTCTATGATCCTTCCTTCCTACTGCCAAACAGGAAGTCCCTGTTGACAGTCAAATCCGTGGCTATAAAAGTAGAGCTGGCTTAGGGTGCATGGGTGGGATGGAGGCAATTAGTAAGAAAAAGGCTAGCAACAGGAAGTTGTAATTTGAGTCACCTGCTTTTATAGTGTCTAAGCCACACCCCCAATTAAGCTCTCTCTCCTCCTACTGGTTTAGCAAAGTAAACTGACACAGAACCCTTCCCAGCACAGAACACACTGACTTTCTTTCTTTTTTTTTAAACCATATATAAGACCCCTTCTATTTCTAATAAAGTATCTGTTTGCTTAATCTCAACAGACACTGATTCCTGCTAAGATACAAGTGTTAAATTAATAAGAAAATGTATCTTCTTTTAGTTAGCTGCTTTCTGCTCTACAAGCAAGGCTAGCAACAACCATCACAACAAACACACATCCTGCATATCTAACCATCTGGTTTTGAAGCAAGCATAAAATGTAGGAACATATATTAAGAAAATAAAACTAAATAAAAAGATAGTATTGCATGATCTTAGCTGGCAATACTTATAATTTTAAAACGGCATCACAAACCTGTTCACCTTCTTTTTCGCTGTTCCTTTCTCCTGTCAGTGTCAATACAACTGGTAAAGCAATGTATAATCTTGGAAAAAAAGGATCAGCATCAAACAAATTGAGGTGCAGTAGATCTAAAAATGTATTATGGTCAGAGAGATTCATGACAGTCTGATGATTTTTTTTCCATATTATTTTAAGACCCTTCCTGTGCTCATTTTACATTGCAGGTAAATGAAGCGAATGTAACATATGTTAGAAAAATACTGCACTTAAATGCAGTCCATATGTGCAACTTCCTCCTCATCCTTATACTCATCCCAGCAACAACCCAGCTGTCATCACATCTGCTCGGCATTTCAAACAAGGTGCCATCTGAAGAGATACAGAAGAGCCTGGAAAAGCTGCCGATCTACAAATTAGAAAAAAGATCAGCATCAAACAAATTAATAATTTGAGTTGCAGTAGCTCTAACAGTTGATTGTGGTCGGAGGGATTCATGAGTGTGTTCATGTTTTTTTTTATGTATTTTTTAAGACCTTCCCTTGTTCACTTTACATTGCAGCTAAGTCAAGCTCGTGTGTCCTATGTTAGAAAAAAATACTGTAGTTAAGCAAATGTGGTCCATAGATGCAGCCTCCTTCTCATCCTCGTACTCATCTCAGCAACAACCCAGCTGTCATCGCATCTGCATGGCATTTAACAAGGTCCCATCTGGAGAGATAGATGAGACTTTGGAAGATCTGCTGATCTGCAAACCAGCTTGAAAGGAGTATACTTTGTATGCATCACCTGCCACACTATAATCTTTAGCACTGATCGCTTTGCATCAGGTGTTGGGAAATAGGCTATGAATGTTCCTGTCATACTAATATTTACATTGTGATTCAGCTAGCACCAAAAGCTACAGTGAGAGCAGAGTGCCTCTGTGTGTGACTTGTTTTAAGGTCACACAGTAATGTATGGTTGTGGTGGGATTCGAGCACTGGTATTTCCAGGTTCATTACTTTGTTCTAACCAGTGAATCAGCTAAAACTGAACTGCAAGCAAACCCCTTTTCCCAAAACCAAAAGATAGAGATTTGGCAATAGGAAAGGCTTTGTGTGTTTGTTGGGGTTTCAGGAGGGTGCTTATGCACTGTGGTCTTTGCCAAAAATAAAAGAAAGCCCACAACTACAGCAAGGTAAGCACCATTCTCCTTTGTTCTCCTTTGGCTCATATGTTCCATTGCATAACCCCACTCCCCTCTCTGCCCCCCACCACACAAAATTGTGTCATTGATTTTGTGCTTGTCAAATGTGAGGGGTTTGTAATTTTTTTATTTGCAATTTAAATAAACAGGACAGATCAAGCAACATGCATTATTACATTTTCATTGAGCTCTTTACTTCTGCACAATTTGGATTTGCAATCTCCCATTTCTTGAACAGACTAAATACAGGACCTATTACTTACTATCACAGATAGTGCCTATTATGGGTGGGTGGTGTGTAGGCATCTCATAACTTGCTTGCAATCCATTTGAGTATCATTTTACCCTTCAGCCCCCAGTGTTTAATTGGCTTCCCCATATTAGCAGGATATCCTCTGTTTACCCACTTCTTATCATTCTCTGTTGCTCTCCATTCTGATGTGTTATCCTTTATTTTATCTTGCAGATCTTTCCTACTCGTGCCTCTTAATTTTCTGCATCATATGTGGTGTCTTTTTTTAACCTCTGTGATCTGATCTTATGCAAATAGAAAATGCACTGATACAGAAGGTGTTATATCACATTGAAAAGACAGACTTCAAAGCTAAATAATAGATGAGATGCTTAACCAAACACAAAACCATGCACAGATAAAGGCAGTTGTTATTTGTCCCAATATTCAGAGCTTGGGCCACCAGTACTGACTACTACATAGTACATCCTCTCCTCAGCACCATCTTGGGTTGTAACAGGAAACATATCTGTGCTCAGTGTGCCCTTTCTGGTTAACAAATGTCATATTTTTATAAATAAAATGAAAGCTGTAACTATATTTTAAGGGACAGCTGCCTTACATCTGACAAGAAAACATCCGATGGTGGTTTTGATAATAGGTACCATCCATAGGGCATTTTACTGGCAGATTTTTATAAGCCACAGAAACATAGAATTTGATGGCAGATAAGGACCGCTTTGGCCCACCTAGTCTGCCCATTTTCCTACCTAACAGATAGGCTGAAAATCCTAGTTAACCAACAGCTTACTTCCTCCTACCCCACTCCTAGGACTGCCTTATGCCTGTCCCATGCATTCTTGAAGTCTCCCACTGTTCTTGACTACACAACCTCCTCAGGGAGGCTGTTCCATGCATCCACAACCCTCTCAGTGAAAAAATACTTCCTCACATTACCTCTGAGCCATCCCTCTATCTTCAAATTGTGCCCCCTTGTTCTTGTACATCTCTTTTTCTGAAGATGCTACCCTCTTGGACTTTGTTAATTCCCTTGAGGTACTTGAAAGTTTCTATCATGTCTCCTCTCTCCCTCCTTTCCTCTAGGGTATACTTATTAAGCTCCTTTAGTCTTTCTTCGTATGTCTTCTGGTGCAGACTCTGCACCATTTTGGTTGCCCTCCTCTGGACAGCTTCCACTCTGTCTATGTCTTTGCGGAGATGGGGTCTCCAGAACTGCACACAGTACTCAGATGTGGTCTCACCAACTGTCTGTACAGAGGGATAACAACTTCCTGTTTTTTACTATTGATGCCTCTTCCTATGCATCCCAGTATCCCCTGCCTTCCTTACTGCCTTCTCACATTGCTTGCCCACTTTTAGGTCATCTGATATAATTACCCCAGGTCCCTTTCTATTTTACTGTTGTCAGTATCTCACCCCCATTGTGTACGCTTCCCTGGGTTTTGTTTCCATGTGCATTACCTTGCACTTCTTTGCATTGAATCTGAGCTGCCATACATTTGACCATTCCTCCAACCTTGCCAAGTCCCTTCTCATCCTTTCCACTCCATCTTGTGTATCAACCCTGTTGCAGATCTTTGTGTCATCTGCAAAGAGACATACTTTTCCTTCCAGTTCCTCTGCAATGTCACTTATAAAGACATTAAAAGGACCGGTCCCAGTACTGAACCCTGTGGTACCCTACTAGTAACCTTCCTTTCTTCACTGTGTATTCCATTTACTACTACCCTTTCGTCCTGTTGTCTAGCCAATTTTTATCCAGGCTACCACCTTGAGACCCACTCGCTGGCTATCTTGTGAATTAATCTTTGTGGACTGTATCAAATGCCTTGCTAAAATCTAGGTAGGCCATGTCCACAGCCCCTCCCTGGTCTACTACTTTGGTCACCCAGTCAAAGAAATCTATTAGATTCATCTGACACGACCTTCCCATCATGAATCCATGCTGCCTTGGGTCCTGTGCCCCACTGGCCTCTAGGTACTCAACAATTCTTTCCTTCAGAAATGATTCCATCATTTTCCCTACCACTGAGGTCAAACTAACTGGTCTGTAGTTTCCTGCCTCTGTCCTGCTCCCACTTTGTGAAGAGGAATCACATCTGCCCTCCTCCAGTCCTCGGTACCACCCCATCCTCCCATGATTTGTTAAAAGAGTAGTCAGCGGTGTCACTAGTTCTACCCTTAGTTCTTTAGAATTCTTGGGTGAATCCCATCAGACCCCATTGCTTTGTCCACCTTCAATTTTATCAGTTCTTTCAGAACCCTTTCTTCTGTAAATGGACTGGTATTGACCCCCGTCTTGAGTGTTTCTCTTGTTTGGTTTAGGTAACTCCCCTCTCTTCCTTTGTGAATACTGAGCAGAAATATTCTGTTCAGTATCCCTGCTTTTCACTGTCACCTCTACCCACATTCCCTCCCTTTATTAAGCTTCAGTATTCCTCCTTTGGTCTTTCTTCACTCCCTAATATACCTATAAAAGGTCTTATCCCTTTCTTAACAGAATTGGCTATCCTTTCCTCGGTTTGGGCCTTTGCTATTCTGACTGCCTTCCCAGCCTCTTTCTGCTTTAACTGATAAAGTTCTCTGCCCTGCTCCTTCTGTGTTTCCTTATATTTCCTGAATGCTGTCCTTTTCTCCTTAACCTTCCCTGCCACCTCTTTTGAGAACCATAGCGTTTTTTTCCTTCGTTGTGTTTTATTGATTTGCTTTACACAAAGGCTTGTTGCCTCTGTGATGGCTGTTTTGATCACTCCCCATTGTTCCTCCACCCCTCCTTCTTGCCTGTTTGCTAGTGCTTTTCTGAGGCACTCTCATTTTCCCAAAGTCAGCCCTCCTAAAGTCCAGTACTCTTGCTTTTGTATGGCTTGATTGTATGGCTGTGTTTATCGTGAACCACACTGTTTGGTGGTAGCTTGTTCCCAGATGGCTACCCACTTCTAAATCTGAGATTCTTTCTCCATCCCCATTTGAGAGTACCAGGTCTAAGATTGCTCCTTCCGAGTGGGTTCCAATACTAGCTGTCTGAGGCATGCCCCTGTAGGGCATCAAGAATGACCCTGCTCTTGGATGTGCCTGCAGCAAAGGTGCTCCAGTTAACATCTGGCATATTCAGGTCCCCCATCAACAATATCTCCCCTTTTCTGCCATTCTAAGAAAGCCTTCTATCATTTCCTTGTCCATTCCTTCCCCCTGAGATGGGGGTCTGTATACAACCACCATACGGATTGTGGTGCCATTTCCTGTCTCCAGGGTGACCCAAAGTGCCTCATCTGCTCCCTCTTTACTCTTTAGTTCTGTTGCTTTGATCCCTTCCTTTACATAGAGAGCTACCCCTCCTCCTCTTTTACCCTCCCATCATGTAAAATTTCCTTTCACTAGCCATGCTAGCTCACATTAAAGGGGTTAACATTTCACATATGTGCACCAACTAGGCCACTGTGATGCCAGGGAGGGCCAGTGGGTCTTAGGGTTGCCACCTGACCTGGTATGGCAGAAACTGTCTGGGGTTAGGTTACAGTGCCATGAGCAAAAATGGGCTAAACAGCTGGAATTATGTGAAATCTGGAATGCTTCCAGAATCAGAATGACTCCAGAACAGGGGTTTGGAGCTAGAAAGCTTAAAGTTCTGTGTGATTCTGGATTACTGTCCTGGTGAATTCTGGCTCTGATATGATGCTGCATGACACATTCCATTTAGTTCAGACCACTGGTATCTAGTGCCTTCTACTTCCATTTCATTTTTTCTTTCTGTTTTGCACTGTGTTATTCTGAATCAAATGATTATTTGTTTGCACATCTGTTAATTTATTGTATTTCTTGCACATTATTTTATTACCCACTAACCTGCACCCCTAGCCCCCAGACTTATTTGAAATGAGCTGTTACCAGCTTGAATGTCTTTTCAGCTTAAACATTTGAAGCAGAAAAAATAATGCATCACAACATGGAATACATCCTAAACTAAAACCAGGAAGAGTAAATCCCTTGATTTTCATCAGGAAGAGGCAGTAACATTAAATATCTTAACTAAATTACAGTATGTCAACATGTGCTAAGGAGGTGGGTGCATGACTTTATTTATTTTAGCTTTTGTTGACCGGGTAAGTACACTAGACAAGAATTATGCCTATTTTCAGGAATGACCCGGGAGAGTACAACATAGGGATACAGACATTTTTACAGTAGAATGTGAGTACTTGGCACCTAAGTATGGCAGATGTGTTCTAGACTGGTGCGAACTGACATGAAAATATAAATAAGCTAATACTTATTCAAACTCAGAGATGAATAAAACTAAAAGGTTATATTTGCATCTGAAGTCAATAGCTACAACACTAGTGGAGAAATATCAATCTACACTAAACTTTAAGCCAGAAGGCTGTAAGCAAAGTTCCATGGCAGATACCAGGGCTTGCATTAAAAACATGCAACAGAGGTGGGGAAGGCCAAGGGGAAAGGGCTGAATGGACAGGACCAACCTTTTGCAGCACTGATTGTTAATTTACAGCAGGAGATGAAAGTGGAATTTGTAAATATAACTGCATAATTGACTCATCTGCACAGAGTGGTATTCAGCTTGGCAGAGACATCTGCAGTGCATGGAAATAGACTGGAGGAAGCGGAGAAGTTAACTGGGGAATTAGAAGATGCAGTGGAGCTATCAAGAGACATAGGCCAGATATCTGCAAGGCTGCGCCATGCGCATAGAGTTGCGCCACAAAGTCTGAAATTGTGCCATAGTGTGATATTCAGCAGGAGGCAGTTGCGCCCACAGAAAACATGCTGAGCAACAGCGTAATGCAATGAAGGTATGCACCAACCGAACGGGTGGAACCGTGTACAAAGTGCGCAATGCGAGTCAAAGGTTTAATGAAGAACAGTGGATCAGGCGGAAGTTGCGCCATGTACGGAAATGAGCCAAAATAAAAGGCTCAAGGAAGAGGCGCAAGAATGTGACAGGGAATGCACATGAGGCAGCCAGATGGAGCAGGCCACAGCAGGAACCAGTGCAGGCCAGGGAGTGTAGAGGACAGAATAGGGGCAAGTGAAGGTGTGTGGGGCCACAGAGTGCAGAGGCCAGTAGGTGTACCCGGTGCAGTGGAGGCAGCAGTCAGGACAGCGGGGTAACAGATCAACAACAGCCGGGGGGCACAAGCCAGGGAGATGGACAGTGCCAGCTTCCACATGGAAGCTGTAATGAGGGGGTGAGAAGGCATGCTGCAGGGGGACGTGGCCATGGAAGGGCCCATCGGCAGTATGCCCCCAACAGGCAGTACTGCGCCCGCATCAGCTTTGGAGCTGTATTCAGACGAGATTGGGGCCGGTACTGCCTGAACAGGGCAACACTGAGGCGGCTATGTGAGCTGTGCAGTGATGTAGGCACCTCACGACGGAGTCACGCTCTGTCAGTGGAGACAAAGGTAACAGCCTGCATGTGCTTGCTCACCACGGGTACCTTCCAGAGGCCAACAGGGGACACCACAGGCATAACACAGTCAGCCACATCATGCATCCTCACCCAATTCCTCAGCGCACTGCTGCCACATGCTGCAGAGTACATCCATTTCCCCAGCACCGCAGCAGAGCATACAGCAAACATAAGGGTTCCACACGGTAGCACATATGCCTGGCGAGCTAGGGCGGCTAGATCATGCCTGCAGGTGGCTACCATGCCACCTGGCCCTGAAGGGCCGCCTATCACAACTCAGAAGGGTTCTCCAGTGTTAACTTCCAGGTGGTGTGTGATGCCAGTGGGCGCATCATCAATGTCTGTGCCACGCACCCTGGTGGAGCACACGATTAATTCATATGGTACCAGTCAGCACTGTGCCATTGATTCAAGAGTGGGGACATCCCCACAGGACATCTAGTGGGTGAGTATGCATGTAGGATTGGCAAAGCGGGGGCAAGGGTGGGTAAGCCACAGGTGCTATGGGAGTGGCACACAGGGTTAGGGGCAATATGAGCCTGAACATGACACTAACCTCCACTATCTCCACACAGGTGACAGTGGATACCCACTCTGTCCCTGGCTGCTCACACCCTACCGGCGGCCCACGACCCCATCGCAGCAACGCTTCAATGAGGCACATGCCGCCACACGCAACATCATCGAGGTGGTGTTTGGGATGCTGAAGGCACACTTCCAATGCCTAGACACCTCCGGCGTGCCCTACAATAGAGCCCCTCAAAGGCCTGTGGGATATTCCTGGCCTGTTGTATCCTGCACAACATGGCCAAAGACTGTGGGATAGCCGTACAGGTCGAGGAGGGGGACAGCGATGGGGATGCTGGTGATGCCGGTGATGATGGGGATGAGCAGCCCCCCCTTGGACAGCGTGACCCTCGACTGATCCGGCTGGCCCAGCTGCACCGGGACACCATCACAGAGGAGCACTTTGCACAACACAGGTAAGTCACGGGGCCATGTGCAACCAACACTGTCCAGGGTGCAACCCACATACACACAGGGTAACACACCAGGGGTGCATGACGGTGAGGGAAGTGGCAGGGTACAGGAGCACACACAACCAGGGAGGGGTGAACAGTCACACGCCACATGGACAGACACACACACACACACACACACACCAGGCACAAAGTGCACAGGGGCAGGTGCTAAGCACAGCAGGAACAGACATGTGAAACACACACGTCCACAGGCCACCTCCACCACCTGTACTGTCCATGTATGTGTGTCAGATGCTGAGCACTCTTGCACCTTGGTGTACAGTGCAATGCAGACATCATCATGCACATGCACCTGTGGACAGGAGTCGGGAGGGTGTGCAGGTGGTTCGTGTGTTGGCGTGTAGGGCAGGGCACCCACTGGTGCACTGCCCACCAAAACACACATTGCAGCACCAGACAGGGCCCACACTAGGAGACAGCTCAGTCATGTGGCACAGTGCCACAGCCACCTCAGATGCATGGGTGGCCCCACCGAGACCCAGTAGCACTGGCAGGCTGAGCATGGGTCACATGGGGTGGCACCGATGGACCACCAGGAGTCCCACTGCATGAACGCGACCTTGTCCGCACAGGGGTCTGCAGCATACTGAACATACCTGCACCAGGGGTGCTCGGGATGCCCACAGCTGAACCCAGCATCGACAGGGTGGGTGTTGCATGACGCCGGGAACGGGGAGTGGATAGCGTACTGCGTGGTGTGAGCAACACAGGGGCACCTGACTGTGTGCCCAGTGTGGCCACGGCACTGACCACTGCCTGTATCAGCCTGTCGATGGCGGGCGGTCACATCCACCCACATATGGTCAATCCAGGACAGGATCCTCTCATTGTCCCTGCTGTGCCACCCAGAGCCACAAACAGTTCCTCCACGGACGATGCAACCCGCATCTGCTGCTGTACTGATGCCTGCAGCAGGTGGGTGTGCTCATCAAAGAGGTCGTCTGCCACATCGGCAACCTGTCCTCAGGGTCTGGAAGGGCCTAATGTACAGCACCCCTTGAGGGTGGGCGCTGCTCACAGGTGGTGCACCTCCATCACCACTGAGCCCTGTACCCCCAGTCCCAGTGGGTGACTGCTGCTGCTGCCCCTTCGCCTGCTGTGCCCACATGATCAGTGGTTCCCCTGCTGTGGCCGCAACAGTGCCAGTGACCTGCACAGCCACTGGCGCTGCCCCACCGGTGCTGACAGGCACAGCCTGGGACTGTGCTGTCATGCTGGCACACACGTCGGAACCAGCTAGATCCATGGGTGTGTGCTGGCCTGCTGTGTGTCCATCCTGTGACACACATCAATGCCCATAGTGGTCAGTGATCATCGATGGTGCAGGTCTGTGCCACAGCCACAGCATGCTGGCATGCTTGCATGCCAGACCGCTGGGACACAGGAAGGGCACTCCCCACACCTGTCTCAACATCTGTGAAGGCAGATGGCCGTACACACTGCCGCAGTGCACGCCGGCAATCTGTGGAGGTGGATGGGCCCTCCTCCAACTCTGGGTGACTGTCTGCAGTGGACAGGCCCTCCACTGCTGACCCCTACAGACACACAGGATCTGTAACAGAAAGGAAGGACACGTTAGTGCATGTGAACTACATTCCCCCCCAACATGACATACCATGCAGTGATGGGCTACCACCTGTCTGGAAGCCACTCCAGGCACACCTCAATGGCGCTGCACTGCATGCTTGCAGTGAGCATGTCCTCCAACGGGGTCAGCTGCACCACCTCCAGCTGTCCACTGCCTGTAGCAGCACATGCCGCCCCTGATGGCTGCAGCCTTCTCCTTCACCCTCCTCCTGTCGGTCCCATCTTCTTTTACATTCCTGCTTGGAGCACTGGTGGCTGCCGTGCAGGTTGATGCGCGCTGCCACCCCTCCCATGCAGCGGCTCGGGCCTGAGGGGTGCCCGCCGTCCACTGAGAAGTGGCTCCTCAGCCAGGTATGCCTCAAACAGTGCCTCTGTCTCCGTCTTGGTAAAGTTGGGCCTCCTCTTCCACCCACCATCCTCCTCACCCAGTCCTCGCCGGTCATTTCACGGCCTGTATGGGTGAGAGTGGTCACCTGTGACTGTACAGTACACAGCTTCTCTGGGGCCATGATCCAGAACAGCAAAATGCATGCAACTCACCTATCAGCTGCAGTAACCGAATATGGCCACTGCAGATCAATGTCGCACATTTATAGCGCAATGCATGCAAATTAGGACTGGAGTAACTTTGATGAGATGCAAATCACGCCGCTGCGCCATTGAATGGCTGATCGGATGATTTGCATATGACGGCTGAATATCACGCTGTTGCGCTTTGCGCACTACGGTTGAGCCAGCTGAGCCAATGGCGCAGTTCTGTGACTGCATAGTACACCGCACTGCACATGCCCAGGTAGCTTACGCAGACGTCTGCCGTGCTGATGACGCGCTGTGCATGATAGGCAATTCAGGACACGGCCACCATTGTGCCAGTGACGCTACAGCGCCGGCCACCACATGGTGCTGTGGCACAACTGCGCAATAGTCCACTGTGGTAATGGCACGCAGGCAACCAATCGCGCTGGACGTGTAGATGTCTGTTGGCACTGTGCGTGGCCTTGCGCCAGAGACCCGTGACCTTGTGCCCGACCTTTGCCCCCTGGCGCTGTACGTATGGCATGTCTGCAGCTCTATCGCGCTGTTCGGTAACAGCGTGATGGGACTGGCGACGCTATATGAACAGTGCGATAGGGACTGACGGAGTTGTATTGCGCAACATCTCCATGTGGGGTTACCGCGCTGTGGAGCGCCATATTGCCTACTATATACTTGCAGGGATGGCACGCTGGAGGGCACCACAGTGGAGTGCGTTGGAGCTGGCCAACCTGGTGGCTATGGTGGAGCCTCACCATGGGCCACTGTTTGGGGATGAACCCCTGAATGTGGCCCGCACACATGTGTGGCAGCAGGTGGCCACTGAACTTGAGGAGGCCACTGGCCAGCGGCGCTCAGCAGAGCAGTGCAAGCACCGGTATGGTGACCTACGCAGGAGGGAGCAGGCACTGCTGGTGCGCCTACGGTCACGTGCCAGGAGGGGCGTGGTGCCTAGGCCAGGTGGGTGAGCCGTCTATGCACCTGTATTGTCCGTATGGGTAACACTGTGTATTGTGACCAGCACATGAGGGAGGGTTGGTCTATAGTTGGCTGTGGCGGTGTTTACAGGTGTGTGATGTATGGGTCTGGCTGTGTGGGCAGGCACACTCATTGGGGCAGGGGACTGTCTGCTTTTGGATTTCACTGATGTGTTTCTCACCTTTGTTTCCCACAGGCATGGTGGAGCGGAGGCAGGCCCAGGATGAGGCACAGAGGGGTGGCAGTGGTGGCTGTCCAAGGTGGTGGTGGTGTCGAGCCACGGCATCAGCAGCAGCAGCAGCCGCAGCAGCAGCAGTTTGATGAGGGTGAGTGTCATGACATCATGGATGCTATTGCATGCTGTGGGGGGGCAGGACATGGCCACCACTCATGGACAACACTGCCATGCACGCGACATGTGACAGTCAGCACTGTCCAGTGGCACTGCATGTCTGGGAGTGCTTCACTGGTGGTCCATGCATGCACTGGGCACATGGCTGTGGCACTAACTTCCCACCGCGCAGCCACGTCACTGTGCAGCCTTGGTTGTGCTGTGCTGGTCATGGGTGGGGTGTGTGTGCAGTGGCAAACAAGGCTGTTGCTGCCTGGTTGGGCTTGTCTTGTGTACGGTCACTGTGGGTGGGTGCAGTCCATCACAGGAGCGGGGCACTTGGCTGTATGCCATGCATGTTGGGTGGGCTTTAGGGTTGTGGACAGTCACAGCCATTGATTCTGTTCCCTTGTCCTAGGTGTCCAGATCCTGAGGAGGATAGAGCAGGCAGTCCACCGCCTGCTGGATATCTCTTTGGAGTCCCTCGAGATACTGAGGGACATGCAATGAAGAGGAGTGAGGCGTAGGAGGAGGACCCGGGACCAGCAGCAGCCGGCTGATGTGCGGCCTGGCAGGCAGTAGCTGCCCTCACTCTACCCTTTACCCATCCTCACAGCCTGCCTTCCTCACCAAGTTCTTCACCCCTGCCCCTTACCCACCCCACCTTGTACCTGTACCCCCTCCCTTGTCTTGTATATAGTTGTACATAGTTGTCTGTTCCTGTTCATATTTTCATTATATAAATCTATTTTGTTATGAATACTGTGGTGGTCTCTGATTTGCAGCTGGCTATAGGTGCTCAGCTGCAGTGGTGTACATGGCATTTGGGGTGGTATTGTCCTGGGAATGTGTGTGTGTGTGTGCATGGGGAGGTGTCCCTGGTGTGGTAGTGGCTTTCAGCCGGTCTGGCCGTGTGCTGTCACACACCGCTGGGTGCTCCTGGTGGGTCTGGCTTGTATGGTTCTGTGGTACACGAGGTTGCAGTGTGGCGGGGGGAGGCATGGGGATTCCTGCAGTGACGGTCACAGTCACTGCTCATGGGTGGTGTCTTGGGGTACCGATGCAGGGTGTGCTGTGCACAGGCGGGTGCTGTTGTGCACTTGGGTTGTCCGCCCCCTTTGTGTGGCAGTCTCAGCTTGCCAGTGGGTGTGGTGGGGCACCATGGCCCAGGTGTGCTTTGTTGGCTTGTCCCCATGAGCCGGTGGATATTCCGTCCCTCCCCCAGTGATGCTGTGCTTAGGGTGTGGGGGTGTATTGTTACTTCTGCAGTGTGTTCCTGTGCCCATCTGTGGCATGGGTGGTGGGCCCCTGCCTACCTCCCTGGTTGTGCAGTTCCATTGGTCTGCTGCTGGGGGGCTCTCTGCTTGCTCTATGGCGCCTCTGGACTGCTCAGCTGGACTGGCCTTGTTGCGCTATGGCGCATCGTATCTGCTCAGTTTCCCCTTCCTGGTTGTGCTATGGCGCAGGTTGTGCGATATTCAGACGTTGGCTGGTTGCGCAATTTGACTTGCTCCATGTTTGAATATCGCGTCTATTGCGCATGTGCGCAATTGACTTGTGCTTGCTCCTGCTATTGCGCACATTTTGGGCACAGTTTGAATATCTGGCCCATACTGTATATAAGATAGTGTATGGCATCCCATACACTACAAGGCTATTCTTCACCCAAGTGTTTTCTGTGATGGCAGATGATCTCAAGAGTGAAGCTTGAGAGGTCCCTCTGCTGGCATAGAAAACACGAGGGGGAAGAATAGATGAATAGTGTATGGGATGCCGTACACAGTTCTCTATAGTGTATGGTCCTAACAAAAAGATTAACTACATTTTCATTTTGATGGAGCCAGCATTTGCCATCCGTGGCACCCATTTCACTGGCATATGATCTCTGACCAGCTTGTGCATGCAATGCTTCAACCACCCCATCCTATGAACAGTGCTGAGGGGGCAATGGCATTATGACATCCTCACTATGCAGAATGAAAAGTTGTTCTGCATTAGTGAGGATGTCACTATTAACACAGAACAACTTTTTACAGTGTATGGTTTTCCAAACACAACAACATTCAACCATACATTACAGATCCATTCTTGAAATTGTGGAAAGTCTAAAAGAACGAGCAGATGATTAAGAGAACCAGGACTGCCTTTCAAATATACAACTTATTGGGCTTCTGGAAGGAAGACAAGGTGACAGAACTGTTCAGAAATTACTGGCCAAAATGTTGAACATGGATGCAGGCTGCAGGCTAAAGTTACAGCCGCCCTCTAAATGGGTCCAAAGCGGAGACCCAGGAATTAACTAGACACTGCCTCCTTAAGTACCTATGCTACCCAGAGAAAGAAAAAATACTCCAGGTGACCTGGCAGCTTGGTCAATCGACTGGGATGAAAACAAAGTTTTGTGTTCCAAGATTTTAGTATAGATTTAGAAATAAAGAGGCAGAAAGTTGCTGGAATTAAGGTAAAGCTGCATGGGCTGGGCTGGGAGTTTGAGCTGCTGTACCCTGCCAAACTTTGGGCTGTATACCCAGGACAACCAGTAAAGGTATTTACTAAAGTCCTTGATGCTGAGGATTATATGTACAAACAGGAGGCTGCCTTGGAGGGTAGATCGTAGGTTTGAAATAATAGACCTGTTTCTTGACAGTCTTACCTTGGGTATCATAAATATCTGTTCCTGCTTGCTAAGTGATACAGCATGGGCTTGCTTCATGAAGACCTGGTAGAACATGAGGTATCAGAAACATTGTACCAGCTATGTTTATTATAAAGGTGATTTTTGATACTCTAACAGCATTAATTTATACGAATTGGTAGGGGTGCACTCTGATCACTCGGTGGGTTTCGAGTTGTTCACTGTGCAGCTTGTCAATTTCAGGCTGTGGTGATTGACTTTGTTAATTACAGGGGGTACACCGGGGCACAAGGAGGTGCTCTGTATGTTAAAGGGGGCAGTTTTCTTAAACCACATGGTGGAACTCCACAAAGAACCTATGAAGAGATCCTGTTACCACCGCACAGCTGTTTTCCATGCTGCTCCTATGTGTCATCCCCCAACGTACTCCCTGGCAGAATTTAATGGAGACCCTCGTTGTTTTCTCTGACTGGCCCTCAATGTGGCAAACTTATGGTCTCCAACACGACAAACTTGGAATAACAAGATGGTGGAACGGGGCATGAGCCATAAGTTTTATCAAAGCTATTGCCCATTGGGTTTGCCTTTCCAAGTAGACGTCCTGTAATACGCTAACGGTGTTGCTCAATGTTGTCCCTTCTTGTTGCTGAGGAGTGTCAGTGGATGTGGGATCACTGGAACTGCAGTGAGGGGGGCTTTTTCTGCTCCCCTGCCCCTCGTGGTTTCGTGAGCTGACCTCCGTATTTAATTCCTGTGGCTCACTGCCACATTAAGGTGCCCCACTTGGAGGTTGTTGGACTCTCACTCTCACTTTAGCTATAGAGAGGAAGCTGGTGCACCACAATTAAATATGACCCTTGTGATACAGTAGTGAACTGCATTTGGCTGATTGCAGCAGGCACCTAATCAACAAAATGTGTTAATATTCATTTCTCAGCAATACCTAAGTGGTGGATGGTTAGAAACACAGGATAACAGAGACCGGAGGATATGGGGCAGATGGCTATTTTGATAAAGGAGGTAGGTAAGTCCCCAGACCAGAGCGCTTAATAGATTGACAGGTTATACTCCCACCACTATCCCTTCAACTGCAGCTGAGGTTGCAGGTACCAGCAGGAAGGACGGTGTGGGAGATGGTTGTCATGATTCCTCAAACCCGGACTGCATTGGACTGCCTGATCTCCTTTCTTTTTCTACTCTGTGGGCTATGATGATATTCTTGCAGGGAGACATGTAAATAAGAGAGCATAGGGAAAATAATGGAATGGTTTTGGGTTCTAGCTTTGTAATTGGGGTTTGTCTGCTTGTATTGTATATATTATGTTATGGGGTACCCCAGTTATGCCTAGACCCTGCAATTTATTGAACACTCTATTAATTGCAGGACACATGGCGCATTTAAAGTTGAGTAAGTGTAGAAATGGGGATACCTAAAAAAAACATAGTCTGTAAGGTATTCCACTAATTGCCAGTCGTATGATTAGTCCATATCTAGTCGTATGGGTAAACGGGATTGCAACTGATGGAACTGACGGAGATGTACTGTAGTTCATTCACCTGCCACACTTAAACAAGCATCCTATGCTGTCCTTTGAGATGTGCTAATTTTATTGTTGTAAACTGTGAATGAAAATTGTTCTGTGTGTCCAGGATCATCTTGCAAATGAGCTCTCTCGATGTAACTACCTGGTTAAATAAAGTCTGATTGATTGATTGAGATATCTGTGGAAGAAGAAAATCCCTCAGACACAGGATGTTTGGTAATAGACCAGTCTGAAAATAAAATGGCAATAAATGATGTTCAAGGACTCACTGAAGTGGGATGAAGCTTATACAAACGTAGCTGGGTGAAGGCTGGCACAGCCTGGGCAATAAATCACGTAGCAAGACTAACTCTGGCGAACTTGGTCTTATATCATTAATAAGCTGCTGTTCTTTATCTCAATATTAAATTTTGTAGTTAAGTGCCAGTGGGTCCCTAACATACCTTGTCCATCAAGGTATCAGTAAGATGCTGCACCATTTTGGTGCTCATGGTCAAAGGGAGGAGGGGGGAATAAAATCTATATAGTGTATGGTAGAATGTTGTTCTGGATAGAAATCCATAACTAGGATGGAGTTGTTATGCTGCAGTAGCTATGTCATCACAGCTGTTACGCTGCACTAGCTATGTCACTACTGCAGCATAACAACTTGGAATGCTGCCATAGAGTTGCTTTCCTCAATCCAGTTAAGCTGGAAGTTACTGTTTTTTTTTAAACTTGAATTTGCAGAAACATCTGCAGCACACTGGGTCAGTTAAAAAAAAGAAAATGTTAAAATTTCTATTCTCTGTTGTCTTCTCCAGCTGGTTTTGTGTGATTTTCTATGCTGTGACTGCCCATACACTATAAAAGATTGTGTATGAGTAGTCATACACAAACAAGGATATTCTTGTGTCTCAATGTTTCCTTGATAGTAGAGCACCTCTCGAGCTGCGCTCTCGAGGTCACCTGTTACCAAGGAAACCTCTCGATACAAGAATATCCTTATTATGTATGTCTGTTCATACACAATCCTCTATATTTTGCGTTGGAGGGTTTTGGGTGATACTGATGTTAGGCAAGCTTTTTTCTCCCTTGTCAGCAGGGGGAGTAGTTGTCATTATAGTTATAGTTCTCTGGTTAAAGTGGTTGGTATGTTTGATTGTTTAATGGTAGTGAGGGTGTAATAAATGTTGTATTCAAAGTGGTATTAATGGGTGGGGAGAGGAGGGGGCATTGGGGCTTTGTTAGTTTTATCAGTGTGATTGTTACAATAAAAAAACAAGGTACAGTTTTTTGTAAAGTACAGTACAGAAAATGTTCCACACTATTCTACAGGATGGGCATTTGTTACTAGGGGGTAATGGATGACTCTACACTAAAAATTAGATCCTGGAATATCAATGGGCTTAAGTCTCCAATAAAAAGAAAGAGAGTCCTAACAAAAATCAAGAACATAAAAACAGACATTATTTGTCTGCAAGAAACTCATATGACTGAGAAAGAAGGTGGATACATGGGAAGAAAATTGTGTGTGTGTGGGGGGCTTGGTTCCCATTTCTCATCAAAGTGAGAGGGTGGGTATTTGGATTCACCCTTGGTACACTGACAAAAGTTAGGACCAGTGTGGCAGATTTATTTTGATTCAGCTCATACTTAACTACTGGGTTAAAACTAGCTATAGGGTCCATTTATGTACCGAATATAGAAAGTCTTGAGTTTTACAATAAGTTAAATATTCAGACGGCTGACTTTGAGGGGCCTTGGGCATTGAGTGAGGACTACAACTGTGTACTTGACACTATTATGGATAGCTCCTCTAGAACTGGCATCCCCGAGTCCAAAAGCTTAGGGCCCTGAAAGATCTAATAAGTGATTACAATCTGTTGGACTCTTGGAGACATGCCCATCCCAAGGGCAGGAATATACATTTATTCTCACTCTGTGACACACTGTGCTAGGCTTGACAGAATTCTTCTCACGTCTAGATTATCCACTGATATTCATAAAGTTGGACATGAGGCTATAGCCATAACAGATCAAGCCTGTGTTATGCTCAACTTGCAGGGTTTGCTTTCTCTTAAATCAGCCAAACAACTACTTTGAGGGAGATACGGGTGGAAAGTGGTTAGCCTGGCAACTGAATCATAAAGCAAGTATTAAAAACATAGCTCAGATTCAAAACCCTGAAGGGATCCTGCAGTGCAATGACAAGGACATTAGAGAATGTTTCAGGAAGTTTTATCAGTCTCTTTACAGCTCAGATATTAATCCAGCTGAGGAAGATCTTAATTTTTTTGGCTTGAGAAAAATTGATGCTAGTGACAAAACAAATCTTGCTCAAGATATTGATTGTTGGAAGGAAATTTTAAAGGCCATAAAACATCTGGGGGGGGGGGAGGCCCCTGGACTGGACTGTTTTCCCATTGAATTTTATAAGGTCTTCCAGGAGAAACTCAGGGAACCTCTGGGGGAAATGATAGGGGAAAGCCTGACATTGGATATTTTACCTCCCTCCACTTGAACAGCCACTATAACAGTTCTGCCCAAACCTGGAAAGGATTTAACATTATGTGGGTCGTACAGACCTATTTCGCTTCCCACTATAAAATATGTGCAGAATTCTGGCAGCGAGATTGGAAATCATGTTTCCTAAAATAATACATCTGGACCAGTAGGATTTGTTAAATCACAACAGAAACACAATGTACAGAGTGTGATGAATATAATATGGTGGTGGGGGTATTCCAAAAGTGGGAAAGAGGCTGCGGTGTTGGCATTGGATGCAGAGAGGGCCTTTGACCGAGTGGAGTGGAGGTATACGTTTGCAACTCTGGCTCACTTCGGATTGGGGAAAAGATGTTGAGGTGGATTAACACACTTTATCACAGGCCTGCTGCACAGGTTTTGGTTAATGGCATCCTATTCCAATCCTCTGATCTGATGAGAGGCATGCGGCAAGGATTCCCTTTGTCCATTCAGCTATATGTTCTCTCTTTGGAGCCTTCGGCTACCATTATAAGAGCCAACCCTGATTTGGTGGGGCATACAGCTAATGGTGCTCAGCATAAGATATCTTTGTTTGCTGATGACTTACTAGTCTTCCTACAGAACCCCAAAATGTGAATAATTAGGCTCCAACAAATATTATCTGAATATAGCAAACTGTCTAGTCACAAAATCAATTAGGCCAAGAGCGAAATTCTTCCAGTTAGCAATGACCCTGATCCAGCTTTTCAAAACAATTCCTTAAACATGGGTGTGGTTTCTACCCTGAAATATCTAGGAATACAAATTTCTACTGATAGACACAAGCTACTGCAGGACAATTACTACTCACTTTTGAGATCTGTTCAGCAAGACTGTGAACGCAGGGCGGGGCTGCCTATACGAACATATGAACATACAAAATTGCTGGCAGAAAAAGGCTCAGAGGTCAATCAAGTCTGCCCGATTGTGCAGCTCTTAGTTTAATACCACTGCAGCTGCCCCACCCCACCCCATCCCTCCCTCCATCCCTCTCCTGGTCCTTCCACCCGTTGTGTTCTTATCCATACTAACCCTGCCCACGACTCTATCCCAGCCCCGCTTAAAGCTACCCACTGTCCTCAGTTCGATTAAGTCCTCCGCAAGTGCATTCCATCCTTACCACCACTCTCTCTGTGAAGTAGTGCCTCCTCATTTCCCTCCTGAACCTTCCCTCTTCCAACTTCAGACTGCGCTTCCTAGTGACCCTACCCTCCTTGAAGCAGAACAATCCTCCCTTTCTGACTTTGTTTATGCCTTTCAAGTGCTTAAAGGTCTCTGTTATGTCCCCCTTTCCCTCCTCTCCTGCAGCAAGTACATGTTGAGCACCCTCGAGCTTTCCTCATAAGGCAACTCCCCAGTACCATGATCATTTTTGTAGCCCTACAATGCACCCCCTCCAGTAATCTCACATCCTTCTTGAGGTATTGGCATCAATACTGTACATAGTACTCCAAGTGGCCTCACCAGTGATCTGTACAAGGGCAGAATGACATCCTCCTCCTTTCTAGAAGTGATCCCTCTGGCAATGCACCCTAGCATCTGATTTGCCATTGCTGCCACCCTCCTACACTCTGCTGATACCTTCATGTCCCCTGTGACTAGTTCTTCCAGGTTCCTTTCCTCCTCCTCCTCCTCTGAAGCTGCTACCTGATTCCCCCAGCCAGTAGCTGATCCTGGGATTCCTGGCTCTGAGGTGCATGACCATGTACTTCCTGACATTAAACCCCAACTGCCACTCCTTTGACCAGTGTTCAAGTTTAGCTAGATCACCCTGGGTGCCTGCCTCCTTTCTCATTGTCCATTTTGTGCAAATCTTAGTGTCATTGGTGAACAGGCTGATCTTACTCCTCACCCCCTCTCCAGTGAAGACATTGAATAAAATAGGGCCCAGCACCAAACCCTGCAGTACTCCACTAGTTACTGGCTTTGGCCTGGATGTCTTCCCCTTACAACTACCCTCTGTTGTCTGCCCCGCAGCCAGCTCTCAACCCACCCCACCAGTTTCTCCTCCACCCCCAAGTCCTTCAGCTTGCTCATTAACCTCCCATGTGCCACAGAGTCAAAAGCCTTGCTGAAGTCCAGATACAGGACATCCACAGTGTGGCCTTCATCAACCACCCCTGTGACCCAGTCAATGAGCGTCAATTAGGTTAGTCTGGCACGATCTTCCCAAGACAAACCCATGCTGTCTTTCATCCTGTAGAACATTACTACTGAAAAAGTTATCAACCTCTCCTTCAGAATGGTCTCCATCAACTTCCCACTATAGAAGTCATGCTCACTGGTCTGTAATTGCCCGGTTTGTCCTTGGGACCACTCTTGTGGAGGGGCACCACATGAGCCAACCTCCAGTCACTGGGTACATTCCCTGTCTCCAATGAGGTATTGAACAGGTCTATCAGTGGGCCTGCCAACACCTCTGCCAGTTCCTTCAGGACCCTTGGGTGCACACGTCCAGTCCGGTGGCTTGTCCACCCGCAAGGCTTTGAGGCCTTCAGAACTCTAACCTCCTGGATGACCCCATATGTTATCTCTGCCCCCCTCCACCCTTGCCCCTTTCCCTTGTGGTATTGGACCATCCCTTTCTTTCATGAATATCGAGCAGAAGTACTTGTTGAGTGTCTCTGCCTGGTCTTTCCCTTTTTCTGCCTATCCCCTCTCCCTTTTGATTCTAACAATTTCATCCCTACAGTTCCCCTTCTCCCTTATGTATTTAAATAACCAATTTTCCCCCTCTCTGATCCCCTGAGCTGATTTCAGCTCCTTTGCTGCCTTGGCTGCCCTGCTTACCTCCCTACATGCCTTTGTGACACCTCCTTGTCCTCCCCATGCCCAGATGATTTTAGAACTTAATGAAGGCTAATCTTTTTCCTTCACCTTCCCCTCCTCTTCATTGCTGAGTCAGTTAGATTTTTTGACCTGGACTGCTTACTCTGAGACTTGGCACATGTATTTGTGGCCTCATTCAGTCCATTCTTAATGACTGCCCTCTTCTGTTCAGCATCCATCCCTTGGTTAATTGCAGTTAAATACCCTTCTAGGTTGCTGCCCATTATGGAAAAATCTGCCTTCCTGAAGTCTAACACTCTTGTCCTGGTCTTAGCTGACTCTTTCCCTCTATCGAGGAGGAACTACAATGAGTGGTGGTCACTTCCTGCTAGAGGGTCCTGTTCTACCACATCCTGGACTTGGGTCGCTATTTGTTAGCACAATGTCCTGTATGTTCCCATCCCTGGTGAGGCTCTGTCACTCCTGCTCTAGGTAGCTATCTTTAGATAGCTTCTTGCAGTACCTGTTCCCTGGCGTGTTAGTAGCAACCGTCCGCCAGTCAACCCCAGGTAGGTTGAAGTCTCCCACTATAACTGTACTCCCTTTGCACTGACCTATTTGTATGATTGGTAAAATAAATACTATCAACATGAACATCTTGCCCTGGTATCTTTACCTGTTTCAGAACCTCCCCATCAGAGTACCAGAAAAATCTTTAAATCTTTAAATAGTATTCTCCATAGGCTTCTCTGGAATGGGTAAACAGCTGCATATCTAGACAAATTCTCCAACTCCCTTAAAAAAGGTGTCCTGGCCTCCCCAATATAAAACTTTATTACTGGGCATCACAGCTTGCAATGATTGCACAAGACAAAGGTGGTGCTCAGCATGTGGCAAACAGATTGGTTAATGATGGAAGTGAGCCATATGATAGTGATCTTGTTTCTGCTTGTCTCTTACCTACTTTGCTAGATGCCTCAGGGGTGATGAGGTGATCCACATACAAAACATTTATGGAGGATATGGTGGATGTACATAAATGATTGGTCATACAAGGACATCTCATCCAGAGCTAGTTTGATTTCAGTGGTCAAAAAATGAAGGGATATAATGTGAGTCCCCACAAGCTTTCCTTAGGTGGTGCAGACATAGCCTAGCCAAGGTGGAGCAACTATATAATAGAGGTGTCCTTAGAATCTTCGCTGGTATAAGAGAAGGACACTCCTTGCAAGGCGGGAACTTCTTTGCATACCTAGGGGTAAGGTATTACTTATCCCTGAATAGTCTGGCTTCCTCCCCTATTGAAGAAATCCTTTACAGGCCGCAGCTCAACTCCAAACCTTTAACAGCCTTGTATAAGCTGTTGGTAGGGGTAGCCCTGGTATATAAGAACAAGGATAGAGTATGCTGGGAGAGGAACTTGGACACGCACATAACAGATGTAGATTGGCATATGACTATAAAACATGTTCATGCCTGCTCTAAATCAAAGGAACTTTTTTTTTTTTCAATTTTTATTTAACCATTTGATAACCGGTAGGGACTCTGGACAATGTCCTTTTTCAGGTCCGACCGGGAACAAACTACAAGCAACATTAATAACAAAACATTATACAATGGCAAGAAAAATTCCTGGACTCTGATTGATCAGTCTTGGGCTGGACCCGAGATGCTATCCCAGCACAACATCACTGGTCTACTCTCATTATTATTGCTGATCCCCTTTTTTTGCATCTCCTCTTAAGAAACAAAAATATTTTTCCACTCATAAAAACATTCTTTGAAATTATTTTTTTATTTTATACATAACAAGGATCCATTGTATAATAGCAATAATGACCTCCAGGGTGTGTGTCGTTTGGGATAACGTCACTCCTCAGTTGTTGGACGCATTCGGCCTGTGGCCTCGTGCCCAACCAGCTGAGGTGTGACGTTATCCCAGCATGACACACACCCTGTTGGGCATTATTGCTTAAATAACACACATCAGCAATCACATTTAGACTTCCTCGACAGAAATAACTTAAACTTACTCTTAAAACAGTCAACTGCGTAGAATTTAACTATTCTATTTGTATAGGTCCTATCTCACCCCACTTAAACTACACCAGTTTAATAGCTCCAAGAATCCACAATGTACTGTGTGGAAATGGGTGATTTTCGCATATGGCCCTGACATGCTCTGAAGTAGCCCTTTCTGGTTCCAGGTCCATCATATTATGGAAGTGGTTCTGCAATATAAGCTGCTGGCAACAGCTTCAGCATATGTTAGGTTTGGAGAAGGCTAGGCTAAAATAGGGTTGGGACTGATACTCAAAGATTATGGAATTTGGCACTAGTTAATGTCAGGAAAACTATAGAGCAAAATTGGGATTAGTGCTTCCCCACCAACTATAGCACAATGGCTGAATAATTGACTATGTGTGTATGAAACTTGAAAAGCATAATTTCAGTACTAATGGTCAGAAACACCTATTCAATGTACCTGGCAACCAATGTTGTGGGCCATAGAAAATAATCGCATTTCAATGTCGTGGGGTGAGGTGCTATTAGTTGGAAGGCTTGGCCTGTAGTTCAATGGACAAGCAGCCAGCTACTCCCACTTTCCTGAGCTATACAAGCAGTTCCTCTCAGCCTCCTTCTGAAGTACTTTTTTCTTTGCTGGCCAGAGGCTCTGTCTATCTGTTCTCTGCAGCTAGCTGTGACCTACCCCCCCCCCGCCTTGCTGCTTCTGTTTGTCTCTGCTGGTCTTTTGTGTTTGTTTTCCTGCTTCTGGTTTGTATTGTGCCTCCAGCTGTGTGCTTCTTTTTGTCATTACTCCTTCTTTTCTGTGTTTGTGTGTCTTAGTTCTGGGTCTTGTTCCCTGTTCTCCATGTTTGTGTGTTTTGGTTTTGTCTTTTGGGGCTTTATTTCTAAGCTCCTAGCATATTGCTACTCCAGGGCTCATATTATTTGCTCTCAGTTAATCACAGCTCTGAAATTACTTGCAGTGCAACTGCAACAATTATCTGTGTGTTTCAGCTCAACCATAGCTGCTCTCCATGCTGCAATAAATTGTTTTCACCTGATTCAAACTCACTCTAAACCCTAGTAATGCAGCTCAATCATGCTCTCTCAACTCATTCTACTTACCTCATTGCTGCAGTTTCATTGCACTGCCAGGTGATAGCCGCTTCAGAACATGGTATCTCATTTCTTTCTATGTTTATTGAAGTTTACAACTCAGTGTATTCAATACAGATGCTACTTCTATGTTTGTACACTATATTTATACTCTGAGGTCAGCAAGCCTATGCTGATGCTGTCAACTAGTTTCAATACTCTGCATGTGGGTCTCGGCCCTGCCATCACTTTCTTGTTTTCCTATGGTGGGGACTTGGAGGTGTCTGGGAGTCACGGCCCTATGTGGCTAATCACTTATCTTCTAAATCCTGTCTCTGCCACCGACAAATCTTCAGAGTGTGTGTCACCTTTATTGGCCTTTTGAATGCCTGGCTGGCTTACCCCTGTTCACAGTACTGCTTCATTGCTACTATGTTTTGCAGACCCTACGTGCAGGTCCGACTATTGCTACAGTGTTACTGACCTAGATGTTGGTTCACTCTTGCTTATGCAATCTTTGCTTCATGCCTTCCACCATCCCCTCAGCTTCAGCCCCTGGGATGTCTGCTGCGCTCACTACTGCATCCGACTTTTGCAAGGTCTCAGCACTTAACGCTCATTCAGCTCCTTATCAGTTCTGGGGCATGCCAGCCATACCATTCTGGGGCAGGGTTTCCCCTGCAGCTGACGGTCTCGCTCTGCATTTTAAGTCCACATCTTGAATGTACCCGATTTGGGGTGGGGTCCTTCTCATCTGGCCCATAGATGGGAATTTCCTTGCTCCAGGCTTGTCTTTAGCTGTTCGCTGATGCGACAGCCGCTGTTGGTGTAGAATTTAAGACTAGCTGTGAAGGGTGGTTACTTTTGGCTCTAGTGGTTCCACTACAGCGGTTATCCATTGGCTTTAGTGATTTCCTTAGCAAGGCACCTTCACTGCATACTCCCTACGACTGCCTCTGGATCACCTGGTTTGTGTTTAGGGTGGGTAGGCCAGGTGAGTGCCTCAGCAGTCATTGCTCTCCTCCTCCCATCTTGGTTGCCCCTGATGTTGCAGAGCACTCTTGCAACCTTCCACAGCATTCCCATTAGGGATTGTGCGAGCCTTCCACCAAACTGGAATATTTTCCAACTCCCTTTAATTGGGTTTCAAATCGCAACTGCAGAGCCATCACTAAATTAAACATCCTAGCCTGGAGGGAAGGTGACCTAGGTCTTGGATCCCGGAGATTTCCTCAATGTTTTTTCTCTCCTCCATGCCTCGGGTCATAAAGTTAGCTGTAGTTAGTGTTCCTAGTTCTATTAGGTAGGTTCCGCTGTTGGATGGAGTGGATGGTGTCCCTACTTGCTGTTCCTCTCTCCTTAGGGAGGTCCCTCATTCTCTAGTGCTACCCACCAGACTCATGCTATTGCTAACCTGTGCATCTCATTACATTATCAAGGCAACTCATTACATTAGCAAGCTACCTGGTGCTTTATCTACTACTATGTCACAGCTACAGCTTGCTTACATGCTTAGTACTACTTCATTCTTTTTGGGATTCTTCTAAAGTACCTTTAGCCACGGAATCATCCCGTGGCACCTCTGCCTTGGTACCCCTACAGTGGGGTAATTCCTCTGGAATAGAGAATGCGAAAGGCCGAAACCAAACTAACACAGTTGCACAAGCATAACACTATACTGTCTGCGTAGGCCATTTAATTCAAGTACGGTGAACTTTTCTGTTGATGCACATAAGTCACTGAGTGAGGCTGTTTTCATCCTATGTAGTAGGGTTGTCCATGACTGTCTGTTGTAGTGAAATGTTTTCTACAAATTGAATCACTTTCTGCTGTAACTGTGCCAAAAAAATAAGTGTTTTCAAATGTTGTATTTATATTAATGTAACAGAAATACCTTAATAAACTTTGTTTACAAAATCAACGGTGCTGAGGAGCCAGTATCACTAAAAGTAGCAGGCAGAAAATGTTATTAATGTTTTTAAAAATAGCCAAGATTTCACTTTTTATTTCTGAAGCATCTTTTCTCAGTATATGGTTTTCTACCCAATTTTCGTAGATGTGATGCAAAGTACTTTATCTGGTGACTGGCATATCTAGTTCTAGTCCTCTTCCTGCAGTATGCCTTTTGCATTGCAGTCTAACTGTCTGTGACATCATGGGCCAGCTTTTCAGAGCCCTTAGAGTGATGAGAAAAGCCAAGTGCACCAGGGACTCTCCACTGGATTTTGGTACAAAACTGGTCCCAGAGGCAAAGTCCCCAAAGCTGCCTCAAGCGGTCCCTTGCATCAAAGACATGGCATAATGGAGGGGTTTGACAGAGGCTATGGTGCTACTGACTGTCAGTGCAACCAGGGAAACCAAGGGAGTACCAGCACCATCAGGGACACTAGGGACGCTAGTGTCACAGCTGCAAAGCAACAGATGCCATGGCAGACTGTGGTATTACATTGGCAGAATACTGCACATCCATGTGGTGGTACACTAGATATGAGGCGTAGAAGCCTGACATGCTGTAACCCCTGCAGTCAGTGAACTAGTGCACAAAACACTGACCCCTGATTGTATTGTTGACCATGGGAAGAGCCGCAGCCATCTTGTGGAGATTCAGAGGAGAAGAGTGATTGGCTGACCAGCAGGTGTGTATGCCGATGTGCAGATGTCACTGACAGTGAAGGTGTTTCCCTTTGATAAACTCCCACTCCCCTGCCTGATTTATGAAACACTCTTGCAATGTAACTGCCACTGGCTGCACCCCCATTAAGGCACCCAAGGACTTAGCTACAAGAGCGCTTCACCAAGGCCACCTACCACTGAGATGTAAAAGTCCTGGTAGATGCCTATAGCCATGCCATCCAGCTTCTGCTCCTGCCATCCTGGAGTCAGGTCATGAACCCAGTATGCCGGCATACATGACAGCTCCATGCTGCCTAATGTCTAGGTGCTGCCTTGTGCTAAGGGTCCGACATCCCCATCCCTGTGTAAATGGAGAGTTACATGTGCCCTCCTCTAGTCCCTGACACTGCTCCAGTTTCGAGAGACCTCCAGAACATCAGTGCCAGAGTACCAGTTAAGACATCAGTTTGTGCTGTGAGTACTGTTAGAGGGCTTCTATCCCAGCCATGCGATATATGCAGTCATAATCTACCCGGTTGTACAGCAACATATGTTGTAGTGGTATCGAACATACTATGCCAGTTCAAGGTGTCCAGTCATGTTACTGGTTGTGTAGACAAGAGACTGGTAATATCTGACAGTCTCAAATCATATGCCGACACAGTCATTACCTGTCTGGAATGAAGAGTGTCAATCCAGACACTGTTGGTGTACAAAGACAGTTTGGTAGCCATATACAGCACCTCACTCCATACGATAACAGCATCTAACATGCATGTACAGTGTATGCCCCACTACGTACAATGGGTTTCTGCCTTCACACCATCAGAATTGTCAAGATCATGCTGTTGGGGGACACTATAATGAAGGGAGGGATATGATGAATGCTGCGGCAGTTGCCACAGAGGCCAACATGCCCCACTGTATGTTGGCTGCCTTGCAAACTGTGAGTGATGGACCACAGTGTGCAGGACACAGTGTGACAGATGTAGCCAGCAATACTGAGCACCCCACCACATTGACAGGTAGGTATGTAAACTCCTGCAACATTCATGACCCTCTGTATGCCTGCCAACCATGACAGAGTACCGTTACTAGTGTCCTGTCCAGTATGGTCCAGCCTGTTAGGCATTGCCTGTGCAGATAATGGATAGTGGCACCTACACCTCCAGCATGTCCTGACCTAGTCCCACAAGGCATGGGTGGCCCTGTAACCACTCTGTTATAGACGGTACCCCTCCAGCCCAGGCATAACAGACACAGAGCAGTACAGCCATGTACTATACGTGCATGACTCCCGCAGCAATGGATGGCATGCTTCAGGCTGGGAGAGTGCTATGCCCTGCACAAAAGTAGGACGTAGGCAGTAGCATGCCATGTATAGTCCTGAAGTATGGTATTCCTACTTGCTGTTGGCAGTGGTGTCAGTGCACATGGCCATTAGACCAGCTCTGACTGGCGTAAGCACTAGTGGGTCCTGCAGGCTTAAGGAATCTCTCAAAAGGAGACTGTGCTTCTGTTTTGTGATGCAGGCCTCCTGTCTGCCTTGGTGCAGTCTGCAGTTTGCCAAAAGCATGGCACAAGTCTGTCTGATGTATGCCAATCCACATTTTCTGCAGAAGCCCTTTGAAAATCAGGCTTGGCATAAGGTCAGACACAGTGGGCCCCTTAAGTCATTTCTGTTTGACGCAGGCACCTCATGTCATTTTCTGGCCTTTGGAAATCCAGCCACACAAGTGACTGATCTTGTAGCAGGTGATTGACTCTTCCAGTTCTCTTTTGCTGTCAAAGGCAGTGAGGTGACAATACTGATGAGGTATTAGGAGGAACAGAACAGACTACATCAGCCTTCTAGTGGAGTACTGCTCCACATACTACACAAGTGTTTTCAGGTTGAAACAAATCTTAGAATCAGCAAACTGGAAAAGAAAAAGACTTCAGATAGATGAAATAATAGTTTCTCTATTTGAAGGTTAATATTATATCAGGCATTACACTAGCTCATGAGATTAATGAAAACAGGCCTACTGTTGACTCTGCAGTACTGCATTGTGTCGCTATTCATGTGCCCCAGTAAAACAACAGCCATTTGATCATTTGAATCAGTGTATGCACACCAAAGGGTGCAAGGCCCAACTAGCAGATGTCCTCTATGTTGCGCTACACAGACCATGTGATATGTAAATAACGCAATTATAACACCACAGTTAGTGTGTTACAGGGGGCTGGTATTAAGGATATAAGGCAACTCCTCCCTGGTTTACAGGACCATACCATGAAACCCTTAACCCTAATCCATGCAGGGGTCACTGATGTCGGGAAAAGAAATCTAACTGACATCCAGAGGGACTTTGAACAGGTCGGTAAGGACCTGATAGCGAATGGAAGGGACTTATTGTATCCAGTTTGCTCCCAGTACCCAGAGCTACCCAGATTAGAACCAGGGCTATACAAGCCCTAAATGGATGGTTAAACAGATGGTACCATAGGGAAGGACACACATATCTAGAACATGGGGACATATTCAGGGACCAAAGACTTTTGCTCAGGATGGACTGCATCAGAACAGGCAGGGAATGTATTTTTGCTCACAGGGTGCGCAGACCATTGACAGGGTTTAACCTACCAGTAGAGGGATGGGGGATTCCAGAACTAAGTCTGGTAATGCCAAGAAGGTAGATCCTGTAACTTGGAACTTTATGGTGATAAATGGCAGCAGTTAAAATAATAAAACTGATGAATTACTCCATAACCTTTGTAGTTTTAGTATACATATTTGTGCCATTACGGAAACCTGGTGGAGAGAGGACCCCTGGAATAAAACGTACTGGGCTATACATTATATCATAGAGACAGGACCCTATCAAGAGGGGGAGGCGTGGCCCTTTATGTTATAGGCACTATAGTCTACGAATCTGTGGACACTAACCACTGGGATGGCAACAAGATATTATGGGTTAAGACTCCCCCCCCCCACATGCTGCCAATATCAACTTAGGCCTTATTTATAGACCCTTCCAACTCACAGCAGAATGATATACAATTGTTAGATTTTTAGAAACATACAAACATAGAATTTGATGGCAGATAAAGACCGCTTGGCCCACCTAGTCTGCCCATTTCCCTACCTAACGGATAAGCTGCAGATCCTAGTTAACCAACAGCCTACTTCCTCCTACCCCCCCACTAGAAGAAGAAGAATCAGCATTTATATAGTGCTTTTCATACATCCAAAGTACTTTACAAGCAATGCTAGACTGGTAGTGAAGTGACTGAATGTGTGACTAGAATTGCCTTATGTCTGTCCCATGCATTCTTGAATTCCCCCACTGTTTTTGACTCTACAACCATCTCAGGAATGCTGTTCCATGTATCCACAACCCTCTCTGTGAAGAAATACTTCCTCACATTACCTCTGAGCCGTCCCCCCTCTATCTTCAAATTGTGCCCCCTTGTTTTTGCACATCTCTTTTTCTGAAAGATGCTACCTTCTTGGACTTTGTTGATTCCCTTGAGGCATTTGACATTTTCTATCATGTCCCCCCTCTCCCTCCTTTCCTTGAGGCTATACATCTTTAGTTCATTTAGTCTTTCTTCATATGCCTTCTGATGCAGGCCCTGCATCATTTTGGTTGCCCTCCTCTGGACAGCCTCCACTCTGTCTATGTCTTTTCGGAGATTGGGTCTCCAGAACTGTACACAGTACTCCAGATGTGGTCTTACCAACTGTTTGTACAGAGGGCCAACACCTTTCTGTTTTCTACTGGTGATGCCTCTCCCTACGCAACCCAGTATCCTCCCAGCCCTCCTTATTGCCTTCTCACATTGCTGGCTCACCTTTAGGTAATCTGATATGACTACCCCCAGGTCCCTTTCCATTTTTGTTGTTGTCAGTATCTCACCCCAATTGTGTACTCTTCCCCTGGGTTTTTGTTTCCTATGTGCATTACTTTGCACTTCTTTGTATTGAATCTAAGCTGCCATACATTTGACCATTCCTCCAACCTTGCCAAGTCCCTTTTCATCCTTTCCATCCCACCTTGTGTATCAACCCTGTTGCAGATCTTTGTGTCATCTGCAAAGAGACATACTTTTCCTTCCAGTCCCTCTGCAATGTCACTTATAAAGACATTACAAAGGACCGGCTCCAGTACTGAACCCTGCGGTACCCCACTAGTAACCCTCCTTTCTTCACTGTGGACTCCATTTACTATTACCCACTGTGTGCTGTTGTCCAACCAGTGTTTTACCCAGGCTACCACCCTAGGACCCACTCCCAGGCTGGCTAATTTGTTTATTAATCTTTTGTGTGGGACTGTGTCAAATGCCTTGCTAAAGTCTAGGTAGGCCATGTCCACAGCCACTCCCTGGTCTTCTACTTCGGTCACCCAGTCAAAAAAATCAATTAGATTTGTTTGACATGACCTTCCTGCTGTGAATCCATGCTGCCTTGGGTCCTGTGCCCCACTGGCCTCTAGGTACTCAACAATTCTTTCCTTTAAAGTGATTGCGTCATTTTCCTACCACTGAGGTCAAACTGACAGGTCTGTAGTTTCCTTCTTCTGTTTTGCTCCCACTTTTGTGAAGGGAATCACATCCGCCTCCTCCAGTCCTCAGGTACCACCCCATCCTCCCATGATTTATTAAAAGGGTAGTCATTTGTGTTACTAGTTCTTCCCTTAGTTCTTTAAAATCCTGGGGTGAATCCATCAGGCCCCATTGCTTTACCAACCTTCAGTTTTAAGAGTTCTTTCAGAACCCTTTCTTCTTCCTTTATCAACAAACTATCTGTTACTAATAGTTGTATATTACTAGAAATTTTAATCTTCCCAGTATAAATTGGGACACCTTACAAGCAGGAAATGCAGTAGAATCACACTTTTAGAAGCCTTTATTTTGGCAGGTATGCAACAGTTTGTTACATCAAACACCAGGGGCAATCACATTTTAGATCTTGTCCTAAACAATTTAGTAGATAATATCTATGATTGCAATGCTCAGCCCCCTCTAGGTTCCAGCAACCATACCATGGTTAGTTTCAGATATATGGGTAGGTTGGGCAAGGACATAGGAAGTACTATAGTATATAATTATAATAAAGCCAACTTTGATGCCATGAGACACGACCTGGCTATATGGGACTGGAAAAAGGAATTTGAAAACCAGTCATTGGTTTACATGTGGGAACTCATGTTAAACAAAGTTACTTCCCTTATGCAAGCACACATCCTGGTAGTACACAAATATCAAGGGCCAGGTAAATCATGGCTGCAGTGGATGACATCAGGACTCAGGAAACTAATTAAAAAGAAAAATAAAGCTTTCTCAAACGCTAAGAAGAGTGAAGATAGTAAATGTTGTGATACCTGTAAAACGCTCTTAAGAAAATCAAAACTCAGCATTAGAAAAGCCAAACAAAAACATGAGTTTATGCTTGCCCGATGGGTCCAAGATAGCTATAAAACCTTCTACGCTTACATCAATATTCGTAAGGGGTCTAGCAAATCTATTGGACCCATAAAAGGCCAAGATGATAGTATGATTACAGATAACGTAGCTATGGCTGAGCAATGCAATGGCTTTTTTGCCTCAGTTTTCAATAAAAAGACCTACCTTAGCCGGCCCAGTGGCATAGGAGGTTGAGCTGGAACTTACCTGAACCCATCCTGGCAGCCTGGGTTCAGGAATGGACTTGGGACACTGGGGGCTGGCTGGGTGGCCAGATAATGGCTGCCTGGCTCTCCGAGCCTGTCAATGCCTCTGAAGCCTTCCACCTCAGCAGCACCCTCCGGCCAAGATGTTGCACTGGTCTGTGGCCCCTCTGGCTGGTATCTTCCCTCTTGGAGAGGGACCCATCTGGCGAAGGATACGCTGGGTTACCTGGGGAGATTGGCTGTCATGTGAGGTGGAGGGACTGGGGACAGGACAAGTCGGTAGCAACACTGGCTTGCCGAAGAAGAGGCTGGCATTGATGCACATTGGGGAGAAAAGAGATAACACAAAAAAAAAAAGACCTACCCTAAGTTAGATCAGGCTACTGATACAGGTCCCCATATCAAGGAAGAGGATGTGTTAAAGAGACTCCAAACACTGATCAAAACAAGTCACAAGGCCCAGATGGATTACATCCTAGAATTATAAAGGAACTGGCAGAGGCATTAGCAGGCCCAATAACATCCATCTACTAGAAATTGCTGGATGAAGGGATGGTTTTGCAGGCCTGGAGGCAAGCGGTAGTGGTACCAATCCATAAAAGGGTACCAAGCAAAGGTGGAAAACTATAGACCCATTAGCTTGACATCTGTATTTGGAAAGATCTTGAAAGGTATTATTAAACACCATATAATTAACCACCTTAAGCTAACTAATGCCCTTGACTGTACCCAGCATGGATTCACCCAGGGCAGGTCATGTCAGACCAATTTGTTGGAGTTCTATGGCAGGGTCAGTAAAACCTTGGATGATAGGCATTTAGTAGATGTCATCTTCTTAGATTTCTCCAAGGCTTTTGATAAAGTACCTCATGGGGAACTTGTTGATGTTTTGATAGAACATGGAATTATGGGCAAGATATCACATTGGATAGAAGCATGGCTCTCCAATTCGGAGTGGGCTAATGTGACTAGTGGGGTACCGCAAGGATCGGTACTGGGGCCATGTTTATTTAATGTTTACTTCTTCTCCATAAATACCACTACAGGAGTATGGCTATCTAAATTTGCTGATGATACTAAAATTGGGCACATTGTGGATACTCCCTAGGAGGCAGATATCCTGCAACAAGCACTAACAGACCTGAAAATTGGGATAATGACAAGAAATTGTCATTCAATGTAGAAAGAGCAGTGTAATGCATTTTGGGAAGATGAATAGGCAGGAAGATTACATATTGGGGGGGCGGAAGCTAAACATTGTTGAAGATGAAAGAGACTTGGGTGTCAGGATCACGAAAGATCTCAGCTTTAAATCACAGTGTAATCATATAATTAAAAAATTAGTAGTATACTACACTGTGTTAACAAACACATTAATTGTAGGAATGGGGATGTTTTGCTGCCGCTTTATACATCCCTGGTTAGACCACACATGGAATATTGTACCCAGTTCTGGTCTCCAGGTGGTAAGGGGGAGATTTGAGCCCTGGAGTGGGTACAGAGAGAGCAACACATGATATCAGGGAGGCTCAGGGATTGGATTACCAGTCAAGGTTGAACACCCTTGGGCTGTACTCTGGAATTCAGACATATGAGGGGTGATATGTGTTTGCTGCATAGAGCCCTTTGCACACACCAGCTGTGGGAACTCTTGCGATTGAAGTTAAAGAAAAGAATTATAGCACAAGATCTCATCCATTCCAAATTGAAGTTGATAGATTCAACACTACTAAAAGAAACACTGGTTTACTATAAGGGTAACACAAATCTGGAATGAGCTTCCATTAGAAGTAGTGGCTAGTGGTAGTACGCTCAGCTTCAAGACACGGCTGGATGAATAACATCCTGGGATAATAATCACATAAGCGAGTTATAATGGACCTTGGTCCCAGGTTGTGCCTGAAAATAGGCAGGTTATGCTGCCTAGCGCACTTACCCAGTTACCAGAAGCTAATAAATAAATAAATACAGAGCTCTGGAAAACCTATGTAACCTATATTGGTTGGTTATGCATTACAAGTCTTCACCTGCATAATCAATCAGTGATAACACTTTGCCTAGCACATAAGAGAGGCCTTCAAGGTAGCCACAGTACCTACCAGTAGAATAAAAGAATGCTGTGATCAGAGTTTAGGGTCAGTTCATCAGATCAATAGGCCAGAGGAGGAGGAGGAGTAGAAGGTCTGAAGAGATTTAGCAGTTAAGTGGCCAAAGGGAATTGTAGCTAGGAGCTGGGAAGTTTTCTAACTTTTTTCAGAATTGTTTAAAATCCATTATTTCCTACCCATTGTATAATTGGTAAAATCCACTCCAGAATGTGGGCCATGCTGGTATTTACAATGCTGTGTTCCGGATGGGGAATAACAATTGCTTGTAGGTTTCTTAAGTAGAGCTCTATCCTAAATAAATACTTCTGCTCAGTATTTACTGAAGAAAAGGTAGGGCACGGCCCACAGCTCAGCACCATGGACACAGGAAGGAGGGAGGTGTGCACTAGTCCCTTCACAAAAGAAGGGATCCTACAAGAGCTCGATAAGCTCAGGGTGCACAAGGCAATGGGACATGACGGCATACATCCCAGGGTACTAAAGGAGCTAAGGGTGGAACAAGCAGAGCCATTATCAGAACTGTTTTGTGAGTCTCTGAGCACAGGAGAGATCCCAGAAGACTGGAAAAGGGCTCATGTGATCCCACTCCATAAGAGTGGTAGCAGGGAGGAGGCAGGGAACTACAGACCAGTCAGTCTTACCTCAGTAGTGGGCAAGATTATGGAGGCACTCCTTAAGAAAAGGATGAAAGGATAGTGCAACACCTGGAATCCATAGGAGCACAGGATCCGAGACAGCATGGGTTTACAAAAGGAAGGTCCTGTCAAACTAATCTCATAGATTTCTTTGACTGGCTAACCAGAGTGGTGAACCAAGGGGGAGCAGCTGATGTCGCCTACCTTGACTTCAGCAAAGCTTTTGATACTGTTTCACATAGAAGATTGATTAATAAGCTGGGTAGGCTTGGGGTGGGTCAGAAGTTGGTCAACTGGGTGGCAAACTGCTTGACGGGCAGAAAACAGAGAATGGTGATAAACAGTATACAGTCAGAAGAGATGCAAGTAAAAAGATGTGTACCTCAGGGATCAGTCCTGGGGCCAATCCTCTTAAATATTTATCAGTGACATTGCAGATGGACTGCAGGGTAAGGTTTGTCTGTTTGCAGATGACATCAAGATCTGCAATAGAGTAGATGATCCAGATGGGGTGGGCAGAATGAGAAGAGATCTGGATAAACTGGCAAAATGGTCAGAAGAGTGGCAACTGGGGTTTAACGCAAAGAAGTGCAAGATCATGCACATAGGGAAGAGAAACCCTGAAGCTATCTATAGGCTGGGAGGGGAGTTGCTGGCAGTCACAAGGCAAGAAAGAGACTTGGGCATCATCATCACCAATGACCTGAAATCATCCAAGCAGACCACTAAAGCAGCAGGTAAGGCTAGGGGGATGTTGGGGTGTATTAGTAGGGGTATCACAAGTCGGAAGAGGGAGCTAATAATCCCTCTTTACAAGACACTGGTTAGGCCCCATCTGGAGTACTGCATACAGTACTGGAAGCCACACCTTCACAAGGACATTAACCAAATTGAGGTAGTCCAGAGAAGGGCAAACCAAAATGGTGCAGGGACTGCATCAGAAAACATATGAGGACAGATTAATGGAGCTCAATATATATACCCTAGAGCAAAGGAGGGGGAGAGGTGATATGATCGAAACATTCAAACACCTTACGGGCATAAACAAGGTGAAAGAGTCTAACATGTTTCAATATAAGAAAAATAGCAGGACAAGAGGACACAGCATGAGATTAGAGGGAGGCCCGGATTAAGGGGTAATGTGAGGACGTTCTTTTTCACAGAAAGGGTGGTAGATGCATGGAATGGACTACCTCAGGAAGTGGTGGATATGAATACAGTGCAGGGCTTCAAACAGGCATGGGATAGGCATAAGGGAGCAATACAGATGAGTATGAATAGATAGGCCATTGACAAAGCAAAGGCCGATGGCACATTTATAAGGTAGAAAAAGAAACTGGCAGACTGGATGGGCCTTGTGGTCCTTATCTGCCATAAACTTCTATGTTTCGATGTTTCTATAGCTATTTTGTCTGGTTTTCTAAACTGAGGATGGGTTGGGCTGCTCTGTGCCAATGAAGTCACCACAAAACAAAAGTTCTTTATGAATTTTTTTATTAAATGCAATAATCCCAATGTTTTGCCTAAAATGCTTTTCTGGGGAACTTTAAATAAATTAAAAGGAATTTTATGCATGTTTTGTTAATGCTTGTATTTTGCAATACATTTCTTGCACAAACTGTTGCTGTTCAACCTGCTGTGACATATCAGTTTTATCCATTATTCATTCTTATCAAGACTTTATAATCATTCTAGTATTTCCTTCTTGTCTGAAAATTCATAAACATTCATTGCATACATGACTTACAACTCTGCTTTAATGCGACCTCCCCAAATAGCCCTTGCACCACCACTGCAAATGTCTCCCCCTCTAACTTCCAACTTATTATATTACTAGTTGCTATGCTCTTCTGCACTTTTCTTATTTTCCCGTTGGTATTCTAACTATGCTCACTATGAGATCCTATTTCCTCCTGTTATTATACTGTAAAACGTTACTATGCTTCATCCACCGTATGGTATACTAATATGTGTTGTTCTACTGTTGTACTATTGTTCTGTAACCTCCCAGGTTGTGCTTGAAAATAGGCAATGTCTTGTCTAGTACACTTACCCAGTCAACAAAAACTAACTAGCTAAATAAATAAATAAATGTCACTATACTTATATTTTGCAAATTTATTTTTTTGTTGTTATATAAATTCCACCACATCTGCATGCTGTTATCAATAATGTATTTTTCTCTGTTTCAGGAAATACTCAGCCTGTGGCTCTGTTTGTGGCTCGTAGCAATGTATACCTTGTAAAATTGACATCCAGCAGACCAGACCTGGGTTTGAATCCCACAGCTTCCACTTGCATACTGTGTGACCCTGAGCAAGTCACTTAACTTCCCTGTGCTCCCAGGTTGCACCTGTAAAAAAGCTTTCAGCTTAGTGCGTCTCACCTGGTTAAATAACTAAAATAAAAAAAAAATTGTACTGTTCTTAGCCTTGTTGTTTCTATGTATGTATATATTTTGACTTTGTATACTGCTTAACTTGTGTCATGTTATCCTCTGTATGAACTTGTATTTCACTGTATCTGTATCTCATTGTATTCTCCCAGGTCATACCTGAAAATAGGCGTATAACTTGTCTAGTGTACTTACGTGGTCAACAAACGCTAAATAAATAAATATGTGCTCAGTTACAGCTACCTGACAACCTCCAAACTTGCAGTACTTCAGCTGCTCCTTTGGCTGCCAGTGTCTTCACTGGTATAAAAAAATATTTTTTTTTAGATCTCTGTAAAAATAGTAATATTTTAGTATATGAAATTCAATTCCCATAGTTAAAATTTATCTAGAACCCTTTGTGTCTTTTAATATTTAATAAAACCATTGTATTTTCACCCTTCAAAAATGTCACAGAAAAGATGAAAACACAGAAAAGATGAAAACATTTTAGTCTTTATGTTAACTTATGATAAGGTTGCATTATTCTGCTTTTTTATTATTTGTCAGTGAAGCGGTGCAACTCTCAGATAAAAAGATAAAAACAATCAGCTACAAATAAAACTTTCTAACGTATGTAACGTATAATGTTTATGCTTGCAGCCTCATGTAACCTTTTCTATTGTTTCATTACTTTTACTCTTGTCTGCATACTGGTTGTCTTGCTTTAACCATCAATGTGTATTTAAAGATTTCTGAATAGTCCAGAAGTTGGGTAAAATGTGTTGAATGGGCATGAAGTAAGCAGCAAGCATAAATAGACACATTCCACAAGTTATTTTATCTGATCTTTTATCTATCTGAGAGCTGCACTGCTTCACTGACAAATAATAAAAAGCAGAGTAATACAATCTTACCGTGAGTTAACACAAAGATTACACTGTTTTCTGTCTTGCTTGTGGAATTTTTGAAGGGTGAAAATAAGTAAGTTTTTATTAAATATGAAAAGACAATAAAGGGTTTTAGATAAATTTAAAATATGGGAATAGAACTGTATATACTAATATATTACTATTTTATAGAGATTTCAGAAAACTATTTTTTGATACCAAAGAAGACACTGGCAGCCATAGGAACAACAGGCGTGTTGGGAGGTTGGTAAATTGTGTGGTAGCCAGAACTGAGCACTACATTGAGAACAGCATGCAGCTGTGGTAGAGGGTGCTTAGTAAATATATATATATATACATATATATACCTGCCCAGTGGGGTAGATATTGTTAGGGTGCAACGGCCACTTCTATGTTAACCCCCACATTTTGCACTTTAATAATAACTTTGCAACTGTTTGTCCCATTTGCCTGAAACATGGCATGCACAGTGTCATGCCATAGATCTCTGGATCTGGACATTTTTGATCCAGTCGGAGATGTGTTTGTGGAGCTATGGAGCATCCAAAAGTGTGGAAAATCCTCAACTTTTGTGAATACTTAGCTCGTCTCCACAGCCTGAACAGTTTGTCCATCTGGCCGGACATTTTCAGGGTATATGGAGTCTGGGTCAGGGAAGCGCCTTTTGAAAGTTTGGTAAAAAAATATTAATCTGTTCAAAAGTTATTACACTTTAACATTTCCCATTATATCCTATGGGGAAAAAATACATGTTCTGTGCGACAATGACAGATTCATCTGTGAGAGCACGTTTTACTGTCACATTTGCCCTCTGTACTGTCGTGCTGCTGCCATCTTGCTTTCAGTTAGCAGTGGAGAAAAAACATTATAGTTTAAAAATTACTTCCCCTAGGTAAACACCAACTGTTGTGTTTCCCTACACGGCGTCCTAGAAACAGCATTCATGCATCACAATTTTTAAAAAGCACCCAGAAATATGTTTATTTTGATCTGGCCATTTGTACTGTTGCAATTTGTGACAGTACAAGCACAAAACTTTCTCAAATTTGTGAAAGTGTCACACTGTACTTTTGCAATTTGCAACATACTTTCGCAATTTGCAATGGTACAATCCCCAAATCATATGTTCTTTGCCACCTCACTGCCACTACACAGTTTGGACTTCTGGGCTACAGTTTGTTGGATGGCAAGCTCTTGCACTACAGATGTGCCTTTTGCTGGTTTGGTGAAAACATTTACATCAGTTCCATAGTTACAGTACTCTGAAGTTGTGAATTTTTCCCATAGGAGAACACTGTGGCATTTGCCACAACCACAGTTTCTTTGCCACTTCACTGCTACTACATGGTTTGGACTTTTGGATTGAAATTTGCAGAGTGGCAAGCCCTTGCCCCACAGATGAGTCTTTTGCTGGTTTGGTGCAAAAATTTACACCAGTTCCACAGTTACAGCACTCCAAAGTTGCACATTTTCTGACAGGATAACATTGTGGGGACTGCGGTGCCTTTCGGTGCCTGTCTCAAAAACAGTTTGAGATATGGGGCCCGATTCCAAGACAGTGAGAAGAGCAAGGTGCAAACCGCACCAGTGTGTAAAGTTATGACCAAACTCCTGCAACATGTGAGCTGCGCCATATTCCAAGAGAAATGTAGGTTGCAACATAGAATGCTGAACTACGCATGTCGCAAGTTACGCCCGCAACACATGGCAGAACTGGTAATAGTGGGCATGTCACAACCCGACAACCATATAAAAGTGTGCAAGTCGCAGACAAGGCGTAGGAGCTACGCGTGTGAGAAAGATGGCAGGTAGCAGTGAAGAGGCAGCAAGTGCGGAAAAATGCAGAAAGAGGAACTTTACCCATGAGGAGACAGATGTCCTCCTCAAGGAACTTGAGGCCCATGCAGTCCTCCTAATGGGCAAGGATGGGGAACGGGACCAGTGCTGCAAGTGCAAGCAGGCATGGGAGGAGGTGACCAAGAAGGTTAATGAGGTGGCCAATGCAAAGTGCACTGTGCACGACCTTCAGAAGTAGGTCAGTGACCTCAAGGGCCACGCAAAGGCCGAGGAGGCATATAATAGGCATCAGGCAGCGGCCACAGGAGGTGGGCCACAGAAGGAAAGACTCCTAAGTGGCCATGTGAAGAGGATACCGGTGTACCTGAGCCAGCACAATGTCCATGGGGATACGGACCTGGATACCATGCGGATGGCCACAAGGGCAGGTAAGCTGATGGCCAGCATTGCCCCCAGTGCGTGGGACATTGATGCAGGGGTGGGTATGGAGGCATGTATGGAGGGCATGACATGGTGTGGTTGTACTGATGCAATGTTGTTCCCCCACAGAAGCAGCAGCAGCAGACACAGAGGCAGGTAAGCCAATGGCCAGAGTTGCCTACAGTGCTTGGGACAGCAATGCAGGGGTGGGTATGGAGGCATGTACGGAGGGCATGACATGGTGTGGTAGCACTGATGCAATGTTGTTCCCCCACAGATGCAGCAGCAGTGGACACAGGGGCTGAGGACAGTGGTGGCACAAGCAGTGTGCCATTGCAGGAATGCATGCAGCCAACCACCCAACAGGCTACTGCATCAGACGCCCCTGGTGGTGATGATGTGGTGCAGCCAGACCCAGACCTGACACTAGTGGTGGGGGAGTGACAGGCAGCAGAGGAGCACCAGTGGGGGGAGGAGGAGGGACTGGACCTGAGCGATTTCCTCAGCTGTGGCAGCATAGCAGATAATATAGTGCAGGACCTCAGCCCTGTGTCATATGACAGGCTAGAGGTGATTCTGGATGGGTCCACACCATCTCCACAGTAAGACCATACAGCAGTACCCACAGACTATGCCGGGTTTTGCAGGACCCTCATGACCACCCATGAGGAGCCGTCTGTGAATCTCGGATGCATCCGTCTCAGTATGGACGTACACCACACAGCCAAGGAGGAGCACATGGGCACCCTCATAGGTGTGCTGGAGACAGGGACACGCACCACAAAGTCGGCCATAGAGCAACTCATGGACACCATGGTCACCTCCCAGGCCTGTGTGCAGGTGCAGACATCAGCAATAACCTGCCTGGCCATGGCAGTGGAACAGTCAGAGGCCTCAATAGGGGAAAAAGACCTAAGGGTCATGGTGGATGCATGTATGAATAACTCTGAGCAGTGCAGGAGAGCGGCTAGCAAGACAAACAGGATGTTGGGATGCATCGTAAGGGGGATCACCTCTAGGAGCAAGGAAGTGATTCTGCCGCTGTACAATTGACTGGTTAGACCACACCTTGAGTACTGTGTACAGTACTGGAGACCACACTTGAAGAGGGACATACAGCTCCTGGAGAGGGTACAGAGGAGGGCAACAAAGATGATACGAGGGCTAGGGGATTTGACGTATGAGGACAGACTTAAGGAGCTCTGCCTGTTTTCATTGGAGGAGAGGAGAGACAGAGGGGACATGATTGAGGTCTTCAAGTACCTCAAGGAATAAATAGGATAACATGGAGGGATCTTTAGACTAAAGCAGGAGGTATCACCAGAGGGCATGGTTTGAAGTTGGAAGGTGGAAGGGTGAGGGGAAAAGAGGAGGTTTTTCACTGAGAGGGTGGTGGACCCTTGGAATGCACTACCTGGTGAGCTGGTTCAGAGATCCACAGTGGAGGCTTCAAGAGAGGTGGGACAGACACAGAAAGTGGATGTATCAGATGATGGCCTGTCCCAGGGGGGTGGGGATGGATGATACGGGTTTCTGGAGCACAAGGGATGGGAGGGTCTCAGCACCCAACTAAGGATCTAAGGTTCAAGCAGACTCGATAGACTGTAAGGCCTAATCTGCTGGCAAATAGTATGTTAGTATATCAGACCAGTTAGACAGAACTACTGTCCGTGGCGCTACAGGGTGCATGCACAGGCCAGCCACTGCAAGGCACACCTTGGAGGGACACCACCACACAGGTGCCACAGGTGGTGCAACCACCACCAACACAACAGCCCCCAACAGCCACAGCAACAACACCACCACTGACAGGGGCAGCAGGGCCAGCAGCAGCAGTGCATTTTAGGTAACATTAACATCTACAGTCACAGGTTCTGTACTCCAAACAATGGACCCGTTAAGAGGTCAAAAACAGCTTGATCACTAGGTTAGCTGAGACTTAATTAATTAGCACAGTGCTATAAAACTACCCTACAATTAATTTATTGGAATCTTGGATGACACCAGTGAGTGGATGCCCGTTAATTGGTTCCACGTCAGTTATCAAGTACAGAGTGATACATAAACATTCAGATACAGAGTGGTTCGGTGGCAAATATACAAATACTTGTTACGGAACAACAATACAGATAAAGTACATGATTACACTATGCTGAGGCATTGTACAATGTATGCCCGTGTCAAAAAGAGACAAAATTCAGTAGAGTAGACAGAGGGAGAAGAAAGGGGGAGAAGATGGAGAGGTAATGGTAAGAGGAAGGGGTGGGTGGGGGTAGGAGGTGGAGGGGTAGGGGTAGGGAAGAGAGGTGGGGGGTAGGGCAGCGCCATGGGAGAGGATGGTGGGTCAGTGAAGTGCAAGGTCAGGGCTACCCAGTGGAACAGTGACAGGGTTAAGAAGTGCTAGTGGGTAAGTACAGACTACGGCAATGGGATTACTGACTTGAGGCAGGATTCAGTGGGGGCAGGCACAGGTACCCGCAGCAAGAAGGTGTTGGCGCAGTTTGTGTTTAAAAAAGCCAATCATTGCTGCACCACAGATGTTCTGAGGTAGCACATTTGTCCAGAGGGGGTCCTGGTATGAGAAACCCCACTGAGCCATGGTAGTGCAGCATCTTGGCACATGAAATACCTGAGAGGCGGCCCTTCTGGTTTGCTTTGTGCTCCAGGGAGGGGTCAGTAGGTTCTGTACTCCTGGTGGTAGAATGTTTAAGGGTTTTTATTTTTGGTGAGGAGGCAGGTTTGGTATCAGATTGTTCCACTGAGCTGTAGCCAGACAGCCATGGTATAGAGATCACAGGCATGCGTGAGTCTAGCAGCACCTGTGAGGAGACGGCAGGCTTTATTCAGTGCAGTTGAGATGCGATGGAGGGCTGTGTCTGTTGCAGATCTGTAGATCACCAGCCCATAATCGCCGATACAGGATCCCAGTTCTGGTACTGATGGCCCTTGCAGTAGGTAGAAGACTTGGTTTGCTGGCCAAGGCACCTAGCTTCACCTGAGCTCTTTCCTTCTAAGACTGCTTGAAAGGCAGCATAGAAGAACTTACCAGAGCAAGGGAAAAGGATTAAGACTTAGTTTGGCTAAGCAGATTTACTGTGTGGTGGTGTTTTAATTTTTTACTCACAGGGATTGCTACTGTTTGTTGCTAACATTTCATTGCATTATTTTTTTTCTCTGATTCAAATTGTTGTTGCTGGTATACCTTCTTCTGCATTATTACAAGGTGTGCCTACAGGTGTGTGCTAACAGATTACTCCTGTAATCTTCTGATTCAAATTGTCTTTTGCAAGGTATATCTTCTGTTACTGCATTATTTTTCTCTGGAGCAAAGTGTTTCTTACAGCGTATATCTTCTCTGAAATTACTGTATTACAGGTGGAGCTTACATTTTTGTGACTTTTTTATCATTGGGCTAAGCAAAATTACTGTTTGACACTGTGTTTTATTTTATTCTTGTTTGTTGAAAAGGTTTGTTTTCTCAGAGGTGTTTCAGTCTCCTTCTCACATTGAAGGAGCTAATTGCTTTTCCTCCCACAGCTCTTCCAAAGGATTAGGTGTGTATGTGGGGGTGGAGCTGGCAAACTGTCAGTAATTTCCAACAGAAAGAAGGGTTAAAAAGTCAGGTTAGTTGATATCTTGGAGGTAGAAGACTTGGTTTGCTGGCCAAGGCACCTAGCTTCACCTGAGCTCTTTCCTTCTAAGACTGCTTGAAAGGCAGCATAGAAGAACTTACCAGAGCAAGGGAAAAGGATTAAGACTTAGTTTGGCTAAGCAGATTTACTGTGTGGTGGTGTTTTAATTTTTTACTCACAGGGATTGCTACTGTTTGTTGCTAACATTTCATTGCTTTTTTTTTTTTTCTCTGATTCAAATTGTTGTTGCTGGTATACCTTCTTCTGCATTATTACAAGGTCTGCCTACAGGTGTGTGCTAACAGATTACTCCTGTAATCTTCTGATTCAAATTGTCTTTTGCAAGGTATATCTTCTGTTACTGCTTTATTTTTCTCTGGAGCAAAGTGTTTCTTACAGCGTATATTTTCTCTGAAATTACTGTATTACAGGTGGAGCTTACATTTTTGTGACTTTTTTATCATTGGGCTAAGCAAAATTACTGTTTGACACTGTGTTTTATTTTATTCTTGTTTGTTGAAAAGGTTTGTTTTCTCAGAGGTGTTTCAGTCTCCTTCTCACATTGAAGGAGCTAATTGCTTTTCCTCCCACAGCTCTTCCAAAGGATTAGGTGTGTATGTGGGGGGTGGAGCTGGCAAACTGTCAGTAATTCCAACAGAAAGAAGGGTTAAAAGTCAGGTTAGTTGATATCTTGGAGGTAGAAGACTTGGTTTGCTGGCCAAGGCACCTAGCTTCACCTGAGCTCTTTCCTTCTAAGACTGCTTGAAAGGCAGCATAGAAGAACTTACCAGAGCAAGGGAAAAGGATTAAGACTTAGTTTGGCTAAGCAGATTTACTGTGTGGTGGTGTTTTAATTTTTTACTCACAGGGATTGCTACTGTTTGTTGCTAACATTTCATTGCTTTATTTTTTCTCTGATTCAAATTGTTGTTGCTGGTATACCTTCTTCTGCATTATTACAAGGTGTGCCTACAGGTGTGTGCTAACAGATTACTCCTGTAATCTTCTGATTCAAATTGTCTTTTGCAAGGTATATCTTCTGTTACTGCATTATTTTTCTCTGGAGCAAAGTGTTTCTTACAGCGTATATCTTCTCTGAAATTACTGTATTACAGGTGGAGCTTACATTTTTGTGACTTTTTTATCATTGGGCTAAGCAAAATTACTGTTTGACACTGTGTTTTATTTTATTCTTGTTTGTTGAAAAGGTTTGTTTTCTCAGAGGTGTTTCAGTCTCCTTCTCACATTGAAGGAGCTAATTGCTTTTCCTCCCACAGCTCTTCTAAAAGATTAGGTGTGTATGTGGGGGGTGGAGCTGGCAAACTGTCAGTAATTTCCAACAGAAAGAAGGGTTAAAAAGTCAGGTTAGTTGATATCTTGGAGGTAGAAGACTTGGTTTGCTGGCCAAGGCACCTAGCTTCACCTGAGCTCTTTCCTTCTAAGACTGCTTGAAAGGCAGCATAGAAGAACTTACCAGAGCAAGGGAAAAGGATTAAGACTTAGTTTGGCTAAGCAGATTTACTGTGTGGTGGTGTTTTTATTTTTTACTCACAGGATTGCTACTGTTTGTTGCTAACATTTCATTGCTTTATTTTTTTCTCTGATTCAAATTGTTGTTGCTGGTATACCTTCTTCTGCATTATTACAAGGTGTGCCTACAGGTGTGTGCTAACAGATTACTCCTGTAATCTTCTGATTCAAATTGTCTTTGCAAGGTATATCTTCTGTTACTGCTTTATTTTCTCTGGAGCAAAGTGTTTCTTACAGCGTATATTTTCTCTGAAATTACTGTATTACAGGTGGAGCTTACATTTTTGTGACTTTTTTATCATTGGGCTAAGCAAAATTACTGTTTGACACTGTGTTTTATTTTATTCTTGTTTGCTGAAAAGGTTTGTTTTCTCAGAGGTGTTTCAGTCTCCTTCTCACATTGAAGGAGCTAATTGCTTTTCCTCCCACAGCTCTTCCAAAGGATTAGGTGTGTATGTGGGGGGTGGAGCTGGCAAACTGTCAGTAATTTCCAACAGAAAGAAGGGTTAAAAGTCAGGTTAGTTGATATCTTGGAGGTAGAAGACTTGGTTTGCTGGCCAAGGCACTAGCTTCACCTGAGCTCTTTCCTTCTAAGACTGCTTGAAAGGCAGCGTAGAAGAACTTACAAAGCAAGGAAAAGGATTAAGACTTAGTTTGGCTAAGCAGATTTACTGTGTGGTGGTGTTTTTATTTTTTACTCACAGGGGTTGCTACTGTTTGTTGCTAACATTTCATTGCATTATTTTTTCTCTGATTCAAATTGTTGTTGCTGGTATACCTTCTTCTGCATTATTACAAGGTGTGCCTACAGGTGTGTGCTAACAGATTACTCCTGTAATCTTCTGATTCAAATTGTCTTTTGCAAGGTATATCTTCTGTTACTGCTTTATTTTTCTCTGGAGCAAATTGTTTCTTACAGCGTATATTTTCTCTGAAATTACTGTATTACAGGTGGAGCTTACATTTTTGTGACTTTTTTATCATTGGGCTAAGCAAAATTACTGTTTGACACTGTGTTTTATTTTATTCTTGTTTGTTGAAAAGGTTTGTTTTCTCAGAGGTGTTTCAGTCTCCTTCTCACATTGAAGGAGCTAATTGCTTTTCCTCCCACAGCTCTTCCAAAGGATTAGGTGTGTATGTGGGGGGTGGAGCTGGCAAACTGTCAGTAATTTCCAACAGAAAGAAGGGTTAAAAAGTCAGGTTAGTTGATATCTTGGAGGTAGAAGACTTGGTTTGCTGGCCAAGGCACCTAGCTTCACCTGAGCTCTTTCCTTCTAAGACTGCTTGAAAGGCAGCGTAGAAGAACTTACCAGAGCAAGGGAAAAGGATTAAGACTTAGTTTGGCTAAGCAGATTTACTGTGTGGTGGTGTTTTTATTTTTTACTCACAGGGGTTGCTACTGTTTGTTGCTAACATTTCATTGCATTATTTTTTTTCTCTGATTCAAATTGTTGTTGCTGGTATACCTTCTTCTGCATTATTACAAGGTGTGCCTACAGGTGTGTGCTAACAGATTACTCCTGTAATCTTCTGATTCAAATTGTCTTTTGCAAGGTATATCTTCTGTTACTGCATTATTTTTCTCTGGAGCAAAGTGTTTCTTACAGCGTATATCTTCTCTGAAATTATTACAGGTGGTGCTTTACAGGTTTTACAGTTTTTATCTAACATTAGGATAAGCTTTCAGGGTTACTGCATTTGTTGTTGACTGATTGTGTCTGCTCTTACCTCCTTGTTCTTTCTTCTGTGGTTCTTCTTTTTAGGCAGGGGTTAGGAGGAGCAAATCGGGTGCCCCATCACTCTCTGCTCTCCAACACATTACCTCCAAAAACCATATAAACACTACAAACAGGTATCTGCCTCTATCTCTGAAATCAAATAAAGAGGCAGAAGACACTGCAGAGCACGACACTGCGGCACAGGAACTAGCACAACAAAACTCACCCAAATCAGGAACCAAAACAAAACAAACACAAAGGAAATCCAAAAACTTCTGATCATAGGAGACTCCATGATTCGGGGAGTTGATACCCATCTCCAGCCAGGGGTGATGGTCAGATGTCTCCCAGGTACATCAGCATGGAGAGACACTGACCGCATTGCTAAAAGTGTTCACAAAGCAGGAGAAAACATTGATGTCCTAGTACACATAGGGACTAATGATCTCGCCAGCCGGTCAGTTGTGGAGACCAAGGAACACCTGACTAGGCTGGGTGACAAACTATCATCTATTTCGTCCGGCATCTCCTTCTCTGAGATCCTGCCAGTCTGGGAGAGGGAGCAGATGGACGGAAGGTCAGAAGGGGAGATGGGGAGCTAAACACATGGCTCAAGGACTGGTGCCAGGAAAAAGGACACAGATTTGTAGGAACTGGCATCAGTTCTGGGAGCAAAGTTCTTTAAATTTGATGGACTGCATCTGACTAAAGAGGAGTCAGTGCATTGGGGCAGAAGTTTGACGCTTTGCAGAATATTTAAACTAGCAAATGGGGAGAGGGGCAGCACCCCATACGTCAATGGAAGAACACCCCTCCCCTCAGCTAGTGGTCAAACAGGAATTCAGCATGTTTGCCGCTCATTTGCATCACCAGGTAAGAAAAAGGTTTGTCTCCCCATCACGATGCACAGGGTAATGCCAAACTTCACCCAACAACTAACACACCAAAATCTGGCCAATGGAAAATCATGTATGCAAATGCTCACAGCCTGGGAAATAAGATCCCAGACCTGCAGGCAATAATGTCAGAGGCTAAACTGGACATAGTAGCAATTAGTGAGACGTGGTTCCAGTAACCACACTTGGGAGACTTCAGTACCTGGCTATGTATTGTTCAGAAGAGACCGAGGTGCAAAAGGGGGAGGAGTGGCCCTGTATGTTAATGAAAATATCAAAGCTACAGAAATTCAGAATACACATAAGGAGCCAGAAGAATCAGGGTCACCCTGGAAACAGGAAATGGGACAGCCATAAGAACTGGGGTTGTCTACAGGCCCCAGACCAGAGGGAGACATAGACACATTACTGTTAGAAGATATACAAAACATGACAGCTAAAGGGGAGGTTCTGATAATGGGAGACTTCAACATGCCAGATACAGATTGGTCAATACCAGCAGGAACATCTGCCAGAACTACACTCATAGTGGATTCCCTGCAGGGGGAGGGCCTCAAACAACTGGTACAGCAACCCACAAGAGACAGGGCTATCCTAGATCTAGTACTGACTAACAAAGAAGGGATCACAGATCTCCAGGTAGAAGGTCACCTGGGGGCCAGTGACCATCACATGGTATGGTTCAATTTGGCTACTACATCAAAATCATCCCATTCCAAGGCAAAATATGGGACTTCAGAGGAGCTGACTTTGATAAGATGGCCAACAGAGTTAAGCTAGCCCTGGCAAAAAGAAACACAGCTGAGGGGTACAGGCAAAGTGGACAAGCATTAAGGATGCAATACTTGAAGCAACATCCCATTGTGTTAGACAGAAAAGGAAGTGCAAAAGAAGAAGGAAACCACTTTGGTTCTCAAATACAGTAGCAGAAAAGGTCAGAGCCAAAAGGCTGGCCTTCAGGAAATATAAGGGAACACAGCGGGATGAAGATAGAGAGCATGCCAAACTGCCCTAAGGGAAGCAGGTAAGGCAGTAAGGCAGGCAAAGTCCCAAATTGAGAAACACACTACTACGAACAGTAAAAGAAGGTGACAAGACTTTCTATAGATACATTAGTGAAAGGAGAAAGTCCAGAGGGGTGTAATAAGCTTAATGGAGAAAAGGGAGCATGTGAGGAGGAGGACCCTGTAAAGGCATCTATCCTAAATAGATACTTTGCTCAGTATTTACTGAAGAGAAGGTAGGCAGGGCCCACAGCTCAGCATCATGGACACAGGGGGAGAGGTGAGCACTACTCCCTTCACAAAGAAAGGTCCTACAAGAGCTTGCTAAGCTCAGGGTGGATAAGGCAATGGGACCTGATGGCATACATCCCAGGGTACTTAAGGAGCTAAAGGAGGAACTAGCAGAGCCATTAGCAGAATTGTTTAGTGAGTCTCTGAGCACAGGAGAGGTCCCAGAAGACTGGAGAAGGGCTCATGTGATCCCGCTCCACAAGAGTGGTAGCAGGGAGGAGGTGGGGAACTACAGACCGGTCAGTCTTACCTCAGTAGTGGGCAAGATTATGGAGGCACTCCTTAAGGAAAGGATAGTGCAACACCTGGAATCCATAGGGGCACAGGATCCAAGACAGCATGGGTTTACAAAAGGAAGGTCCTGTCAAACTAATCTCATAGATTTCTTTGACTGGGTAACCAGAGTGGTGGACCAAGGGGAGCAGTTGATGTCGCCTACCTTGACTTCAGCAAAGCTTTGACACTGTTCCACATAGAAGATTGATAAATAAGCTGGGTAGGCTCGGGTGGGTCAGAATTGGTCAACTGGGTGGCAAACTGGTTGACAGGCAGAAAACAGAGAGTGGTGGTAAATGGTATACAGTTAGAAGAGATGCAAGTCACAAGTGGGTACCTCAGGGATCAGTCCTGGGGCCAGTCCTCTTCAACATCTTCATTAGTGACCTTGCAGATGGACTAGAGGGTAAGGCTTGTCTGTTTGCAGATGACACCAAGATCTGCAACAGAGTAGATGATCCAGATGGGGTGGGCAGAATGAGAAGAGATCTGGATAAACTTGCAGAATGGTCAGAAGAGTGGCAACTGGGATTTAATGCAAAGAAGTGCAAAATCATGCACATAGGGAAGAGAAACCCTGAAGCCACCTATAGGCTGGGAGGGGAGTTGCTAGCTGTCACAAAGGAAGAAAGAGGCTTGGGCATCATCATCACTGATGACCTAAAATCATCCAAGCAGACCTCTAAAGCAGTAGGTAAGGCTAGGGGGTGTTAGGGTGTATTAGTAGAAGTATCACAAGTCGTAAGAGGTAATAATCCCTGTACAAGACACTGGTTAGGCCCATCTGGAGTACTGTGTGCAGTACTGAGGCCACACCTTCACAAGGACATTAACCAAATTGAGGCAGTCCAGAGAAGGCAACCAAAATGGTGCAGGGACTGCATCAGAAGACATATGAGGACAGATTAACGGAGCTCAATATGTATACCCTTGAGCAAAGGAGGGAGAGAGGTGATATGATCGAGGCATTCAAACACCTTAAGGGCATAAACAAGGTGAAAGAGTCTAACATGTTTAAATATAAGAAAATAGCAGGACAAGAGGACACAGCATGAGATTAGAGGAGGCCGATTAAGGGGAATGTGAGGAAATTCTTTTTCACAGAAAGGGTGGTGGATGCATGGAATGGCTTACCACAAGAAGTGGTGGCTATGAATACAGTGCAGGGCTTCAAACAGGCATGGGATAGGCATAAGGGAGCAATACAAATGACTATGAATAGATAGGCCACTGACAGGGCAAAGGCCGATGGCACATTTATAAGGTAGAAAAAGAAATGGGCAGACTGGATGGGCCTTGCGGTCCTTATCTGCCGTCAACTTCTATGTTTCTATGTTTCTATATCGATGTGCTCAGCCTATGATAGGATGGAATCGATAGTGATGCCTAGGTATTTGAAATGCCGAACAAGTTTGAGAGTGGCACCCCCAATGTTCATAATTGCAAGGGGGAACGCTCTGCGTTTGCTTTGTTGGGTGGAGAATATCATGGTCTTGGTCTTTTTTTTTATAATTCAAGACCAGTCTATGGTCCTTAAACTACTGTTCCACGGATGCAAAGCCACTTTGTAGATCTGCCTCCAGATGTTCAAGGTGTTGGTTGCTGGTGAATAAAACTGCATCATCTGCGTAAAGGAGCATTAGACATGAGTTAGAGGCTGGGAGGTTATTTAAGAATAAGCTGAATGGCAGCGGTCATAATAAGGATCCTTGCAGTACACCAGATCTGACAGGTCTGCTGTCAGAGATCACATCCCCAATCCTAATCTGCTGATAGCTGTTGCTCATGTAGCTAGTGAACCAGCCCAAAGTTTCCGAGGAGAGCCCAATGTCAGCCCATTGCTTGATGCACCACATCAAATGCCTTTGATATGTCAATGAATGTGGCTCCTACCAGGAGACCTTGGTCAAATGCGTGGTGTATGTATCCCATAAATTCTAGCAAGACCGTGATGGTGCGGTGACCACCCCTGAACCCATGCTGTTCAAGACACAGTAGCTGATGGTGGTTGAGGTACTCCACAAGTTAATCGGCCACGATCTGCTCTAGGGTCTTGGACAGCAGGGGGAGTATCGAAATTGATCTATAGTTATTGTGCAGAGTCTGATCACCACTTTTATGCACCGGGTTAACTGTTGCAGATTTCCAGCATTGAGGGAATTGTGAGTGACAGAACGAGAGGTTTATAATTTGCATCAGCGGGCTAAGAACTTCCTCAAATGCCAGGCTAACAAATTTTAAGTCTAGGGAGTCCCCGCTGCATCTCGACTTCCCTAGTACCTTTCCCAGGTATTTTCTGGCATCAGCTTCAGAGACTACTTTGACGTGAAATAGTGAATGGTCATGGGGAGGCAATCGTTTCACTTGTGGGTCATTTGTGGTGAGGGGATTGAAGAAGTTAGCAGGGAGCACGCTGCTTGGGTCTGAGAAGGCATGACTCAGGGAGTTGGCAATGAGAAGAGGGTCTAAGGACGGCATCCCATCGATTGTGAGCATAGAGCATTTTGGGGGACTTTCCCAGTGATGTCATTGAGGTTGTCCCAAAAGGATTTGCTGCTATTCCATGAACTGGTGAGTGCTTCTTTGTAGTAGGTGCTTTTTGCATGATGGATGGCTTTCGTGCAGTCATTTTGTGCTTGTTTGTACCATTGGATGTTTGCTGCTGAGCCATGTGCTCATGCCACTTGCCAGAGACAATCTCTTGAGGAGAGTTGCTCTAGCAGATCCAGAGTAATCCAGGGGTTGTAGTGTCCTTTGACCGATCTTGTTTTTATAGGGGCGCACTTGTCACAGACAGAATTGAATCTGGTTATGAAGAGGTCAAGAGCTATATCCACATCCTTGGCTTCATACAAGTCAGACCAATCTTGGTACTTGAGGTCTGTTTTGAGTTGCTGTAGATGGCCTTTTAGGAGGACACGGCTTGATATATATCTGTCAGGAGGTTTGTTGTAGTTATTCCAGGACCACGTGACAGGGGAGTGGTCATTTAGAGAGTCTGGGAGTACAGTAATATTGTCAATATGTGCAGGACAGTTAGTGAGCATCCAATCCAAAAGGGTGCTGGTGCCGGTTTTGTAATTGACTTTTGTTGGAGATTCTATCATTTGGGAGAAGTGGATGGCAGACAAGGTGCACTTGATACTGGCAGATGATGGGGAGAGCCAGTTGATGCTGAAGTCTTCTAGAAGTATAATTTCTGTGTTGAAGCTGAGGGTACTGATATAGTCCATAAGGTTGCTGGTGCCAGTTGTGGTCTGTTTACTGAGATCAGGGTGAGCACTCTATTGTATGAACCTAGGATCAGTTTGACGGCCAGTGCTTGTAGGTTGCCACTCATGCTGAGGGGGGGCAGGACATGCCCCTGCAGACAGTCTTTGTTGTATATGACACAGCCTCTGCTTCTTTTTGAGAGGTGGTCCTGCCTAAACAGGGTATAACCAGGTAGTGTGATGGCTGTATCTGGTATTTTAGGGGAAAGCCAGGATTCCACTACAGATAGCACATCCGGGTTATGTCGAGATACCCACACCTTCAGTTTGTCCATCTTGGGAAGAATGCTACAGATGTTTATTAAGCCCAGCTGATTTTTGTGGCTGTGCACTCGAACCATGGGGAAGACCTGGGTTCAGGTGTATATTGCTCGACAGTAGCAGTAGGAGAAGCAGTCGAGATGGTCCAGAAGAAGTTTGTTAGTTCAGGACCATAATCTCTTGCTCGGTGGTCTTGATATTGTGGATCCAAAGTGAGTAACATATCTGTGGAGGAAAGGAACTATAGGAGGGTCAGTGACTTGGTGTGATCACTCCCAGAGCATGAAGGGTTTTTACTGACTGTAGCTGGTCTCCATGTGGTAGGGTGAGGTCACGGATCCACAGGCATTTAGCACTATCCTTGGGTGGTAGAAATGACCATTTTGGTTGGATGCAGTACACGGGTGCCCCAGGAGGCAAATATGATAGAGTAGGATGACACCCTGTACGATCCCGATGGCTGTGGGTGGCCTTGTTGGGTACTTTGCTTGGCAAGGTAATGCAATTGATAGGGGTAAGGCAGCAGTTACTGCTCAGATTAATAGGGTTATTTTCAGAGATTATGGGTCTAGGCTGCCAATACCAGTAGGGGCAGATATTTGTGAATAGATCCAGTTATCAGAACAGTAGTTGAGGTAGTTATGTGCCCCTTGTGGTGGTGGCATATAGGATGCAGATGGGAGATCGGACACTTAGTAAATTACAGGGGAAAGGCATGTGACCCTAGAACACTATATAAGAAAGTGTCCAGATATGACAGGCGGGTGGGAGCTGGCACACAGAGCCAGCAGGAACAAGTGAAGCGTGGAGTCCTGCAGAGGAGAGAGCCAAATCAGAGCTTCCCTGGGAGCTTGTAGGTGGCAGCAGAGGCAGAGTTTAGCCACACTGAAAAGCACCCGGTTTGGCTTGCTGGGTCTTTGGTCCTGTAGATCCTGTGGAGAGCTGAATCACGGCTTTCCCACAGCCGGTGTTGTGAGTGGAGCACCCAAATGGGCTGGAAGTTTCTGGGGAGGGAAGGGAGGCTACAATAGCCCATGCAGCACTTAGTACCTGACACAGTTAAGTATGGCCAAGAGATAAAAACCTAACATACACTGTATGCAGAGGAAAAAGATAAATAAAAGAAAACAGCAATAAATAAATACAGTCAATTACACAGAATCCAGTAGAATACCTATGTAGCATTCTTAAAGGGAAGTTTAAAGTCCAGATTAGAAAACTCCATCAGTTGCTCCCTGCCGACTGCAAAGCACAGCCACGTGGTCCTAAGCAGCTGAAAAGGTAGAGCCAAGATGGCGCTCCAGCACTAATTTAGAGGTGAGGTAGTCCGTACCTGAAAGTAGCTCACAGGAGTTACAGGCTGGTTGTGGGGAGGGGGAGAGCCTCAGGGCTAGCGGCTGCTCCCAAATGCCTGTGTGGCAGGATGGTGTTGTTCCACTGTCCTCAGGGATGGAATGGGGTAAGCTGAAAGTAGCTCAGAGGACATACAGGCTGGTTGTGAGGAGGGGGCGAGCCTCAGGGCTAGTGGCTGCTCCCAAACGCCTGTGGGGGAGGACGATGCTGTTCTGCTGTCCTTGGGGCTGGGATGGGGTAAGCATCCAGGACTAGGACTCTGTGCAGAGCATGGTTTTGTTCTGGGGTTGGGGGTACACCTAGAAACCAGGGATATGCACGTTTATATGAGACAGGTGTTCTGGGGTGGAGTGTCACTAGACACCAGGAATATGTAAACCACACACGGGATGGGTGCTCCTGGGGTGGAGGGTGCCACTAGATACCAGGGATATGCACCTTTACATGGGAAAGACGTTCGGGGATCAGGATGCCACTAAGCACCAGGGATATATAAACCATACATGGGATGGCTGCTTGGGGGGTAAGGGCTGCTAAATGTACGAGATATGTAAACCATGCACGAGAGGGGTGCTCAGGGGGTGAGGGGTGCCAGTAGACATCAGGGATATGTTTAACTTATATGGGATGGGTGTTTGGGGGGGTGGGTGGTGCTACTAGGCAGTAGATATGCCATTGAATAGGGCAATGGCTGCTAGACAGCAGGGATATGTAAACCTCACACAGGATGTGTGTTCAGCTGACTGGGGGAAGGGGGGGTGACACTAGATGCCAGGTTTAAGTAAACCTAATAGGGGATGGGTGCTCGGTGGTGGTGGATGCCATTGGACACTAAGGATATGTTTACCTTACATGGGAGTTCAGGGTTGGGGATGCCACTAGACAGCGGATATATGATATCATATAGGCCAAGTGTGTTTGGGGGTGGAGGATGCCACTAGAACCAGAAATATGTAAACCTTACACAGGATGACTTTTCAGGGGTTGAGGTGCCACTAGACAATACAGATATGACATTGTACAGAGCATGTATGTTCGGGGGTGGGAGGTGCTAGTAGATACCAGGAATATGCTTATCTTTCACAGGTCAAATGTTCTGGGGATGGAGGGGTGCCACTGGACACCAGGGATATGTTTACCTGACACAGGATGGGTGTTTGGGAGTGGGGGTGCCGCCACACAGTAAAGATATGAAATTGTAGAGGGAAAGGGTGTTGGGGTGGGGACTACCACTAGACACCAGGGATATTTAAACCTTACATGGGATGGGTATTCGGGGGGGGGGTTGCCGTTAGACAGGAGATATATGACATTGTACAGGGCAAAGGTGTACGGGGTGGAGGGTTCCACTGGATTCTATGGTTGTGACACTGTGCAGGGTACAGTGGTGTTCTGGGGTGGGGGTGCCACTAGATACCAGGGATATGCACATGTACACAGCATAGGTGTTTGAGGGTGAGGGTGCCACTAGACACCAGGGATGTGTAAACTGTATGCAGGACGGGTGCTCAGGGGATGGAGTATGCCATTGGATATCAGGGATATGCAAACCATATACAGAACAGGTGCTCAGGGGGTGGGGGCACCACTAGACACCAGGGATATATGAACCTTACACAGGAGGAGTGTTCAAGTGGTTAGAGGCTGCTACTAGACATTAGGGTCATGACAGTGTACAGGGCACGGGGGGGGGGTTCTAGGGATGGGGGGTGCCACTAGATACCAAGGATATTCACGCTTCTATGGGACAGGTGTTTGGGGGTAGGCATGCCACTGGATGATGGGGATATTTAAACCATACAAGGGATGGGTGGTTGGGAGGTGGCGGTGTGCCACTAGGTGCCATGGATATGTAAACCATACATAGGGCAAGTGTGCGGATGGTGGGGCATGCCAGTAGGCACCAGGGATGTTTACCTTACATAGGACTGGTGTTAGGGGGTGGGAGGTACAACTAGAGTTCTATCTTAGGACCGATCTTATTTGCAATATACATCAACAATGTTGATGAAAGCATAACTAAGGCCAACACACATCTGTTTGCAGATGACACTGTTCAGTACGTAAGCCGCCTGTCATTACAATCTGCACGTAATGACCTTCAATCTGAGTTCAACCTGCTGCAACACCGACTCCTAAACAAAATAACTATTACTTAACGCCAAGAAAACAAAAGCAATTCTCTTTTCTCCCCCTGCCCAAACGGTAAATTCAGCACTATCAGATCCTGTGCCGCAGATTACTACAATTCTTGGTGAAAAGTTGGAATTTGTCCCTAAATTCAAATACCTGGGAGTATGGCTGGATCATAGGCTCTCCTTTATAAAGCACATTGAAGAATTACTCAAAAAATTACGAAAGAGATTTGGCTTGTTCTTCAGGATAGCCCACTTCTTAACTAGAGATGCCAAATTACAGCTGGTACAATCTATCCTTGATAGATTATGCTGACACCCTGTACAGTCACTGTCTCATTTCCTACCTCACCAGACTTGACACATTATATCATAGAGCTTTGAGGTTCTTCACAGGCCTGCCTTATTCCACTCACCACTGCTCCCTATATCAATCAGTGGGGTGGAGTACTCTTCAGTTCAGGTGTGATAAAAATGCAGCCTTATTGACCCTGAGAGCCATCTCCAAAAAACTGCCCCAATACAATACAGACAGTCTTCCTATAAAACCAATAGGCAATTACGCCCTGAGAAGTTGCAAACTTCTCCTACTGATGGTTCCCAAAGTTAACTCTCACTTTGGCAGGGCTGCTATAAGCTTTACACTGTCCTCCTTGTGTAATAAATTGCAAAAAAAACAAACTGAGGTCACCCATCAACATCTCATCTTTCAAGCTCTTATATTCACATCTCAGAAATGATCAGTGCAATTGTTTCCCATGACCATGAATTGTCATCATGCTAACCTGTACCATTTAACCATGAACAAATTACTTCTAGTGCTTGTCTCCTCCTTGGCCCTGGTCTGTCATCATGCTTTCATGTAACACCTTGATGCCTCTGTCCTCCCTTTGATACTGGTCTATCTTCCCGCTTTCTCCAGCCTTCTTTTCATAACTCTATACAACACTCATCCACAATCTACACGTAATCATACTAAAAAAGTCCTAACGCCCCTTTCCCCCTCCCCGTAGGCCCCCACCGCCGCATCAGTTCTACTGACCTATCCTTGGGACTTCACTTCTCACAATGTTTATCCTTCACTTACATATTACATACCCCTCCTGGTACCCCATCTGCCGTTAGTTGGTGGTTCTCCAAGCCATTTCCATGCCTAGTTCTAGTGACTGCCCCTGGTAAATGAACTAACTGGTACTTCTATACAGAGAACACGGTTTATATACAGTTGCATGGTTCAATGGTGGACCTGCCCCTTTGTATTTGAATCCTCCCCTGTTATGGCTTGCCTTGTCTTCCTTTTTATCATTTGACTCTCCTATTACCGTACCATTGTGTTTGTGTTTATATACTTATTTACATGGATTTATATGTTTTTATGATGGATGCTATCCTGAACCTGTTCTAACCAGGTCCATCTTGTAAAAGAGCTCTGCTCAATGATGTTCGCCTAGATAAATAAAGATTTTGATTGATTGATTGATTGATAGATGGTAGAGATGTGACATCGTACAGGGCAAGGGTGTTCAGGGGGTGCCACTAGACACCAGAGATATTTAAACCTTACACGAAATGGGTGTTCAAGTGGTTGAGGGGTATTACTAGAAAACCAGGGATATGTAAACCTCACATGGGATGGGTGTCTGGGGGTGGGCAGGTACACAGATACACAAACACTGTTGGCAGGTAAGGGCTTATGGCCCACCCAGTCTGCCCATTTGTGCTTGTAAGTTCAATTTATGTTTTTCTAGAAGTCTGTTGCCTCTTACCCCTGACCTCCAGAATTCCCTTATGTTTATCCCATGTATTCTTAAATCCCGTGATTGTTTCAGCCCCCCACCACATCTTCTGGCAGGATGTTCCACTTGTCCACCACCCGTTTTGTGAAGAAATTTTTCCTCAGGTTTCCTCTGAATCGTTCTCCCTCCAACTTCATCCCATGCCCTCTAGTCCTGGAACATCTTTTTCACTCGAAAATAGTGTGTTCCTGCACCCTGTTCCTCCCTGTAAGGTACTTGTATGTCTCTATCATATCTCCTCTCTCCCTTCTCTCCTCCAGGGAGTACATATTCAAGTCCTTTGACCTGTCCTTGTAGGACTTGTGATACATTCCCTGTACTATCTTTGTTGCCCTCCTCTGAACCTTTGCTACCCTGTCTATGTCCTTATATAGGTAAAGTCTCCAGAACTGTACACTGTACTCCAGGTGGGGCATCACTAGTGTCTTGTATAGTGGAATTATGACCTCCCCTTTTCCTCCTGGAGATACCCCTGCCTATGCATTCCAGCATCTTATTTTTTTTACCTGCTGCCTTGTCACACTGTTTCCCTAACTTGAGGTCATTAGAGATGATAAACCCAAGGTCCCTTTCCTGCTTGGTGCATGCTATATCCCCCCCCCCCAACTGATATGATATTCCAGGGCTTTTGTGCCCCATATGCATTATCTTGCACTTCTTTGCATTGCATTTCTACTGCCAAACCCTTGACCATTCTTCAAGCTTCTGCAGGTCCTTCTTCTGTCCACATCCTTTGGCATGTCTACTCTATTCCAGAGCTTTGTGTCATCAGCGAACAGGGAAATTCTGCCTTCTAGGTCCTGTGCAATGTCACTGAGGAAGACGCTGAATAGGACCAGTCCCAGTACTGATCCCTGAGGTACTCTACTGGTCACTCTTCCTTCTGTGGAGTGACAACCATTTATCACCACCCTCTGTGTCCTGCCACCTAGCCAATTACCTACCCACTGCATTACTGTTGTGCCCACACTCCCATATTTCCCAGTTTGTTTAATAGCCTTCTATGTGGCACAGTGTCAAAGCCTTGCTGAAGTCCAGATAGGCCAAGTCCACTGCCTTCCCCAATCCACCTCCCTTGTCACCCAGTTGAAAAATTCAATGAGGTTGGTCTGACATAACCTCCACCTTGTGAAACCATGCTGCCTTGGGTCTTGTAGTCTGCTGGCAACCAGATGTTCCACCAGTCTCTCCTTCAATAGTGCTTCCATGATGTTCTCCACTACCGAGGTCAGGCTGACTGGTCTGTAGTTCCCTGCTTCCTCTTTGTTCCCACTTTTGTATAAGGGGACTACATCTGCTGTCCTCCAGTCTTTGGGAACCTCCCCTGTTTCCACTGATTGGCTAAACAGGATTGCCAGAGGTTCAGCCACTACCTGTCTTAGTTCTTTTCAGACTCTGGGGTTCACCCCATCTGGCCCCATTGCTTTATCAACTCATATTCCTTCCAGTTCCTTCAGCACCCTTTCCCATGTAAAGGGACTTGTGTCCATTTCTGCTCCTGGTTGATGCTGCTGCTGCTGCTGCTGCTGCAAGCTCCAGTCCACATCTGGAATACTAAAGTCTCCAACCAGCACCACCTTATCCTTGTCTGCCATCCTTTGGATGGCTAGCATCAGCTCCCTATCTGTTTCTTCCTCCTGGGCTGGGGGTCCGTAGACCACCCCTGTGTGGATGGTTGACCCCATTTTCTTTTCCAGCTTAACCCACAGTATCTCTCCATTTTATTCCTCCTGGATCTCTGTGGCCTTTATGCCATGTTTCACATAAAGTGCCACTCCTCTACTCCCTTCCTGCCCTGTCTCTTCTGAATATGTTGTAGCTGGGTATGGCCATCTCCCAGTCGTGGTTATCATTACACCAGGTCTCTGTGATGGCCACAATGTCCAGGTCCAACTGCACCATAACAGCCTCCAGATGCTCCATCTTGTTGCTAAGGCTCCTGGCATTGGCACACATGGCTTTCCATGATTTAAACTCCCAGAACATTTTAGCGGTTGGTTGCCAGGGTTATGACACTGTACAGGATACAGTAGTGTTCTGGTGGTGGGGGGGTGCTACTAGATACCAGTGATATATATTTACATGGGACAGGTATTCTTGAAGGGGGTGTCATAACATGCCAGGGATATGTAAACTGTACATGGAGTGGATGCTCAGGGGTGGAAGGGGCACTAAATTCCAGGAGTATGCAAACCATACATGGGACGGGTGCTCATGGGGTGGCAGTGCCACTAGACGTTAGAGGTATGTAAACTGTAAATGGATGGATACTTATGGGGTGAGGTGTGCCACCAGATGACAGGGGTATGTAAACTTTACACAGGATGGGTGCTTGGGGGGGTAGGGGGTGCTGCAAGTCAGCAGTGGTATATACACTGTACACGGGACAGGTGTTCAGACATCAGTGATATGTAAACCTTACAAGGGATGGGTGTTTGGGGATTGAGGGGTGCCACTGGATGCCAGGGATATGCACATTTACATGGGACAGATGTTCAGAGGTGGGGGTGCAACTTGATGCCAGGGATACATCAATCATACATGGGACAAGTGCTCAGGCAGTGCAGTGTGCCATTAGACACCAGGGATATGTAAACCATACATGGGATGTGTGCTCTTAGGGTGGAGAGTGCCACTAGGTACCAGGGATATGCACGTTTACATGGAACAGGTTTCCTGGGGTGGGGATGCCACTAGACACAAGGGATATGTAAACCACACATGGGATGGGTGCTTGGGGGGTGTCACTAGGCACTGGGGACATTTAAACCGTACACAGGATATGTGCTCGTGGGGGTATGAGTGCCACTAGATGCCAAGGATATATAAACCATACATGGCACGGGTGCTCGAGGTGTGGGTGGGAGCCACTAGATGACAGGTATATGTACACTGTACACAGGACGGGTGCTCAGGGCGGGTTCTACTAGATGCTAGTAATATGTAAACCATACATGGGACAGGTGCTCGGATGGTGGGGGTAGCAGTAAACACCAGGGATATGTTTAGCTTGGTAGCAGCCAAGAAGAGCATTAAAACATCAGCACGGTCAGGGGGGTGCGGTAGGAAGAGCAGCAGCGGAAACAGCAACACCACAGATAAGCAGTAAATGAGTGAGTAGAGTCACAGCCCTGCAATGATGACACCCTGAGCAACAACAGTCTACCCAGAGACTCCAACAAGCCCATGTAGCAGGGAAGTGAGTGCTGGGTGCGGGCCGCAGGGAAGACAACACCCTGGTAGACAGAGACTCTGGAGGGCATGTGCACCATGCAGCAGGGACACCCACAGCCCACAGGCAAAGACCGCTGATGCCCCCCCAACTCAGCAAACCACCACCACCACCACCACCGGAGCAGACCCCCCCCACCAGCAGAAACACAGGCACTCACCTCCGGCAGGTCCATGGGCCAGAACAGTCCTTCAGGAGTTGTCCATGGGACATTGGGTGGGGGCCACCTATGTGAGGAGCACATGGCCACGGTACTGTTCCAGCAGCTAGTCTCCGTGGCCGAGTCATTGCAGGTCTAGTGACGGTACGATGACCTGAATGGCCGCATCAACTATGTGGTGGTGGAGTTCGACACACAGAGCCATTATGACTATCTCAGGGCCTGACACACTACTTCACTTTCCATGTGTGACCGGGCACATGGTGGTCTGAGGCATAGCCACCCAGCATTATTGCCACCTGTTGTGCACTGCCCTGCCACTTGAGGACTTTACACCTGTCACAGGCCACCTGTTGCCTCATGGCACGGGCACGGCAGACTGCTACCGAACCCAGCAATGGAGTGCTGCTGCCTGGTAAGGATGCATGCTTATTTCCCGCATCCCCCAGAGTCACTCTTTTGACACATGTGCCTGTCCCCTGCATGGCACCCCCTTGCCACCACGACACCTGAGCCTGACAGTGCAGCCAAGGAAGACCTGTCTTCCCCCCAGCCACGGCATGCCTGCCACTGGTATGGGCACTGCTGCACTGTAGGCATCCACCACGGTGTCCTGTGCACCCAGCCCTACCCTCCTAGTTCCCCCCCCCAGCAGCAAGATACCCACTGCCTGTCACCCTGTGCTGCTCACCCTCATCCTGTAGCCCACCACACAATGTTCTCATCTAGGCGCCTTGTTGGCCTGGTGTGTTCACCAGTGCATGCGCGCCCTGTGGCATGGTCGCACATTGCCTCACGACCTTTCAGCCTCTGCCTCCTGCCTGTGCTCTCTCCGCAGGTTGCCGTATTTTCAACTTCTCCCTTTCTGCGGTCGCATCCTGTAGTCACTCTTTGGGGACTCACTCTAATGGAGTTGTCCTTATCACATAAATCCATTTAGCTTACACAGGACAGGTGCTTGGGGGGTGAGGGTGCCACTAAACATCAGGGATGTTTTCACCTTACGCAGGAGAGATGTTGTGGGATGGGGAATGCCACTAGACAGTCAAGATGTGACATTGCACAGAGCAAGAGTGTTTGAGGGGGTGTTGCTAGACACCAGGGATATGTAAGCCCTACATAGAATGGGGGTTGAGTGGTAGCATTAGATGCAAGGGTTATGACACTGTACAGAGCATGGAAATGTTCATGGATTGAGGTGCCACTAGACATCAGGGATATGTAAACCTTACATGGCACAGGTGTTCATGGGGTGGGTGTGTAGTGCTAGACACCAGGGATATGTAAACCTACATGAGACAAGTGTTTGGAGTTTGGGGTGCTGCTATATGCCAGGGTTATGACATTGTACAGGGCACAGAGATTTTCTGGGGGTGGGGGGCCACTAGATGCCAAGGATATACATACTTGCATGAGACAGGTGTTTGGGGTGGGGGCACCACAAGATGCCTGGGATATCTAACCTGTATGTGGGATGGGTGCTCAAGGGTGGAGGGTGGCACTTGCTGCCATAATATGTAAACCATACATGAGACAGGTGCTCAGGGGTGGAGGGTGCCACTGGACACCAGGGGTATGCAGGCTGTACACGGGAGGGGTGCTCAGGGGTGGAGGGTGCCACTGGACACCAGGGATATGTAAACTGTACATGGGAGGGGTGTTCAGGGGTGGAGGGTGCCACTGGACACCAGGGATATGTAAACTCTACACGGAAGGGGAGCTCAGGGGTGGAGGGTGCCACTGGGCACCAGGGATATGTAAACTGTACACGGAAGGGGTGCTAGGGGTGGAGGGTGCCACTAGATGCCAGGGATATGTAAACTGTATGCAGAATGGGTGCTAGGGGGTGAAGGATGCCACTCAGGGGTGCAACGAGGGAGGAGGCCAAGAGGGCTATATCCCCTCCTCCCCAAAATTAAATGAATTGCACATGTTGGATTATTGGTTTGCTGCTCATGCTTGCCACAGTTTTACTACAGGAATCATTACTGTAAAATTGCAATCTAGATTTAGTAGTTGCCGTATTGGTCCTTGCAAGAATAGATCCAGAAGCAAATGATTTGATACCTTTTAATGGACCAACATAGATGTAACAACAAGAACAAAGTGCTCTAGCTTTTGGACCAACCAGTCCTTCTTCAGAAGCTCATGGCAGTTGTTTAGAAAATACAATACTTATAACAGCTAGATAATGCAGAGAAAAACAGAAAAAATTCCCCATTGGTTTAAAATACTCATTTAAAACTGAGGGCAGTATTGTACTGTTAAACTTCTCTGACATCATCTTCTGTTTTTTTTTTTTTTTTAAATGAGTATTTTAAACCAATGGGGATTTTTCTGTTTTCTCTGCATTATCTAGCTGTTATAAGTATTGTATTTTCTAAACAACTGCCATGAGCTTCTGAAGAAGGACTGGTTGGTCCGAAAGCTAGAGCACTTTGTTCTTGTTGTTACATCTATGTTGGTCCATTAAAAGGTATCAAATCATTTGCTTCTGTAAAATTGCAGTGAGCACGGGCAGCAAGCCAATAAGGAAAAGAGCAGTCACTGAATTGGGCTGGCGAGGGACCACGCCATGCATGTGTAAGTGCAGTTTTTTTTCTGATGAGTTCAACAGCATGGCATATGCTTGTGCTTGGCGTGCGCTGTGATAAATGGTGACAAGAAATACCTAGTGGCCAGTCAGGAGATGTGGCGGTAGCAGCATCACAGGACATGCAGGTCAGCTGACAAATCCAGCATGGCGATGTGTGACTCAAAAGAAGCAGACTGCCTCATGTGCTAAGGATTCCATCTTGGGGAAGTTCGAGACGAGCCGGGGCCCAAGATTGCTAATCAACCCTGTATATCATATACAATTAACTAAAAAGTGTAAAATCTTTAAAAAAAAACAACCTATGGGTTGTGACTTGCCGTCCTGCTGGGACTGCACTGTGCTGCTGCAATCAGAAACTCATTGTACTTCGGAACTGTACCCATGTGTAAGTACCCAGTTTTCCATCAAATAATCAGAAGAGGACTGAAAAATAAATCGGGTTACTGTACAAGCATCAATGGGAAAGCACAAGAGGGATGAGCACAGTGCAGGGAGGCAGGGGGTAGCACAGAATATCAAAGACTTTTACCTCAGCCTGTATGTTCTGTATTTGCAGGGGTTGTGAGTGTGCAATGTTGCCTTTTACAAGTAGCAGAAATGGTGTCACAGCCAAGAGACAAAGGCCAAAATGGGCCCCTGTATCTGCTAATGCTTAAATGGCTGGTTGAGAAAGAGGCAAGACTGTTTCAAATAATGTTTTTGCCCCACCTGCCCTGGATAACCCCTAGGGGTGATATCTGCTGCCACCATGAGACTGATGTTGAGACAATGTTGGTGTGCAGGCCTGCAGAATTGGGAGGGGCCTTATATGATTACATCTACTGCCAAGCCTTCATCAAAACCACCTTCTCCCAATGAAACCTCCCAAGCTGACTCAGGGTCAGAAGATGACTGGATTAAGTGGCACAAGTAGTTACAATCTCAGCCTGGGTTGGAGAAGCAAACCCCCACTGCAGCACCTCCTTCACCTGGGGCTGGGGATGGAAAATCTTTCTCTGCTATGTTTGAGGGCAGCTATGCCACAGATGTCCGAGAGCTTGAAGGCTGAATCCTGCCACAGAAACCAGTAGCTAGAGGAACCATCATTCCAGAGTATGCAGCTCAGGATCATCTCCCCAGGGGGGTGGGTAGGCCTTCCCAGGGCCTCTCTTCATCACGGAGCTGCCTGGTGCCAGCCATGCCTCTTGTTTGATGGTCTCATGTGATTGTGAGTCTCCACTGTTAGCATCTCCTTCTAAGCCACCAGTATCAAAGCCCAAAGTGGAGTCTCAGGCACTGAACACATACGTAGTATTCAACCTGCAGCCAGATAATCATTTTCCTAAGAACAAGGCATTTTGTAGCTTATTTTGAAGCTAAATGACTAATTTGTGAGCTCTCCTCCGTATTTTCAAAATAAGCTACAAAATGCACCACAGCGCTTCTAGTGTCCCAGGGCTTCTGGGGGCCTGGTGGGACCCCAGCATTTATGGAAAAGAACCCCTCTTGAAAGTGCCTAGCCCCTCCCAAAATGTCACGCTGGCTGCACCCCTGATGCCACTAGATGCCAGGGATATATAAACTGCAAACAGGACAGGTGCTTAAGGGTGGAGGGTGCCAGTGGACAGAGATATGTAAATCATACACAGGACAGGTCTTTGGGTTTGGGAGGTGTGGGGGGCAGGGTGTCACTAGACACAAGGGATACGTAAACCTTACACAGAATGGGTACCCTGGGGGTAGGGTTGCCGCTAGACACTAGGGATATACTGTATTTACCTTACACGGGATGGGTGTTCCGGGGTGGAAGGTGCTGCTAGACAGTAGATGTATGACACTGTATGGGGCAAGGATGTCTGGGGAGTTGGGTGGTGCCGCTAGACACCAGGGATATGTAAACTGTACATGGGACAGGTGTTCAGGTGGATAGGTGGAGATGCTATATGCCAGGTGTATGTAAACTTTACATGGGATGGGTGCTCGGGGGCTGGTGGATGCCACTAGACACCAGGGATATGGTCACCTTACTTGGAATGGGTGTTCAAGGGTGGGAGTACTGCTAGACAGTAGATATATGACATTGTACAGGGCAAGGCTGTTTGGGGTGGGGGGTACTGCTTGACACCAGAGATATGTAAACCTTACACGGAACAGATGCTTGAGTGGTTGGGGATGCTTGCTGGACAACTAAGGATATGTAAACCTTACATGGAATGGGTGTTTTGGGTGTGGGGGAGCCACTAGACACCAGGAATATGTAAACCTTACACTGTACGGGTGTTCTGGAATGGAGGGTACCACTTGACACCAGAGATATATAATCTGTACATGGAATGGGTGCTCGGGGGGGTGCCAGGCACATGTAAACTGTAAACAAGACGGGTGTTTGGTTGGTGGGGCTGCCACTAGATGCTAGGGATATGTAAAACATACACGACACAGGTACTCAGAGGGTGCAGGGTGCAACTAGATGCTAGGGTTATGACACTGTATAAAGCCCGGGTGTTCTGGGGTGGGGTGCCACTAGATACCAGGGATATGCATATTTACATGGGACAGGTATTCAGGGGTGGTGGGGAGCCACTAGACATGAGAGATATGTTTACTTTACATGGGATAGGTGTTTGGTGATGGGATGCCTCTAGGCAGTAGATATATGACAGTATACAGAGCAAAGGTGTTCAGGGGGTGCGCGTGCCACTAGATACCAGGGATACACAGCTTACTCACCTGTAACAGTAATTCTAGGAGTGGTATATGTTGTTCATCCACACTTACTGGCAGTGTCCTTTCCCTTTAAGATGTGCCGGAAAGTCTTCAAGCTGGCTCCTCCCACTCACCTGGGTGGTATATTCCTCAGCTCTGCCCCATGATGCCAGATCTTGCCCGCAGGAAGCAGAGGTTTTGTGCCTGAGCCTGGGGAGATCAGGTGGGTCCGTGTGGATGAACAACAAATACCACTCCTAGAAAGTACAGTTATGTAAAAACTTACCATAACAGTAGATCTTTGAGGGGTATCTCTTGTAGCAGGTAATACACTTGGGTCATCGCTAGAGGTTGCTGTGGCACATGGCAGCTCTTCAAGCAGTCTTTTCCAGGGGCCTCCCACACATGACATCACCTTCCTGTTTCCTATATAAAAGTGTGGGCGGTCCCTGGTATCCTCAGTTTTCCCTGCCGGATTCAGCTCGCTAAGTGAGGACTGAGGGGAAGCCAAGGCACCATAGGTATCCCAATCCATAAGTCACTGGACCAGAATTTGCTCTTCTAGAGAAGTAGGAGGATGGAGGGTGGGATCATATCTGCTGGAAGAGATACCCCTCAAAGATCTACTGTTATGGTAAATTTTTACATAACTGTACTATCGTTCATGGGGTGATCTCTTGCAGCAGGTAATATACTTGGGAATAATCCCAAGCAGTAAACCCAAGAAGGGTGGCATTGTGACAGGAGGCCTTGTAGGACAGCTCAGCCGAAGGCCGTCCTATGGAGTGAAGCAACGTCTAAGTTGCAATGCTTTGTGAAAGTATGAATTGTGGACCAGGTAGCTGTATTGCAGATATCTGTGATAGAGGCCCCTTTAAAGCAGGCCACTGTGGTGGCTATAGCTCTGGTAGAATGGACTTGGACAGGCCCTGGTAATGGCTTGTATTTTGTGTTACAAAATGTGATACAGCATGCTAGCCAGTTGCAAAGAGTCTGTTTAGTGACTGGGAGACCTTCCCTGCTTGAAGTGAAGGTAACAACAAGTTGAGAGGTCTTTCTAATCGATTTAGTTTGATTAGTATAGTATTGTAATATACGATGGACATCTAAAGTATGTAGAAGGTATTCTCCTCGATTGGAGTGCTCAGGATAATATACTGGTAACTCCAAGGATTGATTTAGAATGTGTTCTGACACCACCTTAGGTAGAAAGGAAGGACTGGTATGAAGTGCCACTCTGTCTTTATGAAAAATTAAGTACGGTTCTTGACACATGACGGCATGAAGCTCAGAAATATGCCAAGCTGAAATGACAGCCACTAAGAACAGTGTTTTCTAAGAAAGAAAACATAGGTCACAAGTGGCCACCGGTTCAAAGGGTTCAAGAGTTAATTTCTTTATCATAAAATTAAGATCCCACGGAGGGGTGGATCATCTGATAGATGGCTTAATATGTAACATTCCTCTTAAAAACATTTTGGCTAGGTGATGTTGATACAGTAATCTGCCATCAAGGGGTTCATGGAAGGCTGAAATGGAGGCCAAATGGACTTTGATAGAGGGATAGCTTAATCCTGTCTCAGCAATCAAGGCCAGGCAATCCAATACTTTCGTCAGTGGACAAGAATAAGGATCTAGTGCTCGGGAGGCAGCCCAAATGGAAAAGCATTTCCACTTGGCATTATAAGTTGCCCTGGTTGCTGGTTTACATGAGGCTGTGATGATGGATTCATTTTAAAACAAGAGAGTTTACTAGAAGACTACTGCAACAGCATCTTTACTATATACATATTAATATATATTAGAGGCAAAAAACTCCATTTAATGCATCAGTTATGGTTGTTCCACAGTGACAAAAGTGAGGAAATTCGGTGTTAGGGTTGAAAACCCCCTTGGACCCATGGCCCACCCCAACCCGGCATTGGGGTGCGCATTGGGGTCATCAGCCCTAACTCTCACCCCATCACATGTGTAAAGCAGCAGAAGTATAGGAGAATGGGGTGAGAGTTAGGACCGAACACCCCAATGCGCACCCCAGTGCGGCTGATTGGGGTGGGCTGGGCCAAGGGGGTTTTCAACCCCAATAATCAATCGCTGTGGAACAATCCTAACTGATGCATTAAACAGAGTTTTTGCCTCTAATTTCCTTGTTTTTGAGAATGATAATGAGAAAAAGTGAATGTATGCAGCAGCAGGAGCACGGGGGCCCTTTGGGCCCCACGCTCCTACCATATGATGTCTTGTGACATAGTAACAGGAACAGCAATGCAAACAGAAGTGCTAACAGTGGCACACATGGTAACGCCGGTGCAAATGAGAACAGAAAGGGTAACGCACACGGTGGCGTAGAGTGGGAACGGTCCGCCATGTGATGTCTTGTCACATAGTAACATGGTGCCCACAAACGGAAATGGCAATGGGCATGGAGATGCAAAGCAAAACAGAAAGAGAAACAGTACTGTAGACACAAATGGCAAAAAATAACAGAAACGCAAGCGCAAATCAAAACGCAAAGGATAACGCACATGGTGGCGTAGACGTGAACGGTAAGTGAAACGTGTATGGAACTGCAAGCGGAAAGGGCAACAGTAACAGTAATGTAAGCGCACAGGCTGATTTTCCCCAAAAGCTGCACAGAGAAAGACAGTGAGTACAAAGAATATATGCATAATAATGGGTCTTGGAGCAGAAAATGCGGAGTTGGAATACTAACTAGCTTATATTTTAAGAACCGTAAGACGTGGAAAAAAATGTAAAAGTCATATGATTTATGACTTTCCTGGCTAGTTTTGTACTTAGGCTCCATTGGGGGCTAAACATTTTTTTGACGAAAAGTCCATATCTCACACTGTTTCCGAGATACGGGCCCTGAAAGGCGTGGCGAACACCGTAATGTTATCCTATGAGAAAAAACAGAAGTTCGGAGTGCCATAACTTTGGCTCCCTGTAATATTTTTTTTCACCAAACCACTAAAAGGCACATCTGTGGGATGTTGGCTGTCTTCCTTCCAAATTTCAGACCAAAAGACCAAGCCGTTATATTGCAGCAGGACACCAAAGGATTGCTGCAATGCGTTGGGTGCTGTAATGTTATCCTATGGGAAAAAGTGTCAAATGTGGAGTGCTGTAACTTTGCCGCCGTGTAATATTTTTTCAACGCAACACTGAAAGGCACATCTGTGAGATGTTGGCTGCGTTCCCTCCAAATTTCAGGCCAAAGCACCAAACCGTTCTTTTGCAGCAGGGTGCCAAAGAATTGCTGTCATTTTCCCACAGCCTAGAAAAGTACTGTCGCAATTTGTGAAAGCTTTCCCAAAAATTTGCGACACTTTCGTGAGTGCAACACTACTTTGTGAAAGTACTTTTTCCAGAAATTTGAAAAACATATTTCTGGGGTGTTTTACCCCAAAATAAAGACATGGCTAGCATCCTCAGGGCCTGACTAGGTGAATACAAAAAGAATTAGGTTGCTAGAAGGTCCCAATTTTAAATGCCAAGCATTTTTCTGATCACTAACTGAAAACAAAATGGTAGCTTACGACAGTAAAAAGTGCATTTGCGACACTGTCGAACTTTTAATTTTCCATTGACGTATAATGGGAAATTGTTTTTGAATAACTTTTGAACCGTTTAATACTTTTCATGAAATCTTCAAAAGGCACATCGGGGACCCCGCCGCATGTTCCTGAAGATTGGACCAGTCACGCAAACCGGGCAGCAACCTGAGCGCCGATCAAGAATTCCAGAAAAGCGAAACGCACGCACAGATCAATGCTTAATAACTCCGCAGCCGTGTATCCAACCGGTACGAAACTTGGCAGATCCCAAGCCGTATGGGTCTTGATCATGTATTCCACATTTCAGGCAAATCTGTTAAATGGTTGCAAAGTTATAAAGGTGCAAAACTTTGGGTTTGACATGTAAATGGCTCCTCAACCCTAACTATGGTAGCACTACCGTGCTACCATAATATATATATATATATATTTTATACTTTTCTTCTATTTTTCTAACAACTCACACTATCAGGAAGGCCACCTGAGGAGTGTATCTTTCTTTCCCTTTTTACTGGGTATTTCTTTCTGCTTCAATGAAGCCATACAAGCACTTTTCCATAATGACAAAACCTTGTCTGAATGTAATTTTACTGCAGAAGTACAGTGTTGCTTCTAAATGGACAGGTATTGAAAATACATTTGCAGCAGTGAAGTAAAAAGAATCAGCAAATATCCCATAGAAGTAAAAGTAGAATAAAATAGTACAGAAGTATAATTGGTATTTGCCCTTGCTGGGACGGCGTCGTTGTTGTCTCAGACTTTAAGCCGAACAAAGCTTTGTTTATTATCATGTCCACGCAAACCACAATTCAGTTTGCACGTATATTCCTTCTCAGACTTTAAGCCATTTTACAAGTGTACATTTAGGTTTAATAAAACGTATCCTTTTAGGTTTAAGCTGGCGAATGGAACTGTTTCTTTTTTTTTTTAAAAAGGCATTAAGAGCCCTATTTTCAATTTTTATCTGTTAGTTGAGCAGTCCCTATTTACTCCGTAGAGAGTAAGCGCTAGGTAGCGAAGAGACTACCCTGGAAGACCAAATTCACATATTAAATGTTGGACTACTCCAGTATACACTGAAACTGAATAAAATGTTAAATACAATGCAGGGGGTGTATGCTTTCTGCCTTGCTTGCAGACAATGCAGGAGCCATTTTCGGTTCCATATTTAAGTTTGACTTAAAACTGCCCCAGTTTTACATTCTTAGGCTTCTAGAGACACACAACTTTGTACAGTAAGAGGCTGCTTGCATTTTTCAATTACTGTATGAATTTTTGTTTCATTAATTGATTTGGAAAGACTTGTAAGTTACCTGTTCAGGTACTCATTTTTTAGGGCGGAGTTTCCTTGGGTTAGGCTTCAGAGGAGTCTCCACCTGCTCTATGTCTAGGTCTATATGAGCCGGCTGGCTCTTTGAAGCTTATTTTATGGATTTGAGACATGGGGGGGTGGAGCTTCATCTGGATCTTTATTTAAAACCTATTACTATATTATTGGATTTATATATATAAATCACCAAGTAAATTCATGTTAACTTGTATAATTTTGTATACATGAAATAAGGAACCCATTTGTATGTATTTTCTTTCAAGAAACAAAAGTGGGAGGAGATTAGTTGCTCCTTCCTTGTCCTGCAAATATGGTGTGTTCTCAGTCATTTGGACAGATAGCCTAGTGAGGTGCAGACATATTCTGCTCCAAGCTGTGGAAACACTAGCTAATTCTAGTGTATGTATTAAGAGAACCTTCTTCAATATTCTGTTATACAATCTTTTCTTTGTTTTCTGTTGACAAAGTCCATTGAATTTATTTAAAGTAATTGATTTTGGAAAAATAAATATTTTCTTTTGATTTGCAGCATTTGACTGATGTCCTTTTAATCCCTCACCTCACAGAGGCCAGTAGAATATTGGCCACAGGGAGGACACTTGGAGACGTGTTATGAAGGCATCCTCAGGAGCCAAGCATGAAGGTGTAGTGACTTCAGGTTGGGATGTAGAAGGGTCCCTTGACTCTGAGTCAACAGATCTGGTCTTATTGGTAATGGGAAGGGGTCCTCCACTGAGAACTGTTGAAGCAGAGGGAACCATACCTACCAAGGCCACATATGGGCTATGAGAATCATGGTTCAAGTTGTAATTTGAGAAGAGTCCATTGCAGGAGAGGGACCTGGGGGGGGAAGCAAATAAGAAGAGTCCTGTCCATGATTGGGACAGGGCATCTATAGACCACCCCTTTTTGCTCGGGATAATGTAATGGAATAGTATCTGGGGAGACAGTGATCTGACCGGGGAGGCAAACAGGTTCAGTTGCGGGGTCCCCCACAAATGAAAGATTTTCTGAAGAACTTCTTGATGAAGTGTCCATTCATGTGTGGATGACTGGTGAGTAAGAAAAGGTCAGCCAGGAGATTGTTGCATCCTGGTAAATGGATGGCTGTCAGTATAAGGTGTTGCCATATGGCTTCCTTCCAGACTGCAATCATCTCTCTGCATAGAGAATGGAATTTCATACCTCCTTGTTTGTTGCTGTAGAATGCTACTGAGGTGTTGTCTGATTGAATCAGCAACGGTTCCAGGGATAAGTGAGGTTGAAAGGCCTGGAGGGCTAAACAGACCATCCTCATCTCCAGAAGATTTATGTGAGAAGGAGGGGTACAATTGGTCCACTTGCCTTGTGTCCCGTAAGGACCCAGGTGCGTACCCCACCCTTCTAGAGATACATCTGTTGTCAATGTCTGCTGGGGTGGGGGGGGATTTGAAGGGCATTCTTTGACATAGATTGGCTCAGAGGGTCCACCATAATAGGGTGGACCGCAACTAGGAAGCAACTCTGATTTTCTCTTCAAAATTTCCTATTCTGTGAGACCATTGGTTCTGGAGAGTCCACTGGACTGGTCTCATGTGAAGACAGGCAAATGCTACCAGAGGGATGGTAGCGGCCATGTGCCCTAGGAGGCATAACATACGCCTGGCTGTGACTACTTTTTGGGCTTGTATCTGAGAAGCCAGAGATGATAGTTTGTCTTGTCTGTCTACCGTGAGGTAAGCCCTGGCAGAGACGGTGTCTAGGACTGCTCCTATATATTGGAGCGACTGTGTAGGGGATGGATTGGACTTTGGCCAATTGACCGTAATCCCTAGGGAGTAGAACAGAGTTAATGTTGCTTGTAGGGAGGAAAGCAAAGAGTTTTGGACTTTGCCTTGATGAGAAAGTCATCCAGATATAGGAAGACAAAGTGCCCGTCCCATCGTAGGACTGCTGCTATTATCGCTAGGCACTTGGTAAACATTCTTGGGGTGGATTAGAGGCTGAACAAAGTGTCCAAAATTGGTAGTGTTGTCCCAACAGGTGAAAACGAAGTGGTGGGCAGGATGGATGGGGATATGGAGGTAGGCATCCTTCATATCTAGGCCACAAAGCCAGTCCTCTTGTTTCAACATTGGCATGATGGAATTTAGGGTGACCATGTGGAACCTTTTGTACTGGACGTGTAGGCTCAATTGTCTGAGGTCTAGTATTGGTCTGAGATCTTCAGTTCATTTGGGCACCATGAAGAAATGGGACTAAAATCCCTTTCGATGCTCTGCTGGGGCTACCAGATAAATTGCCTTCTTGGTCAGAGTTCCTCCTGGAGAATGAGAATGTAGTTGGGTGGGTAGTGGACAGAGTGGGGGTGTGTGAGGGGGAGGTATGGAAATAAGTTCCAGAGTGTGACCCCTCTGAAAGATCAGAAGTACCCACTCATCCGGTGTGATCGTTTGCCAGGCCTCTAAATGGAGGGCAAAATAACTGCCCACGGCTTCCTAGGCCTGATCGAGGAAGTGTGGACAAAGTCCCAGTTGGTCACTGGGAGGCAGACTGACCAGCTCCACCAGAAGGGTGGGAGCAGGAGCCCTTAGTGGCAGAGGTGTTGGTTCTGGAAGGCTGTGAATGATCTCAGGATCCGCCTCTATGTGAACCTCTGTATTTTCCACCTCTTTTAGAATAAAAGGAAGATTGAGGATGATACGATGGCTGGGATGTATGGTACATGCCATGTACAGTACGTAGTGTCCGCCCTGAAGACTGGAGAGCATCTATCAGTGTTTGAGTACCTGGGCCAAAACGTTTAGACCCATTAAAGGGGGAATTGACCACTCTGTGCTGTACATCTTGTGTAAAGCCTGAGACGCGAAGCCAAGCATTGCGACTCAAGGTAATGCCGGTTGCTCACATGCAGGACGAAGTATTGACCGCATCATATCCTGAGCGAAGTAGGTGTCAGGAGATGGAATTGTCAGTAGATATTGTAGCCAGTAATTGATCCCTTTCCTGTGAAGAAGGGAGTTTATTGACTAATTCTATGGCAGAGGACCAGAGTGTACATTGGTATTTGACCATATGTCCCATATAATTTAGAATTCTGAGATTCATGATACCGGCTTAGAATACCTTTTTTCCCCAGATAATCTATCCTATGGGAATCTTTATCAGGAGGTAAGGAGCTCATGTGTTTCAGTTGTTTAGTACAGTCATGAGTGGCAGTAATCACTACTGAATCCACTTCAGTAGTAGTGGATAGAAGGGGTGATCCAGAGGAGCATGATAGAGGTGATCCACCTTGTGGGGAACAGCCATAACAGTGGAAAGCTGACTCCAGGCTCCAAGCATAGCATTTTGGTAGGTTTGTATAAGTGGGAGTACCACCAGAACTGGCTCCTCTGGTAGCTGTGCATAGTCTGCCATATCCTTTCATTGTTTGTCATGTTCGGTAGTGGAGAATCCCATGACTTTTTGAATTTGGACCATCATCTCATGGAAGGATGGGTCATCGGAAGGAGAGGCAGCCACCTGGCAGGATAAGTTCTCATTTAAGGAAGAAATATCCGAAAGAGGAGACTGGGGTTGGAAATCCAGGTCCTGAAATTCCTCATCCCCCAAATCTGTGGCAAAATCTGCCAGAAATTCAGCCTCATCAAATAGGTAGTCATCCACGTATGAGGGAGGTGACCAGGGTGGGGAAGGGTCTCTGTCACCCTGGAAACGTTAAGGTGGAGGAGTAGGGGAATGGGAAGGATGACTCGGCTCCCCTGGATCGGAGGGCTGAGTATGCCAAATGGCTTGCAAAACCTGCTGTACCATTGAGGCAACATCCATGGGGGGTAGGGAGGGGGCTTCTGGGAAACCAAGGGAACTGTTGAGGGGCTTGGATGTCCGGTATCAGCAGGTTTTGCACCTGGGTGGTACAGCCCAGGGTCCCAATCCCTGTCTGCCTGGCCCCTTTGAGAATACACCTGTGAGGCAGGAGGGGTGTAATGCATAGCAAATGCTGTAAGTTTCCCCATTGGAATACAACCCCTCGTCGAAGGGTCCGCTGAGGAAATAGTAGTAGAATGTTGAAATGAAGTCACTGTCAACAAGATAAGTCCCCGTCGATGGGACATTGATGGAATCCACAAAGGGTTCCTCACAAACTGCCAGGAGGGCGCTGGAAAGTGCTGTCAATGAGAGGGTGAAAACCCCAGTCGACGAGGAGGCAGTGTGTGAATGCATCGTCAACAGTGGGGCACCTGTGACGGTGGCCATCGACAAGCATTTAAGCACAAAGGTTGAGGAGGGCTTCTCCTTCTCTTTTTTTGTGCTATTTGTGAGAATCAGTGCATGGGGAGCTCTTGGGATGAACCCCCTGATTCTCCAGTAGAGACAATTTCTGTTCCATTAAATATGATTCAATTTCCTATAGCCGTCATTGACGGGTTGCTTGGTTAAAATCCTGGCAATGTATGCAGAAGGTGGTGTAGTGTGTGGGTCCTAGACACCTTACACAAGTGATGTGATTGTCGAAATGGTAGATTTTTCTACCGCAACGACAGGAATGAAATAGCGCAGTCTTGCTTGTAGATTCTTTCGACATTCATCGATGTAGAAACTGAAATGGAAGAATTCCGCTTCTAAGCTCAAATTCTCATTGATGACTGCTACTCTGTTGCACTAGCTGCTGCGTGAGAGTTGAAGACGGCGGGAAAACTGAGGATACCAAGGACTGCCTACACTTATATAGGAAACAGGAAGGTGATGTCATGTGTGGGTGGCCCCTGGAAAAAGCTGCTAGAAGAACTGCCATGTGCCACAGTGACCTCTGGCAATGACCTAAGTGTACTACCTGCTGCAAGAGATCTCCCTGTGGAAAATTTACTGTTACAGCTGAGTAACTTGTGTTACTAGGGACATGGCTATGTTGTTCTATTCACACTTACTGGCAGACTCCTAGCAGTTCTCCAGGAGGAGGGAGGCAAGGTGCACACCCCCTAATTAGGGAACAGAGATTGGAGAACTGAAGCCCCGAAACCAGCATCCCAGCATGACTCGAGCTCAATGTGGTAATGGGAAATGAAGACATATGCTGACTTCCAGGTAGCAGCCCTACAGATATCCTGGTTAGGGACATCCCTAGAAGCAGCCATCGACGCAGCGGTATGGTGGGTGGAATGAGCCCTTAGCGCTCCGGGAGGCTCCCTATCCACCAATCTATAGCAGAAATCAATGCATGATGTGACCCACCTATCAATCATCCACTTGGCTGTAGGTCTGCCGGGTGTGGCTTCAGCACAGGTGAGAAACAGCTGATGAACCTCTCCCTGAACTCTAGCCATGCGCTCTTTGTAGTAAGCAAGTGCTCACCTCAGGTACAGAGTTTGGAGCCAGTGTTCGGCCTCCGAGGTGTGATTTGGGAAGAACACCGGATAAGTCATTACCTGATTCAGGTGAAACTCCAACACAACCTTTGGGAGGAACTTTGGGTTGGGGCACAGGACAACCTTGTCCCTGTGGAAGACCACGTAAGGAGATGCCACCGAAAGCACCTGGAGCTCACTGATCCTTCAGGCTGACATGATAGCCAACAGGAAAGCAGACTTTTACAACAGGTGAGACATGTCACACCTGTGCATCGGTTCGAATGGCTTGCCGATGACTTTAGCAAAACCAGCAACAAGTCCCACAGTGGTCGTGGTTCACACACTGGAGGGGAAATGTGATCTAAGCCTTTGAAAAAACTCCAGACCACCTTCTCCTGTGCCGACTGCTGACCAGCCCACACCTGGTAAGCAGAGATGGCTGCCAGGTGCATCTTAAGAGTTGCTGACTGAAGTCCCCCTTTGGGGAGGAACCCACAGGTAGTCCAAAATGCTGACCACTGGACAGGACAAAGGGCCCAGCCCCTTGCCCTCACACCAAATGGAGAATCTCTCCATTTGAAGGCATAGCATTTTCTGGTCAATTCCTTTCTATATGCCTCCACCATGGTGAGGACATCTTTGGAGACCAAAAGCCTGGAACTCTAGTCACTTAGGAACCAGGCTATCAGGTACAGGGACTGAAGGTCCAGATGAAGTACCTTCCCCTGATTGATGGAGAGCAGGTCCAGGTGTACTGAAAGACACCTCAAGAGCTTGTTTTTTTTTTTTTTTAATTGAGGATCTAGGATTAAACTTTTGAGAACAAGCTCATTACATAGGTTTCACATCAGGGTAAACAACAAGAGACATAACAAAATTGACAAAATGTACACAATTTACCAAGTTACTGTTAAACCATGAGATAAAGGATGACAACAATGCATGGGCATTTAAGCAAAGATAGCGGAAGGGCAGTGACGCTAAACAAAGAAGATAACACCATAGTACTAAAGCAGGCCAAGCTTATGGAAAAAGAGGAGGGGTGTGTGACCAGGAGAGGTTAGAACAGAACAGAGGTGCAGCAGAGGGAGGTCAGACTGCTGGACAGATATACTGCTAGAATCAACCCAGGAGTGGGCCTCATCACGTGAGATGTCAGGATTAGTTGGGGGAGTCTGGCTTTGGGTTGGGGACAGGCCAGTGCAAAGTTGCAGGTACAGAAGATTACCTAGAGGTGCAAGTAATTTAGGGGTAGGGAAAACCAATAAATAGGCGGCTAGAAAGAGTTGAGAGGGTGAAGGGATTAGAGCTGGCAGTGTGTCCTGGTGAGAGGAACTGGGGGGGGAGGTGGGAGGAAGCGGGGATGTAGGATGGTTCAGGAAGGGATGGGGGAAGTAAAGAGCAGAGGGGTGAGAGCTGATGTGTGGATGGGCTGCAGGCAGGTAGGTAGTCTGGGGCCCTATAAGAAGCAGCTGCAAAGAGCATTAGCAGCCAGGTGAGTTCTTAGCTCCCATTTGAAGGTGCCTAACGTTGATTTAGCAGTGATGCTTGTAGGCAGGTTGTTAATCCATTTGGGTGCTCGGTAGGCAAAGACTCTTTGTCCTAGAGAGATGCGGCATCTGGGGACCTTGAAGACCATACTCCCTGAGCTTCTTGTGGGGCAGACACTTTCATAGCGGATGAGGAGCTTCTGGACACCAGTGGGTAGCATATCTAAGCTTGCTTTTTTTGGCCAGCAAGCAGGTCTGGAGCTTAAGCCTGTCCTCGAATTAAAGCCAGCTGGCACAGGCGTAAAGGTCACAGGCATACCTCTCAACTGTCACACATTACGAGGTACGTCACTCATTTTACCCCTCAGAAATCCTCTGCCCCACATGAAGAAGGGGATATTCCACATTTCCCCCTGAGACTTTAAAGCAGAAATTCATAATTATCTACTATGCTCAGTTATCAGTAAACATTAAGAACATTAGTGCACTAACAGCAATAGTGTTCTGAGCTTGCAGTGCCAAGTTTGATGATATGTCACACATTTTGGTAATTTGTCACACATTGTGTCACACATTTCAGGGAAGAAAGGTTGAGAGGTATGGTCACAGGTGTGAATAAATTGTTCAGAAAAGATGGAGAGGTGGCGTGCCTTATTTAAGGCAACTTTAATGCGCTTAAGGGCAGAGTCCGTTGCTGCCCCATAGGTAACAATTCCATGTTCAAGAAGGGAGACCACAGAGCTGCTGATGGCCAGGTTGAGAACTTCAGGAGTAAGACTATGTTTATATCTGTGAAGAAGGAAACATAGAAACATGGAAGTTGATGGCAGATAAGGACCGCAAGGCTCATCCAGTCTGCCCATTTCTTTTTCTACCTTATAAATGTGCCATCGGCCTTTGCTCTGTCAGTGGTCTATCTATTCATACTCATCTGGTATTGCTCCCTTATGCCTATCCCATTCCTGTTTGAAGCCCTGCACTGTATTCATAGCCACCACTTCCTGAGGTAGACCGTTCCATGCATCCACCACCCTTTCTGTGAAAAATAATTTCCTCACATTCCCCCTTAATCGGCCTCCCTGTAATCTCATGCTGTGTCGTCTTGTGCTGCTATTTTTCTTATATTTAAACATGTTAGACTCTTTCACCTTGTTAATGCCCTTAAGGTGTTTGAATGTTTCAATCATATCACCTCTCTTCCTCTTTTGCTCAAGGGTATACATATTGAGCTCTGGTAATCTGTCCTCATATGTCTTCTGATGCAGTCCCTGCACCATTTTGGTTGCCCTTCTCTGGACTGCCTCAATTTGGTTAATGTCCTTGTGAAGGTGTGGCCTCCAGTACTGCATGCAGTACTCCAGATGGGGCCTAACCAGTGTCTTGTAAAGAGGGATTATTACCTCCCTCTTACGACTTGTGATACCCCTACTAATACACCCTCACATCCCCCTAGCCTTACCTACTGCTTTAGAGGTCTGCTTGGATGATGATGCCCAAGTCTCTTTCTTCCTTTGTGACTGCCAGCAACTCCCTCCCAGCCTATAGGTGGCTTCAGGGTTTCTCTTCCCTATGTGCATGATCTTTCACTTCTTTTGCATTAAGTCCGCTTGGTGGCGGACCAACTTCAGACTACCTGGAAAAGCACAACATCCTCTGCACTCAGCAGCATGGATTTAGGAAAGGGCACAGCACATCGACTGCCCTACTTGAATTCTCAGGAGCAATCCACAATGCCATGGACAAAGGAAACCTAACTGGAGCAGTCTACATTGACTTAACCAAGGCATTTGATACAGTACACCATTGCTTACTTATCAAACAACTACTATCCCTAGGGCTCTCGCAGGGTCCTGGTGACTGGGTAAAAAATTACCTTGCTCAGCGCTCTCAATCTGTAAAAGTAGCTGGAGTTCTCTCAGACTCAAAACCGGTTCACTCAGGAGTTCCCCAGGGATCCATCCTGGGCCCCCTCCTTTTCAGCCTTTTCCTAAACTCCCTCCCCAAATCCTGCCCTGAACAAATAATCCTCTATGCCGACGATGTCGTGATTCTTGCCACTCATAAGGATCCGAACCTCTTATGCCTCAACCTTCAGCATGCTTTTTCCAAAGTTGAGATGTGGTTCCTTGAACATAAGCTGGTTCTAAACCACAAAAAACTAAATCCATGCTCTTCTCTAACCCACAAAACAAGAAGACGGCAAGTCCCACTCACCATTAATACATACCTGGGAAATACCCTTGAACAAGTGCCAATTTTCAAATATCTTGGAATCAACTTTGATCAAGGCCTAACCTTTGCAACTCACATTGATAGTACAGCAAAACTATTAATCAGCTTAATTGGGATTCTGTATCGGAACCGACAGCCCTTACCCATTCTGCACTGAGGACTGCCATCCAACTTCTATCATCTCAGTCGAGACTATGGCTTAGTTATATACAGGATTCGCCACTACTACAGCACTTAGTCGCATTACAGCATCCCTAAATAAGGCCTGTCGGCTGCTCACTGGTGCACATCGATGTACCCACACATGTGAACTCTGTGCTGACTCAGGTTGGTTGCAACTCTCAAACTGGATAAAGTACCTTACCTGCCTGATGGCGAAAAAATCCACTCTGGGCCTCACTCCACCTTGTATCCAAGACCTGTTATGCCCGAGCACCAGCACCCATTTTACCAGAAGATCAGAACACCAGCCTCTCCAAGTCCCCCGATGCCGGACTTCTCAGGGACAAAGATCATTTGCCTATCATGCCCCCAGCTGGCTAAATGCCCTCAGCACTCATATTACTGCCTACACCTCTCTAGGTATTTTCAAATCAAGGCTGTTCTCTCACCTTGCCACCTCCAGCTCCTGTGACTGCCCTGATTAAACCTCCTATTGTCTCACTACCCACACTGTTCCGTTATTTGACAAAGACATGTTTGGGAAACCTTTTCTCCTGCTATTGTCTGCTCCCCACACCTTTCACTTACCCTCTCTGTTCTGGCCTTTTTCCCTATTTGTTTCTCCTAATCTGGCATGACCTCTTTCTTCTAATAATAATGTGATTATTGATATCTCATGTCCTTTTGCACAAATGATTTGATATGTATTTGTATATGTGTTCTCGCTCTTGACACAGCACAAATTGTTGTGTTATCTATGTAACCTTTTTTGTACTGTACCTAATTGACGTGGAACCTTTGTAAAAGAGCCTCTGGCTCAAAGGTAGTAATTCCTAGAACAATAAACTAAACTAAACTAAATCCCAGTTGCCACTCTTCTGACCATTTTGCTAGTTTATCCAGATCTCTTCTCATTCTGCTCACCCCATCTGGATCATCTACTCTGTTACAGATCTTGGTATCATCTGCAAACAGACAAGCTTTACCCTCTAGTCTATCTGCAATGTCACTAATGAAGATATTGAAGAGGACTGACCCCAGGACTGATCCCTGAGGTACCCCACTTGTGACTTGCATCTCTTCTGACTGTATACCATTTACCACCTTTCTGTTTTCTGCCCATCAACCAGTTTGCCACCCAGTTCACCAACTTCTCACCCACCCCGAAGGCCGATGTGTATGTTGAGGGCCTTTACAATATTATCAATGTAGTTGACAAAAGACATGGATTGTCAATTGTAACCCCATGGTATTTAAATTGCAGTACCTGGTCCAGTGGTGGACCATCGACATTCGTAATGGTGAGAGGGTGAGTTTGGTACCTGTTCTGTGGACTAGAGAATGTCATAGCCTTAGTTTTCTTATAGTTCATTACAAGTTTGCGATCCTTGTACCATCTCTCAACTGCGGTAACGCTATCCTGTAAAGTGTGCTCTAGGGTAGAAGGGTCTGTGTTATTAGAGAATAGAATGGCATCATCTGTGTAGAGCAAAGTTTGCAGTGACAGGCATGTGGGAGCTGATTTAGGAATATGCTGAGCATTAGGGGACCCAGTATTGAGCCCTGGGGAACACCAGCGTGAACTGGTCTGCTGAGAGCCCTAGGGAACACCAGAGTGAACTGGTCTGCTGACAGATAACACATTGTCAATCCTGACTTGCTGTGACCGGTTCGAGAAGTAGGACTTGAACCATTCAAATGTGTCATCAGAAAGACCAATAGCAGCTAGCTGCTCAGCAAAGAAGTCATGATTGACTGTCTCAAACACTTTTGACCAGTCAATGAATGTAGCACCGATCAGATCTCCCTGCTCAAGGAAGTTGTGAATATATCCTGAGAACTCAAGCAGTGCAGTGGTGGTACTGTGACCTTTGCGGAAGCCATGTTGTTCAGCACACTATAAGTTATGTTCTTCCAGGCAGTTGACTAGTTGGTCCACAACAATCCTCTCAAGTGCCTTTGATAGGGATGGGCGAACTGAAATGGGTTTATAGTTTCCAACCAAGGCTCGATCACCACTCTTGAAAACTGGAGTCAATAATGCCTTTTTCCATAGGTGAGGGAATTGAGAGAGTCTTAGTGAGGCATTGAGAATGTGAATAAGGGGCTCCAGAACGTCTTCCGAGGATACAGCTACAAATTTAAGGTCAAGGGAGTCACCACTGTAATGGGAATTTCCCAGGACCTGTAGAAGGTATTTTCTGGCTTCGTTTAAAGAGATGGTGCTGAAACAAAATGGAGGGTTAGGAGGTTGCTGTTCCCTGGTTTGCACAGAGGTTGAGGAATTACTAGGGTGAAAGAAGTCCGGGGGTAGCACTCCTGTTAGATCAGTGAATGATTTGTTGAAGGCATTTGCTATTGTTTTCAGGTTAGTTGTAGGTAAGCTATCAATAGTGAGCAACGTGGAGGCTGACTTATTATCTCTCCCCATGACTTTCTTGAGGTTAGCCCAGAATTTTTTATCTTCCCTCCAAGACCGGTGGGTGCTTCCTGGTAGTAATGTTTTTTTGCTGCATGTATAGCCCTAGTGCAGTCGTTTTGGGCCTTTTTATAGTTTTGTACGCCGGCTGTTGAACCTGACTCCTGGACTCTAAACCATAGGCGATCTCTGGCTTTCAACTTCTCAAGCAGCACAGGGGAGAACCAAGGGTTACAACGCCCTTTTAATTTTCATTTTTTCATAGGGGCATGTCTGTCACAGACCACACTGAATCACTGGATGAAGCACTATAGTGCTGCATCTACGGTATTGGAGGAGTATACTTGGGACCAGTACTGTTGACAGAGGTCTGCTCTGAGTTGGTCCAGGTAGCCATGTTTAAAGACTCTATTTGTGACAGTTCTGGCTGGGGGTTTGAAGTACGTACAGGATCAGTGACATAGTACAGACGAGTGATCACTATAGGCATCAGGGAGAACAGTGGTCTCCGAGATGTGTTCCGGCCTATTTGATAGAACCCAGTATAGTAGTGTCGATGTGCCAGTCTTGTAGTTTACCCTGGTGGGTGAAGTGACTAGTTGTGAGAGGTGTACTGCAGTCACCGCATCCCTGTATGGAGTTGCCATGGGGGACAGCCAATTGGCATTGAAATCACCCAGCAGCAGAGTTTCAGTGGTGAGGTTAAGAGTGCTGAGACATCATTAAAGAGTCAAGCCCAGAGGTTTTCTGCCCGGGGGGATCTACACAGAGAGGACAGTGAGGGTTCTGTTGTTATTCCCAAGAAATATCTTTACTGCTAGGACTTGTATGCTGATCCCTGTGTCTGGTAGCGGTTGTAGGTGAGCCTGAAGGTAGTCCCTAAGGTAGATTACGCAGCCACCACCTCTTTTGGTAAGGCGATCAGCCCTGAACACAGTGTATCCTGGGATCGAGATTGAGGCATCCGCAATATTGGGGGAAAGCCAGATCTCTACTACTGATAGGATGTCCAGGTTATATTGTTGTGTCCAAACATACAGGTTGCCCATTTTCGGGAGGAGACTACATATGTTACATGAACCAATTATAAGCTGACCAACATTATCTTGTGTCCCTGCCGGTTGTGTTTGAGGTCCCGGGTTGGGGTGAATATTACCAGAAAGTAGCAGGAGCAGGAGGGCTATGCAGCAGAGATATTCCTTCAGGAGTTTGGAGCTTAGTTTCTGCTGCCTACACTGTTTATGACAGAATGAGTGCCCTTCCATTATGTTGATGATCCTAAGGTAGAGGGCCAGTGGGTGAAGATACATTGGGTAGTGTGTAAGGTATTCCAGTGTGCTATCTGATTTCCGCTCCATAAGGGGAGTAGGTAATGTGACACTTTAGGACAGTGTCACTGTGGAGTGTGCGTTAAGTGATGTCCCAGGATGGGAGGGAGCAGAGCCCAGTAGTGGTGAGTTCCTTAAGTGGTTATGCAGGCACAGAAGGGAAAGAATAAGGTTGCTGAGGCTGAGGAGATCAGGGTACCAAAACTGGCATGGCCAGACTGGAGCCACCAGGATCACCTGCACCTTGTCCCTCCTGACCTTGAGTAGCACCTTCTGGATCAAGGGACATGGAGGGAAGGCATCTAAGAGGCCTATGGTCCAAGGCCTCAAGAAGGCATTTCCCTGCAGCAAGTCCTGCTGAGAGGGGCGGACACAGAACAGCCTCAGCTTTGCATTCTCCTTGGAAATGAACAGATCCACCTGAGGGGTGCCCCACTGGGAGAACAGACTGTGAACTACCTCTGGATGGATAGGCTACTTGTGAGATGCCTCGCCTACCTGGCTGAGTGTGTCTGCCAGCCAACTGGAGGCTCCTGCTACATGGATGGCTAGGAGATCCACCTCCAGGCTGCGCACGAGGGTCCACATGCAGAGAGCTTCCTTGCACAAAGACAGGGAGTGTGTCCAGCCCTGCTTGTTGAGGTAGTACATGGTCATGGTGTTGTCCATCTGGACTTGGCCCACTTGACCCCGAACATATGGAGTGAATGCAGTCAGCATCAGCCGGACTGCCCGGAGCTCCAGCAGGTTTGATGTGCCATTGGGACTCCTCGGGGGTCCACAGCCCATGGACTCTGTGTTCCCCCAGATGGGCACCCCAGCCCATGAGAGAGGTGTTGGTTGTCAGGATGACCATCTGCTTGGGATGGACAAATGGGATCCCTTCCTGCAGATGCTCTGGGACTAGTCACCACTGGAGAGTGTCCCACATCTCTGGGTCACAGTGACCAGCTGGTTGAAGTGACCTTTGTGCTAAGACCACTGGCTGGCCAACTCCCATTGCAGGGAGCACATATTCTAATGGACCATGCTGGTGCAGGCCACCTTGTGATCCAGAAGGCACAAGAAGTCTCTGGCACTTTTCAGGAAGCCCGTGCAAAATATCATTGGCCTACCACTTTGTGTTTCAAATATTCCCAGATAACTCACATGCTCTCACAGTTTTTTGGTGCAGGTCCATGGTCAAGTTCCTTTGGCTCTGTAGTAATTACCTTACTCTCTTTATCTCCCTCCTCTCATCTGGTATCATGCTATCATCATTTAATACAAACACTTCTGGTTGCCGGTGAGGGCCCCAGGGTATATTGCTGGGATCAGATTCTGCCCCCCACTGCATCTCCCTGGAACTGGACTCTCATCTGAAAGCAGCTGTATCAGCTTATTAAATGGAATCAATATCACCTTACGCAGTTTCAGATTATTCACAACCTCTATTACACCCTGTACGGTTGCATAGGATGGGTCACCTTCCTAATGACATTTCCTCCAGGTACATACAGAAACCTGGTTCCCTATATCATATTCTTTTGACTTGCCGGAAGATCATCCCCTTTTGGGATTCAATCCACTCCTGTCTGAATCCAATGTTGGGATTAGCGGAGGCATTTCTCCCTGAAATTTGTATAGTGGATGATTTTTCAGGACCCCTCATTGGCAACCAGAAGGCTCACATGGCCCTGATCTTGGCATGTGCAAATAAAATCTTCCTTCGCCATTGGTTAGATCAGTATATTCCACATTTTTTAGAATGGTATGAAGACATTTTATTCACTCTACATGCTGAACGACCAGTGGCAAGCACTTTCAGGCAATTTATCCAGATACAAGCGTATCTGGGAACCATTGCAAATGTTGATGACCATTTAAGGGCCAGGGACTCCCTTCCCTTGCTTTTACCTATATGGTTTCCATGCTATCTTCTTGAGCCTAACTAGTGCGAGCACAAACTAAGCTGTTTTAACCTTTTGGAACTTGTTAAATCTCCGGCAGTTAGGGGGACAGGGACTGGGAGGGTGGGGGTGAGGGTGGTACTGTATTATGGAAAATTATGTTCAGCAACTACTATAACTGCAGAGGTCTTTCTTTTGGTTGCTCTAAATGCTTGGTTCTTCTAGTACTCCGATTATCTAACCTACTGATAATTGGTGTTAACATCTGCTATTAGTAATATTTAGAACTGTCCTACTGTAAGGATTGTAACTCTGTGCTACTATCATCTTTGAATAAAGCATATTAAATATGAAAAAAAGGAAGTCCCAGGCAGGGCACAATAGCCCAACCTGAGATGATCGGGCAAAGGAGAAGAGAACCTCCACCCTGTCCACTGGGAGCTGGGCTCTGGCTCGGCAAGAGTCGAGCTCTGCCACAATGAAGCTGATCACCGGCAAGGGCACTAGTTCCAACTTGGCCTCATTGACCACGAGGCAAGGGAGGTGCAGGTCTGGAGGGCCAGGTCCCTGGACTGCTCCACCTCCCACCTGGAGGGACCTGCAATCAGCCAGTCATCCAGGTAGGGATACACCCAGACCCTTCAGCGTGTCAGGTAAGCTACCATCACTGGTATGCATTTGGTGAAGACCCAGGAGGCTGCGGAGAGGCCGAATGGCACGGCCCAGAACTCGTAGAGCATTCCCTCAGCTCAAAAGCGGAGGAATCTTTGGTGGGATGAATGGATTGGGACATGAAAGAACACATCCTGAAGATCCAGGGAGCAAAACCACATGTCTTGCTCTAGAGATGGTATAATCTGAGATAGAGTTACCATCCTGAAGGTGCATGACCTGAGGAACTTGTTCAGGTCATGCAGGTCTAGAAGGGGGTGCCAGCCCCAATCCTCTTTGGCACCAGGAAGTACCTGGAGACAAACCCTGGGTGTTCTGGAGGATCCGTTACTATGACCATGACCTCCTTTCGGAGGAGCTGGGCTATGCTGACTCGAAGAACCGACCGAGTGTCTGTGGATATCAAGTCCTCAACTTGGAGAGTACTGCTAAAATTCCAGAGGTAGGCTCTGACCTACAACTTCCAGAACCCACCTGTCCATGGTGACAGCAGACCAAGCAGAAAGGAAGTGGTAGAGCCACCCCCTCCTACAGGAGGACCCAGGGGAGGCATGACAGGTATGAGGGTGGCAGCCCTCCATCCTGTCACTGAGCAGGCTTGGAAGAGGACGACCCAGCTGAGGAGCCACCAGGTCCCTTCCCTCTGGGCTTACAGACTACGGCCACTGACTTGGGCCTACTTTGCCAGGACTAAGCCTGCTGGCTTGACTGATGCTGGGCTGGTTTTGCTGCAGGAGTGGAGGACCAAAAGGGCTTTCACTTCTGCTACCTGAAGCCCTAGGCATCCTTCTGCATGGATGTAATGGAGTCCAAGGTGACACTGGACTTCTTGATACGCTGGAGATGACCCTTCACATAGTGCCCAAACAGGTAGGTGCCCATGAATGGAACATTCACCAGCTTGTGCTGAGTGCCTGCCGTAAAGGTTGCAATCCACAGCCAAGCCCTATGGGGCATGGCAACTGTGGCCACCACTGAGCGGGCACAGGAATCCCCCAGATCCAGAGCTGTCTGAAGTTGCTGCTTGGACACGGCCCAGCCCTGATCTCAGACCTGCTTGGCCGTGGTCTGGAGGTCCACAAGTAGGTGAGGAATCACCTCATCCAAAAAGGGCATGGGAGAAGTTTGCAATCATAACAGCTGAGCTCACCTGGCAGAGGCCGAGCAAGGAAGCAGCATACACTTTTTTAGCCGCATGGTCCAATTTCTTGGACTCCTTCTCCGGTGGTTTGTTGACATCCCCAGTATTACCCAAGCACCAAAACACGGAGTCAACCACCAACCCCTCGCCTGAGGGGTGCTCTGTGAACCCCAAGAGGGTACTAGTGGGCACTGCATATTTTCAGGACATCCGGGCAGAGGGTGCAGGTCAGGATGTGGGGCACTGCCAAAGTTCCATGGCTGGGCCGACAATAGCCTCAGCCACTAGGAAAGCCTCCGGAGAGTCCCCTTTGTCCAGAATCACTGTGAGAGGGGATAGCGAGCCTGCTTCTGGACAGGCTCGTTTCATCCATGTGGACTCAGACATGACGCGGAGGATGCCTATGAAGAAAGTGGGCCCTTCCTCCATCAAGAGAGTCCAATGGACTCCATGTCAAGTGGACAGGAGTGCAGTGAGGAATCCTCAGACTCAGAGGAGTCTACATAAAGTGGCTGACACTTGAGTTACCCTCAAACCTCTGTGGATGGTCAGGTGTGAGAGTGACTGACAGCTGATGGGGAAGCCACTTGGCCGGCTGAGACTCTTTAGTCGGAGCACCAATCAGCGGCTGTTTGGGCAGCGGCTCCACCACGATCAGTGGAGAGGCTGGCTTCGGCTGAACCAAGATGGTCTTGAGCAGCTCCACTGGAGGAGGGACGGTCTTGACCAACCCCACAGAATGAGTCGGTGTCGGCTTGACAGGCGACAGCTAAGTGATGGCTGGTGTGGGAGCCGGGGTCAGCTCGGACCAGCCAGAACCAACTGTTGCCACATGAGGTCTTTGTAGGGTTGACGCAACTTGCGCTGAAGCCTCTCCTCACCTGAGGAGGACAAAGACAAAGAACAGCGGTGGTGCCACTTCCCGTGGCATTGACAGCAGGACTGCCGTTGATGGCAGAAGGTGCTCGACCCACTAGAGGAGGATGACCAAGATCTCAACCTCGGCTGCTGAGGCTACTGACAGGGCATCTTGGAGGGAGTTGGGGAGTGCCATAGCTCCTCTTGGTCTGGGTCAGTGACCAGAGGGTACTGCTCAGCGGACTGAGCAGCCCCTTCTGAGGCCATGAGCAGGACTGGAGTCCTGAAAAGAGAATTTTCAGCTTCTTTGGATGACAACTGGTTGATAGGGTCGAGAAAAATCTCGGCTGCGTCATCGGCCAGTGTCTTGACTAACTGGCTTGATGGAGTCTCCATGAAGCCAGTGGCTAAGGCCGCAGTTTCTATTGTGGTCAAAACCTGGGAGTCCTGAGACCGAAAACCCTCCCTGTCCCAGGAACGTTAATGGTGAGTCTTCTCTTTTTCTTTCTTCGACTCCTTCTTGTGAGCGCAGGAGCTGTGCAAACCACAAGGGCCCTGCCCCTTAGTCGGGAAGGACTGGCACAGCTCATGAAGGAGCCCGAAATGGTGGAAGCCAACTAGACCGGAACAAAGGCTGAAGCCAAAGAGGACTGCATGGCAGCCCGAGCCACCTCCTCTTCAAAAGCCATAAGCTGTTCCAACTTCTTGGCGGACCCTGCAGCCGTGGAGACCACCCATCGGGTGTCTTTAGACTTGACTGGCAGATGTCATTTTCCTGGGTGGCCCAACTTAAGGCGGGCAAGGCAGTCCTTGAGGACCACTGTGTGAAATGACTGGCAAATTTTACAGGCCTGAGTATCATGATCATTGCCCAGGCAGTAGACACACGTGGCGTGAGGGTCGGTACCTGACATCTTCTGCCCGCATGGGCACCGGCGAAATCTGAGTACGGACTCATCCATTGTGGTTGTTAACGAAGATCGAGCTGAAGACAGAACCTCATTAGAGTTTAAAGTTTTGGCAGTAATCTGAAGATTTTAGTGCTAGGACCTATTCAATGCAGGAGTGATAAGGAGGGAACCTGCTTCTTCCACTGGAAAGGAAGATCTGGCATCACCAGGCAGAGCAGAGGGATATACCACAGGGTGGGTGGAAGGAGCCAGCTTGAAGACTTTCCAGCACATCTTAAAGGGAAAGGACACTGCATGTAAGGGTGGATAGAATAACATATCTATGTCCCTAGAAATGTATGTTTACATGGGACGGGTGTTCGGGGGTGAGGGTGCCACTAGATACCAGGAATGTTTACCTTACACAGGATGAGTGTTCGGGGGTGAAGGTGCCACTTGACAGTAGATATATTGCATTATACAGGGCAAGGGTATTTGGGGGTGGATGGTGCCGCTAGACACCAGGGATATGTAAACCTTACATGGACAGGTGTTCAGGGTGCTACTAGACACCAGGGTTATGACACTGTGTACAGGGAACGGTGGTGTTCTGGGGTGGGGTGCCACTAGATACCAGGAATATGCACGCTTACACAGTACAGATGTTCAGAGGTGGGGGGTGTTGCTATACAGCAGTGATATTGTACAGAACAAGGGTGTTTAGGGGTGGGGGGGCTGCTAGACACCTGGGATATGTAAACTGTACATGGGACAGGTGCTCAGGGTGTAGGATGCCACTAGATGCCAGGGATATGTAAAGCTTACATGAGACAGGTGTGTGAGGTAGGGGGAGCCACTACACACCAGGGATATGTAAACCTTACACAGGATGGGTGTTTATTTCTAGAGTTCAAGCTATATTCATACCCCAAAATATTAATGAGGCTTCTCATTTGGGTGAGGACAAGGTAAGGCAGGAGTGCTGACAAAGAATCTCTTTGGAGTGTCCCCTCTCTGTATCCTGATGTTTGGGATGATGCTCTATTAGTGGTCCAGATGTAAGGTAATGGTTGCTACTTTTTAGCAACCGGTCTTGATGACATTTATCAGAATAAGGTAGAGGTTCAAGAGGATCCCACTGTTTGTAGGGGGAAGAGATGCAACCATTAGGAGCTCTCCCTAAACCTCCACCCTAGCAACTCACTAAAATGTACCTGCCCACCCTCTTCTGCCTTCAGCAAGTAAGCAGACAAGGGAGTGGTCTCAGAGAATCCTCCCTTCTGCAGACTATAATCTTAACAGCCATTCCTCTGTGGTGTTGGGGTATGATTTCTCAGATGTGCTCACGTCTGAGAGGATGTATCACTCCTGTAGCACACCTTCCTGGTGCTCAATCATGCAAAGGTGCAAAATACTATACTCCTGCCTGCCACTGAGGGTTTTATATGTGTGTGCTAATAACAATGCAGATTAGTAGATGCCCCCCCCCCATATGCATGACCAGCATAAAGGGCGGCCTAAGCTGTTCCATGCTCCCGGTGTCGCTGTACTCGTCTGTATGCTTTTAATTCTAACTTAGGGCATCAACGCTTCACTATGCTTACCTTGTTGCTTTTTAATCTGTTCTCAACTTCTCCGTAATGTTATCTCCTTTTTCCTTCTCTCCGCCTTTTTTGATCAAACATGAAGTGAACACCTGTTGGGGTAAGGAACCAGGTACAGGAAGTAGGGGGTTGCAGAGGAGGATTTTCAAGGTACGTTATGCAGTGTGAGGTCAATTTCATCCCTCCAAAGCATAAGCAGGCTCCTTTACAGTCCCACCACCCTTTGACAGCCCTCATACAGAATACTCAATGACCTGGGCTTGACTGCATAGTACCACATAGTGGGACTGGGATGTTCAACACATGCCCACTAAGGTGTGCAGCAGCATGGAATGGTGGTAAAGACAAAAAGCTAGAGGGATGCAAGCTAAACTGGGGGGCATACCAGATGGCTGGGGTCAGGATCTACAGACCATCCTTGACAACAAGAAACCTCTTTTCCTCCACACAACAGTGAAACCATCAGGGGTGATCCATACATCAACCGCACTCCTCTTAGAGATTCCTTATAACCCCCCAACTGAAGGAGACTCTGCTGGCATGTCTATTTATACAAGTATTCTACCTTTCTTTTCTATCCTATGTTGATTCCTCATACTGTCTATAGCTACTAACCCTTTCCTGTTACAGTAGTACAGCCAGGGAGTGGAACTACTGTATGTGTCAAATTCCCCCCCATCCACATGCCTATCTACGCCCCCGCTCACCAGATCTCGCTAACCTGATTTTCACCATCTCCTGGCCCATGGGTAAAACGTGGACTCTGACTCACTGCAAGACTTGCCTATGCAGCAGATCAACCTGGTATTACTTTTTGAATTAAGGCCCCTGTTCCTCAGCCAGAAAGAAGTATTAGCTTGCTTTCACAGAGACGTTTAGGTGCTGGTAGGATGTTACTTGGAGACCAAGAGTCTTCTGCAGGTCTTTGTTGGCTTATCAGTATCTGCCTATGTCTTGTAGTCACTCCCCTCGCCTTTCTCATGGCTGTTTTCATAACTTTGCAGCTACAGAGGTGGGGTACAAAGACATGTTCTTGAGTTGTAAGAATGTGGTTACAAGGGTTTTGTTTGTATGTCTTATGGTTAAACTTAATAGTTATGAAGCTTAAAATTAATTTCAGTCAGATTAATGCTTACACTGTTCTCCAAATGCATGCTGTTATTTATTGCTTCTGGTGAACTTAATGGTATACTTATACCAGTGAATGACATATTTGATCCTTCTCAATGGTCGGTTCAAACCCCCTTGAAAAAATTAGCTCCTACCAGGATTCAGGCCAGTTCATGGAGTTACTCCTTACATAGATACATAAACACTGCTGGCAGATAAGGGCTTATGGCCCACCCAGCCTGCCCATTTGAGCTTGTAAATTCACTTTATATTTTCCTAGACATCTGTTGTCCCTTGCCCCTGACCTCCAGAATTCCCTTATGTCTATCCCATGAATTCCTAAATCCTGTGATTGTTTTAGCACCCACCACTTCCTCTGGCAGAGTGTTCCACTTGTCACCACCTGTTCTGTGAAGAAATTTTTCCTCACATTTCCTCTGAATCGCCCTCCCTCCAACTTCTTCTCATGTCCTCTAGTCCTGGAACACCTTTTTCGCTGGAAAATAGTGTATTCCTGCACCCTGTTCCTCCCTGTAAGGTACTTGCATATCTCTATCATATCCCCTTTCTCCATCCTCTCTTCCAGGGAGTACATATTCAGGTCCTTCAACCTGTCCTCATAGGACTTGTGATGCAATCCATGTACCATCTTTGTTGCCCTCCTCTGAACCTTCTCCGCCCTATGTCCTTACATATGTAAGGTCTCCAGAACTGTATACTGTTCTCCATGTGGGGCCTCACTAATGTCTTGTATAGTGGAATTTTGACCTCCCTTTTCCTGCTGGTGATGCCCCTGCCTATGCATTCCAGCATCCTATTTGCTTAACCTGCTGCCTTGTCGCACTGTTTCCCTACCTTGAGGTCATCAGAGATGATAACCCAAAGGTCCCTTTCCTGCTTGGTGCATGCTATATCCTCACCCCCCAACTGATATGTTGTTCCAGGGTTATTGTGCCCCACGTGCATTATCTTGCACTTCTTTGCATTGAATTTGAACAGCCAAACCCTTCACCGTTCTTCGTTCCGAGGGTATTACACATCTGCTGCACCTTATATGACTATAACAAGTCTCTGAGTGTCTTAAACTGGTTGCTACTCCTTATGATGTAAAACTGATCTCCTGGAACATGCAAGGTCTCAACTCCCCCATTACATGAAAGCAGGTTTTGTCCTACCTCAAGAAGCTGCACTGTGATATTGCATTCCTGCAGGAGACCCACTTGCTTCCAGGTGAAACACTTCAACTGCAAAGGGAATGGGTAGGACAGATAATGGACAGCTCAGGCACCACTAAATCTCAAGGAGTAGCCATTCTTATGTAACCCCTTGTTACCCGGGGTTACTAGAATCCCAGTAAGACCTAGTGGTAGGCAGGGAAGGCAGCTTGTGAAACTCCAGTTAAATGGGTTTCACACTGTCTCACTCTGTTCTCAGTCTCAGCTGAGACTGAGAGATGACATCACCAATAGAACTGTCGCAGCTGCATAAGCCACATTGGAATCTGCAGCAGAGGGAGTTAGACAGAACACTGGGAGTTTTCAAAAGTCAGTTCCTGTTTGCCTTCTGTTAGAGAAGGAGGTGAGTCTACTGTTTGCTTTCAAAGAGGAAGGAGCAGTTCCAGTTTTGCCTTCAAGTGGTGGAGACCGCTGTTCGGGTCTCAGTGCCCCCTCCCTCTGGGAGGGGGGTGAAGTAAGATCCCATGTAGATTCCAGGGCAATCCCTAAATTCTGCAGAAGAAAAGCTGCCTATTTCAGTTTCAGTCTGTGTTTGGAAAGTGGGAAGAGTTGTACTTCGCCTGTGGAGCACCTGCAACAAAAGGGTGAGTGTTTGCTCTAATATGAGAGGGCAAAAAAATGTGTTTCTTCAAGCCTGGGATATGTGAAGAAATCTGGGATTTGAACTACTATTTGGGAGGCCTATAGTACTAGGACAGACAAATGGAGTAGTGTCAAAAGCTAGAGTGCTGTGTGAATTCAAATAATATTGTAGAGGGGGTGCAACAGTTCATCCACCATTTAATCTACATTCAGAAGTTTCAGTTTTTCCAGAGAAATGGCCGGGTATGGGCTGTGGGAGCTGGAGGTGGGAACACCCCCCATCTTTAGTAACCAGGTCCACCTCTACGGATTTCTGCTGTGATTGCTACTGGCCTCATGCGCTTGGCCAGTGATGAGGGAAGTACCCAGACGTGGGTTGCAAATGGGAAATCTCTCTAGGAGTCACAGACTCTAAGTGGTGTGGGGAGCCACAACGAGTGTGAAGAAAATTCTGTTTTTGAGATGGGGATCAGAAGAAGCAAATGGGAACTCTCTCTCTAGGAGTTGCTGACTCTAAGTGGTGTGGGGAGCCACAACAAGAAAATGGGTTCATTCTTCCAGTAGACTGCCATTCAAGTGGCCGGCAGGGGAGCTGGGCCAGTTGGGCTGTGTACCCAAAGCACGTGCAAGTCCAGGCTGTGTGCCTTGTGGGTCCACAGCCTGAAAACAGTATAATTGGTTCATTCTTCCAGTGGACCGCCTTGTAGTCTCTAATCTGCATTACTAGTAAATGTAGCCCCATGGGGGTCCATCTATGCTTTGTTGTGTTCAGCTAGTTGTGAATAAAAGCCACACTGTAAAATCCCATTCCTGGTTCAGGACATTACAGTTATTGCTTCCTGTGTTCAGATTTACTTGGGTGCCCCTGTGCAGAGTAGCCAAACCTAGGTCCCCTTGTGCCGAGTAACCTCATCCTTCCTGAACCCAGGTCCCCAGCAGGTATTGCTGCCAGCGTCAACAGCATGCCACCTGACATTTGGTAAAAAGGCAGGGGTGAGGGGTTACACTTATTTACAAATGCCACCCAGTCCAAGACCTGGAGACTAAAACAAGCATGGATGGCAGATGGGTACTGGTCAGACTACTCACCAAGTTTAAGTTTATTGGCAGGAAAACTCCATTGAGCGGGCTCATTTAAAAGGAGGTCCTGTTAGGACAACATTGTACAAACAGTAAACCATACAGTGTTGACATAGAATACAATATGATAATTGATATACAATATGGATACAAATGGAGGCAAAATATAAATAAATAAAACAATGGTCTAAGGTACAGTTGATTTGAAGAAGTAGCCACACATTTGTAGCAGGCGAGAGATACAAAACTAAGACTTTACATTCTTACATTCGAACAGAATACTGAGTAAAGGAAGAGGGAGAGGATAGTTGAAGACAAGTGCATCTTGTACTACCTTTGCCCTAGCTAGAGGCGCTAGTTAGTGCGGCAATGGAAAGTTTCCATAAGTGCCTTATTGAACAAAGATTTTAAAAAGTTTTGGGAAACTAATCCAGAGAGCTTGAGTGAGGCCTGTATTTTATTCCAGGTGGTCAGAATGGCGTGACTGACTGCAGCTCTACCATGGAGAGTGTGATATTTGGTAATGTCTAGAAGGATGAAAGCATTTTTCCTAAGGGCATAGTGGCTGTACGATTGGTGAAAGAGGGAAGAAATATATGATGGAAGTTTTTTCAGTAGGATTTTAAGGTCACAGGTACCAGTGTGTAGCAGTCTTCTTGTGGCAAGGGATGCCCAGCACACTGCTGAGTATAGGGCGCAGTGATGCTTCCTAAAAAGAACTTTGGTTATAAAACATAGTGCATGGCAATACAGGATGTCTAGTCTGTGCAGGTTGGATGCCGTGCTATTATTGTAGATAATGTCTGTGCAGTCAAACAGGTGGCTCGTATTAGCCTTTTCCTAGTGTCTGCAGGGAATAGGGATTTATTCCTACAGAAAAATCCCAGTCTTATTTTTCAACTCACATTCACTCCTGTTGGGGTAATGTATATGCACCTAATGTGCATAATGCCTCCTTTTTCCTGGAATTTGCATAAGCCCTAGCAGACTTGTGCCAACCAGAAGATTAGCTCACCCACCCCCAACTTTCTACATCAATTCCCACCACTCACCACCAGTTCAAGACTTGCCTCAAAGACTGGCTCCTGTTGGCATCTACCTGCCACTGCTTTAAGGACTAGCTCCCCCCTCCATAGGTTCCCAGGGGTAGCACCAAATAGGTTCTTTATTTACTGAAACTGTACCACCACGAGTCTTGCTTTGCTTTGCTATTTGTCGTCCCTCAACTACTGCCACTATGTATTGCCAAATGTAACAACTGTAGCTTTTCACTATGTATTACCTGCTCTTGTTACGTTCTTGTTATTTTGATGTTTCTGCTCTGTGCTGCCTTATGTGGCCTGGGTCATCCCTGAAAATGGCCCCTGGGATCAGTGTACCTACCCGGTTAACAAAGTCATAAATAACAAAAAAAAAAAATTCCACTACGTAGATGGATCTAGCTCCTTGACTACTGCAGATTACACCTTTGTGCCAAGCCTTTGGCTGTTGTAAATTACACCTGTGTACCTGAAAAATGTAACCCCTCACCCCTGCCTTCTTGCAAACGACAGGTGGTATGCTGTTGAAGCTGACAGCAGTACCAGGTGGGGACTGGGTTCGGGGAAGACTAGGTTACTAGGCACAAGGGCTAGGTTTGGCTACTCTGCACAGGGGCACCCAAGTAAATCCGAACACAGGAAGCAATAACTGTAATGTCCAATACCAGGAATGGGATTCTAAAGTGTGGCTTTTATTCACATCCAAACTAAACAAACAAAGCATAGACGGACCCCCATGGGACTACATTCCTGGTAATGGCAGGTTAAGAGAAACAGAACACTTCCTCAACACTTCAGCCCTCAGGCTCTGGACCCACCAGGCACACAACCCGGACTTGCACGCTGCTTTGGGTACACAGCCCAACTTCTACACTATTTGGGGATTCCCCTGGCTCGGCTCCCCTACCAGCCACTCGAACACCTTCCATTTGACATGGACACATTTTCCGGTGGCTCCCTAAACCACCTTAGAGCCTTCTGCTCCATAAGGGAAACTTCCGTTTAATTCCACGTCTGGGTACTTTCCTCAGCACTGGCCAAGTGCCTGAGGGAAAGTAAAATGGCCACAGAGTAAATCTGTAGAAGTGAATTTGGTTACTACTGATGGGGGTCTCCCACCTCTCGCTTTCACAATTCATACCCGGCCATTTCTCTGGACATTAAGCATCTCTTTCTAAAAAGCTTGGCAATGTAGATTAAAGGGTAAATGCATAGCACATTTCCTCTACATGTCTTGGCTTTCCCCTTGTACTAGACTCGAACATACTTAAACATCTCTTTATGAAAAGCTTGGCAGTGTAGATTAAATGGTAAATGCATAGCACATTTCCACTACATGCCTTGGCTTTCCCCTTGTGCTGGACTTGAACATACTTTTACTTGGCTTAGCCTATTCCTCTAGGCCTCCCACTGATTAAGCAGTCCAATCCCCACTTTACAACAGTTCAGGTGAAAACATAGGCCCTATGTCAGAGCAGACTCACCCTTTGGTTGCAGGTGCCCCACAGGCGATTCCTCACAGGAATTTCTTTCCCACAGCTTTTGATGCTGCAGCACAACTTAAATAAGGCAGCTTCTTCCCTAGCCGGAACCAGGAGGGTTGCCCCTGGAATGACAGGCAAAACTTTTCACCCCCATCCCCTCAGGGATGGGACACAGAGACCACTAACAGCGGTCTCTGCCACTTCATGAACAGCTTACTGTGTTCCTCTTTTGATGGAAATACACCCCTCCCCTAACAGTAGCTCTATATCAGAGCTTTAGGCTCCAAGAGCCTGTGCACAGACTGCTGTGCTCCTCTCTTCAAGACTGCTCACACACAACTCTGTTCAAAACTCCCCAACATTCTAACCTAACTCCCAACTGCAGATTCCAGTGTGGCTCATGCAGCTGCGAGAGTTCTATGGTGATGTCATCCCTCAGTCTCAGCTGAGACTGACAACAGAGTGAGACAGTGTGAAATCCATTTAACTGGAATTTCACAAGCTGCCTTCCCTGCCTACCACTAGGTCTTACTGGGATTCTAGTAACGCCGGGTAATGGGGGATGGGGGTTACACTGGCCCTGGGCCAGAAAAATGACTATCCGCAGTCATTATTTACCCGGCTGAGGCCATCTCACCCTATGAGCTACCTGCAGAGGGGGGTGAACAGGCCCCCTCCTACCATGTGCTAGCACAGGCAGGCAACACTAAGGGCCTAGAGGCCTTTGGCTGACATATCAGCCTCTACTCTACCCACTAACTATGGGTGCCTAGTGGCTCTGGTAGAACTGTCCAGAGCATAGCCCTAATAGATCAGCACTGCAACCCCTTCTGCAGGTCAGGGTCACAGCCTGTCTATCCCCCTTAGCCCTCTAGGGAAAATCTGTCTGCCTCTAACTCACATCCCAAAACAAAACAAACAGGGGACCTCCCTGACCTTGGGTACCCTGCAACCACTCACCAGGAGCTGATACCATACCATTACATTACTCCCTCACTCCCCCACAACCACACCTGTGGAAGGAAAGGGTTACTACAGTAACAACAGTACTTTAAATACTACACACTAAGGTACTAGTGAGGAACACTGAAGAGCCCCTCCTCCTCTTCTTGTCTTCTCTTCTATCTTCTTCAGGACCACCTGCAAGAAAAAGAAAGACAACACACACTCCTAATCTGCATACACAGTCTATCTAACCCCCTACCATCAAAACACTGGAGAATCCCAAAAAGATTTGTTTTTCAGAAAAGGTAGAAAAACAGTATATACACTAGAAAACAGTAGAAAAACAATGACATTATTTACAATACACATTTGGGTGATGGAGTGCCCTAATAGTCCCATCTAGTGACCACAGTGCCTGAAGTCTAGTCCATTAAAGAGTCTCTCCTGGTCCAGAGCCCGATGAAGCACAGTTCTAGCAGGCCAAAGTCCCGAAGGGGAGAGTCTTTGAGGACAGTTCACACATCTGGAGTCTGCTAGTGTAGGGTGTGTACTGCAATGTCATAAGAATAGAAAAGTTTGGACTTACCAGCCCCTTGTAGAATGAACAACACACCGATCTGCTCCTCAGCCGAAGACTCTCCCTGGCAGCATTCTTCCGATACAGCTGGGTGGACATCTTCCGGGAACAACAGGAGGGCACATCTGGAAACTGATGGGCTGATGTCATACTCTGGAGATGGAACCTTGGAACAGGAACAAAAAGGAAAACAACTGGTCTGACATCATCCGATTACCAGGCGATGAATCAGGATACAGCTGGGCTGGTGTCCTCTCTGGATCTGAAGTCATCTGGTGGGCCAGTCAATGGATTCTGGAAAGTCAGTACACTGTAGAACTGATGAATGTGGGGCACCTGAGTCCTGGATGTCCATACTGGCAGAACAACAAAGGCACTGCAAAGGCTGGAGTGGCAGCACTGACTACCACTGCTCTGCTTTCCATCTGGTAGGCACGGGCACATTTGTAGGGAGGTCTTTGCATTGAGGCCAGTAGTACAGTGGGTCAGGAGCTTGAAGTATTACCCCGTCTGGGCGCACATAATTGACACTGTGAAAGGTTTCACGTCCCTCTCCATCCACTATTCGAACAGGGTCCATAAACAGTGCCCTGCCTCTTTTCCTCTGGCTGTATTTTTCATGAAACATTCTGTTCCTGAAATGCTTTGGCCCAAATCCAGGATTCTCTGCTGTTCTCAATTTCCTCCCAGACTCTCCGAGGAAAGGTAGGAAAGGACATCATATAGATTTCATTCACCTTCCTATGAACCAGTCTCTCCTCTTTACTAGCTTTGGTCAACCTGAGACCGCTGGCCTGGCTTGGGGGTGGCAGTCCTTGTTCTGCCAGTTACGCATTCTCAAAGAAACGAAAAATGGATCCCTGACTGCTTCTTCTTGCGCAGCCAGGGCAGTGGCATCACCACTCTCGTCCATGCATTCCTCTGAGGCAAGAGCTTGAGGCTGTGTACCCGTTCCTTTTTCACAAGGCCACAAATGTTCCCCCTCTTCTTCTTCCTCACTGAGAATCTGTGCCCAGGAATGAGCAGCCGTCCTCACTCCTGAGACTATCCACTCTTCACTGGGCGCGGAGGTCAATACCTCCCATTCAAAGGCCTCCCTCATCTCATCTTCTCCTATGAGACTGGGCTAGGCCCCCCTCTCCAAGGGTCTACTGATGCTCTGTCTGAATTGTCTATCTGCGATCCAGCATCTGAAACATCAGCATATGGTTCTGTCTGCAAATCTGCACCCTCTAGCTTTGTGCCACACTCCCCCGAGGGGCCTTCTCCAACAGGCTCCACCTGGTGCTGTGTGCTGCCAACTACAAATTCCTGAACTTTTGTCCACGTGGGAGCCAAATGAATCTTGGGTGCTTTAAAGAAGCCATATTTCTCTAAGCACCCCGAAGTGAGGTACCATGAAGAAGTCTCTTCCAGCATTTAAGCATATTAAACACACTTGCACTGGGTATCCAGGAATCGCCACATGAGAAGGCAGTTGTCCTCCATAGTAACACCTTTCAATGTCCCTTAACTTATTTACTTCTGCTGCTACCGCAGCCCGAGCATGATCCGGGTAGCAGGCTGGTCCTGAGGCCATGACTGCAGAGAAAAACAGACAAACGCTCACTGTTATTGAAAGTCCCACATCACTGAACACTTTCTTTCACTTTCAAAATGGCTCCTCTGCTGCTGTGTTTACATTACTACCCCACCCTGTAATGGCGGCGGCAGCACTCCTGTGCATCAACATTCTGAAACTGGGTCAAGCCACTGCGCATCCGATTTACAAACACTACTGATAACTTTGCTCAAAACTCCACAAACTTGCACAGTTCTTTTTCCTAGTACATTTATATGATTTGCCACAGACTTTTCACTTGCTGAAAACATTGCTTTAGCTCACAGTCCCTTAAAGCCTCAGGATTTCAAGCACAGGATTGCCTGTAACTAGTGCTGCATATTTTGCTACAACTCACAGTCTCTCTACTGGCCTTGAAACTTTATTCTGACGCTGAACCCATAACTACGCTCACAGTCGATGGCTTAACAGACTTGCTCTAGCTGGTAAAACTTGACACAGTCTTTATTTGCAAAGCGACTACACTGCTGCACACAGATTCAGCTGGCTTTTGGCAAAAATCACTTGTTTGAGCAATTATTACTGTTGGTACTCACTGTTATCAGTAGATGTTTGCTGCAATGGAAAACGGCCTGCAGCCAGTCTTGGAGGCCTCGGGAAGGAAGCGGGTTGGCAGTCCTGCCGCTCGTCCCTCCAATCACCACACTCACAATCCAGTCGATCGAGATGTGCGTTGAGCTGGTATTTTAGACAGAAAAGTCTGTTTTTTACACTTTTACAGCACTTATAGTCACCATGATGCTTCTCCACTAAGCCAGTACACGCACTCCACTCACACTCCCTATCGAATGCTGGGCAATCGCTGTAGAACTGGCTTGGCGCGGGACTGATTGCAGTCTCACCAATCACATGACGCCATGCAAATGAGCCTCTTTCCCTCGCGAGTGCTGTTCTCCTCACGGCGCTCATCGAGCAGGCAAATTTAAACTGCGGAAACCACTTTTTTTTTTTTTTTTAACTGACTCCACGGCGGGAGCCCATTTCAACCATTTGTCATGGCCATTAACACAGCAAGTCTCTCAGTTCACTAAAAAGCATTTCCAACGTCCAGGGCACAACTTTCCTGTTGCTACCCCTAGTCTTCCACATTTTTCTTTACCACAACAGTTTTTAAAAGCTGGCAAAAAGCTGTAAATTTTTGATGCAGGACAAGGGCATAATCTTTCAGGCTTTACTGCTCCTTGGTAAACAGTTGGCATTTTAACAGCAGCATATGGACGACAGCACACAGCGACACACTAGTTAACTTGCTTCAGCTTTTTTGGGCTACCCACTGCCAGATAACCAAAACGCTAGCCCCCTGCCCGAGCACCTTTCCTCCCTAAATTTAAAATTCAAAGCGGTGCCTCCATTTTGTAACCCCTCACCCCTGCCTTCTTGCAAACGACAGGTGGTATTCTGTTGAAGCTGACAACAGTACCAGGCGGGGACTGGGTTCGGGGAGGACTAGGTTACTCCGGCACAAGGGCTAGGTTTGGTTACTCTGCACAGGGGCACCCAAGTAAATCCGAACACAGGAAGCAATAACTGTAATGTCCAATACCAGGAATGGAATTCTAAAGTGTGGCTTTTATTCACATCCAAACTGAACAAACAAAGCATAGACGGACCCCCACGGGGCTACATTCCTGGTAATGCAGGTTAAGAGAAACAGAACACTTCCTCAATACTTCAGCCCTCAGGCTCTGGACCCACCAGGCACACAGTCCGGACTTGCACACTGCTTTGGGTACACAGCCTGACTTGTACACTATTTGGGGATTTCCCCTGGCTCGGCTCCCCTGCCGGCCACTTGAACACCTTCCATTTGACATGGACACATTTTCCAGTGGCTCCCTAAACCACCGTAAAGCCTTCGACTCCATAAGGGAAACTTCCTTTTAATCCCACATCTGGATACCTTTCTCAGCACTGGCCAAGTGCCTGAGGGAAAGTAAAAGGGCCACAGAGCAAATCCGTAGAGAAACATAGAAACATAGAATTTGACGGCATATAAGGACCGCTTGGCCCACTCAGTCTGCCCATTTCCCTACCTAATGGATAAGCTGCAGATCCTAGTTAACCAGCAGCCTACTTCTTCCTACCCCTACCCCCTAGAATTGCTTTATGACTGTCCCATGCATGCTTGAATTCCACCACTGTTTTGACTCCACAACCTCCTCCGAGGCCGTTCCATGCATCCACAACCCTCTCTGTGAAAAATACTTCCTTAAATTACCTCTGAGCCACCCCCATCTTCAATTGTACCCCCTGTTCTTGCACACCTCTTTTTTGAAAGATGCTACCCTCTTGGACTTTGTTGATTTCCTTGAGGTACTTGAAGTTTCTATCATGTCCCTCCTCTCCCTCCTTTCCTCAAGGCTATACATATTAAGCTCCTTTCGTCTCTCTTCATATGTCTTCCAGTGCAGACCCTGCACCATTTTAGTTGCCCTCCTCTGGACAGCTTCCATCAAGTCTATGTCTTTGCGGAGATTGGGTCTCCAGAACTGCACGCAATACTCCAGATGGGGTCTCACCAGCTGTCTGTACAGAGGGATAGTAACTTCCTGTTTTCTACTGGTGATGCCTCTCCCTATGCATCCCAGTATCCCCCCAACCCTCCTTACTGCCCTCTCACATTGCTTGCCCACCTTTAGGTCATCTGATATGACTACCCCCAGGTCCCTTTCCATTTTGTTGTTGTTAGTATCTCACCCCCATTGTGACTCTTCCCTGGGTTTTGTTTCCCAGGTGCATTACCTGCACTTGTTAGCATTGAATCTAAGCTGCCATACATTTGACCATTCCTCTAACCTTGCCAAGTCCCTTCTTTCCTTTCCACCCACCTTGTGCATCAACTCTGTTGCAGATCTTTGTGTCATCTGCAAAGAAACATACTTTTCCTTCTAGTCCCTCTGCAATGTCACTTATAAAGACATTGAAGAGGACCGGTACTAATACTGAACCCTGCGGTACCCCACTAGCAACCTCCCTTTCTTCAGAGTGGACTCCATTTACTATTACTCTCTGTGTCCTATTCTCCAGCCAATTCTTTACCCAGGCTGTCATCTTGGGACCCACTCCCAGGCTGGCTAACTTGTATATTAATCTTTTGTGTGTGACTGTGTCAAATGCCTTGCTAAAGTCTAGGTAGGCCATGTCCACAGCCCCTCCCTGATCTACTACTTTGGTCACCCAGTCAAAGAAATCTATCAGATTCGTCTGGCATGACCTTCCCGCTGTGAATCCATGCTGCCTTGGGTCCTGTGCCCCTCTGGCCTCTAGATACTCGACAATTCTTTCCTTCAGAAGTGATTCCATCATTTTCCCTATTACTGAGGTTAAACTAACAGGTCTGTGGTTTCCTGCTTCTGCCTTGCTCCCACTTTTGTGAGGGAATCACATCTGCCCTCCTCCAGTCCTTGGGTACCACCCCATCCTCCCATGATTTGTTAAAGAGGGTAGTCAGTGGTGTCACTAGTTCTACCCTTAGTTCTTTTAGAATTCTGGGATGAATCCCATCAAGACCCATTGCTTTGTCCACCTTCAGTTTTAAGAGTTCTTTCAGAACCCTTTCTTCTGTAAATGGGCTGGTATCAACTTCTGTATCCAGAGTGTTTCTACTATTTGTTTTAGGTACCTCCCCCTCTTCATTTGTAAATACTGAGCAAAAATATTTGTTTAGTATCTCTGCCTTTTCACAGTCACCCTCTGCCCAGCCTCCCTCCCCTTTATTAAGCCTCACTATCCCTCCCTTGGTCTTCCTTCGCTCCCTGATGTACCTATAAAAGGTTTTGTTCCCCTTCTTAACTGAGTTGGCTATCTTTTCCTCGGTTTGGGCCTTTGCTGTTCGGTTTGGTTACTACTGATGGGGGGTCTCCCACCTCTCACTTCCACAATTCATACCCGGCCATTTCTCTGGACATTAAGCATCTCTTTCTGAAAAGCTTGGCAGTGTAGATTAAACGGTAAATGCATAGCACATTTCCTCTACATGTCTTGGCTTTCCCCTTGTGCTGGACTTGAACATACTTTTACTTGGCTTAGCCAATTCCTCCAGGCCTCCCACTGATTAAGCAGTCCAATCCCCACTTTACAGCAGTTCAGGTGAAAGCATAGGCCCTATGATAGAGCAGACTCACCCTTTGGTTGCAGGTGCCCCACAGGCGATTCCTTACAGGAATTTCTTTCCCACAGCTTCTGATGCTGCAGCACAACTTAGAATAAGGCAGCTTCTTCCTTAGCCAGAACCAGGAGGGTTGCCCCTGGAATGACAGGCAAAACTTTTCACCCCCATCCCCTCAGGGATGGGGCACAGAGACCACTAACAGCGGTCTCCGCCACTTCACGAACAGCTTACTGTGTTCCTCTTTTGGTGGAAATACACACCTCCCCTAACAGTAGCTCTATATTAGAGCTCTAGGCTCCAAGAGCCTGTGCACAGACTGCTGTGCTCCTCTCTTCAAGACTGCTCACACACAACTCTGTTCAAAACTCCCCAACATTCTAACCTAACTCCCAACTGCAGATTCCAGTGTGGCTCATGCAGCTGCGAGAGTTCTATGGTGATGTCATCCCTCAGTCTCAGCCATACCTCTCAACTGTACCACATTACGAGGAACGTTCCTCATTTTGCTTCACAAAAGCTCCCTGTTCCACATTGTGAGGACTTGTTCCACATTCAAAGTCAACATTTTAAAGCAAAAATCCATAGTAAATTATGCAAAAAATATAATATTCAATTAATAACAGACTTTCTGAACATAAATGCAACATGTTAACAGTGTTTTGAGCTTCTTAGGTAAAGATTTGAGTAAGTGTTCCACATTTTGCCCATCTGTTCCACATTCTGACACGCAATGTTCCACATTTGGGGGACAAAAGGTTGAGAGGTATGGTCTCAGCTGAGACTGACAACAGAGTTAGACAGTGTGAAATCCATTTAACTGGAGTTTCACAAGCTGCCTTCCCTGCCTACCACTAGGTCTTACTGGGATTCTAGTAACCCCGGGTAACAGGGGGGTTACAGTGTTTGGCCTTGTCATGTTTCTTTACACTTACCAGATAGCCTATATGTCTGTTAGTAATGTTTCACCCTTGTAATTTGCTTACACTGGTGCCACACCCTCCTATGTTTTCTTGTTCTCAATTGTTCACACTTTGTTGTACCTGATGTGGAACCTTTGTAAAAGAGCTTTTGCTGAAAGGTAATGTCCGAATCTTGAAAGAAAGAAATAAATACATTTTGGGTTGAGTCTTTAACAAGATATGGAACCCAATGTTAGATACACTTAGACTTCATTTGCTGGCACCGATTCCAGAGGTGCCATTCACCACCTGGCAAGTGAGTTTGCACTACTAGACCCTTGGAGGGCCCTTAATCCCACTGACATGAACTTCACCTTCCACTCTGCAAGGCATGACACTAGTAGTCAAACTGATCACTTCCTTTGGATAAGGCCAGACTCTCAGAGGTTCAAAAAAACAACCATCAGCCTATCACTTCTGACCATGTAGGGGTCTCCCTTCTGACAGGGGTAGTCCGTGCTCCCCTGTTCACACCCAGATAGCACCTAAACACTTTTCTTCTCCTAGATCCAAATTTAAGCCCTGGCTTGATCAAGAAAGCCAACTTTATTTTTTAACATTAATGACTCCATTGAAGTCCCAAGGGCCATTCTTTTGGGATTCTCTTAAAGCACAAGCAACCCTTACCCCAGTCAAGAGCAGCATCTTGTAACCAGGACCCCCCAACTTGTTACACAGACAAGGCAATAAACCACAAGCTGGCAGAAAATAAGTATAATCCCTGGCATTAGGGTAAATACCCAGTTCGGGCATCTAAGAGGTTGGGGGTTAGGGTACAAAAAAACATTTATATTTACTTTGAGTCCGGGAGAGAGGTGCCAGGGCTATGCTGTGTTTCCTATCTGAGGGGGCCGATACATTCTACTTGGACTCACTGATGGATTGTCCACAATCAAAAATTGGGATTGTATTGTATGGCTTTATTTTCTGACAAGATGTTAAGCAGAACTAGGGTGGTCTCCCAAGGTTATACTGTCCAAACAGATGACACAACTTGCAGTAGATGAAACATTTTTCACTCAGAAACATGGGCAGTACTGTATATGCTCACATGAACCTTTTCCAAAACACAAACTATATACCCCTTTGCTTAAGGTTCTCTGGATTTCTGACCAGGTGTCTATATAGTGGGAGTTGCCACACACTTTACTTCAAACTCCTGACAAGATGGACTATGTTAACACCTGCAGGCAATAGTGCCTATCTGGTAACTAGTTAGCCGTGACCTGCGACTAAAAGTGTGGTTCTGTCCACCCTGGCCAGTCAGTCTCTGCCATTCCACCTAGGACACAAATCTGGATCCTTTAACACCTCCTGGATTGCAAAAGGCATCCCTTACTCTGGATTCCCCAACCCCTCCTGGATTGCTAGAGACATCCTTTACTTTGATGCATTACTTCAGCACATATCTGTGGTGAACTGGGTCCTGAGTGAAGTGTAATCTAGCCAGCATAGGGCACATACACCACCAGACAACCCAAAAGTCTTTCTCAAATGCTCACTGTACTCTCGGTTTGGTATTCCCTTTGTTACAGGCATCTGACAATATTTGAAGAAACATTCCTTCCTTGAAATCCATAGCTTTTACCAGAAACTCTTATTCTATTTCTCTGGGCAACTGTGACAATCTTCAGTCCATCAGGGGGTTGCACCTTAGAATCACTGATTTCTCAGTCCCTGTTCATGTTTCAAAAGAAATTAACCCACTGGGGTCCCACTGACACAGGTCTCCACCACTTTGTTTAGGCACAGTGTTGTTTTACACACTAGGGTGAGAAAAATGATGACCAGACGTCCTTCATCCAGCCCAGGGAGGCTGACAGGCACCTCTTGCCCTCTACTGGATAGACAGCTCCTTCCTCTTCATTTTCCAAACTGGAACTCACATACACTGAACTCCCAAGATTCTAAACTGCTTCCTCTGCAGCTGAGTTCAAAGGCTTATTCTGCTGCAAAAAGTTCTAAATGGTATCATTCATTTTCTAACTAGTCTAGCTAAGTAAACAATGAGGTGTGTGTAGAGAGCTTCCAAAAACTACCTACAAGCTGCCCAGAGACCTACCTAGTCTAATACTGATGGGATTCCAGTAACCCCAGGGGACTGAATGGTTACACACATCTCAGAGGGCAGATCAACTATTTGGCTCATGCTAAAAAACAGCAACAGCACAGCTAATGCAGTTAGAAAAGGAGCTTAAGAAGAAGGAGAGTTTATATAATAATTCAGTTACCCCTCCCCTCAGTGTCTTTGGGAAATACTCAAAGCTAAATACTCAGCTCACTCACCTATTCTATGGCCCAGAAAGCAGTCAAGTACACTGCTCATAGATTCTGGTAATGTGGGGAGAAACCAGGTAAGATGCTAGCCTACTGCACCAGGGTGCAACAAGCAGTGAAATATATAATGGCTAAAAAGGCCCCCTCGGGCACCCTAGTTATGGATCTAGCTATGGACTGAGCAGGAATCAGTGAGCTATTCAAAGACTCTTACACCAGGCTATATTCCTCACATCTCACCACCTCCAACCTCCCTACCCTTACCCCAGTGCAGGTGAATGCCTGGGATGAACACTTTACTCTGCCAGAACTTTGGGCAGCTATTAGGAACCTCTCCAAATGCAAAACACTGAACCCTAATGGGTTCCTACTGGAGTTTTACCAGCTCTGTGAGGAGCAGCTAACCAGCAGGCTGGCTGCAGTCTTCCATGCTGCTAAGGAACAGAGCCGTCTCTCCTCAGCACTGTCAGAGGCCCTAATAACTATCTCCCAAAACCTGGAAGACAGTCAACAGCTGTCTAGTTATTGCCCAGTATCCTTGCTCTATGTGCATACAAAGATGCTCACCCTGTGTCTACAAGCCATAATACCCCACCTTGTTGACCACCATCAGACCAGCTTCATAAAGGGCTGAACAGCATCTGGCAATATTGGAGCTCTGTTCAATAGTATCTGGATAGGCCAAAGTCAGTCTAAACAGATGTGTCTTCTCAGCATTGACAGAGAGAAGACATTTTACTCTATTGAGTGGCCTTACTTGTACCAAGCCATGACTGCCATGGGAATAGGCCATTATTCATTCAATGGATTAGGCTACTTTATACTAACCCATCACCCCACATTCTCACCAATGGCATAATTTCATCCCATCTCTCTAACAAAAGGGACTAGGCAGGGGTGCTCTATGTCACCCCTCCTCCTTCTCCTTACCATGGAACCCCTGCTCTGAAGAAGTAGGCAAACTAATAGAATTGAAGGAATTGACATAGATAAGGCTACTCTCAAAACATTGGCCTACATTAATGACCTTCACATCACCCTCTCTAATCCAGAGACTCCCCTCCATCATCTCATGAGTCTGCTGGACTCAGTCACCAAATCTTTTGGTTAAAGGTGGGTAGCTTCAAAAGAGCATGGGATAGGTACATGGGCCTAACGGGCAAGGGACAGGCCGGTAAGGAGGGGAGGGGGTTTACCTAGGGGAGAGGGATATGGGCAGACTGGATGGACCATGTGGTCCTTTTCTGCCAACAGTTTCTATGATTCTATGAAAGGTTAATTGGAACAAAACAGAAGTTTTATCTTTAAATCCTTCCTGCCATCAGGACATGACTAGCAGATGGTGACCAGGTGGTCCCCTAAACAAATCACCTATCTTGGCATGATCATTATTCTGGATGTGTATCTGATGGTGGACCTTAACCTAGACCCACTGCTAAAGGAACTTGAGATACATTTCCTGTGATGGAAGAAACTTAATCTAACATTTGGCTGCAAAATTGCAGCCTATAAGATGATAGCCTTCCCTACACTCCTTTTTTCTCTAAAGAACCTTCCAGTTAGCATCCCTAAAGGAAAGTTCCACAGGTTAGAAAAGTTTTTCCTTTCCTACCTCTGGGAAGGTGCTAGACCCCACTTCTCCCATGTCAAATTGAGAGCCCCAAGAACCAAAGGCAGTTGGAGCCTTCCCTGGCTCTGGGCTTATCACTGGGTCACAGACATCAAACAGAGCTTCCCTGACTCCTACCTGCCAATGAAGTTGCCTCACTTTGCACCCGAAGCACTCCAGCTAAACCTCTCTGTCCTGGGCTCCAACTGCCAGTAGCACACCAGGGTGCCAGATGGAATCTTCCCCTATGTCCCAATTTGCACCACTGCCTAGAAAACCCTAGTCAGCAAACAGAGATGAGGTGTTAAGTTACATGGGGTGTGAAACCTCAGTGGCACAATGTGCATATAACCACAGGTAGATGTCCATTATACTGGCCTAGCTGGACTAACCACAGAGTCTTCCTGGTGGGCCATCTGTCCTTTTCATTTGTCCACGCTCTCAAAACCTTAAGATGAATACAACCTCCCAAAGTTTGATTTCTCAACATACCTCCAGTTCCAGCAGGTTCTAAATCACAGAATGCAGACCAATAACACTCTACTTGCAGGCTGACTCCCAGACACCACTACATGCTGGATGTGACATACTCAAAGAAGGGGGAACAATACATACTTACTGTATGTCTTTGTACAGCAGAGTAATCCATTGCTAAAACAGAATGGCTTTTGGGAAGGGAAGCTGCAGATGAACATAATAGAGGAATGCTGGGCCCAGATTTTGTGTAATGTGCACAGTGGTCTCCAAGACATCCAATGCCAACTGATACAAAATAAGATCCTCCACAGCTGGTATAGGACCCAAGTTATGCTTAAGAGGATGGAGCTTATGCACTCAGACTTATGCTGGCTGTATCACACTGCCCCAGGTACTCTCTTACATATTGTATGGTCCTGCCCAGCCATACAAAATAACTGGACCCACGTGGCACAAGTCTATGGGAAGGCTTTACGTCACCCCATACTGGTAGATCCCTGCCTCTGGCTTTTGGGTGACACCTCTAGCTTGACTGGTGTAAGTAAAGCTGAACGAAGCTGGATATTGTCAGCTGTCCTAGAAGCGAAATGTAAGTTGCTGCTTAAATAGAGAACAGACACCTCTTCCGCCCAAGAGACTTGGCTGTCAGCCTTATTTAAACTAGCTGGATATGATAGAATGACACATGCCTTTCAGAACAATATTCACAGATACAGTCATGTTTGGAGTCCTTTCTTATCCATGTATTCAGAGCATCAGGCCTCTGGGTAAGAGGGCCATCCTCCCTCCTCTCCCCCTCCTTCTTTGTCTCACTTTCGGCAGCCCTCCTTCCCTTCCTAGGTAGGAGGCGAATTCAGTAAGAAATGGTTTCAAATAAATCAGATGACAGTTAAGGTACTGGTGTTACAGCTTAGATAGGGTTGCAAGTTGATGTATATCATCAGCTATAGTTTTAGTTTGAACCTTTGAATGCCCACTTATGGTTCAGTACTGAAAAATGCTTATGTCTCGTGAATTTCATAGGTTTAATGAATTTTGTTTTGTATTACTCTGTATGCCTCCTGTTGTTAACACTTCAATTACTTAACTAAAAAAAATAGGGTTGATTTGGTAGATTCTCAGGCACTCAAGAATCAAATAATATGGAATACCATTAAATGTTTTTTTTGCTGTCTAGCCATACTATTCTAATGGTGTGGCCTTTTTTGCAGCTCTTCATGACATCTTTGTTCAGCAAAAGCTTGTCTTCTTTTGCCATACAGTTGTCTTTTGTTACTCTTCTGTTCCATTGCCATGAGTTTGCTAGAGTCTAAGTGGTTACAGACTCTGCCTGTATCTATTCCAGTGTACGGTTTATATGTTGTAGACAAAAGTTAGGCAGTCCTCCTTCTACAAAGTTTGGTCCCATAAGATGAAAGACTATTTGTTGGATCTTGGTACATGTTCTTGTTTCTTGTTGCTAGGCCTCCTGCACTAATTTGTGTTCAGCTGTTCACACTGTGCTATACAAGCCATTGTGTACATCACTGAAACCATGTTCTCCTTGATATAATCTAGTGACCTGTGAGTATGTATCATAACAATCTGTGACACTCTTTGTATCACATATTGTGCTTTATTGTTTTTTTTTTCCACCCAGTGTACTAGGAGTACCCAGGTCATGCCTGAAAATAGGGATTGGCACCAGTGCACCAGCTGGTTATCAAAGTATAAATAAATAACGCTCATTTTTGGGTGACAGTTATTGGGGTAAATGGTTGGGTATGATTTGATGAGAGGTAGTCCATTACCTGCTGTTAGCCAGGTGGGTATTAACTTAGGCTGAGCATATTAGTCATTTATTTTTTACAGTTAATTCTTCTTATTATTTTTGAAAGAACAGATTTCAATACACAGGATTTACAAAAAAAGAAAAAGCATTGCAGTGGTTATAGTAATAATATATATAATCCATGAAAACATCATAGAAACATAGAAGTTGACGGCAGATAAGGACCGCAAGGCCCATCCAGTCTGCCCATTTCTTTTTCTACCTTATAAATGTGCCATCGGCCTTTGCTCTGTCAGTGACCTATCTATTCATAGTCATTTGTATTGCTCCCTTATGCCTATCCCATGCCTGTTTGAAGCCCTGCACTGTATTCATAGCCACCACTTCTTGTGGTAAGCCATTCCATGCATCTACCACCCTTTCTGTGAAAAAGAATTTCCTCACATTCCCCTTAATCGGCCTCCTCTAATCTCATGCTGTGTCCTCTTGTCCTGCTATTTTTCTTATATTTAAACATGTTAGACTCTTTCACCTTGTTTATGCCCTTAAGGTGTTTAAATGTCTCGATCATATCACCTCTCTCCTCCTTTGCTCAAGGGTATACATATTGAGCTCCATTAATCTGTCCTCATATGTCTTCTGATGCAGTCCCTGCACCATTTTGGTTGCCCTTCTCTGGACTGCCTCAATTTGTTAATGTCCTTGTGAAGGTGTGGCCTCCAATACTGCACGCAGTACTCCAGATGGGGCCTAACCAATGTCTTGTACAGAGGGATTATTACCTCCCTCTTACGACTTGTGATACCCCTACTAATACACCCTAACAACCCCCTAGCCTTACCTACTGCTTTAGAGGTCTGCTTGGATGATTTTAGGTCATCAGTGATGATGATGCCCAAGTCTCTTTCTTCCTTTGTGACTGCTAGCATTTCCCCTCCCAGTATATAAGTGGCTTCAGGGTTTCTCTTCCCTATGTGCATGATTTTGCACTTCTTTGCATTAAATCCCAGTTGCCACTCTTCTGGCCATTCTGCTAGTTTATCCAGATCTCTTCTCATTCTGCCCACCCCATCTGGATCATCTACTCTGTTGCAGATCTTGGTGTCATCTGCAAACAGACAAGCCTTACCCTCTAGTCCATCTCGAGGTCACTAATGAAGATGTTGAATAGGACTGGCCCCAGGACTGATCCTGAGGTACCCCACTTGTGACTTGCATCTCTTCTGACTGTATACCATTTACCACCACTCTCTGTTTTCTACCAGTCAACCAGTTTGCCACCCAGTTGACCAACTTCTGACCCACCCGAGCCTACCTAGCTTATTTATCAATCTTCTATGTGGAACAGTGTCAAAAGCTTTGCTGAAGTCAAGGTGAGTGACATCAACTGCTCCCCTTGGTCCACCACTCTGGTTACCCAGTCAAAGAAATCTATGAGATTAGTTTGACAGGACCTTCCTTTGTAAACCCATGCTGTCTTGGATCCTGTGCCCCTATGGATTCCAGGTGTTGCACTATCCTTTCCTTAAGGAGTGCCTCCATAATCTTGCCCACTACTGAGGTAAGACTGACCGGTCTGTGGTTCACCGCCTCCTCCCTGCTACCACTCTTGTGGAGTGGGATCACATGAACCCTTCTCCAGTCTTCTGGGACCTCTCCTGTGCTCAGAGACTCACTAAACAATTCTGCTAATGGCTCTGCTAGTTCCTCCTTTAGCTCCTTAAGTACCCTGGGATGTATGCCATCAGGTCCCATTGCCTTATCCACCCTGAGCTTAGCAAGCTCTTGTAGGACCCTTTCTTTTGTGAAGGGAGTAGTGCTCACCTCCCTCCCCCTGTGTCCATGATGCTGAGCTGTGGGCCCTGCCCTACCTTCTCTTCAGTAAATACTGAGCAAAAGTATCTATTTAGGATAGATGCCTTTACAGGGTCCTCCTCTCACATGCTCCCTTTTCTCCATTAAGCTTAGCAACCCCTCTGGACTTTCTCCTTTCACTAATGTATCTATAGAAAGTCTTGTCACCTTCTTTTACTGTTCGTGCTAGTGTTTCCTCAGTTTGGGATTTGCCTGCCTTACTGCCTTACCTGCTTCCCTTAGGGCAGTTTGGTATGCCTCCCTATCTTCATTCCGCTGTGTTCCCTTATATTTTCTAAAGGCCAGCCTTTTGGCTCTGACCTTTTCTGCTACTGTATTTGAGAACCAAAGTGGTTTCCTTCTTCTTTTGCACTTCCTTTTCTGTCTAACACAATGGGATGTTGCTTCAAGTATTGTATCCTTAATGCTTGCCCACTTTGCCTGTACCTCCTCACCTGTGTTTCTTTTTGCCAGGGCTAGCTTAACTCTGTTGGCCATCTTATCAAAGTCAGCTCCTCTGAAGTCCCATATTTTTGCCTTGGAATGGGATGATTTAGATGTAGTACAAATTGAACCATACCATGTGATGGTCACTGGCCCCCAGGTGACCTTCTACCTGGAGATCTGTGATCCCTTCTTTGTTAGTCAGTACTAGATCTAGGATAGCCCTGTCTCTTGTGGGTTGCTGTACCAGTTGTTTGAGGCCCTCCCCCTGCAGGGAATCCACTATGAGTCTAGTTCTGGCAGATGTTCCTGCTGGTATTGACCAATCTGTATCTGGCATGTCACCGCATTTCAGTCAGTAAAACACAGGAGTGCTACCTGAAGAGGTTACTTGGTACTACTTGGTATTTATGGGGAATACGTAGGCGTAAGCCCATCGAGGATGCCCCCACAATTGTGCGGATCATTATAATGATTTAATTATTTGTCAACCATATATCTAGCCTCTCCTTAAATGTGTCAAATATGTTGCTATCTACAACATTATGTGGAAGTTTATTCCATAATTTTAGGACTTGTATTAAGAAATAATTTAACCTCCAATTGGTTTTGGCTCTTTGTACTTAAAGTTATTTTAGATGTAGCCTGGGAACTAATTTTCTTTTAGAACATTGTATGCCACATTGTTGCATTAAGTCTGGAGTTTGTAGTAATTTATAAAGAAATAAAAGATTGCCTCTGTTACATCTTTGTTGTAAAGAATGCAAATTAAGTTTCTGAAGTCTACTAGAATAGTCCATGTGTGATAAATGAGGAATCATTCTGGTTGCTCTTCTCTGTATTTGCTCCACCCTGTCAATATCTCTTTCTAAATATTGGTTCCAAAATGGTGATCCATAGTCCGAATATGGTCCAATGTGGTTCTATACAGTGGAATTACACATTTTTTGGTTTTTGTAATGAATGTCTGATTTATTCTTCTTAATAATGCATTTGAATGCTTTGTTAGTTTGCTACAACGATTGACAGAAGTAAGTTTATTATTAATTAAAATCCCAAGATCTTTCTCGCTATTTGATTCCTTTAATGTAAGGTTTTTAAGTTTGTAGGAATGCGTTGGATTGTTTCCACCAAGGTGGAGAACTGCACATTTGTCGATACTAAATTCAATTTCATTAATGGTAGCCCAGTTGTCAATCTGGTCTAGATCATTTCTTAGTTGGCATATGTGGTGGACAATGTCCACCCTGCCACCTAGCTTTGTGTCATCGGCAAATTTGGAAAGTATATTATCAGAATTTATTTGCATATCAGATATGTATAAACTGAATAGAGTTGGTTCCAGGATCAAACCCTGGGGGGCTCTGCTGGACACTTTCCCACAATCAGTTAGTACATTATTAATTCTTACTTACTATTAGTTAGCCAACTATCAATCCAGGTGAGTAAGTTGACCGGGAGACCTAGATGTAAAAGTTTTCTAATCAGTTTTGTATGTGAAACTTGATCAAATGCTCTGCTGTAATCTAAAAGAATTATATCCATTGGTATGTTAGAGTCTAACCCCTGATTTATAGTGTTATGAAAGGCAATGAGATTAGATGTACAGGGATGTCCTGGCTTGAATCCATGTTGTGTACTATCATTAATATTAAGTATTTGTAGTTCTGAATCTAATATATTTTTAATGATTTTTTCAAGTAATTTACATAGGACCGATGTCAAACTAATAGGCCGATAGTTTGTTATTTTGGTTTGACATCATTTTTTAAAGATTGGCGTAACATTAGCCTTTAACCAGTCTTTGTGGGACAGTGGATTCATTCAATGATTTGTTGAATATTATAGTCAGTGGAATTTTTATGGCTTCTGCTGTTTCTATTAAAAATCTAGGACTGATACTGTCAGGCCCTGGACCACTGTTTTTATTTAATGTTTGTAATACCTCTTGTGTATGATTATGGGTTACACAAAATGTTTTTGAACTAGTACCTGTGATTATTGAGCGTATTTTAGGATCTTTTTCAGTGATTTATTCAAGGAATCTAACACCTGGAGACATGCAGTCTTTTATTACAAGCAAGTTGCAGAGTTTAGGAAAGTAATATCACAATATGCTACCTGAGCAATACAGGAGAGGTGCAACCCAGCTTGGACCCTTACTGTACTGTGTCAAGGGAAAGGGGACGGGGGGTAGTGATGGGGATGAGTGGAGAACCCCAATCTAACCCTCTGGATACCTACATTTCTTTAGTGGGTCTGGTTCCACCCCAATGGGCAACTACCACACAGATACTGCCACATGGTGGGGCAATGGCCAAAGGAAGATGGAGACAGGCACCCCTTGGCTCTGGTAAGTATGTACCAGCGAGCTACTACCTCTGCCTGATGACTACAACACATGTTAAGTGGCCTGGGTTCTGTTCGGGTGACAATTGGGAGTTCTTTCCCAAATGTATAAATAAATATTGCAGTGCCTATACCCAGTAAAACATTATAGTGGGCCAGCCATTTGCATAGTACACCCCCTGGGATGCTGTACCTACCCACTTCCCCTTCCAGTCCCCCCCTACACAGAATACCACTTTAAACCATAACTTTGTAAAACACATGCAATTAAAGACTAATTAATAATATGCTCACAGATAATTTTAACAGCAAGAATAGTAACACTTTTATTGTAGGGAAAGGGGAATGGGATAGCAAGGGAAAAGGCAATTGTACTGGATAAGCTGGCAAAACACATATAAAACAACAGCAATTGTGCCAACCCCCAAACTGCAGCAAGCAGATTTCCCACCTCCCCACTGGTACTGGTATCCCTACAGTCTAACTGGGTACCCAGGTTACGGTGCAGGCCTGATCATTGCTGCAGGTTGGCCAGCGTTGGAGCCCTTAAAAGAAACTGCATAAATTGTAACTTGCTGCAAACTTTAAACTTGTAACTAACTAACTCCTCAGGTCAGGGCAGACCGTTTTAGTCACGGTTTTGGAGTCTGTGTTCACAGGGTCTGAAGTCACATCTAAAGAAAGGCTGCAGGGCTGAGGCCTTGAGTAGTGCCATGAGGTGGCAGTAGGCTCGATGGATGAGGTAGGATGGTCCGGCAGCTGCCCCTGGCTGGCCTGCAGGATCTGTCAGCTTGTCACTTTCTGCCTTGCTTGCAGCGGCTGGCAGCTTGTCACCTTCTTCTTTGCTGGAGTGCAGGAGCACTGCACAAGGTTTCTGGTCCACACATAGTCCAGATCCAAGGTGTGATCCCACAGTCCAACTCCTCCAGATAGGTCATGAGTACCCTAGCAATCGAGCACGCACCCATGGCTCCCTGCGCCCCAATCCACTCCACTCGGTAAAGGCTGGCTGCTCCCTTACCTGACTCCAGAGTGGGCTGAGCACAGACACTTCTGCTTACAACTCCAGGTGACTTTGAGCTGAAAAGCACAACCTCTTGATAGAATGCCCCATGTTTCAAAGAGCAGGATGTCACAACAGTCTCTGGCTCCCTGACACAGACGCATCAACAAGCTTCTTAAAACCGCTAGCTTCGGCTTCAGCTAAATGAGGCTAACGCATTTTCTGCCCCCTCCCCCCACTGACAAAGCCATGCCTGGGTGCAACAAATTGTCCTGCTACAGACTTCCCCCTCCCATCTGAATTGTTCCTAGATATCGTTAAAGCACTGTACCTCACTTAAGTAGTGCTGCATCAATCTGTTATTCCGCAAGTGTGGCCCTGTTTTCTTCACTTGCTGTACCTGCTTAGTGCTGTAACTGCACTTTTTACCCACTTGTTAGTTTGGTGTCTTCTGTATCCACTATCTATTACCTGTATGTGTCTTATACTCCCAGCTGACTTGGAGCCTTTGTAAACAAGTCCTCGGCTCAAAGGTATTAATCCTAATCTGGAATAAATAAATAAATAATTGCAATTTCTGGCAGACAATTCAAACACTTTTGCAAAGCAGAGGACTTTCTCAGAATGCTGCAGGCTTTGGCAGAAACACTCTCTCACCCTGGGGCTTTCAGGTGCTTAACATAGGCAAAATCTCCCAGTCCTTGGTTGTGGAAGCCTTGGGCAGCCTTCCAAACTTTTCTCTCAACACAGTCTGAGACAGCCTGTCTCGCCGAGAGCCCAAGCCAGACTGCTCCAAGCTGTAACTGTCCCTGGAATTTTTACTCCAGAAATCACAGCTTCTGATTGGCTGAACGCAACTGTCCATCAGGAATATTAATAAACATATAAGACCCTTCAATTATTGATTGGTGATCAATTTGGATGCCTAACATATGTTTTACACCTCTCTCAGCAGTCATTTCTTTATATTTTGGGCACCCACGTCTTTGAATAGCTGTTTAGGGTCAGAGATAAACAGTATGGCTGCTGCAGTATAGAGTCCCATTCAGTTTTTATAGAATCCCCAACTTCAGTGTGCTCTTGCAGCCAAACAGTTTAGTTTTGATAAATATTTGCCCCACAGTCCACTAGCAGCCTCTTTTAACTGTCCATTGGCTTCAGAAATACAATTAAAAACATCTTTCCCAGCCTGTTGCTAGTTCTATTTCACAATCCCCTAGAAGCAGGCAGGCAACTAATTAAAGAGCTAGTGTACTGCCTAAAACCAATATTAGATTTTAAAAGCAGCCAGCCATTACCTTTTATATCTGAGGTACTTTTCTTTTCCCTTTGTTTAGTTAGAAGACTGTTTACCTTATGTTAGTAAGTGTAATCTGTGGAACAGCTCTTAGCCTAGCAGCTGACATATCTTGCTGTACTGCCCCACACTACATCATCAGCATTGTGACCTCACTGACTGTCATCCACATGCAGCCACATCCAAAAGTAGGGCCATTCTCGATGCCCTTCAGGTGGCATGCCTCAGACAGCTAGTTTTGGAACCCACTCATGAGGAAGCAATCTTAGACCTCATACTCTCAAATGGGGACAGTGAGAGGATCTTAAATCTAGAAGTGGGTAGCCATCTGGGAACAAATGACCACCAAATAGTGTAGTTCACAATAAATCCTGCTACAGAGTCAAGCCATACAAAAGTGAGGGTTCTGGACTTCAGAAGGGCCGACTTTGGCAAGATGGAAGAGTGCCTTAGAAAAGCACTAGCAACCAGGCTAGAAGGAGGGGTGGAGCAACAATGGGAAAACATCAAAACTGCCATCACAGAGGCAACAAGCCTTTGTGTGAAGCAAATAAACAAATCAAAACGAAAGAAAAAGCCACTATGGTTCTCAAAAGTAGTGGCAGTGAAGGTTAGGGAGAAAAAGACAGCATTTAGGAAGTATAAGGAAACACAGAACGAGCAGGACAGAGAACTGTACCAGTTAAGGCAGAAGGAAGCAGGGAGTGTAGTCAGAATAGTAAAGGCCTAAACTGAGGAAAAGATAGCCAACTCAGTTAAGAAGGAGGATAAAGCCTATTATAGGTATATCAGGGAGCACAGAAAGACAAAGAAAGGGATACTGAGGCTGAATAGAATGGACGGTGGGTGGGCAGAGAGGGACAGTGAAAAAGCAGGGATACTGAATGAATACTTCTGCTCAGTATTCACAAAAAAGGAGGGGGGGAGGTGCCTAATCCAATTAACAGAAGCACTCTGGAGAGGGGGGGGGGTCGATCCCATTCCTTTCACAAAAGAAAGGGTTCTGAAAGTACTCCTAAAAATGAAGGTGGACAAAGCAATAGGGCCTGATGGAATTCACCTTAGAATTCTAAAATAATTAAGGAGAGAACTAGTGACACCACTGACTACCATTTTTAACAAATCATGGGAGGATGGTGTGGTACCTGAGGACTGGAGGAAGGCGGATGTGATTCCCCTTCACGAAAGTGGAAGCAAGACAGAGGCAGGAAACTACAGACCTGTCAGTTTGACCTCTGTGGTAGGGAAAGTGATGGAATCACTTCTAAAGGAAATAATTTTTGAGTACCTAAAGGCCAGTGGGGCACAGGACCCAAGGCAGCATGGGTTCACAATGGGAAGGTCATGTCAGACAAATCTAATCGATTTCTTTGACTGGGTGACCAAAGTAGTAGACCAGGGAGGGGCTGTGGACATGGCCTACATAGACTTTAGCAAGGCATTTGACACAGTCCTACACAAAAGATTAATAGTCAAATTAACCAGCCTGGGAGTGGGTCTCAGGGTGGTAGCCTGGGTAAAACATTGGATGGACAACAGGACACAGAAGGTGGAGTCCACTCTGAAGAAAGAGGGGTTACTAGTGGGGTACCACAGGGTTCAGTACTGGGTCCAGTCCTTTTTAATGTCTTTATAAGTGACATTGCAGAGGGACTGGAAGGAAAAGTATGCCTCTTTGCAGATTACACCAAGATCTGTAACAAGGTTGATACACAAGGTGTGGAAAGGATGAGAAGGGACTTGGTAAGGTTGGAGGAATGGTCAAAAGTATGGCAGCTTGGATTCAATGCAATGAAGTGCAAAATAATGCACCTGGGAAACAAAAACCCAGGAGAAGATTACACAATTTGGGGGAGGTAGTAACAACAACAAAAATGTAAACGGACCTGAGGGTAATCATATCAGATGACCTTAAGGTTAGCAAGCAATGTGAGAAGGCAGTAGGGAGGGCTGGGGGATACTGGGATATATATAGGGAGAGGCATCACCAGCAGAAAACAGGAAGTTGTTATCCCTCTGTACAGACAGTTGGTGAGACCCAATCTGGAGTACTATGTGCAGTTCTGGAGACCCCATCTCCGCAAGGACATAGACAGGATGGAGGCAGTCCAGAGCAGGGTAACAAAACTGGTGCAGGGCCTGCAACAGAAGCCATACGGGGAGGGAGAGTGAGAGAGAGAGAGAGAGACTAAAGGAGCTTAATATGTATACCCTTGAGGAAAGGGGGGGGAACATGACAGAAACTTTTAAGTACCTCAGTGGAATTAACAAAGTCCAAGAGGGTAGCAGTTTTCAGAAAAAGAGATGTGCAAGAACAAGAGGATACAATTTGAAGATGGGGGGATGGCTCAGGGCCAATGTGAGAAAGTATTTTTTTCAGAGAGAGGGTGGTAGACGCACGGAACAGCCTTCCAGAGGAGGTTGTGGGGTCCAAAACTGTGGGAGAATTCAAGAATGCATGGGACAGATATAAGGCAATTTCTGTGGGTGGTAGGAAGAAATAGGCTATTGGTTAAATAGGATCTGCAGCTTATCCTGTAGGTAGGGAAATGGGCAGACTAGGTGGGCCAAGCGGTCCGTATCTGCTGAAAAAGTCAATGTTTCTATGTTTCTATGACATCACTGCTACTTAGGAACAGTAAGTAATTGACTGCCGGGCCATTCACCTATCATGTCACGGTCAGTGAGATCATAATGCTGATGATGTAGTGTAGATATGTCTGCTGCAAGGCTAAGAGCCATTCCACACATGCAGCACAATATTATCACATAGAATACTTTCTGATGAGCAAAAGGAATAAGAAAAATACTTCAGAAATAAAAAGTTACAATTGACTACTTAAAATTGTATTATTTTCCTGCCTGCCAGTTTTGGTTCTACTAGCTCTTTAATATTCATCCCCCCATTAACATTTATGAAACTGTTCCTTTAGTGGTTATTGGCGCTCCTTAACTAAAGTAGTTTTCCGCTCCTCAACAATCTCCTCTGTGTCTCTGACCCCCAACTAGCTTAACCTGGGAGTTGGAAGTACCAGAGAGGCATTCGCTTAGCTGCAATTGTGGCGAGAAAACCAAAATGTGCCACTGCCCATGTGCGTACCGCCACTCACACACTCGCAGTGCAGGCAACGTAGTGGTCCCGTGACTTTGCTCCTTCGGCCCCTTTTGAGCAGAAAACATGTTGTGGGGCCAGACGGAGACTTAGAGGTGCACCAGGAGCTCAGGACTGGCGGTGGAGGGCAATGGGAGAATGGGCAGGAAAGAGGCAATGCCTCAGGGGCAAATAGGTAAGCCCCACCCATGGGGGAGTTACATGAGCTTGGGTATGGGGGGGAGAGGGGGTATATGTGTTGTGGGTATGCAATGAAGAGGTAAAAGTCAGGAGAAGGTCCCTCAGTCTCAGTACATCTCTTCACTTACCTGGCCCTGTGTCTGCACTTGTGCTGGCTGAGAAGCTGAGAAAAAGACACCAAACATTTTCACATGTTGCCATAGTGTCTTTATCAAAGTAAGAAATCCTGTACATCATAGCCAGGGTGTGTACAGCTGTTAACTACTCCTACACTGTGAGGACTTCAGGGGATCATCTATAGAGTAAGAGGTATTTGGCTTCCACTTTTGACTGTTAAGAACCACTGCAGAGGGGTGAAGTTTCCTCAGGTATGCCCAGGATGAAGGTAGTTGGTGAGAAGGGAAAAGAAACACGGAGGACTCAGGACGAGATCATTCAGCACGCATGTCAGACCAGAATTTATGGATTACATCACAGCAGCACATAACATGATAGAGATCTGCACCACTGGCTCCACATTTCCAGCAGTCATCCTGTGTAAGAAAACATTGGACCTTCAGTTGGCTTGGAGTATGATATCACCAGTGTAGTAGTTTATATATATTAAACTACAACTGTCTGTGCAGCTATTATGTGCCAGCTTCCAACAATTAGGCCAGTCCTCATCTGAAAACTTACATAACAATGCAGTCTTCTACCTTTCCCTGGCTTTGATTGTTGGATGCAGGAGCGCATCTCTTAAAGCTTTATACTGTATATCATTCCCACTGTCCCATACCTCAGTAAGCACCAAACTGGCAGCGGTGTTGTAGCAGGGGCATCCTGAGGGGTCCAGCCTGAAAAGGGCCAAAAAAAATTCCACTTTTAGTGTTGCAGTAATCATACTACAGATCTGTAGGCAGCACCAGAAATTTGTCTCTGGAAGTGAATATCTATTACACAGGGCTGTGAAGGAGTATAAGTGATCTGTTCCTGGGCCATTAGATCCTGGATGGAGGATATCCTAGCCTGTTCACATGATGGCCATTTGAGAGGTTGATTATCAATCTGTAAAACTGGATTTTGACAAAGTAGTGCCCATAACATGATAGAGATCTGCACCACAGGATCCATAATTCCAGCAGTCATCCTGTGTAAGAAAACCTTGGACCTTCAGTTGGCTTGGAGTATATCACATCACGGATCAGATGGGGCAGCAAGGGGGAGAAGCACAGTCGGATATGGGTGGAGTCCATATCGGGATTAAAGGCAGACATGGCAGGACAGGCAATCTTAAGATGCGTAAAGAGGGGTAGGAGGAAACCACACACCGTGGTACATGTGGGGAAAAATGACCTAACAGGGGAAACGGTGGAGCTAACAAGGGCGAGGACTGAGAAAGTGGGAAGATTGTGCAAGGAGACTGGGGAGTCTATGGCCTTCTCCGAAGTGCTCCCAGTATCCTGCGCAAGCACAGTGAGAAAGGAGAGGATCAGAGAGTTGAACACATAGTTGGTAGAATGGTGTTGAACTAAGGGGTATGGGGTTGTGGGCAGCTGGGGCAGTACCTGAGATAATAACAATCTGCTTGCAAGGGATAGGGTGCACCAGAGTGGGCAGGGGAAGGAGGTATTAAAGCAAAGACTGGGGATGTATATTGCGACAAGGGTAGATTTAAACTAGATGGGGGGGTGGCAAGTGGACAGCAGCTAGGCAGGGATCCGATAAGAGTGGAGTCACAGCCTACCCCCCCAGGCTAGCAGGGAAGGACTCAGGGAGGCCAAACAAGAAGGGAGGGAGTAGAAGGGAGGAGATGAAGGCTAGTGAAGGGACGGGAGCATTATGGAGGGTGGTCTCATTGAATGCAAGAAGCCTAGGAAACAAATCCGCTGAGCTACAGGTACCCTTAGCAGTGTGGAGGGTGGATACTGCAGTTGTCACAAAAATGTGGGCAACTGAGCATCAGGACTGGGATCGGTCCATTCCAGGATACAAATTATACAGGAAGGACCATAAGGAGTGGAGGGAGGGAGGGTGGGGTCGCAGTCTATGTGAAGGACGGGATCAAATGCACAAGGAACGAGGGAAAAGAAAGGAGAACAGAGGCAATCTGGCTGCAGCTCCGAGTCTCGAGGGGTAGGAAATTGAGGTTTAGGGTGGTATACAGGCCACCACCCCAGTCTGAGGAGCTTGACAGGGAGTTACTGGGACAAATCAAAAAGGTATGTAGAAAAAGGAAGGTGGTCATCGTGGGGGATTTCAACTTTTCGGGGGCTTGACTGGAGCATTCTGGTCATCTCCAGTGCTAGGGAGCAAGTGCTCCTGGATGCAATCCAGGAGGGTCTTCTGACACAGTTGGTTACTGTACCTACTAGGCTAAAGAACACTTTGGATCTGGTATTGTTGAATGGGGAGGCAGTGAGGGAAATAAAAGGTAGAGGACCCACTAGCTGACAGTGATCACCAAATGGTGTGGTTTAATATCACAATGTGCGGGGAGCCAGAGAAATCAGTTACTCGGGTGGTAAACTTCAGGAGGGCAGACTTTGAGAGGATGCAGGAAGTACTAAAGGGGAAAACTGGAGGGCATGAGGCAGGAGATGGACGTGGAGCAGAAATGGGATATTATTAAACGGGGGGTTATAGAGGCAACAGAAGCCTGCACCAAGGCACAGAGTAAGAGGAGCAGAGCAAGAAAACCATACTGGTTGAACAGCGAGGTTGTGGAGGTGGTGAGGGCAAAATGAGTGGCACACCAGAGGTTTAGAAGGATGGGTAAGGAAGTGGACAGGGAGGAATATGCAAGATGGTCCAAGGAGATGACCAGAAAGGTGAGAGAAGCCAAGGCCCAGAGGGAGCTGAGATAAGCACAGGGGAATTAATGGGGAGGGGGGGGGGAGACTTTTCAGATACATCAGGGAGAAAAGGAAGTGCAAGGAGACAATAGTGAGGATAAAAAGGGGTGGGGAGTGGACAGAAAATGGGTCGGAGCAGGCAGAAGCACTGAATGAACACTTTCACTCAGTATTCACGGAAGAAAAGGAGGGACCACTACCAGCATGGGCTGGAGGGTGGGGACAGGGGGGAGAGAAGGCAACAGATGGAAGAATTGAGGCAAATAGAATCCTAGAGGGACTGATGGTACTAGAGGTAGACAATACACCAGGGCCAGATGGTAGTCACCTCAGGGTGCTGAGAGAGATGGTGGAGGTGTTGGTGGAGCCAGTGGCAGATCTGTACAGCACCTCATTGGAGTCAGGATGTGTGCCACTGGACTGGAGGATGGCACATGTAGTACCATTACACAAGAGCGGGCCAAGGGATGAACCGGGTAATTATCGTCCGGTAAGTCTCCCCTCCATAGTGTGCAAACTCATGGAGTCAATACTAAAGGAAAGACTGGTGTCGTACCTGGAGGACAATGGCCTCCAGGATGTGAGGCAGCATGGGTTTGTTTCAGGGAAGTCTTGTCAAAGCAACCTCATACAATATTATGACTGGGTGACAGGTGAGCTGGATAAGAGTCATGCGGTGGATGTTCTTTACTTGGACTTCAGCAAGACCTTCAATTCGGTTCCTCATGGGCGACTTGGGGGGGAAGCTAACTGGTGTAGGGGTAGGGGCAAAAACGATAAACTGGATTACAAGCTGGCTGAGTGGCAGGCTGCAACGGGTGGTGGTGAGAGGGGAGCTCTCAACTCCAAAGCTGGTGACGAATGGGGTGTCACAGGGCTCTGTGTTGGGACCAGTATTGTTTGGACTCTTCATATCAGACATTGACATGGGGTGGTGAGCAAGGAAAGTCAGTTTGCTGATGACACCAAAATCGGAGCAGTGGTGGATGGACAGGAGGGATGGAAACAGCTGCAAGGGGACCTACACAAGCTAGAGGAGTGGTCAGAGAGGTGGCAGCTGGAGTTCAATGCAAAGAAGTGTAAGGTTATGCACTTTGGGGTGAAGAACCAAAGGAAAGAATACTGGCTGGGGGGGGGTAAACTGGGGATCACTGAGGAGGAGAAGGACCTAGGGGTAATGATAACAGGGACCATGAACAACTGTCCAGTGCAGGAGAGTGGCTGCAAAACCGAACAAAATGCTGGGGTGCATAGCGAGGGGGGTTTCGTCCTGGCGAAGAGAGGTGATCTTGCACCTCTATAGGTTGCTGGTAAGGCTGCACTAGAGTAGTGTGTGCAGTATTGGAGGCCATACCTAAAGCGTGATATTAGGCTACTGGAGGGGGTGCAGAGGAGGGCAACAAAGACGATATGTGGAATGGAGGGGAGAGACTATGACAGCAGGCTGGGAGACCTGAATATGTACACCCTGGAAGATAGAAGGGACAGGGGGTACATGATAGAGACATTCACATATATGAGGGGAATCAATAAAGATAGGGCAGATGGGGTCTTTAAGTTAAGGAGGGGGAAGGTCACCAGGGGGAACAGGCTAAGAATAGAGGGGGGAAGATTTAGGAAGAAAATGAGGAGACACTATTTCACAGAGAGGGTGGTAGCAAAATGGAACACCCTACCAGAATGGGTGGTATCATGTAAATCTGTGAACAGCTTCAAAATAGCATGGGACAGGGAACAGGAGAGAGTGAGGGTGGGGGTGGCAGTGGGATGACAAAGGGAAGGGGGGTGGGGCAGTTGCAAACTAGGGGTGTTGGCTGCAAACTCGAGCAGACTTAGATAGCCCGGGTGGTCTGTTTCTGCTGGCACATTCGTATGTTTGTATGATCGTATGTGATGGGTGTTAAGGGTAATTTTACTATCTTTTCTAAAGTGGACCATGACTTTACGGAGGCTGAAACTGAAAGCCACCCCTTCTGGTAGTTTGGGAGCAGGGTGAAGAGAAAGACTGTGGGGTGAGGCCTCCTACCAGAGCTTGTTCTATATTTACTCACAGTGGGATAGCTGCAAAGGGACAGCAGAACCAGAAACATGTTCACGTTGCCCTGAAGCTCAAATATGCATAAAGTCATGGTAGGTTCCACCTCTCCCCTTTAACCAATGGGAGCATAGCTTGACATTGTTGAGATGGGAATGTTTCTGTATTCAGAGGAAACTATCAAATAACCCATCAATCTTGGCAAACCCCTTTGTGGGTATGTTCACTGGTACGTAAGAGAGACAACAGAAAAGCTAAGGCAAGGAGGCCATTTTTATTGGAGAGATTTTCCCAGCCATGGATAGGTTGTGAAGGAGCCACCCACCTATTTCCACCTTTAGCTTATCCAGAACAGGAGACAGGTTGAAAGTGCATTGGAGGGCTACGTCTGCTGTGACCCTGATGCTCAGATACATTATTGGTTTGGGGGAACCACTGAAGGCCAGATTCTTTGATTTTCTGTTCTTGGCAATGTTTAGTAAGCATAAAAACCTCTGTCTTCTTAACATTTATCTTTAAGCCCAAGATCTGCTCAAAGGTATACAGGAGGGAAAGGACAGTAGAGGATGCAGGCTAAGGTGGGCATTCGACATGAGCACCAGGCAGTCATCTGCATACATGCTGGTTCTGTTTTGCGGCACTGGCCGGGATTCCTTGTATATTATGGCACCCTTATACAGCCGCAGCTTGGGACTCTATGGCAAGCACAAATAATAATGGGGATAGAGGCAGCCTTGACAAACCCCCTGACCTAGAGAGAAAGGCTGTGATAGTGTAGAATTTGTGAGCACCTTTGCAGATGGCCACGTGTACAGGGTATGTATCCATTGTCTAAAGGACTGGCCGAATCCCACATGCACCAGTACAGCCTGAAGGTATCCCCACTCCACCGAGCACAGAGACTAATGCCTTTTTAAAATCTATTGCTATTGCTGTGGCTGGAGGGAGGACAGAGCTCACCACTTGACTTGGGAAGACTAGTGTATAGAGATTGTCAGAGCTCATCGTACCTTGCACAAAACTGATTTGGGATTTACGTGTTAGGGGAGGTAGAATAATTTTGAAGCGATGTGCTAAAGCTCTGTCAAGACTCTGGCATTAGCATAAATGAGGGAGATGGGTCTATAGCTGGAAGTCAGGGTATGATCTTTCCTTTCTTTTAGCAGAACTGTTATGGTGGCTTCTCTGAGTGTGGGAAGGAGACAGGAGGCATCACGTGATGCAGCAAACATTTTCTGGAGTTGGGCAGGTGACAGCACTTACATGTTGATATACATTTATTGGAAAACAATCACTTCCTGGATATGTGGGATAAGTACTTTTAATGATCACACCACTTTGCTGAGTGAGAGGCAGCGCTTCAAGAACTGCCCTGTGTACTTCACTGAATTTGGGGAATGGCTGTGGAGAGACATAAGAACATATGAAACTTGCCAGCAGAAACAGGCCTCATGGTCCATCAAGTCTGCTCGAATGCACAACTAGCACCCTTATATCGCAGCTGTGCCACTCCCCCCACCTCTGGAAACTGCTCAGCATTGTTTACCCAGTCCCCCCCCATGACCTGTCCCATGCCCTTTTGAAACTACCCACCATCCTGCATGCCACCACCTCCTCTAGTAGAGCATTCCATTTCGACACCACCCTCTCTGTGAAATAATGCCTCCTCATTTCCCTCCTGAATCTGCCACCCTGCAATCTTAGCCCATGTCCCTTCACTTCCTCAGCTTAAACAACCCCTCTGTGCCAGATTTGTTGATCCCCCTCAAGTGTTTGAAAGTTTAAATCATATCCCCCTCCCCGATCCCTTCTCTTCTCCAGGGTGTACAAACTCAAGTGTTTCAACCTTTCTTCATAGGTTCTACCTTCCATTTCTGTATCATTTTTGTCGCCCTATGCTGCACCACCACCTCAAGCAGCCCAATAGCCTTCATCAGATACGGATGCCAGTACTGCAAGCAGTACTCCAACTGCGGCCTGACCAAGGACCTGTACAGGGGCAGGTTCACATCCTTGTGCCTGGACGAGAACCCCCACATGATACACCCCAGCATCCTACTGGCCTTAGCTGCAGCCCTCCTGCACTGAGCAGAGTTGTTCATGCTCCCCATTACTATGATCCCTAGATCCTTCTCCTCCTCAGTGACACCCAACCACACCACACCCAACCAATATTCCATCCTCGGGTTCTTCACCCCAAAGTGAATAACTTTGCACTTCTTTGCATTAAAACCCAATTGCCACCTTGTCAATCACTCCTCAAGTCTGGTTAGGTCACCCTGTAACTTCTGCCACCTTTCTGTCATCCACAACAGCCCCCATCTTGGTGCCATCAGCAACAAACTATCTTGATACCAATCCCATGTGCAATATCTGATATGAACAGATCAAACAACACTAGCCCCAGCACAGAGCCCTGCGGCACACCGCTGGTCACTGCCCTAGGAGATGAGAGTCCCCCCCCCACAACCACCCATTGCAGGGTGCTGTCTAGTGTCCCTACCTGGTCAACAAAAATGAAATAATAATCATCTAGCCAATTCTCGATCCAGTTAGTCATGTTATCCCCCATCTCTACGTATTTCAACTCTGCACCCAGCTGCCCGTGAGGGACCGAATCAAAGGCCTTGCTAAAATCCAAATATAGAACACCCACTGCATGGCTCTTGTCCAACTCCCTTGTGACCCAGTCGTGGTAGTCTATTATGTTGGTGTGGCATGCTGTCCAGGAGACAAACCCATGCTTCTGCCCATCCTGTAGCTCACTGACCGCCAGGAAGGTTACTGGTCTCTCCTTCAAGATTGCTTCCATAAGTTTATCCACTATGGAAGTGAGACAGACAGGTCTGTGATTACCCAGCTCATCCTTTGGGCCGCTCTTGTGGAAAGGCACCACATGAGCCAACCTCCAGTCCTGCGGTATGCACCCTGTGCCCAGGGAGGTGTTGAACAGGTCAGCCAGCACCCCGTCCAACACCTCTGCCATCTCCCTCAACACCCTAGGGTGAATGCCATCAGGACCTGGTGCCTTATCCACCCTAAGTGCCTTCAAGTCTTCCAATAACTTTCTTTCCAGAATCACCTCATCAGTCACCTCCTCCTCCCCACCCTCCCAGTCCACGGAGGTAGCAGACCTCCTACCTCCCTTGTGAACACAGAGCAGAAGTATTCATTCTGTACTTCTGCCTGTTCCTCCTCCTTCTCCACCCACCCTTCGCCCTTCTTGATCCAGACTATCTGGTCCCTACAGTAACTTTTCTCCCTTATGTATCTATAGAATTCCTTCTCCCCCCTCCCTGATGCCCCGAGTCAGCCTCAGATCCTTGGAGGCCTTGGCCCTCCTTGCATACATCTCCTTGTCCTCCTCCCTCCTTCCTGGTTCTTTTCAGTCTCCTAAAAGCTGCTCTCTTGAACTTCACCCCCTCCAACACATCCCTGCTCATCCAGCCTGGCACCTTAGCTGTAGTGTTCTTGCTGAGAGTCCTGGTTCACACTTCAGTCGCCTCCCTTGGCCCAGAGTTTATTATATCCCACTTCTGTTGTACGTCCATCCCCAACCTAATCTAATCCCCTCAAGGCGCCCTCTCAGTAATTCCCTCATCCTCCCAAAGTCCATCTGTCTGAAGTCCACTGCCTTTGTTGCTGACCCCACAGCCTCCCTGCTCATGCTGAGTGTGAACTACACTGAAAGGTGGTCACTCCCAGCTAGTGGGTCCTCCAACACTGCTTCCTCACCGTCTCTTCATTTGATAATACCAGGTCCAATGTATTACCTTGCTGAGTTTGTTCACCAGCTATCTGCACCAGATGGCTATCCTGGAAAGCATCCAGAAGTACCTGATCCCTGGCATTAGTGGTGGCATCGGTTCACCAATCGACCCCAGGTAGATTGAGGTTCCCCACAATCACCACGCTCCCCTTACTACATACCTGTCGAATGTGATCCACCAACTCCCTGTCCAACTCCTTGGACTGTGCCAGTGGCCGATACACCACCCCTAGCCTCAGTTTCCTACCCCTTGGATCCAGGAACTGCATCCACAGTGCCTCCACCCCCCCCACCTCCCTTGTGCATCTAATCCCATTCTTTACAAAAATCACCATCCCTCCCCCTTTCCCTGCTCCCTCTGTCCATCCTATAAACCTGTACCCAGGAATAGCCAGATCCCAATCCTGGTGTCAGCTGTCTCACATCTCGGTGATGGATGCACCTTTCACCATCCTTATGGTTTAAGAGAGCCTGTAGTTCAGCTACTTCATTACCCAGGCTCGTCGCATTCAGGAAGACCATCCTCCACCCAGTACCCGCCCCCATCTCCCTACCCCTTCCCTCGCAGTCCTCTCATTACAAACACTGCTGTCGTGGGGTTCAGCTCATTCAGCTCCCTACCTGGCAACCTTGCACTTTGCAGCACTTCTCCACCCCTTCCTAGTTTAAAAACCCTTGGAAGCTAGTATTCCTCACAGTTTCCACTTCAAAACCTCTACCCAGCCCTATTCAACTGCAATCTGTCCGCTGCATAAAGGTCACTGTTGACCCATGTGTTCCTCCAATCTCCCACCGGCCCACATTCAGTAGAGCAACACCACCCCACCAGCCAAGAGTTAAACTCCACAATCCTGTCCTTCTCCGCCCTGCTCACCCTGGATACCAGGAGCACTTCTGAGAAAGCCACTGAGCACCCAACCTCCATGCACAACTTCCCTAGTTCCTCAAATCCTTCCCTAACCAACTCCTCTGGGCTCTCCTCCAGGTCATTGGTGCCTACATGCACCGCCATGTGAGTTTTTCTCTTCCCCCCTGACACACCTAAGCAAGGCTTGCCCTATCCACTGTCAAACCCAGTATGCATTCCACCCATATCCGACTGTGCTGTTCACCCCTCCCTCCCCACCTGATCCCCTTTAATATAGAGTCCCCTATCACTACTACTCCACCCTTCCCACCTTTTGCCTGTAACTCCCTGCAAATCCTGTCCCTCCCTTGAGCATTCGTCCTTCCCTGTCAACCGGCACCCTCCCCCCTCCACTTCATCCCATGCCTGCCGCCCCTCTCCCTGTGGCCAATGCACCATTTATTATCCCCCCCACCTCACAAAGTGCCAATCCAACTTGCCCTTAGCTGCACCCCCCTCTGCTCCCACTGCCCTGTCTCCCGTACCCTACCCCTACCTGTCAAACCCTCTCCCCTTTCCCCATCTGGACTACTGTCCCCTGCATTCTCCCTATCCTGACTGTCACCTGCCACACTCCTGAGAGTACCATCCTCCTCCTCCTCTGCTACAGACATCAGAACCTCATACCTATTACTTAATTCTATCCCCCTACTACTGGCATTGTCACTGTTGCCACCCTGATACAGATCCGCACTGCGGCTTGCATTCTGTTTCTTCCCCCCACCCCAGTCACCACAAACTCTGATTCCCTGTATACCCAAGGGGGTGCCCAATTTACTCTTGTTCTGCCCTTCTCCTTTCTTAACCTTCTTATCCCCCCTGCTAGCCAACTGACCTCTGCCTTCAGTGCTCTTAGCCTGTGGCAAATAGGACATTTCCACAGCCTCTACAATGTATCCATCCACATGGCTGCCCCACAGCTCACCAGCCTGTCACCCCGGATAACCTACTGATCTCCTGCCCCCTGCACCAGCCCCCCATGCCCTGGGACCAACCCCACCTCCCATGCCACCCGTCCCAGTCCTGCCATCCAGAATACCCCAGACATCCCCGTCAGTTCCATTGCTCCTACTCTACCCCCCTTCTTGTCTCCCAAATTCCCGCCACCATACATGGTGTAGCTGAACCTCCCCCTCAGCCTACTTCTGGTGTGCCTGTCCTAGTACCCAGGTATGTGGGTATGGTCAATGATCATTAGATAGAGAACACTCCCTCACTCAAAAAACAGTTGCGTACAACCCACAGAATAATGCCCATAAGATCACAAACCCCAACCAATACACTTGCATCAACACCCCCCTATTTATCAATTCCTCCAAAAAACAGCAGTGACCAGTGTCTCAGAGTGTTACCCCCACCCTCCCAGTACAGTTACAATCCACCACAGAATTGCTCCATCAAGTAGTAAGACCAGGCTAAACACAAAATCTTTAAAGGCCTGAGTGTCTAGAGCAACTTTCCATGCATAAAGGTTTTGATCGCACTACAGCATAACAGCATTGAGTTCCTTCTGATTGAATTTGGAGGTGCCACTACTGTCTTGCAAAGCTGCAATATGGTATTCCACCTGTTGCTTTCATAATCAGTACAAGTTGAGTTTGCTAACTTTCTCCCCACTATCCCAAAGTGGTGCTTGGTAGGCATGATAGCAAACCCTGCTTTTCCACTGACAGGGAGTTTAGTTGAATCTGGAGCTATGCGATTTCCATCAGAAGATTTCTATCCAATAAGTACATTGTTTCTGTTCTGTAGCAGATCTCCAGATACTTCATGAAGGCTTCCAGCTGCTTAGCTTTGGCTTACCCAGTTCTGTGGTGGAGTTCCATGTAGCCCATATTCATGTCACTAAGGGTGGGGTCAAAAGCTTCCCACATGGTAGCTGGGGAGGTCTTCCCACTGTCATTTGTATCAAAGTATGCTTGGGTTTCCTCTTTAATCCAGTTTAGGAAGCTTGTATCCTTCAGTAATAACAGGTCTAGTATCCCGAATGTAGATTTTGGTGGTGCTGGACCCCAGATACAGGATGGTGTGCCTGGTGCGAGAGCTAAGCTATAGAAGGGGACAATGTCAGAGGTTAGGGTGGAATGAGTTATCTTGGGTAAAGCAAGCCAGAAATCTAGTCTATTGGCTGATGCATTTGGGAAGAAGACATAAGAGAAATCTTTAACTGTGATATGTGTCAGTCTCCATATATCCAGGAATGGCAAATTCTGCCATAAGGGTCTTTAACGTGGCTAAGGAGCATGGATGTGGGTTAGGATACCCATTAGGAAGGTCTAGGCAGGATTACAAAATTAAGTTAAAGTCCACACCCCTCAGTTCAGAGAGAGCTTGCCAATTCCTTTGAAAAAGGGGATGAGTCAGAGTTATTGGTACAGATGTTGCCTAAAACATGGGGTCCCCCAGGAGTCGATAGTATGAGTAACCTCCATTTGCCATGTGATTCCACAAGCTGCTTAACAATCATCCATTTAACAGATTTGCGTAGCAAAATAAAGACACCTTGTTTGGAGGAAAGGGCATAGCTATGGGCTTCCTACCCACTCATTCTTTTTTTAGCTTAGTGGCTTTGGCCTCAACTAATTTAATTTTTTGCAGGAAGGCTACTTGTGTTTTCAGTAGCTTGAGATAAAACAGCACCCTCTTTCTTTTTATAGGTGAGTTCAGACCTTCACATTCCCAGTGACACAAGTAACAGTAGTCATTTAAATGATTTTGGAGTGTGGAGCAAGAGATCTGTAGTGCCTAGGATGTAGGACCTGTGAGAGGGTGGCGTCAAGAGTGGAGCCTTCTAGGTCCTCAGCCTGGGCCCATAATGAAAAGGAGAAACACGCCAATTATTTACATTTCATACTCCTTTGAGGGGAGTCATTGCCATGGTGGATGGTGTAACTAGAAGCACAATTGAATAACATACATATAACCGTATCTGTAACCAAACTGTGTGATTCACAGTGCAGCTATACTGAAGCTAATGAGAGTAAAGCAGCATAAATGTTCAAGGAATGAACAGCAACATAATAGGAGATCCTTCACCCAGATATATGTTCTGACCAGTATACCACAAAAAGACAGCACCATCCACCATTACAATAACTGCAAAAGTGTTTAATACATAGATACATAGATACATAGACAGTGTCGGCAGATAAGGGCCTATGGCCCACCTAGTCTGCCCATTTGAGCTTGTAAGTTCAGTTTGTTTTCCTAGAAGTCTATTTCCCTTACCCCTGACCTCTAGAATTCCTTTATGTCTATCCCATGCATTCTTAAATCCGTGATTGTTTCAGCCCCACCACTTCTTCTGGCAGGGTGTTCCACTTGTCCACCACCCGTTCAGTGAAGAAATTCTTTCTCATGTTTCCTCTGAATAGTCCTCCTCCAACTTCATCCCATGCCCTCTAGTCCTGAAACATCTTTTTGCTTAAAATAGTGTTTTCCTGCACCTGTTCCTCCTGTGAGATACTTGTATGTCTCTATCATATCCCTCTCCTCCTCTCCTCCAGGGAGTACATGTTCAGTTCCTTCAACCTGTCTTCATAGGTTTGTGATGCAACCCATGCACCATCTTTGTTGCCCTCCTCTGAACCTTCTCTACCCTGTCTATGTCCTTACGTAGGTATGGTCTCCAGAACTGTACACTGTACTCCAGGTGAGGCCTCACTAGTGTCTTGTATAGCGGAATTATGACCTCCCTTTTCCTGCTGGTGATGCCCCTGCCTATACATCCCAGCATCCTATTTGCTTTACCTGATGCCTTGTCACACTGTTTCCCTACCTTGAGGTCATCAGAGATGACAACCCCAAGATCCCTTTCCTGCTTGGTGCATGCTATATCCTCACCCCCCAACTGATATATTGTGCCAGGGTTTTGTGCCCCATATGCATTATCTTGCACTTCTTTGCATTGAATTTCAACTGCCAAACCCTTGACCATTCTTCAAGTTTCTGCAGGTCCCTTCTCATTCTGTCTACACCCTCTGGTGTGTCTACTCTGTTACAGAGCTTTGTGTCATCAGCGAACAGTGAAATTCTGCCTTCTATATCGTGTGCAATGTCACTGATGAAGATGTTGAATAGGACGGTCCCAGCACTGATCCCTGTGGTACCCACTGGTCACTCTTCCCTCTGTGGAGTGACAGCCATTTACCACCACCCTCTGTGTCCTGCCACCCAGCCAGTTACCCACCCACCACACTACTGTCCTGCCCACACCCATATTCCCCAGTTTGTGTAATAGTCTTCTATGTGGCACAGTGTCAAAGGCCTTGCTGAAGTCCAGATAGGCCATGTCCACTGCCCTCCCCTGATCCACCTCCCTAGTCACCCAGTCAAAAAATTCAATGAGGTTGGTCTGACATGACCTCCCCCTGGTGAAACCATGCTGCCTTGGGTCCTGTAGTCCATTGACAACCAGATGTTCCACCAATCTCTCCTTCAGTAGTGCTTCCATGATCTTTCCCACTACCGAGGTGAGGCTGACTGGTCTGTAGTTCCCTGCTTCCTCTTTGTTCCCACTTTGTATAAAGGGGACTACATCTGCTGTCCTCAGTCTTTGGGTACCTCCTGTTTCCAGTGATTGGCTGAACAGGATAGCCAGAGGTTCAGCCACCACCTCTCTTAGTTCTTTAAGGACCTGTGGTGCACCCCATCTGGCCCCATTGCTTTGTCAACTCTTATTACTTCCAGTTCCTTCAGGACCCTTTCTCGTGTAAAGGGACTTGTGTCCATTTCTGCACCATTCTCCCCTTGTACTCCCTTCAGACCCATTACCCCTCTTCCTTAGTAAAGACTGAGCAGAAATACCTGTTCAATATGTCAGCTTTACTGTTGTCATCCTCCACGCTGCTCCCATCCTCCCCTTCAGTCTAACTATCCCTCCTTTGTCCTTCTTTTTCACTTATGTACCTGTAAAGGTTTTGTCCCCTTTAACCACTGATTTTGCAATGTGTTCTTCTGTCTGAGCTTTGGCTTCCCTTACTGACTTCCCTGCCTCCCTTTGTTTCTCCTGGTACTTCTCCCTATCCCCTTCTGCCTGTGTCTTTTTGTATTGCCTGAATGCAGTCTTTTTGGCTTTCACTTTCTTTGCTACCTCTTTGGAAAACCATAATGGTCTCCTCTTTCTTTTCGTCTTGCTAACCTGCTTAATGCATAATTCTGTTGTTCTTATAATCCCCATTTTAAATACTGCACTGTTCCTCAATCCCTGATTCCTGTCCCATTCCCTTAATGCCTCTTTCAACATCTCCCATTTTCCCAAAGTCTGCCCCCCTAAAATCCAGGATACGTGTTTTTGTGTGGTTTGGTTCTGCTCTTTCTGTGATTTCAAACCACAATGACTGGTGGTCACTGTTACCCAGGTGCTCCCCCACTGTTACCCCCATCACACTGTCCCTGTTTGTGAGCACAAGGTCCAGTATTGCCTTCTGCCTATATGAAACATATGAAACAATATATGAAACAAACTGCTTACAGAGATGTAGTACCAAGTAGAGACCCCAAATAGACTCTAAAAAATGGCCTGACCACTTTTGCACATGTGCGCTTCATCAGGTCAATCAACATCACATAAATCATTTAAATACATATGAACAATCAAAGAGCAAGTGCTTACTGCAAGTGCTGAGTGCAACATTTAAAGAGATACGGGACCAGATATTCAAAAGGGTTGCACATGGCGCAACAGTGTTGCACCATGCACAACCCACTGATGCGCCCCAACACGATATTCAAAAGTGCGCTAAATCCCGATCGCGGAGTGCATCAGTAATGTATGAGGCACAGGTGGGGTGTGCTCATGCATAACCTGCACAGCCCGATATTCAGCCTAGAATGTGCAGAGTCATGCATGCACAACCCCTACTTGCGCCTGCACAAAGTTACGCACAAAAATAAAAGGAACAAGTGATGGCCACCCACAGGTGAGCTGCCACACTGCAGGGTGCAACACAGCAGCTGCCACCTGTAGTTCCTGCCACACCTGGCGGCGCCCCCCCCCCAAGTCCAATATTCCCTGGTGGTCCAGTGGACCGCACTGAGCCCAATCGCAGGCATCATTGATGGGACCCCCCCAAGTCCAATATCCCTGGTGGTCTAGTGTACCCCACCCACCCGCCCACTGGGCCCACCGCCCTGCTCCCCATGTCACCCCGGCAGGCGGCAGCACCCACCCACCTGCCACCCGCTGCCCGGCAGCTCGATAGGCTGCACGCCCATTGGTCTCTGAGCATGAGCCAATGGGCGTAGCCCATACCATACTACTCAGTCCAGATATGTGAATGAGTTTCCGCTGGCTGACGGGGAGGGGCGAGTGGACCCAGTGGGTGGGTGGGTGGGTGTGGGGGTACTAGACCACCAGGTATACTGACTTGGGGGGGTTCCTATAAATGATGCCCGCGATGAGGCTCAGTGTGGTCCACTGGACCACCAGGGATATTGGACTTTTTTTATATTACAGGAATGCCCATGATCAGGCTGCAGGGGGCGTCAGTCCCCGATGGCTGCTGCCTGGCAGGGCGCCAGGCGCAAGTCATTGGGGGTCGGCACACCTGCATGCTAATGGCATGCAAATGGGGCTGTAATGAGATGCAAATGGCCCCCTGGGTGCCTTGCATATATTATAGAAACATAGAAACATAGAAGTTGACGGCAGATAAGGACCGCAAGGCCCATCCAGTCTGCCCATTTCTTTTTCTACCTTATAAATGTGCCATCGGCCTTTGCTCTGTCAGTGGTCTATCTATTCATAGTCATTTGTATTGCTCCCTATGCCTATCCCATGCCTGTTTGAAGCCCTGCACTGTATTCATAGCCACCACTTCTTGTGGTAAGCCATTCCATGCATCCACCACCTTTTCTGTGAAAAGAAATTTCCTCACATTCCTCCTTAATCGGCCTCCTCTAATCTCATGCTGTGTCCTCTTGTCCTGCTATTTTTCTTATATTTAAACATGTTAGACTCTTTCACCTTGTTTATGCCCTTAAGGTGTTTGAATGCCTCGATCATATCCTCTCTCCCTCCTTTGCTCAAGGGTATACATATTGAGCTCCGTTAATCTGTCCTCATATGTCTTCTGATGCAGTCCCTGCACCATTTTGGTTGCCCTTCTCGGACTGTCTCAATTTGGTTAATGTCCTTGTGAAGGTGTGGCCTCCAATACTGCCGCAGTACTCCAGCTGGGGCCTAACCAGTGTCTTGTACAGAGGATTATTACCTCCCTCCTTACGACTTCTGATACCCCTACTAATACACCCTAACACCCCTGCCTTACCTACTGCTTTAGAGGTCTGCTTGATGATTTTAGGTCATCAGTGATGATGATGCCCAAGTCTCTTTCTTCCTTTGTGACTGCTAGCAACTCCCCTCCCAGCCTATAGGTGGCTTCAGGGTTTCTCTTCCCTATGTGCATGATTTTGCACTTCTTTGCATTAAATCACAGTTGCCACTCTTCTGACCATTCTGCTAGTTTATCCAGATCTCTTCTCATTCTGCCCACCCCATCTGGATCATCTACTCTGTTGCAGATCTTGGTGTCATCTGCAAACAGACAAGCCTTACCCTCTAGTCCATCTGCAAGGTCACTAATGAAGATGTTGAAGAGGACTGGCCCCAGGACTGATCCTGAGGTACCCACTTGTGACTTGCATCTCTTCTGACTGTATACCATTTACCACCACTCTCTGTTTTCTGCCTGTCAACCAGTTTGCCACCCAGTTGACCAACTTCCCCACCCGAGCCTACCCAGCTTATTTATCAATCTTCTATGTGGAACAGTGTCAAAAGCTTTGCTGAAGTCAAGGTAGGCGACATCAACTGCTCCCCTTGGTCCACCACTCTGGTTACCCAGTCAAAGAAATCTATGAGATTAGTTTGACAGGACCTTCCTTTGTAAACCCATGCTGTCTTGGATCCTGTGCCCCTATGGATTCCAGGTGTTGCACTATCCTTTCCTTAAGGAGTGCCTCCATAATCTTGCCCACTACTGAGGTAAGACTGACTGGTCTGTAGTTCCCGCCCTCCTCCCTGCTACCACTCTTGTGGGCCGGGATCACATGAGCCCTTCTCCAGTCTTCTGGGACCTCTCCTATGCTCAGAGACTCACTAAACAATTCTGCTAATGGCTCTGCTAGTTCCTCCTTTAGCTCCTTAAGTACCCTGGGATGTATGCCATCAGGTCCCATTGCCTTATCCACCCTGAGCTTAGCAAGCTCTTGTAGGACCCTTTCTTTTGTGAAGGGAGTAGTGCTCACCTCCCTCCCTCCCCCTGTGTCCATGATGCTGAGCTGTGGGCCCTGCCCTACCTTCTCTTCAGTAAATACTGAGCAAAAGTATCTATTTAGGATAGATGCCTTTACAGGGTCCTCCTCCTCCATGCTCCCTTTTCTCTATAAGCTTAGCAATACCTCTGGACTTTCTCCTTTCACTAATGTATCTATAGAAAGTCTTGTCGCCTTCTTTACTGTTAGTGCTAGTGTTTCCTCAGTTTGGGACTTTGCCTGCCTTACTGCCTTACCTGCTTCCCTTAGGGCAGTTTGGTATGCCTCCTATCTTCATCCGCTGTGTTCCTTTATATTTCCTGAAGGCCAGCCTTTTGGCTCTGACCTTTTCTGCTACTGTATTTGAGAACCAAAGTGGTTTCCTTCTTCTTTTGCACTTCTTTTCTGTCTAACACAATGGGATGTTGCTTCAAGTATTGCATCCTTAATGCTTGCCCACTTTGCCTGTACCCCTCACCTGTGTTTTTTTGCCAGGGCTAGATTAACTCTGTTGGCCATCTTATCAAAGTCAGCTCATCTGAAGTCCCATTTTTTGCCTTGGAATGGGATGATTTAGATGTAGTAGCCAAATTGAACCATACCATGTGATGGTCACTGGCCCCAGGTGACCTTCTACCTGGAGATCTGTGATCCCTTCTTTGTTAGTCAGTACTAGATCTAGGATAGCCCTGTCTCTTGTGGGTTGCTGTACCAGTTGTTTGAGGCCCTCCCCCTGCAGGGAATCCACTATGAGTCTAGTTCTGGCAGATGTTCCTGCTGGTATTGACCAATCTGTATCTGGCATGTTGAAGTCTCCCATTATCAGAACCTCCCCTTAGCTGTCATGTTTTGTATATCTTCTAACAGTAATGTGTCTATGTCCTCCCTCTGGTCTGGGGGCCTGTAAACAACCCCAGTTCTTATGGCTGTCCCATTTCCTGTTTCCAGGGTGACCTACAGTTGTTCTGGCTCCTTATGTATTCTGAATTTCTGTAGCTTTGATATTTTCATTAACATACAGGGCCACTCCTCCCCCCCTTTTTGCACCTCGGTCTCTTCTGAACAATACATAGCCAGGTACTGAAGTCTCCCAAGTGTGGTTGCTGGTAAACCACGTCTCACTAATTGCTACTATGTCCAGTTTAGCCTCTGACATTATTGCTTGCAGGTCTGAGATCTTATTTCCCAGGATGTGAGCATTTGTGTACATGATTTTCCATTGGCCAGATTTTGGTGTGTTAGTTGTTGGGTGAAGTTTGGCATTACCCCTGTGCGTCGTATGGGGAGACAAACCTTTTTTCTTACCTGGTGATGCAAATGAACGGCAAACATGCTGAATTCCTGTTTGACCACTAGCTGAGGGGGGAGGGGTGTTCTTCCCATTCGACGTATGGGGTGCTGCACCCCTCTCCCCATTTGCTAGTTTAAATATTCTGCAAAGACGTCAAACTTCTGCCCCAATGCACTGACTCCCTCTTTAGTCAGATGCAGTCCATCAAATTTAAAGAACTTTCGCTCCCAGAACTGATGCCAGTTCCCTACAAATCTGTGTCCTTTTTCCTGGCACCAGCCCTTGAGCCACGTGTTTAGCTCCTATCTCCCCTTCTCTGACCTTTTGTCCATCTGCTCCCTCTCCCAGACTGGCAGGATCTCAGAGAAGGAGATGCAGACAGAAATAGATGATAGTTTGTCACCCAGCCTAGTCAGGTGTTCCTTGGTCTCACAACTGACCGGCTGGCAAGATCACTAGTCCTATGTACTAGGACATCAATGTTTTCTCCTGCTTTGTGAACAATTTTAGCAATGTGGTCAGTGTCTCTCCATGCTGATGTACCTGGGAGACATCTGACCATCACCCTAGCTGGAGATGGGTATCAACTCCCGAATCATGGAGTCTCCTATGATCAGAAGTTTTTGGATTTCCTTTGTGCTTGTTTTGTTTTGGTTCCTGATTTGGGTGAGTTTTGTTGTGCTAGCTCCTGTGCACGAGTGTCCTGCTCTGCAGTGTCTTCTGCCTCTTTATTTGATTTCAGAGATAGAGGCAGATACCTGTTTGTAGTGTTTATATGGTTTTGGAGGTAATGTGTTGAGAGCAGAGAGTGATGGGGCACCTGATTTGCTCCTCCTAACCACCTGCCAACCTCCTGGACCAACTACCCTCTGCGGTCGAGAGTTTTTCTGTTGGATGCTGGGGAAATGGCGGGTGGTTCTTATAATGTATTTCCTCTTCAATATGAAATTTGAGGCGTGCAATCTCTGCCCATGCTGCCCGGAGCTGAGCCCTAAGATCTCCAAAGCCCCAGCATGTAGGACAGTGTCCTAAATCCTGTAAGACTGTCCTTCTGAAAATTGTTCCACAGTACCTGCAGTTAATGAAATCCATTCCAAATAAGTTGCTGGGTTTGTAACCTAGTCAGAGTAATTAGAATGAGAAAAAAAAGGAAAAAAAAATGCAAGTAATGGTTTAATTGTGTTTTGTTTAACTTGTTATAACAAGTTAAATTACTAGTGCCCCTGTAAATGAGCTCACCTTGTGGAGGCCCCACTGATCCGCCCCTTCCTGCTCTGCCACAGGAAATGTCACAACTGTGGTACCCTATAAAAGGAGTGTAGCGTGGGGTGATTGGGGATGGGGTGGGTGGCTGGGCCCTTCCCCTGCCTAAAAAGAAGAACCATGGACGGAAGAACAAGGAGGTAAGAGCAGAAACAATCAGTCAACAACAAATGCAGTAACCCTGAAAGTTTATCCTAATGTTAGATAAAACTGTAAAACCTGTAAAGCACCACCTGTAATAATTTCAGAGAAGATATACGCTGTAAGAAACACTTTACTCCAGAGAAAAATAAAGCAGTAACAGAAGATATACCTTGCAAAAGACAATTTAAATCAGAAGATTACAGGAGTAATCTGTTAGCACACACCTGTAGGCACACCTTGTAATAATGCAGAAGAAGGTATACCAGCAACAAATAATTTGAATCAGAGAAAAATAAAAGCAATGAAATGTTAGCAACAAACAGTAGCAATCCCTGTGAGTAAAAAATAAAAACACCACCACACAGTAAATCTGCTTAGCCAAACTAAGTCTTAATCCTTTTCTCTTGCTCTGGTAAGTTTCTCTACTCTGCCTTTCAAGCAGTCTTAGAAGGAAAGAGCTCAGGTGAAGCTAGGTGCCTTGGCCAGCAAACCAAGTCTTCTACCTCCAAGATATCAACTAACCTGACTTTTTAACCCTTCTTTCTGTTGAAATTACTGACAGTTTGCCAGCTCCACCCCTCAATACACACCTAATCCTTTGGAAGAGCTGTGAGGAAAGCAATTAGCTCCTTCAGTGTGAGAAGGAGACTGAAACACCGAGACAACAAACCTTTTCAACAAACAAGAATAAAATAAAACACAGTGTCAAACAGTAATTTTGCTTAGCCCAATGATAAAAAAGTCACAAAATGTAAGCTCCACCTGTAATACAGTAATTTCAGAGAAGATATATCCTGTAAGAAACACTTTGCCCAGAGAAAAATAAAGCAGTAACAGAAGATATACCTTGCAAAAGACAATTTGAATCAGAAGATTACAGGAGTAATCTGTTAGCTAACCTGTAGGCACACCTAGTAATAATGCAGAAGAAGGTATACCAGCAACAACAATTTGAATCAGAAAAAAATAAAGCAATGAAATGTTAGCAACAACAGTAGCAATCCCTGTGAGTAAAAATTAAAAACACCACCACACAGTAAATCTGCTTAGGCAAACTAAGTCTTAATTCTTTTCCCTTGCTCTGGTAAGTTTCTCTACTCTGCCTTTTAAGCAGTCTTAGAAGGAAAGAGCTCAGGTGAAGCTAGGTGCCTTGGCCAGCAAACCAAGTCTTCTACCTATGGCCACATTTGCATGTCCCCTTTTGAATATCGCAGGTGCTGTGCATGGCGCAATGGCACTTGCGCCAGCGCATCTCCATGCTCCACTCTGGCCACTTGCGCTGGCACAGTGCCACTGCACCATGCACAGTGGGGGTGGCCAGGGTGCGATATTCAAAGCTGCTGCACCATAGCGTAGCTCTGTTGAATATCGCCCAGGCCACACCCCTGCGCAACAAAGTTGAGCTGTGTCCAAGCTTGCACCACAGCCTGGCACAGTTTGAATATCCCAGCCACAGAATAAATACAGGGTAAAAACAATGAATTATGTAGTTGCAGGGTGCTTTCATGAGCTGTTAACAGTAACAGACGCTAAGACTGTTTCTCCTCATAGCTTGTAGAAGAATCTGTCAAAATCTGAAAAATCAGACTTGCTAAATCGGGCCAAATCCTACTTATTCGCTAGATCTCTTCTCTCCCTAAACCAACTCTAAATTTGTAGATCAGTACCTGCAAGTACTGCCATGATAACAGCACCTGAAATTGGTGTAGTCTTTGCCTGGCAGTCACATGACATGATGGCCACCTCGCTAGTCCTGCCAGAAGGCCCAATAACAAACTGTGATATCTGCGAGTGAAGGTCCTATCTTAAAAGGGATGCTACAACAAGTGCTTACTGAAATATCTACTTTTAAATCCTCAGTGGCAGATTTACAAGAGCAAGTCCAAAGCTTCCTGCATTACACAAGAGCAGACCAAGGGATGAACTGGGTAATATTGCCTGGTAAGTCTCACCTCCATAGTGTGCAAATTCATGGAGACAATATTAAAGGAAAGACTGGTGTCGTACCTGGAGGACAATGGCCTCCAGGATGTGAGGCAGCATGGGTTTATTTCAGGGAAGTCCTGTCAAACCAACCTGATACAATATTATGACTGGGTGACAGGTGAGCTGTATAAGGGTCATGCGGTGGATGTTCTTTACTTGGACTTCAGCAAGGCCTTTGATTTTGTGCCTCATGGGCAGCTTGGGGGGAAGCTAACTGGTGTAGGGGTAGGTGCAAAAATAATGAACTGGATTACAATCTGGCTGAGAGGGAGGCTGCAATGGGTGGTGGTGAGAGGGGAATTCTCAACTCCAAGGCCAGTGATGAGTGGGGAGCCTCAGGGCTCTGTGTTGGGGCCAGTATTGGCTGGGCTCTTCATATCAGGCATTGCACATGGAGTGGTGAGCAAGATAAGTCTGTTCGCTGATGACACCAAAATCAGAGCAGTGGTGAGAGGAGGGATGGAAGCAGTTGCAGGGGGACCTACGCAAACTAGAGGAGTGGTCAGAGAGGTGGCAGCTGGGGTTCAATGCAAAAGTGTAAGGTTATCTTTGGGGTGAAGACCCAAGAAGAGAATACTAGCGGGGGGGTTAGCTGGGGATCACTGAGGAGGAAGAGCCTGGGGTAATGATAACAGGGACCATGGGCAACACTGCCAGTGCAGGAGAAGGCGGCTGCAAAGCAAACAAAATTATGGGGTGCATAGCAATGGTTTTTTGTCCAGGTGAAGAGAGGTGATCTTGCCCCTCCACAGGTCGCCGCTAAGGTTGCACTTAGAGTACTGTGTGCAGTTTTGGAGGACATACCTAAAGCGTGATATCAGGCTACTGGAGGGGGTGCAGAGGAGGGCAACAAAGATGATATGTGGAATGGAAGGGACAGACTATGACAGTAGGCTAAGAGACCTGAATATGTACACCCTGGAGGACAGAAGGGACAGGGAGGACATGATACAGACATTCAAGTACTTGAGGGGAATCAATAAGGATGGGGCAGATGGGGTCTTTAAGTTAAGGAGGGGGAGGGTCACCAGGGGGTATGCCCAAAGAAGAGAGGAATTAGGAAGGAAATGAGGAGACACTATTTCACAGAGAGGGTGGTAGCAAAATGCAACACCCTACTAGAATGGGTGGTATCATGTAAATCTGTGAACAGTTTCAAAAGGGCATGGGACAGGGAACAGGGGAGAGTGGGGGTGGAGGAGGTGGGGGTGGCAGTGGGATGACAAATAAGAGGGGGTGGAGCAGCTGCAAACTAGGGGTGCTAGCTGCACACTCAAGTTCACTTAGACAGACCAGTTGGTCTGTTTCTGCTGGCACATTCATATGTTCGTATAAACAGAGAGACACCAATACATTCTTGTCTTACAATGATGAAGATACTCACGGCATGAAGCCAGAACTCAGAAACTTGAGTGTATGGTGGCACTACTCTGGCACTGGACTGAAGACACAGAGAACAAAAGCTGCAGAAATGACATCCAAATTCTTGGCTGTCTTGAGAGGGTAGAAGAAGAAAAAACGTCTGTACAACTTTCCTATACAGAACATTTCCCTAATCCTACTCTTTTCATGGTGAGTGCCCTTTGGAGATTGAAAGGGCACAACTTTCCCACACAGAGAATATCTTCAAATCCTAAACTTTTAATGGTGGGTGTCCTTGGAGATTGAAAAGGCACACAAATCACTGGCACCCACTCTGAAAAAAGGTGAATGATCCAGACCAATGTTGGCTAATTGCTCCAATTCCCTCAAAAGGAACAAATTCAGAACCTTGCCAGAGATACAGGCCCATTGATGCAGGAAGGGCACAGAACAATTAATTACATTTAATGACTATTTTCTTGAGCTACCGGCATGGTGACAAGAATTCACTCCCACTCGCAAAGCCTTCCAACAGCTTGGTGTCCAATACCAGCTCCAGTATTCAGCTAAACTGAAATTCATCTGGAATGGAGTAGCCAACACTTCTGAGATGCCTAAGGAAGGATCTCATTATATGCAAAAGAACTGACCTGACAAGCAAAGTGATCTAGGGCTGTGTTCCACTAAACCAAGTTTCAACAGAAGCAACCCCCTCTATCTTCAGCAAGCGCTGGGTCTCACTATTTGAGGGTATTTCATCAACCTCCAGAGGAATAAGCAATGGAATGACAAGTGACCAGTTTGAAACAGTCGAGGGCTAAGAACAGGAGAAAGTCCAGGGATGCACCTAAAGATCGCAGAGATGACAGCAGAGATTTCAGATCCTCCACCAATAGTTTGGAAACAATTGGGGAACAGGCACTGAAGAGAGCAGGACAAGAGTAGTCAAATAACAAATCTCGAGCCATCCCGAGCCATGAAGTACAATGTGTAACTTGAGAACAAATATTCTACCCTGCAGCAGGAGAACTTATAATGTTGACTGTTCCCGATCCTGGGTGGAGAGAGCTAACCTGTCCATGGCACCTCATGAAGATCCTGCACAGACACCCAACACACCTGAATAGGCCAGATCTGCCTGGCATTGTGTAATGGATACCTGAGGTGGTGGAACTTGAACTTTATCCACACTCAGCCAGAGTTGGGACTTATCCTTATATTCCTTAATAATGGAAGCAGTATCCTTTACCTTAAGTTTTTCAACCTCACAGTGCAATTAATTAACTAGGGATTGCTCTTTTCCTTTGCAGGTTATGGGGGGGGGGAGCGGGCTACTTCTCCCACTAGGGAGGTCCTACCTCAATCAACAGCGGCAGGGTGGGAACGCTGACAGTACAGAAGGCCTCAATATGCTGTTTACTTTTCAGATAGATGATGAATGCTATATTGATAAATTTTCTCCCAGTGTCGGTTCCTCCTTGAGCCTGGATTCCCAGATTCCCTGACCACAGTTTTAGCATGGATAGTCAAAAGTACAGAACGTGTAGCGAGATATATGTGTGTGTGCATAACAATGAACTGGGGAGGAAGAACTACAAGTTGGTTTACAGGGAAATGCACTCTCTCTCTCTGTCATGGGGAATTGCAACCCATGATGGGTTACTGTACAGGACAGTGACAGGAAGAGAAATACACAAAGTTACTCTGCGCTATACTGCCTTCCTATTAGATCACTGATGTAGATTGGGGACAGAGATTGGGTTCCTGCATGAAACCCATCTGCTTAAGTCAGAGCCCATTAAACTTAAAAAAAAGGGTGGGTAACGCAAGTCTTCAGCAGCACGTATAACTCAAAAAACAGAGTGGGGTGGCTACCTTACGCATAAGAATGTGGACTTAAAAAACTCCTTCACTCACACTGACGTGGAGGGTAGGTACCTTATAACAGGGTGCCACTTATATGGTAGAGAAATTATTTTATACAATGTATATTGCCTCAACACACAATGCCACGTTCTTTAATAGCCTGGCCCAGAAACTGACAGAGACCAGTAAAGGACAGATGCTGCTAGGAGGTGACATGAACACAGTCATGGATGAATTTCTAGATAGAAGTAGACCCCCCCCCCCCAATTGGGTACCAAACCCCTCGCCTCTACAGCCCTAAACAAAATGGGTGAAGAACTAGGCACCACTGACATCTGAATGCTCATCCACCCAAAAGGAAGAGATTACTCATTTTTCTCTCACCCTCACAACACCTATTCCTGGATAGACCATTGGATGACTCCTAAAGAATGGGTGGAAGATGTAGCAGATGCCTAGATAGAGTGACAGTTATCTCAGACACTAGTCTGGTGCCATTTTCTTGGGTACCCCCTGATAAGGAACCCTCTCAGAGAGGAAGATGGAGATTTAATGTCACATTCCTTAAGAACCCAGCTTTCTGCGTGCCACTCACTAAAGACATAACAGAGTTCTTGGAACATCCCGAAGGAATTTCCTGTATGTCAAAATCATGACATAAAAGGGGGAAATGGTAGTGGTGGGAAATCTGAATATGCCCGAGGTAGACTGGGGCATTCCAATGGCAAAACCCTCAAGCAGTCAGGCTATGCTAGAAGCAATGCAGGACTGCCTGCTTACCCAACTGGTAGGCACTCCAACCAGGAAGAATGCTACCCTAGACATAGTCCTCCCAGACTCAGAGGTAGTTGAAGCTGTCAGGGTAGGGGAACCACTAGCCAACAGTGATAAAAACTCCATCTGGTTTGAGTTATCCCTAGAGGATGTAAAATCTCAATCTCAGGTAGAAGTTTTGAGCTTTAAAAGGGCTATGAAAAAATGAGACAGTCAGAGACAAACTGTCAAAAGTCCATGGAAAGCAGGCGGTAGAAGATATCTGGGGGCTGATTAAGCAATCCATACTGGAGGCTACTAAACTCTACATCAGGACAGTAACGAAAAGAAAAACACAGGAGACCCATTTGGTTCACAGCCCAGGTCAAAGGAGTGATCAGGCTCAAAAGAGAAGCCTTCCACAAGTACAAAAGGAACCAGGGTGATGGGGACTGGGAGGAATACACCCAGAAAACTAAGGCAGTGAAGAAAGCAGTAAAGGAAACAAAGGCGGCAACTGAGCTTCGGATTGCTGCATGGAACAAATCTGGGGAAAAACACTCTTTTTATTACATCCAGGAAAAAAGGAAGAAAAGGGGGAGGGATAATAAGGTTGGTAGCTAGTGACAGGGTGGTTGAGGAAGATGAACAAAGGAACCCACCCCCACCATCCCCCCTTGTCTAACTAGCAGTGCTGCTCCTCTCACCACATGGTGCCAAAGAGAGGGATGGGGGTTGTTACTATAGTTCAGTTTACAGTACATCTACATCTGAGCCTGCCATACACAGACAGACAAACCAAGTGTGGCAGCTATCTGTCTCACACCTGTTGGGACCATTTACCATGGCCATCAACCTAGGTCCCTGGGAGAAAACGTTTGCTCACAATTATGCTAGGTCTGTACTTCTGGTCAGGGGCACCCAAGTAAATACAGACACAGTGGAAGCAATAACAGTACTGTCCAAACCAGGCTGGGATTCTAGAGTGTGGCTTTTATTCAGATACACAGAGAATAATCACAAAGTGAAGGTGCCCCCCCCTCCCCACAGGGCTACTCCTACTAGTAATGCAGATTACTGAGGTGCAGACATTCCTAAATTCCCATTTAGCATAGGCATACTGAACATACACAGTGAACTCTCTGGTTCTGAATCACACAGCGAACTCTCTGGTTCTGAATTACACAGCAAACTCTCTGGTTCTGAAATGGAGATTGTCACACATGGCCAGAACTGGTACATTTCCTCTTGACTAGGCACACACGGCCAGTACTAGGAGACTTTCCCATATTTCAGGAGGAATTACTGGTGGCACCCTCGACCACGAAAGAGCACATACAGGCTCACAGAAAATCGAACCCATGTCTGGGTAAACTATTTTCTTCAGGCAGTGGCCAAATGCATTGAATGAAAACTGAACTGGCGCCCAAACTGACCCCAGAGAGATAAACGTGATTACTCTAGATTTGGGGGGGGGGGGGTCTCCCACCTTTTGCTTCCAAGTTTATACTCGGCCATTCATCTGGTTAATAACACCCTCACAGAAAACTTATAGATGTTATCTTGAAATGTCTTTCACACTTAACATACTACATTACACACCTCTGAGGTGTCAGAAAATTAAAAGTTCTGTAATTGGCAAGGTCTCTTTACTAGACCCCAACTTTAGCAGACAGTTTTAAACAGAAAACAGTCTAGGTGACAGGATCCCTTTGACAGAGAAAATTCACCAAGGAAAGCAGGTGCCCCAGGGCTTTTCCACACAAAAGTCACAGGTACTCACCGAAAAGCTGACTCTCAGGTAGCTTCAACACAGTCCAGACTGAGTGAGGGGATTGTCCCTGAATCTTGGAATCCACCCCATCCCTCCTGGGATGGGGCACCGTGAAAACCACTTGGCTTGGTTTCCACCACTTCACCACTAGGCTGTACTGGCTCACACTAGGGTGAGAAACAAACAAAAACAATACTGGTAGCTCTCTGACAGAGCTGAAGAGAGGAGATGCACTACCTGCAACCTCCTCCACTGACTCCAACTTCAGAATGACTGAGCATTCTATAGCCAACTCCCTGCAGCTACCTTGAGTGTGGCTTATGCTGCTGTGACAGTTCCATGATTACATCATCTTCCAGCTCAGCCGAGACTGAAACCACAGAATGGCAGTGTGAAATCCATTTAACTGGCATTTCACAAGCTGCCTCTCCCTGCCTGCCACTGATTCTAATGGGATTCTAGTAACCCCTGGGAACAAGGGGGTTACACTCACCTTCAGTCAGGAAAATGTCTGTCCCCAGTCATTGCCTACCTGGCACCAGACCATCCTACCCTATGTGCTACCTATGGAGAGGGGTGATCAGGCCCTCTCCTACCATGTGCCAGGCACAGGCAGGCAACACTATGGGCCCAGAGACCACTGGCTGATGCATCAGCCCCTACACTACGATCTTACTATGGAAACCAGTGACCCTGGAAGAAGTGTCCAGAGCATAGCCCTAATACACCAGCACTGCGGCCCCTACTGCTGGTCAGGACCACAGCCTGTCTATCCCCCTAGCCCTCTAGGGAAAACCTATCTAACCAAAACAAACCTACCCAAAACACAAGGGAACCTCCACTGGGCCGGGGAAGCAGGGATCGTCTGACTGCGCTCTGAGACACTCGCCCATTGGCCACCGGTTCCAGCTACTGTATTCCCATTGGTGCTACTGAGAGTGTGCTGTGCTGGGCTCGGCACCCATTCACTTGCACTGCTCTCGGCCGAATTTTTACGCCCGCTCCCCCTCCCCCCCTCCAACCTTTATTAAATAGGCTCTTTGCTCCGCCCTTGCACAAAAGACCCACCCCCTAACCTTCCTTCCATCCTGTCCCACAGTTTATAATCTCCCCCTCCCCCTAGGCTCTGCTTGACTCCTTCCTCTGCAGTTCTAAGCATATCCTTTCATTACCCAATAATTTCCTATGTTTACATCCTACTTTCTTTTCTTTTTTGTTTCTTCCCACCCCTTTTTTGCCTGACACTCCATTAGAATACAGCACTACTTTCTCTGCAGCTCTAAGTATACCCTTTCAAAACCCTAAATTCCTTAAATTACCTCCCACTTCATTTTTTCTTTGTTCTTCCCACCCCTCTGCCTGACACTTCTCTAGAACACAGCACAGTGCTGTTCTCATCATTGATGCCTTTCCTTAGAATCCATCTCTTGTCTTTCCTGGTCCTTTCCCTCTTTTTTTCCACTATGCCAACTTCCTTTCTCCTCCTCCCCCTCACAACCTCCCACTGTAACCATCAAAACTTGCTACCTGCAACATGGAACCATGGCAAATCCTCCTCGCCCTTACTGAGGCACCCCCTTACTAAGGACTGGGTGCAAATTGCTGCTCATCCTGACGGAAAGATGAAAAATGAAAAAGTTGGAGGGAGGACGATTCAGAAGAAACATGAGAAAGAATTTCTTCACAGAACGGGTGGTGGACAAGTGGAACACCCCGCCAGAGGAAGTGGTGGGGGCTGAAACAATCACGGGATTTAAGAATGCATGGGATAGACATAAAGGAATTCTAGAGGTCAGGGGTAAGGGGAAACAGACTTCTAGGAAAACAAACTGAACTTACAAGCTCAAATGGGCAGACTGGGTGGGCCATAGGCCCTTATCTGCCGACACTGTCTATGTATCTATGTATCAACATCTGTCACTAGCCATCACCCTCTGCTGGGACCCTAGACGACTACACCGTTCCCTAACCAATAAGAAACAGAGGCAAATCATAACATACTATGAGCTTCAGGAGATATCCCTAAAACTCCTGCTCCTCCTCCTCCTTCTAATATCAGGTGAGGTCCACCCAAACCCTGGCCCTGTCTCAAACAGGTTAACAAAGCTAGCAAAAGCAGATAGGTGTCTCTCCATTGCTACCCTAAATATCTGCGGCCTCCTTCCTAAGCTGGCATCCCTTCAAGTCTTCATTGGTCACAATAATCCTGACATACTAGCCATTGTTGAGACCTGGCTGTCTCCAAGCACTATGGATCATGCTGTCTCGCTTCCAGGCTACAATCTCTTCAGACTTGACTGGTCAAATAAAAGGGGGGAGGGGGTTGTGCTATCTACATTAAGGACAACCTCTCTAGTCACCTTGTCAGTTTCTCCTCCACAAACACCCTAGTGCAACTTCTCCCTGTCAAGCTACTTCTTGGTGCCCAAAATAAAGTGCTTACAGTGGCTGCAGTCTATATCCCTGCTAAAGATCCTTGATCCGGTCTCCAGACAGTTCTTGAATTTGTAAGATTGCAACCTCGAGATACCAAGCTCCTCCTCCTTGGTGATTTCAATATAAATTGGCTAGCCTCTGATATCGGATCCAGCAAGGATGCTATCCTAGCAGCCAACCTAATGCAGATGATCAACTCCCCAACTAGAAAAAAACTACAAAACTGGAACTTGCACTCTCATTGACTGGATACTCACTAGTCACCCGGACTGGATAAAAAAAACACTACTGTCCTCTCTGACTCTCTCAGTGACCACTCCCCTGTGATCTGTACCTGGTCAAATAAATTCCTTAAACCACCCCTCAAAGCCATCTCAAGTAGAGTGTTACCACACGGAAATCTCACTAAACTCAAGACCTGTCTCCTGCAACAAGACTGGTCACCAATCTTTAATACATTAGATGTTGATGCTGCCCTAGAATACTTTATCACAACTTTCAACACTGCCTGTGACACGCTCCATTAAAAAAGCGTAAAATCAAAGCTCTCTCTAATCCTTGGCTCACAGCCAAACTACTGGCTCAACTCAAAGTTCGTGACCATCTCTGGGCCATAGCCAGAGCCACAGGCTCTTTGAAGGACATACAGAAGTACAAACAGGCATGAAATCTATGCACTTCACAAATCAGGCAAATGAAGAGCTCCTACTTCAAAAATGCCCTTGCAACCACCTGGGGTGATGGGAGATCCTTCTGGGACAACATTCAAAATATTACGGGTAAGCAGTCAAAATCCTCTCCCACTATTATGAATGTTGATGGCTCCACTACCCTTGACCCAAAGGTTATGGCAGATGCCCTAAATAAAACCTTCACAGACCTCAGTGGGGTCCTCCTGTCAGATTTTTTCTCAGACTTGCCCTTGCAAAATCTTGTATCCCAAATCACCTCAACTGACCAACTGCTATTTTACTTCAAAATAGTCAAAGCACATGAAGCCTACAAATATATAAAAAAGGTCTGCTCTAAATCCAGAACAAGCAGTGATACTATTGCTCTAAAAATTCGGTCTCTCACCCTGGAAGAAGTGATCCACCTTCTCACCAAAATTCTCAATCTTTCCTCTGCCAAAGTCAATTTCCCAGCAAATGGAAGTCTGCTATAGTTACCCAGTGCTCAAAGGGGTGACAAATCCATACCAGGAACTATAGGCCTATCTATACTTTCACCCCTCTCCAAAGCACTTGAGCACTGGCTGACCAACTCTCAGACTACCTGCAAAAGTATAATTTACTCTGCATGCAGCAACACGGATTTAGGAAAGGGCACAGTATGTCAACGGCCCTACTAGATTTCTCAGGAGAAGTTCACACTGCTATGGACAAAGGATACCAAACTGGAGCTGTCTTCATTGACCTCACAAAGACATTTGATACTGTTCACCATGGCTTACTAATCTCACTACTGCTCAGGCTTGGGCTCGCTGAAGGACCAGATGCCTGGGTTAAAAGTTACCTGACACAACGCTCACAGGCAGTAAAAATCTCTGACTTTCTCTCTGACTCTAAACCTGTCCTCTCAGGTATCCCTCAGGGATCAATCCTAGGCCCTCTTCTTTTTAGCCTGTTCCTAAACTCTCTCCCTGAATCCTGCCCAGAAAAATTAATCTTATATGCTGATGATGCCGTAATTCTCTCCTCCCACAAGGATCCCAAACCATTACGTCAGAGCCTGCAACTTGCCTTCTCCCATGTCGAAAAGTGGTTCCTTGATCACAAGTTGGTCCTAAATCACAAAAAAACAAAAAACATGCTTTTCACCAGTCATCAAAACAGAAAAAGACATATTCCACTCACTATAAAAACTTCCCTTGGAAATACTCTTGAACAAGTGAATACCTTCAAATACTTTAGCATCACTTTTGATCAAGGTCTTACCTTTTCGACCCACATTGATAACACAGCGAAAACAGTGAACCAATGCATTGGAATACTATTTCGGAACCATCAATTCCTTAACCAAGCTGCCCTGAGGATTGCTATGCAAAGTTCCATAATCTTAAATCATAGACTATGGCCTAATTATCTATGGCTCAGCCACTACCACCGCACTAAGGCGCATCTCAACCGCACTAAACAAGGCATGTCAACTCCTCATTGGTGCACAGAGACAGACCCACACCTGTAAGCTCTACTTGGAAACCGGCTGGTTACAGCTCTCTAATCGCCTCGTGTATCTCACCTGCTTGATGGCAAAAAAATCAATCCTGGGGCTGACTCCACCGTGTATCCAAGACCTACTCTATCTGAATAACGGCACACGTCCCACCAGAAGATCTGAGCACCAACCTTTTCAGGTCCCCAGATGCCAGACTGCTCAGGGACAAAGATCTTTTGCCTATCGGGCCCCTACCTGGTACAATGCCCTTAGCTTACCTACTCAATCCTCCACATCACTAGGAGCTTTCAAATCCATTCTCTATGCTCACCTCTCAGCCTCCAGCTCTTGTGACTGCTTCGACTAAAGGCTTATCCTTCCGACTGCTATCACAGTTGTCCATCCCTCACCATGGCCCTTTACTTGACAAAGACACTCGGAGTACCACTAACTGGTCCTATCTGCTACTGAGTCTCTTTTTTTTTCTCTCTCTATCTTCTCTTTTCTCCCACCTTAGTTTTCCTTAAATACCTCTGAGTTTCTTTCTTGAAAAAATAATTATTACTGCTTTATTGCTGCCTCTGTATATTACTGAACATTTTTGTTATTACATGTCTTGTTTTTATGTACCATCTGACATGGAACCTTTGTAAAAGAGCCTTGGCTCAGAAGTATTAATTCCTAGATCAATAAACTAAATTAAGATCCCTGGACACCTGTAAACCAACCACCGGAGCTAACATTATACATAAGCACTACACTCCCACACTCCCCCTCAACTACACCTGTGGAAGGAAAAAGGTTAACACATGTTAACAACTACACAGTACTTTAAAAAGCACTTTAAAGCACAGAGGAACTCCGATGAGTCCCTCCACTCCTCTTCTTGTCTTCTCTTCTTTCTTCACCAGGATCCACCTAAAAGAGAAAAAGAGAGAAACACACTCCGAATCTGCAAAACACACAGCACAACAACAATAACCCATACCATCAAAACACTGGAGAATCCCAAAAAATATTTTTTAGAAAAAAGTAGAAAAGATCAACATTATGTACAATACTCCTTTTGGGAATGGAAGGCCCTAAATGTCCCAGCTAGTGACAAACAGTGCCCGAAGGCAGGGTCCATGAAAGAGCCTCTCCTGGGCTGGTGCCCATTGAAGCACAGTTCTTTAAGTACTGTAGTCCCAAAGGGTAGAGTCTTTGTGGACAGTTCAACAGTCTGCAGCCTGCCAGGTGTAGGATGTGTATTGCAATGTCAATAAAGTAAGAAAAGTCTGGACTTAGCCCCCTGAAGAATGAAAACGGAACAACACCTGGATCTCCAGCTGAAGACTCTCCCTGGCAGTATTTTTCAGATGCAGCTGGGTGGAAATCTTCCAGAAAATAGGATGGACGTCTGGAAACTGCTGGGTGATGTCATTTCTGGCCAATGCCATCTAGGAGATGGAACTTTGGAACAGGACAGGAACAGCTGGGTTGACGTCATCCGAAATCCCAGGCGATGAATCAAGAAAACAGCTGGGCTGTTATCTCGACTGATGTCATCTGGCAGGCAGGCGATGGAACTGGAAGGCACACTGCAAGGCTGATGAATCTGGACGCACCTTTGGATCCTGGAATACCAGACTGGTGGAACAAGATAGGTACGGCAACGGCTGGATGGCAGACACTGGCTACCACTGCTCTGCTTCCCACTTGGTAGGCACGGGCACATTCACAGGACGATGGTAACATTGAGAGTAATACCACAATGGGTCAGGTGCAAGAATCATGACCCCGTCTGGGCGCTCATAATTCACATTACGGAAAGTCTTGTTTCCTTTATCATCCACAAAATGTACAGTGTCTATGAACAGTGTCCTGCCCAACTTCCAAAACTTGAGTTTGTCTCTGACAACTTTGTCTCTGACATATCGAGTTGCACCTGGATGCAGGTTTTTGGTTGCATCTTCCATTAGCCAGGCTCTCCTGTTTTTCCTCAATCTCCTCCCACACTCTCCAAGGAAAGGTAGGAAAGGATGTTCCATAGATCTCGTTTGCCTTCCTACAAACCAGTCTTTCCTCCTTACTACTCATCATCAGTCTGTGACCCCCGGCCTGGCTTGGGGGCAGCCAGTTCTGGTTCTGCCAGTGTTGCATACTCAAAGCTACGTAGAACTTGTCCCTGACCCCTTCTGAGGGCAGAGCTGTGGAGTCACCAACTTCTCCTGGTTCCTCCAAAGCAACAGCCTGAGGCTGTGGCCTAGGACCTTCAACGTAAAGGTACATAGCTTCCTCCTCTTCCTCACTTAGGTTCTGGGCTCAGAAGTGAGCAGTCATCCTCACTCCTGAGACAGTCCACTCTTCACTGGGTGCGGAGGTAGACACCTCCCAATCTAGGGTTTCTTGAACCTCATCTTCTCCCACGAGGCTAGGACTATGACCCTCTCTCCATGGATCCACTGATGCTCCCTCCGCACTGTCCATCTGTGACACAGGCATGCAGACATCACGAGGAATCTGCTCCAGCAGTACATCACCCTCTTCCTTTGTGCCACACTCTGCTGGGCCTCCCTCAACAGGTTCAACCTGGGGCTGTGTGCTGCTACTTGCAGGATCTTGTAGCTTTGTCCAAGTGGGAGTCAAACAAATTTTAGGTGTCTTGGACAGATCTTGCTTCTCTAAACACCCTGAACAGTGAGGAATCATGAACATGTCCCTTCCAGCCTTGAGGCACATTATGCATACTCTCACAGGGTATCCGGGAATTGCAACATGAGGAGGTAAACTTCCACTGTAGAAACATTGCTCCATTTCTTTCAGCTTGGTAACCTCTTCAGCTATCACAGCCCCGGAATGATCCGGGTAGCGGGATAATCCCAAAGCCATGACTGTAGAAAAACACACAAAAGTTCACTGTTATTACTGAGGTCACACTACTTGGAAAAGTCTCACAAAATGGCTCCCTGCTGCTGTGTTGACTTTACTGCCCCACCCTGTAATGGTGGCAGCAGCACTCCTGATGCATCAACAATCTGTATCTGACTCAAGCTGCTGCACATCCGATTTACTGCATACTGATACATTTTTCTCAAACTGCACTGACTGCACTGCTTTTCTTCCTCAGCACATCTGTATGGTTTTTTAGGTCTTTACCATTAGCTTTCAATCAGTTTTATTTGCTTAAGGTCACTAAAGCCACAGTATTTCTTGAACCGGATTGCCTGTTTGTTGCAGCCTCTCATACAACGCACAGACTCTCTAGTTGCTCAGAAAATGATACTGTTGCTGAATCCATAATACATGCTCACAGCCTAATGCTCAGAATTCTTGTTTGGGTTTTGATTACTTTACACAGTCCTTCTTTGCAAAACAGTCACACTGTTTACACTCAGATCCAGCTGGCTTTTAAAAAAAAAAAAAATCACACACAGTTTGAGCTCGATTTTGCTGAATGGTACTCACTGGATCAGTAGCTGGCTTGCTCTGATGGAAATCTCGGACTAAAGCCGATCCTGGAAGGCCTCTGGGTTGAAGTTGGCTGGTGATCCTGCCATTGTCTCTACGAACACAAAACTTTCTCCCCAGTTGATCGGAATATGGATTGAGCCCGATTTAGCACAGAAAAGTCCTTTTTTTTTTTTAACTTTTAGAACATTCACAGTCACCGCGACAATCCTCCTGCTACCAGCTCCCAAACCACTTGCTCTCTCCCTCTCAAACACTGGGCAGCACTCTGAAGCTGGCTAGGGGGCGGGACTAATTGCAGTCTCACCAATCACTCGACACCATGCAAATGAGCCTCTCTCTCTCTCTTCTTGTGCTCTTCTCCTTCACGGCGATCGTCGAGCAGGCAAAATTTAAACTGCAAAACAACTTTTTTTCTTTCAACTATAGCTTCACGGTGGGAGCACCATTTTAAACCATTTTTCTTGCCTATTTCTCTAGCAACTCCCCCAGTTCACACAGCAAGCATCTGAAACTTTCAGGGCACAATTGTCTCTTTGTTTCCCACAGTTCACAATACTTTTTCCTGTCTCAACTTGAAAATTAAAGCTGGGAAACATCCTACTTGATGCAGGACAAGGGCATACACATGTTGGCTTTACAGGTAAAGGTGGCACAAATACACAGCAGCACATGAACTGCAGGCACACGGCAGCACATATGGATGGCACTACTCTGGGCAAACTCCTTATGTACAAAGCTTCCGATTTTGGGCTACCGACTACTAGACACCCTCACAGAAAACTTGTAGATGCTATCTTGAAATGTCTTTGACACTTAACATACTACATTACACACCTTGGAGGTGTCAGAAAGTTAAAAGTTCTATAATTGGCAAGGTCTCTTCACTAGACCCCAACTTTAGCAGACACTTTTAAACAGAAAACAGTCTAGGCGACAGGATCCCTTTGACAGAGAAAATTCACCAAGGAATGCAGGCTCCCTAGGGCTTTTCCACACAAAAGTCACAGGTACTCACAGGACAGCTGAATCTCAGGCAGCTTCAACACAGTCCAGACTGGGTGGGGGGATTGCCCCTGAATCCTGGAATCCACTCCATCCCTCCAGGGATGGGGCACTATGAAAACCACTTGGCTTGGTTTCCACCACTAGGCTGTACTGGCTCACACTAGGGTGAGAAACAAACAAAAACACTACTGGTAGCTCTCTGACAGAGCTGAAGAGAGGAGATTCACTACCTGCAACCTCCTCCACTGACTCCAACTTCAGAATGACTGAACATTCTAAAGCTAACTAGTTGCAACTAGCTTGAGTGTGGCTTATGCTGCTGCGACAGTTCCATGACTACATCATCCTCCGGCTCAGCTGAGACTGAAACCAGAGAATGACAGTGTGAAATCCATTTAACTGGCATTTCAGAAGCTGCCTCTCCCTGCCTGCCACTGATTCTAATGGGATTCTAGTAACCCCTGGGAACAAGGGGGTTATATCTGTATTCACCAAAGAAAATTAAGGACCAATGCCTGAAAGTGGCCTCAAAGCAGCCAATCAGGGAATCCAACAAATGCAATCACCGACAATAACCATAGACAGGGTCAGGGAGATACTAACACACATCAAGATGGACAAGGCACCAGGGCCAGATGGGTTACATGCAAGAGTGCTGAGGGAGCTCGCTGAGGAACTGGCTGAACCCTTGGCATATTTAACTGGTGGATACAGACGGGGGTTATGCTGGAGGACTGGAGAAGAGCAAATATGGTTCCACTCCACAAGGGAGGTAACAGGGAAGAGGCAGGAAATTACAGACCAGTTAGCCTCACATCTATTGTAGGGAAACTGGTGGAGACCTTAATCAAACAGGACCTAGTGAAATATTTGGAAATAAATGGTCTTCAGGATTGCAAACAGCATTGCTTATGGCAGGAAGATCCTGCCAGATGAGCATCATTACATTTTTTGATTTGGTAGCCAAGGAACTAGATAAAGGCCACCCAGTGGACCTCCTCTACTTCAAATTCAGCAAGGCATCTGACTTGGTGACACACAATTGCCTGTTACAAAAGCTGGAGGACCTGGGTATTGCTAAGAATATCATAAGGCAGGTGGGAAATTGGTTCAGGAATAGATGACAGAGAGTGGTAGTGAATGGTGTAAGATCAATCAATCAAACTTTATTTATAAAAAGCACAATTCCATAACATGACCAAAGTGCTTGTACAATAAATATTAAAGTAGAATATATAGACACACAATATAAAAGAATAAAATAAAAAGTCTAATAAAATACAAAATTTAGTCAAGATCTGGAAAAGCAAGGTTACAAAGATGGGTTTTCAGATCTAATTTGAAGCTCTCAACAGTCAGGCACTCCCTTACCTGGCAGAGAGTTCCACAGGGTAGGGGCTGCAAAAGCAAATGAGTGAGCACCAGAGGTCTTAAGTCGAACCCTGGGAACCTCTAGCAATTCCTCGTCGGAGGAGCAGAGGGGCCGAAAGGGTGGTAGGGGACAAGAAGATCTTGCAGGTAGCTCGGTCCCTGCCCGTGTAGAGCTTTATAGGTCAGTAATCTGACCTTGAAGGTGATCTGCCAAAAAATTGGTAGCCAGTGCAGGCCGTGGAGCACAGGTGTGATATGACAAGATCTGGGTAGACCGGTCAACAACCTGGCAGCCGCATTCTGGACCAGCTGCAAGCTATTTATTTATTTGCTTTCAGTAACCAGGTGGGCACACTAGGCACTGGGATGCCTATATTCAGGCACGACCCTGGAGGATACAAGTCAAATACATAAGCAATACAATGTGACGTAGCACATAGAATAGGTTAAACAGTGGGAAGGAGGTCAGAATACCAACAACTTACAGATTGTGAGAAATACAGAGTTGGCAAAATCAAAATATAAACCATACAGTTAGGACAAAGTCAAAATATAAACAAGTGCAAACAAGTGAATATACATAGTACAGTATTGGTCGAACCAGATGTTATGCACAGTATACAGCAAGTGCCATAATGAGGCCGTTAACCTTTGAAAGAGTAGAAAGGAAGAGGAGGAGGAGGTGGCAGGAAGCAGAGAAAAGAGGAGAAGGATGAAAAGCGTACAGGGGGAGGATAAAAAGGTGAGGTGAGGGAAGGCAAGGGTGAAAGATAGAGAGGATGAATGAGCTAAGGTGGATGGAAGCATGTGCAGGGATTTGAAGCACATAGATGCTCACAGTGGAGTTTCTTGAAATTAGTATGGGTAGGAGCTAGGCAAATAGCTTGGGGGATAGAATTCCAATACTTAGTGGCAGTGTATGAGAAAAACTGTGCATCCACAGTGGTTTTGCATCTGGGGAAGTAGAGAGGGCTTGGTCATTAGATTGGAGCCCGTAGGAGTGGGTTTGGGAGTGAAACAAGGAGGTGAGGGATTGGGGAAAGCCTGATCTGGTTATACCATCAATTAGAGAGCCACAGGACAGGAGTCGGTGGGCAGCAGGGCTGGGCCATTTTAGGTCAGCATAGAGCTGGCAGTGGTGTTTGTACCATGGTGATGCAGAGATGTAGCAGCAGATGTTAGTATAGGTAGTGTCCCACTTATGGAGGGAGGTCTTTGTTGCACTTAGGTAGGTGACTTAACCAAAGGCCAGGGCCGGGAGCAGAAGGCCTTGTGCCACAGCAAGCCTGGCCGATGGGGTTAGGGCATAGCTAGTTTGGTAGGCATCTCCGATTTTAGCATTAACTGATTTGCATGTGGCAGTGATATGGAGATCGAAATCCAGGGATTGAATGAGAAGTATGCCCAGGTATTTGAAGGAGCTAGTGCAAACTAAAGGGGAACCATCAGCATACTATATATTGAGGGAGTTTCAATTCGCTTTGAGTCTGGCAGGAGAGCCGAGGAGCATGGAATGCGTTTGCTTATGTTAAGAACAACATTATTTTCAGTTAGCCAGGATTGTATGCTTAAGAAATCTAAGGCTAGGGAGTGGTTTATATCAGATACTTCTAGCACTGTGGTAGATGACAAGGTCAGCAGCGTAGAGCAAGAAGAAGCAGGTTGGTGCAAGCGATGGGAGGTCATTTATGAAAATTGTGAACAGTAAGGGGCCAAGTATGGAGCCTTGGGGAAAACCAATATGTATGGTAGAAAGATCGGACATGGCTGAGTTATATGTTACAGCCTGTTTCTGGTTTGAAAGATAGCTATTGAACCAGGTCACCATTTTGGTGGAGAAACCAAATGAATTAAGTTTTATAAGGAGAAGAATATGGTTAGCCAGGTCAAATGCCTTGGTTAAGTCAATGAAGACGGCACCTGTCAAGAGACAGGATTCCATAGCAACATAAATGTCATTTGCAAGTTTTAGGAGGGCAGTGGAAGTATTGTGGCCTTTATGGAAGCCATGCTGAGAACTAGAGAAGAGGTTATGCTTCTGGAGATACGCTATGGTTTGGATTGCCAGTAATTTTTCCAGGATTTTACTGAGCACGAAAGAATGGCTATGGGTCAATAGTTGGAAATGTCTTTAGTATCACTTTTTTTAAGAATAGGAGTAATTCTTGCTGTCTTTTAGATATTGGGAACTGTGCTATGGCATATTGACAAGTAAAAAACTTTGGTTAAGGAGGAGGCAATGAGAGGGGCGGCGACTTTCAGGAGCCTGGGTTCCAGACCATCAGCACCAGAACTAGCGCTATCAGGGATGGTGATTAGCAACTTTAGAACTTCAGCTCTGGTAATGGCCTGAAACTGGAACAATGGATGAGAGAGCAGGGGTTCCGTATTCACGGGCTTGGGAAGGGGGGAGTGGGGTGACCTGAGGGGAAAGAGGCAGAGTAGCTTGATATGTCAGAGAAGTGGAGATTGAAGGAGTTGGCAATAGTCACCATATTGTTGCAATGTATGCCATTTAGCAGCATGTTTGTTTGTTTGTGTTTTTAGATTTTGTTGACCCGTTAAGCCCACTGGGCCTATAAGTCCCTTTCTCAGGGGCAACAGGGGAGGGGGGATACAGATGGTATGCAACTGAGATTGAACTGGATTAAGCAGTTGATGGTATTTTTTTAGTGAATGAGGGAAATGTGGCCAGGACACTAGGGAACTTCCCCTACTCTGCCTGCAGGGGTGCTGTCACTTCCTGTGGACAGGATGGAGGGACCCAGTTTGCAGCCGGACACAGGAGAAGGAGGAAGTGATGATGTGGCAGGGGAGCAGGTTGTGCTGCAAAGAGGAGGCCCAATTTCAGGGCCTACATTCTCTTCGCAAGAGATATTAGATGCGGAAATAGCAATGGATCCCCAACATTTTGTTGAAGTTGAATCTAGTCAAGTAGAATCGGATCAAGAAATTCTGACTGAAACCATGGATGGTAAACAGCCTGTAAAGGAAAGCAACTCAGTTGAAGGTATTGCTTCATGTTTGTTTACGAGAAAAAAATTATTAAAAGAAAAGAACAAATTACTTGCAAAAATGCAGAGTTTGGAAGCTGAAATGATGGTGTTAGAGGCTGAAGAAGAAGTAGACAGCTCACAGTCAGCTGTCAAATTACCACTGAGTCACCTGATGCTCGGGGAGCGGCCTGCAGGAGTCAGGGATTCTGTTCAAACTACAGATTCTATAACAGTGGCTGGCAGTAAAGAGGTCGATGCAAACCCATGCCTAGAACCATCGGAGGTCCCTAGTAAGACTCCAAGTCCTAAGGAAGCCATAAATAGACCTCCCAGACATCGTTTAGGGGTCAGGAAAGCAACTGGTCCCACAACAATGCCAAGGATCAAGGAAAAAAAATTTTCTTTTAAAGACACATTTTGCAAAAGATGGGGGCACAAGAATGGATATTGATTCAGAAATTAATTTCGATACTTGGATACCAGAGAATGCACTAGCTCAAGCAAGATGGACTCAGAGACAGTCTGGGAAATGGTTTCCAGATCCAAGAGCCCCTATGTTTCGAGCATCACAGGACTCCACACCAGCAGATGTGGCCACCAATAATGAGCTCCAACATAGCCCAGGGTAATGACTTTTCTGTTAACTCAAATATTTCTGATAATGACTCTAATTTACTAAATGGTGAGAATACGATTCTGCAGAAAGAAATTGGTTTAGAAGGGAATGTGGCAGTTAGAGGGGAGGTAGAACCTTTGCATTTAGGTCCATCTGAAAATGATCTAAATAGTAACCCTACAGGGCCTTCTTTAGCTCCTATGTTCAAACTAGCTGACCTTTTTTCAAATAAGGGTGAACCAGCACCTAGGTGCAATGTGGTGCGACTACTGTATAAAGGCGAGTTGGAAAACCCCCTTTACATAGCCAAAACTTTGCTAAATACTTCTATGAAGTTCTTTTCCTCTGAAATATTCAACCTAATTGGACTTGGTAATAGGAATTATGATGTTAGTTTTAAGGCTGTCTCAAGCTTAGACCAGTTTTGGGCCCAGTACCATACTCTTAAAAGCAAACCTGTATGGATACCATTTCATGTAATACCATTGACCAAGCCATTAATCAAAACCATTACAGTCCTTTCTAAGAACGAGGGGGTGAATATAGAGGAAATTATGTTTTGGTTGAGGCAAAGGTGTGAAATAATGGGGAAACCTATACCAAATCTTGATAGTGAACAGATCTGGGATGGAAGTTGGCAGATCAAAATAAAACCATTTAACACAAATACAGACCCAGTCCATCTTCCCAGTACATTTTACTTAGGAAAATATCAAGGTTCCATATTTTATATAGGACAACCCAAATCCTATTTTAATGTGGGTCAAGAGCACGTCTTTGCTCAGCATGTGATTCTTCTCACTGTAACTATGTCTAGAATTTGGTCAAAAAGCTTCAGCATGCCTGAACCTTTTCAAATGTAATCTCTGTGAACAAACAGGTCATGCTTATGGGAGATGTCCATGGGCATCCCATAACAGGGATGATTGCCCATCACATGAGGGCCTGATTAACATAGCCCAGCACCAACAAGGAAAAAGAATTGCAGAGCAAGACAACAGAAATATGGGGAAAACAGATTGTAGCCCCCATATCAGAAGGCACTACCCCTCAGCCAGATGAAAACCCCGCTATAGAGCCCCAAATAGTTAAGACCTCAGATCAGGAACCAAATCAGGCAGCTGAACAAGAAAATATGGAGATGGAAATACCCCTTCCCCCCACCAGGGCAGAAGGAACCACCCTTTAAAAAAGTTCCTACAAAAAAAAAAAAAAAAACAGACAGGGGAAATCAGTTCCCATAACTGATTCTGTGTCAACCCCCATTCCAACTGGAAATAAGTACATAGGTTTGGCAGCAGAAGGTACTGATGGGGACTCTGAAAGAGAGGGTATACGTACCTACTCAGCAGTCTCCACTACGGACACAGAAGGGGGAGGGATAGACCCCATAGCAAAAAGGACCAGGCAGAGGAAAAACTCAAAGGTTTCTTAAAGAGATAAAGAACTAAGAACTTATGTTTTTATATACCTATGCACTCTTTGTTAATATTACATTAAATATTAACAGTATTAAGAGTGATAGGAAATGTACGGGAGCATTATATTCTCTGCAGGGAAGTAAATTTGATACACTATGTGTTCAGGACACAAGACTGAAATCACATTACGAGCTCCAGCAAGCCTCACGAGCTTGGACTCCCAGGCCCTCATTCTGGTTCACAGGACTAGACACGTGTGACGGCAGAGGCATTCTCTTTTCAAATTTCTTTCTGAAAGTTTCCAGGTTAATCAATATACACCCAGGTAGAGCTTTATTATTAGATATTTCCTTTTTTTTCAGAAAGATTTTGGTTGATAGCCACTTATGCCCCTCAAACAAAATCTCAAATGGTTGCCTTATTCAAAGAAATACAACCATATCTGCATACATCTAGATTTACTGTTCTGGGCTGGGGATTTCAATTGTGGGATTTCCACCCAGGATAGAGGTTTAAGGACAGACAAATTATTCTGTGACTCGCAAATCCTTAAACAGATAGTTCAAAAACTTGGTGGATGTATATAGAACATGTAATACAGAGGGTGGATATACATGTTTTAAAAGGAACCTTGAAAACTAGAATTGATTTTATTTTTGCATCTAAATCTCTGGAACTCACACAGACAAAAACATATCCAAATGACTTTTCTGACCATGTAATAGCAGGAGCCCAGGTTCAATGGGAAAATACCCCTAGATGCAGAAAAAAATAAATGGAAGTTAAATAAAAATATTTTAGGGGACCCATGCATACAGCATAAATGGAAAAGGGAACGGCTGCTCTCCTATCTGTTATTGGATTATTTGACAATCTCATAGAATGGTGGGATGATACAAATAAAGGGTGGCAGGATTTTTTTCAGAACAGGGCCCGTTACATAGCCCAGAAAAAAATATTTGAAATATTTACAACTAAGACATCAACTGCAACACTTAATTTCACAAGCTTCACAAACAAATCAAGCAGGGCTCGGTCCTGGGTCCAATCCTGTTTAATGCATACATATCGGACATCAGGGAGGGTACAGGGTGTGAAATGAGTCTCTTCGCTGATGACTCCAAGATGGGAGCAGTAGTTGAGGGAGAAGAGGGGAGGTTGGCCCTGCAAGGGGACCTGGACACCCTGGAAAGCTGGGCTCACACATGGAAATTAAATTTCAATATCACCAAGTGCAAGGTGTTGCATCTTGGCGGGAAACCCTAAACACAGGTACACACTGGGAGGGGAGGCGCTGGAGGCCTTAATAGGGGAAAAAGACCTAGGGGTCATGGTCGATGCATGTATGAATAACTCTGAGCAGTGCAGGAGAGTGGCTAGCAAGGCAAACAGGATGTTGGGATGCATCGTAAGGGATCACCTCTAGGAGCAAGGAAGTGATTCTGCCACTGTACAATGGACTGGTTAGACCACACCTTGAGTACTGTGTACAGTACTGGAGATCACACTTGAAGAGGGACATACAGCTCCTGGAGAGGGTACAGAGGAGGGCAACTAAGATGATACGAGGGCTAGGGGATTTGACGTATGAGGACAGACCTGAGGAGCTCTGCCTGTTTTCACTGGAGGAGAGGAGAGACGGGGGCATGATTGAGGTCTTCAAGTACCTCAAGGGAATAAATAGAGTAGACATGGGGGGGATCTTTAGACTAAAGCAGGGAGGTATCACCAGATGGCATGGTTTGAAGTTGGAAGTTGGAAAGTGGAAGGGTGAGGGGGGGAAAGAGGAGGAGGTTTTTCACTGAGAGGGTGGTGGACCCTTGGAATGCACTGCCTGGCGAGCTGGTTCAGAGATCCACAGTGGAGAACTTCAAAAGAGGGTGGGACAGACACAGAAAGTGGATGTATCAGATGATGGCCTGTCCCAGAGGGGTGGGGATGGATGATAGGGGTTTCTGGAACACAAGGGGGGGGAGGGCCTCGGCACCCAACTAGGGATCTGAGGTTCGAGCGGACTCGATAGACCGTAAGGCTTAATCTGCTGGCAAATAGTATGTTAGTATGACTACAGTGAGTAGATAAAAAATACTAAACAAAAAAAGGTAGCTATTCAATACAATAGAGCTCAAAAACTAAATCAAGAATTGAAATTTGGAACGAAGGTAACAAAAGGTTCATTAGATCCATACAAAGAATGCCAGAAAAGAGTGGATAATAAAATCATCACATAACTATTCTCCCCTGAAGGGATCTTGGTACGTTCTCCACAAGAACTATTACAAACAGTTGAGGTATATGCTACTGAACAATCTGGATGCTTACAGGAAGTAGAGGATTCAAATAAAATATTACATTCTCTAGACTTACCACAGGTGCAGCAAGTAGATAAAGACCAGTTAGTCATGAAAGTAACCTCAGAAGAGGTATCAATAGCTATTTCTAATTTAGCTCCAAATACTGCTCCTGGGACGGATGGTCTCGGAACAGGCTTTTATAAAACATTTAGGGAAGAATTAGTTCTTGTATTGATAAACCTCTATAATAATATATTAGACACTTCATCTTATAGTAAATCTATGCAGGAAGCAATTTTAATCTTGTTACATAAGAAAGGTGAGAAAAATAACTTGAAAAACTGGTGTCCACTAAGTTAACTAAACAAAGATCTGAAAATTGGAAGTAAAATCCTTTTAAATAGACTTCTGAAAACAGCTAATTATTTGATTAGTCCACTACAGACATGCGCTGTTCCTGGAAGGAAACAACAGGACAATCTCATAATTATATGATAATTATTTTCCAGAGGAGAAGCAGGGACTTTAGAAGGGTTCCTGTTAACACTGGACCAGGAAAAAGCTATTGACAGGTTGTCACATGGCTTTTTATTTACAGTCCTTAAAGCATATGGGATACTGGATACATTTGTGAACTGGATTCAGCAAATGTACAAAAAGGCATGTTTTCCCGAATATGAATGGGTGGCTAGGGAAAATACTTTTAATACAGAAAGAAGTAAGGCAAGGGTGTCCCCTAAGCCCTATGTTATATGTATTTGCCATAGATATTTTGATTAGACAAATAGAGAATAATGCAAGTATTAATGGTTTAGAGGTAATATGCCAGGCCCCAGTCATTAAGATATTATCCTATGCAGATAATATGGTCCTTGTGATCCCCCCCCCCCCACGGTATCAGAAATGGAGTTAGTTAATAGTTTAGACAAATACTAAGAATCTCAGGATCCCGGATCAACTTAGGCAAAAGCAAAAGGGTAACCATAGGTAAAACACCAGTGCCCCCTTCAGGACAGGTAACAGGAATTACAATTTCAGACCAACCAATCCCAGTCTTAGGGATAGACTTCGGACCAGGAGATATGTGTATACATAACTGGGACAAAAACCTAACAAGAGCTATATGTCTAGTTAACACCTGGAAATGTCAACAGTTATCAAGGAAAAGAAGGATAGATAGTATTAATAAAGACATTGTTGCTCCCAGTATTTGTATATCTGAGTTACATTCATCCACCTCCGCACAGTAGATTTACGAACTTCAGTATATTTTTTCAAGCTTTATGGGGGGGTCACGATTAAACCCGATTAAGAGAGAAATCACATATCGCCCAGTTAAGAGAGGAGGAGGAGGGATGGTACATCCAGTTGTTTTTTATATAAGCTTATTTATCTCTTATAACTTGAGACAGGCTATGAAACCTGAGGTCATTTCATGGAAAGGTTTAGTAGAATACTGGCCAAGGCCTTGCCATCCTGGATGGGAAAACAGACAGGGTAGACTATTAAATAAAATAAAAGCCCCTTGATATGGACTGGAAATGATAAAAAGCTTAATAAAATGGAGTATTTCTCCCCCAGCATGTCCTAGTAAATGATAGTAAATCAGTATATAAACTGATATTAGATTCTGAATGCACGTCCCAGATTAATTTCCCCGATTGTCCACCAAACCATTTAAGTTTTGTGTTGCAACAACTGTCAAACAACAGAATCCCACCGTATGCATGGGACTGCACTTGGTTGTGTAATTATGGCAGATTAAGCATCAAAGGCAACAGCAAACATAAACAGATGAACGAAAGAAATTGCCCAAGGGAAACATATTTTCAAATAACAGAAAATCAAGAACATCTATTTTTAACGTGCATATATAAGACCTTTTTGGAGTATCTTAGCTGAACACTTTAAGGAACCAAAGTTTTTAATGGTAGACTACCCCACTGTAATATATGGTCCAGTTGATAATTCCTTTAGTAAATATCATGCCAATACAATTTATATTATTTTTGTACTTATTAAAGTACATTATATGGCAATCACGTTGTTTATGGATTTTACAACGAAAGAAGGTACATTATACAGAACTGCTTCAGGAATCTCAAAATAGCTATGGCCAAAAGAATGCAGTATGACATAGCTAGATTTTCACCAGAGAAAGTGAAGCATTTATGGGCTAACTGTATAGAATGGTGTAATTAAGTCTTAAAAATGAAAAGGGGAAAAACTCTAAATAATGTTGATTTATGTGACAAAGTCAGTGAAATATTTTTTGTGTGTTTGTTTTCATATGTTTTTACTTTATATGTTCTGATGATTTATTATTGATGTATGTACTGTAATGAAATCCAAAATTTTCAATAAAATTCCTCTACTCTTTTTCGATAAGTACCATGGGATCTTTAATATTCACCTGAACTACCACCAATCCAGGCAGATGGGACCTCAGTTTAACGTCTCATCCGAAAGACAGCACCTTAGAAGTGCAGCACTCCCCTCATGCCTCTTGGAGAAAAGAGGAGAATGAAGGTGGAAGGAGGGGAGGACACCGCCCCCGTTCAACCCAGAACACCTGGACCTCAAGAGGGGAGCTCAGATTTTAGAACCCCCATGCTGCAGAGTGCAGAATAAGACACAGGAAGTGCTCCCTGTGCAGCCAGAGTAGTCCCCAAAAAGGGATCAGAGTTTAAGGGAGAAAATGGCTCAAGGTTGAATCAGGCCAAGACAAGTCTGGCGGCGTCCACCCCTCCTGACAAATTAAAACAGAATGTCCCCAAGAGGGGAGATAAAATAAGGCACAGGGAAAAAAACAGGGGACCTGCCCCTGTTGAAACTCAGTAAGAAGAAAATGTGTGGAGTGACAACACCTTAAGGAAGGAAGAGACGCACCAAAGGGGCATTGTAAATAATAAAGGGATTGCTGAGGGGTTACTCTGGGGTCCCTCTCCCCATCTCGGGGGGGGGCAGAGAGCTCAGCCTTGAGAGGCAGGGGAAGGGGGGAGAGAGAGAGAGAGAGAGAGAGAGCGCACACACCCAGAGACCCCCAAGCAAAAACTCTTCCCCGTCTGTCTCCAAGAGCCCTCTTCCTCCTAACCACAAGGGAGAGGAGGAAGAGGAGAGGTGCTGGAGCACAACAAGAGAAACACACAGGGAGGAGGATCACCTAGAGACAGAGGCCCCAGGGGGAAGGAGGGTGGGATTTAGTGATGAATGGTGAAGATACATCATTAATAGCAGTCGTCTGATTCCCTCCAAGGAGAGTTTTTATGACTGATCAAATTTCTTGGAGTCACCTGCGGCTTTTATTAGTAAGTCTTTACAGAAGGAGCTTTTGGCCAGCTGAATATTCCTTTTGTAGGAATCTCTCTGGGTCCTGTAATCACTGTAATCTGCCTGCTGCCTTGCAGTGCCACCAGCTTTTGTCCCTGGCCCTGATTTAAGTAAAAAGGTTCTTGGTAAGCCACTTTGTTTGTGTTCCCCTTATTTGGTGTAACACGGGAAGCATGGAGGTCCTGGAGAAAACCAAACCTTATAAGGAAGTAGTCTAGGGCAGACTGAGCATTTGAGGAGGCAAAGATGGGAGACCAGTCAATCGCAGAGAGATCCTGCATAAATTGTGCATGATTAAAGTTAGCCAGGTTGCGGAAGGTGATGAGATTTGGAGGAGGAGATGGTTGTCTAGCGGAGCGCTAGATACAGAAGATAGGAGTGTGATCACTCATAGCATCTACAAGGGTACCTGCAGAGACTATACTATCAAGACGGTTTGTGAGGGCCCAATCAATTAGTGTGCTGAATCGGGGGGGGGGTGCATGAACCTGATAGGGTCTGCGATTAGTTGATGGAGGTTGTGGTCTTGTACCATGGTGTGGAAGGACTGACTTGCTTTACCAGTCCAGTTTAGGTTTAGGTCCTCCAGTATGAGGACCTCATTGCGTCAGACGGCTGTGTCCACCTGGGGAAAGAAGTTCCTCAAGACCAGTGATGCCACCAATGGGAAGGTTATAGGCACACACTATGTGCAACTTCTTAGAGGCAAGTTGTAAGGTAGCGTGAATCGATTCACAGTGAGAAAGGATGGGTGAGACAAGGCAGTGTAGTAATAGGTGAGCTTCATAGAAGAGTGCAACACCACCTCCACATTTAGATGAGGGCCTGTCTTGCCTTATTATTTTGTAATTAGGTAACAAGCATAGGTGATCAGGAACGGAGGGTTTTAGCCAGGTTTCGGGCAAGCACAGAATGTCAGGGTTATATTGTGTAACCCACGCCTCAAGTTTGGTTAAGTTATGAGGAAGGCTCCTGATATTCAGGTGAACAATGCGCAGACCCTTAATGTTCTTTCAGTTTGTTTCAGAGTGGGAGATATTACAATAGGGTCCTGGATTGAGTTTGATATCCCCTGCTAGCATTAGTGCTAGAAGGACCAGGTACCACAGTTTACGGTAGAAGAAGGGGGCAGGCAGGGTGGGGTTATGACAAAAGAAAAAATTACTCACCTAGTAATGTTGTTTCTTCTAATGGAGTCTTGCTATATTATAGACATTAGCAGTTTGATCCAGCTCTAGAACTGCCCCGGAGTGAAATGGTTAAAACCATTCCAAAATAGAATTTTGGCATGAGAGCAGCTCTATCTGTGTCATTTCAAACTTGAACTGTCAGATCTTTACGAGCCAAACTCACTAAGGTCTGTGTGGAAGCTGTAACCTACACTAGCCAAATGGCTACCTAAATAATAACAACCATTGATGGTCCCAACACCCAAGACTCAAGTCAGGGGACCAGAAATACTAACACCATTCTAATAATATGAAAATGGAACATAAGTATAATAAAACACACACACGCGGACACATACACACCCCCAAAGGGGACAAAATGCTAAAAGAACATCAGTAGTGCCCACACTAAGTTGCCCGCACCCCACCAAGTAGAGGTTCTGAGAGAGGCAGGTTGGGGGGGGAGGTCTATAATATAGCAAGACTCCATTAGAAGAAACAACATTACTAAGGTGAGTAATTTTTTCTTCAAACAACATGAAGTCTTGCTATATTATAGACATTAGCAGAATACACAGCAGTACCTCCATGGAGAAGGGGCAGAACCTACTTAGGAATAGGCTCTGAAGAACAGCTGTGCCAACCGAGCATCTCTCCTGGCCTGGACATCCAGGGAGTAATGCTTGTAAAGTGTACTGCTTTTCCAAGTAGCAGCCTGGCAAATCTCTAATAAAGGGATATCTCTGGCAGCAGCTAGAGACGCAGCTGTACCCCTGGTAGAATGAGCCTCAAACCGGGGGCTCTGCCCACTTTCTGATAACAAAATTGGATACAAGAGACAATCCACCTGTATTGATCTCTTAGTGGCAGGTTTGCCTTTCCCAACTTCACCATAGGTAAGGAAAAGTTGGAGGGATTCAACCTGTGACCTTTGGTACGCCTATATAATAACTAAGAGCTCTCTTAACATCCAGGTTGTGCAACCTCCTCTCACCGAAGAGGAGTGATCAGTGAAAAATACTGGAAGGGAGATAGATTGATTAAGATGGAAATCTGAAACCACCTTAGGCAAAAACTTCCTATTAGTCCTAAGGACTACCTTATCCCTGTGGAAAGAAATAAAGTCAGTCTCCACTGACAAGGCTTGCAATTCACTTATGCATCTGGCAGAAGTGATAGCCACTAGAAAAACAGTTTTCCAAGTTAGGTACTTAAGCTCTGCAGAAGACAGAGGTTCAAAAGGGGGTTGCATTAACTGGGCAATGCAAACATTAAGGTCCCAAGCAGGGGCTGGTTCCTGAAAGGGAGGATTAGTATGGAGTAATCCCTTAAAAAACTTGGAAAACACAGGATGAGAGGAAAGAGGGGATGACTTTCCTGCTGACACAAAAGCAGACACAGCTGCCAAATGAACTCTCAGGGTAGCTGGTCTGAGACCCAAGGAATTAAGATGTACCATGTAATCTAACAAAATGGGCAATCCAGCAGATTCTGGGGAAATATTTTTCCTAGCACACCAAATGGAAAACCTTCCATTTAGAACTATAAGTAGCTCCTAGTGGAAGGCTTTCTGGAAGCCTTTAGGATCTCAAGAACACCCTGAGAGAGGTGTAAATCAGCAAACTCTAACTCCTCAAGAGCCAGGCCTTGAGGTTGAGGGATTTGAGGTCCGGATACCAAACCCTTCCCTGGGCACAAGTCAACAGATTGTGATTCCTGGGGAGGCACAGGGGAAGATGGACTGTCAGAGACAGAAGGAGTGGGTACCAGGGCTGCCTGGCCCAATCCGGGGCAATCAGAATCACTCTGCAAGGCTGAGATCTGATTTTGACTAGTACTTTGAATAGGAGAGGAAAGGGGGGGAAAGCATAGAGGAACTTCCCCTCCCAATCCAGAAGAAGGGCATCCAGGGGAACTGAGCCCAGCACTGGAGGCCTGCAACAGAACAGAGGAAGTCTGTGATTGTCTGGGGCTGCAAAAAGATCTATCTGAGGGATGCCCCACCTGGCAAAAACTATCCCCAGCACTTGAGGATCCAGGGACCATTCATGATGGCCCTGGGAAATCCTGCTGAGGGCATCCGCTAGGACATTGTCCTTCCCTGGAAGATGAACTGCTATGAGGGAAGTGTTCAGGGAATAGGCCAGAGACCACAACTTCATTGCCTCGGTGCACAAGGCCGAAGACCGAGTGCCCCCTGTTTGTTGATGTACCACATTGTTGTGGTGTTGTCTGTTCTGACTTGTATCACCTTGTCGTGGACAGATGCAGAAAAAGCTTGAAGAGCTAAAAAGACAGCTCTGAGTTCCAGCAAATTGATGTGGAGCAGAGATTCCTGGGGGGACCAAACTCCCTGAGTGGAAAGGTCGCCCATGTGGGCTCCCCAACCCAGAAGGGAA